>CM040757.1:20775789-22150789 GCA_022829145.1 Albula goreensis
CACCAAGACCCAGCCCGAGCCAATGTCTTCCCACACTGGGCTGCAGACAAGCGGGCCAGCCCCTGGGCTCACAAACCAGGGGTTTGCTGGTCTGGATTAGAAGTGGGTATTACTGTTCTTCCCTGGAGCAGAGTGTGTGAACCAGCTCCACAGCGTGGAACCAGATCCTGACTGACACTGAAAGCTGTGGCCAGCAGGTGGCGGAGGGTGTAACATAATTAGCTGTAGCATTGCCCATGGAGTGAGGGTCTCTGTTTGCTGTGAACCACCAGCTTCTTTGAACCTTGGGCTGTCTACCTGCATGTCGTCAGTGCTAGCTGTATAAGAAGTGCAGTGAAGCTCAGCTTGTGGACTGCAGAATGAATAGAGGCAACGACAACCTAAACATGATGCAGTTAACAAATGATGCACTCTCTTTTCCCATTGATGTCATTGTCAATGGGTTGGCCTGCAATGAATAAATAAATTAACATGGGACAGAAATGGGTAGAGCTACAATTAGCTGCCACAAATTGTAAACTGGCTTCTTTCAATCATTCAAACATATCTTTGACTGACAGTACATATTTACAACAGCGTTACAGATAAGAAAAGGCTTTACCTGATGGGGGTTGTATAAATACAGTATGGTAAATAAAGCAAAAAAAATAAATTAGTGAAAGAAAACTTTGTCCCTTGCTTTAATGAAACCTGTTTAAAGTGTAATATAACATGAAGACTTTAGGATCCATTGAGAAAAGGAAAATCCGGTCTGTAAGTATAGAGCGGAGTTGTATAATTTTCCATGCTCGAGTAGACAACTTCATTCAGGCTTCATTTGGCCACTGTAACATTCATGGTAATTAGACTGTAAGTATCTCATAATTACATTGTAATTACAATGCAGTTAAAATATTTTCTTTTGAAGCGGCTGAGTATATCATGACACAAGCCTTGTTAACTCTGCATCTGACTGTAATGGCCGGAAATGTTAAATGTTACTACTTCATAAATCATAGCAGCAAGTGTCATAAAAATCCTGCGACCTTACAGGAGTGTTCTCTGTTTCTAAGAAATTCACTGTAGCCTGGTTATAATAGGGGAAAAATATTAAGGTTGTTACATAAAGACCAGTGGTGCACATATTTAAGCCAATATCGCTATGTCAACAGCTGTCAGAGGACTGTGGGTGTGTTTGATCTCATCCCTTGGTTTCTTATGGAAGAAATACAGTAAAATAAAAACCAAAGAAAAAAAAACTTTCTGACATCACAGATTTGCACTCACCTAAAACTTGATAGTTAAGTTTTGAAAGCAGTCATGAAAGTGCTTTATATGGTTTCTTCACCTTTATAAGGATCCTTCACCATCTCTTTGAGTTGAATCTCACATTTGCAGCAGTGAATCTGCCATGCACTTGACAGGAGAGTAACCCATAGCACCTGGTCTACCTCCATCTGTCCTAAATGAAAGGTTATGATGCATGTGCAAATCAATTTGCGCACTTTCAACTGAAATACCTTGGCAAATGTATGAACTGACAATATGGCTCAAGTTATCATACCAACTAAGAGCGAGCGCTCAGCCTCCTGTTTCACCTTGTCTCCAGCTCTGGACAGACACATTTTATTAATCTACTGTTCTTATTTTTATTATTTAGTATTGGGGTATTTAGGCTGACTTGACTGATTCAGCAAATGTATTGTCCTTTCTCTTAATCAATGTTTGGGTACAAGAGGAAGTGATGTCATACCACTGTTGGTCTTATGCACAAGGGCTGTGGCAACATATGGCTGACTGTTGAGAAAATAAAAAAAATGTACGTACCTTATTCCACTTATTCCATGACCCACATCCGAACTTGCACAGTCGGCAGATGTCTGAAACCTATTTCAACAATTCTTCACTTTTCAGACTTAATTATGACCTTCCTCCCTCTCTCTCGCGCGCTGTGTACACAGTGTTGATGGGAGGGGAGCTGCAGGCCCTCACCGGCACTGTTATTCCAGTCTGGATGAACTTCCCCTGACCCTGGCCTGCTGTCCTTGCCTCTTGCCGGTGGCTGCGGCCCCCGAAACAAAAAAAGGGCTCACAGCTGACAGCGGGTTCTACTCCGCCGCGGTTCACCCGCACATTACCTTTGCACCCGCCGACCGTGAAGAAAAGAGAAAAACGAAAAAAAAAACCAAGAAGGAAAAAAAATGTTAAAAGACGAATGTCCAGGAGCGTCCGAATAGCCGGCGGTCGGAGTGAAGCTAACTGTTTTTCAAGATTTTCAGCTCTGAGTCAGTGGTGCAACTGGGGCTATGGGGGCGGCGGGCAGCGAGAGGCGGGTGGAACTCTCCTGGAGAGCCACACAACGCTTGAGACCAGCCACCCAATCCTGCTCACGAGAATCATGGCTGCCTTTCACCTGGGGTCCTTTGAGGAGATATATTGAGCTCTAACACTGGACGGACATTGTGGATTTACAGTTCCTTCTCCTTCCCTCACTAACAGGGAGGGCTGTGCTCACAGGTGAAAGCTACTCACATCAATAACCCATAGTAGCCAGGGAGAAGTGGCCAAACCCACAAGCTTGCTTTTTAAAAAAAAAAAATTTGCCTGCAGGAAAAGACAGAGTTGACTTAAAGTCAAACTCTATGTGGCATCCAAATTGTTATTCCGATTGTTTTCATGTATGCTTTTCATTTGTCACGCTGTTAATTTATAGTGATTTTTGTTGACAGGCCATATTTCCATGGGTTGGTACTGAACAAACCAAACTGAAAATGAAGCAAGACTCGTAGATTCTAAAAGGCACGTCTTGTCCTTTTCTTTTTCATCCTAACCTTGGAGAGAATACAGAGGTCAGCACAAAATACCTTTCTTATAAAGTACATCTTTGGGGAGAAATAGGAGTTCATCAGCATTCACCTTTATACCTCCCTCAGCCATGCCTTCACCATCATCAGAAAGACAAAAAAACAAAGCCAATGGAAGCAGAGTTGCTGCTACACCGGTCCACTGAACTTATTCTTTAATTAAGAAGTGTTTTGGTATTTTTTCCCTCTAAAAGTTTAGTGATAATTATTCATCTCTGGTTCTTGTTCTGTGCGTGCTTTGTGTTAGCCTTTATGATGGCAAACTACATAATAATAGAATTAAATGGCCTCTTAAAGAGATTTTGCAAGCATATACATATGTATTAACTCATTTTACACGTAATTATCAAAAAATAAACAAGGTGGAATTTTGAACAGCGAAATGGAAAAAGCTATATAATTTTACGAGGGAGCAATCATGAGATTTCTGATGCGTTGAGTCACCTTTATTTTCTCTCTCTTGTTTTGACAGTGTTGTTCTCACATCGTTTAATCCGCACAGCCTGAAAACAGGGCAGGACTGGTGTGACCTGATGAATCTGTGAAGTTTATCATCTGTCCTGGTGGGTACACCAGCAGTGGTCCTGCTCTGAGTGAAGCAGAAATACAGCATTGTTCTCATAGAGAGCTGATCCTTTTCTGGTCCTGTACTCACCCAGATCAGAATCTGTGTCTTTCTCAAGTAGGGTGAACAGCTTTAGTCCCACACATGGTACCAGTTTTGGCCATACCTTGGGCTAGAACATGACCAGTACTTGTTCCATGCAAAGGAAGGTGAAGAAAAACTGGTGGTGATTGAATATCAAGTGATAGCAGAACCAGTGCCACATGTTGTAAGAACAGTGCGAATTCTGGGCCAACACTAGGCCAGAACAGAACCAGCCGGTGAAGACATGAGCAGACGCGATGGGACTTCAGAGCGCAGTGAGTGCAGACACAGCTGTGGTTCCCTGGGGAGGGCTCTCCACAGAGGAGGAATTTTACAGGCCCATCACAGTAATTGTGTACCCCTTTAAACAATGCCGGGCGCAGCGGGTTTTGTGCACGCACGAGGGCCACTCTTCAGAGAAGCCTTGGCTTCCACCTTTCCCTCTGTCCATTCTTCCTTCCCTTCGCCTCCCCGATGTTAACTTCCAGCACCGAGCTGCCTGGTCGCGGTCCACAAAAAATACTGAAACCCCTTAACAAGCTGTTACTTTACCTACCACGACGCATGAGACAAAGCGGTAGAGATGGAGGGATTGAGAGAGAGAAAAGCAGAGACAGAGCGCTTCATACTGCTGGCTGGCGGGCCGGCTGGCTGGCGGCTGGCATTCCCAAAAGCTTGGGTCCCTGTGTCTTGCATTCCGGCCCCTTTCGAATTGGTTTCTCTCATCTTGGCGCTTTTTCTTCTTACGCATGAAAGGGTGCATAAGTACTTTTGTCTTTTGATGTGTTACTGCAGGCCATGTGTTTAAGTCTATGTCGCCGGTCATTGCCCTGTAGGCGCGTGCAGCTGCCAAGAGCCAAACAGAACAATGAAACTTATTGTTGAGAGGCATTTTCCTCCCAGAGGGCTTCTGTTTTGCCAGTTAATTTTGTTTCTTTTGTTGGTTTTGCCCACAGTTTGGTACCAGAAATTCCAGAACAGTAGGACGCTAAATCATGATAAGCACTGGTATTGTTTTATGTTTGCATTCGTTTTTTTTTTTCTTTTTGCTGTTGTTGTTTTCATTAAACAAAGACATGGATCTGCGTCAGAAACATAAAATATCCAACAACATGTTTTTTTTTGTTTTACAAATATTTAATTCAGCAAGTTGTCAGAGTTCCACAGACATGTTTTAATTCTTTATGCTTAAGAAATGGATATATACTGTATGTACACATGTGCATAAGTGCATTCACCAACACACAAACACACATGTATCTCAGCTATTTGTAAGTGACTGGACAGCCAGACAAAGGAATCCTGAGCTTTTGCTTCCAGGACCTAAAAGTCATGCAAGCTATGATCACTGATCTTTATTTATTCAAATCAAAACAAACAAATCAAGTAATATAAGAGTTTATCTTGTTGCCATTTTCTTTATATTTTGTTGTGATGGAGAGTAAACAGCTGTGTACTTGCTTTGGGGCATACACAATCTGTATGTGGACACATGACTAGTGGTTATGGGTTTGAAATCTTCCAAAAGAGTGCAAACTGAATCATCATATTTTGTTAAATAAAATGGGTGGACACATCATGATCTGTTTTAGATTTCATATGATAAGAAAACTATTTTAAGAACACTTATGTTTTTCTTCCAAATCCTCACATAACCCTATGATTGAAATGCACATACACATTCATATTGGGCCATTTATGAATGAAAAATGTAACACTTCCAACAAGGCCACTATGCCCTGTCCCAAGGGGTTAATGGCAGAACCTGGTGCAAATATTCTATAGCTTGTATAGCAGGAGACTTCATGAGTTATGAAACTGAACCAGAAGACTGCAAGTTTTCCTTCCAATTGGAAGTTTCCATTTTTAAGTTACTTGCCCAGTTATATGTTTAATTACTATAATGCATATGCATCTACAGAGTATGTACTGTGTGTCTGGTAGCCTTGATAGACCCACTGCATAATAACATTTGCAAAGGAAATAAATAAGAACTGGCAGCGCACCAAACAAGTGTAGCGAGTATGGGGATACTTAATAAAGCAGAGTAAACCCACTGCTAATCTAGAGCTTGATTTTCAAAACCCACACAGTATTACGAACACAGTTTTCCAGCTGAAATGTAGGCCATGGCCAGCCAGTAATTATAGTATTAGCTACGTGAAAGTACATGGCCTCTATTACGTTTATGTACAATTGTTTTTAAGTACATGTTGGAAACTGTATTTAAGTCATTCCTGTTTGCGGACTTGAACAAGATCCATGCCAGTACAGTGAAGTTAAAACAAAATATTTTTGTCAAGTAATAATGTGGTCAGCTTCTTGCCCACCTTTTGGTGAAATATTATATCCCACGGGAACGCAGTCTGGATTCACACACAAACGGAGTCTTGGAAACTACGCTATAGCTGGCTAGCAATTCCATTTTCTTTTTCTTCCCTGCCTTATTTCTGCGGAACACAATTTTCTAGTCCCAGTCCTTTGTGCCCTACCCATAAAAAACATGATTTAAAATAAATGTTTTTGAAACATAGTGAAAAGAAGAAAGAAATCAAACAACTGGCATCACCCATCACTTTATGATATAATATCCTATTGCCTTTTGAAGTTCACTTGAGCTTTTTTGGTTTACTTCCAGTCTCTTAATGAGGTTCAATATTTTACAGTATTTCCAGATCCTTTGCACCACCTCTATAAAATCCAGGGAAACAGGGATATATTTTAAAAAGGCAAAACAAAGTTATATATTTTTATGACAGTGATTATTGAATTTCATAAAATAAATGAATTTGTTGGTGAATTAAATGCACCCTTAAGTCTGTTTTTCCTCCTATTTTCCATCCTGTTTTTAATTGGTTATTTTTGTTTGTTATTACTATCAAAGAAAAAAAAAAACAGGGAAAAGAACTGGAAGAGTAGAGAAAAAAGGAAATTCAATTTACGAAAATAACCATTCATATCAATGTGAACTATTGCAAAGTAGGCCATGGGCAATAACAAATAACAGTAATACTTTAATTTGAATGTACAACAAAAATACATATATTTAAAGATTATTGCAATGTATCCAGTAGTTTAAGGGTCATGTTGGATTTACTAATACATGATTAGTACATTACTAAAACATAATTAATTGGCTCTCTACATCAGGCCATCTTATTATTCCTTTTATCCAATGGGCTGTAGAGTCTCTTACAATCAGTACCCTGTTTGATTCCTTAGGTGCACTCTAAGGAGGTGTTGCTCACAGTTTCTCAGCTGAACATAATGAGGAATTGTTTCTTTGGTGAGATCTAGAAACATAAATTAACTGTTTAATTAGCTGTTTGATACTGTTATAGTCCTAGAGCATTTATTTTACACGCATGCTGCAACCAGACCGACAGGACCTCAGGAATGAAACTGACATGGATAAAAATGTTCAAACATTAAAAACACAGACTGAAAATATTCCACATTACCCAATGGGTTTTCCTGCACACCACGACCCACATGGATTCATTTCTTTCTGCTGTCGCCAGTAAACAGAGACACCAAACATAACAGCAGGTCCAAATACCGCCCTCGGAGAAGGCCTCCTATTGCCAGTTCTTGTATTGGTCAAGGGTATCCATGCCTTTGGACTGCACGGCATTTTTCGCAGCACTTAAGGGGAAATCTTTGAGAAAGAGTAACCTCCACAACATGGCTGAACCTTTAGTAGCACCTCATTTCTGCTTTTGCAGCCTTCTAAAATATTTCTTCCTGACATTCACAGTTTGTTATTTTTCGCAGAAGAAAATGCAATAAAAACTACAAACTCTGACCAAATATCAGGAGGCAGAGGGACACAGATATGTTTTGGAAGATGAGCTTTGTTCCATAACAGATCAAACGTAATATCATACAAACGATGACAACAGTGGTTTATTTCAATATTCTAAAAGGGAAAAAATGAATCCTATTTACTTTACAATGGACAAATATTTAACTTTCATAGAACACCATATCCATAGCTACAACAGCAATATTTGTACCGTATTACGACTGCCTTGGTTTCCCTTGCTGAGAAACAGAAAACGTGCTTGTGGAAGACCTTGCGATGTTTTTTCCCATGCCCGTTCTTTCACTGTTGTATGTAATTAGATATTTTTTTCATCTTGCTATGTGGTTTTTCTCATTCCAACATAGACAATGAACTCGTTTCTGGAAAAAGTGATTTAGAAGAGTATCGTAACCATAGCCGTCATTTGGACTTATATCTCTACAAAAAAGGTGTAAATGGGTTTTATGTAAAACAATATATTTTATTTGGTTGTTATTAAATGTACATAGTTACACCCGAAGCTGTGGAACTGTATAAACTTCATGCCAAGCAAACCCCTTGTAGAGAAAGATGGATCATTATGTATAATTCATACGTTTAATATATTACATTGTATAACTGTACCCGTTACGCAAAAGTTTCCTTGGTGTTGTTTACGATGATATGCCGCAATTGTTTTTTTTTTTTAATTTTCAAAATAAATCTTTTTAAATTTATTTTTCAATTAAATCTGTGAGATCATGACAGTTGTTAATTTCCTGAGCAGGGTACCACCCTCGGTCACACTCGGCCTTTTACACGTCCACATTACCCAATGGGTTTTTCTGCGCACTGCGACACACATGGATTCACTTCGTTCTCCTGTCGCCAATAAACACAGACACCAAACATCACAGTGGGTCCAACAGAGGCCTCTCATCCCCATAGGGAGCATCTGCTCCTTTGCATTTCCATATGGGCCAAGGGTCTCTGTGCCATTTGGGCTGCCTGGTATGGACACCCTCAGAGCTGGCTGTCCCTTGGGCTGGCCTACACTGTTACCCAAGAGCTGATTTAGGATCACTTTGGCTTTTTAGCTCACTATGGCTAAGGATAGGATACAGGCAGTTTGAACCTGATCCTGTATCAGCACTCTTCTGAGAAGTGTTGTGAATACAAGTTTATTTTACAGTGCTGGCTCCAAATCCAATGGCCGGGTCCCACTGGTGCATTGTGGGAGGGGATGAGGTGGGTACGACATAGAAATTTAAAAATCACTGGCTGTGGATTAGACTCTTCCCACAAGCATTTACTGTAGCACAAGGCAAGAGTTATATAAATTTCACTAAATTACAATGTATATGCACTTGTCATAATGTAAAAAAATGCATTCCTTATGAGAGCATAGATTAGGCTGCATTGTAAAGAGTTGGGTCACAGGAAATTCTTTTGCTCAATAAGTGGCTCATTTTTAATTCTAGGGTAACCAAGCCCAACCTCCCCACCCCCACACATGCACACACACGCTCTCCACAGGGTGAATGTGGAGGAAGCGACAAACTTTTACAAATGAGAGGACCACAGCTCTGACTTTATAAATATAAACCAAGATGTTCTTCCTACAGAGAGGATGTTTTTTTGAATGAAAATTCCCACAGTGTGGCTTGTGTCTATGTACTGTACAGTGACTAATAATATAAAACTAAAGGGCTGAAAAATGAGAGAATAACAGAGAGAAACACATGAAAAAATAAAGAGAAAAGTAACCAAACATCTGGTACGAGCCAGCTGTTACAGTTGAATTGTAAAAAAAAATCATCATATTTTCCCTCAATTATCCAAATATTTGTCTGGTTTGAAAGATGATAAGAAACAGAGGAACATTTTTGTAAATGTTTTGTGGAATTTATTTTAAAGTATGTTGTTGTATTTACCTGGCATCAAGAGGCTTGTGATTTTACGTGTATTGTACTGTATGAGAATAATTCTCTGTGTAGGTCTATGTTCTGAAAACCATTGGTTACCACTTCTCATAACAGATGTCTTCTATGGAGCACCAAGCTAGCCTCTCTTGCCAAACATTCTCTTTTAGCATTTATTTTACTGGAAAACTGTACACATTGTAAAGCAATTGTCATTCAATTCAATTCATTCAATTGCTCCTTCAAAAAGTCCTTCACAACAGTTAAGACAGCAATGGAGCTCATAGATGGCTTGTCTTTGGAGGCCATGTTTCCTGCGTGGATGGACGACACATATAACATGTTAGTGTTTCCCAAGGAGTAAGGGATTCGGTTGGCAGTATTGTTTGAGTCTTATCATTTGTCAGTGACCCATGCTGAACAATAACAAAAATCTACATGTGAAACTCAACTTGAAGTCTGTGTATGAAAAGAAGGCACTGCTTGCCTGCATTCTCCCATATTGGCAGAGAGGGTTTCAGCAATGATCACAGATTGTGAATACAACTAGGAATTCAAAACTGGGAGCGAAAGGGGGGAGGGGCATTACACTAGCACAGTCATTACAGCTGTTTTAAATAAGCAAGGCCTCAGGTCAAGCAAAGGATCAATATGAGATCTGTGCTTGTCATAGTTCCGAGAACATAGTCGGCACTGAATCATGTGTCCAGTATACGACAAATGGAAATTCAATTTGCACTCACTAATTGTTGGGGCTCAACGAGACGCAAAGAACTCTTTCATGTGCTGTGACTTGTGGTGAGTCAGAGGTGACTGGCGAGAGGTGCTTTGCTGCAGCCCTCCCAGTTCCGTGTTACAGCCCATGACTCAGAGAGGCCTTTAGCACCCCAGGCCTGTCTGTGCCAGAGTAGTGGGGCTCTGCTGAACAACTTCCAATACAAAGCCCTGTTTCATCAAGTACATCCATGCATTGTATTTTTCTTTTGAGTGGGACATTGATCATTTGAACCTTTTGGCTTATGCTTCGCTACATTGACATTTTGCCATTTTGACAGGCATACACAATATAATGTTTTTTTTAGAAAAAATAATTTTAAAAATGACTGAAATTTGCAAAGGCGTATATTGTAAGTGATAGAATAAAAAGAACAAAACATCAAGCAAAAATGCAATCAATACAGATACAACCATGACACCATTACTGGCATATACACGGTCCTTAAAAGTGACCATGAAAGGAACTTTATACCTTAACTATGGGACCATAGTCCTCACAGTGATCCATACGGCCTTTATAACCAAAGAGTATATGAACATAAGAGGACAGGAAAGAGCTTAACCAACAAGAACAGCCTAATCAGCCCTTGAACACTTGTCACCTCACCCGCTAATCCTTATGTGACACCCACGCACACGGTGCCAAACTCTATCCCAAAACTGCTCTCGACTTTTCCCAGCCCTTCAGCCCTCATTCCTACCATTGATCTAATAAAGCGGAAAGATCAATAAAGACTCGACTCCAGCGCGGAGCACGTAAGGTGCGGCGGTCTGTCACTGCCCGGGCGTTTCTGTTTTTCAGCGGAACGCCCGTTGGTCTGTCAGGCCTCGTAGGCTCAATTCTCTCAGCTCCATTCCTCGTGCCCACCGCTTCTCTTTGAAAGTTCTTGTGTTACATGTGAAGGGCGAGTTGGAATGCTTGCCGTTTACCACCTAACCCATTTACACAGCTGTGCCCATTTATTTGTGCTGGAACAATAGACGCAAGTGGCATGAGCGAATGGCTGTGGATGGGGGGAGGGGTCAGCATTTCAAGATTTTTTAAAGGGTGTATTTCTTATGTGTCAATTCTCTAAATGATCAGCACTGTGACCTACTGCACTCAGGCTCAACGTTAATATGCATTTTATTACTAATAGTGAAATGTATGGTTAATTTTGTATGGCATTATATTTTGGTTTTGCATGGGGATCCCATTTCTTTCTGCTGTTTTTTCACAGTTTATTTGTTGCCTTGCTGAGGATAAAAAATGGCAATCCCACCAATGCATACCTGTTCTTTAACAGTATACTGCTCTCCATGACTAGTTAAGATGGTCCTCACAGACCTGTTTGCCTGTACCAGCTTCAATAAAGAAACTTTTTTTTACTTGAGTCTTAATAACCACAGTAAAAAGAAATCTCACTTCCTCCTTCCAAGCTGATCATTTACATTGCATTACATTACAGGCGTTTATAAAGCAGACTTATCCAGAACAATTTACAATGCAAGACAGGATTAGGTTTTAAGTATAATCATTCCCCAAAGGAGGGATGTATTTGACCAGGGAACTCACCCATTACATTTTCCAGGCAGTAAAATAAGTGGCAAACAAATGTATATCCACAGTGACAGTCATAGAAAACATGATTTATATACAATATACAAAATTATAAATACAAATACAATCACATACACAACATGTACTGATGCTTTGGTGTTGCTAAAGGGTATGGACTGAAGCCCGCAAAACTCAACCACACCACAACCTACCCCAAAACATCTTACTGTATTTTCCATATGTACAGGCTATGAAAAATGTCAGTTTTGTTTAGGAACCAGGGCGCCTGAAGGATGGCAGGAGGCCAGGGAGTGAAGCTGGGCATGCAAGAAGGTCATAAGCATTGTCATTAGGGTGATGGCTAGCCGGGTGGCGAGGTTTCAGCAGGCTAATTAGACCAGTGTGTGCCTGCTCTGCCCTGCCAAGGCCCCTGCTTAATTCTGTCAATCCTTTATTAATGCCATCATTACAGTAAGGCACTTTTTATCGCCCTGTCGTAATATTCGCATTATAAGGCAGACGCATAAAGATTAGTGCAGGCAGTTGTGGAGGGGGAAAAGGCCTCGCGTTTTTCCATTGGATTTGGTTCTGATTATCTGAAATGATCAGAAGGGACTGGGAGGTAGGCACCAGACGTGCCTGTATGGCCCCTTTGTACTTTATGTTTTTTTGCGGTTTAGAGCCTTTCATTTCCATTTTTTGCACATGAACAGAGCTATGCCATGTATTTCTTTTCCACATTGACTCTCAAGTTTGGGACACCTTGTTGCAAAAGCAGACCACTAAAGTTTGCTACCCCTGTCACAACTGTAGACCCTGTAATAGGGGTGTGCTGTCAAATCAGGCTGTTCTGCCAGGTCAGCGCATAGCTCTCTGTTTCGGGTTGTGAGATCATCCAAGGTTAGGGTGACCAGATGTCCCATTTTTCCTGGGACATTCCCATGTGCAAGCCTACTTTTCAGGTGTCACAACTTTTTTCAGAATTTTCTCTCCTGAACAATGAATTAAGAAAGAAATTTAGCTATTGCATTCCCAGTTACCGTAGTTTAGAGAAGGTAGTTTTCACCCCCAACCCCACTCAACAATTCATCTGGTCAAATATCTCACACATAGAGTTTGCCGCATACAGACATTATTAATTTTGATCTGAGTCCCGTATTAAGTCTGGGGAAATATAGCCACCCTCGCCAAGGAGGTCCAGCGAGGTGGGAGGGTGGTGGTCTGGGCCCGGAGCTTCATTTCAGGGAAACGGCAGCATTGACAGGCCCATCTTCACCCCCCTCTCTCCCTCCCTCAGAGAGTTCTACACACTTTGATTGGTATGTAGATGGCTGCAGTTTAATCAAAACTGTCACGTCTAGACTTTTGTGGTTTCCATCTCAACCAGTGAAAGCATTTACCTGGTCTCCATGGAAGAACCCAGACTCCCAGAATTGCCCTCCACCCACCCCCACCCACTGCCTGCACCTGCCCTCTCACACACTCACACACACACACACACACACACACACACACACACACACACACACACGCATTTTCAGGCTCTCAGATGAAAGCCCTCAGACTGTTAAAAAGTTTTCAGCAGCTGACTTTGGATACCCCCCCAACAATCCTTGTGTGTTGCGGCTTTGGAGATTGGCTCCTGTGTAATTTCAGCTGTAAACATTTAAGAGAGCCAACTGTCAGAATTTGGAGTCTCGTGCCCCCCTTTTTAATTCCTAATATTAAATAAATTCCACATTTACACTGTTTGTTGATCTTGATAGACTGTAATTTAGACCTTTTTAAATCTAACATAAACAGAATTTTTTTTCTTTGTGAGGGAACTTTGTGGCTTCAAAATGAATTAATATGTCCATAGATGTATTTTAAAAAATTAATTTACCATCTTTCAAATTTGTCCTCTCTTCCGTCACATAGTATTGTTCTCTGTAGCACACACAACAGCCAAAAAAATTTAACTGACACTCATTAAAACAACCTTTTTATTACAAAAATATTAAATTGTTTTCAAACCAATTTACTTTAACTGATTATTAAATAAACCACTGTGAATATGTAATATGTTATGAATTATTTTATTTAAAAACTCACATTCCAAACACTTTAGAATAATCTTGTTCAACAACATCATTCCGTACCTTTTTATGGGTGAAAGCTGGGTCGTACCAATAAGAAAATATATGCGCTCAGTAGCTGGAAATTCATTGAATACTCTGAGCTGGACTATGCCATTAGAAGAGTACCAAAACAAACAGAACAAACTAAAAAAAAGTCTATGTAAAATGTAGCATGTGGCTGCCAAGGAAAAAGGTTTTGTTGTTATCACAATAAATCACATGAAACTTGGAGCAGTGCGTGCGCATAAGCACTTCTTTGTTTTTGATTCCACTTATAAAGGTTAAACCACAGGAGACTGCAGTACATTAATGCAGTGGAGATATTACTACATGGGAGGTAGAGACTTTACGCTTGTGGGTCTTTATTTTTTTTTTTTAATGGCTAACATGTCTTTAACATTAAAAAAAAAAAAACTACAACTACTTCTCTAGCCAAAGAGAAGTGATTAATTAGCCCCAAAAATGAACTATATTGCTCAGAGGACAGCAGAGTAAGGGAATCTCTGTTTTTGTAGGAGTACGCTTTAGTTTTTCCAATTTATATTTTGGGGTCAAAGCAAGTGGAAAATATTGCTCATGTGTCTTTATCCCTGCAGTGGCATTAGTTATTCTGCAGTTCAGTCGGTACGGTTTTTAGTAGCTCACTTTTTTCTAACTCTAAATTTGCTGCTTTGATTCAATGGTTGGGAATGATAATAGTACCCTTGAGCAAGTTATTCAAAATCAGATTTGTTACATGAAATACTGAGCTATTAACAAGGGTAAAATTTAAAAAGAGAGAAATATTTGCCCAGGGAAAAGGGTATCTGCTATATAACAGATTACTTGAAGTGTGTCAGTATTCAATTTAAGGTAAATTATACAAAAATATTCATCAGTTATCTGAATGCCTTATTCTGAATTCTTAACCTTTTTGTAATGCCTGAGCTGACTGTGTGTATCTGTATGACTGAAAAATTGCAAGTGGGAAATCTTACTGTATATCCTCCACACAGTTTATATCCCCATCTTCTAAATCATGGTTGTAGTCGGTGGCCCCTCTGCACTGAGAAATTTATTGGGTGTTTTGTTTGAGTGCCATGAGTCATCTTATTCACGACCCCATCTTCTGCTGCGAAATATATGTCACAGGATGAATTGTTCTGTTAGTCAGCAATATTTTAAAAAAATATTGCCAGATATTAGCCAGATATGAAGGAATAATGCACCTGTGCACTTCTGAATTTCACCAAATCAAAATGTGATTTACATCAATTCCCCAAAATCAAGCTTGGGGAAACACTTACTGCACGTTTATCTCTCTCTGTAATTTTCAAACTCTTATTTCCCCAAACACCAAAAAAAAAAAAAAAGATAATATTTTGGGAGGAGAGACCCGTGCACCAGTGGGTCATAACATTAATGCATGTGGCGATCTGCATGGCCCATGCCGTTTCTACAATATAGCCTTTGTGAAGGCACAATCAAATCCACATGTAAAGCAAATACCTGCATATTATTTTTAGCACTTTAAAAAAAACACAATAATGGCATTGTGCGGCCACTGTAGGAAGGGCGTAGAGTGAAATCCGTTTATGTGACTTATGCATAGCTTTAGAATAAAGGGCCTGCTCTGCCAACAGCTCACCTCACAGACAATTACAGAAACCTCAATCTCTCCGTTCTGTCTTTCTGCAGAAATAAAATGGCAGGGGAATGGGGATTGAGGGAAGGAGGGGTGAAGGGTGGCAATCAGCAGTTTTTTACTTGTCTTGTAATATCCAGATCCACTAAAATTCTGAGCCCAAAACCTGTCAGTGTGACACTATAGAAATGGACTATGTTTTTTTTTTTGTTCTGTTTTGTGCCAACGTCTACTGAAAACTCAAATCAGAGCCACCCACACTCTTCTGAACAAGTACCGCCATACTTGGGCCCAATTCAGAACTTCACTTTCATTACATTTAGTTTACAGTGAGAACATGGGAATATCAAAGGCAGTTCAAATTAAGAAGCACAATGTAAACTATATTTCCCTCCACCCCCACCTCTCTCTGCCTCAGTTTACTCCCATGCTTTTTTCCAGTAGTACATTCTACATACAGTGCGGCTTTCTGCGCTCTGTGGCTTCCTCTCAATTGGACCTCACTCAAAGTGCTCTGCAGTGTGCCCATTTCAGCAGCACATAGCAGTGTATGGTGAGGAGAAATTGGACCTGAACAGGCAGGAGCCTGCTCAGAGCATCCATATTGTATACCACAGGCACTGTAAAGGGATAAGAGCCCTGCTGATTCAGAGGGCCCAGGGCTGCACAGGGGCCCCACAAACCTGAACAGCATGGTTACCGGTTACATCCCTTCTTGCCTACCCATCTAAGGTGGTATTTATTTTTGCCATCCCCACCTTCATTTCTGTGTATAACCTCTCATATGGAAAACCCTAATTAGGAGCAATGAAATGTGACAATATTTTAAACTTGCAAGCAACTACTGCCCACCCCCACCCCCTTTGCCAAGATCCCCTTGACCCACTTACTCTACCACCCCCTCCCCCCAACTGTGCTCGAAGTGCCGAAAGCATGTCATTATTTTGACACTTTTTCTCCCCTTTTTTTCTCTCTCTCCTCTGGGTTTATGTGACTCTTGTAAACCCATTGCAGTGGCTTGTAAGGAACTGTTTCCAATCAAAAAAGGACATTTTCCCACGTATGAGTCCTCCTCAGACATTTTTTTTTTCTTTTTATCATTATTATTATTATTATTACATTTTTCAAACTTTTCTCTTGGTGGCTCTTGTGTGCGTTATGTCACAGTGAGAGGCAGTGCTTTTTTCCATACTGAGGAGCCAATGAAGGGAAAAGGCTTCAAAGTCTCCCGGTGACCCCTTCGTCCCACACTGGATTCCATTCCATCAATGGGCCTGACATCAGAGTGGGCTGCCCCTCTGTAGAGCTGAGACAGGACCCAGGCCTAGCCCGATGCTGGCAGAACCAGGAGAAACATCAGAGCAGCGCTGTGCAAGGGTCAGGCTCCGCCACGCGGGACTTGGTTGCCGGGATACGGGCGCTAGCGCATTTTAATCACTTCAGACCCGACGGCGCTGACATCACAAGTCGTCTCCTTTTCCCTCTTTATGTGCGACTTTCAGGTGGTGCCATGTTCGACATGCTTATGAAAGCCATGCGACGCGAACATAACCCCAAAGTAGCAACGTTCCAGTGCTAGGCACCGTGTTCCGCTCAGTTAGAGGTGTTTTTATTCCCATAAAGTGTATCCAATGGATCATTTGCTCAGGGATAAAATGCATTTTGGTCTTTGAAGGACCAGCACTATGGCTCCTTCTGCTATAGCCATTACCTCTGCTGTCACTGCCATGTGATTTCTCTAGTTGTGTTAGGTATAACGATTGTTACCATTGTCACAATCATTACCATTATTTTAATCATCATAACTGTCAGGAAAGATGCCAAATGACATGAAAAGCTTTGCGTTCGCATGAAAATCAATTAAATTAAATTACAGCTGGAAAGTAGGGCCCAAGTATGAATGTAAGAGCAAAAAAACAAATCCCTTGGATCTTCCAAAAATTTTCCTACAGTTTTATGCTCAGTTATGTGTTTTGACTTTATATTTTCATCACAAACACAAGGAGAGCCTGGAGAGATCAGCATCTTGGACCTGGGAACAGGGACATGACAGTTCCAGAAGAAGACAGGTAGGCTTACATTATGGCCAAATCTCCTCAGAAATAAGATATGTATATGATGCAAGGCAACAGTACAGGGACGGGGATACAGGGAGAGTACAGCGTTAGCCCCGAGCAAACGTACACATTTTCTTCGCTCGCCTCAGCCAATTTTTACGGCCTCCAATGGAGATATACGGTTAATATCAGTCGGCCAAAGCAGAGAGAGTCCTCTTCGGTTACATTTCCTCTTTGCCACATAAACCCTGTCAGATTTTAATGCCCAGATTTACGGGCGAGTGATCGCTGCACACTGTGTGAACGGCTCGCTGGACGCAGTCACGAAGCCTGTTGCCATGAAGCGGATGGAGAGGAGGGAAAACGGTCGGGGGCAGGGGAGATGTGGTGGCGCTGTCCTCCAAACAGCTGGTTTATAAATACTGGGGCTGGTTTAATCTAAACACGAGCAGGTTCTGAGGGGATATTTCATGTGTGTAATACTGGGACGGCACAGTGAAGGGAAGCTCTGCTTCGTAAAGTTTTATGTGAAATATGGACAGGACCACTGCGGCCGGCTGCTGGTCTCCCCAAGCCCAGCGTGACACATGTTCCCTTTGGGAGGGACCCAGGAGGAGAGAGGACCTTCAAACACATGCACCGGTCATGCATTTTCATAAATGTTTCTTCAATTTTCATACAAATACATTTATTTTCTTAATTTTTACAAAGTCAATGTACTATTTGTAACAGTTTCCAACTGAATATACAGGTTGACTGATGAAGCAGCGATTACAGTTTAGAATAATACACCTTACACTTACAGTCCCCAGACTATGGCTTGTGGGCCAAATCTGGCCCTTTGAAAATTTTGGACCAGTCTGTGCTCCAAAATTATGCTCAAGTGATTATCTAAGACCACATTTTTACCAGCCCAAAGCTCCAATCTTAGGCCCAGGTGATGCGTAAAGGTTCCTATTTGGCCTTTTAGTAGAGAATTTTAGGGACCTTGCTTTATGTTCATCCAAGGACACTCTCCATACTGCCTTTTGTATTGGAGGAAACATCCTAAATCATGTATAAGTGCTAAAATAACTATGAAATAAATGTGAATCAATGCATGGAAGAGCTTGTCAGGTCATGCAGAGGAAACAGAAACTTGGAAATGCCATGTACATGCTTTATACAATGACAAGTGGAAGTAGGCTGCTGACTTTTTCATCATTACGTTTCTAATGATCTTACATTTTATGTCATAAGAAATTCACTATAACTGTAAAAATGTGAAGCATGCATATCTACAAGATCTAGCTCATTGCTTCTTGCTTTGGTTTTGGTAATCAGTGCCAAATTTAGATTCCTGGACATTTTTAATGTGTGAGGTTAATTAAATGATTGCTTAGAGCAGGCACAAAAGGACTCTTAAGTGCTTCACGATCTGCTCCAATAAACTACAAAATAAATAAATAAAGAAGTAAACACCATTGCAGGTCTGCACCAGCATTGCCAAATGAACTTTGGCCCACAATCCATCTCCATTTACGAAAAAACATTAGGTAAAATCGGAGTAAGTAAGTCAAATTATCTTAAATGCAGTGATATAATGAGCTCAAAATGTTTGGCTCTCTGGAGGGTCTGCAGGCAGTTTTGGCCCCCTCTCTCACTGTTTCTGACTCTCACTCCCTCTGTATTGTATATTTGCAGGCTTTCTGTTGAGCTGTGTCTTTGGTTGTTGACCAGGCTCATGTGGTTGCCAGATTAGGACTGATGGCATTCAATTCTTATTCTGAAAAAAAAAGCTGTGTCAGTCCGTTGTAAACCTCTATGATCAATGTGCTGCTCAAAAACAAAGATTTAAAGTAAGTAAGTGATAAAGAAGTGAATACACCAGCTCTGTTACTGTGTAGGCAAAAGGTGTAGTTTCAGCACTGCTAGCACGGTCATGGCAGTAATCCTGAATAATGAAGTTTGAGCTCAGAAGTCATTAACCATTTTAACATGACAAAGCAGATGAGAGAAAATGTAACATGAAAAATGTGTTCCTAAAATAAACAAGGAGATTTCACAAGCTCTCATCAAATGGGCTGTCACTCTCCACCACACATAACAACGCATTATCCCAAACATAAAAGGTCTATTTAAAAATGTGAGCAACAAAATATGAGTTTGATCAATATAACAAGGACGCGTAGATGGAAATATGTTAAGGATAAATTCTAATGAAATGAAACTGATACCAGGGAATATTATTTTACAAAAAAATATGACAACGATAGGAACAGTTTGCTTAAGTTTGTGAAGTCTTAGAGGCAGAGATCCTTGGAATGAAATTCCAGGGTTGATGCAATACTTCATGCTATATACATTGAGGGTAATTGTTAAACCCACTGGCTGCATCTTGTCCAAATGCATTAGCCGAATGGCTGGCCAGAAGTCATCTTATTATACTTTTCACATGGAGAGGTTTTTGTCCAGGATGGCTGATCACATGTCACCTCAAGTATAACGCTCTGGTCACTGGCTCTGTCTGTCACTGGTTACCATGTCTGCAAGTTGCATGCACCTGTCAAAAATATAGTGTCCTCAGCCACCCCCCTCCCCCATGCCATCAGAGTTATGTGGGTGGAGTTCACCATCATTAGTCAGCGCGGCCACGGTCCTGGTGGCTGAAGGAGTGGGGTCTTCCTCATCTCCTCGACTCGCTTGGCCAGATGTGCACACGTTCACAAGATGAGGGAAAACTTTTCCGGCCTTTACAGCCCCTTCACCGTGAGAGCCCCAGAGCGAGGGCCAGGGGAGGGGTGAAAAGTGTGCTGCACTTGGACTCCACTTCCCTCTGGGCCTTGTGGAGGGCCTGTCCAGTGGATGCAGTGAGTCAGCCCCAGCCAGCTAGGTGTGATGTCTGGGAAACGCGGCGCGGAGGGACTCTCAATGTGTGAGCCTGCATACGCACACGATGTGAACTGTTGGCCAGAAAACCAAACAAGGGCCCGCTTCTCTTATATCACATTACACAGGAGAACAAGCATGGCGGGGGGGATGCTGACGAAAGGAAGCACGGTGTAGCGGCTGTTAAGAGAGTCCAGACAGACTTGACGTTTCGTTCCCAAGAAGTCAGCATTGCTCATTGTCTCTTGTTCTCTGACTCTTCTGGTGGCAGTCCAGATGAACTGTGCAGTTATTAGCCGATTGAAATCACAGGGGTTGTGACTGAAGCAACAAATTCTTGCAGATGATGTGAGATTTTCAGGGGATTTAAGCAAAGGGTATTTTTGTGTTGCAGACAGGACAGGAGCCCAACCTGGAGGGACGCCAAAGCAAGTCAACAACTCTGGTCAAAATCAGCCCCTTCCCCACCCCTTCCCCCAAATGCCCCAAGCACTGTCCTTTAGATATTCATGAGCTCCAGCTTGAAAGACTTAAGCGGAAAACCATTTTGCAAAATTTCCCTCCTCATTTAACGCAAATATGCAGCTATTCAAATGTGCTAACACAGTCGATTTGAGGCGCCCCTGAGCGTGCGATTTTCCAGGGATGAGCAAACAACTGTGTCTGGCCTTCACCATACTTCATGCACCATCACTGCCTAGCACCCCAACTCCACCCCCTGAACCCACCCACTGCACCCCCAGGTTTCTCTAAAGGGGATCAATCGAACCACCAGAACCTCGTGATCTGCCTCCATAACTCTTTTATTACCTTGTCAAGCGAGATGGCATTAAACCATTCATGTTTTAGCAGTGAATCTGTCAAGAAAGTGTAACTCAGCCAAAACCATCTGGAACTGGTTCAAAAGACATTACAGACGTTACCATTTGTGTCGTCCTTAAACGCTCAAGCCTTCCCTCTCTCTCTGAATGGGACCACAGCCTGTCCTCTGCCCTCCATGAGGGGAGAGAGGGAAAGAGAATCTCACGCCTGTTCTCTGCGGTCTTAGGGAACCTCAGAATTTGGTGCAGAGGACATTGAAGAACCCCGGAGGCATCTGCAGTTGTTTCTTTTGACTGTGAGGAGGGTTCCTCCTATGGCAGAACAAGAAGCATGCACAAGAAAAAGAGAGAGAGCCCAGATTCAATAACATGTTGGGTTAGGGACTTTAGAAGAATAACATTTTATTGATGCCTCTTTTATACTATAATGGTGATGTCAATGTGGCTCCCAGAAGAATTTCCTGTCCCCCTCCATTTATTTTACATGTCAAACCAATTGTCTTTGCATTGGTTCACATGTAAGGAGACCAAGGTTTTCCTGTCTTGTGTACCTCCACATGTCTGCTTGCATGTCTCCTTGCATGAGCACAAAACACACACAATCACACACACATTCAATGACCAGAGAGGAGAGAAAAATACGGACAATAGTTAGACACAGATTTCCAATGCACATTCCAAACCCATCTGCCCTCTGTTTTCTGAAAATTACAGTAAATTCCCTTCCCCCCTTCCCAAAAAAAAGAGAAAAAGATTTTGTCCTTTCCATTCCCGTGGGCATATTCGCCTTTCGCAATGTGCATCTGTAACAGAGCTTTGTTGCACTGAAAGAAAGGGGTTTATCCCTCCCCGTTCAAATAGCCACTTGCAGTGTCCACCTGTGAGATGTGGACTTGGTGACATGCTGCTTGCAGGCCCACCGTAAGGATGGAAGGGGAGCCAGTCACGGACTTGGCCATCTCTTTATGATGAAGGATACAGTGGTCTCCCCTGGTCTACTTTCTCCATCACTGGCACCTTGTGTTAAATGGCAGGCACATTACTGGAGTTTAATTTGCATGCGGGGCACCTTTAGGATCACAAAAAGAAAAGGTAACGCAAATACTTACGCTTCAGCTGCAGCATCACTGTGGCCTCTGATAATCAAAGGCTGTGATCTTGGGCAGATCAGAGATGTTGAAATGATAGCTGTGTCACATCTGTAATATAAACAAGAACATACAAGGGAAATAGTTTTAGGAGGCAAATTACTCAATTACTGACATGTTAGTTTTCATACTTGAATCATTGAATCATTTACAATCCACAAGACATGACATCTGGCAGAAAAACCTCAGGATTAGTGCACAAGTCAAAAATATTATAATAATCTGCGTCATAAATATCAAATGATAAAATCCCTCCCTGTTCCCACAATGTGGAATGATAATAGATGCCACAATGAAGGACACATTCTTGGCATAGTGTGTGCAACCTTTTACGAGCTGGCCTTTTAGACTCTAACATGTGTGCGGTATTGGTCTTTCAACCAAAGCGACAAGGTCTAACAACAATGTGCACAAACAAAACCAAAACTTTAAGAACTCTATTACATTAATGGACATTAAGTAATCATTCTTACACCGAGAAACTTACACAGTTCAAATTTTCACCCACTGTCAATTTATATAGCTGGATATTTACTGAAGCCATCCTGCAACCTTCAGTAAATAGTGTGCACAACAACGGTGCCCTCCCTGCGAATCAAACCTTCGAATCAAAATGTCTTTGAGCTATTAGCTCAGCTCCCTAACCCTGACACTCCTCTGCTGCCAAATCCAACACATCCCAGCAGACCTTGGGAGCTAAGCATGAGCTCTCTCTCCATCAGCTGCTACTCTCATTGCTGTGTCACGCCCACCTGACGCTCTGGACCCTGCTCTCGCTGGCTCTGCTGGCCGACGCGGCACCCCTGCTTGACCCCGTTGCCTCAACTCAGTGAAATTCAGTGAAAAATCCTCTCTGTTTGAGGTGCTTCCAAGCATCTGGTTCACAGAGAGGCCAACATCTCCTGGACGCGGGAGCCAGATTGGGAGCTGTTTTTTTTTTTTTTTAATTTTCTTTAGAATGGGTGGGTTGGCTGTGTTTTTTTTTTTTTGAGGCGGGGTGGGGGGACACAGGAACTTTCGTTCACTCTTTTATAGGAACATGGGTTTTGTATCTCACGCCTTCTCCCAGGAGGGGACAGGGTGAAGTATTCAGTACTGGCAGGGAGGGCGGGACTAGGCGGCAGGTCGACCCTCACAGGGTTTCTTTGTTTGATTGGGAGACCAGGGCCCGTCTCATGTGAAAATTGCAGGCACATCTTTAGTGGATTTATTGAGGTTTTTACGTAACTGTTTTACAAGTGTGTGTTCCCACTGCTGCTGCTGCTGCTGCTGCTGGTGCCGGTGCTGTTGTCATTATTTTTCAACCCGATTTTGATATTTGGCATTGGTCTCCAAGGCCTGTTCCTCAGACTGTCTCCAACTTTTTATTTTTTTTTTCTTGAGGATAACAAACTAAGGGTTATTGGGGGTTTACGGGAATTTTTTGCAAGGGGATTCACATTTTTTGCACTCTGTTATAGCCCTTGGTAAATGTTTTAAGTGGTTTGGAATACTTCAAGTCATATTCCGTACTGTCGGGCGCATCGTTAAGCGGAAAGAAGAGGAGAATGCATCAGTCACATGATACACTGCAACAGTTTCAATGCATTTGAAATATCCTCAGCAAGTAGGGCATTTTTGTCACCACGGCAGAGGTTGAGAAGAGGACAGTTAAGTTTACTCAAACAGCAGGAAGTGGCTCCATGTCTCACACATGGGAATTCATATTAAATGTGGCCTATTTTCTTTTTTTTTTTTTTTTTTTTTTTTTTGGTTGGTTGGTTGGTTGGTTGGGAGGGAGGGAGGGCACAGCCTCACAGCTGTAAAACGCTAATGGAGCCAGCAGAATGATGGGTACAAGAGCATTCTGGAGACTGTGTAACCCGGATAATGGAAAACAGTGTGCTGAAAAAGACACTGCTACATAATTAGCCAGTTAAACAGGCCAAGAGGTCAGTTTGTTATGCACAAAATTTCCCTGTTCAATATGGAAATGTCAACTTATATAGTGAGCACAGACATTGCTCATGTCATGTCAACCATCTCAGTAGTGTCTTTACACATTACAAATCATTTACGCTAAAACTTGAGCAAAGATATGTCTCTACAGTTGCCTGTAGATTATTATTGTTTTTAAGCAGTTTAACCATTGCAATATTTATGTTTTTGTAGGAAAAAAATTTAATCGAAGAGAAGACTTCCTCTTTAGCAACGTATTGGACAATCTCCCTGCCCTCCCCAGAGTAAAATCAACACACTTCAAAATTATTCAGTCAAAACTTTATAATATTCACCCATGTACAAAATTTTCTAGTGCAAACTACATGCACTTTTGCATAGCTTGCCATTTGGCATTCTTTGGAGTGTGTACTCCACGTTATTAAAAAATCGCCCCATTAACACCATGCAATAATTAGACTGCTATGCTTGAGGGTTGGTAATTACCAGGTAGAAACCAAATTAAGGTTAAAATGATTGCAAACAGAAGTAGCTGATTACGCATCGCTGGATTTTTTTTTTTTTTTTTGCTTGCCCGTGGTTGTGTGTTGGTTTAGGCATAACCTTGTAGCCCTACCTTTCCTTAAACAAAGTGCAAGAACAGACTGTTCCTTCATTAGGGCTTGGACTTTTGCCAGCAGTTTTCCATTCTCATTTTTGTGCCAGCACCAAACATCTATCCATGTATTTATTCAGCTAATGGATCAATAAAAATGGCTCACCAGTTAAACAGCCTGCCAATATGGCCTGTTCCGAAGAGCTTTGTAATTTTAATCTTGTTTTTCAGGTATGGAGTGAGGGTGATGGGGTGGGGGGATAGGATGGCAATATTGTCTTCATACCTGGGTGTCGTTATAAGGAACTGCAACGAGGAAGAGCGATAGCCGATTGGCGGGCGTGGCGCAGCCGCGGTTACAGTGGAGAATTCTGACCCCAGAGTGAACCAGTCTCTGGGATTGATTAGTTAGGTACTTTAAATCTTGTTCACTAACAATGTGCTCAGGGCATGTTCTGCAATAAAAAACACTTTTCTAAGGCATCCCCGTTGAGTTCAAAACAACGGCCAGGAAGCCAAGAGAGTTTATAAAGTCTGAAAAAAAAACAGAGGCACGTTGCTTAGCTCAGTAAGTAAATAAGTAAATATATAAATAAGTACAGCCTGTTAGAAAGGAGAAAATTACAAAAGCTGTTGCAGATTGAAATCAATGGTCATGTGCAAATAGACCTTGTCTGGTTCCATTTTGCAGTGGTGTAAATGGGACCACTTTCAGGAGGCAGTGGGGACTCGCCCCTTCCAGTATCTCCTCACTATCAGTTCTGTAACGTGATTACACTCCTTGCTCCAGCATGAGGCCTTCCATACCTGTGGGGTATGGAACCTTCTAGAGCATCAGCATCAAAGCTCGTGGAGAGCTTTATTCAGGGCGCCACAGCGCTGGGCCCATGTATAGGCCCACTCAGCGGAGGTCGTTCCCATACTTGCAGTTGTGGTTTGAAGTGAAAACAGGGAGCGAGAGAAAAAGGCTTTCACGTCTTTAAAGCTGCTGTGCAGCAGGAGGTAGTCTTTATCAATCGATGTTGAAAATGCATGCATAACATAGCCTGCTATGTTGCAAATTATGTAGTATGTTCTGAAATGGTATGGAGTTCAAAGTGCTTATCGCAGGTGCAAAGTATGGAGTATCATAAAAATGCACAGTGAAGATTTTTCTGCTAAAATCAATTAAAAGACAACTTATAAAACATTTTTTTAAAGAGGGTGTTACATGAAGATTGTGCAAGTGTACGTTCACACATGTAGCTGATCTTTTCCAGAAGGTTGTTCAAGCGGAGTCTCTTGATTCTGTGAATGCTGCAAGACTCTAAATGCTAATTTGGTGACATACTGAGGTTAAGGTTTGTATGGATGCCACTTTGAGGATGGTGAGACATCCTGTACTCATTTGGGTGAGAAGAAAACCACCCCCCCAAACCCACATTAACCTCTCACTGCGGTCTGTCCTGGTCAGACCCAGCTTACAAAATAACATTGTGAAAATATTGTTCTGGTGCTATTTTTTTGAGTCTCAAAACACATTCTGAAACATGTTCTTATGGAAAAAAGTAACTTGGAAGAAGCTTCATGTTGATGGATGTTTAGCATGGCAGATGTGTTCCTTGTGTGTATGTGTGTGGGGAGGAATTGGTGTTGGTAAAATGGAAGCTCAGTAAAAAAAAAAAAGCTAAAACACAGAATTTATACAACTGTAACGTTGCATAAAATTACAAAAAAATAATGTCTTGTGCTAGCTGAGGAGCCAATAACATCGAGCTGAGATTGCGTAGTGTTACAGCATGAAGGATTATGTAGGGTTGGTGGCTTGTAATACCTCATAGCTCATGATAATCATCGTTAGCTAAATAAAAATCACCTAGACCAAAGCAGGAGCATGAACCATAGACCTCAGAAAATGGCCAGGAAAGAAGGGGGGGCAGGGTGATTTGGAGCGAAGTGGTCAAGACAGCCTGTCCATGTTCGGCATTGTAGAGTGGGGTATGTGCGTCATCGCTAAGCTGCTGCTGCTTTTCCTGTTTTTCTCCCCCCAAACGATTTGACATCTTACTTTAATTTACGTTTCCCACTCCCTGGCTTCTTAAAACATGAGGAGCAGATCAAGTGCAGAGGTCATCTGGTGCATGTCATCTGTACACACTTAGAGTTCACATATTAATGGTAATTTTTTTTACTTCTGAAACCACTGCAAGATTTACCTCAGGGTGCCATCAACATCTTTCCTTCAGGCTGATTTACAAATAAATGTGTTTATAAAAAACTAGTATTCTGACCTCCCAAGTAGCTCAGGTCGTAAAAGCATTTGCTCTGAGAGCAGACATTGAATATGACTTGGACACCAGAAGAATACAATAAGTTTTTTCCCATCGCAGGGGGAGGAGACTTTTGGATCAAAGGTTCCCATTGGTTATCACTGCATAGCCACTGCTCGGCTAAGTGCCCCCAGGTTACCAGTTGTTGCTGGTGAGGCATATGGATCACGTCCATTCTAGATTGCCTGTGGTATTCTGTGCGCATTTTAGTGTGGGGACCTGGCTTTTGGTGGAATGTTCTGGAAAAGAATGGGTGGCATAGAGGTGCTGCAAGGACATATTATAATAATTAAATCCAAAAATTAAACCAAGATTATGGTTATTTTTAAGGCATTTTTTTCTTTAGTTTCTGTGCTTTTTTTTGCATAACAGGTCAAAACACTTTTTACCAAATGTTATTATTATGAAGAGGGTGATATGTTAAGAGCATACCTGGAATTTCAATTTCATAGAATCATTTTCTTCAATAAGATATAACATGGTCACAGGAAATGATGTAGTAATGTCTGTTCTGATTGGATCACATTTGGCCTCCAAGACACTAAGTTCATTTGATTGAATCCGGACCATATTCTTAAGAAAGGGTGACTCTGTATTTTTTTGTTGTGAAAGAGCAAGGAGGCGGATCACCTGGTTTGCACGGTATGTAAATGCCCGTTCCCCTGTGGGCTGTTTGCTCTGCCAGTGCAGTAGCTGTAATTTGTTCTCCGCCCAGGGCGGTGGGAGGCTGTGACCCTCAGATGGAACACAGCTTTAATCACCCCACAACACATTCTTTTATTATCCCAATTACCGTGTACAGGAAGTTTCACTTTATTGTCATTATCCATTCACATACTAAACCACAGTGCTATTTTCCCCTTATTTCTGCAACCTTTTACAAAGATTAGTTGTACTGCCAGGGACTGAAGAAGCTGAAGAATATTATTCTTTTAGAAACTGTGGGCTCTAAATTTCTCTATTTATTCACTAGGACCCAATCAATTGATCTCAGCAATGGCAAGCACTATCAGCTATTTAAAAACTTACATTCAACCATGTTTAAAAATGCCAAACTGAAGTGCACCAAGGAACCGAAAAATAGCAAAATCATGTATACTCATATATAATTTCCAGTCAAAGAAGACAATGAAGATGATGATTCTAAAGATGATGATGATGATGATGATGATGAAGAAGGAGGGACAACAAAGCTGGTAATCTGGTGAAGGAGAAGAAGAGGAGGAAGAAGACAAAGGAGGAGAGTGTACTGAGTGTTCTGACTGTCACACATCTGGTGCCAATGAAGCTTTAACTTTCCAGTTCCTCTGACAAAAAAAGGAAAAAAAACACCCAGTGTGTATTTTAATGATTCCCTGAAGTCACAGGACTGGTTTGCATTTAGGCCTGGTTCTGGCCCCCTCTTGCCCCCCTCCTGCCCTCTTGCTGCCCTCTCTATGCCCTGACTCACACTACCTCCTCCCCCTCCTCCCAGCCCTCTTTAAACAGACAGGGTGAACTGCTCCACTGTCACTTCTGTCAGTGTCAAACCCCTGCTCAGACACAGTTCCCTTGTCAAATAGCCTTGGATCTCGAACACAATCAAAAACACTTCACCTGACCCTCCACCTCCTAAGTTCAAATTCCAAGAGGGATGACTAAGGCCTCTTTCCTCACAGGAGTGTTAGAGTGACAGCACAATTTGCAGTCTAGGACATGCTAACATGAGGGACAGCTATTCTTCCCACAGACATTTGTGAATTATAACTAGCAGGTAGATAACTACACTGCAAGGTGTAACAAAAAATAAATAAATAAAAAAGGGACAGATGGGCTACCTTTAAAAATTAATATAATGAGCCCTTAAAGGCCTGCTCCACTCAAACTCACACCCTGAATTTTAGTCAAAAAATACTCATAATATGAAATCAGAGATTGGAAAGTAAGTTTGTGGAACTAGTCAGAAACACAATGCCCCTTCATTCCCTAATTAACTTCACAAACCAGAAACCATGTCACAATTTTAATATGTGCTCGAATGTATGCCATGACACAGGGGAAATTATTTTAGGACAAAGAAAACGTTACTTTTACAGCAAAGACACTCATATTCTCTCTGACATGTCAGATTTGGATCGTTGCGCAGCTCCATTTCCAGTTGTAGATATATTGAATCTCGATTTTGCCTTTCCTCATGGTACAAAGATAACAACTTCCGCTGGATTTAAACAAGCAATTTGTAATGTATCCATTGCATGAACATGTGAAATTGACGCCACATAGTTTGGAAATAAACACAGCAGAAGGTAGTCTAGGTAATGTACACAGTCAGTTTGGACCACTAGCACAGAGCCCTCTCTCTCTCCCCCCTTCTCTTTTCCGTCTCTGTCATCCTGTCTTTGTTTTTTCCCTAGTTGACCACATCGGGACAGCCAGGCTAACGTTCTGTCTCAGCTGGGGTGGCGGGATCCAGTCAGGGATGAAAAAAGCCAGAGCATTCCTGTAGCACTACGTCACTGGAGAAAAAATACCGTTTGACTAAAGTCAGAGGACAGGTGAGAGAATGTACAGTTAGCCAAGTTAGCCAAGGAGAGCAGCTTTCCCTGTGTGAAAGACAGTGCTCAGGCTGTTTATAGTTTGTTTTCACTCCCTTGATTGTGCAGATTTTCACTTTATTTCTGAGAAGCCTTACACAAACAATCATCCTTGTAATCTATTGACCTTTAACTCTAATATGAAATTTTGGCTGATAAACCATTAGATGACATATTGTATGGAGATATCTATTACAGAGCATACCAGTTTATTAGGATTGCCCAGTTACTGTCTTTCCATATATGTGAACAAAGGACCTGCTGACTAACATTTCTCTCTGACTGAAATATGGCAATGATGGCCTTTCACTCAGAAAAAGAGCTGCTAGAGGTGCAGTAGAGTAGGGGTGGGCAGTTATGCTGCTGGATGACTGGCATGCATGCAGCTCCTTTGTTCCCAATTACACGGTCTTAGTTACATAATCAGCTGTTACGAAAATGTGGACTCACAAGTTGATTATACCACATTTAAACCTTTCATACAGGGGCACAAAAACCTATTCAGTTTGTTGTCAATGGACTGGCCAATTAATCTTGATCACTCGCATGATTAGCCAAGGTAAAGAATTAACAGCAGAATTTGGCATGGAGTCCAGAAAAAGGTGCATGGCACTCTCTCGCCCATCCCTGCCTTAATGGCACAACTGCAGATGTGCGCACACACATTCATGTTAACAGAAACAAGTGATCCTTCTCTGCTGTTTGGGCTGCAGCTCTGCTCTCTGTCATACAGCCCAGTGGCGGTCTGCCTGAGGCAGACAACCGATCAGATTCACCAGCGTGACCCTGGAAAGCGTCTGGTCCTGTTGAAGGCGCTGCCGCCAGCATAAGGCTGGGAAACACTTTGTTTGGGGCCCAGCTTCTTGTGGATGAGAGTTATTGTTAACTTTTGCATGCCGTGAGTTGAAGACCTGATTAACATACGTAGACAGTCTCTCCCTCTCATATACACATCAACACTCTTTACATCTTTCTATTTCCTATTTCACTCTCTTTCTGTCCCTTGTTTTTTATGCTCCACTTGTTTTCAGAGGAGAAACAGGATCGTGGAGGTGACACCCCCCTCCGGGCCGGCGTCATGGCGCAGCCCAGCTCAGACGGGGCATCTGGCTTCCACCAGGGCAGGGCAGGGCCCCGTGGCCTGCAGTTCATCAGAGACCCCAGCGGCCCTGAGCCCCTGCTGCCCCTGCCAAAACAGCCTCTGCTGTCTGGTGCTTCCTGATACCGTCACGGCACTCTTCCGGCTCCTGCATGTGTTGTGGTTTCAGCTCCATGATCCAAACACCGCCACGCTTCCGACCGCTGCTGCTGCAGCCCCTCTCCCTCCCCTCTCCCTTCCCTCACCAAAAACAAACCTCAGGGATTAGGTCATTGAGCTCCTTGACCCCCCGCCAACAATAATATTACGTTTTGGTATCATTACCACCCAATCAGAGAGGCATAATTACGAAGTTCCTATCATTTACGATACACATTTTTTTCTGTCCTTATTTTTTTTTTTAAAATCATGCTCAATTTCTCAACGCTCAGTGTTTGTTAAGAAACAAGATTTAATCTGTGGCCAATCATGGGCTAGACTAGAAATGCTCTCCTCAATTTGCTATTAACCGTTTAACAATATTTTTTATTATTATTTGTTGATAGTTGCTTTTATTTATAGGGTATATTTTCTCCAGGCCTGTCAGACATTGTCTCATGCAGTTCTGAAAGCTCAAGATGCCCTCTGCTCCCATGGGCCTGTGATGGAAGTGACTGATAGACCGTGCTGTAACAGTGAGCCCTGGGCTGACTGAACTGAACCGACTGCAGGCTTTGCTTTTTCACCACCCCTCACATTTCCATGATTTTAATGTTAGTGCCAGTCTTAGAATGTGCTCAGGTAAGCGCACTGTCAGCTGAATCCACACAGGTACGAATGTGTCTCATCAGAGGCCCATCTTTCAATGTGTCCTACAGGTGGCCTGTAAGTGCCTGTGTGTGTGTGTGTGTGTGCCTGTGCGTGTGTGTGTGTGTGTTTTCATTTTCTTTCGGGGAACATTTTATTATCAGCACATGAGGAACGATTGGTTTGCTCCAGACAGGGAACAGCATGCAGACTGATGAAGGAAAAGGTGTGAGTGAGATCGCCCTCTAATCTGCTGTATTAAAGCACCAGCTGACCCTCAATTTATTCAGTGCCCAAGGGCGCTTCTCCCTCGTCTTCTTTCATGTCTTTATTATTCATTTTCTGCATGTCTTTGTACCTTGTTCCAGTTTATTAACGTCCATGTGTTTGGCATAAAAAAGAAAGAAAATTGAACCAGTTTTGGATCCAAACAACATTGCTTTGATATTGATGCCTTTTATGGATTGATCAGAGTTTGTGAAGTGTGAGAGAGGAATGTGAGACACCATTAGAGCATGTGTGCGGTCAAGCAAGGGATAGAGCTGTTATCCGACGTAAGAACGAACAGGGTTTCCCCTGGATCAGGGCAGGGTCATGGTGACAGGGCCGCTTCACAGTGGGCTGCTCTACCTTTAGAAATCCTGACCAACCTGTGGTGGCAGAGCCCGGTAGACCTTGCTATGCACTCTTTCAAACACTTTCACTCACACTGTGATTGATGTTCTGTGATCTCTGTTCCACTCTCTCTGCCACTCTTCCTGTTTTCTCTTTCTTCTCCACTTCCTCTCTCCTCCTTTATTACTGTCTCTCTATTTTTGTCCATACTTCAGATATGTTTGTTGTTTACCACAAAGACCAGCAAAAATGAACTTAGAAGTTCAACTTTAAAGTTGCACAATTCAGACAGGATGATATGAATTTCTGTATCTGGGCTGCTGTGTTTTTAAAGAGATTACAGGGAATTATAGTTTATATGGTTTTGTATGATCGATTGTGATTATCAAAAAGCAATTAAAATCTTGAAAAAAACAAAATGGTTTTAAAATAACAGCATTCATATACAATGTTCAAGACATTTTTAGCAGTTTGTGAGAGAATCAGGCTTGAGACTGTTTGTAATTGTTTCAGTACTATCATAAACAGAAAATACCCATGAGCCAACCAAAGGCAACAAGGCTTACAGCTTCACAAACCAGTGTCTTTTGAAACCACATTCATCGTAGGATATTGTGAACATGTTATATTTTTTAAACTTTTTTTTACTACTGTGTACAAAAAGAAGCATGATCCCCAGACCACTGGTCTACAGGGACCCAGATTTGCAGACTTTCTCTTGTCACATAATTAAGAGAAGATGACATCTGCGTTTTACAGGAACTCTTTGTTGTGGATTTGTGATTTAATTTTTTTCAATAATGATGGCATACGGTAATTCCTCAATTAAACCACATGCATATTCCCAGCGCTTGTGGGTAAGGAACGCATTCTGACGTCAATGGAAATGTGCTCCTTTTCTTTATTTTGGCCAGAAGAATTGCATAATGGTTGGGGTGTTAGGGAACCAGGGGGTGGTTTCCCTACACACAGTCATTTGTCTTCTGTCCTTTATTTTTGTAAAGTAAATTTAATAGGCTTTGAACTGAGACTTACATAAGCTGTAACTGGAAGGCTTTCCAGTGGCCTGTTCAAAATGCACCAGAGGTTCAACCACAATATATGGATAGAACAATCCCAGCGAGCCACCGTCCATCATAAAATAACGATTCTGTCAGCTGTGACACAAGAGATATTTGATATGAAATGACTGCAAACAGATGGTTCTCATGATCAATGTCTCAGTGCAGGCTCTTAAAAGTGGATCAAAACCTTTCTATTAAAGCATAAGTGTTTCAGCAGATTCTCTGCGGTCGCTTGGAGCACCCTCGGGTAGAATGCTGAGATAGGCCTAACTGGGCATGTTGTTGCATCTGGGAATTTCACAGGTTCTTCGCTGGAAGACCATTTCCACTTCCAGTTTACGCACGTTTGTTACAAATGTTTTATTTCCCTATCTACCAATCTGGCTGATTGTCAAAGACATTTTCGGACAAGATTAGTTGTTGATGAATTCCAGCATAGCCCAATGGAAGGTTAAGCCCCAAACCCACATCCAGTACATTCAGATCCTGATGATGTCATCATGTTGTCTTTGATGTCATTCCACCGATGAATATTATGTGGGACAACATATCACAATTTATTCATAATTTTGACCTTTTTTCTATATTTCTAACAATAAAAATATATCTTTAGATTAATATAAATCCATCAATATAAAATCTATATATTTGATTTGTTCTGTGTATTTCCGTGTGTGTGTGTGTGTGTGTGTGTGTGTGTGTGTGTGTGTGTGCCTTTTTCATCATTCTTTAGCAGCACCTTCCAGAATGGGAGGCGGCCCCTGTGGCCTTCTGTCACCTGATAAAACACCCAGACCACATCACACAGTCGAGATTACTTCACCTGTCACCACCTGGTATGCCACACATCTAAATCACCACAAGAGTGCTACATGAATCTGCCCTCAGTCTGCTCTTTTCTTCTCAGTCCAGTACCTTTCGTCTGCTCTCTGTCATCTCTTACCCGTCTCACTCTGCCCACCCCCACCTGGGGGTGATTTTGCAATACCAAAAATCAATGAAACAATCTTTTCATTTAACTCACTACAAGAGAGTAAGTTGTTATTATTTCTAAAACAAGAATCCATTTGTTTTAAGTGTGTGTGCGTTTTTTTTTTTTCATTCCATGTGTAATTTCTCGTTGTTAGTATTTTTCCTGTGAGAGTATTTTTCCTCTTCATGAGAGTATGTATCATCTGGCCCTATTGTTGTGTCTGTTTGGAGTGTGCTTTTGCCTTTTTTTGAGCGAGAATTTTTGACTCCATCTCTCTGAGTGTGTGTGTGTGTGTTTGTGACTCTGTCTCTCTAAGTGTGTGTGTTTGTGACTCTGTCTCTCTTAGTGTGTGTGTTTTTGACTCCATCTCTCTGAGTGTGTGTGTTTGTGACTCTGTCTCTCTAAGTGTGTGTGTTTTTGACTCCATCTCTCTAAGTGTGTGTATTTGTGACTCTGTCTCTCTAAGTGTGTGTGTTTGTGACTCTGTCTCTCTTAGTGTGTGTGTTTTTGACTCAGTCTCTCGTAGTGTGTGTGTTTTTTACTCTGTCTCTGAGTGTGAGTGTTTTTGGCTCCATCTCTCTGACTGTGTGTGTGTGTTTGAGACTCTGTCTCTAAGTGTGTGTGTTTGTGACTGTCTCTCTTAGTGTGAGTGTTTTGGCTCCATCTCTCTGAGTGTGTGTGTTTTTGAAGGTGTTGGTTGTGCTGATGACCTGAGGATGAATGTTTACAGGAGTACCACCAACCTTGCTCTCCAATAAATCTGACAGAAAATTTGTTTGCCCTCTGAACTGGGGGCGTCCCTCGCGAGCCTCATAGAGAGGTCTGTTAAAGCAATCAGAGGGGTGCAGGGCTATCCGGGGGTTTGGGGGGGACTCAGGCTAATGAGAACTGCTCTGCTCCGTTCTTGCTGTAAATCAGCCCCTCTGGCTCTATTTCACAGACCTCGCTACATGAACATAATAGGCTGGGCTCTCATAGTAAATACTTTTCAGCTCTGTTGTGGTATGTTTTTGCACTTTTCACCCTTTACTTATTTAAAAAAAAAAACAGAAAAGATGAAAAAAGAAGAGAAAGAAAAGTGAGGGAGTGGATTTATTGAATTATTGAACTGTTTTTTTGTAAATAGTAACAGGGGGAGGGTTTTAACGACTGCATTGGGGTTCGGTCCTTGAGAAAGAGGAGGTGATCATGTAACCGCATTAATTGGCCAGTAAAAGTGTCTGACCTTTTAGCAGTGTGTTCCTCCGGTGTCGCCAGGACCCGGGGCTCGCTGTTTTTATAAGCTGGGGGGTCACAGACCTCGTGCTTGTGACAGCATCGCCGGGGTGTGATGCGGTTTTGCGAGCGGAAAAATACGCAGGGTGCTCGCAACAATGCAACTCTGTCCGGGAATGACCAATAATGTCGGCCATCCCCCCCCAACCCGCCCAATAGCCTGGGAGAAACTCATGACCCTGGTGGCAGGTAACCCTACACATATGCACATACCCTACCCTACCTTTAAACACCCATCTGACTCATCCTGACATCTTTCAGCTCATATATCACCTCCTCTAGTTTGAAAAATGTTTTTTCACAAAGATGCACGTTGGAAAATTGACAACTCAGTGAAAATGTGAGTATTTTAGTTGTAAAAGTAAATTTTCTGACTTTTTCCTGACCAAAAGCCGATTCTCACGTGTCTTTACATAAGTTATTGCATATTATTACAGATGGGACGTGGCTATCCTGTCTGTAAAGTGAGTAATGTTTCCGTTACAACTAATTACAATAAAGCTTACATCACAACAGTTTGCTTCTGATATATAGATAATTGGCTGTAATGGGTGTTTGTCTGTGATGAAAACCTCCTCTAAGGAAATTGCTCTCCTTAATAATATATTAGTGTGATTTGATTGGTGTGGTAAACCTGTATGGAGCATGGTCTTGTGACATTTTTTTGTGTCAGTAAAAATGATTGTTTTATTGGCATCATCATGACAAATTTCCTTCTGCTTTCATGTCATCTCCGTGGAGGAAAAATGTGGAGGAATTTTTTTTTCAGAAATCATATTTGGCACTCTGTCCCACACCCTTAAACTCACCCTTAAACCCTGATTCCTCTCCCTCAGCAGTCCACCTAATGAAATCTACAGCCATATCCCCCCCCCCCTCCATGATTGCTGGTCACAGGCAGTTCAATTAGAAATCTAAAATCAAAAGGAAATATTTTATTTCATCTGTAGAAGTTTTCTCTTATTTTGTATTCCAACATTATAACCCAAATAAGAATTTCTGCTTTTGCTTTACTCTAATCTCCAGATCCATTATCAGTTGAATTGATGTCTTTCAAATCAGTTATCAAAAGGTGCAACAGGCTCTGGAGGGCAACACTTGCTGGGGGAAGTTCATGCTGTTCAGACAACCACAGGTCTCAATTTTGGCATGTATCACAGTTTCCATTTTTTTATTTTTATTTGAACCATTTTGACACTTATTTCACTTAGTTTTATTCTCCCTGCTCTGCCTAAAACAATTTTGCTACTTTATTGATTTCAACTTTAGAAAAGAGGGAAAGAGACAGAGAAGAAACAAGGCGCCTAGAATATGTGTGAAATGGTACTGTACTCTGTGCCTCGGTCCGAGTCACACCGCGCCAAAATTCTGCACAGTGTCGCAATTAGAAACTACTTAGAGAGGAATATCATTTATTTTCAATAAAAGTTTTATACCTTTGATTTATTGAAGCAATATGCTACAGTGGGGCCTGAGCTACGCTGGCCACCGCGATGGGAGGAGCCAAGCTGCTCGTTATAGGGGCTCTACTGAGAGGTGACGGTGTGTAGCCCAATCACAGTTCTGTTCCTTTCCTTTACTGGGCAGGCCTCCACAGGCTGGGAATACTACTGTTGGTAACACCTTTGAATTTAGTTGTACCTATACATGTTTAATCACCTCGTAACTACTATACTTTGGTAGTGACAAACTATTATGGAGGAACTGCAATTTAAGTAACATGGAACAAACAGGAGTTTCGGAACACATTTTTAGGCTTCAGGTTTTTGGATGTAGACATTGTGGTGTATATTCTCTGCTGTTGAAATAAGCTTTACATAACAGCCATTTACTTGATATATTTGAAAATCTAGTGAAATAATGTTCCCTGTTTTAATATTAATTACATACACATATGTACACAGTAATGGAGATGGAGCTAAACTGGCCTCAGCCAGTCAGGTGATCTGATTGGCTGAGGCCAGCTAAAGGTTAATGAGGCAATGTTCAAGTTGCCTACCTTTCCTCTGTATCTGTCTTATAACCACAGTAGCACAGATCTCTCACCCCTAGGCCTTTGGTCTTTTAAACAGTGGATAAATAAACAGGATCGGATACTGGCAAGGGACCTGTACACCAACAGAAACAGGCAGGAAGTTTTATTATAGGAGCAGTTAAAATAGGAGTCGGTGGAAGAGGGGGCCAGGTGAATAAGTCAGCCCTCGCTGGCCCCCAGAGACCCACATAATAATAACTGCACTAGTGTTCCTTCCCCCGACTGGGAGGCCCTCGCAAGAGTCCCTGATCTGAGAAAATTCTTATTCTGTACTAAACGTTCCTGTTATACCCACCACTCTCATCTCACTCATACCAAGGCACAAATAAGCACACACACACACACACACACACACACACACACACACACACACACACACACACACACACACACACACACACACACACACACAGAAACAAGTCCTGCATACATGCACACAAACATGCATACACACACACATACACACACACACACACATGCACATTTATATGCCTCCAGTGGACAGTGTCTTCTTTTCAGTATATTAAACTTCTTCAAGAATATATTTTGCTTGTTGGGATTGTTCTTTGATCAGATATCCTCCAGCCATAATATGTATCCCAGTTGTATTCCTGGCCATTACATAATCAATAAGAATTCATAGATTAAGTTTCAATAAGTCATCTTAGACATTAGCCTGCTCAGGCAATAGAATGAGGTCTGTGGCCTGAAATATACACTGCTGAGTCTGCAGGACCCGCCATGGCTTTATTTTTGGAATCCTTGTCTATCCCTCTCTCAGTGGGGCAGTGCTGATAGCCTCTCCCCCTGTATCACCAACACACACGGGACACCACCGCTACCCAGCGCGAGCGAGCCCATATTCCCCACAGCTCCTACTATAGGAACTCACACCAACACCCTGGGATGTGTACTTTGGATATCAGTCCCTGTTATTCTTGTTTAATCTCACCATCTTTCTCCAATAGGACAGGAACCTGGCCGACACAAATCTAGTTCCGTATAGAAAAATTGTGATACAAAGCTAATATTTTGTCTGGACTCTGACCAGCGCAGCAAAGGCCTTGAAACAGCGGGGCCTGCGGTGGAGGCTACCGCGGCCACAGAGCGCATGCACAGGGAGACTGGGTGTCCTTTTGCAGCGCTCAGTAACTGCGGCTGTGATTTCAAATAAAAATCACGCTCAGCCCTCTAATTGAGCATTACGAAGCCTGAGCTCTGCGCTGTCCGAACGTCACCGCCCCTGTCTGACAAACTTTCTTCCTGCCGGGTTCAACCTTTTTTTTTTAAAAAAACCTGATTTATTCTGTTTCCTTTGATCTGTGGTTCCTCTTTCTCAGCGCTCCTGGACCACCCCGTCCTTAATCCCTGTGAGAAAGCCTGAGACCAGCCTCGGTCAGCTTGTGCCAAATTTTCAGAGAGAAACACAGCCTACTGTTGTAGTAGATACACCAAATGCTGGCGGAAACATCTAAGGATTTTCACATTTGAGATGCATTGTTTGATGGCTTTGAGGAGGCCTGAACATATACACGCATACAAACACATTTTAACACACAAACACTCACACACATAATCAACATACTCATACATGCATACACATGCTGTCACACACACACACACATGCACACACACACTCATACACACACCATCAGAGTGTGAGAACATAAGGGTTATGTGTGACCTGAACTTGCCCTTCGCCCCTGGCCTCACACAGTTCACCTGTTTATGAGTTCCTTTATCCCCCTGTTCACCTCTGCTGCTCTGACTTTGGGATGACGAGTGTGAGTGTGTGTGTGTCTGTCTGTGTGTGAGGAGGGAAAGAGTGATGGAGGTCAGATATAAACATTAGTTTTAGTGTGTCTCAGTGTGAGTGTATACATGAAAAAATACCTACAAGATGGGGGCTTGGGGGCTAAAGTATGTATTGTATTTGAGTGCGGATATGTGTTGGTGTACATGCATTTGAGTGAGTGTGTTTGTGTGAGTTCATGTGTGTGTGTGTGTGTGTGTGTGTGTGAGTGTGTACACATGTGTGTGTGTCTCTGTTTGTGTGTGTGTGTGTGTGTGTGTGTGTGTGTGTGTGTGTGTGTGTGTGTGTGTGTGTGTGTGTGTGTGTGTGTGTTACAGGGCCCCTGCTGCTCCTGAAGGCAGGGAAACCAAGGCCAGTGGCCAGACACTGAACTCGGTCCTGTCCTCTTCCTCTGGCGGTTTGAACGGGTATCGTGTGTTCCAGATGGGGATCTCCTCCGCCCTTCGCCCCCCATCCGCCAAAACTCAGCAGCTCCCTGGGGTACGGGCTGAGTTATCGCTCACGCGGCGGGCGGACGGACATACGCTCCATTCGTCCCGGCTCATTACTGACGCGCACAAATACTTCCTACTATATTTAGGGCTACAGCATAGAGTTGAAGTGAAGGGCCTGAACTCCTGACCTGCAGGTCTGTCTGAAGTTAATGCTGCTCTCCTGCGAAACAGCCGCCTTTCCTGGACCACTCAGGCCAAAGCCCAGATGCACATGGAAATATGCAGTTTTCAGCCACCTCAGTCTGATCATAAATACATACAAAATAAATATTTTTAAATGTGTGTTTTAATTTATATAAACACAATTATTATTCATTTGTGTATTTTATTTTTATGTTTGATTGATGTTTAAACTGTTTTGGCATTGAAAAATGATGAAAAATCGCTTTGTCTTTGGAGAAATGTTATTTCATTTTTATACGCGGTGAGCAAAAAACGCTTTTGTTGTGCAAATGAAGTTTCTACCTTCATGGAAAGCAACATAAGCTAAATACAGCCTCTTCAGTTGAAGGTATCTGTCCCTCTGGCCTCTTAAAAATATAACATGTGATATATGAATAGGGTTTTGCTAACTGTATCGCCAGTACACCCCCTATTTAAATAGAAAGTTATGATTAGCCTTTTATTTCTGTATTTTGTTTTCAGAGTATTTTTCTGCACTCTGTCTGCAGCTCAGGGGTCATAAATTGGTTGTATAACCTGAGGAGTTCTCTCTTTAGGTGAAGTGGTTCATCAGACTAAGGCTGTCGCTCCCCGGAAGCAAACGAAAGTGATCTCCATGGTGATAACAGACATTCTACGGGGCTGGGGGTTGTAATCTGGACCAGACAGGGGCAGAGATCTGAGCTGAGGTGCAGAGGACATGCGTCCAACTCACTGAAAAAACATTTTCGGGTATTTGACCCCACATTGTGATGCTCCTGCATAAGACATCATCGTGTGATAATGAACATGCATGTGTGTACTTTGTGTGTATGTATGAGTGCTGCACACTATGTCTTGCATACATTAAAATACATGTAAATGTGTGTGACTGCACAAGTATGTTTTCATGCATGTCAAGATGAGTGTGTTAAAACATGTGTATGTGTGCTAGGGTGTGTAAGATTGTGTGCTCAAGATGTGCAGGTGTGCGGTGGAGTGTGTAAGGGCATGCATTAAAACATGTTGATGTGTGCTGGAGTGGATGGAAGTGTCTTGTATAGTGTGTGTCCTCAAGTTCAGCGAGTGCACTTGTAACTACACATGTTCTCACGTTCTTGGGACCACACTGGCTCCAACAGGGGAGCCTGCAGACAGCCACAGCATGAACGAAACAACGGGGAAATGCTTCAGACTGCCTCAGGACCCTGTAGGAGGCACCACGCCACTGCGGCTCCTGGAGGCCCTGAGAGACGTGACAACATGATGAGAATAGCAATCCCACAGCGCAACATGACGGAAATCGATTTCTAGATAGGAATAGGAGAGGGGAACTGCAGCATATTACTGATACTTATTACATGGTGATTGCCTTTAAGTACAGTACTTAGACCAGGCAAACAATTGTTTTATAGTGACGTGATTATGATTTTGCTGTAATTGCTTCTTTATGGGATGTTATGATAGTTGCTATGTAAACCACTAGACCGGTTATCTTTATGCATGAGGCCTGACTGGGTCTGCCGAATGTCCCACTCCTGTTTCCTCAAAATGTTTTAGCAGTTGTTTGTTATGGCAACTTGTCTGACACGGCCTGGATTTGAGGACTGAGATTTATCGTGGACCTTTTGACGATAACCACATGAAAAGCGTCACTATGGTCTTTAAAGGCAGAGTTTGGAGGGATGATGGAGGTGGGCGACAAACACGTGATAACCTTCATTGAAGAAAAATTAAGCGGTCTGTGTGTTAGACGTCTGCGGCTTCCGTGGCAGCTTTCTTTCTGCTGGGTCCAAACAGCCATCAGAGAATCTCCATCCTGACCATGAGTATCTTTAGGAGTCTTCCGGATATGGCAGACATTCCCGCTGGGAGGATGTCTGTGTTCACATGCCTTCCCAGCATCCCGCAGGAGAGGTCGTCCCTGGAACAGGCTGATCCCAGATGAAGGGATCTCTGTCTGCCCTCTTGCTCCACAGAAACCTCAATGCAAAGACCACAGGCTTATCATCCCCTCTGCCAGCTTTGAGGAAAGGAAACGGGATGAACAGGAAGAGGAGAGACTGAAGGCAGGAGATGGATGGCAACACAAATATAGGAAGAGACAAAGGGTGATGGAAGAGGAGTGTAGCAGGAAAGAGAGATTGGGAGAAAGTAGGAAAGGTAGTGGTAGAGTGGTAAAGGAATAAGAGGTGAGGATGAAGAGGGGATGGGGCCTGCATATTAAGACTTCTACGAATGAGATGCTGGATAAGAGCATCTGCTAAATGCCTGTAATGTAATGTAATATTGGAAGCAAGAGTAGAACAGTTTAGTAGAGAGGGAAAGAGGGACAGGTTATCTGGAGTGTGTAATGGACACAGGAGGGAGTAGGAAGAGGAGTAGCAAAGAGAACTAATTGGAAGAAAAGAAAAAGGGTAGCATGGCAAAGAACAAAGGTGGAGGGAAAAAGGGAGCTTTGCGGGGCAAGGGAAAAGAAGAGAGGCAAAGAAGGGAACATATATAATCAGAGAGGAGAGGTGGAAGTGTGACAGATGAAGAGATGAGAAAGGGAACAGATGAATGATAGAGAAAGAGAGGAGGCTGATTTTTTCACAGAGTAGACGAGGGCCTCAGGATGTGGCCACCCCGGGCTCTGAAGTCCATGAAAGTGAAAACAAACAGAGGGCTGGTGGGTGAGGCCTAGTTACCAGCCGAAACATCGTCTCAACAACTGGGGCGGGGTGCAGGAGGAGAGACCAGGAGTCCCAATTCAAACAGCACAGCCCTGACCACAAAGGTCTGCTTCAAACTGTAAACAGAGCTTTAAGAAAACACACATTCAAAGAACTTGTCTGTAGAAAACCCAAAAATGGCTAAAACAATGTTATAAAACAAAACTGAACAAAGCCATTTATGACTCAATGTTCCACAAGGAGCTGTATGCTCCTAAAACAATACACTACCTGCCTTCTTAGTGTCTGTGAGAAAAAAACTCCAAAAATTAAATTCCTGGCTTTTATAGAGTTCAACAATTGCCTTCACCTAATCTGTGTTAATTATGTGATTAAAATCAGCACTGTTATCCATAGGCCTATTTCCATTTTCTGCATATTGTTTACTGTGGCATTAGATGGCAAAACATAATCTGAAAATAAGGACAATCTGCAATATTGCAGTTTTGCCGTATGGTTGCATGAAGTGCATTTCAAAGTAAAAGAACAACATGCAGATTAATCAATGTCATTGGTCGCTTGATAAACATCAATATCAACTGAATTCTTCATTTCCATATAGTCTTATGTTTATAATTGTAAATGTGTTTAAAAACCAAAACATGGAAAATACTGTAAAAGGTCATAGGAAATGGCCATTCTGTGGTATTCTGTTACTTATCTGACACCCTGATTTCACAAACATGAATTTTTAATGTGTGTCCAAACTAGCATTTGCATGTTGTCCTCTGTTGTATTACTTCATCACTGGTATCCACACTGTTTCTTTCCTTAAAACTTCATGCAAAAGCTCCTTGCTCACATGTATTTTGTCAGTGCCCCAGTTTAGAAAACGTCCTACTTTATAGGAGAGGTCAACAATTCACAATGGGTATTGCGTTTGATTCTGGGTATTAACCACAGATTTTTATCAGTCCAGTAGGAGTGATTTGAGAGGGGTGTGAGAGAACTCTTCCCATGTTGGAATGGGGTGGTGGGGATGGGAGCGCGTGTGTTAGACAGATGGTCCAGACCATGGGTAGGCCGAAACCCTGGCCCTCCTCTCCCCACATTCCTCCCCCGCTCCCTCCCTCCCTCTCTCTCCGCGTCTGTAATTATACAGGAAAATAAACAGTAATTCAAGGAGCCACATCAGTCAACAACAAAGAGGGCGACAAAGGCATTTCTCCATGGTTTGAGGTCGAAAATGTTCAAAAGAATTCAATAATAAAACCCATGCATTCTGGAAAGGGTGCATTTTTTTCCTTTTCTTTTTTAAAGATATAGCTATCCCTTTATTTTCCAAAATACCATACAAAGTTTGAGCTGCCACCACATTTTTCAGAAAGCTTTATTTCAGTGACATTTGAAGGTGTGATTGAAAGAGGGATCTGAAACAAAAGTTATGGCTCAAATCTGACCCCTGAATTCCAGATCTGTCCATCATGGCTCCATTTACTATGACCTCACGGTCACCTGTGATGTCATCATAGCCTTTGCTTGCCTTCCCCAGAACATCTGAGAGAAATGCCACCACAAACAGTGCGCAGTAGAACATTTCTATGATAGTTTTGACTTCCAAGCCACAATATTCTCTCTTGCTTACCCTTATGGTTTATGAAGCTCAGTTCTTAAAACGCTCTAACATATATTTTGTCTTCTGGTCGATCCAATACTCACTGACATCCCTCTCGCACACATTAACAGATGTTAGTGTGGCCAAATACACATTCATTTTTATTTTGTTTGTGTTATTTTCAAGAAATATATTTAATTCCTAGGTTGTGCCACGTGTTTTTTTGTTTTTGTTGTTTAATTTTTGCCATGTCCTCCAGCCCATTCCCGTAAAAAAAATAAATAAATGACTAAATTATATAGAAATAAAGAACTTGTTCATTCCATTGCCAAAATTAGACTTAATACTGTAAGACCTCAGCTGAAGCCACAGCTATTGGCTCTCACATTTAAGCTTATATTTACCAAAGGCCTGTTCACCATAGTTTGAAAGTGGGTTCTGGAATGGTGTGATTATAAATGTTTAGCAACAGTCCCCCTTTAAATGATCTAAAAGCGGGAAAAGAGCAAATGAGCCCTTGGAAGCGTTGTCGTACTGTATGTATTTGGCAGCTTCAGAAACAAGTAGTGCAGTCAGACACATGCTGGTTTTATTCTCCAGAAAACAAACGGATGCTGACTAATTCAGTGCTCAAACCTACACTGTGGCTTCAGTGCATTTATAATAATAATGTCATATTTACCTCCTATTTTTTTTTCTGGACTATTTTGGGCTTTGACGTGGTAAATATCAGCAGATGTGGATTCTCCGACTAGTAACTGCCCGTTAGCAGGACTTCAAGGCCCTTAATTGGATCATTAATCTTTTGTAAATGTTACAAAATAAAAAGCTGAAGGCCCGCTCACTGTCATTAATCACAAACGTCAGGAGCGGAATTGGTTTCGCATGTGGAGGAGTGCATCCGTTACCGTCCCTCCTGTGATGAAGATCCCCATCAGATATCCTTCAATCATCACTAAAGCCTTCCAGTTCTCCTTCTGCAGCTCCACACACCACAGACCTGTGCTTCTGCTCTCTTTCTTTCTCTTTCTCTCTCTCTCACTCCCTCCCCTCTCTCTCTTATACAGTACACATGAACAAATGGTGCATATGAACATGAACTGCGCAGTTTGGGCATACTGTGCATAAAATTTATGCCAAAAATATCAACAGGCATATAGCCAACAGTGTAGGTCAATAGCAATATACAGCCAGACCACCTTAGGGGTAAATAACATCCTCAATAAGATGATGAAGCTTCGGCTGTGGCATATAGTATATCTTGTGATCAGATTCACATTTTCCATTGGCTCCTGCTCATCAGCCATTGTTTATGCATGGAAACCACACCTTTATCTGGACATGTTTGGTCTACACACATACTTGAAATCCAGGAATCACAATACTGTGAAAAGGTTATTTACATTACACATAAATCTGCATGAAGTCAACCGAACCAGTGGTGCCATTGTGCTGCTTTATTAGTCCATGACTATAAATGAAAAAGGGATAAATAATAAATAGATGTAGCAAACCACATTTATATCGTCCCACTGTTCCTCCAGAGCCAAATTCTATGAAACCAGCGGCCTTCTTGTAAGACATCAGCACAAACCATTCTTTCAGAGGATAATGCCATGGAAAAACACAGAGTAAGAGAGGAGGGAGGAGATAAATGAAGAGAAAGAGAGAGGCAGGAAAAGAATGAGAGGCAAAGAGAGACACGGACAGAGAGAGAAACCAAGACAGAGAGAAGTGGAGGGAGAGAGGCAGGAAGATGGAACAGACATCAGCTCTACGGACCCTCACCCCTGTGGGCCAGACCGGCCAGACAGCAGGGCCAGCTCTCCTGCAATGGGCAGTCTCCCTGGCACTATGTGGTCTGCCATCACAGCAAACCCACCATGCAGTTCTGCAGCCTCAGAAACATTTCAGCTGACTGCTGCAGTCCAGCAATGACAGAGATCAGAAACACAATCAGAAACATAGATATAACAATATACATGTACCTATAACAATAGTATACAGAAATGATTCACAAATGTAATCCATTCATCACCATACTCAAGCCTCACTGGCTTTTTAAAGGTGAGTGATTACTATTTTCATTATTTGTTTTCATTATTATTTGCTGTAAGTGTTCAGCGCAATACTTTGAATTTTTTTACTTTTTTGGTTGGTACTTGCATGCTTTAAGTATTTTCTGTTTCTGCCATAAATTAGCACAAAAAAGTTAATTGTTCTGCCTTCATTGTGAACCAACAACCTTCTGGTCTCAAGGATGGCTGTGCTTGAAGCACTTCCCCACAGCCCAGCCCATGCTACGCTGGCATACGTCTCCCTATGCGCTGACTGAAGGGCCTGCTGCAGTCCACAGATGGAGGATGACAGACACTGGCGAATGCATGAGCTCCCAAGTCAAAATATGGATTCTCATGTAACAACAACCATTCCAGCTGAGGACAGAAGCAGCAGTTCATATTATTTAATCCATAGTGACAAGGGGGAAAAAATAAGTGACACATTTTCCAATGCAGATTTTATATTAGATATGGGATCCAAAAAAGCATTTTGCCCCAGTATCAGACTGACAGCTTAATCACCCACTGGGACACAAACATAGAGAGCTCAACAACCATGCCCTGCTACTGTACTACTATACAACTCTCTCTCTGTTGCACTTGGATGACGTCCATCATGAGGGCCCGCCCCTTCCTGTAGCAATGTGAAACAGAAGGGAGAGACGTAGTTGGATGCAGCTGTTGGGCGACTGCTCTTGCTGTCCGCAGCACAAAAAGCCTTCTGTGAGAGAGAATTAGAGTGCTTATCAGGCAGCATGGTAGACGCCCAAGGCGGGTAGGTAGCAGTGTATTCAGGGGTGCTGATCTCTAGGGTCCTGTAGCAGTAGCAGAAGCTGGTTGCTGAGGGGAGAGAGAGGTCAACAGTGAAGAACCTGGCAGGTGTCCAGAAGGTATCCCTACTGACCTAAAAGTTTCACCCACTCTTTACATCTAAGAAAATGGCTGAGAAAAATATTTTAAACGGCTTCTGTTTTAAATGTGGCTGACTTTAGTGTATGAATTTTGTTGATCAGGGGAGATATGGTATAAATTTAATTGATGTAATACTATGATTCATTTACATGCCTATCCATTCCAAGCCATGCCAGGTACTCCAAGACCAGGGGCTGCCCCATCCTTGAGTATGGAGACAGGAAGTGAGGGGTTGGGGAAGAAAGAGGGAACAGCATAACCTGGAATACATGAAACTGATGGAAAGGAGAAGACAGCGGAGAAGAGAGAGACAGAGAGAGATGGAAAGACTAAACAGAATGGTTGAGGTGGGTTAGGAGGATTGGTTTTGGCGGAGGACTTCCAGGGCCGACAAGTTTGGGGTTACTGGATCACCCAGACCGTGTGGCGGGACGGGAGAAGAACCCAGACTGTCCTGGTTCCACCGCCCCTCCCCAAGACTCCCCCCCAAAACCCACCACCCCTCCCTCTCTCTACAGGAGCTGCCCTTGGCCCAAGGGTGAAATATGAGCTCTCCCAATTTCTGTGTTGATCTTGGGTTCGGCTTGCTTCTCTGCGAGTGGGGCGTTGGATCCAGCAGCCTCAGGCTGCTGAGCTACTGTATTCTCCCCTCAGATTGATGGCTGCATTCTCGTTGTCAAGGCCATTACGGTTTTGAGGGGGCTTTTTCTCCCTTTCATTCTCCCAGCAATTAGATTTTATTTTTTATTTTGGAAGATGTCCATAGTGTGCATTTTCTGATGTCATAGTTCAGTCAGAATAATGACTTCATGAATGCGGTCTACAAGGGACTTCCCTCTGATGTTATAAAAAAAAATGCTCACAAAAATATGATGATGTGGAAATAAGAAAAGCAACATACCTCATGTTTGCTGTTTTTGGTTTCCATGGCAGCAAATCTCTGAATACATTTAGATTCAAAGAAAACAGTTTTAATGCCGCTATCTCGGAGCCAATAGCAGGCTAAATCAAAATCATCTGTAGCATTAAATCACCTTATAATGAAAGCGACGTCTAGGCCTGGTTCAGAGACATGCCAGAGTGCTATTTGGGGTTGCTGTCATCACGTCTCTCTGCAGCATGTTTGCAGACTAAACAAGGGGAAAGTGCTCCATAACGAAGTTAAAATAATGCTCCCCTATAACTGGCAACAGCGCAGGAGCAGGTACTTTACATGTTTGTGCAATATTACAATTTTTAGCGTGATTATTATTTTACATTTTTACCAAACTGGTTCAGGATTTTGCTTTTCTATTTATTTATTTACTTGCCTCCCTTTGAAAAGCATGCTGTAAATGATATATAAAATGCACAGCAGAGATTTTATATATGCTGGGATGCTGAATTTAAATGCAGATTATACTTTGCACATTAAATTCAAATGGTGGTGAAATTAAATGTGTTTTTGTGGGGGGGGTGTTGCATGAGTTTATTCCTTCTGGATTTGCATATCTTCTGCTTACAATGACTGTTTGAATTCTGTGACCAACTGACATCAAGTGCTGGTCTGTAATGACATCCTCAGAATCAAGAAAAAAGGATGTATTATGTAGGGCATTTTGCAGGACTCTATATGTATTTCTTGTTTCTTGGGTGGGGGAATTGAGATGTCCACAGTTCAGACAGTTATTCAGTTCAAGGCAGTATTTGAAGCCTTGAATTTCTCTGTGTGCTATGCAAAATGTGTCATGTTTTAAAATAAACTAATTGGTTTATCCATAATTTTCTTTTTGTAAATATATTCCTCAAGGTGCTGGATGGCAGACACTTCTTCTTAAATGAAAAAATAGTTCATCAATCTTTCATAAAGCAGATTATGCAATGCTGTATTATTATCAGACAGTCCAATAAAGTAACTCTAGCAGTTTAAGTAAATCACTGCAACTGCTTGTCTGAGCTTCTAAAAATGTGTCACTCTTGAAAATCTTAGCTTTTCATTCCAATAGGGCATAACTCCTGGCATGTTGAACAAACACGAAACAGAGAGCCAATAAAAAAACTATAATTTGCTAAAGACGCAGTGTAATGTCTGAGGGCAGCTGGAAACATAGTGGCGCTGTTGCTCTCAGACTCTTCCCGGGAGCGAACTCCAGGTCATAGTCGCAATTTCAAAATGGGCAGTATATTGACAACCCCCCCCCCCAACCCTGATTGGAGTGGATGCCCAGGAAGGAGACAGGAGGGAGGGGTGGGGCTGTCGCCGAGGTGGTGTGAACATTAGGAGACTGGGTGGCGAGAGACTGAGGGTGCCCGGGGCCCAGCTGGTCTGCCAAGCAACAACACTGGTCTGCTTTCTGAACAGCAGGGTTCTAATGAGGCTGCTCCGAAGTGTGTGTGTGTGTGTGTGTGTGTGTGTGTGTGTGTGTGTGTGTGTGTGTGTGTGTGTGTGTGTGTGTGTGTGTGTGTGTGTGTGTGTGTGTGTGATGGAAACTTCAGAGTTTATTACTAGCTTTGAAAGCCACTTCTTGGTGTCTCGCCAAGGGAAGGAATGCAAAGGGGAGCAAATTGCTGTCAACTTTTTTTTTCTAGCAGGACGTCTGGGTGCCTCAAAAGAGGAATAACCAGAGTATGCCAGCAGAGAAAGGGGGATGGAGAGAAAAAAAATAAAATGAGAAATGGAGTAGAGTGGATCCAGAGGTGGCTGGCTTGGGGAAGGTGGGGAGTCGAGGTGGAGAGAGAGAAAGAGAGAGAGAGTGTGCAGAGAGAAAAAGAAGAAGGAGAGAGGGAGGCAAAGAGAGATTTCTCTGTCTGTGGTCCATGTTCTAATCAAGACCAATTCCATTGTCATTTTTCAGTCAGAGCAGATGGGATGGGTGCACTTGAATTCACCTCTCTTGCGCAACACTCCTTCTGCACATGGGCTGGTTTGTGTTTACAGAGGGGGCTGAAACAGTTAGATGTTTCAAAGGCTTGGCTTCAAAATAAGCGGGGCTGTATGATTGCGATGCGCATGCCAGCATTGTCGGCAACAACTCTCTGCTTTGGATCAATGAGAGGAACCATTGAGAACACACCGGGATGTTTTAAGACCTGTTTAATAACACCAGCTCTGGGACTTCCTGCTGGGCCTGGGGTAGAGGAGGGAGGGGGTATTAATTTATGGTCATTCAATTATGATAATCCCCAATACAAGAAATTGACAAGAGAGATACGGCTTTACGAGCCACAATTCAGCACGGTCAACAGGGGTCCTGTATCACATTTCGCCAGGCCGTTCTTTGGACGCGACAGCGAGCGGGATCTGTCAGGACGTATGGGGTTTCATTGATATTTTAACATCTTGACATTTGGTGGAGCTCACTGCATAAAACACCACACAAGTAGGAGATCTGGTAACACCTCCCGCCCGTTACTTGTTTCAGACCTGAACCGAATGTCACCCTTTACTTAGGACAGCACAGCGGTCACAACTCACCAGGCTCCCACATTGCTCCTTTTGGGACAGTAATTCACAACTCATGGACCCAGAGGTGGATCATGCGAAGGGTTGAGATGTGTCACTAGGTAACTTAAAAACATCTTACAGAATATGATATACTCCATCCACACAGTTACCTTAAACTCATTGTGCCTTGTGTATTAAAAATTTAGACAGACAGTATGTCTTATACAGTTTTGATAAATCATGGGTCACAGAAACAGTTCTATTCCATTAAATGGACCATGGGTTCAAGCAGCAACACTGGTCTGCTTTCTGAAGAACGGGGTTCCAATGAGGCTGCTCCAAAGTGCGTGCATGAGTGCGTGCATGTTCAGAAAATTCAGGAGTATGTCCTCTAGGACGCACAGTGGACATAAGGGCTGGAACACATCAGTTTCATATGAACCTTGATGATGTGTTGGAATAGCCTGATATCATGCTGCATTGACAGCAATGAAAAGGCAACATCAGTGCATATCTTTGGCATTCTTTTTGATCGTTTCACACTCCAGTATCAGCATGCCAGTCGACACAGCCCTCGACTGGCTGCATTTGGGGAAAAATTTAAAAATGTCAAACGCTAAATCAAGTTTTCTTGCTGCTTGCTCAGAATTCCCCACAAAATGGAAAAGGTCTCCTCTGGGACACAGAATGAAAGGCAGTAGTGTAGTCTGTTGTCTGTTTCATTACAGTGTTGTGAGTTTGGTCAGTAAAATGCTGAAATGATGTTTTGAGTCTGGGCAGTATTTTGATGAATTGTTGTGAGTTTGGTCAGTATATTGGTGAGATGTTGTGAGTTTAGGCAATACATTGATGAGATGTTATGAGTTTGGTTAGTACGTCGGTGAGATGTTTTTGTGAGTTTGGTCAGTCAGCTAATGAGATGTTGTGAAGTTTTGACCAACAATGGGGAGCTTCAGTTGGTTAGACATGAATCGGGTCGGTAGATTAGCCTAATGAAACTCAGCTGTGATGTTTGAGTTGTTCAGTCAGCTTTGATGAGATGTTGTGATCATAGTCATTAGATTCAGTTGCTGAGATGTTGTGGACATGCACTTCAGGTCATGCAGTTGACAGGACACCTGTTTGAGTGAATGGCCACAGAAAGTATTTTGGATTCTGTGCAAATCTACATATACCTTACAGATAAATGTATATGTGTGTGTTTACCTCCAGGTTTCTGCTGACCTAGGGGTTAGTCAGACAGCTATACACACTAATACCACAGTGATTCCTTGAACTATTGTTTTCATTCAAAGTGTTCATTTATTTGTTGTGATTACGCCAACCATTAAAGAGCATCTCCTTCACATTAAAAAGTAACAGACCACAGAAGGCGAGCACCTATTGTCCAATCTATTTACCTTTGGAGCAGCCTGACACATATGTATACCTGTGAGAGCACATCTGTGTCCTGTCTCTGTGAATGTGTGTGTGTGTATGTGTGTGTGCATGTGCATGTGCATGAGCGTGCACGTGTGGCGTGTGTGTGCGTGCACATGTATAGTATCTGCCTCCTTTAAAGTTCTCATAGGACTGCATTCCTCTCAGGTCAAGTCCTCCCTCAGAGCAGATTTGGTTACCCTTTGCCTACAGCAACCAGATTAAATTTATTTTCAAAGAATACAGTGGAAATGAAACAGAGTAACCTAGTTTCTAATCCCTCCATTGATTCAAGGATCTTTCAATTTCTCTCTTCCCGGCCTTTCTGGTCATTGCACTTGCTATTTACTTAAATTTGTAAATGTCCAAATCATACAGTTTACATGCCTATGTCTTGGTATTCTGTCTAACTTGTTGTCTATCTTGGTAACACTGTCCAAATACCTGCCATATTGGCACCTCTACTTTAAAATACCCCAAACATTTTTTGTCCCCCAATGTATGTAAAATATTCCTTATGGAAATATAAAAAATGTGTTCTTAGCTTACAATACAAATTGTACAGAAATTACTATTGTACTTTTTCTTCAGCGTGAAACTTTAAGAAGTTTCAGGATGGCCCCCATGCATATGGACTGTCTTGTATATTAATGCATTAATTTGTGTTTGAAAGTCTGTGAGGCAATAGCAGTGAGGCAGGGATGTTGAGAGGCAATTGCTGCATCAAAATAGTTTTTGTGGCAAGCTGGTTGAGCACCAATAAAACAGTTAATAATGCCTCATAGATAGATGACAATGGCAAAGAGGTCTATCAAGGCAGGTCTATGAAGGATTAAGGCAGTGCCGCCATACATGTCTCCATCAGTAGGTCGAAACATTGAGGAGTTAGATTCTGCTGCTGCAGCCTTCCAAAGTTGGTGTATAGCAGTGTTTTTGGATGTTTTTTGGATTTTTTGCAGAATGGTAAGCACACAGAATTTTTAGTACAACTGGATAACACTACTAATTGACCAATATTGAATCACGGTGCTAGCTGTCCATATTTTTAGCTATTTATAGTTAGCAAACAAGCTGCCAGTGACTCAATGTTTTACATGTTGGAAAATGTTTTGGTGGTGGATGCTATATGATCGATAAACATAAAATGAGGTGTTACTGCCATTGGCATTTTGAGCTCAAAATACCAAAACCTAAAGTAGGAGTCAGTCACAAACATTAGTTGTATTTAGTGGTAAAGTGTTCACAAAACTAGCAGTAATGTATTTATGTTTATGGCAAAAATGTGCTTTAAATTTTTGATATATTGCAAGTACACATTTTTCTTAACCTGGTTGCAGGGGTTATTGCAGTCATAAGGTGGCTATGGGTTGCTGCCCTGATGCCTTGAGTTGCACATCAGGGCCAGTCTCTGATGTTTCTTCAGTGTGCTTCAGCAAAAGACCTACAATGGGCACACCTCCAGTTCATCTCCACCCAATTAATGACATCAGCACACAGCCGTGTCATAACTGGCAGGTGCTGAATGTTTTGTATTGAGTGGTAGATGAAGAATTAGCTCCTGCCTCGTTGAGATTAGGGAAAATGTAAGCAGTTTGCTTGTAATTTGCGTGACCTATTAAAGAGAGGTGTTATAAACAGCTGGGAGGGCATTAGCTGCTTGCTGACTCTTTTTTCTTTTGCATTGTTTGTTTGAACAATTATGGCGGTCGCTCGCATAGAACTGTGTCAGTGAATTTAATGGTGGTGCAATTAGACCTCCAGGGGCATAGACTGTCAGAGGTTGAGATCCCAAGTTTTTTTTTTTCTCTGCTCAGAGTAACGGAGAGATCTCTGCTTATTTTTCTGTGTTGTACAAATTGTACACTTAACAAAAAAAATTTCCACTGCTTTCAGCCAGAGAAAATAACTTTCCAACGTATGTTTTCAAAATGTCTAGTTTTCCTAAATATCACAAGGCCCACTAAAAGTAGAGCAGTTGCGTTTGATTCTCTGGATCCAATTTCCTTCCCTTCAAATCCCAATGTTGAATCATAATTCATGCTTAAATTATACTACTAAGCTTTTTTTTTTGCTAAGGATTGGGGATTTCAACAAAGAGGACATTCAAACTGTGCCATGTATTGTATAGCTGATGGGGATAGTGTAGTCACTGATCTTGGAAAATATGCATAACAAGTAAAGGGGTGTGGTCGTAAATACAGTCACTTATTAAGTTCTGATAAAGAGGGAAGTGGCCAAGGCCTCCTAACAGGGTTTAAGTTCCCCTGTGTTCTCTGAGAGACTGGTTAATCTTTCTCAGGCTGTGACAGGGCCTGCGGAGACAGCTCTCAGGCCTGGGCTGGACAATGCTCATGTTTGGCTTGTCTCACTGCACAATGTTGTACAAGAGGAGAAGCAGCCAATGAATGGGAAACAAAGAAAACATTATAAAGATGCGGTTATGACAACTCTGACTACAAATAACCAGAACATAAGAAATAATGAAGATGAGTGTGTGGGGCTTTTTTTTTATTTCTTAGGAACAAAAACAGAAAAAAAAAATAATATGACGGGGATGTTGATGAAGAAGAAGAAGAATAAGAAGATGATTGTAATGGTGAATTTATTGCAAATCTTTGTTTAAATGGACTGAGCTATTCTAAAGCAGCTGATTTGTTCAGTTTTCCTGGATATCGATCCCACTGAATGAGAAGGAGTTGGAAACAGGCTGCTTTTTTTGGGATTAAGCCATGACCTGTTACCTGTCTGGAAGGGGGAACGGGGGAGATCTGCGCACAGCCTGTCCAGTGAAAGGCATCAGTAAAAGGAGACATTGGACAGACAGCGCAACCTCATAACCTGGCCATCAACCATCTTGGCATTGTTCAAACTGGCAGCTGAAGAGGACATACCTGTACATTACTGGTGTCTTTGATGTGCTGTCTTTTGGAAGAAAAGCACGGTGCTAGCAAACACTGACAAGTAAAAGAGTGTACAGAAACAGACTTCCAAGACAAAAGGCAATCTCTCTCTTCTGTCCAAATGTAACTCTATCATTGTATTGCAAGAGCATCCAATCCTATTTAAGGAAGGCCAATGTTCAAGTTAAAGGCCTTTGTTTGAGTCCAGCAGGGAAGCAACAAGAACAAACCAATGTAGCATGCTCCATAGTTAGAGAAAAAGCTATGTTCTCAAACTAGTCCTCCATGATTAAGGTCCAATATCCCTGGTGAATTTGATTCACCTTCATCAGAATGTCACTGCAGTGGAAGCATATGGAAAAACACAAAACATTGTGCTAACAGTGCCACGTTGCTAATGTTGGCGGTCAGGAGGTGGCTGTTAATGATGAGTGGGTGTGGGGGGGTGCGGGTGGAAGTGAGTCTGCAGGGCGGAAAGGCGTTGCCGGGAGCTGGCGGTGGAATGGACTGCTGGAGCAGGGCCTCACAGCCGGATCAGACGCCACACCCGGGGGCCTAGGGGCAGGAGGAAATGCCCTCCTTTCCATACTGTATGCCCAACGGGGGTCCACACCGGCCTCCGTGGCCTAGATGGAGAAAAACACGTGCCACCTTCCGACCAGAGGGGCTCTGAGAGACCCCATTAAAACAGACAGAGACGCCTCTCGAGGAAACCGGCTCCCCACAAGCCCTCAGCCAAAGTTTGGTATTTATTTGTCCACATAGTGCGTTTGTGTAAATACAGTTCCTTTCCCCGAGACGCGGTTTTTAACACCTGGTTCCAATGTGTGAACCACGCTCGGATTAATGAGAGCATTTATCCTTTCATTTCTCCTTTATTAACACACCTCCGCTCCCCCCCACTCGCACCCACCCTCCTCCCCCTGCTCATTAAAGCCGCCCCCTCCTCTGATGTGCTTGATAGTTTTCCCATGCTTTCACCTGGCTTTTAACAGCCACTCTAATGGAGCTCAGAGCGTGCAGAGAGCTCTGCTCCAAATGTTTGGTTTCAGGCCATTCCCTTGAACTCAGAGGGGACGGGACTGCAGTTAACGGCCCATTCAAAGTTGTCACGTGACCCTAGTGGGTGTTGGGGGTGGGAATGGAGGGGGTGGGTGGAACCGGGGACCTGAGGTTAAAAGAGCAGGCTGGGTGCCTCCATGCCGCCTCTTATCTGCAGCATGAAAATAGCAATACACAATAAGGGTTTGATGACACCTCAAAATGACATGATGCAAAAAAGAGAAGGTACTGGGACCACCATGGCCAAATTTAGCCAAATTCAGTTCCAGATCTGCTTGGATTGCAGCATAATGGCCTTGGATGAATCAATTTTTTCTAATTTTATGGGCTATTACAAAATGATTGTGACCCCTGACTCCCTCCAAATACACACACCACAGTGTCAAGAGGAAATTAAACAGAAAAGTTCCATTTTTGGTTTCAACACTATTATTCTATATCCGTAATCTACAATAGTAGATTCAAGACTTCTTTCAACATTCAACAACTCATTTAATTAAATATGTTCCTGGCAAGAACTGCATAGTCCATTAAAATTTCCTACTGTATCTCCGGGTGCATGCTAACTGGTATGTGTGGTGTGATTATGATGTAACTCTTTATAGTATATTTATTGGAGGTTTGGCTCCTCTGTGTGTGTGCGTGTGTGTATTTCAAATTTGTGAAATTGTGAAGATTGACCATTATTAAGTATGATTTCACATCGAAAAAATTCTCTGGATTGTAATTTATCAAAATCGGCGATGCTTCATGTCCCAGGAAGAAATGTATAATTTCCTGGAAAGACACACAATTCCAGGACAATCCTGTAAAATCCAGGATGACTGGCAACCTTAACCTTAATGATTTTTGCAGATGATAATTCTGTTTTAACTTGAGTGTGTAACTTACCTGGAAGCTCACACCTCAGTCAGCGATGCCCTCAGATTCATATAACCTCCCTCAGTCCAATGTGATCTCATGGCTTACAGAGTCACCCTTCACATGTTGGGAGTTTAAACAGGCACAAGAGGGACACACAGAGCACAAAGATTTACACTCCAATCACAGTGCTCTTGGAATAATTCGTAGTTGTACTACTAATTAAAATTGGAATTACCAATGATGTGTCGGATGGAGTTGTGTTACATTATCCTTGAAATGCTGGGCTGTTTGTTTCCAATCAAGGATTCATCCAAAAATTGTTATGTTTCATAGCTGGAGAAGTGTCCAAGGTCATCACCACATCCATAAATCAGCACATCCTTATTCTACAGCACTTTGCTTTTCATACTAAAAAAGGAAGAGTTGTGGAAATGTTTGCCAAGGAGAATAACCCCATCTAAGCATATTACAGTATCTTTTTTTAAGGTTTGTTTAAAAAAAGCTTGCATGCATTAAAATTCATTTTTGAATTAATTTTTGAAAATTCATTCATTCCCCAGAGGAGAGTCAGCAGTTCAACTTTGGAAAGTTGCACAGCCCTGGTCTTTAAGTGCTCAATGCAAGTGCTACCATCGAAATTCTCTCAGCATGGTATCATCTGTCTTCTGTGTTCCTATGTTCTACTGCAGAAAGTATACAAAATGGTACATTACATGAGGCAAGACAACGTGTTAAAAACTCAATTGTTTCTCTAAGAGTGTAAATCAACTACATTTTATTCTCCACTGCCACAAATGTGTACAGCACATATACCTTGCCAATGATGTTGGGCTAAGTGTGGTACTGTGAGAGCCAACTCAGACTCTGACAGCCTGACCTAAGGTATAAATACCTCTGTGAATGTGTGTGTGTGTGTGCACGTGTGTGCGTGTGTGTGTGTGAGAGAGAGAGAGCGAGAGAGAGGAGTGCATGTATAGTGTGTACGTTTGCCTGCCTATGTATATATGTATGTGTGTGTGAGTCCACACACAAAGTCCACATACAGTGAGTATGTGTATGTGCAGGTGTGTATGTGTGTGTGTTTGTGTGCAACTGTGTGAGTTTTAGTGCCTGTTAGATTGAAATCAATGGACAATGAGTATGTGTGTACAGGTGTGGGTGTTTGCATGTACACACCTTTATGTGTATGTTTGTGTGTGTGTGAGAGAAAGAGTCATTAGACCCTTGTTTTATGGAAGTTCACTTTAATAGGTAAACATAAAAATGCCTGTGTGGTAAGAACATGATGTGGATTTATTTCATGTCGGGCGACTATAAAGCGGCGAGCCACCTTTTAAACGTGAACTATTCAAGTTTGACTACATTTTTCTTGTAAACAGATATGCCAAGAGGCGTACTGTGCTGGAGGTTGGAGAGGCCATAGTTTATCGCTCTATGTCTGTGTGTGCGTGCGTGTGTGTTTGCTTTTAAATGTACGTGTGTATGTGAGTGTGTGTGTGTGCACATTCTCTTGTATGTGTGAGTGTGTGTGTGTTATATTCTGCAGTTTTATTGTTCAGCACTATGTGATGCGTAACCACACATAGCAGTTGTATCCATTCCTTCATAAACTTTACAGCCCCGTTCTAAAGGCGAAGAATTTGTTAATTAAATTCCATTACATTTACAGGCGCCAGGGTAATTCTGATTCATGTAAATTGTGCTGAGCGAGGCCTTAATCGTCTTGGTGGCTCTCTGTTTTAGTGCCCACATATCTGCAGGCCGGCGGAAGGACACAGAGTTAAAGGGTCATGATCACTGATTTTCACATACAGTGGTGTCACTCACAAATATGAGTTTGATCAATTTTTTTTTTTGCCTGAAAATGTTGCCTTATCTTTATCTCTTTTTACCAGGTCATTTTCTTTTAGCTCAGGAGTGTATCATTACACTTTAATTCAATAACAGAAAGAACAACTAACTGTAGGAATTAAAAATTAAATGGACAACTGCACTGATTGTGCAATCAAACTGTCAGTAGCCCAGAATGTCTTTATAATAATGCTTTATATTTACATTATCTGTTGCCATTTGCTCCTGTGTTTGCAGTTTAATGTTTTATTGTGTTGACTGAACATCTGACAGTGACAAAGCCTACATTTACAGATGGAAATGTGACCTTCAGCGCTCGAGTTAAGATGTTAATTCATTGAAATCTGACAGAATAAATAGTAAGTAAAACAGCTCAAACAGCCCCTTTTCCTTTTCACTCACCAGCAGTTGTTCTACAGGTAACAGCTCGAGTTCACCCCTGCACAGTGACAGCAGTACACCTTTGTTCTCAGCAGCTCCCACTAGATGGCACTAATGTTGTCCTAATTGTTTGTTTTCCCATCCTAATCCACCTCTTTGGGCTTGACACCAACCTGCCAGACAATGAACAGAGAGGTGATGCACATAGATGAATGCCAGACTTATTTTGTTTCTTTGTTTGTGTTTTTGAAACAAATAAGTGCATGACTTTTAACCAGGAAGTTGAAAAACTGTAATTGCTGGTGTGATATGGTGACATTACGGCTCCTATAAGAGGTTGACAATTGCGTGAGGTCATAAAAAATATATTACTAATCAGAGTTTCACCATTGGGTCTATATGTAATACTAGCCTGCGTTATATTTAGATGGCAGATTAGTGCACAGAGGCTGCTGATTAAACCTATAGACCTCACAAGACTGAGTGGAAAAATGAATTTAATAATTTTTTGATTGGTGAAATTTTATAGAAGAGGGGTGATTAGTGTGTGGTTGTGGTGTGGTCTGTGTGTGCATGTGACTGTGTATTTCTATGGGTGGTGTGTGTGTGTGCACGTGCATATGTGTGTGTGTGCGTTACTATGGATTGTATTTATGTTTGATTGTATGTATGCATGTGTGTGTGTATTTCTGTAGGTGGTTTGCATGCATGTGTAGTCTTTTGGTGATGTGTGTGTACATGTGTTTGTGGATATCTGGGGAGGTGCATGTTTGTGAGTATCTGTGGTCGGCATATGTGTAGATGAGTTTGGTAATGTGTGTGCGTGTGTGTGTGTGTGATATATAGACTCTGTGTGTTTTGTAGTAGTGTATGCATGTGTGTATGTGTGTGTGTGTGTATGTTTGGGGGGGAGTGTCAGTGGTTGAGTGCAGAGGGTGGAGGAGGTCTGAGAGTCTCCAGTTTAAGTGGTTGCTTTGTATTCTCTGCCTCTTTTTTCCTGAATCGCCCTTTAAAAGTAACCAGAGCCAGAGTGGATAGCACCGAGAGACAAACACTCCTCCCAGAAGAAAGAATGGAGGGAAAAGAGGCGGGGAGCGGTCAATGGTAGAAAGTGGGGTAGTTAGCAGATAAAAACTGTCTCCACTCTGAAAAGGGATCCCTTTCCTTTTTCTGGACGTTTGAAACAGGTTTATCTCTGCGGCCTTAATTACGCCCAGAGTCTGTGTGCTTCTCAAGGCCTCTGAGACACTTCCCCTCCGCTCAGTCACGGCCTGGTTCTGGCACCAAAGCACGTACTAGTGTCTTAGCATGGAGAGATAACATGGAGGGGGGACAAAGGGGGTGTCGGGGAGTTAGGGGAGGGAGGGGGGCATGCTCTTACCTCCCCAGGTTTTGGTGTCCATGGGAAATGCTGAGCGTGACTCTCAGAGTTCATTCTGAGGTTAACAATGAGGGAATCACAGTGAGAGGCCTGGCAGAGAGTTCAGCGCTTCAAACAACCGCTTTTCCCCACTCTGTTGCCAGAGGGATGTCTGCTATTTTGCTATTGGTTTACAAATATCACTGGACTGGATGTATATTTTGTCTTTTCATACAGAGTCATAGATTATTTTTGGGGGAGAGAAGGAGGGGCTAGAGAAATACAGCTTATAGGGGTCATGTCTAAGTTCAGTATCACAGGGATGTGCGATGTAGCAGGGAAGACTGCAATGAAAATCTCTCCACCATACCCCACCTGAGATTAAACACACCGAGAAAAAGAGAAGGAGAGAGACAAAGAAAGAGAGAGAGTGCATATGTGTGTGTCTCGGCTGAAAGGGTTTTGTCCTCCGGCCTGAAGTCTCTGTTTTATCCATTAACACGATGGCTGATGCCCCAAAAAAAGAAAATGAAAAGTCAAAAGATGAAAAACAAGAGTTTTGGCGAAATATTCCTGGAGATGAGAGGACCTGCCAAGCCTGACAGACCCATAAACTTTAATCTTTTTGACAGCAGCAGCTACTAAGCAGGTACATTAAACCAGGCCTTTACGATGATTATTCTATGTAGAAAATAAGGCACGATCCAGCAGAGACACTGGGAGTCCCAAACTGGGACATGGAGTGAAAATATTTTAGAGAGGGCACACACAGCCTGTAAACACAGAGAGCAGAGGGGATAATGTCTGTGCATTCATGTATGTGTGTGTGTGTGTGTGTGTGTGTGTGTGTGTGTGTGTGTGTGTGTGTGTGTGTGTGTGTGTGTGTGTGTGCGTGCATGCAGATATGCTAGCGAATGTGTTTGAATGTCTCATCATGGGTATATACATATGTGTTTTGTATGTACATATGAATTTGTATATTTGATGGGCAGTAGGAGTGGGTGGATTACGAGAGGACATGATGAGGAAATCCACACAGAGTTTACTCTTCCCAAGGTAATGACAGAGATGGGGAAGTAAGCCTTCTCTTATGAAGCACCTTGGCCACAGAGCACTTCACAAAAGGCTGTTTAGATGAGAGGAAATGGTATTTTGAAGTCTGAATTTAATATGTGGCTTGATAGATGAAAATATTTTTGACAGCTGTAATCATTTCTAAGACAGACTTTTAGCAATGACTTATGCCTATTATGTATTATTTGGTCCCTGTTTTGTTTTTAAGGTTGGCCTATGCACAAGCTGAAATGTAATGTGTTTCCCTGCTGACTCTCTTGACAGGTCTGTAGAAAAAGAGGTTCTCAGTCTCAAGAGATTTCCAGATTAAATAAAGGTTACATGAAAATGTGGCTACAAACTGGGGCGTATCTGGTCAACTCACACGTCAACTTAATTATCTAGCTGGCGGATTAACAGACAGACTGGTGCACTCTGTGGATATTGCTCAAGACCCCCATCCCGTCAGCCAAGCTGGTCTTCTATCCCCTGTCTGAGTGGCAGGCAACCACCTCGAAGATTGCTGTGATGTTTATTTAGCGTTTTATGCTACTGCTGCAATGGTGAATAGTGTTTTAACCTGTCCACCCAAATACTCATTTCTTCTCCTGTGCTCACAGCCAGAATTCCCCTCAACCCCTCCGCCTCCCACCTCCCCCAGCACCCCAACCCCCTTTCTCCTGCCCGGAACATCACAGTCTGCGAAAGAATGGAGGGACAGAGTGGTGTATCCTTTTAGAAGAACAGATAAGCAGATTCAAAAGGCAGCAGAAGAGTAACCGGGCCAACTGCTTATCTGTACTCTCTCTCTTTCTCTCTTCGCTTTTCTCTCTTTCTCTGTTTGTCTTTCATTCTCTCTGGTGGCAGGAGAATGGCGGGTTTGTTCGAGTGGGGCATCGTCCATCTGATAAACGCAGAGCAGGTATTCCTTTATCCTCCCAGAGTCCAGGGAGGAGAGACCAGCAGGTCAAATCACAGGTGTGAGACCACTGCACAGTGTGCGTGTCTGTGTGTGTGTGTGACCATGTGTGTCCGTGTGTACATAAATGTATGTGTGTGTGTGTGTGTGTGTGTCTGTGTGAGCACTTATTTTTAGCTGAGAGTCAAAGATGTGTATTGCTGCCTGTTTTTTTTAGGCAGTGTTATGCAGTTGTACTCAAAAAGAACATGGGACAGAGAATCAGTCAGCTGCCACTACCCATCATAACAATTATACTGCTGGCAATATTAAAGGTCTGCTAGTTTGTATAGGTCATATGAACATGACTTTCACTAAGTTATCACTGGTGCACATGTCTCCTTTATCCTGACAGACAGCAGATAGAGCTGTTGGAGTTCAGGCACATTCTGATGCATTCTGATGCATGAAATATGACAATGAGGGGGAAGACAAAATAAAACACCCTCATGAATCTTCAAGTATTTAAGTTCACTTAATTGAGTCCAGATCTGTTATTTCGCAATGCAAAGTAATGGACTCATCTGTGTCCTTTCCAGTTTCCAGGGACAAATTCAATGTCTATGTAGGTTTTCACTTTCTCTCTCTCTCTCTCTCTCTCTCTCTCCCTCCCTCCCTCCCTCCCTCCCTAACAGATTCTCACAAATCACACCTGGCATCTTTGTGTGCCTTTGCAGGTATTCTTAGAGGCTGGTACAGCAGGTGATTGTCTGTCATTCACTCAGTCCCAGGTCTGGTAGGCCTTTCTCAGGCAACAGGTTTTCCAACAGACCACTTAACCACCTGTTTCAACCAATAAGGATATTGATTGAATCAATTTAATTATTTTTTTTTGAATATGTGCCAAATCCCCTGGCTTAGAATGATGGGTAATTTTTCTATGAGTGAATGAGTAGACTACAGACAGGATTCTGCTGTTCAGCCTTCTTCAGTAGGCCATCCATGCCAACACTTTTGATTATTGATTGATTGATTGATTGATTGATTGATTGATTGATTGATTGATTGATTGATTGATTGATTGATTGGTTTGCAGTCCCCTGGGAGGGTGGGGTATCTTTCTTAGGCAGCATTGCTATGAGATTAAATTACATTCGAGTCATTTAGCAGATAGTTTTACCCCAAGAGAGAGTGTACATTTTCTACATCATCCATTTGTACTGCCGGACATTTACTGAGGTGGATTATTTGAGGTTAATTTGCTGGAGAGTCCAATGGCTGCACCCTAGTACTGGAGTTAGATGACCAGCCTCCAGTAATACAGGAAGTGTCTGCAGTTTTCATATGCACAGCTATTTTAAGTATCATTTTGCTCTATTGACACAAAAGAATAAAGTAAGCATCAGCTTAATATTCTTCCTCTTTTAGTATAAGACCGCAGTAACTATGCCACCCCCATCCCCCTCAGAGCAGCAATATCTGCTACCTGTTACCCAAAAGGCTCCTTCACTAGTTAAAAATGACAGGCCTTATACAAAGGGTAAATGAATAATGAATAAAGCTTTACTGAATTACTCCTGCCAAGCTAGAGTGACGATGTGCTCGGCTAAGAATCAACATGTACTGCAGTGAGCAGGCACTCTAAACCTAGTTTATAGCACTGCATTGTGGTCCAGCAGTTCTTAATTTTAAATGTTTAATATTTTTGTAACAGTAAATGGTACGAGCCTGTAATTTTGAGGTAAAATTATATTGCTGCTGATTATTACTGAAATGTACATAGCAGAAACACATTTTTACCCTCCAGTGCAGTGATCAGGACTTTGCCTCTTACAATTAGAATCCCTTCACCCGTCTAGTTGTCATTTGAAAATAAGGTGTGAGATGGTATATGTAGCTCAGATAATACATATACATTATGCTGTTTGCCAAGCCATATATCCCAGAATTCCTTTCTTGTGCACATTGCATTTTCATGTCCTTTTTTTGACAACTATTGAATCTGTATGATCTAACTACAATTTCAGATCTGACAACAGCAACTTCAGAGATACCTCTATTAGATACATTGTGCTTAAAAAAACTAAAAATACTACATTACTTCAATTCTTGTAACCGTCCATTGTAGAGTGTCTGCAGCCGGGAGCCAAAGATAACCAACACCATGGCCAAAGGGGATGTTACAGCTATGGTGCACTGCAATTTCACAATTTCCTCAGATTCAAAGGTGCACATTTTTCCAAGTGCTGTATGATTTGTTTCTTTTTTCTTTCTTTCTTTGGTTAGGTTTTTTTTTTCCAGAGAAATGAAATGGTCCTTGAAATACTGTATAAATTTGCAAAGAGCATGCGCTCCTTCCTGGCTCCTCCCATCATACCCCCCCCCCATGCCCCCCTGTTGCTCAAAGGGCAGAGAAAGGTTAACGGAGAATCATCTGTATGACAGCACAGTGCAGTCTCCATGTGCGCTTACTTCCTCTCCTCCCTGCGGGTCAAGAAATCAACCATCATATCAATTCTGTCAGGTAATCTCTCAAGAATTTGATCCCATTTAAGCTCAGACAGGAGAGGGGGAGGACAAGTGGGGGTTAGAGGTGGTTTTGGGTAGGGGGGCAGGAGGTAAAGCTGGAGATTACAGGAAACTAATGACCTGCCCTATTAAATCCCCTCACATGCTGGCTCAGCGGGCCACGGCGTTGGAGACACGGAGATGAAGCCGGGGCCTAGCAGTGAGAGGGCAGTCTAATTGAGCAGAGACCCTGCCGGTGAACTTTACACCTGTCAGGACGCTGCGCTGGGGAAGGGGCTGAGGCGCGGGTGAGGGCGTGGGGAGGAAGGTCAGGATGGGGTCGAGGAGAGGACGAGGGGAGCAGGGGGAAGGCCTGGGCGGGGGGGTCACATTGAGCACTGATCCCTTATTAATCCGTCCCGATTTTGGCCATACCTCTCGCTCGGACGCCTGACCTCCTGTGCAGCGTGGGTTTGACACATGAGACGATCAGCATGGACGGGCCTCCCAATTGCCAGTGAGTGCCGTTTTCCCCCCTTGCCCCACAGCCCCTGAGGAGAGCTTATGAAATCTCCCTGCGGGCCGTGTTAATGCACAACCCATCTGTGTGAAAAGGCCAGAGGGCAACATATTCACTGCTGTGTCTTGTTTTATTCCCATTCTTTTATTTTGCCAATGAATCTGTCTATGGTTCGTAATGGTTCCTACGTAAAGAAGTGCAGATGTGTCAACCACTACTGACTGAGGGAAATCTAAATCAGCAAATCCATAAAAAATAATTACAATTATTTTATGGACACTCATACTGCGTCAAAATCAATAAAAATGCAGTGTTAGCTGAAAGTTAGTCTCTATCTCCTCCCATTCTGTCTAAATCCACAGAAGTATATCACTCCTTGCTCCAATCAGAGATGTACACATCCTGGCATAACCTTAAATGACTGAGAAATATTTCTATAAACTCTTAACCAGAGAAAAGTTGGAGAGTTGGTTGAGCCATGCAGTCAGAGGGTAGTAATTACTCCGGGGGAGCAGAAGTTTATTCCGCCTGGTACAATAACCGGCATCTCTCCAAGCTTTGTACTCCGTAAAAAAAAAAAAAAAAAATGTGCTCCCTATTTTATGGTGGCAATTGTAAAAGTTTAAAGTTGCAAAACTAGAAAATTAGGCATGGAAAACATATAAAATGCAAATTTTTCTCTGATAAAAAGCTTTAACACAAAATTTCTTTCAGAGACAAAAAACTCACACACACACACAGACACACACACACACTCAGAGAGGAGCATGGAGTGGCTGCACAATCCATACAATCCTTTTGTTGTTTTTTTGTTCTTTTTTCCACACTCTAATTTATTGTCTTAAGTAAATGCAAAAAGTCACATTACGGTGTGTTCTTAGGAATGAATTAGTCAGACACTCTGATTAGCTTGTCTCCCCTACAGGACATTCTTCCCACACTGAAATATATATTTTTCTAAATTAAGAAAGGTTACAATAAAAACACAGGTGCCGATCTCCCCTCAACACTATCGGCCAGGCCTGTTAGCATCGTGATGGCGCACGGCTCCTAACTTCCCATCCACGACCGCCCTCTGTAAACACATGGCAGGGCAGGCCAAACCGAGCTGTGGGGGGCATGCTCCATACACGGCCCTGGAGTCCCCTCTGTTTGCTTTCCCTCCGCTTCAAAACGGAGCCAGATCAAAATAATGTAAAGAGAAAAAAAGGTGAGAGGTAAAAGACAGAGCGAAGGAAAGAGAGAGTAAAAGAGAGAGAGAGAGAGATTGAAAGAAAGGGGGAAGTAACTCAAGAGCTTGCAAGGTTTGCCAAGTAATTTTATGCTTAACTATTTCCTGGTGTTTTTGCAGAAAACAGGGGAGAGTAGATGTTATGTCGGGGTCGGGGAGTCAGGAGCGGGGCAGTCCCATTTTACGAGGCTACAATAATACTAACGGGAGCTGGGCCCTGTTTGTGCAGGCTCCTCGCTAATTGTCTCTCCGAGGGGGTGGAAGAGGAGGAATCGCAGCCAAGAATTTTTCTACAAGAGTCGCCCCTTGCGTTTATAAAAATCCACGAGAGTGGCTTCACAACGATCACACGCATACACACACACTGAGTTCTATAGTCTGGCAGCCTGAAAGTAAAACTTTACGCTCCACATGCATCAGAGGGAGAAAATAAATAATAATAACATCACCTTGGCTTTGAAATGAACAGTTGGGTCTGGATCAAAGAAAATATATATTTCTGTCCACAGGTGATTCAAGAGTCAAGGTGTAGTAAGAATGTAAAAGACACACTGCAGGATGCCTCTCTTCACTGCTGTTCTCTGAAACGCTCGCAGCAAAACTGATGTACCACACAGCGATTAAACAAGGTTATACCCTGTGCACCATGGCTTAGGTTAAAAAGCTGCAGGAGAGATGGATGAAAGGACTACATATCCACAAAAGGATTTGCTGGACATGGTCATTCAGAGAGGACTAGAGTTCAACCAAAATTCTCTTATGGTTCTCTTTGGCTGACATGATGAACAGAACTAAACATTAAATTTTCTTAAGCCATGTCTGTATACTGATCTCCCCCTTTCAATCGCTTTAAATGTTCTAGCTGTTTGCTTGTTGTATGAAAAAAAAATATTTTGTTTTAAAAAGTATTCACAGACAATAGTCCCCCAAATTATTTATTTTAAAGCACTTTTTAAGTTTCTGATAATTAAGTTCGAATCAAGTCTCAGATCAAATTCATCTACTCCAACACCCTTGTTTCCATCTCTGCTATTTTTCCCTGTTCTGAAACACACTCAGGCACACTCTGATGTGCAGGGAGTGTGCTGCAAGATGCCTCATGATGACAGAGCTGATGTTTGACAAAGCATATCACTATAATGGATCATTTCCTCTGAATCATCTGTCCATTCAAAGACACACTGTTTCCCAGCCAGTGTGTTTTTGCAGGGGTATCCGTTAAAACACTCCTCATCACATTTTCTTTGTAAAAATGTACCATTCAAGTCTAAACATTAGACATATTACTGGCTATTACTGGCTTATTGTCCGGAGAGCGCCTACAGCAGTTTACCTGCCACACCAGGTACACTACAGCACAGACCATTTGCTTGTTTGTGTGTTTTTTCATTTGTTTATTTCTTTACATAACACTTTTCAACCCCATTAGCTTGAAATATTTTTTTAAAGCTATGCACTTGTGACAGCAATTATAATGCACAGAATTCAGAAATTAAAAAACAAATGAATATTTGGGATATTAAAATGTAATCTCTTGAAATGAGTCTTGGTTTGGACTTGGAAGATGGCATTGACACTGCAGTTATACTGTCCAAAGGATGGAGTTCAAAAAGGTTTTCATAAAACGTTGGTTACATTCTAATAGTTTGATTTCAGTATCATCATTGAACTTTTTTCGTAATGGCTTAAAGCAGAGCAGTAGAGGCCCACGAGGGGTGTGCAAGGCTAGAGGATACCCTGTGTCTGACTCAGCAGCACAATCCTCAGAATCTAAGAGCAGGAGACAAGCACTTCACCCTGAACTTTCCATGAACACACTGCAGACACAGTTCTTCAGTCTGAATCCACCAACTGCTTTTAGCCCCACCCCTCCCTCCCTCTCAAAGTAAAACTGCAGATTAGCGTCCACTCTCCATGGAGCCAGCGGACGGCCTTGGCCACTGGCAGGTTTGTGTTGCATTCCAGACATTGGATTAAAAGATCTAAACTGGACAGCATCCACATAAACATCAGCTCAGACCCTCAGCTAGGCTGGCGCACAAACCGACACCGCTCTCAAGTTTAGCCTCGCGCTAATGCACATAACCAATCTACCATGTGTCTGCTTGGGGCCTCACTGTTAGCTGTCTCCTAATGGAAGCCTCACAGAGACTTTTATTGTTGTGCCATACTATCCAAACTCATTGCTTTCTCTTTTATGTAGTGTATCATTTTGTCTCTTGGTTTTCCATTTTCTGGAATCCTCATTTTCAATTAAAATCCATGGGGAACATTGTGCTTTTGTATATTAACCCAATCTCTTATCTAGATTTACAATAATATTTTTTTCTTTCATATAAAATTGTTTCAGCTAATTAAACATTCAATCAAATACAAATGAACAGAAAGTAGACAAATGTTTACTTTTAACAGATCCTTGTTCAATTAAATGTTGTTGTTGTTGTTGCTGTCATTTTAAATGCTTAAAAACACACCTGTGTGCTGGGGACTGGGCTGTCATGGAGGTGCAGTTAGTGAGGCAGTGCTGAGGGGATTACCTGATGATGTGCACCTTATTCACAGCCTCCGTATCCATCTCTCATCCTCCCCCCGCCCCCTCATTCATGTTATTTATGGACCCCCTGGCCCTCTTTCTCTAACTTCTCTGATGAAATGGATTTGTTCCATTGCTGTATCCCCCTTCTTTAGTCCTCCGCTCATCTTATCTTGTTAGATGATTTTTAACAGTGGTTTTTTAAACTGTGTTTTTTAGGGCTGGCTTCCAGACCCTGCCCATTCCTCAAACGCTTCACTTCTATGTTACGTATTTTTTAAAAATGTATGTATGTTACAGTTCCATCCAGAGAGGCCCGTCCAGTTTTATCTATCACCTTCTTATAAATGGGGTGTGTGTATATTTTCTGAGATATCTGAGATATCTGAATCTCAGCAGATTTGTCAATGTTAGCTCTTCGTTTTCAGTAGACTTTGTGGCTCATTTCATTCGCAAAATACTTTTGTGTTAGCATAAAACACAGCATAAAAAAGTGTCCCACAGCTATAATTTTTAGACAAATAATAATTTAATGTAATCATTTAAGAATGAGATCATTTAAATGTGTCCTACAATTAATAATCTCATTTCATTTAGTTGTATTCTTATTGCTTCATGTATCAAAGCCATTAATAAGGAATGTAAATCTAAGATGGGTGTCTTTAAAAGGTGAGTGTAATCGGGGTGTATGTTTGAGGGGTAAACAGAGATGTTGTTTTTAGGGGTAAGGTGTGACTGATGGAACATGAGATGCATCTTGAAGGTAAGGTTTGACAGATGCAGGACAGTATCAATGGAAGGGGTGTGTTTTTTAAGGTGGGAGGTTGTTGATGATGTATTAGGCAAAGAATGCAGAATGAACTCAGCTTCACCAGAATTTGACAAAGCAAGTGGTCTTGCCAGCCATCTGGAGCCAGTGTGGTTATAAAAAGAAACGTGTGAAGTAACAAGAAACAAAATTATGTACAGTGCAGGAATTTCCAGGGAAGGCAATGACCCCTCAGCAGGTTTGTTAGGGTCTTCCCACACAATGTACATGTTTGAGGTCATAGCTTTGAGGGCAGAGTACAGGAACCCAGCACAGCCTTGTGCATGCCATTCCCCAAGGGTCAAAGAGGGCTGCATCACAGGCCCCTTGTATAAGACTTTATGTGCATCCAGCAGTCCTTCAGCAAACAGTGGGACCAGCTTGGGCTGTTATACAGCATCCTCGTTACCCACGGTTCCCATGCTATTAAGAGCCCACAGATGGATGTGAGCCGTACCCAAACCCCCAAACCTGATTCCTTTCTGGTGGGTTGAGATGGGACACAGCGACCCTTGAAACATCGTCGCTCTTACTGCTGCTGCCGGTTTTCTCAGAAAATATTGTAAAACTCAAACATCCTGTACAGAAGAACAAACAATCACAGAGCAATGGGGGGTATGGAGGAGGCAGTTATGGTGCTTTGGCCATGACTCCAGGACTCAGAATCAGGTTTTTCTCTTTCTTTCAGAGGTCAGTGTGTGGTCTGGCTGCACTGTGTCAGACTCACGCGTGCGGCACGGTCTTAAGTGCTCTCGCACAGCGCAGGGTGTCGAATTCGCCATGAGCAAAAGGCTCGATTGCACGCAAATGATCTCTGTTAGACATAGAGACAGTTGGCCCTTATTGTTATTTTCCAGGAGCGAAATGGACCTCAGTGTGTGTTTGGAGCCCTAATGAAATGCATGGTACAATGCTCAGTCTTTAGATATTGGAGTCACTGCAGCTTCTTCTGATCAAAAAGGTTTCCATATGTGCTTTTATCTGCCTCATGACTACTGGCACGAGAAAACACAAAGACTCTACACCTTTTCCTGATTTTCATTTGTCCTCTTCTTCTTCCTCCTCTTCTTGTTTTTTTTCCACTCTCTTTTTCTGTCTTTAAAAGAATAGTTCCTTTCATCTAGTCTCATTCACAAGATGTTGAAAGGGTTTTTTCTCCTGAATATGCCAAGTGGTTTGTAGAGTGGTCTGTGCAGTTTTAACAGATATAAATTCAGTTTAACATCACTATTCCACTGAAAGCCTTTCAAACTGAGAAAATGGCTTTGTGGCTGAACTAAAAGAGTTATCTAGTGAACAGATGGAAAATTCGAATTCATGGAATTAAAATATTTATAAGTACCATGGTCAACAGTTTCACAATATTCCAGTGTGCTGGCCTGCAGAGCTTAACAATATTTATATTCAACATCAAGACCATTGTGAAGTATCAATACTTTATTTACTACCTTCTCTATATTTTAATTTTAGCTAACTTGTGTACCATAAGTTGTCATATTCCTCTGAATACATAAATACAGAAAATGGCCCAGACAACTGGATATACTCTCAGGCTCCATGAAATATTGATGTCGACCACACCAGAACTAAAATATCTAGAAAAATAATATCAGGTTCCATGCAGTCCATCATCATTACCTTTTTAAATGAAGCCAATCTTGCCAATAACACACTTTTTATTTGAATCTGGGTGTCATCAGCTCTCTATTATGAAATGATGCTTGTGTCAAAGTTTTCACCAAACTCTTATAGAGCTACAAGGCTTGGCATATCTGTATCGTCTTAAACATGCACAATGACTCCGCTGTATTAAAACATCGAAAATCCTTTGAAAACTTTGCCAAATCATTTACAATACGTACAACACTTCAGAGTAGGAATTTTCATCTAATCTGTTAACTTCAGCAGAATTTCAGTTCCTGGGGGAGAAAAATAAATGAGCTAGGAGACAAGAATTTTTTTTTTTGCCTGACACTTATTTTCAATTACATGCATTTAATGAAGAACCTCTTATACACAGATTATAACTGATTTAGTTAATATGAAGGACATTAATGTTTATTGTCCCTTATTATGATAAATGTGTAAATTCTGTAAATTCTGTGAAGTTTATATTCCATTCCATCAAAGTTTGTTTGTGTGCTTAGTCAACATTTTCTTATTTTCTGTCCGTATTTATCTTTTTGTTGCTATTGTTTGTTTGTTTGTTTATTGCTTACCACAGACAAGTTGTTTATTGTCGATGTATGTGGAAAAAAAAAGGAAAATTGGAAACTAAATACAAAATTGTCATTTGAAATGTTTATTCAATAAAAAAAATATGCTCTGTTTCTCTTGCTCTTTCCAAATCATCATCTGTAAGGCACAGTTTGGAGACATTACAGGAGCTGCAGCTTCCAGCACAGAGGCTGCTGGATGTTTTACAGTGATAGAGCAGATGAAAGTGTATAAATGGATATATATATATATATATATATATATATATATATGGATATATATATGCTAAAACCATTAATGGTAATTAATGGTTATAGCATGGTTATAACACTGTTATCACATGTTTATGACATAATTGTTGCAAGGTCATCACATGGTTATAGCATGCTTACCACATTATTATCACATGAATATTAATTTGGGTAAAGAGGTTGACTTTGGCCATCCTGTTTCAGTGACAATGGTATAGGTCTTTTAACATAATTTGATGTTTAAACCTTATAGTTCTGGGAGCATTCTGGTGCCGATTAACTGCATTATCTGTGAATAACGCATGCTCAGAGATCACTGAAATTGCTAAAAACACAGGGTTGGCTATCAAGCTGTCAAGTGATGCACATTATTATATGGAGATCAATGAGGTGTGCTACCAACCGAAAATCAGGCTTTTAACTAATATCATATCTTCTGAAACCTGCTGTTGTAGGCATAGGAACTGTGACGGTACTTGGGCCAGGGGAGTGGTGTGAAACTTTTAGAGTGGAATGACTGCAGTGACACACATAAGTATTTAGCTAAGTTTTAAGACATCAAGGCGAGGACTCTCCCAGTGGGGAGTGAAACACAGGCCCATGCCCTGAATGTGCTTGCACCGATGCCTTTCCTGAACAGCCCTGCTGTTTTCTGTAACATCGCGAGCGTGACACATGTTCTGTGATCCTGACTCACAGAGTGCACAACCCCCAGCAGAGGCTGAAGGTGTGGGAAAATGAACCCTGACCGCCAACAACAGCCTTGGTGACAGATCCAGAGCTTCCACGTGTGTGAAATTAAAGGGACTGTTGAGGGTGTTTTTAAAAAAATACATGTGTTACTATTTCACACCAATATCCCCCCCCCATAACTATGATCTGTGGTGACATTATGGCTTTATTATAACTTAGCTGAGGAATTTGCTTAGAAGATGTCTGGGAAAAACCACATAGAGTAGAGTTAGGAGTGGCGCTGGGATGTTGGGAATTGAATCATTGAGGGAAAGGGGGGGTTCTTCTTCTAATGCGGGTGTAGAGCAACACAGTGAACAGAATACAGAGGTGTTCCATGGACAAGTGTTTTACCGCAACTGTTCCTCTAATTATCTTGTCATGCTCTTCACAGGAAAAGATCCTTAGTGATACGTCCTTGGAGCTTTACTGGCAGTGACACCGGGCTTTCCACACAAGCTATTTGTGTTCTTTCCTGTCGATGCCTTGTCAGGTTGTCAGGTCATTGTGCTGTTGCTGGGAGTGCGGGGGCTGATTGGGGAAGGGGGCCGGGCGGGGGTGGTGAGCAGCATACCGGTATGCCATGTGCTTTGCTTGTTGGACATTTCTAAACACCATGCCAAAAAAGATCCTGGATCATCATGCAACTATAATCCTGTTGATGGGAAACTGATGAGTAACGCATACTGAGTCCCATACACAGCAGGGCATGGTAGAAAAAAGACAGGATGTAAACCAACTTGTAAATCTTTAACACTGCATCTTTTAAGCAAGTTTAACGTTTTACATACTGAGGGATACTCTAAACTAGTTTTTTAAGTGGTAATCCGAAATGGTGATCCATTTCAAAGAAAATACAAGGTGGAACTTATTTATATTTATTTCTACTTATTTCTAAAGTATTTTTAAAATTAATCTCTTTTTGGCATTGAACATGAAAGTGTGGTTCAAGAAACAATCATTTGCTTGAATTTTATGTGTCTTTTAAAAATGGAGCCTTGACTGATAATGGAGGAAATCCATACAGTTTGTATCCCTGCAAAGTAAGGCAAAAGTTTCCTCATCCACCCTTTTCCCCTAAAACAAAACAAGACCAAAGCCGTACCAGGAACATTTTCAATAGCCCACCCCAAATACGTTCAGTGTGTTCACCAGAAAATAACCCAATTACCTCTTAATTAACCATAATTGTACACCCGGTGAACCTTAAAGCCCACTGAGATGCATGTGCTGATAACTGTAACCGTGTGTCAGATTGTATTAATTGATATCCAAATAAATCACCCAGTGTAAGCTGCATAGCTTTGGGTGAGACCATGGTAGTTAACACATGTCTGGGTCTTTGGGGAAATCTGTGGGCTATTTCCTACTTCGTGTTTTCCTTATAAACTCCCATTTAATGGGGGAAAAAGCAGACTTCCCAAAAAACAACAACAACTGGAAAAATATTTATCAGAGTGATCGCTAAATTTCTCAACTAGATATCTGGGTAGGTTTCGCAGTAGAAACCCTTCCAAACCTCTAAAATAACCTGAATTAGTATCGTGGTCCAGAAAAAGAGAGAAATAAAGGGTATTGTTTTGATTTTCAATTGCCGGTGCTGCAATTATGAAATTAAATTAATTATGTTTCAACAATTTCCATGCTTCGGTGCAAGTAAGTTACTTCTTTGCCCACAGTGTTCAAGTGAGAGTTTAGCCAATGACAGACCAGGGAAAGAATACTTATTGTAAAAGACTTAGGACTCTATTTTCGTACTAAAACCTTGTGGCACAATGGTCAAAATGGAGCATATTACCTTGAGCAATTGCTGCTGTGCTTATTTAAAGAGTATGTGGTGTCAATTTCAAGCAAATAAAATGCAACGTTATTTCCATGCAACATTAACATTACAGTTAAATTTCACAATACTATAAATTGAAGTTTGCAATGATACATATATCACACAAATTCTCAAAGATTATGCTCTAATTATTCAATGTAATATAGTCCTTTGTTAATCCTTGGGTTTGCAGTATCTAAATAAATCCTGTAACACAAAATCAGTCTGTGTTTAACTGAAATGCAGATGATGTTATTGTATCGTATATAAGATTGCATGATTAAAAATTAGACCTAATATAAAGAATGAAGGAAAAATGTGGAGAGTGATTATTTGCTGGACTATATATTTTGTCAGTTTATAAAAAGTATAAAATAAATTGGAATCAATCAGAGACATGGAAGGGTTTTGGCTGTGGGAATGGCAATTAATGAACTTGAACTCTGGGTGACCTGTGACCCCTGAGGCAGCCATGGACAAACAGATGGAGTCAGAGGTGTGGTGACCGGGACCTGACAGTTTATCCGCACAGCAGGGACCAGTGGGCAAGAGGTTACTCTCTCACTGTCTGCAGTCCAACCGCAATGGAGAAAACACACACACATGCACGCACACACACATGCACGCACACTCACACACACACACACACACACACACACACACACACACACACACACACACACACACACACACACACACACACACACACACACACATACACACACGCGGTGTAACCCTTGGCTGCTCTAAAGGCTGCCTCTATATGGTGACGAAGATGCAGCCCCTCATCTGGAGAAAGAGAGAGAGAGAAAAGAAAGAGAGACCTGCATCTGGTCTCCAGATGGGCTGTGAGTCATGCCTGGGTTACCAGGGGTTGGGTTAAGTTTGTGAGGAAAAAGACACACAAACACACACACACACAATAATAAAAGGAAAAGAGAAAAGGAAAGAGGGAAAAAGAGAGAATAGCTTTAACGGGAAAGGTGCACTCCTCAGGGACCTGGTTCCCACTGCGGAGCAGATTGCTCTCAGGTTGGGTTGATCCGGGGGTTAAACCTGACACCTGACTCACACTGCTGCTGGCGCAGACTTCAGTGGGCCTGTGTGACGCACAGGCAGAGAGACTGAGAGAGGGAGATAAACTCATTCTCTGTCACTAAAAATCACAGCCATTGTGATCAGCACCAGAATGAGACACTGAGCATCAGAGTGATCAGGGTGTGTGTGTGTGTGTGTGTGTGTGTGTGTGTGTGTGTGTGTGTGTGTGTGTGTGTGTGCGCCAGGAACTAAAACTGCAGTTTTCATACCAAATATTTCATATCTAACAGTGAAAGCCACAGTCTGCGATAAATATGTTGTCTTCATTCTCTTATAGACATGTTCACATTCATGTCTGCTTTATTGACTGGAACATACTTTGCTATGGAATGTATGTTTCCATGCTTTATGAATGAAAACCCTTACCTGAGGTATAATATTTGCAATTTGACATTTTTCTACAATATCAATATATTAACTCACAGTATTTGCTTGCCTTGGACACAAAATATGTCATATCAGCTTGCCAGCATCCAACCTAACCCTCAACCTGTTTGTGTAAATGTTTGAGACTGATCCATGATCTGTGGCTGAAGTAAAGGATTCATATGACAGAAAATTTTCATGTGAGGCAATAGGCCCTTGGGTCCCAAACTGGTGCAGTGTGGCCCATGGGTGCACTATGAGAATCTCAAAGCACAGCATGACATTTTGGATAAATGTAAAAAAAAAAATAAAATTAAAATATGTGGTATGAAATTGTTGCACATAACTTTTTATGTACTATAATTACCTGGAAAAATAAGCATTTAAAGTCCAATCAACTGGGTTTATTATGCTGCTACTATTACTACCTAGCTAAATCTGGTCATGAGGGTTATTAAGAAAAGGTAAGTCATCTGGAAATTCTGGGTGTTGCTGAGAAAAAGTGGCTTGGAATTTTGTGTCTCTTTTGGATCAGGCTACAACAAAGGTTGGGAACTACAGTGGGCAGTCTGGCAACAGATACATGTGAACAGAATTTATCAATAAGGATGAGAGGGCAACAACCTCAAGAAACCAGCTGGTGATCAAGGCCCTTTTGGACACACTACAGACAAGACCCCCTTGCGGAGGATGATAGATAGAGAGAGGTGGGGAGAGGAAAAAGGAGAAAACGAGGGCACTGGCAGAGCGAAACACATCATCCTCGTTCATAGACCTCTCTCACCTCAGCTGTGTGGTAATGACAGCATTAAAGAGGTACATCTGGAGGCAGTACACATCCATGTTTGGTAAAGGCATCCAGACAACGCTTTTTAAAAACAGGGTCTGTCTGGGCGGAGAGCTGATGGTGGTGGGGGTTAGGGGGTGGGGCAGGAAGTCGATCAATTTCCCCCTACCCTACAGGGAGCGGCGCTCCTGGGTCCGCCGCCCAATGCGTCACACCATGAAAAAGCTTGGACCAGACAGGGGACTGTGGCGGGGTTCCTTCTCCATGTCTGGCAGCTTTTTGGCACGTTCCTTTGACCGATGGACAGCGGATGATTCAATAAAATAAAATGGATCCAAAAAAAAAAAAAAAGGAGCTGACGAGGACCGGGAAGCCCAACGTTTCTCTGCACATTTGCAGGGACATAACTTCCCTTCCTAAATATTACCACCTTTTACCCAAGGCTGTTTAATCACGTCTGACAACCCCTGCTGATTATCAGTCCTGAGGCATTGTCTCCTTTTTCACAAGACAACAGCATGAGCTGCTCCTCTTTGAGTACGCCTCATCTGACCCCTATCAGGGACCAATACTCTGCTATTCATCCCAGATGACTATGGGTTTAGATTGCCATGGCATTTATCTTTGTGTCATCGGCGTAGGCTATCACAAAACTGGTGAGCTCTTCAAAGGATGGGCAAGATCTAACTTTTTGAAGAGTATCACAATTTTATCACAAACCAAAAGCCAGCAATCAGCAGTGCATTTGGTGAGGCATGTACAGAAAAAGGAAAACAAAACAAAAAAAACACATAAAAAAGATAAAAAAAAAAAAAAACTGGTCCTGGATGAAATGTACAAAGGTTGCAACCTTTTCTGATGTTTTGAAGAGTGGGAATGTTGTGGTTTTGTTGTTGTGTCTGTAAGATATAGTAGTGCGTTGTGCTTTGTTTGTATCACCATTGTAAGGTCATGATCATGTGACCTGCCATGAAATATGCTATTGTCTCTAGAGGAGGGGGAGGAGCTTGAAAAGCATCAATAAGAAGGTCTTCAGCTACATCCAAAACCACATCAGAGGCCGAGTGATAGCGAACAAACCCTAGGTGGAGAGAAGGTGAAGCAAACAATAAAACATTTTTCAAAGGCTTGGAAGCACCAACGGAGAGTTTCGCCAGAGGAAGGGAAAATGTCCAAGGGCCTCAGTGTTTGCTGCCAGTAAATCTTTACCTTCCCTGAGCCTTGTCAACAGCCACAACTCAGCCGAATCAAAAATGACCGCAAGCTTAAAGAAAATGCAACACAAATAATGAAATAAATGTACCAAACCACTTTAGGGGGCGATTTGTACCTCTTAATGCTTTCTCTTGTTGTAGAACATGGGAGTTTACCTTCAGTGTAGCAGAGCCAGTGTACTATTGAACTCCGACATGCAGACAGAGGGCTCCACTGTGTTTTGTCTGCTTAGGGAAAACCAATGCAGTCCAGCTCATGGCACAGCACAGCCGAATGCGAGCGGTATAGAGCCGAAGGGGGCAAGAGTTTATTGACACTGCTGTCTGAGAGAAAAATCAGCTTTTGGAAAACATGCACATTAAACATGAAGTCACACAAACCACTCTGTGTGGAGGTAAAAAAAACAGTGCAAAGGTGTGTTTGTACATGTGTGTGCTTACACATGAGTGTCAGATTTGAGTAAATGACACTACAATCTGTTTTTAGTCCCTATACCAAGCTCAAGCAGTTGATGCTGATCCAGCACCCTCAGAGCTCAACCCCTAGAGGACACTCAGAGAATGAAAGACAGCAAAATTTCCAACCTCTCAAATGTCATTAATCATATTGGATCAATATCTTTATGTTTATCACTACTAGTAAGGCGAGCACATACCCCCTCCCATCCTCCCCAAAATGCACACACATTTGGAATGATCCTTAATCCCCCTGAGCAGGGCTGTAATTAGGTAGCCCTTCCCTGGATGCCCTGGGGGGCACAGTGGGGCTACACCGGTAGGATTACAGATCAGAGCCCTGAATCACATGACACACGCTATTACGGCAGCGACTTCTCTCATGTGCTCCATGGTACAATATGTACTGCATCAAAGACACATGAGGATCCTGTGGGTATAGCTTTCTTAGAAATGAATCTATCTATCTATCTATCTATCTATCTAGATCAATTAATTTCTAAGACAGCTATACCTACAGGATCCTCATGTGTCTTCAATGCTGACATAGGTAACTTCTATAAATTAACAAGACATCCATGCTTTGATAGTGACAAGTGTTTACTGGGTGCACAGTGCTGCCATTGTGGAAGTGGTATTTCTGTCCTGGAGGATCACAAAGACCCTCTCTGCTGCAGACTTACAGAAACTCCAATCAGACGGGCCTGTGAATGACTGATTCCAACAGAAAGGGGGTTATTTACCTTTGTCAGGTTTTCAATAGCAGGTATCATTCATGGGACGCACTGTGCCAAGTTCAATAAAAGACCTAGCACAGGCAGGGCCTCCTCCTCCAAGTGATTTCATTTCCATATGGTAAGACTGTCAGAGACACTGTCAGGAGAAAAAAAACATTCATTACAAAAATATTCCAGTCATGCAAAGTAAAGAAAATATATACAGTTGGCCAATAAATTATATTGTATATATAAAATAATGAAATTTTAAATCATCTAGACATGCAGAATGAATTTGTATATATGCATGGAAAAATGCATTCATACTTTTCTGAGATAAGAATGATTATGTATGACATTGCTATACATTAAAGTATTAAAATTTTAATCACATCATGTTTTGAATGAACTGTGTTGTTGACAGAGAAGAATGGATGATGCGTGCACACACAGAGACATGCTCCCTCACATGGATACGCATGGCCATTCACACATATTAGGAAGGGAGAAGTAATGGGGTTAGAGTAAGAGTAAGTGTAGGAATTTAGCACCCAATGTTTTCACACATGGGCAGGAAACCAGCCACACACTCCTACACCCACGGCAGGAAGGGCAGCATGGCACAGCAACGGTCAGGACCTTCAATTCTGGGTTACAGACTCAACCGGTGCTGCCGAGTTTAATCCTCTGGCGGGTCATTGCCCCTGTGCTCTTGGTGTGTTGTGTGTAGATTTCTCTGTAGTTTTGAGGACCACCTGTAATATAGGAATGTATTCCAGAACACATGTGAAACAGCACCACTGGATAATAGTGTCAGTAAGGGTGAGATGAAGGTTTGACCCTGAGCACCCCAGAATGGGACAGAACGGGCCTCCAGCTGTACTGTGCTTTTCCTCCTGGGTAATGCAGCACTACACAGGAGTTTTGTTCACTCAAACAAGAGCACTTAAACACTTAATTCACCTAATAATTGCCACAAATTAACAAATTTGACAAGCCTCTGAGGTTGTTGGCAAATTTAGGAAGAGTCAGAAAAAAACTGCTGGAAAGCATCCCCAAAGAGCAAGGATTCGGCACCCCAGAGCCCCTTTCTTACTAAAATATTTACTTGGCGTGAAACTATTTCACACCGAATTCCATTTCTGAAGCATCGTTATTATGCTTGTTATGGTGTGCAACCTATTTCTAGCAGGTCTATGTTTCTTGCCATATCTGGTTCATATTTCACATCCACACTTATTATTAGAAAAATATGGCAAGCCGTTTTACCTTAGAAGTATTTTTTTATGGAAATTTATTAATGTTGCGTGTTTAAAACACGTTATTATAACCAATAACTTTTTATATTCCAAACTAAAGCTTGCCATGTCTTTCATGGGTCTTTTACTGCACTTTTGACTTTTTTATTCAATTTTCTTCTTGCATCGACCACTTGCTTGTAAACTTTCCTGTTGACAGTATACTTGCTGATATAAACTTGTACATGCAGCTTTCTCAACTTGTTACAGCTCCAGCTGCTTCATGTTGGCTGTGAACAAGACCATAATGAGTCCAGTTCAGAGGGTTTTAAAGGCCTGTGCTTAAAAGCCTGTCCTGACCAGTGAGGCAGATATGGGGTTTATTTGTGATGCGTGTTGTATTATTCTGCTCAAAGATATATGAGTGTGTGTGTGGCTCCGAGGAGAGTAAAATGGAAATGTATGATGATGCAAAAAAAACTTAAATCAAGTTTCCAAACAATTTTATAATACAAGGAGTGAAACTTGACCTTTGAACAAAAATGGAAAATTACAATGTCAGCTATCAGGCCTTTTTTCAAAATTAATAGTGATGGGCTGTTATTTTTTCTTCAAAAATTATTTTATTTTATTATTTATTTAGATTTTTTTCATATTTTGCGGCCTGCTGCCCACAACTTTGACTTGCATGGTTAAGTCACTACAGGATTTCCACATGGATTAATAGATCCAGCATGTGTAAGGAATAGAATAGGTGATGGCATGGTATGATGCATTAATATTTCCTGGAGTTCAAGCCTATTCCATTGATTTATAGCATGGGTTTGTTTCTCTGTGGGTTTACTTAATGGACTATGACAGATGAACTCAAGGATGTGGCTTGAATTCCACAAAAAAGAAACAAGTTTGAAATGATGGTGGGAAAGACTATGGGCAGGTTGTGTCTTTTTTTTCTTTCCCTTTGGAAATAGGGGCATTTTTAGCATGGATGTAATATATTCAACCTTCAGTAAAAAATGAAAGCTGGTCCAGCGCTGCTCTCTGGCTGGTCCACAAATGAACTAATAAGAACAAAACACATATTTTAATGTGTGGTCATTTCCTACTTTGAGTTATGCATGGTTTGCATTAAGATAAACATTAAACAATTTGAGCACTATTTTCCTAACCTTTTTGCATCAAGATGAGCATACAGATAGCTGATGTCACCTTCCACACTTAAGCTCTACAGGCAACCTGAGGACAACATTAATCATTGTTAAAACATGCTATTCATGAAAATATCTGCCAATGATAAGTATGTTCAAGAAAAATATTTCAAGAATGGTGAGTGTTTTAGTCTGCCATATAATAACATAATTTTTGAAATTACTTTTCAAAACAGTAGATGAGGGCATATACCTTAGCATCTGGACTTATAGATATTCTTGGAAACTGACTCAATAAAACACAGAGCTGCCTTCATAATAATAATAATAATAATAAGTCACTACTGTTGCAAATTTCCAGGGGATAATTGAAGCGTTCAATCTTGAGCAATGCGGAATAACACTGGCTGCAACTCAGCCAGCCCACACTTTTCACCAAGAGTGCTGGATTGTCTTCACCTGCACACACCAAATGTATTTTTTGGAAGCAATAAATGAACTGGCAGAGCAGAGTTTTGTACTAAATAGGTTTTAAAATTTTTGTTCAAAATCACATAAGTGTTTCAGGCACCTTTTTTGCCACCTATTGTCCACCTGCTTTTGTTGTTCAGGAAAGTAATTTTGAAAATGGGTTGGATAGTGGTTTGGAAGAGGCCATACATTCTGTCATTTTCTGTACAATGCCTACAAATAGCAATAAAGGTTCCCTAAAGGGGAATCCTTATTGTATGTTATAACATCATATAAATCACAAAAAAGATGTAAAAATATGTTACTACTCTTTTAGCTTGTGTAAATTACAGTTAATACAAATAGCTGTTTGATTTTTTTTTATTGGCATGTCTTCATTTTGTAATATATAGCTACTGTTCATACTATGATGCTATACTGACTGCGAAAGGGTAGCACTGAAAACCCAGCATGAAGCAATGGCAATCTCATGCTTACAATAAACTTAAATGGTAAAACTTTGGCTCTCATCTCAACATGGACACCCATGTGCCACTTTCCCCTCCCGCTCTCTGGTCAAGAAGAGCACAAAGGCTTCACTTGAAGTTTCAATGCCCCCCTCGCCCGTTCTCCTTTTCCCTTCCCTAATGTCTAGACCAGACTCCTCTAGGGTAACTCCTGATGATGTCAGGCTCAGAAATAAAAGACTCACTTTTAGAAATACACTGGTCAGAGAGGGAGAGCAAAAGAGATGAGGAAAAGAAAGGACCAGAGGGAGGAGTACTCTCCTGCCAATGGCAAGAAAAACCACTGGGCACAAAGCAAGCAAAGCAAGTCACCATGTAAGAGAGAACTTCAGACCGCCCACATGCTTGGACGTGTTAGCCAAATTAGCCGTAGTGATAATGAATGGAAAATAAGCACCATTGTTTTACATCAGTGAGGCCTTCTACGAGATCATTTGGCGAGCATACTGTATGAACTCAAGAATAAGGAAATGTGTTACATAGAAAAGATATGAATGAATTACACATTTCAGTTGAGTTGAGCTGTGTGTGTGTGTGTGTGTGTGTGTGTGTGTGTGTGTGTGTGTGTGTGTGTGTGTGTGTGTGTGTGTGTGTGTGTGTGTGTGTGTGTGTTACAAATGCTTATATGAGGTACTGTAATCTTTCAGCTGAAGAATTAAGTCTGTTCACATTGTACAATTAAACAGAAAAAGGCTATGGAGAATAATTTACCTTTTAATATCACGTATCTCCTTCAGGGTGGGAAAGTAGTATGGGAGCTCTGTCTCTGGTTTTTAAAGCTGTCTGTCAACATAACTGATGTTAACCTTAAGGTGTCCTTTCTGAACATTACAGTGGAAGAAAAAAATACGAGAGAAAAAATAGTCTGATTCTATTTGTAGATAATTGGCAGTAGTGGTAGCAATGGTGAATTTCTAAGGCTCGTAAAATATAATATATTGTGTTCTGCTCTGTAGTGCGGGGTTATTCAAACAAACCACATGAATGCACTGTTACATACCCGTAATCCTTCTGTGTTTTATTGGCAGTCTTCACTGAGTTCTCCAAGGTCATCTACTGCTCCATGGCTACAAAAAAAGAAGAAAAAAGCAGAAGTGCTTGAGTTACAGGTAGAATGAAGGCCAGTCTGGTGTGTGTGTGGGGGGAAGTGGGTGGGGCAGTTGGGGGAGGGGGCAGGACGTTAGGTTGTTAAGGTGGGAGTGTGAGGGGGCTGACTCAGGTCACCTGGGGGGGGGGGCAGAGGGAAAGGTGAGGTGAAAGACAGGTTAACTGCAGGGGTTACTTTTACATTTTTGGGGGTATTTTAGGGTATGGGTATATAGAGTTAGAGAAGGATGGCTATTGTAGAGTATGGGGGGTTAGGGAAGGCTAGCCTCATGAACCCCAATAATGGGGAACAGATAGGGTTGTTGGGGTACATTTATTTTGCATGTGATATTGGTGGATATGTGCCGGTAGGGAGAGTTAGTGGGGATCAACAGTAATCACTGTGATGTATTTTAGTACATTTCCTATGAATGTTCTCCGTTCAAAAGATATAACTTAATGAATGGCTGCTTTGAAAAAAGGAGAGCAATTCATAATTTCTCCAGTTCCGCTGATTTACAGTGGGACCAAGAAAATACAGAAATATCAGGCAGGAGGGAAAAGATTCCAGCGCTCTCCAGAACTCGATATGACAGGAGAGGTTGTGATTGTCTGTTTGCCAGCTCTGTCGGCTCCTAATTATATAATTGTAATCACGCAAAGGCGATTTTAGATAAACACCTACCAGGGCGCCTACGGTGCCAGGGAAAACTATTAGAATTTATCTAAAGAGCTCTCCTACTGTGTCTCTGCTTTCCCCCATCCCACCCCCAACTCCCCCCAGCCCCTCCCCCCAGTCTCTCAAAAAATTCCTGCAACAAGACAATCTCATGATATTTATATCTCTTCATTATTTTTTTCAGTCTCTTCCTAAAATATTATTATTGTAGGCAGTAATTTCAGGTTCTGAACTACAAGTTTAATCCGCATGCTGTGTGGTGAAACTGAGGTATGTGACCCTCCACAGCTCGTTTTTGTATTAAAGTGATCTCCCCGTCTCCAATTATGAGTCCTCCCTCCTGATGTATTTTACATTTCTACTCTCCATTACAGCACAGCATGTCAAAATATTACACTTCCTAGTCACAGAGAGCAAGTATTACATTGCTGATAAGTAAAATCTCAATATATTTGTTTACTTTTATAAGCAATTTCTCAAGACAATCCAGAGATAGAATATTAAATAATTACCAGTGTCTCCGAAAGTTTTGAAGGCGAATGTTAAATAAACAGCAAGTATATACTTAATAAATTATGTTTACTGTAGAATCGTTGCAGGGTCTAGAAATGTGGATAGGTTAGTACATTTTTCCCACAATGCCTTAGGCATTTGGCCTTTTCTCTTTGGAATCATAAGGCTTTGGAAAGTTCCAAGGTCCTTTTGCCGGTGCAGCTGAAATGCATAATTTTGAGAGACTGATATTTATATTCAAATGCTGTAGTTTACAGATATCCTGTCAGTGGCACACTATAAGCCTAGCTTCCTAAACATAAATAGTATACTGCCACTCCAACATGGTGCCACCTTTTCAGCACTTTTCTCACAGAAATCTTTTCCCACGACTCTGTGTCAGTTCAGAGTGATAGCTGCCATGGCACTGAGCTCCATGACCGTCGGGCTGAGCGAGGCATCGCAGGTCTGGAGAGGTGAGCTGTGTAAAGACTGAGGCAGCCCTGCAGGGGTGTGGCCTTGTGCCAGGACTTAGCCCTGCCAGACCGCCAAACTCTCTGCCCTCTTAATCAAAGCCTCCATCCCTCCCCCTCCCACTCCGCAGGGTGTCTGCCCCTCTCCACCTTGCAAAAAATCTCCTCTTAAAGGTCTGTTTGACTCATCCTGCATACATCACATCCTCTACCTGTCCACAAACTGCAATGGCAGTGACTGTATCAGTAATTTAGTCATTAAAAGCACATTTTCTGACTTCCTCAAGCAATTATTACTTACATGCTGTGATGTAAATTGATGCATACATTACAAATGTGATGTGGCTTTCCTGTTAATAAGGGTTCTGGTTAAATGAGGGGGCATTACTTTTCCACTTAGTTCCCTGAATTCTCACTTCTCCGCTTGCCATCATCAAACAGAAGCGAAGTGGTGGCATGGCTTTGGGGAATACCACACGAAGGGCCCCTTTCCCAGCTCTGGGTTTGCTTCTTGTTTGCAGATTGGGCTCAGTTTGTTTTGCTTGAACACAATGTGTAAATCTGTTGACTATTCACACTACAAACAAATGTGTCTCTGATTTTCATATTTATGAGGTTCACTTCCATGTTTTCCATGGGGCTTGGTTTGTATTCACATCATCTCGACTGGGCTGTCCTTCAGACTGTTGATGGCAGTCGTAGAACTATGCCATCCTGAAAGCAAAACAAATATCTTTGTATGTTTGTGGGAGTTGTGCTTTTGGAACGTCTTAAAATTGATCCATTGTCTTCATCTGTCTCTATTCATGGTTACATTACAACACATTATACTTTTTAATTATGAAAGATATGTATAACTACCATTTCACACATCTCTTCATGCTAAGATTGTGAGGAAAAAAATAATTAACATGATTTCCATGATCCATTTTTAACATGATCCATTTTATCATAGAGGATAATGAGCAGAATCATTTCTAGCACACATAGGATTTTGTCTCCCCACAAACAAAAAGAAAACAGTGGTCTAGCTACCTTAGGTTATGCTGCTTTGAAATAAATGCCCTCCCTGCAAACAGGAATGGAGAGCGTGGAGCTCCTCTTTAGTACAAACAGCTGCTAAAATCATTTTCAGCTAATTAAGCCATTATACATAGGGGATCCTAAGGGACTGGCGGGTAAGGTCAGGTTTTTGACTGGCCGTGCTTTGGAAAGGGGATGGGATGTCTGGTTAACCGAGCGAGCCTCTGACTGACTGCAGGTGGAAAATTTTTGCATTGAAAGAGGAATGGCATGAGAAAGGCGTTGACATAAGACTATGGCCATGACACGTTATTCAATACTGCTGCTGTGTGCCGTTAAATTAGAAGTTATCCTATATTTCCACCGTGTACAAAACAACATTTGTTTTCATGCCAAAGTACCCTTGTTGCATTTGCCCCAAAATCTTGTGTAGGGGTGTAATGTGCGACATGGTGAATGCATACAGTGGCTATATTTTGTCCTTATGAGTTAACCCCAAACAGACGGACAAAACCACCAGTTGTTGACACTGTCTGGTCGGATAACAGACCAGTCCAACCTGCAAACCAAGCCAAAGTGTTTACCAATCTTCAAGTGGAAAGCAATGAAGTAGCCAGTCCTGATCAAAAAGAGCCACAGGTCATGCAGATTTTTGTTGTTATGCAGCAATTAATGCATTACCTAATTAACATACTTAATAAACCAGTTAACTAACCTCCCCTAGTTTCCAGCAGAATATAGGTTCTAACCAAACACCCAACACAATACATGTGCTAACCAATCTCCCATATAGAATACACATGCTAACCAACTTCCAGACACAATACACATGATAAGCAGTCACCCAACAGAATATAAGTGCTAACAACCCACCCAGAACACATTCAAAAATCAATTAAAACTTCATAGATAGTTTTATTCTTTTAAGCACATTTACCATTCACTGCAGCTCAGAAGAACTTGTAACCCGGTCACTAGTCAATGCTGGTTTAAATATTTTAAATACCTCAAAAAATAGTTTTGATAGCCAGCTGTAAGAGACTAGATAGGTTACTGGCAGACACACATAGGTGATTCGGGAGACTGTTGGGACCGTATTGCAGAAGAAGCCACTTATCATTGTTCATTGCTGTCAGAAGCCATTGTTGCTCAGCAGTTATGTCCCCCAGAAGTTATGTCCCTTGTCTGTCTGTTAAATTCACCTCTGGGCAAACAGACACACACTATAGAGCCCTTGCAGAATATCCTTGGCTTGAATTGCTTCAATGTCAAGAATGGACTTTTTGTATCACATGAGCTATGTAAATTACCGTGAATGTATAAATTATCCAAGGAAAAATAAATAAAAAAAAAAGAAAAAAGGCACAAAACTGGAAAATGAAACTTTTGTTTTCTTTTGCTATTATTGTCCTAGTCACACAATTATGTATAACATGTGGTTAAAATTCTAATGGTCTAAAAACAGTGTAAAATGGGTTTTAAAAAAGACTGGATTGTGGAATTATATTTTTAAAAATGATGTGGAATTCATTTGTCCCTGTGGGTGTCTGTGTGTCTCACCTCCTCCCCACTCTCTGCCCATCTGAAGACCCTGATCTCATTTCCCATCAGTCCCCCCCGGCCCCGAGTGTTCCACGGCGGAGCTCCAATCGCCACACTGCAGGATCCCCTCAGACAAGATGCCTCCAATTTGTTCATCTTGGCCCGTCGTCTTCCCTCCCGAGCAAGAATGTTTCAGGATATTTGAAACAGAGAGGCGTTCATGCGCTCTCTTACGTTTTTGTCTGAGGTGAAATAATACGACAGCGGGAGCAGCAACTTGCCAATGGAACTGAGGAACGACAGGCTGGCCTATCAGTGGGGAGGGCCTGGTCCAAGAACATCGACATGAGGTGTCTGGCTTATGTACTGGGGCACATTTTTCATGCGCTTCAAGGAAACTCTCACTGAAGAGAGAGAGAGAGAAAGAAAAAGGGGTGGGTGAGAGGGAGAGCTATTGGCTGACATGATACAATGCAACTAATGCAGTACAATGCATGCTGTGTTATGGAATATTTATGTTGCATTTAGGAAACAATGGAAGTCTGTGTGGATGGGCTCTCTTTAGCAGTGCTAGCGAGGCTGATAGAAAAGTAAGGAAGGAAAATGCTTCATCAAGGGAGGAAAATGCTTCATTATTGCTACCACAGTTTGATTATTAGCATTCTTCCTCATTTTCTCTTTTGTTCTGTCGAGATGAATGTGTTGAAAACAATAATTGTGGGTCTTTCAGCATTCCTTGGATGATCTGATCTGCTCGAAGCTAGTGCTTCTTGCCATACCAAACATTCCTGTTAATAAACTAACAGCTTTTTCACACAGTTTGTCATATAAACACACACACACAATGCAACAAAGGCACATTGTTCTCGTCTGTTTCAATAAATTATGAAGTTATTTTTCATAACATGGCAAAGGGCAAATATTTGTTTTGAGATTGCAGAAAATGAATTTATTGTTTATTTATTCATTTATTTTCACGGCCGGTCAAGACCTCAACTGGCGGATCGCGTGTCTTCTGGAGGAAGTTTCTCCGTGACACTTTTCAAAGTTGTATTTAATGGAGTCAAGAACATATAAAATAAAACAAACACACACATACGCACATGCATGCACACACTAGAATTAGAAATGTTCAAAGTACATCACCACATTGTAAAATTTGTTATTTAGCATCATACATAAACTTGTAAACCTTTCGATTGAAGTCAACAATGGTATTGATTTTTTTCCAAGTTTGAGTACTGAAAAACAGTGTTAGGATTGTATTCTGACACCTTTAATGAGTTTCCCTCTCTGTGTCCTTCCATGTCCCCTGCCTGACACCATGTTCATGCCCTTTCATTAAAAATGTTTTTCCAGGGACAGCGTCAACTTCATCAGGGTAGAAGACAGGGATGTTCCCACAAACACAACGCCCCCCCATTAAAACCAAAAACACTAACAGACGCAGAGAAGAGGCAGGACGAGGCTCATTTCGGCATTTCACACTGACACACATGATTGCAATAATGCTTTCATTATTGCATTTAACATCCTGCGTGGAATCAAGGTGCCCGGGGAGAAGACCCTCTCACGTAAGGCGCATCAGACATCACATGCTTTCAATTAACGTAATGGCTCTTTCCTCACACCAGAAAAGTGTGTACCACCATCCTGCCCTACCCCCACACAAACATTATACTGGCCGCCTGTATTTCTTTAGTTTTTGTTGTAGTATTTCATCCTTGAATTGAAATAAACTGTTTAATTTATGTACATTCTTCTTCCTTAAAAGTTTATGATAGCATCATTCATCTATTAGGAGAGGCCTGTGTGTGTGTGTGTGTGTGTGTGTGTGTGTGTGTGTGTGTGTGTGTGTGTGTGTGTGTGTGTGTGTGTGTGTGTGTGTGTGTGTGTGTGTGTGTGTGTGTGTTTGTGTGTTTTAAAGAGCATAGCATGGCATGGGAAGTGTGTGAATACACCCCCTGGGAGTTCCAGTTTTATATCATTCCTAGTTTGATGGAGGCACTTCAAAGCCCTTGCTCTGGCCCAGGGGTGAGATGCTGGAGTTTGGGCGGGGGTTAGGGGGTGGTGTTGTTGGAGGGTGGTGGAGCTGCACATGCTCTCGGCCTGATGTTTTAAACCGCCCTCCCCCCGCCCACCCCCTACCCCTTTCCCTTGCCCCTCATGTTCTGGGTGAAGTTTCTGATGGCTTTCTCTCCAGCCAATGAGCTGTTTACAAGTTCATTCCTGTCCTCAGTGGCAGAGGGGAGTTGAAGGCTCTGCTGTGGTTTGACGCACTCAGCCTGGTCTCCCAGGCAAACTTTCAGAGGTGTTGCAGAAAACATTGAGGTAGAGTTCTGAACATGAAATCAATGCATTCCTTAATCAGATTCCTGTTGCCATTCATATTTATTTGAAATGATTCCATGAGTAGATTTTTAGATGAGTAAAAAAATTTACATGAATAAATTTTAGTATTTGTTGTTAATGAACAATGATGCATTCAACGAGTTCATTACTACATTTTTGTTTGGATACAATGGTTCAAATATGATGCTTGGTTACAAAGGCACTAGAAGTTCTTTGGTCCAATTGATGCTGTCTCAGAGCGCAAACTAACAACTCACAGCTACAGTTCAGTTCATTCTTGATGATGTACCTCAGAGTACTTCCCAATATTCCACCCCTCTGATTGTAAAAATGTCACAGAGATTTCCACTTGCAATACCATTTTTAATTCATGCTCAACATTCTAAAATCCTTTTGGAAAAAAATAAAAATAAATCAAATTTTTTAGTAAGTGGAAACTTGTACTTATCTTTCATCCTTCGCCCAAAAATAAGACTCAAGTGTTGTTGGTTGAATAAAAATCCAGTGATGTATATGCGAATGCTGAGTGGAAACTCTGTTCTGCGGTTTCAAGGACCAGACCGTAACCTAGGCCTGGGCCACTTAAGGCACACAGAGAACGCAAAGGACAGTTATTAAATGTGGGCCAAAACCTGACCTAGTGACTACATCTCTCCTCCCTCTGGAGTGAGGTTACGTTTCTTCTCGTAAATAAGGGGGATGGTATATTGAAGTGGTCCCTTTCAGTCCTCTGATGACATCTGAAACAGCATAGTTCCAGCGCATATTTGATCACAGTTAATAACACATTTCATGTCTCTGTTTTACAAGGCTCATGAAGATCCCCAGCACTTTCAAAGGAATATATTAATCCTGGAGAAGCAGGGGTCCAGCAAGTGTTCTGACCCTGCTAACGTGCTGCGGTCTCCGTTTCCTAGAAACCGGTCCACCAAGCAAGCAAGCACCAGACTGGGAGGTTTTATTTTATTTTATATAATCTTACAGCACAGGCTCCAAGCTGGCGTAATTCCCTCTTTTCATTCAAAAATATTATTGGTAGTATCCTATACGCACTGTCAATATACAGAAACTATCGGATGCAGCGATGTATAATAGAGGAAATTAATAGAATCAAACACCTCCCACTTCATTTCCCAGATCTACAAGCTTGTCTCACATAAGAATGTCAGACTACACCAGTTCAAAGTGAGGTTGTAATAATATTTTAATTCCCATGTATAATATGTTTACTTTTTTCTAAAATCTAATTTTATCTTAGTCTCTTATCAATTTCCTTTTTCATAATTAACTTTTTTCCTCTTCATTTTATGCTGTTGGTAATATTTTCTTAAGATCCCACAATAATTTTGATGGGGATTATTGTGTTGTTGTTGTACAAGGCCTGCTGGAAATATATACTCTACATGCAGCTTTATATGGAATTGGCACTTCCCAGTGTGTCACTAGTGCTAACGTATTGTCAACGTTTGCCGTCTTTTCAGCAGTGTGATACTGACACAGCAGGCAGGGCATTTTTGCAGCTGTTCCTAAGGGTTTGTCCCTTGGTGCTTTCCTGGTATACAGAACCGAAATCACTGTTTGCTTTTTAGGACGATCCTTAAGGTGTTAGACACAGCAAGGAGTGAATGTTTTAAATCTAGAAAACAAGATGCCTGTTTTCTTGAAATATGCACTCGAAGAGGCCCATGGTACCACCACCTCGGGCCCCCTCCAAATGCCGCACGCGGGAGCGTCACAGCAGAACAGATGCCAGGGTCCTGCTGACAAGTTAACTAGCGGTTCGGTTCCCACTCCTGCTTCGAAGTGATTTATCGTCTGACACAGGAATATTTCTGATGTTTTTACGAGAGCTATGGGATCAGGCCACCAAAGGCCAAGAGTCAGGCAAACACCAATTCAGAACGTCAGCAGGGCCTGCAGTTTTCACTGTGAAGTTTTGACCTAGCGATGTCTCCCCTCCCATACATAATGTGACGTGGAAGATGATCCTACACATTAAATCATTACTTCATCAGTTGTATGCATTTCATTTTTTGTTTGTTTAATTCAATGTAGAGATGACAGGAGCTAAGTTGTAGTCAAACATCTCTTACGTTGCATAAAGACATTTTGAAATGCAAATCAACTTTTGGCCTAGGTTATTTAGATTCATTATTATTCTGGTTATTTTCATTATCACTATTTCTTTTATCTATCTGCATGTGTGAAAAGCAGATGTTGGGAATTTGTTGTTACTTACCATTACCATGTATGTGCTTTCTCCATGGAATATTGTTTTGTTGCATCTTTCTTTTTTAGACAATTCATTTTTAACAAAAATACTCCACAGGATTTGGACATTCTGTGAAAGAATTGTAAAACTCACGAAATTCAGAGTGTTTTGTTGTGAACCACTTTGGTTTTGGCTGATTAGCTCTGAACTCTTGACTGCCTCTCCATTATAGTGGCAGTTACATTACTGACAGAACAAGCCAAAAGTTGGAAAAGGACAGTTATTTTAACATCTATGAACATATTTGCACAGATTTAATTACTTAACAAGGGGGAAATGTGGAAATGCCCCTGTCCAAGAAATGTATGTCCCTGAACACCAACCAACCCCCCACCCCCAACAAGCCTTGCTGCCACATGCACATTTCAGCAATGGTAGGCACAGCATGTCCAACTCACAAAGTCAGGGCAATTTCCTGTTCCCTACCTGTTCTTTCTCAAACCTGGCCGAAGGATGTGGAGCAAGGGTCAAACGCTACAGCCAGCACATTTATCTTGGCTCTCTCTAAAGTCACCACTGAATATTCACATCATCCTTTTGAGGAAAAAGCTACCCTGAAACAAAGACTAAATCAACATATTTTTTTTCCTTTTTCAGTGGCATAATGAAATAAATTTTTTGTGCAACGCTACTTCGGAGTGAAGGGTGCACTTCCAGTCCACTGTTACCTTGTTATGATTGAGATTCTTTTCTTTCGTTGAACCCAGCATTGTGTGTGATTCTTGGATGTGTCAAAGTGGAACACACAGTAAATCTCAGGTCTGGTTTATTTAGTCTGCCGCCTGCAGCAAAGGAAAACACAATGCCTAATAAAAGACTTCCTTCCCTGGGAGCCTTTGCAAATTTGCAGATTATGAGCCATGTTTTCGGGGGGTTCGAGGAACAGAGGGGGCTCGTTCCCGCCAGGGACATGTTTGCACATTTTTAAAAACATATTTCTAGTTTATCTGTCTCCATCTATTCAAACCCCCACCCCACCCCCCAAGTTTGTAAGATCTACCTCTTGACCATGACTCTTTTCACTTCTTAGCTGTTGTTATCTTCATCTCCATTTAATTTTCTTTTTATAATTTTTTTATATTTTTTGCATGCCAAATCATTCATTCCCGGGGCCATTGTGAAATAGTTGTAAAGTTGTTGCTCTAAAAAGAATGCAGCAGTTTGTGTGGTCTTGTACTCTCACCAGTGAAAGAGTAGCCACTCTGGAAAGAAGGGAAGAATATATCAACCAAGGTTGATGTGGCCCGGGACTCTGTTCCAAAAAAATTATTTCTTATAGTTCACGGCTTAACAATTCCAAAGAGTTCACACTTTGGAAGGTGTGGAACAGAAGAACATGAAAATGTTTGAACACAGGACATAGAACATTTATTACGACCATACAACCTACCATATAAATTTAATACAGCATATGTGCTCTCCAAGTTATATCAGGGATCAACTCAAGGATGGTGAGAATTTTACAGACAATTTCGGCATTAGGCCACCCGTGAATCCACCTTCCTGTCAAGGCTAAGCTTCCAGCGTAGCAATTCAGATAAAAATAATGCTGGAAAAACTCACACAAAGAAAAGTAAATTATCATTTTTCTCCTTTTTCTTTCTTTTTACGATTGCCTTGACCAGAAACACATATATTTCAAAAAACCCATATGTTCTTCCAGAGATCTTAGATACCTTGAGAGTCTCAAGACCTGCATTCATTATGACTCCTCCATATGCATATCACTGACTTGGCAGAAAATGCCCTTGCTGTCTAAAAGAAATCATGACCATCACTGTTGCCAGTTGTGTCAGGAATTCTCAGTTGCCCCCCCATGAAGGCACAAGAAAATGGCCAAGATCATGCAACAGCATTCAAGTTCTTAGGCCATACTCCCCCATTCCTCCCACAATTGATTTCAGTTCCAAAGAAATATATATCAAACGCTCACTAAGCCTTTTTGATGCCTTCCCACATCGCCTGTATACTCCATTACCCTCGGATACCCCTCCCCTTTCTACTGCTTCTCTGCAGTGGAAACTCTTAAGATCCAGTGACTGTTTCCCCTCTCTTGACCATTTCACTCAATGGAGAATAGAGCTCTGGACTGGCATGAAAGACAGGGAGAAGTTTAAAATAAACATCTAAAATAATCATTTTAATCACCAAGGGTTTAGGAAAGAATTTATAATGACTTTAAGACAGAAGCTGGCGTAACTCATATTTTTGTAAGTTCTCTCAAGTTTTTTAAGGTTTTTGGATGTGTGGATCAGTGTGCGAGTGACTGAGAGTGCGTGTGTGCCGTATGGATGTGCATATGCATGCTCTCTTCATGCCTTTGATTTTGGGTTATAAATTTTTTACAATGCAATGTTTATAATATCATATGAGCCAATTACATGAGCTTTGGAGAGTTTAAGTGGCCGGGAGAAAATCATTAATTTTCTTATTTTTATCTTTACAGCTTCTCCAGAATTTGGCAGCAGAGAGAAAAAAAAAACTTTCAAACAAAGCCTAAGGAATGTCTGCTGGAAATCAAAAGCATCCCATTTTAAAATATGCTCAAACCCCTTATTATTCATCTGTTTTATTCTTGTTTATTGTTTAGGTTGTTCTGTGAGCTATCTGCAAATTACAGATAAGTTTAGAAATTTGTGTAAAATGCTGTTGCACCTACTGCTATGAGAGTACCAGCAGGTCCTGCTCTCAATACAATTTTCATAGGTCCAATGGGCATATTTCTCTTTATAAAACAGACATCTTTCTCTGGTTTTCTTTACACCTCTTGCATCTGTTTTTTCTTCAGTGATGTGGGTCAAATTGTGCAAGAGACAGAGGCAAGAATATAAAGAATAGAGAGGTAAGTAGTCCTACACATTACACCAACATTTAAGATCTGCCATGCTGGCTCTCTCCAGCTGGTCTGGTCTGGGGAAGGGACCTGTTCCTATTGAGCAAAACACATCACTGACATTACCCAACTGTACGAGCATCACCATGACACTGCCCAGTTGTGACATTACCTGGACTGAAGTGACATCACCATGACACTACCCAACCACAATGACATCACCCTGACACTATCCAATCACAGTGACATAACCAGAAATGCCTTGACATTGGTCAAGAAAGCAAGAGTCTCATCCTGACCCCTGCCCAGATGGATTTTGAGTGAAGAGGAGAGCATAGCTGTAGCTCCTCCTTGAATTTTGCACATACTGGCTGTATTCCACAGCTTAATGAAAACAGCACAGCAGATGTGACTTTGCGGTGCTTGTGTGGAGCTTGCTACATTTCAGATCCGTCATGGAGAACAGGGGAATTTGGGGGGGTTCTGGTCCATCTTTTCCACAGGCAGGAGCAGCAGGGCACACCCCTGTCATCTGTCTCCCGTCACCCTGGACTCCTGCTCCTGTGGTTTGTTCCACAAACTGTCCCGTCCTGTAAGTAACCCCTTCAACCCCTCCCTCCCCCACACCACCACCAAGGAGGGGTTACTCTGCAGCCCAAACAGAAGGAGCTAGCCTGGCCGTGCCGCCGTTGGGCCACCTCCCCAGCCTGACAATTGACGGCCGATTTGTTTTTCTCTGTCAGTAATTTCCAGTGGCGGACCGTGGAGAGAAGATGTGTCTAAAAATAAGAGGAGCCAAAAGGGAGACATGGAGCCCTCCAAGCCAGACACCAAGGAAAAGCAAGCAGCCGGTTTCTGGAAGCACCGTGGCCGTCGCCAGGCCCACCGAGACGTCAGTCTGCTCTCCCAGGCGCCCGCCACGGCTTTCCTGGCCCCTGCTTCTCTCATTGTGTCTTCCACACATCATTTCAGTGGATTTTTGTTTTGTTTTGTTATGTTTTACTGGGCTCATGATGGAGTACACAGTTCAGCTCCCAGTTTTATTGATTCAAATATAGCCTTTAAAGCACAAGAAATTATATATGCTACAATATTTATATCAATATTTATTATGTTCAAAATATATATTTAAGTTTGTTAAAAGCTGGCAAAACCTTAAAGAAGCAGGAAATTCATGACATTGCATCAGCTTTATGCTTTATAATAGCCTTTGGACTGACAAGCCTTTTCAGGAAATTGCATACATGGTCATATTGGTTTATGTATGATGAGGTAAATTACACAATACATGCTCATTTGAAATTGCTGAAGATCCAGCTTTTTATCAAACAGCCAAACAAACACCTTTCATGAATAATGGCCATAATTATGTAAGTATGCAAGCATTGTAGATATAGTTATGTATGAAAAATACTGTACAGATTATATTACATCGATAGCTTTCTGTCATTACAAGATATGGTGCAATGGCCAAGATATTTGATTCTTAATATATTTATATGCAAGTATTTATACAGTTCATATGCAGTATGCTTGCAGGGGATTGCGCAGTGTTTATGTAATAAAGGACTGGATCCTTGGACCCTGCATAGCTGCTTTCGTGCGGGTTAAGGCTGCACACAGCGGCAGCAAAGCACAGAAAAGGACATCTTTGTGCCAAGTGAAGACTTGCCCTAACACTGAACACATGGACTGAGTTGTCCTCATATTGGACAGAGCTCTGTCTGTCTGACCGAGACATCGCCAGGCAGTTCCCTTTCTCAATTTCCTTCATGGTATTAAAAGATAAAATAAATAACAATAAATAAAAAAATAAGTCAGCTTGGGAATTTTTCTGAAATATAAAATACAATGGTCGTTTTGCATCGCACAGCTTAATTGCAGGAAACGACCCTTGAAAATGTCAGAAAAGGCAATGTATCTAATACTTCAGTCCTGTCCAACAATGAATTCTGTATGAAAAGGCAGGGATGGGCTAGAGGCTGACTGCACATGAGCAAAGGCAGTTACCAGAGAAGAAGTTCTGGAAGTAGACATGACTTTTTAGGGCTAAAACGTTTTATAGGAAATGTGCTCGTTTCCTCTCTCATCCAAAGGTCATCTAAATCCTAAATTTAGTGAGGATGTCTGAGGCACCAAGGCGGGCCCACCACTGAAAGCAGAGCTGGGAAAGCTAGTTTTCCCCGAAACAACACGCCCGAGCGTGAATCATCAGAGCATAATTACACTGTCTTCAGCGATTCCACTCTGCGGTTACAGATAATCTGTTCCGGTTCACTCTCCTGAATCGGGTTCTCACTTAAACTCTTTTAAATTGATTGCCCCCTAATTGTAATAAGAATGGATGATAATCCTATGAAAAGTATAGCATCCTAAAAAATGAAATTCAAATGATAAAAACCAAATTGCAAATCTTCAGGAAACAAATGATTCTTTAATTTCAAATGTTGACTTTTGTTTTCGTTGCTGGTTTTGTGGAACATTGATACAGTGCTTTTCAGGAGAGGAGGTCAACCTTTGTTTTATATCTGGTGTCATGAATTTCACCATGAGAGGGTGCCGTGTACTAAAATATAACAGCAGTCTCATACAAACTGCAAATATTTTTGATGTATTTAAACATTCAATCCAGATTAACAGATGAAACAAAATGCTCTTTTAAAAAACTGAAAACAATATGAACTACCTATGATACATACAGAGGACAATTTAGGAAACTATTTATTTGGAAATATTGACTTTGTTAGGTCATAACTAATTTGTACTGTCAATTATCACATGTCTCAGGGCCAGAAACTGCAGTTTTAACATTTGCAGGTTGAATTTTCAAGTAAAATATTGTATTTTCATATCATGGCAGATCTAAGTGACATGTAAGTCATGTATTATCACAGTAAAATGTGTCCAACCAATCTTATTCAATGTTCTGGAGAATTTTTTCACTGCAGTCCTAGTAGTCTTGTCTATGACAATATAAGAAAATCAGTTTTCTGGGTTTACTTTGTAAGTTAAATTTTTACCAGGGTGAAAATGACTAATCACACACAATCGCAATTTTTGACAACCACACATATGTCATGAAAAATAATTATAGCATTCATTCTAAGCTGATGGGATACCAGCTTTGAAGATAACACACTGTCTCTATTTATTTTGGCTCTCGTGCCCCAACAGTTAATATTCATTTACTATCATTACCACAGTGGCCTTGCCCCACAAAATATAAAATTACAGGCTAAACTATCATGCATGTTTTACTAGAGAGGGGTGCTGCATGGAAGCATATCAGAATGACATCTCGTCATATCAGAGTGATATCCTTTAAATACACACCACAAAGGTGAAATGTTAAGTTTGGGAAATGTGGGAAACAAAACCTCCTGCATACACTTGAACTTCAATAAATGGAAGTAGCCCACAAAAAACAGGGGCTAATGCCATGCAACATTTCAGATGGAAAACAAAAAGTGATGTTGCTTGATGATTTACCATACATGTTTTTTCAATGGTTTCTAGTTTTCAGTAGAAGAATGCCTAGTTCCATGTCAGTCCCCAGTCCCTGCAGATCCTATTCTCTCCAGCATGTGAAGACAGCTCCAAAGAAAATTCTCCTTTTACCCTGAGCGTGATCCAATTCCCTTTTTGCTTCAGCACCTGCCAAACCTATAATTTATTTTGGTTTAGGGGCAGAGAAAGCGACAGTTGGAGGGTTTGGTCGTTTTCTTAGGCTTGTGGTCTCCAACATCACTGTAAGAGAGTGGTCTAAATCCACACAAGCACACATGATATGAAGCAGGTGGGGCCACGGCCCTTTAGGGGCACTTACCTGAGGAGCTCCATGCCCTTTTCATTTTTTGTGGTTTGGTGTACAACTACCTTAGAGAGTGACATAGCAAAATAGCACTTTACATTGACTGGTATTCTCAGGGAAACTCATTCACTCAACTCTCTGGATTCATAATGGCAATTTATTTATATTTCAATGCTTAAAACTTTAAATACGGCACCTTTAAAATACAGGAGGAAAACAAATCAGCCCTGCGTAGAGAGAGTAGGCATAACATGTTTAAAACAAAGTATGTCATAAAAGAAACAAAGAAACATTTTAAAAACATGCACTAATTCCCTATGGTGATATTGTGGGTAAAGCAGTGCCAAGTATCCCTCTGATCCATTTGCCAGGTTCGGGAAAGGCTCAGCCCTGCACTTCTGACCCACTGAAGAACCTGAACTGACTCAGGAACCAGCCAACTGGCACACCCATGCCCCAGGACATAATGGGGACAGCGCATCAAGTTTTTATGAATTTGCTGTGGAGTCCACAAGCAGCCCTTATCCAGTTGACGTTAGCACAAAGTTGTCATCGAGCTGGAGTCTGCCTGCTTAATCTGATTCATCCCTTCATTAGATGGCCGGGTGCTCTCTTCATCCCACGCCACTTGTAAGCGTCAGTTCCACTAATGCAGGGAAAAGTGCAGGAGACCCCTGCTCGTCATCACTGCTACAGGCTAGGTAGGACATCCAAAAACAGGGGTGGTCGTGGAGGCCAGTATGTGTGTACGTTTTCATTACCAACAAGTATGGTATTGGCATGGTATATTGACTCTATTAGTTAACCAGCTTTATACACCAGTGCTGTTTCTCTGCTTAGATTAAGCCATAGTAAATTAAATTCATATGCTGACATCAGAACAGTCTTTAGCTGCCATTCACAAGCTTATCGAGAAATTTAGCTGAAATGTCAGATCACGCAATTCATTGGACAAATTAAATACTGAGGAGCCAAAGCTGGTGTGAAATCCAGAGACAGATACAGCCCTGTTTTGCCCATCCCTGTCCTTAGGCATGGCTTTTCTTATTCACAGTTCACTGCCCCTTCTGTTTGCTCACAGCTCAGATTAAATATGACAGCCAGGCGATTATAACCTGGAAAAGAGCGCTAGCCACGGTATCACATCAAACAGAGCCCTGGCAAAAAACAGAAAGCAGACAACTCTGTGATGAGAGGGAAAATGGAGGAGGAAAAACTGGAACCAAATAGAAATCTTGGTTTAAAAAAATGAAAAAATCATGAAGTATAGAAAAAACAAAAATGTTTGAAATGCTGTTATCACCTGTATGCTGGCTGGATTTAAATCCAGGCTGCTTTTAAATTCTGGATCATAGCTCAGTGTTGTAAAAGACCAGATCAGAACTAAAACAAATAAATAAATAAAATAAATAAATAAATAAAAATGCATGTAAATGTTGTATTTTCATAGTTATGTCAAGAATGCAGAATTCTTTTTTAAGGCCAGGATTTTGGTCTGAGGATCCAACAATGGTCTAACCACTGGTTTGACCAACAAATTTGAAAAACCTCTCAACGGGCAGGCCCCATAGGGTGTTGGTTTCATGGTGACTTGCATCCAAAATTTTGACCCCAAAAATGTGTCGGTTGTGATTAGCAATGCGTCCCCCCCACCATCCCGCCACAGTGCCTGAAACCTGGGGGCGGCAGTATGTGGAGCGTGTCAGCTTGGCACACTCAGAATCAGAACCTGGCCCACTCCCTCCTTTCAGGAAACATGTCACTGCATCCAAAGCTTCCTTTCATCATTTTTTCTCTTTACTTCTCTATTTTTTGTCGAACTGCCTGATCAGTCAGCACGCTGGAGGTGTGCCTGTCTTCGCCTTTGCTCGTTTCCGCCCTGTTCCAAACTCACCCCACTTTTTTTGGACAGCAGGTGAATGGAAAGGCGGATACAGTATCAGTCGTCTTCAGTCACAATGTTTTTCTGCTGACATGACGATGACATGGAGATATCTTTTAGCCCCTGAGACGCATCCTTCTGTGGAAGGAACACAGACAGTTTGGCTGGTTGCTGACTTTGGAAAAAAGCTCCCACTAGTAGTCTAGCCTCAACCCTTCTGAACAGGAATTCCACATATTTATTTAAAATTCAAATCAAACACATCTGTTTTAAAATCATGTTATCTTAGGGTGAGGTTAGCAAATCAGTATAAATTACATTAAGTTGTCCAACAATTTTGCCATTTCCAAAGAGTAACAGAATACCCTAAATACAAAAGAATGTTTTTTGAATGTTAGCGTCTGCAAAGTCTTTTCAGTAAACTACTTCTGGCTGCCTAAAAAAATGAACATTTTCAGCTCACCTCAGAACGATGAAAATGTCTAGACCAGCACATATTTATTCTGATTATATGCATTCCGTATTCTCCGCTTTCACAGAAAATCTCATTAATTTAACATGTGAATATAAGTGATCACATGATCAGCTGATCATGAAGTAAATGTGACAGCATGTAATCACATGACATTCACATGTGGTTAGGCCAAAAACACATGTGGTTTACAGGCTCAAAGAAGACCTGAGAGAAATGGAGGTCAGACTGAATACTTCTCTGCTTTCAAAACCTGTTGTGAGCTCATAGCGGTCATATTTTTTTTTTCTTGGGGTGGGAGGGGGGCAATTATTGAGTAAGAAAAACATATTATATTTGTATATGGTTAATGAAGAAAATATAAATGTAACTGTACAATCTTAAAATACATAGTTTCGAATGAATACACAAATTATATACAAATTATATACAAATTTTAGGGTTAACAGATTGAGAAATTTGATGCAAGGTTGCAATTAAACTGTTTCTTTGTAATATTTACATATAAATACTTCCTTTTCCAGCACTCTAGTTTGTAACCGTGTTTGGAGTTCTCTCAGTCTGGTCCAGCTCATCTTCTTAATAACAGATGTATTAGCATATACTAATTACAACCACCTTTAAAATGAGCTGATAATTATGTATACTATGGTTATTAATGTTTTATAAAGCTTTAATAATTAACAAATTCAACTGTGCCACAGAAAAGAGATCCTATTTAGGTCATTCTTTAACAGCTAACCACACCTGCCGCTTGGCATTAGTTTCCCTTGGCTCTGTAACCCAAAGGAGGCCACTTCCCTCTGTTCAGCCATCTGGGGTAGTGCACACATTCCGCTTCTTCCCTGGCCATGATTTGTGTTTGGAGCAAGAGTGTGGGCGTCAGGCTGACAGAGGATGCCTGTGTCAGTTTCATCCTGGGGGTGAGGGCTTGTACTGTACCTGCTGTGCCAAAAGGGTCAAACACAGAAGAGCTACCCTGACCGCAGTGTCAAACATTCACACCAAATTCACACCAGTTACTTCTAAAAGGAATGCCTGGATCCTTAGCAACCAAGTCCAGGGAGCTGCGCAGCATGCTTTGTCTGCAAGAAGAGTCATATCTGGTTTAAAGCTGTGCATCATGAAGACAGCATCACCATGGTGTCGGTGATGGTTACCTGAGCTTCTTCCCACTGTATCCTGAATATACACCAAAAGCAAAACTATCTGCACCTTTATTTGCACTCAGCTTTTTTGGTGTGAGTGTGTGTGACCATGTTGAGTTAATGAGTTAAAGTAGTGGCCCCTCTGTACTCTTGGTGAGATGTGGAGAGTGTGAGGACCGGGCTGGCAGCCTTGCTCTAGTCTGGGTGAGATGTGGAGAGTGTGAGGACCGGGCTGGCAGCCTTACTCTAGTCTGGGTGAGATGTGGAGAGTGTGAGGACCGGGCTGGCAGCCTTGCTCTAGTCTGGGTGAGATGTGGAGAGTGTGAGGACCGGGCTGGCAGCCTTGCTCTAGTCTGGGTGAGATGTGGATGGAGCTAGCTGCAGGGGGATGTTCAGAGCTCTCTGTGCCGATTCCTGGAATCTGCTGAGCCACACAGACCCAAAGATCACTCATCAGGAGTTGAGACGTGTCAGTATCGCATTACAATAGCAATGTCTGCCCTCAGCTCCACTCACCCTCCCTCTCTCGCCTTCCTTCTGCTTCATTCCTCCTTTCGTTTCAGACTACTTGTCGTCACCTTTTTCCTGATTTGAAACATAATATTGTAATGGTATGTAGTCAATTAAGAATAACCAGTTAATACGGGCTTGTATGATGTAGTGTTGATGGGTTTGTAGGTGCTAATGGAGATGGTAGAGGATTCCTACCCTACATGTATGATATGTCTGTTCTTTCATGTTTACTACTGTTTTTGTACATGAAAATATAAGAATACATTTGTATATGCCAGCACACACTAGATTAAGAACATATCTTAGTGTGCCGGTGCATAGGTGAATGTAACAGCTATGCACATAACATTACAGGATTTTTGTATTAAATGTAAAGCCCTAAAAACAACATTTGAATTGAGCCAGCAGTACTTTGAAGAGTATTGACCTCTTTATCCATCACCAAAGGAACCTCAGCCACCCTCTCTCACCCTCTCTCTGAGAGTCTTTGAGAAAGTAAAACTATGAGTGGCCAAAATTGCTTAGGGTGTATTGGTGGTGAGATGCAGGGAGGCATTGTCTGAATGTTAGGAGAAGTACTGTAGATGATTTGAGCAGACAAATACCATGTCTGATCCAGACACATGGTAACTGGAGCTGAACCACTGGAAATTACTGGGAATGCAGAGGAATTCAGTTTCAGAAAACTGCAGGAATAAATAGCATGCTTACATACACACACACACACACACACACACATGCACTCATATGCACATAATCACACAGGCATTCATACACACACAAACATACTCATATACATATTCAATACACAGATATTCAGACACACACATACACACACATACTTACACAGGCATTCATATACATAGACAGATGCACACACACACATGCACACTCACAAACAATCACTTATTTGTGCTTGCATATGTGCACACATATATCCATATACTCACACAAACACACATGAAAACAATCATCACACACACACACACACACACACACACACACACACACACAGAGTCTACTTTGGTACCTGAGGGCTGTTTTTCACTGATGTCACCAAAGAAAATTTACCACAGTTATGAAAAACTGAACAGTTTATAAATACTATTAAAGCAGTCATTAACTCTTTGCCTTTGATATAATTATTTGCAGGCCTTCAGTTTCCATCACTCGGCAATGATTTGATAAGCTGTGTTGTAAATGTTGAGGTATAGTTGGCCTTAATAGGAATCTCAGTGCCAATTTAATGCCTGTTATACGAAAATATATATGTTTTGGTTTTTAAAAGGTCAGTGGTTTGACTTCAAGCTGCATTTCTGTGGTGGGTAAATGAAAGACTACTGATCCTAAATTCCTCCCTCGTCCTACAAACTGATGAAACATGCAGCGCATTCTTCGATTCATGGCATTCTTGGGACTCACTCTCTGTGGTGCACTGCTTAATTTTCCTCTTAGTGGTGAGGCCTTTGCATGGCAAATCTAAGAAAAACAATGAGATGCTTTTATTTTCCCTAATGGGTGGGTTAACATTTTTTCCACAGAGAAAAAACAGGAGCGTTTCTTTCAACAGAGCAACTCTATCCAGTTTATCAGGGTTCAAATAATTTTAGGCCCAATCAGTGACATATTTGTGTCTGGGGAATTCATCTCTGTTCCATGAAATTCAGTTAGCCCATTTAGACCCACAGGATCCAGTTTCCTTTCGATTATCATTAGTTTTTGTTCCCACCCCCACCCCCCACCCCCACCCCCTTTCCATTGTGGTCCTGCACAGTGGCAAGGATGTTACAAAATGCTTTGGAAAAAATTCTCTTCAGCTTTGAGATAGATTTAGATCAACACAGTGCACCATCAGAGGCTAAAACTGATAAGAACCAATACTGGGAAAAAAAGACGTAAATGCCCAGAAATAGCCATAAATGAACCATTATCAGAAGAGCGCATGCTGTGCTGAAAAATGAACCTGTGTTCCCAAAGTCAGTGTTCCTACGCTCAAAATAATTTGTACTGGTCACCAACTCAGACAAAGAAGCTGAAATGGTTTTCGAACTTGTAAGAACATTCCCAGCAATTTATAATGTAAATTGAATGTCAAAAGGACATAGTAACATTGTAGGATTATTCATAATAATACTAGTTTTTTATAAATTCCAATTAATTGTCAAAAAAATTGTCATGTTTCTTAAAATCTGTCTAAGGGATGTCATCCATGTTGTTTTCATGACAAAATGATACCCAGTGACGGAAACCATCATGGATGATGACAAAAGTAACCCTTAATGTCAGGCCTGATAAGATATGTATAATCATACATTGTTGCCATGGCTTCTCTAGTCTGAAATAGAGCTACAAAGCCAGCTGTAATGATGGCCCCATGATTTACCAAAGTAATATTGTTTATATTTAGCAGATTGAGATATTAGTTTAGTCTGATATGTATTTATTTTATGTGCGTCAACCTATTACCATTTTTTGTATGTGAAGATATCCTTGCTCGAGTATCTTGTTACACTGAAAGAAACATGAGGCAGACACCTGCGCCACACTTTCCCCTGCTGGAGCTCCCCTGAACTGCATGTGGAAAAACATTCTCCAGACAAAAATCGGTGGTTTCAGGGGTCAGTGTTTCGTAGTCCAGAGGGTCAAGCCACTTCCCCTGCTTTGGGAAATGATGCTGCATGCACTGTATGTGTCAGATATTTCCACATATAAACAGCTGATGTGTGCAAGAAATCACTCTTGCCACAATTGTGTATAGTGAGTTAATAGGTATATACAGTGATGTGGTTATGAGTAAAGCCCGAGTAAGCTTTTTTTTTATTATTGTTTTAATAGCTCTATGACAACAATAAGCAATTACTGTTCTTGAGCAGCAATTCCAACAAGTTTTTTTTCCATTTACTTCAATTCTGTGTTCAGTGCACAATCATCATTACACTGTGTTCATGCACATTTATTTTTCTGAGAAGACCTTAAGATAAGTTCAGCAGTGCTATAACACATGCAGGACAGGTATTGCATCGTTGCAGGTTTGATTGGGACTGTGGTGAGAGTGATGATGCAAGTAGCTCCCAGGAGCAGCGACTGCAGACATGCGGAGTCTTCGGTGCCCTCCCCATAGCACTGGCAGCTTGGCCAGCCTCCCTCCCACTGCTGGGGGCGTTCGGTTATGGAGGATTGGATTTGTGGGGGGAGGGGCGCAGGGGCGGGGAGGGCAGGCTCATTGGAGCAGGACCTGGCACTGGCTTTGAGGAGAGGACCGCTCGGAGCCAGATAAGCTCTTCGCAAGATGCTAACCAAAATAATAAAAAAAAACATGGAAACAGATCCAGGGTCAAGAGGAGTTCAGGACAGAACCGCAGAGATTACAGGCTCGGTCCAAAAGCCACAATCCCTGAAACTTTGCAACTGTATGTGTGTGTGAGTGTGAGTGTGTGTGTGTGTGTGTGTGTGTGTCCATCTGTGTATGTGAGTGTTTGTGTGTGTATGTGTGTGTGTGTGTGTGTGTGTGTGCGTGTGTTTGTGTGTGTGTGTACATACAGTACATCCGTATGTAGTCAGCTATGAAATCACGGCATAAATTTCCACACAGTTTGGGACAAATTTAGAATTCAGAGGAGAACTATAAATTTCTGCGATATCATAATTACGCCCTGGTTGGAAGTCGACTGCAGGCAGAAGTTGTGAGTGAGCCATTGCGCTGCATCCCCCAGGCAGACAGTGATAAATTGTGGGTTTCTATGAATAGCAGGTCGACATTCAGAGTAACCAAAAGCATTCGCCGCTGAGCCCTGAGAGCCTGGACCCAACACTTTTATTTTCCCATGTGCCGAAGTGCAGATGCTGCACAAGTCTCAGGTTACCGAAGTTACCTCTGTTCGATACCGCGATACCGCGAGCTGCGCCGGCCAGCCGGGGGTCCTGAGGAGTTCATCATGCTGGGGTTTTTATGCAGACATAGACATCACCACTGATGCAGGTTAGGGACTGGAAACGATTCGATCATTTAAACTCAAGTTAACAATACGGAATACACTACGAATCTGAGGGGGTGAAGGGGAGGCGCTAATGTGTCTTTTAAGTCTGGGCAGCATAGCATTGTATGAGTGTGTGTAGTGTGTATCCACATTCTCTGGCATACCCTGTGAGTGCGTATGTGTGAGAGAAAGTGTGCATGCATACATGTATGTGTATGTGTATGTGTGTGAACACTGTTGTGTCCTGTTGCATATGAACATTATCAGACTAAGAACTCTTCAACGATGCACGCATTTGTTTTGGCAGAGCTCTAATCTAGCACAGCATAGCTCCTGGCTGTTCAGACAGTCCCAGAGAAAGATGCTGACATCGACACAATTCATCCCCTTTGATGAAGGAGCATCTGTCTGTCCACTATTGCATCGACAAGTCTGCCAGACACAGTCCGCGGAGTGCAACAGGAGAGGTGCTTTATGCTACAGAAGATTTCTCAAATATTTGTTCCTCTGTTTTCAGTTCTTTCAATTATTATTGAGATTGTACCTTATTATTATGGTTTAACTCACACTTTCCATATTTAACATAATTCACAAGCTCACCTTTCAAATTAAAAGGCCATCCCCAAACTGGACAAGTACCTTAACAGACTGAGCCACCCAGCAGCCCCTTGTTAGCCATTCTGGTGGACATTACAGTTTCCACAACATCAAGGTCTGGTTTCATTGTGTTGCATAAAGGCTTTACACATTCACAGTTTCACATACCTCTTTATTCTCAAATAAAGAAAATGATAGATTTGATAATTCTAGGAGTTGTAGTGCAGCAATATTAGTAAAACACCTAAAACAAGAAAGACGATGGTGTATAACACGATTATGTGAGTCCTTCAAGCCATGTGTTCATGCACAGTGCCTACACCTACAGTTTAAAGTAGGTGTATGGCAAAGTATTTAGTGTTCCAAACCTTTTATAAACTAGCACTTGTAAGGACTGTGTGCTTCATTCAGCCAGTTAAAACTGCCCCTGAGTTTCATATCCAAATACTTACTGACCTCTGAAACTAATTTTAATTTCAAGCTTCAATTATACAGGTCACTAGAAAAGTATTTCTCGGTTTGACCTCTCCTTGGCCCCAGATTGTAGCTTTCCTGGCAGAATTGGTAAGAACCATCTGACTATGGAATTTTATGGTTTTAAAAAAATAGCTGAGTTTAAACCAGCACTGAACAAACGTTTTTTATCAAGCATGTCATGCCGCATGAGTCTAACTGTTACTTTGGTCCACTGCCAAAAATCTTTTCCAGTTTCTTTTATGATGGCCTTGCTTTTCTTGATTATGTCAGCCAATGACAAGGCTGCAATTACTTGGGTCAATCAATGACTGGCACATATTTAGCTGAGTTAATCAGTATCTGGCATTCACATGTGTTATCCAATCAGAAGGGGGATGCCTGAACCTCCAGGCCAGTAAGCAGCTCAACCTTGCACATTCAGCCAGTCACCTGCCTGAATTTACTGTATGATACTGACCAATCAACAGCTGAATCTCACAAAATAAGTCAGTGAGCAACTTGATCCCTCAGTGTTGATTGGCAAAAGGGAATCGCTATACACACACACACTATCAAAACCTGGAAATGGACTTGCAACCAATCAGCTGTTGGCACCATGCAGTATGGGGAATTTAGAGGATGAGCTGAAAGTCCAATGAAGAGCACAGCTTTATTGCATAAGCTGGAAAGCATTCTGTCCAAAACTCCCAGGTACAAAAGTGCAAAGAACCAAGCGTTCCATTTCACTGCCAGCTGTCACTGACATATAACTCAGTGACAACCCAGGATTCCACTGCTTTTAGTTTGCAAATAGATTTTCAAAATGCATTATTGCACTTTACAAAAAGAAAAAAAACATAAAAATGAAAGGTGGGATATAACCCAAGAACTTTGGCCAGTACTGTAATGAAAATATGAAAAAAGCAAAGCTGAAAAGAATGTAGGTCTCTTGTCTTCTAGGACTTTTTAGTGAGATAAGACCAGATCTGCAATAACCCCTCTTGACTCTTGATTATTTCACATCCTGTTTTCTGAAAATGATGTTGCACAATGTGATATTTCATGAGTTCAATGAGTCATTAGGCCTCATTTTCTGACTTCCTCTTAAAACGATTTCCCACAGTATTTGTTCTTTTTGCGTTTAATGAGTATTTCTTTGGGTAAAATCAGGTAATAAGTTCGGCTGGAGTGGGCTTCTCAAATACAATCATTATACACTTTTTTGTTCTTGTTTTTCAAGGATTTCATGCATTTTATGTTTTTCAATGAAGAAAAGCAAATATTGTCATTCTTGGTTTCTGGGAGTATTAATTAACACATACACACACACACATACACATACACATACACACACACACACATACACATACGCAGACACACACACACACACACATACACATACACACACACACACACACATACACACACACACACACACACACACATACACATACACATACACACACACACACATACACACACACACACATATACACATACATACACATACACACACACACACATACACATACACACACACACACATACACACACACGCACACACACATATACACATACACATACACAGACACACACACACATACACACACACATATACACATACACACGCACACACACACATACACACACACATATACACATACACACTTATACACACACACATATACACATACACACACACACACACACACACACACACACACACATATACACATACACACACACATACACATACACACACACACACACACACACACACACACACACACACATACACACACACACACACATACACACACACACACACACACACACACACACACATACACACAGACAGTCAGTGTCCCAGAGCATCTGAGGGACTTACACATTGTGTCATCAGATTAGTGACGAGTCATAACATGAAGTAGGGCAGTTTAGTTCAGTTTATTTCCCAAGTGACAGAGTTTTAGACTGTTGAGTGAATCAGTGACTGCTATTTACTATTATTTACTGTTAATTCCCAAATGACTCTAATCTCCTCCACATGATGCACATGATGACCTCAAACACAAGCTGCATACAAACATCCATCACACAAAACTGTATATTCTAGTATCAGCAGCTGGCACAAGAAGGGAAACATTTTTTTTAAAACTTCTAGAACTTACTCTGAAATGTCTAACATCCCTGACTCTGTACCCCTTCTGCCCCTCTCTCCGGGCCTGATTCCCAGACATGGCTGGTAAAGATGAAGGGGGGCTCACTCACAAACATCTCTAATTTACATACCGCCTCCCCCCAAACCCCAAATTCCCTACCCCACCAACCCCTTGCCCCCCCCGGCCCCCATGCCTCTAAACAACCAAAGAAACCACAAAGATAAATATCGCAGGCTGAGCAACGGCCCTGTCATTCGCTTTTGGGACAAGTGGTTTCGCCGTAGCGAATGCTGGCACCGGAGCCCCCTGCGGCTTCCTGGGACTCTTGGACTCATTGTTCCCGGCAGAGGTAAACCAGTTGTTTGTGCTGCCCTTTGATTCACCGTACAGCGGTGTTTACAGCCCAAGGACGCTCCATCCTGGAAGATTACCCAGCAGTCTGCTGTGGATTACACGGCGCAGGGCCGCCTTTACACAACGTTTCCAGGATGTAATCAGGAATCCTGCATGGCCATTGCATCCCTGACCACATGTCACCTACAAGAAAAACACGGTTACATTCCCCGCAAGGTTTTTTTTTTAAAGAAAATGTTCTACATGGTCCCCAAATATCAAAAAGGGAATAATGCTGCCGTCAGCATCAAGTGTTTTTGTTGTTGGATTGTTTTGTTTATTTTTTCAGATCCAGAACTTTCTGATTTATTTTTGCTGTCCACACATCAGGAAATTTGTTCAGAAGCTCGCGGATGACATGAACGTATACACAGAGCAAGAGAATAGAGTCCAGTAACATTTGATTGCTTATATCCCCGCTATGTGTTTATAAACAGTTTGTGCTTTTGTTTGAGACGTATGTGTTGATATAAAGCATACGCTGAGGAAAACTTTTCATCATGGAAAAACATGATGAAAACGATTCACCCTCTTGGGTCAGTTTTATGAAATCAGCACAGTACTGCACAAGACTGTCAGGACTTAAAAATGCAAAGCACAATGCTTAAGATATCATATTAGATTGAATAATAGGTTCATTTACTTCCATGGTTCTCCCTCCTGGTGCTGAACAGCCGCAGGGTGTTGCTCAGATTTTTTTTTTTTTTCGATTGAAAACTTGATTGCAGTTATCTCACTTCACTGGGTATCTTTGGCTTGTACTAGCAATGAAATTTTCAGGTGAAAACAAAAACCAACATGCACTGTGATCAACCAGGGCAGGGCATGAGGATGTGTTCATTTATAATCCCCAGATTTGCATAATACCTGTGCTGGAAATTCTTTTTGTAGCTGTTTGTAATGTAAACATATTCTTGGAATGGAAAAGATTGCACCATGATTCTGGTCCATTAAAGTAGATACCCATTAAAGTTTATATCCATTAAAGTAGATACCCATTAAAGTTTATATCCATTAAAGTAGATACCCATTAAAGTTTATATCCATTAAAGTAGATACCCATTAAAGTAGATACCCATTAAAGTAGATACCCATTAAAGTTAATATCCATTAAAGTAGATACCCATTAAAGTAGATACCCATTAAAGTTAATATCCATTAAAGTAGATACCCATTAAAGTTTAGATACCCATTAAAGTAGATACCCATTAAAGTTAATATCCATTAAAGTAGATACCCATTAAAGTTAATACCCATTAAAGTAGATACCCATTAAAGTAGATACCCATTAAAGTAGATACCCATTAAAGTTTATATCCATTAAAGTAGATACCCATTAAAGTAGATACCCATTAAAGTAGATACCCATTAAAGTTAATATCCATTAAAGTAGATACCCATTAAAGTAGATACCCATTAAAGTTTATATCCATTAAAGTAGATACCCATTAAAGTAGATACCCATTAAAGTAGATACCCATTAAAGTTTATATCCATTAAAGTAGATACCCATTAAAGTAGATACCCATTAAAGTAGATACCCATTAAAGTTTATATCCATTAAAGTAGATACCCATTAAAGTAGATACCCATTAAAGTAGATACCCATTAAAGTTAATACCCATTAAAGTAGATACCCATTAAAGTTTATATCCATTAAAGTAGATACCCATTAAAGTAGATACCCATTAAAGTTTATACCCATTAAAGTAGATACCCATTAAAGTAGATACCCATTAAAGTTAATACCCATTAAAGTAGATACCCATTAAAGTAGATACCCATTAAAGTAGATACCCATTAAAGTTAATATCCATTAAAGTAGATACCCATTAAAGTAGATACCCATTAAAGTTAATACCCATTAAAGTAGATACCCATTAAAGTTTATATCCATTAAAGTAGATACCCATTAAAGTAGATACCCATTAAAGTAGATACCCATTAAAGTAGATACCCATTAAAGTTAATACCCATTAAAGTAGATACCCATTAAAGTAGATACCCATTAAAGTAGATACCCATTAAAGTTAATACCCATTAAAGTAGATATCCATTAAAGTTATAGTAAATAACACCAATGTGAGGGGCCTTATTCATCATGTGACTTTTAATCTTCAGAAAAAATACAGCAAATGATTATTCTAGTGAATATAAGAATTCCATCATATCTTATTAAATCTGCAGTATGAATGCTTCTACCTTCAATGGAAGTAATGACTACTATTTCAAGACTCTTCTGATCACTCTTCTCTGTTTGTAGCCATTGACATAGCCTGGTGGTGGAACCACGTGTAAATATGTCAGAATGTTCCGGATGAAGGGGATAACGGCCCCCCACGGGTGCCGGCTCCACAGGCTGTGTGGGCCAGACTCTGGGATCTCCGGTACTGTGCAGCCCAAACCCTGCAGACCTCCCCTCTCCTTGCCCCAGACCCACATCCTGGTCCAAAAACAGCTGCCTTCACCACGGCAACACTTCCGACCGCAGCCTCGTTTCTGCAACTCTCCAAACACCCTCCAAATGCAATTCAAGAGCAATTCCCGGATATAGCTCAGAGTATTTAAAAAAAAGTGTCCAGCAGTCTTGGAGAAGTTTCATTAGCAGTTTTCTGGAATCCTCAACATAGAAGTGACTAACAGTGTAATACATGGAAAGAATAAAATGGAGCAAAGTGGCCAAGGGAAACTGTTTGGTGGGTGTTACTTTTTTGACTGAGATTATAAATCAATTTCTCAGAATTCCAACGGAAAATTCCCCCCTTTCCTTTTCATATTCTTGAAACTATGAGAAAACACACATGCTGGCAATGTACAACATGCATGGATACACTCTACACGCTACCCCACATCATTACACAAAAACTGATCCAATAAAACACATACATATGCACAAACACACACAGACACACACACACAGACATGCGCACACACACACACACACACACACAGGCACATGCACACACACACCCACACACACACAGACGCGCACACACACACACACACAGGCACACGCACACACACGCACACACAGGCACATGCACACACACACCCACACACACACAGACGCGCACACACACACACACACACACACACGTGCAGGCACACACACACACACACACACATGCACACACACACATTTTGTCCAGGACTGGATCAAACTGTGATCCAGCCACAAATAGCCAGTTACATCTCTGCCTTCACAGTGGGTTCTCTGAGGGGCTGAAGCAATTTGTGTCCGTCAAGCTAAAAGCTGTCATCAAGTGCCAACCATGTAATCTGCAATTACAGGGTGAGTGCAAAGTTTTGATTTGGTATTGGCCAGGCTTGTGTGCCTGCCAAGCAAGTCCATTGGTCCAAAGCTCAATGTCCCTATGAATAAGTTACAAAAAAGACTAAGATGAATCTGCGTTCACAAATATTTCTAAACTTCACTAATCCCTTCTAATACAAGAATTAATGTTTAGACTTTTAATTGAAATGAAAAGACATTCACATCAAAGCTAGATTGCTTGTTGAGGATGTTGGCATGTGACCCAATGACTGCCTGTTCGATTCTTGGGTGGGGCACTGCTTGAACAAGGTCTTTCTTCTGAATTGCATCAGGGTATAACCAGCCATATCAAATGCTAGTGTGTAGAAAGGTAAGCTGTGTTAGTCACTGTGGATATGGTTCCTGTGAAATGACTACATTTAAAATGTGACTGTACACATGTGCAGCATCAAGCATTCTCCTCTCATTTTCCTCTCATTCCCATGGGTTCTTGGCCCTGCAGCTGATGTTGGCCCAAAAGTGGGCCTGGTGCACTGCGAATGTACTAGGGTGACCAGATGCCCCATTGTCCCTAGCAGTGTCCAATATTTCAGCTATATTTCAGGCTTTCTTTAAAAAAAATAAATATAAAAAGTCCAATTTTTCCATATTTTCATCAATGTATAAACTGTTGGGTTTGCAAGTGTGACATTTTAGACAGTTAAACTATAGTGTTCAATTGCTCAAAGGAGAAATTCTTTTTGTCTTAAAGCCACCCGTGTCCCCATAAAGAGGTTGGGGCATTCTATCAATGCATACAGAATTATCTTCATCTTTATCTTCATTTGTGTCCTATTGTTGTCTGTGTAAGAAATATGGATCCTCCAACATGTGCTCTCTGCTCCCCATACTCTACTATAGGGGAAAAGGTTCATAGGAAAGTTACCTTTCTCAAATCTCAGATGAAACCTTGATGAAGCAAGGTTAAAAAAATATATCTCCTCTTTATCAGGAAGAACAGAATTGGTCTGGAATGAAGTGAAAAGGTTTGTCTGAAATCTGCCCCCATTTGCTATGCTCAGCTCAGCCCTAACACTGACCTTGTTGACTTGTCCCTGTTTTATCCTGAATCAAACACATTCAATTATTTTTAAAAAAAATTAAATACAGCATGTTACAATAACACCCACAGAAATTTCTAAATCCTTCCCCCCTCCCCACCCCCTCAACAAAAAACCTTGTTCATTCATTGTTAATGCACAAACACAGGCAGTGAGAATTCCCCCGGCAGGTTTACCCGATACGCCAGCACTTACCGCGGGGTCGTTAAGCGCTCCTGGTCAGTCCGGGTGCAGGGATCAGGCTCAGGTCAGCGCACGGTAAAGAGCCCCACCGGGCCCGCTCTGGCCAGGCACTGGTGGGGGCACGGTGGCTCGTATTTCAGTCACTTAGCCCTGCTCTGACTCATGAGGGGGGCCCCAGAGCATGAGGTCACCACATCAGTCAGTACCTCCCACGCGGCCCGATCAATGCCTCACAGTACCTGTTATGGGAAACTGTGCTGTGGAAACCGTGTCGTTTCTCTTTGTGAAAAAAATCAACAGCTGGACTGCGGAAATTCTCAGGAAAAGATGCATTAAATTAATGGTTAAAAAAGTTGTGAACTTGTCAGAAGCCGAAATATCTTCATTTAACATGGTTTGTGCTTTATCTACAAAGAGGAATTTGATAGCTGGTAATTGTGAAACATGGCAGGTAGTTTTTGTTGTGGTGCAGTTATTGGAGATTGAAATAGGATTATAAACAACTCTGAATCAACAACTTCTGATTCCTGGTATCCCATTGATGTTTTCTTTTTTAGTTTTATGTTTTTGCCAATATTAAACTGAAATCTGCTCTCTGGAATAATGAGCAGGTGACAGGTGTGTCCACTCTGAATGCATGTAATCAAATGAAAATCAGACACAGTACATCACGCATGAGCGTGGAGCTTTCTGAGTTTCCCTGAGCATGTATAACTCAGTAATACTGTATGATTCAGACTGGTTATGTATTCCCTTTCAAATTGAGGGGAACAGCTCAGTACCGGTCGTGGCTCCCAGCCACACGGCTGTCCAAGCAATCACTGCGTTTGTCATCGATTGCTCAGATTGGACCAAAAACTGTGGCCGTTTGAACCCAGAGGGTTTACCGCCCCACCCCCCTTTCGGCCTGACAGACTGAGGTAACAGCAGAACTGTGCTGTGGTTTAACCTTGCTGTTGAAAACTCAAGGAAAACTGGGAAGAAAGAGCCATACTGGAGGGAAGACAATGGCGACCTTGAAGCGGGCCCAGATTTTAGCAGCTCCTCCACGTGTGGTTTCAGAGAATGGTCCCAAACAGTAATCGTACAGCTTTTTGTGTTTTTTTTCCCTCTCCTCCGCTCCGGCCATGACTGCGAAAGCTGTGCTTATTTTACTGGGAAGGACTGGGTAAACATGGCAGAGACATGGGGGTGAGCTTTGTGTGCCTGGAAGGCAGTGTGGGAACTCTGACAGGGCAGAGCGACGGGGCGAGAAGGGGGGTGCGCGGGGAGCAGGAGCCTTGATCCAGGGCCAGCGAAGGGCCAGCCAAAGGTGGCCCCCTCTGACTCACCTCTCGCCTGCCTTGTAGGGCATTCAGGGGTGAGAACAAACACCTGAAGGTACACAGTGACCCGGGGTTCACCAGGAGACACGGGGCGAGTTCCATTTGAGCGTCCAGCTGCAACAGGCTTGAAGGGGAAGGAATCCAGTCCTCCACTTGTAAGGCTCTTGGAAGGGTACGAGGGGGGCCCAGTTTGGGAACTCAGAGGTGGATGGCGTGACTCACCTCTAGATCCGACTGGGCCCTATAGACAGGGTGAGTGCTAGTTTGGGATGGAGCAGAGTGATTTGAGGTTTCTTTAATGGGGCTATTAAAATAATGATGGGAAGTGCTCTCCTTATTAAAAGCAAGGGGAGGAGGAGGAGGTGGAAGGAGAGACGTAGGTATGCCCATCAGACCCACCCTGCTTTAAGGAATTTTATAGAACTCAAATAGAAAAAGAAGAAAAATATGTCTGAAACTACCATTCTATATCATTCAGTAATATCATCGTTATGAATTAATGGACACACAGCTACAAATGCATATACAGCTACCTTCACAAAGACAGACACATTAATACACAAACTGACATATGGATACATACATTCACAGGCACACACATGCACTCAGAGTGACACACATCCATAGGCACAAAAAAATAAAAACACAAACCCGAACAAACAAATATCCATGCACATTCTTATACACAAGCATTCGGTCACTCCTAAACAAATGTTTGCATAGACAGTAACAATCACAAAAACACACACACATACATGCACATACATCACATGCGCAAGTACACACAAGCACACACACACACGCACACACACACAGCTGATTTTCCTCCTAGATCAAACCTGACAGCTGATTGATGACGGTGGTCCATGTATGTATGTGAGTTGGTTCTCCTCTCTCCAAGTCTGTTGGAACTGTTATTCTCCAACTCCAAACAAAGAATGAGGAGACAGGGTTTCCATCATGTGATTGTTATTGTGAAATAAGAAAGGCCCCCAAAGAAACAAAGGAATAATTGTTAAACAGTTTCTCTTTTAGAAAAAAAAAGAAAACTCTTTTTTCTTCGTTTTTAAAAAGAGGCAGCAATGTACACACATTTTACCCAGCTGTGTAAACAATCTTAAGAAGGAAACTTTTACGTTTCAACAGTATTCTGATTCACACTTGTGCTCAATGGAGCGCGCTACCATGAAAGTCAAAGTGTCCATGTTAAATTCCCCATTGCTCACCATTTTTATGGAGACCAATCATTCAGAATCACTGAACAATGGAGAGGACGCACACTATCTTATTTAATTATGTATATTTTATTTAACCAAATTAGGTGAATTGAGAAGTCTGTGTTTTTTGCAGGGACAACCTTGAGAATCACTGTGGGTACAAACTGGAAGGGATTATTCAGCAAATCATAAACTGGGGTTATCTACGTGGCCAGATGTACAAAGCCAATTTGACTGGGCTATGCCACAAAAGTCTGAGCTCTTAGTGCTGCTCTCTTCTTGTACTGTGGGAGTGCAGGCGCAGATTGGTGTTTATACTGCACTGGCCAAATGAAAATGAAATTATAGGATGCCGTCCATTCTTGTTATCACATTTCTCAGTTTATCTTTTCAGTCTTGAGTTTGAACATCATAGAAACTGTAATGTGGTCTGTATTAGCTGTGCAAAAACTCTTCTGTTCTTTTCCAATCTCTGTGTGTGAGAGAGATCAGCACCTTGGACAGCTCCCCTCAACGTGTTGTCTTTGAGCTTAATCTCAATCACACAGCTCGCTCCTCATACTCACCAAAACAGATAGTCGTCAAACCTGCTTAAAATCACGTGAGTTATATAATAAAAGCACACAGTATTTTTTTCTGAATGGGAAAAATCACTAAACCATCAAAAGTAATTATTAGTGGCACAGTAATAAACAGTTTAATCACTATGTAGTGCTTAAAATTTCTGATGAACAAGTAAACAAAATACTGTCAAAAAAGTTTTCTCTTGTGCCTCTCTGACATATTGTTCCAATTTAAGTATATGAGGAAGAAGAGAAACTGGAAAATTAGTGCAAAATTTCCCAGCAAACAGGGAATTCAAAAGAATGTGAGAACTGGCATCCTGCATGACACTCACTGAAAGATTGGTCACCATATTACTGCAAGCATATGCCATATCCATGTGCCGTCATGGAAATGATACCATTTCAGCCCTGCCTCTATAGCAGGGCCACTTGTCTTTCCAGATTTTAAGGGTTCAGCTTCTGAATTACTTGTGATTACTTGTGTCAACCCCCATTTGCTCAATTAATTGTTCAGTGTATAATGAGCTCCTACAGAGTACATTTTAGATAGTGTTGTGTTCATATCGATCTCATACAAACTTATATGAATATGTGAAGGCTGAATTTGACACTCAGGTCAACACTTCATTGTTTACAATGTGTGTTTCTACACCATGTGTATATTTTACAAAAGGTGACCAAGTAGAAGGTGGAACTGAATCGGCACTGAAGTGCTATGTTGATGAAAGGTGAGAAACAGCATTGTACAAATCACTGCAACCTTCAGTGTGATTGACATGGGGCACAGTGTGTAAGTGCAGTTTCAGGGTGTGTTAATGGCAGCCTGTACTGAGCCCCAAGCCAGCTCTGTCTAGAAGCAGAAGAATACCAAGAGGCAGTGACGGAGCAGAGAAAACAGCTGAGGCATTAGAGCATGCAGAGCCCCGGCAACCGAGTAATCCGGCCCCGGCAACCAAACACATCGCTGAACTCTCAACCTCCCCATCCTCGACTGACTTTGCAGTGACCTGGGCTGTCATAATGATATCGCTGGGTGACATGTGTGGCGCCATTTCTCACCAATGAAGTGGAATTTACTGTCAGGCATTTCTGCTGTTTGGCTGTGTGCATGTGTGTGTGTGTGTGTGTGTGTGTGTGTGTGTGTTTAAGGGTGATATGGATTATAAGATGCTGTTCCGTACCACAGGGGTCACGGAGCAGCATTTACTTACTTACACATTTTGCATGACCCAGCCCCATATAGGATTACCTTTCATCCATGATAGCCCCCTGGCTCATGTTCCACACCAGGGAATTTCCTCTTCCATTTAAGAAGAAATGAAAAAGATATATTTCAGTGGTGTTAATATTTAATTTTACATAATACCTGTATGAATTCATTTTAATCTTCCAATTTGTTTCGAATACTTCACATTGAGGGTATTTGTGGTATAGTATATGTGGCAAAATGAAATAAATATAGTACTATGACACTGATGCAATTTCAGAGATAGACAAATGAACAAACGAATGAATGAATGAACAAACAAACAAACAAACAAATTGAGATTCATCATTTGTCGAATGGAGCAGGCCTGTGCTCTACAGAGTGGTGGTATATCCCCAAACACATGACTGAATGAATGGGGAGCCAGGCTATATGAACTGGAGCAGGCCTCTTTTCAGACCGGCCCCAGACAGATTTAGACAGAGCCAGACCGTGGCGAGGGTGGCGCGAGGCAGTGAGCGGAGAGGTCTATGATGAAAGGAAGGGGATATTGTGGTGATGAGAGCCCAGCTGAGGAATGCCACAAGTCTCTGACCAGTTTTGCCCTGAGCGTCGACCGCCACAGTCACATCCTGTCCCTGCGACAGAGCCGCGACCACACTCGCCTCGCAGCACCCCTGTGCCCTGCTCAGACGGGTACAGGACGCTCCCCTCCAATCTCCATCTGTTTATTTACGCAAGCTTTCATGCATTTTTGTTTTTAAGCCTTTGTCAGACTTCCCGAGAAAATGTTTCTTAATTATTTGTTTGGATGACAGAAACCACACGGCTGATTCTCCCGTTCTGTACACTGAACTTGTTTATTTATGCAGAATATTAGCTCTCACTCACACACACACTCACACTCACACTCACACACACACACACAGTGCCACAAAACTAAAGGGAGAAAGGCTGTTTCTCCAATTTAAATAAAGTATTTCCTATCTCATTGCAGTATGCTGTTTCAGATAAAATTATATCATCCATTCTCTCTCCATGCCAACAAGACCTAATATATCTACATCCATATGGCCTGTCCATTCTCTGCCAAAGAAGCCATTAAAACTATCAATCTATCTTCACATCCTAAATATCACTTTAATGCAGTGGAGTGAGCTGGAACCTTAGCTTTGAATCTGCTCTTTCTGTACGAGAATCACACTACCGTGTTCTCTGTTTTTTTTTTTTTCAGACATGTAATGTGTGTGTTTTTCTGTGTATATGGGTAGGTACAAACCTTGTCTGTTTATGTGTGTGTGTGTGTGTGTGTGTGTGTGTGAGCATCCATAAATCTGTACTGTTGATATGCATTATTAATCTTCTCATATTCTGTTTTATGCATAAGCGCCCACCTTTTCCTTCTCTACTATAGTGCCTCTCCTGGAGACAGGCCCATAAATAACAGGATTAAGCCAGTTTATGATAGGATTCATCAACATGGGACAGGTCCTGGCCCACGCACAGCACAGGGACACTGTAAAACTGGGGGGGTAAGACAAGCACAGCTAAGCCAACTGTACAGAAGAAAAGCTAAGAGTAACACAATGAAGCTCAGTGTAAACACAGAGAAGCTGAGAGTGGCACATTGAAGCTAAAAGTAGCACAGTGAATGTGAAGTATCATAGTGAAGCTGACTGTATAACAGTGAAGCTAAAGCTGGCCACAGTGAAGCTGATGAATATTTCTGAAGCCCCTTATTTATAGGGTAGAGCTGCACGTGTTGGTGAGAGAAGCAGGGGTTCCTCTACAACTCCTGACGTTCGTGTTGTAGAGTTTGAATAATGTGGTTTCACACATTAGTTTCATAAATACAAAGATGGTCTTCACATTCAAAAGGTCACATCACAAACTTCCTGGGATTAGTCATGGAGTTTTGTGGCAAAATCTTGTGCAATATTGCAGTCAATTATATGCAAACCATACGTTTGCTGGGAACATCGATATATAATATCCTCAATGTATTAAACAGTTTCTAAGTTTACTTTGACATGATTAAAAATTGATTGTTTTTCAAGGCTCTGGGGAGTCATCCAATGAGCTTTGCAGATGACTGTGACCCACAGAGAAGAGGAAGGGATCAGCATCAATCCTGTCCTTGTGTTACATCTGCTCATCCTGTGGTCTCCATCTTGCTCCTCCTCAGTTCAATGGAATTCTAGTGAAAGACGATATCACTTTTGTGTGCATGCATGTGTGAGAGTATGTGTGTGTGTGCTCACATTCATTTGAATTTTTGGTATGTATGTATTTATATTTAAAACATGCACATGTGTAAATCTCTTTATTTGTTCAGTGTTCTTTGTTTTGTAAAACCTTTTTTGTTCATTTTCATCAAAGATGGCAATAATTCTCAAGTCTGTACAGAGACATGCAATAAGTAAAAAGACTGTGGTGTGAAACACTGTTGGTGTCTATTTACTTCCTGCATGTCTCTGTAACACATTCAGGCATGTTGGTACCGTAGTCCAGTGTGTGCCTTCCCATAGGTCAGCTGACTGCACTGGCCACTGCAGCTCTTCCCATGCTAATTCCCTCCAGTCTCTGAAGTCTGTCCAAAGGAAATTTCTTTCAAGTTTCCTTTGAAATGTATTAATTTTACGCCTGTTAATTAAATAAATATCATCGCTTCAGTATGTTACAGATGTACAATCACTCCCATGGTTTCCTCTGTCTTGGAAATTCTCTAGTTTTTTTCTGTGTACAGCTGTGTGCCCCAATATCTGCAGGGAGTAGATAAAATAGTAAAACACAATACTTGTTAATTAACAAGGAATTGGGACTTCCTTTGCCATCAGAATAGCTTCAGATCATCTTGGAATGCAGTTATATGATGCATCTTGAAGTGTTTCCTGTGGGGTACTGGTCCCCATTTCTTTGAGAAAATGACAGAGGTGGAAATACTCCATAAATATACAATAGATGTTCAGATCTAGTGATAAGCCATGGAATGTTGTTTGTCTTCATCTTGGAGTTCCTAAAACTGCTCTTGAATCTGTTTAGTGGTGTGTATGAGGGCTGTATTGTTTTGAAATTTGGGAACATCTTGGGGAAATAATGTGCACCTGGTAGTCTAAAATGGCTTCATACTCCTTAGCTGTAATTCTATCATGCTGAGCAGTAATTGGACACAATGATTCCCATTAGATAGCTGCCCATTCAATAACAGATCTGTCACCATTCTTAACCTCTGGAAATAGATGAAGGAGAATGTTGCAGTTTTCCTTTTCCACCTATGCCATCATTAATTATTACAGTTTTTCCCTTGACACATCAGCATCTCAAACACTAGAACCTTTAAATTGCTATAGTTGCTAACTCCACTCTGTCTTTTTGGGCATGGAATGTAATGTAGGTTTTTATTTTATGTTGCCATTTTGCAAAGCATGGAGCATTACAAGTATCTGAGAGCTGTCATAGCATTTATCAACACACATTAGTTATGTGATTTTTTTCATATGATATGCATGATTGAATAAAACAGAGTTCATAGGTAGCCCCATGTATTCAGCGCAGACCGGGTCAAAGAGGAAGAGGCTGTTTGCAGCTACTCCAGCTGGGTGATGAAATGCAGGCCGTGCATGGGAAGTACAGGTCACATCATTTCCAGCTCACGCCTCTGCCTGTCGCCCACAACACAAAGCTCCTGTGTGGCCCGCTGCCGCCCACCCGCCTGATATCCCACCAGCAGATCCCATGGGAGATGGGTACAGAATGGGCACAGATAGTATCTGACATCATAGCGTTGCAGGCGCTGGCGATGTGTGGTGTCTAACCCCTCAAGATGCTTTGCCATCCAGCCAATCAGAGGGAAGCCAGCAGAATGGAGGTCACAATAGCATACCTGCCGCAGCGCTACCTGACACACCCGCAGCAACACGTATGCTGCAAGGAAAAATGAAATACTTCAATAATAAGAAATAAAGTTAGTGAAATTATGTGCCAATGAGAAAACTACTTTATAAGATATCTTAATACATGGAATATAATATTGAATTAACTAAAATGTTGGCTGTAAAATGCTAGATGAGTAAAGAAAAAAATCTTAAAATCACAAAACAAGAGTTATTGTCTCTAAATAATACACATATCTTATACTTTATACTTTTATAGTCATCTCTAATTTGTTGTAATTAGTATTCTTCATCAGAGTAATTATCACATGACGTTTTCTCTTAAAGTACAGTAAAAGAGGAAATGTTCAAACAATTGCCTGAATAAACTGATGAGTTTGAATGATCAGTTTTGAAGAACATTCAAGCTAGTGTAAAGTCATCACAGATAGTTTTATGTACAGAAACTATGTTCATGTATGCCAAAGCATGTTGGTAATATGTTATACCTATTAGTGTGCTACCAAGTTATTTTTTCTAATGTCTCTGTCAAAACAAGTCTGCTTTGTAAGGAATCAGTTTACAAAAACAAGAGAAAAAAACACATGAAAAATAAATTATGATTTTAACAAATGTCTCTTTTGTAAATCAATCATGTCCCCCTGCATCAACTAAGTTGTTGTATTTCAAACAAGACATAAACAACCCACAGCATGCTTCCTTCAAATCAGATTACTGGCAGTGTTGTCCTTATTCCGTCTGATAAGGGCTGGAGCAGTCACTCCAGCAGTCACACCATCGTACACCTTTTCAGGCCTGTTTTTGTTTTCTGATTTTTTCTGTGTGAATGAAAGAGGAGAGGAAAGCCATACGAAAATGAGATATGGGTTTCCTGCAGGCTTTTTGGTAAATATTTTATGGGAGAAACAAACAGAAACATGCCACAACTGGAGTCGATTACAGTCACGCTTGACTTGGGGTCCTTGTTTGGGGTTACTGAGGGTCACGGGGTGAGAGCTTAGCGAGCTGCTCTGGACTTGCCCTCTCGCACTGGGCAAACTCAAGCATGTTTGTTTGAAGTCTGGCACATATCATGTGAACATGGTTATTGTTGTCCTGCTGAAAAAAGAAACAAAAAAGGGAAAAAGGGCCCGAGAGACGGAGCGAGATAGAGGGAGGCGAGGGAGAGGAACGGGACAAAGGTTGGAGAAAGGACACAGTGCACCGCGACCAGAGGTTAGGAGAGCGGCTCTGTGCAGAAAGTTAACTGAAGGTTAAGAGAGCTGCGAAGGTTCAGTAATGACAGAGGTTAAGGAAGGGACAGAGAGTCAGAGTGGCAAAACATGAGAATTTGGATGGGTGTCATACAGTTCCTTTACAGGGGCCAAAGGGGAGGGGCTAAGCAGGAAAGGGTCACTGACATGAAGTTATACATGATGTGGCAGAGTCAAAAACACTGGGTTACATTCAGTCAAATGCACTTTGCCTCTTTAAAGGCATATGCAATTCAATCAAACCCACTTTACATTTCAGCATAGTTCTTTTTGTATTATTTTTTATTGGAAACAAGAAAACTTGTGCTTTTCATTTTAAAATATAATAACTTACACACTTGAAAAAAAGCTAAGTGTGTTTGACTCATATCCTTCAAAAGTAATTTTTCACTTGTTGATTGCATTATTTTTTCTACCAATATGTATAGACATAATTATTCCTGTATTTTTATGATTTGTTTCCTGCCTGCAGTTTGGGAAACTCTCCTGTATACAGTGCCCCATGCATGAGGTGGAAGCAGGCACTGTATGGCTGCCAGCAAAGCTTGTCCTGAGAGGAAGCAATAAGACAAACAAACAGCATGCTGTAATGCACAGCATGCTACAACAGGCACACAGATTCGACTGCCATGCTCAGCCCCCGCTCCCCATGTACAGTACAGGGAGAGCGGCTCCGTGCTGTTACAAATAAAGTAAGAAGAAGAGGAGGAGAGTAATGGCACTCGGTTTGTGCAAAGGTGTTGGCAGTCATGGTTTATGTGTCTCTTCGGCTGACGGAGAGCTGGGATCGGAAACTCAGCTGAGCAGATTGCAGTGAACCACACTCAGCACAGCACTTTCGCGGCACTCCCCTGGAACAGGCGGGCCTACACCCCTCTGCTCCGCTCTGCACCACTCCACTCTGTGTGTCTGTTTGCTTATTATTGCAGAAATTATTAATCAGTTCGGAGGGAGCGGGTGGGGGCGGGGTGTGATTCACTACATACGCTGCGCCGCATTGGCCGCCAGGCCAGCCTGTCGGGAGTGAGCGATGGCCACCCACCCCTGCCCGCCGTGTGGACTTTTGACCTCTATCCTGTCATGACCGGGTTGGACTGGGGGGCTGTTTGAGAGCATTGGCTGGCAGAGGTGAGAAAGAGATTTATCTCTCCCCAGTGGGGGTAGCTGTGGGTTTAGTTGATCCCAGTATGCTTGTAAGGTTAAACTCACAGATTTCCTGCTACAGATGTACTGGTGTTAGAAGGCGGAGCAAGACGACTCTGTTGGGGGCAATTTATCTCATACCAGAGTCACAATGGGTGGGGGGTTGTGTGTGTGTATGTGTGTGGGGGAAAGCGTGCAGAATTCGGGGGGGCTCACACTGTGTTATTCTAACTCTTACAGCACACCCTTATCCCCCACAGGTGCTGAGGTCATTCCGAACCCTTCAGTGGATCAACAAGTGCAGGTGGGTGGGGGGATGAGGGGAGGGGTGGGGAGGGGGAGAGCAACAGGGAAAGGGGTGGGGGGTTGGGGGGGCTCATAGTACAGTTCAGCACTTTTCGGGGTCAGTCTGACTACATGACCCAAATCAGCACCCGACCTCTACAACTCTCAGCCATATTTTACAGCCTTTTATGAACTTCTGTGAGGGCTTGTGGGGGATGTTCGTCTCCTTCCAAAAATGTCTAGCGCACACACTCAATGCACTTTTCTCTTTTTTCCCACCCCACTTTGTGACTTAATGATGTATGTGGCCCAGGATAGTCCATAAATTTCCTGGGGATTTTTTTTTTCTTGGATTAGTGCTGCTAGCCTGACTGGGTGCCTGGGCCTTAGCTAGGCTCTGCTAACACTGCAGTTGGTGGTCTCACCTAGGCCTGACCCATGTGACAAGCGACCCCCTAGCCATTACATTACAGTACATCACACCATTTCACACATTCATAACTGCCTCTCTTAGGGGCAGGCCAAGCCCCTTTGTTTGGAAATTTGTCAGTGTTAATTCATTTTGAACAGAATTTAACACAGTTCACCTTCAGGTGATGCAGAACATGTACTGTATGCTCCAGTTATGAGCCATAAGTTTGTGCATCAAAAGAGTTCAAATGTCAAAGATGAAGGTTGTGAAATTGTTTGGAATTAAAGAGGCCCTCATTGCAATAGGGTAGACCTTATGGTGCGCTGGACTTAAATTATGGTTGTTAGTTATAATAATTATTTAAATAAAATTACGTATACATCATGTAAATATATGTATAAATAGTTATACAATGTACATATATAATATATTTTATGGTGACTTTCAGCATTTAACTTAAATATCAGTTTGTATCCCACTTTCAATCCAAATTCAGCTGAGGTGTCTCCTTTATTGAGGTGCTTGCACCCCAGACTCCAACACTGCTTGGTGCTGCTGCCTGCATGTCTTAATGATGGCAGCGATAGATTGTAGCTGCTGACATACTCCCCTGTATTTCTGCTGCTTCCTCCCACACCAGAATGTGATTTATGGGGGATAGGTGGGGCTCACTTCCTTTAAAGTGAATCATGTCCTTATGATGTTTATTAGTTCTGGTTGCTGGACCAAAAACCATTCGATTGTCATTTAAAAAGAGAAATGTAAAAAAAAAACAACTGGAAAAAGGGTGGTACATTATTTATATCACCCAATGAGAAGTGAGGTGTGGGCTTGGAAGTCCCACAGTGTCCGTGTCATATCAGTGCTGGGCTAAATCCATGCATGTTCAAAAGGACCTGACAGAGATAAATGTATTTCTTGTGTTCACTGTGGCAATTGCTAGTATGATTTGAGGTGGACAAGTTCATTGTTGATGTAGATAACAGTCTATGTCTAAAGAAAGAGAAAATGCCAATGTATGTAAGATTAAAATTGACTAATATACTGAGCTTAATCATTTTCTTCCCCAGCGCTTGAAATATGTTTATAAACAATCTATGAAAAAACTATGTGTGGGCTTTGGTAACTCACAAAACCAACATAAAAAATGTTAAATAATTCCAAGTGATTCACGTCATAGAAGTTGTCCTTATTTGAATTAATTAAGTAAACAAACTAGGAGGAAGAAAGGCACATTCTGCCAAAGCCACTTCAGTTGTTGTGGGAAAGACTGAAAGACGTGTGATGTTCCTTAGCAATTCCTCCAGGACTGAGCCATGGGACTGAAGACCCTCGACACGTACCGTCCTAATTGGCTCTGAGGGAACATGCTGTCGCTGTAAGAAGTGATTCAGCATTTTTTCCTCTCTGAAATCGAGCCCAGAGGATTTGACTGCGGTCGTGTCTGTCACTTATTTGAGGTTACTGTGACGACGACTCCATCACATGGTTAACAAGGGCTGCTTCCTCACGTTGTTGCCTTAAAAAAATGTTGCCTTGGACTGTTTTTCATCAGTTAAGGAAGAAGAGACTGGCGGGTGATGAAGAGTCAAAGCAACTAAGCTCTGACTCCTCACTTAAGTGGCATAGCTCTGCGAACCAGGGAACAGAGTGAAATCCCACACCGCCGCTCCACTGCTCCACCCCCTGTCTCTATGTCCCTTGTTCAGTCGTACTGAGAAATCCCCTGCTTGGAGTTTCACAGTGGCTTCTAGACATTTAAAACCCCTCGGGCATGAGGAGGACATGAATAAACCAAACTGCGCAACATCCTGATTACTTTCAGATCTGCCCTGCATTCTTTCCCGCCCGCCTCTCTCTCGCTCTTTCTGTGTCATCCATGGTCCAGATAACACTTGGTTTAGGAATACACATTTTAAAAACAATACAAGAAGATGGTACCAGGAACATTGCGATGGGAAAAGTGAGTAGTTTGCTTGCACATCAAAGTCGGGACGATGATCCACAAAACTGAAACCAAACTCTTTTGTTCCAGGGGTAATTGCAATCACGGTCGCTCAATACAAAGTCCAATGCCTTGTATCTGTTTAAAAAACAATCAGATTGGGCAAATTCCAGAATAATCTGAGCCATTGTACAGGACATGTGCAAATAATATATTTATTTATTTTTTAATCAAAAACACACAAACAGGATATAAGCTTTCGGAAACAGTCTCTCAAAACATCTGGTACAAACAGACCACAACTAGTAGTTGTTGAAGGATCAAGCTGAAATGAAAGCCAGGGGAGGCTGCGTTCCTCTGGGATGTTACACATGACATTCTGAAATGAGCAGAAACCTCTTCATTTTATTGTGTGGTATAGAGGGGCCTCAATACTGGGGGGTTCTGAATTAATGCGCTTCTGCTTCAGCACATCGTTTTATCGCTTCATCTCTTTGCAGAGAGTAACTCGCTCAGGTCATCACTTCAGTCTGCCCCTGCTCATAACTCTAGCTGTAGGGCGGAATCTCGTAGCCTCTGGTTTTTGCTTTGTGTTGGTTTTTCTTTTCGCCTGTTTGTTTATTTCTAAAGATCCTATAACAGCGACAGCTTTCATCAGCCCTGGAGCACGCTTCAAAATTGTCCCCTCAATCAGTTTGAGAATGTTACAGGTGAATGAAGCCGGGCTGTGTTTTTCAACCGCGCGCAATCGTCTGTGAATGACATCAGTCCCCTAGCAATCTACCAGCGCATCCATTCTTTGCTTCACAAAACAACAGTCCCAGGCCAAGTTAATCAACTGCAGAGAGGCTTGTTTTCGTAGGGGCACCGGCCTGGATAAACCTGCTGACGCCCGCTGCTGTGGAGGTGTGATGTGGCATTGTGGCTGCTCAGTCCCAGTGGGGGATTCGGGGCTGGGGGGGCGCGGATGTGGGAGCGATCTTACAAATGTCACCGAGGCGCGTGGGTGTGTGATTCATTTCCCGTGCCACCGGTGCGTGAATTTTCACACTGCGGGTCGAGGGAACAGCTCAGCGTGTCTGAGAGGTATGATTGCACACAATGTCATAACCACCCCCCCAACCCCCACCCCCAAGCCCCAGCAGCCTGTCCCGCTACACATAAACATAAAACAAATGAATTAAAATACATTTCAAGTAATGCACATTATGCATCTGTCTCCTGCTCTCTTCAGACTGTGGAGTGGTGCTTGTAAGTGATCTCCTCTCCTCTGGCATTGACATTTAATGCCTTACAATACCTATTCAACTATGTGTATTAAATTGTAAGTCATTGATGATAAGCTGCAGTACTGTTCAATTCCTTTAAAGGCTTGATTTTAGTATAACTGGTACTTTTTTATGCATGTGCAAAGCACACTGAAATAAAAATGTCAGAAATGAAAAAATGGAATTCATCTGTGTATTCATATTGCTGTATTAATAGAGGGAATTGATTGAGGCTGAATAGAGACAGAGTGTCCTTTGGTTCTTTCCATGAGACGTCAGGACAGTTAAAAACAACCATCCATGATGGACTACCGTAATGCACCATTCGCTCCACATTAACAGGAAAAGAAATGCCGTGCTGTAGTAAAAACAATCGTATTTTTGCTTTTCCAGATGGCCTCACAATGGCTCTTTTTTTGGTCCCTGTGGGTGCTTGAGGCAGCCCAGAGGTGAGTGTGCTTGTGGGGGAGGCAGGACTGCAGCCCTGTCCTCAAGCCTGTAGCTTGTGCATGAGTCTGGTTCTGAAGCCATCTGCATGGGCTTGTTAGCATTAGCCTCGCATGCAAGATGCTTCAGCTGGGTCTACACTGGATGCAAGGCAGGAAATGGCTGTTAAAAATTTCCACTCAGTGGGGTTTCTGTCAATGAAGATTAACCCTGATTTAATAGACCCCCTCCAACAAATTTAACTTCCAGGATTTTTTTTTTTGAGGAAATACTCCAAAAAGGGAGTGTCAGTGTACACAAGTTCACAAGCAGCACACTGCCACAGGTAGACAGGTAGAGCTTTAGTACACCGCAAATACACAGATACAGCTTCAGTATACCACAGGTACACATATACAGCTTCAGTGTACCACAGGTATACAGGTGCAGCTTCAGTATACCACAGGTACACAGGTACAGCTTCAGTATACCACAGGTACACAGGTACAGCTTCAGTATCCTGCTTGTACAGATTTTGTATAACAGGCCACAATGCTGGTTTGTATGAATGAGTGAAGAGGAATACAATTCGCAAGAGTTTCCTTCAAATTAGACTTGAATTGTGTGCTCATCTCTCAACATATGGCTTCAAGTGTGAGAGCATGTTTGTTTGACTGAAATCACACTAATGCTCCCAAAGGTCAACGGTGACAGTCTTTCATGGTATTTCAATGCATGTCATGACCATTGCATATCATGTCTTTAGTGATTGTTTTTATTGAGAACTGAAACAAAACAGAAATAAAAAAAAATCCAGGCCATTGGATAGCAACAGAGTTATGTAACTATCTCACGCATCAAAAAGATAATGCCGGCTGGTTACGCCAAACTGGAAAGAAAAATTGTTTTAGAATGAGTTCATAAAAAGTTCAGAGAGGGGCATGTCTTGTGTAACTCATCCATGAACTGAATAAGGAGTCGTGCATCTCCTGTGTGAGTGTGTGTGTGTGTGTACCTGTATGTGCACTTGTGTATGAGTGCCTGTGACTGTGTGTGTGTGTGTCTGTGTCTGTTTATGTTTGTGTGTGTGTGTGTGCATGTATTTGTGTATGCAATCCTGTGACTTTGTGTGTTTGTTTGTGAGTGTTCGTGTGTGTGTGTGTGTGTGTGTTTGTGTATGCAATCCTGTGACTTTGTGTGTTTGTTTGTGTGTGTTGTGTGTGTGTGTGTGTGTGTGTGTGTGTGTGTGTGTGTGTGTGTGTGTGTGTGTGTGTGTGTGTGTGTGTGTGAGCCTATGTGCTTGTTTATGTGTGTGTGTGTGTGTGAGATTGCGAGTGTGTGTGCCTGTGGCTGTTTGTGAGTCAGTGTGTGAGGGAGTATGTGCATGGTGAATGTGACACCACATCTCTCAGATCAGAGCTCTGCAGATGAGATCAGCTGTAGGGGTGAATCACAGGGCTTTTCCACTGGCTGCCTTCTCCTGCTAACCTGAGCGAGCATCAGAAAGATAGCCATTCCACTGTCACTGCTACACTTCTCATGTGGAAAACAGATCAGCCCATCCACAGCCAGGCCATGCTTTAAAACGAATATTTCTCCTATTACATTTCTTTTGTCCAAGTCAAACTGCCCAGTGCAAACACAAATGATTATGATTAATATTATTTGTATTTGTAGTTGTAGTGGTGCTGTCATTTAAGATGAATATTACAGATCATATAGCACTATGGTGAGATTGTGGTTTTGTGTCATTAGTGCCGAGGCTAGATTGGACAGTTGAAAAATTGTTCAGATTTGTGAAGTTATTATTTTAACATCAGTTCAACATTTCTGGGGTTATTCGTCCCGAAAATGACATTTTATTACATTACATTACAGGCATTTAGCAGATGCTCTTATCCAGAGCGACTTACAACACAAAATGCATTTTTGTTTTTCGGGACGAGGGTGTTAAAGTGCTAGGGGGGGTGAAAGTCTCAAGTGACAGAAGGGTTAGCATGGGCTAAACCCTGTGGATGACCTGTTGAAGAAATAAAATGAAAAACCATTAGTAATTTCAACAACAATCATAAGCCAACAAAATTAAGTCATAACAAGAGAAGCTGTGGCTAAGTAGTGGAGCTAGGGAGGGAAGGGGAGATGTGCGTCCTGAAGAGGTGAGTCTTCAGACTGCACTTGAAGACAGGTAGCCAGTGGAGGTTGGGGAGGAGTGGTGTGACATGGGAGAATCTGGGAAGGTTGAGGACCAGACAAACAGCAGTATTCTGGATGAGCTGCAAGGGTCTGAAGGCCAGCAAGGAGGGAGTTGCAGTAGTCCAGGTGCGAGCATACCATCACTTGGACTAGCAGCTGCGTGGAGTAGGTGGTGAGAAAGGGGGTTCTCCTTATGTTATATAGGAAGAATCTGCACACTCAGCTCACCGCTGCAATGTTCTCGGAAAGAGTGTCAGTATGCTGTTGAACACCACTCAGAGGCTCTGAAAATAAAATTAAAGGCCCATCCAGAGAGTTGACTTTTCCTGAAAAAATTACTCCAAAAGTAGAAGCAGAGAATTATGACATCTAATTATGAAGCATAAGTAGTTTGCTTAGTAACTTGACGAACAGGATAACTACAGTACATGGGATACACCAGAGCCGCTTACTTCTCATACTTGCATCATGTTGCAACATCACAAGGGGAGCAATACACTGGAATACGTTCAGTCAAATATTTTTAATCATTTAGGGCATGTACAATTAATTTAAACAGACTCTACATATTCTACAGTTACAGGTGACATATGCACAGGTACATTTTGACTGAATTGCATGTGCTCTTAATGAGATTTCTTTTCATTGGGCCCCAGCTTGTGAATTTGATTCAGTCCTGCCCATTTTATTGTGTTTTGCTTGCATCATCCTATAGAAGCTGTGTCCTCAGGAAAGTACTGATTGAGATAGGAGAGAGGGGAAGGGAGGAGGGAAACCATAGCAACAATGGTTGCACTTTGCTTTGCAGCCAGTACAAAGATACAAAGATGTACTGGCGTGTTAAATATGCAGTGTTAAGTTGCCAGGATCTGAACTGTCACCGCAGTGAGGAGAACATTACACAGGCATAAAACACAGTGATTGAAATTGTGCGATACTGGCATTAGCAAAGAGCTACCGTGACAAACGCATGTTTACATTCCGCCTAGCCACCACACCCAGCCTAGCGATAAAGCGGAGGCACAGCCTTCGACCTTTCATCGACGGGACGGGACAAAACAAAACGGGAGACCCAATGGAGGAGAAACTGGAAGGGGGAGGACTAGGGGGAAAGGAAAAAAACGAAAGAATGAAGAGAGAGAGAAAAGTTCTACTGTTCAGCGCGGGCCCATGTGAATCCAATTGACTGTGATTCGACCTCGAACGCTGTACCGTTTTTCTACAGGCCATCTGGATCCAATCACAGCACTCGGATCTGGTTGTGATGAGAGGGAGGGGGGACAGAAGTGGACAAGGACAGGGCTGGGGACAGGGCTCAGTGTTCCTCCAAAGGACAAAACAAACCACACTCCCTCGCTCTGCTGTGCACCTCCAGTGCCAGAGCAGCGGACCCATGCACACCGGACGGGAGTCTCCCTTTCACAGCTACCTCTCCCGGTTTTAGGCAGTTCCACGTGCACCCACTGATTGATGCAGTCAGCGGCGCTGCTCCCTGAAGATCCATATCAGTCTATTGAAATGCAGAAATGTGAATCCAATTACCCAACCGCCAGCGCTGTATTGAGATGAGTGCATGAAATTCCGGGGTTTTCTAAGGGCTTTTTATTTTTTTTTGCTTCTTGTATATGAAGTCAGAACACATTGATCCACCCTCCATCAAGAGAATATTTTTCATCGTAATAACAGAAGCGCAGAATATTTCATAACTTTATTAGAATATATTAAAGTTAACATGTGTTTCTTGTACAGTGGTGTAAGGCACACTGCAAAAAAGACACCTGCCAAGCAAAAAAAAAAAAAACCACACATGCCTGCAGTAGAGGAGAAGTTTATATTGAGGGCTGGGGTTGATGGTTTTGATGTCTTTTTTTGCACTTGGCTCAGCCTCTCATATGTTGGGTAAGATATCAGCGAGCAAATGCCCAGGTCCTGGATCACATTTGGACTTTGATGGGAACAGACAAGAACATTTTAGTCCAAAAGTTCACATGAAAATCAATAATGTGGCCAAAAAGAATGGAAAAAGCATGAGTTCTCTGAGACCTTTGCAAATATCCTTGTGTACCCGCAGGTGTTGATCCGGTGCCATGGGTTCCGTAAAGAGAAGAAAAAAAAACATGACAGTTTATTGAGCCCAGCTACTATCTGTTCATAAAGACAGACTTCAGGTCTATCTAGAACAGGGGTGTCAAACTGCAGTCCTGGAGGGCCGCAGTGGTAGCTGGTTTTTGGTGTGTTTTAGCACTTAATTGATTAATTAAAATCACTGGTTGGCTAAAGAGTCCACACACCTGGTTTCCAAGGCCTAAAATGGCTGCCAATCAAAAGGAAAGAACAAAAACCCGCAGACACTGTGGCCCTCCAGGACTGGAGTTTGACACCCCTGATCTAGAACCAACTACTTTTTTGTCCCTCAAATCAAACAGAATGCCCTGTTCCTCAACTACAGCACTATGGTATCAGTAGTGTTTGGTTGTATCTGATTACACACAATCAAAAATAATAAAGTAACTGTAATCAACCTTAAATACTTTTATAAAAGATAATATAATAATAATAATTTTCAATCCCTTAAATTCAATGTGGGGTTTTGCGCAGGGCCCAACAAAAGATGTGCTAACTGATTACAGTTAGACATTTGTGAAAGTTACATTTGGAAAGGTAAAAAAAAAAGGGTTTTGAATTATGGCAAAATTCAGCCTCATATAAGGCATGTTTTACAACATGTCACAGATGCTATACAACTGCTCAATCTGCACACCCTTACACAAGCCCATTCTCTAAACAATTCAAAAATAATGAGATTATCTTACTGTTTTTGGTACTACCACAGCAAATTCATTTTTTGTCATGAAATTTGTAATCAGTAACCCAACATTGACCATTACTCAAAGATAAGGCTTAGAGATGGAATGTTAAACAATAAACGCTGAAGGTGATGTTTAGCGTTACAGGTTCACAGTCATAAAAGTTGATTTGAATGTTTTCTGCTGTACTGGTGTATGGTGAACATAGATTGGTCATGAAGCAAAAATCATCTCAGTCATTTCCCAACATGAACTGAACATAAGATCAGACGCTACATTTGCGTAATGCTTTATGGCACATTCACTTGGACAATAGTAATTGATTTCCTGAAATTAAAAACTAAAAATCAAAACCGGGTTGAATTTTTCATTTTGTACTTGTGTTTCTTTTTGTTGTTGTTTTCTCAGAGGAGGGCTTTTTTAATTGGTACCATCTGTGAACCAAAAGAAACTCCACATAACCCCCACCCCCCACCCCATTTTTGTTCAGTGTTCTTGTATTTTTCATCTCAAAAGCAGATGTAAATTAAAGCATTGTGATTGGCAGGAGAGATGTAAGGTCAGAAGCTCTCAGGTTAGCTGTACAGAGGAATACTGGCATATTCACATCACTGTCAGCATCAAAAGCATTCACACTATAAACGTCCTCATTGTGCGTGTGCACAAATCAGGCAGATGTATATATTTTTACAGATTTTGTAGATGATAAATGTTTCAAGATTATCATCAACATAACAATGTTGGAACCAATGGCCCAGCTCACAATTTTTGTTTCCCAAAACATTCCCAGAAAGTTGGGGTAAACATCCTCAACACAAAAATTTTGTCCAGTATCCATGATGTTCCTTGAACGTTATTTGCCTGGAACGTTTTCCTGTGACTTTGACAGAACTTGTTTGGAACAATAAAATCATCTAAGCCTGTTTGAAGAATGTTCTCATCATAAAGATATCTCGCAACCAAATGGGAATCAAACGGGAATTATCCCCAATGTTCTGGAAACGTTTTGGGTTTGCAGAGGACTTGAGGGCTCTGTTTCCATGATTTGAATATTCACATAAAATTTTTACAAATTTCCTGATGCAATTCTCAGTCAACAAAGTTTGTTAGCATTTTTCCTAATTTTTTTTTTCTAAATGAAAAGACAAAATATCAATTTATGTCAGGGAAAATTTCTTCAAAACCACGTAATGATGTGGATTGAGGATGGAGGAAACAGGTCCCTTCTGGCCTTCATCATAACAATTATGCTGTAAACAATGTCAATGAAAATGCTTCCTGCTCTGAAGTCAGTGTGTGACACTCCAAAACAAGGGTAACCATCACTATAATATAGGAAAAAGTACAGAGTGTTCTTTGAGCGAGGCACATTAATTAATAAAACCTGGTAAGCAAATTAAAACAAGGTGTAAAATAAATCTAATGCACCTGCTATAGACATAACATTACATTACAATTTATTGTAGACATTTAAAAGACGCTTATTCAGAATGACAGTGTGAAGGGGTGTGGGTGTGGGCTCTTTACTTATGACCTACTAAATGACCTGCATGTATGACTGACTGCACAATCACTGAAATGCCTTCACTGGTTCTCCATGTCATCTCTGTAAAACAGAAATTAATTCTCAGTTGGCCTAACTTGTTTAAGTAAAGGTTTAAAAATATGCCATACTATTGAAGATGACAAATATATATATATGCTTTCTATTCAAGCTGTAGAGTTTGGATGGAACAAAAACCAAAAACATCAGCACTTCATGACCAGGGTTGGCTACCTCTGATATAGAGTAAGAACTTGTGCCCAGCCAAGTAATACTGGCAGATGTGGACCCAGTACAGCTCAGCAGGATGAAAACTGACCATGCCTCCTCAACGAAAATCCTAACAACAACAATGGTAATACCAATAATAATAGATATTTTATATATAATAATAACAATAATAATAAGAAGAATGATTATGTTTGTATGCCACCTTTTGTGCAATTACTTGTATCGCAAAGTTCTTACAAACACAGCTACGGAAAGATAAAAATGTTGAAGTGGCTGAGACTCAAACGTGTGGACTTCCCCCATCAGGTCTTCCCCAGAGAGTGACAAAAACTGGCAATGAGTCTATGAGAGGCTGAGCCAGGCCACAGGTCGGCTCAATCACCCTCCATCTCCCTGCAAAACACGGGAACAGATGGACCAGCCAAGCATTTTGGCTCATTTCAGAAAGCTGAGTGAGCCTCTCTGCACACACCAAAGCACACATGGAGGTCATGCGTTGTGATGTTATATCAGATATCATTATTTGGTGCATGCCCCTATGCTAGGTGACTCACCAAGTAATGTTACATCATGAACTTAATTATCATACTAGGCATCAAAGGTAAAATCATATTGATACAGGCAAAGCACAGGTGCGTATCACAGATAGTGGAGATGAAGGACCATGCAGGGACTGCTGCAAGACAAAGCTCTGACAGGATGAAACATTGTAAAAGGACATGTAGAGTGAGATAACGTCAATTTCACAATTACAGTCAAGTGACTGACGTGCAGAGAGTTCATCAGTGTCACATTGTCATGAATGGTGTAGTACACAGCAGCCAGGTACCTCTGAGGCAGGGCCGCTTCACTAAGCCAGCGATGTGGAAGGACTCATGATTCATCCCCTCTGGCAGTGGATGTCTCACTTGACCTTCACCAGGTACCATGAAATGAATCACTTTGTGAATGCTTCATTCAGAAATGTAGCATGTCCCATATTTATGCACCCCCAAAAAGTTTATCTTTGTTGACAGAACAGATGAAGAAAACCTATCAGTCCTCTTCCTAGAACAGCCACAGTAATAAAAAGTAATTTTAGCCCTATCTGATTAATCAACATCTTGTAGAAAGACTGATATAGAATGCTTCTCAAATGAGCTAAAACCTAAGCATCCTGTTGCTGTTTAGGTGTCTGCATGTGCATTACAGTGTAGACTAGATGAGTGCAAGTTTGTGTTTTGTGAGTGTGCGAGCGCACGTGTTAGTGTGCACGTGTCTGCATGTGCAAACATGTGCACTTGCATACTCATGTTTGTGTATGTGTGTGTGTGTGTGTGTGTGTGTGCGTTTGTAGTTCCCCCCTTGATGATATTATTTTCCAAAAATGCTCCCTCTTTTCACATGAGGTGGATTGAACGCAGCGCTCTGCCTGTGAAAATGGAAGCCTCACTAGTGAAGGTGGTTTCAGAACTTCCTGTTTAAATAAATAAGTGGGCCTCAAATGGAAGGAGAACCAGGGGACATAATTAGCTTAACATTCAAATTCTCTGGCCAATTCATATTAGAGAGTCTATCAAAATACAGTTAAATGGCTTGGCAGCTTCTTCAGTGTGCTTCAAGTCAAGATACCTCCTCAGCTCAAATCCAGAAAAATGTCTGAACTTCTCTGCTTTTTTGTCCCCCCTCGGTAACCAAGCCTTGCTTTTCAATCTCTTGTGAGAGTTTAACATTGAAAGGGGAAAAGGGGTAAATGTATTTGATGTTTCTTCAGTTTAAATCTTTTACAGATATCTCCCATTTGATTTAAAGTGGAATGAATTAATACAAGATGACAAGTCTCCTGCGTCTGATGAGCATTACACTGTAGACCCTGTATGTATGGATGTGTGTGCATGTGTGTGTACTTCAGCGGAGTGGTAGCAGTCCCCCATTCCCCACAGCACCTCCTGCAGTATCTGCTCAGACATGTGTAGATGTGTTTGGCTTCCCCAATAAGGGATGATGAACTCTGTTCAAAACGCCTTGCACTTTTTCCCTCTGTTTGTCTCTCTTTATTCCTTTCCATTACTCTGGTTCTCTTTGACTAATTACACTAATTAGAGATTTTCTGAAAGCAACCTCTGATTTCTTGTGGGTAATGGTTGGACTGCTGGCCAAAGCAGGGCTTTCTTTGTTTGAGTGGGAGGGATGAATCAAACAGCAGCCAGCGTGTGGACCAGGACCAGGTGGCAAATCAGACGGCGTGTAGCAAGAGGCCGTGGCTGGGAGAGTCAGGCCACCAGCACTGCTTCATGTCTTTATGCAGACATACAGTCACTGACGGAGATATAGGACACAGTACACTGGATAGGGGGCATCTCAGGTGAGGAAGAGGAAGAGCAGCATCTGTAACAAAGCCAGCGGTCCAATCACAGAGAGTCTATAAAACCAAAAAAACCAAAAAGCTGTCCCAGGTCATGTTTACCTTTACTCTTGTAAAAGTTTTAGAGGCTATCGATTTATGACTATCAACCGAAATGTACGTTATTCACCATGGAGTGTACAGAGTCGTCACTGAGGAGGACGACGGCCACAGCACTCCTGTAATCTGAACTTATGCTTTATTATGTTTTGTATTCTTAGGTCTCAAAGTAATATATTTATTATCCTGATTGTGGAACCCATTTTCTGAGGTTAAAACTACAGCCACAAACAGAGGGAGAAAAGGAAGGGGGGAAGTGAACATCGCAGGAGGAATGAAGAATAGAGGGATATGGAGTGAGGGAGAGAGAGGAGAGCGGTAGAGGAAAGGAGAATTGTAATTGGAAATGACGCTGCTGGTATGAAACTCCATACTGCTGGGTTCAGGAAGAGTTTACGAGATCGTGGCCACTGCCAATAACATTGCAAAATCAGAAAAACGTGAGAGGAAGCAGCTACGCCAGGCATTCTGCATGCCGTAAACAAGGACTGCAGTGCCCTGTACACAGCCAATATGTAAGACCGATGATATACCAACCTCACAATGTGCATAGTTTCAACACAACTGATCCTGAATCATTCCATTTAGGGACATTTTGTGTCCATAGCTTCCCTTATCATTAAAAAAGTACCAAGAAACTAAGAACAGCCATTGTAAAAGATATATTACACAGTGTGAATATGAATGTTTCACAGCAAAACAGAACAGCATTATATAACAACACTATTCATTTTTCTGGCCTTAAATATTACCATTTGGCAATAAAGAAAAAGCTGAGACATATAAAGTAATTGGAAAAAAGGAGACTGGTCTTTTAAAAAGAGAATTTGGGGGAAATTAAACATTAGAAAGAGAAAAATTATACATTTGATAGCCTTATCCAAACGCCAATTTTTACGTTCAAGTTTTTTACAGTCTTAGCTTAGGGAGTGAAATGTAGGGCACAGACAATGTATTCCTGATATTCTAGTTGTATTATTATTTGTTTTTACTGTGCTGTCTGAAAGGATATTGCATATGACTAAGGTGAGAGAAAACAAGGTTGAGTGAATAGCATGCTCTGATGTTAAAAGCAAACCTTTAAACGATCTTTTAAAGTGCAGTTGAATTGGAACAATGGGTTCCATTTTAATGACCCAAGCTCATGGCACATGGTCAAAACAATGTGTTGCATTGAGTAATTGCTGCCGTGTTAATTTCAAAACTATGTGGTATCCAAACGTAGAATGGAACAGTCATGTGCTTGCACAGTTTGCATTCCAACCTGCTATAAACTGAACTTTGCCCTGATGCAGATATCACACAAATCTGGGGATCCAGATACATGATGCACCACGTTTTCAGTGTAATGCAGTCTTTTTATCATTCTGTCATGAATACAGACTGTCAAAATAAAGCCTAGTAAGGTTTTGGCATACAGAAAAAAAATCACCACATAATATAAAATCCCACCAAGAGGTTTCATATATAGATTCATGCTACCACCCTGACTGGGGCAACATGCAGAAGACAAGAGATGCATTCCAGGAATGAACACTTAATTCAAGGTACTCCAAGCAAAGTATCCTAAACAATAAAGAAAAATGTTATCAAATTCCTCCACGTTATGTTTTTGGTTCTGTGACATGGGGTTCATAGGTGGTCCCTGGTTTATGCTGCAGATCGTTCCAGCCTTCTCCTTTTGACACTGTGATAGCTTAAGGAGGACTGTGTGAGACTGGGATCTTAATCTTGTGGAAACTTACATTGCACATGAAGCTTGCTGATTCAATCACAGACCTGGAAGAGGACTACCTCTCCTCCAATGACATGGGGGATAGCAATGCTCTTGACAAGCATGTCTGATATTTCAAATACTCTGTGGTCATATCTCAGGGACCGTTGTGATACTGATCATGAAGGGCCTAGCGAGGCACTCCCTCTGAACAGGCAAAGTCTGAAACATACAGTCCTTATGCAATAGGGGGGAAAGAGAGATGCTGCTTGTTCAAAAACTCTCCAGCATCTTTATTGTTAACATTTTAAAAACATCACAAGTGGATCTGTGCCAGTGCTTACACCAAAAAAGCATTCATGGGCATCCATTGGGCACAAACTGAAGAGGTGTGAGACCACTCTTGCTGAGTGTAAAATTCATGCCGCTCAAGTTTTTATTGGATTGGATTTGTTAAAGATGTTCATGAATGGGAAATTAACCTCTCTCTCTCCCTCTCTCTCTCTCTCTCTCTCCCTCCTCCCCTCCTTCTCCCTCTCTCTCTCTCCCTCTTCCACTCTCTGAAAGACGCATTAAAAGAAAACCAAGAACAATGTTACAGCAGCAAAGCCCAGGCCCCAGGCTGCCTGGCCTTCTGAGCACAATGGTAATATTGTGGGGTTTGTAAGGGAGACGACGAGCCAGTGACATAATGGGGGCTAAGCTGACGCTAGACCCGCTGCTGATATTTCCTCCTCGGTGCACAATGTAGCAAATGACGGAGAAGCATGATGCCAGTTCAGAACCAGCCACGGTCCCATGACCAACTGTGGACCCAGATCTTAAAATCCTGTCAGCACTCTTCCCTGGCTCCTCAGTTAAGATTTTAAAACCCTGTGTCAGCTTGTAGCAATTACCCAAAATTGAAAACTTGCCTCCCTATGGCTTGTAGCGACGCACATAGCTTCCAATATTAGTACATTTTTTTGGCACGCCAAGATCCTTCACATTGTTGGTGCGTTATTGGAAGACCGCAAAGCCGTAAGAGCACGGACTTTCTCATCGACAGCAAAGAGAGACTGTGATGGACCAGAGGAACAAAGCAGTAAAGAAGGGAAGAGGGATGGTCCCCAAACGTCTTTGTCTTTAGTGAAGAATTTTAAAAATAACAATTAACGCGGTTTCATTTTCACACAGCATCTGGCACAAATAGTAAATTTTGAAAAACGATTCCTGTGACCTTACGGGAAGAGGAAGAGGATTTGCACATTTTTCAAACAGATGCAGAAAGAGTGACGAAAACCATGTTCCCACCACCACAGAGGGCCAGTGGCATTTCCCAAAGCCGTGTGTTCACAGGGTGGCTTGCTGAACAGCAGGGCTGCAGCTCAACCCCGGGCCCTGAGGGACCACGGTGTCTGCACGTATTTGCCCCAACCACACTCTACACCACGTTATTATAAATTATATATACATTACAATATACAAATGAATGTATCTCCCTGTTCTAAAAGATGAGCTAATTAGTGAAATTTGATGGGGTGATATGTGTTTACTGCAAATACCTCTATAATGTGCTGCCCTCAGGCTGCATCTGCATCTCTCCTGCATGGCATCGAAATGATCAGAAATTCTTTGTTTATGTCTACATAACAGATAGTTCTTAGCCAGTGCTTCTTGGGTTTCAGACAATCAAATCATGAAAAAGTGTTGCAAAAAATGTTCCCATGGTGTATATACTACGGACTGCCATCTATAAATCATTCCCATTCACCTCCCACGTGGCATGTAGAGCAAAATCACAAGCTCATGGTCCAATGATGGGCTTTAGAGTTTGGAAATTAATCCTGACCCTGCCAGTGAGGACAGTGTGATCAGAGTCCCTTTGGGTGGTTCTTGGCATAGCATTGCCACGGAAAGAAAGGGAACAGTTGGCAGCATTTCCCCCAAATTACCCCTCCCTTCATCAGTAACCTCCAGAGTGAAGGGCAGCATCAGCTACCAGCAATCACTTCGGAGTACAAGCCACACCACTCTCTCCAGGACCGATGGACAATGTTGGGATGGGGCTATTTTGCACATTTAGAATTATGGGAAAAACTACAATCACACATACTAATTGGTTGAAAAAATGAAAAATTAACAGTTTTCATGAAACATAAAAATGAGTGGTGCAGACTTTCCTTGTTATGGCCGGGGGCTTGAGGCTGTAAAAGCACAAGAACAGCGCTATATATTTGAGGAAGTGACACTAAACATCCCCACATGTTGCAACAAATGTGTCTCAGTGATTTCTTGAACACAGGGAAATTCTGGTTAATGCGAACACTTTAAATTTTGTGTGGTCAAGCAAGATTGAGAAACAAAACGGCAACCTTTAACATGATGCCATATACCTTACAGCAAGTCACTATAGTGTCACAATGCCATAATGTCCCTATCATCCTCATGGAGACTGCAACCACTCACTGGTTCCAGGGAGTGACGTCACCCTAAAAGACTATTATACACGAAGGAGCCCCATTATGTTTGACCATTTGTTAGGAAAATACTGTGGCCATAATTTCAGTTCCCATCATAAAAGGGCCTCCAAAAGTGAGTAAAGACCAGTAGGAAATGCCAGCGGCATGTGACTCAGGCTTAGTTCAGTTCGACAGAACATGAGGCTGCCTTCTGGCTTCTGCGGAGCAACACCAATCTTTGTAATAATAGTAATCTTCACATGGACTAAACCAGCTTGGTAAACATCGATAGCTCTGTGTAAGTATGCTGTTGCAACATTACATTTTGAAGAAGAATTTATGTACCGAAATGTGACAGTTGTAGGAACATATGGAGAATACTGAGGCTATAATTTAAAACCCACAAACTTTCGTTTTGAATATGCTTGCAAACATAAAACAACAGAAATCCTTGTAAAGTACACATACATCTTCACCCTAATACATTAACCAAACCCCAGTCCACTGCTATTACCACCTGTGCTGATGGTGTATGTAAGTGTGTGTGTCTTTGTGTGTGTGTGTGTGTGCGTGTGTGTGTGTGTGTGTCTGGGTGTGTGTGTGGGTATTCACACATGTATGCATCTGAGACTGAAACACTTCATTGCTCTGTTTACAGTGTGTAGAATGTCTCCTTGGTTAAAGTTTTAGTTTGAGCATATGTATATTCTTTGGTTTTATTCATACTTTTGTTTAAATACTAGATACAAATAATTGAATTATATTTCAGGGAGACAAAAATGCGAGGCACAATTGGCTGAGGGATTTTTTTTTTCTTGAATGAAACCTTTGTGTTTCTATTGTGGAAAATTGGAATTGGAAATACTGGGGGGAAAAAATATTAGAACTTCCCTCAAAAATCCTGGAGAGATGAAGTGCTTTTGGCTCCGATGGCTTGTGGCACAGCAGCGACCATGGCTGCAACACAAAGTGTTCTCCTAAGAGAACAATGAACTAGTCCGACCAACCTAAAATTATCTCTCTTTCCAAATATCTGCTCTGGGGCGGGCTCCCGAGCACTGTGGTCAGAGTGTGGGGGGGGGGGGGGCGGTGTGGGGGAGAGAGAGAGAAAGCAGAAAAGAACTCATTGTTCTGCCTAAGAAATGATAAGAACTGGAGGGCAAGTGTGGCTGAAGTGAACATGCTTAATGTGACTGATCGGTAGATAGATATGCAGAGAGACAGTTGGGAGAGCAGGCCAGGGGAGTGAAATGGATACGTATGTATGGCACTGGCAAGAGTCTCAGAACACCAGTCAAGCGATTGTATAACAAACATGTAACACAAAATGGGGAAGGACTTGTGCGATGTCAGTTTCAAACTTTGACACAAGCTTATTTGGACTGCTTGAGTTTTGTTCTTTTCTCTTCCTTGAGGGAGTGTTGCTTCGCTCTCACATTCATGTGCCTGGAAGGTATGGATCTGGTGCTCCCACTGACGTATTCCCCAAAGCAGTCCTTCACTCCTGCCTCCAGTTGCCTAGGAAACAGCATCATCAATCCAGTCAATCTCCTGTAGTCAGTCCCTGTGTTTGTAATATGAGATGGCCAGGTCCTCTGCAGCTGCAAGGATGAGCCCTGCCTTCCTCCTCCATTTTCCACTTGGATGGTTCAACTCATTGATCTATTGGACAGTATGCAACTAGGTCAGCTGAAAGCTAAAAAAAACTGAGTATCATATGAAATCACAGCTCCAGTTATTGATCTCAATGAATTGCTTCCCACATCTCCTCCCAGTGTATTGATTTGACCCTTTGCAATGCAATTCATCTTTCTTGGGTGGCTTTGTTTCTGAGTTTAAGCAGAGGCTTTGCATGTTTTTTAGTGAAATGGTGGAACAAGAAAAGAAATAGACTTGTTCTTCAGAGTTGCCCTCACTGGTTCTTCTTGGCTTTTCATTCTGTGCATCTTGACTTGTTCATGCTCCATCCACTAATAATTCATATTAATCCATTTAGCCTACAGAAATTCCAGTTTCAGTTTCGACAGTGTTCATATTGAACATTAACAGTCTGCAGATAATATAACAGCGGTGGCTGCTGTCAATGGCCATGTCCCCAGACCCAGGGCGCTCTGGTGTCAGTGGCCACAAGCTGGGCTGGCTTTCACTGTTACTTGCTTGATGAGGTTGGCATAGTTAAGTCATTTCACCTGGATAGCAGGGTTTTAATTGGTTGGTTGATTTAAGGCTGAAACATGGGCCATCACAATCCACCAGGACAAGTGTTGGGAACCATTGACCCAGAGAGACCGTGTTTTTGGTCAGACCCAATAGAACATGCATAGACATGAATCATGAAGGCTGCTCATTAAGCAAGAAGACCATCCAGACCCACGCTCATAAATCTACTCTACAGTCCCCCCCCCCCCTTCTCCTGACTAACAGCATAACACTGATGACTGCAGGCAGATATGCTTACAGCCCCTCTTTTGCCAGCTGGAAGCCATTTTGGCTCCGTGGCCACAGCAAATATCCAAGACCAAGCTGTCTGCCTTTGATGATTTCCAGCACATAAATAGAATTTGGTAAATGTTCATCCTCTGGAGTGGTGGACCAAGACTGCAGCAGGACTGAGACTGCACTGCAGTGTGCCAAATGGGATGTTTAAGTGGATCCCCATACATTTATTTGTGGAGAGTGAGACATTAACTTGCCCAGTCTTTAAGTGACCTTTTTTAGCCAAATAATGTCTTCATTTTCTGGAAATGAGTATGTAGGCACAAAAAACCTCTCTAGAAACTGCGTAGGCTAATGCTGAAGATCTTATGAAGATAAACTTGTATCTGGAAAATGAATCTTTGAGCTATGACATTGCTTTTTTAAACAGGGAGGTACTGGTGGAACTGATCCTGGTAAGACTCCATAGTCAACAAAAAGGAAGCATTTCTGTGCAGTGTCTCCCTTCCCCCTGCCCACTCCCTTCCTATCTGCCAACTGGCTCGATCCACTGTTGTGCACCCCTACCTGGGCTGCAGGTGTGAGCCTGGCCCTGACCCACTGCTTTCTATTTGTTTGTTGTCCTTGTTTTTCTAACAGGAAACAACCCTATTCATGGCAAAATCAAAATAACAGAGATGAAAAAACTAATCAGATGATAGCTTAGCGTGACGCCAACACCTTTCCCCTTACCCTCTCAGTGACTGAGGATTGGAGAGGTGAAACAGAGTGCATGAGTGACGAAGACAGAGAGAGAGAGAGAAAGCACAGCTGAAATATTTCAGTCCCATTCTGAATAGGGGCTTTTCCCTGACACCTGGATTCAAGGACAAATAGTTCCCATCTTTAAGATTGGAAACAGATTTCACCCCACAAGTACACACAAGTACACAAGTTCAAAAGTGAAACCTGTCACCTGCAATCAAATGTCGTATAGTAAATATGAGTCATCAAAAAGAAGACTCATGATTCACGACTGATTCAATGCCTTCAATAATATACTAATGACCCAGATAACTGACAACAATTTAAAAACATTAAAGATGCACATTTTCTTTATGTTTTGTGGACTTTCACAAACCACATGGTTCCATTTTCAATTTTAAAGTGTTCCACATTCCTAAAACTGATACTACAACAACTCTTTTATGTGTATGTCAAGGAACTGTCTGTACAGATGACCTTGTTGTGTTTCAATTTACATGTCAGACAATCTATGCTTTGATAAGAACATTCTAAAACAATTTCAATAATAAAAATTCAGGGAAATTGAGACTACCTGGATCTGTCTTGGGGAACATTTGGTTGACGCAGAATTAAACAAAAGACAGAAAACATTTGATTATGCCAATAGAACATTAGTTCAAGATAAAAATTCCCATGAATATGTTGCACGAATGTTATACATAACAATCATCAACAAAATTGAAAATGTAGAGGGAGAAGCAAGAGTGTGAGAAAAACAAAAAACCCCTTTGCCCGCACTAGTCCCTCTGATAGACTCAAGATGAAGAGTCTGTAAAATGTTTTCATTTGACTAGATGTTAAAAAAATCATTGCTTGTCCATGTGTCCTTTATTTTAAGATGTGGAACGTCTGGATGATTTATTTCGTATGACCAGATAGACTATATCACTTTCTAAGATCAGGATTTAAATGAAAGACATACAGTCAGTTTTCCACTGTGAGACTATAATTGGATTAGACAGAAATTAACCCATATTTACCACAAGAGAATGAGAAATGCATATTAATGTACACATTCTGTATATCTAATCTCAAGACCAGTTAATAAAATTAATATAAATATCGTAAATTGATGACAGTTATAGCCTCAGCAATCAGAGGTAATTTATGTCAGTGCTGTCCACTTACAAATAAGGACATCATGTCTAAGGAGAGCAAATCCATGTCCTGTCATCTTGTAGCAATGAATCACATACAACAAGGGTGAATCTTCACCACATCCGCACAGATGTTCTCAATCATCTGGATGGTTCAGCCTACATACTTATCCCATACACTAGCCCATCCACATACTATAAACATCAATGGGTCTTTGCAGATATGGACAGGATTAGACACTGAGGTATGCAGCCATTTTTAAATAGTTCATAATATGTAGCAATGCAGTCCCTTCCTCATGCAGAGAGCTGTCCCTGTCCTTGTTATGTCTTATCTGCCCATTTCACCCAAGTGTGCTGTAGAGCTTTTTCCATCAGATTCATACAGATCAGCACAAGTTTATTCTTCCCAAGAATTTTACCTGAATTACGGAGAAGCTTCGGTGAGCCAGCAGTGATTTGTTTCCATCTGAAACCTGGCTGTCTGCGTTAGACCAGTTGTTGCCAGATTGGACTAAGTAATCTAAGTAATGTCCTTCACACAGTACATTCCATATTCACAGAGAAACCTGGCAACCCAAACTAGGTGAAATGTAAACTGTTTTCTTACCCCTGCACAGGCTGATGGTACACACGCAGATGCAAGCAACAATGGGAAGCTCACCCCGGAAAGACAGCTCGATACTCTTATGAATATCTATTTTATAGGTATAGGTTTCTGACAGTCATGGATTTCTTCTCTTACCATGGGCCTTATAAGCTGTCACCCTCTGAGATTCATATATTACATGAGGTTTTTATAAAGCCATATCAATAACCTGTCAGTTATGTCTTTCTGACGCAGCAAGAAGGACTTCCATCAGAATGTGATATCTTGAATTGTTAGCTTGTGGAGGTTTTTTTGTTTTGTTTTGTTTTTTGTTGTTTCTTTTTTTTTTAATGAGTTCCCTTCCACATTTTCATAACAGTGTAAGGACAGAACGCTTGAATCAGTATGACAGTTTTAAGAAGATTTCCCACAAAAAAGGCAGTGACCCCATCAAAGGATGAAGTAATCATATTGTTTCTATTTGAGCCAATAAACCTCCACAGAGTAGCAAGTAATAACTCAGTAATAAGTTATGTCTCTGTTTTGTGGATGAGACACTTCGTATTAGCTCCAGAATATCGAATTTGACTTGACTTTTCGCTATTTTACCTAATGGTGCAAAAAAAACTTTATGGTGGTATTTCTTTTACCTTTTTTTGCCAAAAACATTTTTTCCTCCGGGTGGAATTTAAACATAAGCTGCACCTGAAAAAGCTGCTCTTATCACACATCAGTGTTTTATCAGAGCAATGAACTCAGTCCAACGATCCTTTGTTTAATCCTATTTATTTATTCAGCTCTACCATGAAACCACAGCAGCAATGTGTGTGTGTGTGTGGGGGGTTAGGGGCTATGTGGAATAAATCCATATCATTCAGTGAATTTGTGGAGACACTGTAAGCTCCAGTTCCAGATCTCAGCATTTTGGTGTGATCTTCCACTCACTGACTCCCACAGATGGATCTGCACTGACTGATTCTCCCTGACAGACTCCCACAGCGTTTTCATCAATGCTGAGTATCGGTTGGGATCAGCACACACTAACAAATTATGACTTTCTTTTCCATTATTTCTTTCTTTTTTACATTTTCTCATTTGAATTGCAGAGCACTGTCAGCCAGTAGCTTGTTTCTTACATTGATAGTGCAGCTTTTTGTTGTTGTTTTTTTTACTTTTTCATAGTACTGTTGAAAGTTTTCCTCATGAAGTTCCACATTACATAGCTGTGCAGTTGATGTGAACGTTCAGTTATTAATGATTGAAAGCTTGTTCAAAAAGTTTTAAAATAAAAAGGGAAAATTGTATTCATCAAGAGCTGTTTGAGCCTCCATTAACTATGTGACCATGTGAGACCTCCAGCCCCCTCAATGGTGCAACTCTCTCTATCAACAGCTCTGGTAGTGGTTAAAGTTGCTGGCATGTAACCATAGAGACAGAAAACAAACCTGTGAGAGTTGAACAGTAGATAGAATTCCAGGTAGCCAATTTAAGCCAATGGTTCCACTGTAGTGTACTTCCTTTTAACAATATCTGAATCTGTGAGGAATTTAATGGGAATCTGTTTAGTAACTTCCTTGGAATCTGTGCACCAAAAAAACTGAACAAAATTATTATTGTCCAAACCAGGAGTATTTCACACCAAATTATCTTTCTAACTAAAGCTACTGGACTGATTTCCATGGAACTTGATGGATATGTTACCCTTCACATTCTGAGTTGGCATGTAGGGTTTTGTCATTATGTGATTCAGAAACATTAGAGATGTGAAAAATGAATGATGTGAATTTAAAAAAATACATTTCAGTGTAAGTACTTTTCAACTTTTTCAACTTGGAGCAGTCATCTCAAGCTTAATGATATACTGAAAATTATGCATGCTACTATTGCAGAGTAACCCATGGCTATATCATCAGCCAGTGACTGGGGCAAGCTTGTGGGGAGATGGATGGTGATGACTTCCCCTTTTCATCAGCAGTGTGAAAATACATCTGCTGAGAGACACCTGACAGTTTGATGAGTTTTCGCAGGGCCTGATCTTTTACTGAACCTGAATATTTATTTGAAGAGGAATCAGAATGTGTCCCAGCTCTGTTCTCTGTCAAATAAAAGCCGTGCAGGTGGGAATGGGAGGATCTATAAACTTTTTTATTTTTTTTTTAATAATTATTGTCATTTTTTCATTTGATGTGTGTCTGTGTGTAAGTCTGATCCCTGCTCGGTGTACCCTCTCTGCCTGTGAGCACAGCTGCAGGGCTGTGGGGTTTTATGCTCTCCTGGAATGCCGCACCACCTCTACACCTGCTGGGGCTGGAGACACACCCAGGAGTTCAGCGGCAGGTCAGGATCCTTCCACTAATCACACTGTGCTTCTCATTCATCTTTCTATCTCCCTCTCTCTCTCATTCCCTAACCTGCCTCTGTCTGTCTTTCTCTCTCTCTCATGCACGCACACACACACACTAAAACTGGCAAAAATTAAGAGATAGAGATTTCTTAAAAGCAGTGTTGAAGGAGGAAGAGTTATACTTTCTGTCCTACTGAGCAATATTTTTCAATAGCAATATGAGGAAGTGAAACACATTCTGTAGTAAATGTGAAAAAACCAATGCGGTTGGTGCTGGCATACTATGCAGACTTACAAAATGTGACAAATGTGGAGTATTTGTGGAAAGTAACCACTGAACATTTTGTGAAGTCATATGTATAAATAGTACTGCAATTAAGGCCCTTTATCCCAGCCACCGCACGTCTGCTTCACCCCAATGTAAAAATTTACACATGGAATGGTAATCTGGCGACTAACATCCAAAGGCTTCCAAAGAGGATATATTCATGAATTTCTATCTGGTATAATCTCTACAATGTTCTCAAATGATTAGAGGGGGGTACTGTGGTCTTGCCAGCCAGGTACTAGAGCAGGCCTACGATTCTGTATTTAATAAAGGAAATGAGCCGAGCTGGAATTTGAAATTGAAAGACCATGGTTTATTTACAAACGTTAATTGGTTAACACAAGGGTAGGCAACCGTGGTCCTGGAACGCCAGAGATGTTTCTGGTTTCTGGTCCATCAGTGTTCTTGATTTCAGCTTCAGCAATTATTAAGTGCCTGATCCTGAATATGCAGGCTGACTGGAGAATTTGTTCCTCCAACTTCAGCACATGGTCAGCTGCATTCATTAAGCCTCATCATTATTAAGATTATGTGGTCTGCTGTTCAAACTGAGCAGAAACCAGGAATGTCTGAGCTTCTCCTGGACCAGGGATGCCTACCCAAGAGTTAGCTCATGAACCTGGTTTGGGCAGTTTTAGTGTATATTTAGGTATTTAGGAGAGGAGGACACAGCGGTTGTTTTGTTAAAATTGTGGAGCCCTGGCCCTCAGCTCTTCACTCCTGACTCTATGACATCAGCTTTGTGCTCTTTTTGCAACATTTTGAGAGATGTTACACATTCACCTGATTAAAACCACAGTGACAGATACTGACGAATGTTCTGGGATGGCAAAATATTTCACTCAAGTTTGGGCAAGCCCAACTTATGTGGCTCTCAGTGCCTGGAATACCCTCATTTTACCGTAAACTGTCATCCCTCTCTGCGTAGTGTAGTTATTTATTCTGGGCCGATGTGTTGTGACCTGCAGTGCCGAGAAGGTAGCTGAAGCCTGGGAGGGGAGAGGGGAAAGATAAGTGAAACTAATTTAATTGGAAATTCCATATTATCCCTCTCTGTTGACAGAACATGTGATAATCTATATTTGGTTTACCCAGACACAGTCGACCGTGCCTATGTGCAAGAAAAGGTGCTTAAAGCTCCACACACCGCCAAGCTCCAAGAACAAACAGGGGAACTGAGTCGGGCCACAGCCCAAATCCCCTGATCCTGACCAGGGCTCATCCTGCTCTCCTGCAGTGTGTCCACATCCAACCTCAGAGGGACAGAAGTGCTGCAGCCTGCCCACGCATAGGTAACAGGGCGGCTGTGCGGTCTGATCCTCTCTGAAGGCCCAGTGTGGGTGCTGCAGGCATTTATGGTTTTCCGTCTATACAAACACTTAACTTCATAATCAGATTAGCTGTTAGACTTAATGGATACAGATGCCCATGTGCTGGATTTGGGAGATAAAGTTTTTGCCATTCTGAATATTCAGGTTCAGACACTCAGTAATTGCTCAAACTGTAATCAAGAACTTGAATGGAACAAACCAAGACCAGGATTGCAAACCCTGGCCCTAAACATGCTAAATCAATCAACTAACCGTGGCCTTCAATCAAGACCTTGATTACTTTAATTAAATGTTTCAGCACCCACAGCCAGCTAAGGATAAGATTAAGTACCCACAAGGGCTGTGCAATTGAATCTGACAAGAAGGAGCTTGATGTCAACAGCAGCCCATGAGAATAAAAGATCTCTCTCACAAACCAACTCTGAGAGCGCCAACACTCCAGATTCTTTCATTAAAGTATCGCAGGCCGAGGCACCTGTGAACAATGAGAATCCTTATCTGAGTGAGTCTCCCAAAAAGGCCATGCCAAAGCTCTCATTCCTCCCTTTGAAGTGATGTGTTATGATGACATATGGCCTTTCAATGAAATTAGACAAACACATTGGGAAATGTGGGGGAAAAAATGAAAATGCATGTGGATTAGCAAATGGAGGCTCGGTGAGCAGGTTTGGCGAGCCGGTAAAAGTTATGTAAGATACCTTTGTCAGGGAACAACATGGGGGAGTTTCAGCCCCCTCTGGTAGGGCAAACCTAGGTCAGGAGTGTTCTCTGATTTAGGTGCTGATTAGGAATCATAATTAGGATCAGATTTTGGACAGAATGAGGACATGCTCCCAGGTCACAGCTATGATATAACGCAGAGGAGCAGAGTGACAGATCAATGTCACACTCACATTTCCCACTGGACAAGTTTTTTAACCTTTATTTAACCTTCATTAAGCAGGAAGTGTTTTGCAATAAAGATGGTCTCTTTTCTCAGAGACTTGGCAAAGAAACCAGCTTTACGGTAAAAACTGAAGTGACACAAAAACTAATACAACAAACCACTAAAATTCACTCTGTCTCTCACTGACAGAGACAATAGACAGCAAACATACCTTTAGAAAGAATGATATTCAAGAATAGTGTTTTGCACCATGGTTTTAAAATTATTCAACAGGAAATTATAATATAATATATAATATGTAATACTTCAGATTTCAAGCTTGATGAATAGATGACTCATTGGTAATTGTATTCCATAGCATAGATCTTTCCCATCAATTACCCTCCATTGACTATTAAAAGTCATTTGGAACAGCAATCAGTGAGCACAAACTTACTCAGTTTCACTGAGGGCTGCGTGAATGCTGGGTTTTGCTTCAGCCTCTGGACTTGAGTAAGTGCAAAGGCAAAGTTAAAGGATGTGCCCCAGTGCTACCCCAGTACAGGCCTGCGGTTTGGGATTCGGCTCACTCTCCCCTGCAGCAGCTGATGATCCATAATCCCATAGAGGGGTGCTGAGGACACACTCACAGGCACCGAATCTGGAAGGAGCGCACCCCTTTAATCCGGCCAGCGCAGAGCTGGTGATAAGGGGCTCATTTGAATTTCATTAAAGTCCCCTCATCTTCTCCCACAGCACGGAGTGCCTGTCTCTGGAAATCGTGGCAGGGTTGGGGGTGGGGGTATTGGTGGGGGTACTTTTTTAGAAATAACCCTACAAATGTGTGAACCCCAGTCTGCATAACAGCCTGCCCCCAACTCCAGCCATCCTCTCCCTGGCAGAACAAATCTGCAGGGTCAGCACAGGATCATCGCTGTGCCCGTTTGGGTGCTGCTTGTGAAGGTGTGCAATTATAGTCGAGCTCAGAGTTTATCTGCAAGCAGGAGAGCATGCATTACTCAGGCAGGGCACACGCACCCAAGATGGAAAAAAATAGAAAATAGTAATAGAGAAGCATGCCTTAGATTGGAGATGAGGAGCTCCGTATGAAGCACTTACAGTATTTGTCCTCTCCACCACAGGGTCAAATATTACAACCACATGGGCACACAAAAACGCTTCTTTATAAACATGACTGGTGACTCAATGAACACCAGAGACATTGTTCATATTAAATATGATCAAACCTGGTCAGTGTCAAGGCAACAAAGAGATTTGAACTCGCACCTGCCGCTCAGGACAGGAGTTGGCGGTTTGGCAGTCTGACAGTCACCCATGTCATGTCTGTCATTCAGAAATCTTGTATGTCCATTTTCTGCTTCCCTCTGGTGGAAAGGACATGTAAAGGACACATAACTGCTAGCTAACTCAATTAAGTCTCTTGCATGTGATTCAGTTCTTAGTGATGCAGCCCTAAGTGAGCTACCTAGCTGCACAACCACAGTCATCTACTTCAGAGGAAAAGAAAGACTGGAGTTCAAATGCTTGGGTCTTTCTCTTTGGATATCACACAAAGCAGAAGAGATCAAAATTTTCAATCATATTATATTTTTCACACATGCACTTAAGGAATCCTCTCATTTGCTTTTACTCTTGTACTGACAAAAAATTTTAAATGATGTTGTTTGGCACATAATATGTAACAATGTCTACATAGTATATTTGTCCATTGGTTAAACTGGTCATAGATATGTAACTACACTGTAATTACACAGGGTTTAGGGATCCTTAAATGCTAGTCCGCTGCTGCTTGGGGAGATCTGTAGCTTGCATGCCGGTTTGTGTAATTTCCACAGTTTTATAAACATGACAGATGTACTCATAGGAGTTTGAAACTATGGTCAGAATTTCATTTAAATAAAGGGTGTCTGGTGTTTATGACTTCATCATCAGTGGCCACCCTAATGCGCACTCTGGTCTGGCTTTGGTGTGGCGGCTCAGGAAAACCCATCTGACTTGCATTCAGACGTGTTTATTTGTTTCTTTGTGTTCTGTGGCTGTTCTGTCTATTCTCCACTTCAAAAGACCCCAAAAAATGAGTCTGTATCTTGACCTGACAAATAAAAACATACTTTTCAGAATTTTGCAAAAACAAGTTCACAATTTTGCTATATTCCTGTCCCACATGTGTGTGTACTTAAATATTCCAAACTTCCATATTCACAGAATAAAAGAGTGTGTAGAAATTTATCATACAGTCCATAACAATTATGGCTTTGACTCTTTGAACCCAAACACAAAAATGACTTGTGTACACTGCAAGATTGATTGATCGATTTTTTTTCTCTCTCTCTCTTAGGCAACAAACTTGTGGTATTTATACAAATGTCCAAAAAAGAGGCAGCACCAAAGCTATTGTGGTTATCAAATGATATAGAAACATTCCACAGGATCCCATTCAGCTGTGATGTGGTAACATGTAACATTTACAGTACTTAAGCCTACCAAATTGTGGCTGTTTAAAGTGAACCAGCTAAAACATTCTGTCATCCTGACTAGTCTCCTGTAATGCTGTGATGCTGTGATGTCATGTTGGTAGCTCAATACATGAAGAGACTGAAGGATTTTGGGTGGGCCTTATGAGCCCACTGGTACAGTGTGGTCTAGGTAAGTATTGTTTGTCTCTTAAAACTGAGCTTGGCCACAGTGTGAACAGTAATGAGGCTTCATCCATGTTGGCATGGAGCTACACTCAGCTATCAATCACTGACTTATTTAAACCAATTGAAACAGTATTTCTATTCCCAGTCAGTGCCATCATTGGTCCAAATCAATGTGTCACTGATACTGTTTGGTAGCTCCTCCCATTTTTGATTTAACGAAAGCTCATTCCTTTGCCAATGATGAACAGAATTAAATCCAGGTTATCAGGGCTTTCATAATCCAGTTAAATATATCACTCATTTTTGCTGTGAGGCAACTCCTGTTAGAGACCAGGAACAAGACTGGAGTGGTGTTTTTTTTTTAACTTTACAGTTTATTACATAAGTTTATAAAATTGCCAAGTACATTTAAGATCACTGTAACAAACAGATGGAAGGGGAGGGAGAAATAACATTAATATTTAACTAAATGAAAAGTGGATCTGTAAAAAGAAATAAAATATTATGTACAGACAGACACTCAGCAATCAACACAGCCTGGAACCCACGGTCGCATGGCACTCGATATAAACATACCTCACAAGTGCTTCTGTTTTCTTCTTTTTCTTCTATTAACATTAAATGAATGCAATGATGATAATAATACAATAATTATAATTATTACAATAACATAAAACAATATTAACAAAACACTGTTTACAATATAATTGAAATTCATATCATACTAAATATAACAATATTTACCAGCAAACTTTATTTATACTAGAACTCTATTCTGAAATATAACAAAAATAGCACTTAAAATAATATTTATTACAATAATAATATTAATCATAATAATATTAGGTTATTAGACAATGCAAATATGCGTTACTCTATGGCTTTCTAAAATGTCTCATATCACCCATCTCTTGTGGCTTTCACAAATGCAAGTTTTCTCTTTAAAAAAACTGCAAATCTCACTTGCAAACTATCGTAGCAAGCTAAAAAAAAAAAAAAAAAACTCTGTTAGAAAATTGTACACAGAAGCAGCAGAATTAATCGTTTTCATAATTTCATTACAAAACATGAACAGTGGTGTAGTTTGTCACAGATAAAATGTTTGTCTCTTTAACATCATCTGTTGAAAACTTATATATAAAAAGTCCTCCAAACAAGTCTCCTCCTCTAAATAGGAGTTGTGTTCCTCCCAGGGTCCTAATGCCCCTTACCCTTACTTGGCTTTTATGAAAAAAATTCCACATTACAGGCTTTCATCGTGTTTTCAAAAAAAAAAAAACCACACACACACTCACACCTGCTGGATACTCCTCCACACATCCACTTTCTGCTTGGAATGTCTTCTCATCAGAATTTGTTTGAGATTTGATTGTGCAATCACCTCTATTTCATCATCATCATCTAACAATCTTTTTAATCTTTTAATTTGCATTTTAGTTTTGAAAACTGGAGCAGCAAAAAAAGGTACTTGACTTTTGTCATCAGAGTCCATTGTCTCTGGCTCCAATCTGCTCCAAAGGTAACCCCTCTTTCAGCGGGTGTGGGGTCCCCTCGATTTGAGCCGCTCTGGATGAGCAGCGGGCATCAGTTCACACTGGCCTGGAAGCTTGTGTCCAGAGACAGTCATTGTGTACACAGTTTAATAGCTGATGGATATTATATCTCCACATGATCACAGCAATAGAGCACAGGCTGAAGGGGTTGTAAAGTGAAAGGAAAAGGCGGTTAAAGGTCTCTTATGTGCACGACAAAGGCAAAAAGTTTAAGTGAGTTTCTGACATATCTGTCTGTTTTCCTTTCACACCTGAGTTTGCAGACTGCACTCCTTTGCTCCAGCACTCCTGCCTTCCCTACATTCTTTATCCCTTTCTTCTCTCTGTCTGTCTCACTCTCTCCTGCTCTTCCTCTCTCTTTCTCTTCCTTTTTCAGCAACCCATTCCTCCTCTTTGCTGTCCAGGTCAGAGCAGTGAAAGGGGGTGGACCCTATTCCCCAAACACTATAAATCTCCTTACCCTGTTTTACCCTGCCCCAACTCTTCCCTGCCTCACCTGTACTTAGCCCCCCCTCCCCCAGCCCCCCCAGCCCCTCTGACATTCTTGGGGTCCACGCCTCGTTGTGCATTGTTTCAAATAACATTACTTTCTTTTCTTTTTTGTACTTTTTTTTGGATTTTTGATTTTTTTTAGAAAAAAGAATAAAGACTATACATTTTTGGCAGCTTCTTTTTTCCTCTTTTCTCTCCAGAATGTCCAATAACAATAATAATAACAAAAATAATAATATTATTAATAATAATAAATGTCTTTCAAACTTAATGGAGCACAATTTGGGGGAGGGGGTTGGGTGGGGGAAATGGTAAACAGCTCCACCGTAACTTGTCTTCTTGCCCCTCTCTTTCTCTCTCTCTTTCCCATTCTCTCTCCCCCATCAGACAGTGGCACCCAGCATCTCGTCGGACTTGGCCATGATCTCGTTCTGGTTGGAGTCCAGGCCGTAGAACTTGACCTTGAGGCCGTCAGTTGGGTGCAGGACGGGCACAGTGATGATGCGGGGGAATGTCCGCGTGGCCAGCTCGAAGCGGCTGCTGCCGGCCAGCTCGATGGCCAGGACGCGCAGGAAGAGGGTGGCGAGCTGTTTGCCCAGGCAGTTGCGGACTCCACCTCCAAAGGGCAGATAGTGGAAGCGGCCCTCCTTGTCCTCACTGCGCTCCTGGCTGAATCGATCGGGGTCAAACGCGTCTACGTCCTTGAACACAGCCGAGGTGTCGTGAGTGTCACGGATGCTGTACATCACACTCCAGCCCTTAGGAATCTGGACCCCCTGCAGAGAGAGAGGGGGGAAGGGAAGGAGAGAGGGATGGAGAGACAGAACAGAGAGTATGTGTAAGACTCCCATGTTGTACCATTGTGAGGTGATTACTTAAGTTAAACACAAGAAGACACAAGAAAGAATCTACATCAGCCTAATTTCATGTACCCCTACTGTGCCATAATGCAACATACTTAACCTTCATTCATTCAGCAATCTGGTCATATAAATGGGTGAAGGTAAGCAAAGATAGAGCCAACACAATGTAATAATTCATACACATTCAGCTACCCCACTGACGTAAGACATTCCCAGAAAAATTGGGGGAGATTCCAGTGGGATTTTCTTTTGATTTTGAATTAATATTATGACAAGAAACTTCCCCAAAAAATCTCAAAATCAATTTTTTCCAAGCAATTCTGTCAAGATCACAAAAACCCCTAATAACCAATAAGGCTGAACAAATATCCAGGAGACCAGATGAATGTATGTGTTGGGAATGTTTCATTCTAGAACTGTTAGCTGGGTATAACCATTCTTACTGGCCAGCCTCAGAAATGGATGACAGCAAATAAGTAAAACATGCATAAACAGAAGTTATGTGAGGAAAAAACAAAGAGAGCATGTCAGGTAAACCTACATCAAGCTCAAAGGTCTGCACAGCAGTGCGGTATCCCCCGGAGACGGGCGTGAAGAGCCGCAGCACCTCCTTGATGACGCAGTCCAGGTACTTGAGGCTGCAGATGTTCTCCAGCCGCAGCTCCCCCTCGCACAGGCAGCCGTTCTGCAGGATGCCCCGGCCGCGCAGCTCCTCGCGCAGCTTCTCCAGCACGGCTGGGTGCCGCAGCAGCTGCATGATCAGCGACGTGCTGGCACTCGCCGTGGTGGCGAAGGCCGCGAAGATCAGCTCAATCGTCGACTCCTGTTGGAAAGGGAATCACATGAAACTCAGGACTGGGGATAGTGATCGCAGCAATTCAGTCAGTCAGTAAAAAAACTTCACAGACTGCATCCTCCCTGGCTCTCTCTCTCTCACTCTCCCTCTCTCTCTTTGTCTCTTTTTCTCAACTGAATCAAGCTCTATGGGAAACATCATCACATTGATGACAAGCAATCTCAGACAAGGTGTACAACAATTCAGCGGTAACCAAGTGAACACAACAGTGCATAAGGTCTGACTTTCACGATGCCCATGGATTGTCTGAAACAGACAGGATGTGTAGGGGGCAGTGCCAGAACGTGCAAAAGCTTCAGTGGACGGTACTCATGTCAGAGCATGTCTGCATCACCCCTGCGGGAAAGGGGTGGAGACCAGGATAGGGGTGGGGTTTTCCTCAGATGGGCCAGAGTGGGTTTAGGGCCCAAGGGAGAGGGGAGTGGGAGGAGGGGAGAGAGGGAAGGAGGGGAAACAGACGGAGTGTCAATGGAGATGCAGCCGCAAGCTTCCTGACAGCTGAGCACTGACTCTTTTTTGGCCTTCTAAACCTTGAACTCCCCTCACGTTTGAACGAGAGTGAGAGTGAGAAAGTGGGAGAGAGAGAGGAGAGAATGCAGGGAAACCTCCCAAAACTGTCTCGGGAGCTTATCGTTGACAGCATCAATCTGTCAATCAGATTTCCCATTTATTGCACTCAAAACATTGATTTTTACAGAAGTGTGGAGAGGCAGAACTAAAACAAGCGACCCCTGCCAAAACCTCTGCTGGCATGGAGATGCTTGACAATGAGGCTGTCCGGAGTAGGATTATGTGAAATGACAGGTTGTTGGGCTCACTCCCTCTTTTTCTGCAGTCCCTGAAGTCAAATCTTGCATGGGGCAACATGAGTGCGTGTGTGGGGTTGGAGGAGGTGGAACGCCCTTTGAGGGTGCTTCTTTTTTGGTTTTCTTAGCGTGACTGGTCAAATTTCTGGGCAAAAAATGTCTCCCTTGTGCTTTCACAAAAAAAAAACTCTACAATATGACTTCCATGTGCAGAAATTTCTGCTTGCATGAAACCTCCATTTCGGCAGGTGATATGTTATTTTGTGGTGGAGCTTAGTTGGAGTTCCAAAGACCCTCCACCCACACACAACCCACAGTTTAACCCTTTGATACTACCCTTTTTTCCACAAAAAGTGGTTCACCTGAAATCTGAATTTAAACCTGCTGGTATCCCAGAATGCACCAACATTCAACCAAGCTGGGTCATCCCTGTGTACTGTACTATCTTCATACACTGATGCATGAAAGAAACAAAAAAGGCTCAGTCTTCTCAGTGTCCAGCTGATAACATAAAGCCTAGTGTAGCTCCTGGATTACCAAGAGATATTATCCAGGGTGTTTATGCTAATTTGTCCCTGTGTGTCTCCGCAGAGAGAACACTCTAAATCCTCCCATCTTTATTCACTCAGCTTCTCTGTAATCCCTAAAGAGTACAATCAATGCATGTTCTCCTCTGGCCTGAAAAACCCTACCAAAAAAGAAGCCCTCTTCTTTTTATTTGTTAATAAGAGTTGCCATGGCTACCAACACAATGGAATTTAAGCTGTCCATGCCCCATTGCTGATGGTGAATTCACAATAAGGCTGGCTTACACATACGGTCTCACCCTCACTTTGTTTTACTGTTCATCTTCACGTTTCTTAAAATGAAGGTAACCACAGATGGAGTACTTGTTTTCTTTCATTTGATTCTATGAATATTGAGAGCTCATATATCATGCATGTGAACTGGGGACCTTCAGGTATTCAACAGCCCCAGTCCTGGTGGGTCACCAGTGTCTGCAGGTTTTTGTGGTTTCTTGTCAGCAGTTAGGCCTTGGAAACAAGGTTTGTGGATGTTTTACCCAATCAGTGGCTGAAATGAAACACTTAAGTGTTGAAACACTAGAAAACCAATAGGAGCTATGTAAATATGTATTGCTGGATTACTGACAGTTATAAAAGGCATGTTTATTTTCACCAATATTCACAACATTTTTTTTTCTTTTGAATTAATGTTTCATTGAAAATTCTCAGTGAACAGGAGTTTTTTTTTTTTCATATTACCTGCATAAAAATAACTAAAAGTCTTATAAATATGTATTTAAGTTGACCAAGCCAGAACAGGCTGCCTCTGTAAGATTGGTTTCCTTGTGATGAGAGTTTAAACCTGAACCAAAGCCAATACAGTTGTGCAGGGGCAAAATTTACTGTTTCCTTATCACCCTACATCTTATGGGAATTGTCTGTAGATATGCAGAAGGGAAGACCTATGTCTGATTCATGTTTTATTTTTTAACGGAATCTTCCTAGCTGTCAAGGGGAATTTCCAAATGAGGAAAAAATGGCAGTAAAAAGCTATTCCAAAAATGGCTTTCCCACGGCATTGCTTCTTTGAAACAGAGGAGTTTCACTCCCGCTGCAGAGTAATACTTTCATTGTTACGCATCCCGTAAATGATCAATGAAAGCAGCTGATTACACAGTTATCTCACCTCACCAATGAGCTCACCTTTAATATGGAACTCACCTGGCAGCTGATTTTAAGATGAAACCAAAGCCAAAAACCTAACACCCTCCTCAAGGGTAACAGTGAACACAACAGCTTTGAATCTCAGGTCAGACTGCAGAACTGAGATGAGACCATTGTAGAATTTTGATATCAGTCTAGTTTAGGCTCTATGATTTGTAGCCGTTGAGTGTATGCACTGTGTGATTGGCGAATACAAGTGTATGAATCCTCAGTCCACCTGGACATGGCTGTTGCTGCCCCTGTATTTCCTTCCTTCATACTTTCTTCTTTTACATTTCAGTGTGCCAGCATGCTGTGCCTCTATTGGTCAGTCACACGGACCAGGATGTGATAAGGCCCCAGATTCCTAACGCTGCCAGTCGTGGGTCAGGCTTTTGGGAAGCCTTTGGAGAGGATGCAGGTTCTTAATCAGCCATCACTGCCCCCATCACCCAGTCAGAACAGGGCACTGTTTTAAAGTGGCGAACAGTGATGCCATACCTTCAGCTCCTGCATGGTGAGCTCTGCCCCATTCTCCTTGGCACTCTCGATCAGCACGTCCAGCGCATCTGAGTAGTCTTTCCCCTGAGTGCACAGTGGCTTCTCCCGAATGGCCTTCTCAATGCCCTTCTGCAGGGTGTCCCGTGCACGAATGCCCTGCAAGGAAGCCACGCTTGTGATCAACTTATACTCACAATGAACCCCATCACACAATTACATTCACAATACACTTTGTTACCATATCATATATGGAACATATCCTATGGACCGTATCAAAGAGCTAACATTCACCATATATCACCAGCTTATGTTCACAGTGTACTCTATCACCAATTTACATTCACAGCATACTGAGCCCTTACATAAGTCCAAGTTCACAAATGATCAAATGAGCAATCTCACAGCAGCGTGTTTCCTTCCAGTGTTATTTCATTTTCAAAAGATTCAGAGTGACTGTCAGACAGAAACTTATTTTTGTTGCCTTATTTTATCAAAATATCAAAGAAAAAGGGATGTTTGATGCAGATCACTGTTGAGTACTGAAACGTTACCATTTCGCTGCTAATAAAATGAGCCAGTATAAAATAAGTTCTCCCCTTTTTGAAGTACAGCTCTCCATTGTTTTCTTTTTCAAAGAAACTTTGGATGAAACAGATTGTGGGTTGTTTTCATTTTTAAAACATGAATACTTCACATTTCGGTGCCAGACTCCTCAAAATTTCTTTCTGATGCCAAGGGGGAAATCCTGACTCACTTTGACGGGTTGAATGGCAGTTAGTGTGCCCTCAGACTAAGGTCTGTGTTTGAGTTTGGTCAGATTGTTTTTCATCCATATCGTTGTGTGGCTATGTCGGGTCGTTGCATGTTCAGGGGGATGATGAAAGGTGGAGGAGGGGGGTGCGAGAGTCTGTCACTCTTAAAAAAAAGGTGCCATATTTTTAGTGACCATATATTTCCTGAGCCTTAATGAAAATAAATCCCAACACCTCATGCTGACAAGCTTATGGTTGAGAAAATTGTTGTTTATGATATTTGTTGAGTGGGGTAGAGGAGGTATTCAGTACAAAACCAACTACCAAATGAAAAATAATTTTACACATTTCTGAACATACAGAGCATTTCATACTTTTTTGGAAAAAAGCAGGAAGTTTGAAGATGGGATGAAATACAGGACCTTCCCAGAACTCAGGGATACCTGATCACCCTGGATATATTGAACATAAATTGGTACAGACACCTGTCACTGAAGTCAAAGTCTACAAGGTACATCCATTTTGGCTTTAGTCTGTAGTCTCCGAGAGGGCAACATTTGATTAATGCCACAACCCCCTTTTTTATGAAGGCACTGCAGGCTCACCTTCCGGTAGCCGGTGAAGGGCAGGTCTATGGGCAGGGAGAAGACATTGTCCACAAACTCCTGGAAGGTATTGAAGAGGTGGCGCATCTCCTCGTCGGAGACGCGGAAACCCAGCAGAACGCGCACGGCCATGTGGAAGGACAGACGCTGGGACTCACGGTACACGTTCACAGGCTCCGGGTTGCTGCTCCATACCCGTAGTGTCTCCTGGATCACCTGTTGGATCTTGGGCAAGTAGCTCTCCAAGGCCTCATGACTAAACACCTTGGCAAACACCTGTAGAAAAAAAGAGAAAGACTTTTAGTCATTTAGTCACAGACTCATTCAGACACTGACTGATTTATCCAGATAGGGATCCATTCAGCCATACATTCATTACTGAAAGGTTCATTGGGTCACAGGCTATTTCAGTTAAACTACTTGACTAGGTAAACGTCTTTGCAATCCCTATTGGTTGGGCACTCTGCAATAGAGAACTAGTCCGCAAAGACAACCATATTCAAGATCCATGGAGATGACAGCAGAAGAACAGACTTCACATCGAGAGAAACCTCAGACAGGACTCATTACTCAGAGCATTACTCAGACCTAACTCAGAGCATTACTCAGATACTACTGAGTCAGTTATTTTTCAGATCATTGCTCAGACACCACTACAGTGGCCATGGATCTGCAGAGCATTGCCGAGACTTACCCATAGCATTAGCAACCATTCATTACTGTTTTCCATAGCGTTATAAAGCATTAATTAGTGCTCCCCACAGCATTACTCAGGGACTCATGCGTAGATGTAGACAGAAGGACTGTGCTAGTTGGGGCAGTCTGGAGCTCTGGTATTGAGGGCAAAGTGGAGGGATTCTGGCCGTATGTGGAGACAGGAGCACAGGCCGAGGCCACCGCTCAGCTTCTCAGGATGTTTGAGGTTGGAGAGGAGACTTTCTCTTGGCTCTCTTCCTCTCTCTCTCTCTCTCTCTCTCTCGCTCTCTCTCTCTCACTCTCTCTCTCTCTCTCTCTGTCTCTGTCTCAGAATCACACAAGTTTGTGTCTGCCTTTGCACTCACCCTTGTACTAACTCTGTTTTATAGCAGAGCACATTCATACAATGAAAACTAGTGATGCAATAATAACAGTAAAATAAAAAATAGTTCTTGTGAATGACTGAATGGTGCCTAGGAAAGCATAGGAAAGCCATAATTCAGAGCCCTAAACCGGTCATGAAAGAGAAACATGGAATTTTTCTTATACTCATCAGAAATAGGCAGATTTTTCCCTCCTTTTTCCCCCAACAGAACCATACTTTCTATGATGTTGACAAGGTTGTCATGTTTTCCATCACACATGTCACTCCTTCAAATTGTCTATCTCATCAGAGGAACACAAAGTCATCATATGCTTCACGTACTTGCAGGCCCCTGGCTGGCCAGGAGTAGTTTCTAGAGAGTGACGAGAGTGATGAGCTCTAAATATCTTAACCTCTACCTTTTTCTGGCAAGGCTGAGCCAATTGTTGTGAAACAGCAGGTTAGACTCCATCAAATTGAAAGCACCCCCACATTTTAGGCTGTATTAATGCAGTCCATATACACCATGTTAGGTCAGTGGACAGACAGGGCAGTGTGCCGACTACCCTCAACCTCACCCACCTGCCCAGGACATTCATGATCCAACACCCCCAAACTACCTGCCCCATGTCTCACACCCTACTCACCTTTCTAACTCCTCCAAAAGCAATGAGACTTGGAGACATGGCTACAAACAGTGGTGACTGATTTACTGAGCGAAAGGCAGAAAGAGCCATGAAAATATTATCCTGCTGCTACCATTACTGATTTACTGTAGCGGCTTTATCCCTGTATTTCTCTCTCTCCGCCTCTCTCTCTCTCTGTCTCTAAAGGGGATTCAATGGAAAATTCATTTTCCTCTCATCTGTCCCCCTTGCTCTTGCTTGTTCTCTCTCCCTCTCTCATTAGCTGTCTCTCTTTCTCTTTCATTCTCCCTGTCATTTGCTCTCTCTCCCCCTCATTCTCTCTCTCATTTGCTGTCTCTCTCTCTCTCTCTCTCACTCATACTCTTGTGAGTGTGAGAGTTTCCCTCTCTGTCAGCACTCGGAGGGAAAGGTAAGATTTTCCTGGCGGCGGTAGTGCATTTCTAATGCGCCTCACTTGCAAGGGTTTGTTTGGTGAAATAACATCCATGTTCCCCTTAAAAACTCCAGCTCCGAACACTAACAATAGCACTTTTTATGCGCCATCCCCGCGCCATCTGACCCCAAATACCTTGGCTCCGCAGAGCTTTTCCAGAGTTGTAAAGATGGAGCGAATGGCGACACACGCGTTCCTCCTCCCCCTTCCCTCCCACTCACTTACTTACTCTCCTCCTTCCATCTCTCCCTCTCCCTCCCTCTCCCTCGATGTCTACCTTTGCTTCTCTCCTCCTCTCTTTGGTCCCTCTGACAGCGTCATCAGAAGGTGAAACGCCCCTTCGACATAAACAAATCTCCGTCATCACATCACGCCCCTTCCGCCTCTCTCTCTCTCTCTCTCTCTCTCTCTCCTGTTTTCAGGAAGGCAGCAGTATGAATGAACAATGCCCCACAGAGGACTGGGTTACCGTGGCAGCAGGAACGAAGAGATCACAGACAGTGTTAAGGAGTTAAGCGCTGTACATTTCCCGACAACGCGCCACTGCCGCCGCCGCTGCCGCTGCTGCTGCCCACCCCCAAACCCCTCCCCCAAAACCAGGTACCACACCTAAACTGGACCCTCAACATGTATCATGCCCCCGCCCCCCAGTCCTTGTTGGGCTGCTGTGGAGTGAGATTCACTCACAGTGCCTGAAAAAAGGCCTACAGAGACGTCATCTCTTAACTTCACAGCAGAGAGACACAGAGCAGCCAAAAAAAAAGGACAATGACAGCATAGCTGTTGTGCTGAAGATTTCTTATCATCTGAGTCTGTCTGGACTATTGGCAATGCGTCATATCCGCGTATTGCTCTCCACCAGCAGCTGGCGGTTCTTAGACATTTTTATCCTATCCAAAACATCATTTTAGTACCACAAGGTAATCAGTGTTTTACAGTTTGAATTATATGTCACAATGCAATATGTACAGCATATATAAATTGGACTTGCAAATTATGTTGATGCAAAGACATATTCCAAAGAAAAGTCTTGCACGATGCATATTTTTTTTTTTTTTGCAAGTACATTCATCCTGAATTTCAAAGGCATATGCATCACATACAAAGGTCACCCCCTGTGTGATTCCCTAAGCTATCAGACATTTATGACACACGCATCCCACAATATGCTGGAACACACATGCTGGAACCATGTTTTGTCTATCTTAATTACTTGATGAGATCCTCTGTAGGGCATTCTTTATCATTGGTTTATGATGTCATAAGAAAGCCAGAACATGGTTTATCTAGGCCACCCAGCTACCACTACAATATGACAACAATAAGCAATGTAATTTAATGATTTAGCAACACTGGTCAGAAAATCAAAAAGACAAATTTAAAATAAAAAGACAAACATCATAATTTTTGATGCAGATGTCTTTTTTAACACCTTGTATTTGCCATATATGGAAAGTCAACCAACAAAACCGCTTATAAGAATTTGACAAGAAAGAGGACCTATGTGTCCTCTCTCTGCTCAGGTACTGAGAGACACTGCTGTAGTCAGTCACATGCGATCATAACTGGCCATCACTCTGAGAGATTCCAGTAACTTCAGAAAAAAACACTCAACATGCTTCTCAGTCTTTATTACAAAAAGTGACTTTTTGATATCCAACCCCCCAACCCCCATATCCCCATGCCAAATCATTTCCATGTGTCCAGAATGATACCAAACTGAGCTGCTGGTTTGACCGGTGTGTAGCACTTCTTTATTATTTCTTCCCTCTTTTTTTCACTGCTATCCTTCTCTGTCTTCTTATACTCCCTCCCTCCCTCCGTTTAACCCTCACTGGCTGAAACACAATCCTTCATTCATCATTTTGGCTGAAACAATAATCAGCAGGTTGAGTATAAGAATGGCTGTGCACCCTCTACTGGGCACAGTGATAACTGCAGGCATTCAGATGCACAGTGGTTCCACCAGTCTGCCTCTTTTTTGGATGGCTGTGTTCCCAGCAGCTGAGACTCATGCCCAAGAGCTGCTCACTCTAATTAACACTTGCTCTTCCCATCCACTGAGGTGACAGTACTCAGTCAGTGCATCAGGTGGCTTTTACACTGTGTGCGTGTGTGTGTGTGTGTGTGTGTGCCAGGTACCTTTACAGTCACTCTTGTATTTCCTTTTATCCATCTGCAGTACACACACCCCCGTCCCCTGTGACACACTCTTTCCAGTTCACATGCCTACCACAGGCACTCACCACACAGGCACGCCTGCAGTTGGCGACAATGTCACGTGGTTGGCACGGTTGACCAAATCATGTGAGCAACACGTTGGGTGACTTGGAGGAAGAGGAGAACAATGAGGAGGAGGAAGACTGTCTGCTCTCTGGAACCTGCATGGGAGGTCCGACTGGCCGAGGTACCGGGGCTTCAGGGAAGCCAATCCTCGCGGTTCAGGCAGCCAATGAGAACAGACTTCCAGGCCCTGGGTCACACAGCAGGGGCCTGCGGTTGGCGGGGCCCAGGAGAACCATGGGGCCAGCGGTCAGGCTGCAGACATGGGGGCCCCAGCCAGTCTCGGGGACCCTGAACTCGGCTTGACTCGCCAGAGCTCTCAATAACTCAGGAGCCCGGCCTCTCTCTGAATAGGGCCCAGTGTCTGGTGCCTGGACCCACGCAGAAACGTGTTACTGTGTGTTTCATGACCTCCGCTTGGTGAGCCGTTACCCAGAGGAAGCTTGAGTATGATAGAATACCGGAGGGGTGTCGGCGGGGCCCTGGAGGAGCTGCGCGCTTCGCTCAAAGCCGGAGCGAAACTGTCGGGTTTTTGGCAGTATCGTGTTCTCTGGTGTTTTTTCACATGGGCCGTCTGGCAGATGGGTTTGACTAACAGTGCTGCTGCCTCTCCCTTATTCTCCCTCTCTCTGTTTTTGCTAAAAATAGGGTAAGGGTAGGAGGGAGGGGCAAATGAGCAAAAAGACAAATAAAAACATGAGGAAAAGGTGGAGAGAGAGAAGGGGGGTAGAGGCCGGTGGAGGAGACGGAGAATAAGAAAAAGAATCCTAGGAAATGGGGCAGATTTAGTGATAAACTTCATGGTTAAGATTCCAAGCCTCTCAGTCTCAAACTGATCAGCTTTGCCATGGATGCAGAGTTTAACCAAACAAGCAGGATGCAGGGTAATGCAGCATTGGGAACCAACAGCAGCCCTCCCAGGATAATCAGGCTCAACTGTTTCCTGGAAAAGCATAGAGAACGTGGAAACTGCAGCTCAATGGCAGTGCTGCCAGAGGGACTAGTGCAAGGGGCTAAATTCCCTAAAAAGGCACAAAAACAACATGCAGTCTCAGGGAACCTATGACACAGAGCCAGCCAATAAAATCCGCCCCCCAATGTACTACCCAAAATCACCCTTAACCTCTCCTCTACCCCCCTCACCTGGCTTTGTTACCCACTCTGCCAGGGTGCCCAGCCCATGCTAAACTCAGACCAGATTAGTGCCAGTGGGGCTGTGGGTTTGTCGCTGCTCTGTTATTGTTATTCTGTGGGTGTTGTGTTTAGTTTTATAACTCTGTGTTCCAGCAGTGTGCGGATAGACCTCATGTTTCTTTATCCATCAGAGGAATGCCGGATTGGTCAAAGTTCACATCCAGCTCTTGAATACCACCAGTCCTGCCCCCCCCAACAATCCCCACAACCACCAACCACCATTATGGTGTGTCAAGGTCAAGCTAGTCCATTGGCTCCATTCTCTATAAAGCACCCCCGTGGTTTGTTTCTCCACTCGGAGGAGTTTGGGGAGGGGGGATGGGTATCCAGAACCAGAACCCTGCCTCTGCATTTGGGGAGCTGAAGGCCCAGGGAGGGGGAAAAAAGCTCCCTTTGTGAGGCGAATGCTGGCTGACTAATTACTGGTCATTAGGGGCCTGTGTGAGGGCTCTTAGACCATGGGGATTAGCCTGCTGATTACAGCCCATTGACCTCTCAATGGTACAGGTGTGTGGGGTGAAATGTGAGCCCTAGAGAGGATCTCTCAGACAGCACCATTCTGTTCTGGTTACAATGGCAGGGAGAGAGGTATGCACCCCCTGGATAATGAAAAGGACCCCACCCCCCCCACACACGCAATTTCCTCTAATGGCTGGATGAAGAGGCGCTGGCATTGACCCGCGGTGTTGGGGCAGTGGAGGCGGGGGTGGTTCTTGTATCGGCCAGACCTGGGGGGGACAGTGACGCCACAGCCGGCTTCTTGTTCTTCTTCTCTTGGGATTCGGCAGAGAAGATGGCTTTTTCTCACGGTTGCCAGGGGAGTCTGTTGGCAAGGCGATGATTCCCCCTGCTGATAGTGAAGTCTGAGGTCTAGGGCCCAGGTGCACTTTTGCTTCTCACACACAGGTGAGCTCTCTCTGATCCAGCCAGTATCTTGTACCCTTTCTCTCTCAGTATCTCCCCATACCCACACTGACAGGTGTTTAAACCACTAGGTAGTTCTTTACTGAGTGATACGATTTCCTAAGCAGCTGCTCCTAAATAAACACCATCAGCAGAGGAGAGATAGCACCAAACCTGCCCTCGACATGGACCCTGTTTCCCTGGAGTCAGGGACACTCAATGAAAGGCTGTCCAAAATTATACCTATGATTCCAAAGGTCAAAGGAGGAAGGAGTAAGATGGAAACAGTTCACTCCCGTAGTCTCAAACTGCCATGGTGGACTGTGTCTATAATGGTTTTCAATTCCAGACAATCGCTACTGCCTTCAATGGTTTAATCACTCATTCAGGCTTATGCGTGTAACTCTGTGTTAAAACACAGAATGCAAGCAATGACTGTTATTTAGACAACACAAATAACTCATTTTGGTTCATATGGATTAAGCGAAAACCAAGATGCATTTAACAAATGATGGAACTAATTATCTAATCAAGAGCTTAGGCTGGAGTGAAAGCCAGCATTCACATACCCATGGCACTGAGTTTAAGCCCAGTGGTTCAGTCATTGAGTGGTTTATGGATCCAATAACCACAAATGTGTTTCGCGCTGAGTTAAGTTCCAGAATAAGCTGGATAGAGAGGAGGGTGAGGAGGTTCAGAGATGAGATGGCCTTACCTTCCTCCTCTTCCGGTGAATGTCTCCAATGGAATTGGCCAGACTGTTAGGACCAAGCAGGGTGCTGGTGCTCTGGGGCCAGTCTACGGTGACCAGGTTGTGCTCCCCCATCAGAACCTTCCGGACGTTTTCGGCCCCAGTCACCCTGATCAGAGGCCGGCCCAGGAGGTGGGTCTTGAATACATTTCCATATTTCTGCCTCCGTGACGCATGGAACCCAGAGCCCTGCAAGAAGACACGACATGGGCCAATTACAACTAGAGCACCAGAACCTGCAGCCAATCAGGAACCACAGTGCTAAAGCACCCACCAATAAACTGCAGAGGAGAAAAAAATCAGTGAGACAGTAGGTGAGAAAAATGATATAATCATAATCATAAAATAATAAATCAGATGCCAGTGTTTTGCTTACATGTATTTATCAATTAATAATTTAACAGGATATAATGTCTTGTACATAGATATAAGCAATATAGTTCATGGAATGACTGTTGCTAATCTAAAATAAAAAATATATGTATATATAATAAAAAATCAACACCATTAATTTAACAACATTAGCTGTCCTGCAGATGTAGGAAGTTCAGGCTGGTTTGAGTGTGTAAGGTTTGAAGGGCTTCTGTAGCTTTAAGTATGAGGGGTTTAGTGTTGCATTAGTCAAGGGTATTACCAGACAAATGAGGTGTTAGCATTAATGGGAATTTGGAGGTAACAGTTACAGTGAGTCTTGGGTTTTCACTGCTGGATTATGCAGATTATTTTTTGAGGGGTGGGAGGATGGGAGTGAGGATCGTGGCAGTATGGGGGGAGCAGTGTTGTTGTGTGGGATTTCTGCAAGTGGGTTAGTTCAAGAGATTACAGGAGAAAGGTCTTGGCTTAGCCTGTTAGATCACAGCTGGGGTCAAGGAACTGATCTAATGCATGTGCGCAGGGTGTGTGTGTGTGTGTGTGTGTGTGTGTGTGTGTGTGTGTGTGTGTGTGTGTGTGTGTGTGTGTGTGTGTGTGTGTGTGTGTGTGTGTGTGTGTGTGTGTGGACACATATGACGAATATCTCCACGACCATTTTGAGATTTTCAGGTGTGAGATTTCTCTGTGAAGAGGAGCACACACACAGAGACACCACACATTCAAACATATAACAGCTTTGGCCCTGTGTTGTTCTGAACCATAATCATCCTATCCCAAGCCAAACTGTTACACCCATGGCATTTTACACAAAGCAGAAGACTGCTGCCTCTCTAAACTAAAGGACACCCTAAATTACTCATTACTGTCATTTGTTCATTACTGGTATCTCCCGAATTTTTTACATTGAAACTGCATGTATTAAAAAGTGTACAAAATGAAGACGATGCATCTATATTTCTATGCAAGCCTTGGGGCTCTCAGTGTTGCACACACGGACACATGCATGTTCCTTTCATATTGTCCTTTCCTGCAGTCCGACAGGCCTCTGTCATTGCTGGGCTTGTGCTCAGACCAGACCAGCAACCTGAGCAAAATATAAGATCCGCCTTGATATGACTATATATCATAAGTAACATGACTATGCAATTAGGCATCTCAGGATAAGAAACCACTGTCTATATATACTCATGGTGGCAACTCAGACTGTACCATCGCTCTTGTGGTTCTGCTCACTTTCTCTCTCTCTCTCTCTATGTCATTCTTTACTAATGCACACATATGCAAGGGTACAAAAACACACAACCCACCAATGAGCGTGTAACACTGCGCCGCAAGACGTCAACAGGGCTACAAGAGAAAAACACATTTATATTTACCAAAGGCCAACGTCAACGACTACTGGCAGTGCTTTTAAAGGAGAAGTTGGTTTTCTGTTTAATGTCCTGTAATTGCCTGCATCCCTTGGGCTTGTGCTTTTTCACCATAAAGAGCTACTGTAGTGTTCTCCTCCAGCCTCCGGCCTCCAGGAGGCTCGTTTGGGCTTCTTTTGCTCACCATGCGCCTTGATATAAGTCCTGCTCATTTGCCCGGGTGCTTGCACACTGCTGGCTATAAGGTCTAATTTTAGAAGCATGGAGGGTTTTCCTGTTTATTTGGCTGTTTGTGGGGCCCTGCCCAAACACAGCTCATGGCAGAGCCAGCCTCTCAGAGTCTGCTGGTCTGCAGGTAGCAGGAGTGGATGGAGAATGCTAGTGTGTGAATGTAAATGCCTGCATGTATATGTGTGTATGTGGTGCTGCTGTATGAACCTGTGTGTGAATTATTGCATGTACATGTTATGTAAATTTGTCTGTGTACATCTGCATGTTTGCAACTGTATGTACATGTTCATATCATGTTGAGTGTTTGTGTTCATGGGTGAAGTGAACTGCGTGCACGTGTACGTTTGCATATGTGCACATGCACACAAATGGTAGAGTGTTTGTGTGTAATAGTTATTAACAAATGAATGTTAAGACTACAGAAGAGTGGAGCCTTATACTCAGTATGTGCACAGGTCAGCATGATATAGCATGATATACCTCACCTCACCTCCCCCCTCCTATCTGTTCTGTGACTTGACTGACAGACAATACATTATATTTTATAGTTTTTACACACTGTCTATTTATACAGCTGGATATTGACTGAGGCAATGTGAGTCAAGTACCTTTCTCCCCAGTCACTGCACCATGCTGCCGCACTGACAGTTCTGTGAACTCACAGACGTGTAAATCAGCTGCCTCCTTGCCCCTCCACTGGCCTCCAGATGAAATCCTCTTTAGAGGTTTTGTCCCAGGCCGTGGCCCGGCGCCCCATCCACGGGGGGGTGCCCCCTGCCCCCCCCAAATCACACACCTGGGCTGGCTGGTATGGGCCACAGGCTGCTTTGCGAATGAGCCCACGGCCCTGACGAGGTTAAGCCGCTTTTGGACAACAAATTAATGACTGCATGAATGGGGAGCTTTGTCAGGGTTTTCTGACTTATCGTTTCGCACTTAACACAAACGGTTTTGACACTTGCCAGCAGACCACATGCCACTGGTCACATAGCCACTTTCATCCACGCACTTGGCGGGGGGCAGTTGAGGGGTGGGGGGGCTAGGTTGAGGTACACTCCAGGGTGCAGCTGACATTCCACACTTCCCCCGACCAACGCCCCCCCCCACCCCCAACACCCCTTAATAATTAGCTTGTGCCACGTTCATTTGACGCTTGACCAGATGGGATTAACCCTTTGCCCTGAGGTCTAGAGAAGCTGGAAGTACAGAATTACAAGGCTGGGTCATTGCCTGGAATAGTGAAAAATATACAAATACACAACACTACTCAGCAGAATTAGTGGGGTTTTTCATTTATATAGCAAGTGGGGCATTCCTATTGCACACACATCAGCAAAACAGCAAAACTCCAACACCATTACAACCCATGCCCTCTTCACACTGTCAATATGATGTCCAAAAATAACACCAAATCCTACTTTAAACTGAGGGCTGTTCACTCTTGTTAACTCTGAAATGATGTGTGTTAACCTCCATGCCTCCTGTGCACTGGGTCGCACTAGGCCTTTCGCCTCTCTGTAGCAGTAAGTGTTTCTCAGAAAGAGATGCCTCGCAGGGGGAAAGTTTGTTTACTGAACCTTCCCCTACAGCATCCATTAGCCAAGATCTGCCACCTGAAAATATGGGATAAAGATCGGAAAAACTCTCATTGTTAACCCCCCGTGGCCCTCCCCACCCCAAAGTCCTCTCCTCTCTGCTTTCAGATTTGAAAGTAGCAGGCTCCGCTCACACTGTTGACCTAACCATGTTTTGATTTTCTCCTGTGTACTTCCTGAATCCCCCCATATACACACACACACAGACACACACATTTGCTTTTTCCACATAAATAAACTCTCCTGGCCAGAAACAGAGCCAGAGACCAGGCCGGAAAAGGCGGGGCAGGGCCAGAGACAGGGGGCGGGGCTCCCAATTGACAGAACATGATTGGTCCTGGGTTAGTTGGGGAAGCACACACAACCCAGTGGGTTAAGAGAATAAAGCACCAAATCACTCAGCCCCTGAAGGAGGGAGTGGGAAGGGTCGGGGAGGGGGCGCAAATGCACCCTTTCACCCTGCAGCTCAGCCCTGTGCCCCACTGTCCTCAGGGGGGACCCTTCTCCCCCTCACCGTCACTGTTCCAGCTGGCACTTTTCATAAGGCTGGTGGCTCTGCCATAGCACTGCTGCAAACACCAACAGCTGAAGTGACATTTTCAGTGTTAATTTAATTCTAACAGAGACTATACATGTATAGTCCTACAGGAATCGAATATTAGGTATAATTGCAAGGTTGATTTAACACTGAATACTTTACCGTGAGTGTATTATGACTTATTTTCTTGTGATATTGAAAGTTGTAGTAAGTGAAATATGACAACACTCTCTAGGTCTGTCTTTCAAAAGTGAAGCTGTAAAAAGTACATTTGAAATATGGTATGTGTCATACTCATGAGTGAGAGGGCTGCTTGAGGGGGTAAAGGGGGTGTGTGCCCTGGCTGGTCATTCCCCTTCAGCACATAAGTGTTGATGGACAGGTCATAGACTGAGCCCACAGTCACGTGTAGGTGAGAATACTCAAGATACCCTCGTTACCAAATACCCACCGCCAAATCTCACAGCAAACTGGCCAGCACTGGGCAACCATGACCTCTGCCTGCAAATTTATCTACCATTTCACGAGCTATATTGCAAGTCAGGCCAAAACCAAGTAAGAGACTACTGCCTTTAAATATTTATTTAATATTTCACATGCATACCTTACTTTAAAGGAAAACTGGCCAGAAAAAAAACCTTTTAAATAAACTATTAATTTACAATGTTGTTAATGAAGAATGTGGAAATATATATTGCCAAAATAAGCCAATAAATTAAATAAAGTAAACAATTAATGTTGGCCATGTGTGGTGGTGAGTGTGGTTCTGGGTATGAGTGACTGGGCACATAGACTGCAGTGAGTTTGAGTCTATGAGTCTGTCTGTCTGTGAATCAATGAATCCATATATCTGTGAGTCTACCTGTGAACCTATGAGTCTGTGAGTTTGTGAGTCCACAATGGACAGAGTGCTGGTGGCTGCATGCTGTGGGCTCTAGCGGCCATACGCGGAAGGGTACTCTCGGTCACGCAGCGGACAGGGTCACGCAGTGCCCAGGGTCCCGCCCTGACGCCTCATTCGCCTGAGCAGGCAGGGCATGGTGGGGGGGTTGGGGAGTAGCATTGCAAACAGGCGTTTGTCTGAAACTCACGGCAGACCTGAGCCACGCCACTGAGGCACCCTGTGTTCTCACGCCATCAATGAGTAAACATTCATTCGCCATTTTCGTGGGGGGTTAGACCGTGCCTCCGTCTGTCAGAGGAATAGGGGGTGGGACGGGGTAGGAGAGGTGGGGATAGGTTTCTAAGGGCGCACACCATACTCTCTGTTGTGCATAAACTAACCTTCATACCACCACAACAACAAGGAATCCCTCTATTATTCCCCTGACATCAATACAGCCCGGAGTGGCCCAGGCACCTCCAAACAGTGGATCAGAGCGTGCTCTTGGGGAAGGGTTTTTCAACAGAGAGAAGGAGCAGAGAGAAAGAAGGGAGCGAAGCAGGAGGGAGAGGCACAAACACTTAAAGAGGCAAGGCCAGGACAAGGACCTCTTTCACTGTTTCACCCAGCCACGTTTGAGCACCCACAACCACAGAGCGTGTGTGAGAGACTGACAGAGCTCAAACACACAAACAGACACACACACATACACACAAACATACACGCTCACCTTCACATACACACATAAACACACATACAAATACTGTCTATGTGTATGAAAGAGTATGACAGAGCTTAAATACACAACCAGACACACACACATACATTCTTACATAGAAACAAACACCCATATGCACATGCAAACACAAACACACTGTATGTCTGAGACAGTCTGATGGAGAACATACACACCTACAAACATACATGCATGCAAATGCAAATATATGCAAACACAAACACTTGCATGCACACATGCACACATAGACACAAGTGCACACATGCATACACATGCATGCAGCCACACACATGCCCACATATAGGGCAGACATGAACACACACACGGGCATAAATTCACACACGCATACGTCAAATCAGGAACAGACCTTATTTCATTCCTCCATCACCCAGTCATGTCAGGCAGGGACAGAAGAGGCGGAGGGAAAGGAGGGAGAGAGGGAACAAGGGACGGGGGCCTGAAGAATTTCTGCTGTCTAATTTATGTGTGTGACGCCCCGTTCTGGAAATAGAACAGTCGCGAAACTAAATGTTTACCAAAATGAGCAGGGTGTGGCCACGGATGACATTTGGTGAGAAGGTGAGAAATGTCCTCCCCTAATCTCAGGAGCAAGAAAAAAAAACAACAAGGAGGGCAACTGACGCACTGAAGTACCACACACCCTGGGAAAGAATGATGTCACTAAGCCCTGACTTTGACACACTTACGCTTGTACACACTCACACTCACAAACTCTACTTCTAGCAACCTAACACTGTTGTTACACACAACAACACTTGAGCCTCCCAATTAATTTGCCCTGTCACTCCACTGTTTAACGAGCTAATTACTGACTGATCATCATGTAGTCATGGGTTAAATAGATAACACTCAAGTGAATTAAAGTTTTGTGATATAAGCAGTGTAAAACATATCTAATAAGAAATAGTAGGACCTTAAGCAAGTCTGCAAATGCCCACTGAAACCCAGAATTAACAAAGAGCAGAGCAGGGAAAATACCGAACAACTGAATGGAACCCTGAAAAAAGTCAAATACATTGAAATAAAACATATAATCAAGATCAGAATTGATGTATGTGGAAAAGATGGTGAGTAATAACTGATGCATACCTGGTGAACAACTACATATATACCTTCAATGAGATGCAGTGTACCCCGTTTTCGAAAGGAAGGATGTTCGGGAGAGCGACACTTTCAGCTGTGTTCTCTGCAAAGATCAGCAGTCACTTTTCTTTTACCTGACTTTCATTTTAACCTGGCTGACCTGCTTGCTGTCCTGCCCTTAACCAGACTCCCAAGGGGAAAAGACATAAGGGGAAGACCAGAGATGACCCAGTGACAGACAGCTGATGCAGAACTGAAGACCAGATTAGGGTTTAGATGCAAGGAGGCAGCCGAAATAACCCAGTTCACTCAGGGTGTCAGGGGTCAATCATCAAATCGGCAGCTCGATAAATAGACAATAGGACAAAGAAAGGGACGGATGGACATAGGGAAACATAGACAGACAGAGAAAGACGAGCGTTAAAGGGTATTTAAACAGGAGCGGCCACCATATGTAGCTGGGAAGCGTGTCTAATCTGAGAAAAATCCACTCGGAAAACAGCCCAGGCTCCAGGCTCCAGGTCCAGACACCAAAGGCTTGTGCCCATGACGACCGCGGCAGCCAGGAAAGAGTTAACACGCTGCTCTCAATAGTTCTTTTATTTTTTAAAGAAATTTATCAGATATTTTACAAGGGGACTACTTTTTTCCACTGGCCCCTTCCAAACAGAGTGCAAGACTAAAAATACAAATTTTTGTGTAAATTGGACACCGGTCGAAACTCCCAGTATATAAATGTAGTCTTTGTGCAGCAGTGGAAATGTTATACAAATGACTCTTTTATTAGTACCACAAAAAAGCCCTTTAATTATATTTATTCAGATCAGAACTGGGGTTGCCCGAACACTGGGGTTCTTACGGCGGGGAAACTTGAAGAGGGACCATCGAGGAGTCATAGCTCTCAGTGACCCAGAGAGAGAGAGGAAGAGAGAAAGAGAGAGAAAGAGAGAGAGAGAGAGGGGGTACACTCACAGCCGATTCAGTATTACAACATGAGAGAGACAGAGGCTGAAAGAAGTGAAAGTAAGAGACAGAGACTAGAGAGTGAAAGAGAGAGACAGGAAGGAGTGAGAGAGGGAGTGGAGAGAAAGAGAGAGCAGAGAACCACAGAAGCCATGGGGATTTTTATAGGTTTTCTACCTGTTTGTGTTGGCCTTTTTACCTGCTCCTCCCACCCCACTCCCGGCGCATTACTCCGTCCGTCTGTGTGTCTGAGAAAACCTCAGCCCCAGTCCTGGGCTTTTTATCCTTCTCTTTTTTCACACTTTTTTTTAGCCTGTCCACTGTCTTCAAACTCATCATACCAGCTTAAAGCTATGTGTCTTTAGTTTTTTTTTTTTGTCTGCTCTGTTTCCTCTCTCTATACACTTCTATTTATTGACTTTAAAAGTTACAGGTATACTACGCAGGGTTTATTTTGACCCTGGGCACACCACGCATACGGCATTAAAAAAAGATAATACATCCATTTACTGAAATAGCCCATTGGAATCTCTCAGGAAGTGTACATTGGCAGTGGTTCAGTGAGGGTATAGAGAGGCTGGGGAGGGAGAAGGAGGGGGTGGGACCAAGGGGTGGTGGAGACGTGGGGGGGTGGCTTCTCCATTATTCTGCCGTCAGCCACCCCAAGGAACACTGCCCCAATGCCAGCCAGCCCCAGGGTGCAGGACTGGGGGTGGGGGGTTGGGGCGTTGGGTGCTGGAGACCCAGCAGGGAGAAAGTGACAGGTCCTCTGTTTGTGTCCCACGCACAAAGTGTCCCCGTCACTCTCCTCAGTCACGAAGCGGCATCAGGGGGCGTACAATCCAAAGGGGGGGTTGGGGGAAGAGTTTATGCCCGGGGGGTTAGAGAAAGGGTAGAGGGTAGCCTGAAGAAGAACATTCGCTTCCCTCGATTGGTACAAGAAAAGAATACTTGAGGGGGCGGGGGTGTGGGGGAAGAGGGGAGAGAGCCAAAAAGTGAGGAGAAAAGGGGAGCAGAGCGAACACGGAGAGCAGGGAGAATGGGCTGCCCTTTGACCTGGAAGCTGTGCGAGGAGCGAGATTAGGGTTGTTCAGTGTGGTGTGAGCGCTCACCCCGGGACCTCTTTTGTCCACCGCTCCCCCGGGCCTGCCAAAATCCCGTTCGGCACCGCGGGCCCAGGGCCCTTTTTGTCCCTCTGAGACAAGAGGCGTTTGAGGGGCGCTGTGTGTTCCAGGGGTGAAAGCTGGGGCACGGTGCTGTTGTGCCAGTCACTTCCTTAAGCCACTCGATCCGGGGGAGAAAGCGGGGAGTCTCGCTCGCTCAGGCCCTGAGGGGGGCCAAGGGGGACGCCTCTGCCCTGCATGCTGATTTCACAGGGCTTTTCGGAGGATGCCCGTGTCCCCCTCCCGTCCCTTCTCTCAGGGGACAAGGGTCGCGGGGGCCCGGACCCCAGGAACGTGACCCCCTAAGGAGGGGCTTTGTCCTCCAGGCTGGAACCGTCGATGCCTGGTAAAGACCTGTCCGCGGACATTTGATATCCCCCATCGATGCCCGATGCTTGAACCTGAGGCTGTCGCATCGTGCCATAAAAACAGAGCTGTCTTCCAGTCAACTCAACACAGCACATCGATGCTCCTTCAGCTATCTGCTCCACCCGGGTGCTGTGCCATTAAAAGCTTGACTCTTCCTAATGATTTTCCACTGATATGTGAAAGCATGAGCATTTTGGACTTAAAAAAATTACTTTCTGAAATTTTCCTAAAATGATTTCCCACATGCTGTGATTTACCTTCATCCATATATTAAAGATACGATGTGGTGACCCCATTCTTAGGGTTATTGGCCAAATTAATGGGTGCTATCTTTCCAGCTAGCTCCATGAACTCCAGTGTCACTACATTCTGCCTCTCTTTCATGAGGATTTCGCCAGATAAAACCTGGAAGTAAGTTTGTCTGGACCGGGTCCAATACTCATAGAATATTGTGTCTCATTTTAACCAATCAGAGTGCTTTTCTGTAGAAAGCAAAATCTTTTGATTGGTTCAAATGAGCCAGCAATTGACAGGTTATTGTAGCTCCACTTACTATGGGGATTATGAAACGTCTCTCATGAATCAGGATCGAAAGGTCCATTAAACAAATTGAGCTTGTAATTAAGAGCCACGGTGGCTGTGTACTCCAATCAGAAAACAATACCACAAGACAATTTCATTGCTGTTGCAGTTTGTATGGAAAACAGCAGAGGGCCCATGTAAATGACCTAGTGTTTCAGGAAAATATAGTGATGTCTGTACTAAGATGATACATTATTTTGAAACGCTTCTAAAAATACTGCTTGCATTGATAACTACTACAGCTCACCACTGCCAAATCATTTCTCAACTGTTCATCACAATCTCTTGGGGGCTCATCAGCACATCCCTGTCCACGAGTCGCTCTGTCACCACCAGCCTATCTCCACCTAGGTATCCAATGCTAGGAAGTGCAGAAGAGCCAGGCACCGCAGGCTCTTGAAAAAAAGAAAATATCAGAACATAGTCACAGATCTGGGGAATGAAACACCTTCCTCTCTGTGATGAAGACCGCCATCGAGCAAGACCTCCATCTCTCACCATACAGGCCAGCCACCTGACAGAGCAGCACCTGAGAATCTCAGATCAACCGCCAGGTAATATACACCTGCTGAAGGATGGCCGCCGGAGGAACAAAAGATAGCACTGCAGGCGCTGGTACCGACAGAAACGCTGTTTGTCAAAAATGCACAGTATTGATAAATCGTTTGACAGATGTGTTGGATTATTGCACAGTGATAAATGGCTCTGTGCATGTTTCGGTAAACAATGGACTCAATGTATTCTGTTCTTTGTTCCTTGACATTTACGAACACTGATCACGCTCTCAGAAATGAACCTGAAACGCGTTTTGGGAAACTGAAGGGCAGGAGTCAGAACTCCACCCCTTCAATTCCCCAACAGGCTTAAACAAAAACTACTCATTCTGCTGGCAAAACTCATTCTGCACCATTTCAATGCGTAAACTCAAATGAAAACTCCAGATACACATAGGGTGAGATCGCAGTTAGCTCAACTTGTCAGTACCCACCTTCCCTCAAATCAGTTTTGCGGTGATGCTAGCCCTCCCCCACCCTACCAACCCCATTCCCCAATGTTATTTATATTATTTAATGTAATTTATGTTTGTTACACTGATACTTTTCTATTGTCTCTGATCTTTGCCAAACCTTGTTGGATGCAGATAAATGGTTGAATGTAAATGTGCTTTAGTTTTGGTGTTGGACCAATCTGCCCTGCAGTGTTTAATTTTTTTCCAAGAGCCTTGCGTGTGTGTGTATGTGTGTGTGTGTGTGCACGTGTGTGTCTGTGCATGTCTGTGCATGTGTATGCATGTGTGTGCATGTGCGTGTGTCTCTGTGTGTGCCTGCATGCATACATACATGTGTGTATGTGTTTGACTGAGTGTGCATGTCTGCACATATGTTTGTGTGCATGCACGAATGTGTGAGTGAGTACCAATTAACTTAAATCTCCTTGCAGAAGTATAGTCACCACTGCCATTCGTTCTCTGCCACTCAGCCATGTGCTCAAAACCAGCCACTTAAATTGGCCATCGAAAGAATGAGGAAAATAGAGCATTGAAACGTGAGCCTCCTCAGACTGCTAAACCCCAGAGAAGCACTGAGCATGCAGCAGCCAGACCCACTAACCAGCCAGAGCATTCATCCATGTGGCTCTGGACTGCCCGCTCAACAGGGAGGGATAGTCAACTGAGCTAAGTGAACAGCATTAATGCTAATTTAATTAAAAATCAGCGCACATAGTGAAATGTTTTGAGTCAAAATAGCTCTGATCTCAGAGCACATTTCACTTTGATACGATATATTTGATCCCCTCTGGATTCAGTTATAGTTGAATCCTCATGTTTGCATTTACATTCTGTATTTTAAATGTTGTATTTTACAACATTTTCATTGAGGTATTAATTTGTAGTGAAGATTATTTTTCAAAAGTTAGGACGGTCAACCTATCAGACTGTGTGTGTGTGTGTGTGTGAGAGAGAGAGAGAGAGAGAGAGAGAGTAAGTTGCATAGTGTCCAAAAAAAATGATGAAAGACTTGAGATGGACACTGTGGGAAACAGACTCAGTCTAGCAGAGGGACGAGTCAGACAGAGATCAGCTCCTCCATCACAGTCTAATTGTGGAAGCACAGAAGGGGGAGGAGGGGTAGGGAGGGCTCAGAATATGCTGGAATTAAACCAGAAAACAATATTCCAAGTTGTAAAGTTTGCCCCAGCCAAAAGCTAAAAGCACATGCAAAATGGGGACGAGTCTAGTCACATCACAAGTAATCTGGAGTACAGCAGAGCCAGGTGCTCTAGTCTACTCTTCTGGCTCAGACACAGGTAGTCCCTCTGGCCACCGGTGACCAGGAGCCACTCTTTCTGTACCGCCGCCCACTGAACAAAACTCCCACCCCCACCCCTGCTCCGCCCAGTCTCGCTGACCCACTGCCAGACCCACAGATTTAACAAACTTTCAAACCACAAGCACTCTCACACAGCTGCTTCAGCTTCAGATCGCCAGTCTCGGTGAGTGCCCAGCCATGCCATTCACGTGATGGCATGGGTACTTCCACCACTGCGCCAGACATACCCGCAAGCCTTCGTTAGTTGGCATCCGCACAAGAACAGGTATGGGTCCACAAAACTGTCACAGCTCCCGCAATTCAGCGCAATTCCATTCACATTAGAAAATAGAGAGAGAGGCTTGATCTGGCACCAAAATGCACGTGCCGACGTAAAATAGGGGAACCTAACCCAACAGACTTCTCATTATGCATAATGTATCCCGAGTCGTAATAAACCACGAAGATATGTCGACAACATGTGCGGTATAAAGAGAACAGGGGAAATTGAATCAGAGGGGTAAAAAAGAGAAAACAATGCAAAGGATGTGCCAGGTTTCCCCTCTGCAAGCTGCCGGTGAGCCGCGCGTGGGCTGCAATGACATTCTGTGGGCTTGAATAGGAGATTATCATATCATAGACTTTCCAATAGGTGAACTGGGCCACGCGGTTTCTGCACTTCACGGTGACGCCCCGTGCAAAGTCTGAGCGGAGTTTACACCCGCCAGACGTCCATGGGGAGGTTACAACGTACAGTTTAAGTACTGTGTTTCTGAGACCTGCCTTTTCCCAGTTTTAGACCTAAAAAGAAATGTACCGGTCTTGCGAAGACCAGTGCTCTAGTAACATACCATAGACACTTTAGTTCAAATTAACACCCATCATGAGGATAAAGCTGTAGACATTACCAGTCCGTTCTGTTAAACTATTTCCATCTGAAGTAAGTGGTGGCCCGCATCGGAAAATCATGTCTGAGGCAAACTTTTGTTCATGCTGCTTAGGAAGGGGGTAGGCTACTCTAGGACACTTTGCGGTTTTAGGCAGTGGCCACATCGAGGGCAGCAAAAGAAGGGAGTAAGGAATCTGTGTTTGGTATTCACTGGGAATAACATCAATACGCAGCTCAGCCGTCCTGTCAATGTATATTCTCGTTCAGAATATCACCAATTCACACATGAAGCGTGTAGACGTTTAGAACTGCGAGTTTGCACGGTAGCACACATATAGCCCGCAATTTGGCACCAAATGCGCTCCCTCAAGAAATGGAAACTGACAGAAGTTTGGCGAGAGGCGACCTATTCAAAATCTATTGATTTTAAACAGATCAATCAAGAACATCCAGTCAATGTACAAAATTCTTGCCAGCCACAAAAACAGTGTTTTGGAATTCATTCAATACATTTAAACAGTTCTATACCACAAAAGTAATCTTGAAAGTGCTTAGCGTTTTCCCTTGTAACAAAATGTTAAAGTAGCCTATCTCTAGCATCTTCGTTTGGACCGTGAAATATATCCACCATGTGGATGTCCTCTCGCTGTTCTGAAAGATATTTCAGAGCGCCGCTTTCATTATTATTGCACGGTAATCGTAAAGTGCCTTTTAATCCAAGGTACAGAATAAAGTGTTTTCAAAAGAACATATCAGATAACATGAGTATATAATTAAAACGCGCAGGCATGCACGTAGGATCGCAGGCGCGCACACAACCTCTGTCACACAAATACACACATACACACGCGCATGCACGCAAGAAAAGACACGAATAACCAAATACTTCTACATCAGTTATGGCTTCTTTCACTGGAATTTTCAAAGGAACTTGGGAATGTTTCCTTTGAATACCAAATTATTCCAAACAAACGCTGCCTACCATTCAAGTCATGAATGTGCATAACTGTACACTTACCCAGAAACGTGGCATAGTTTTAACGCTGCGTATTTATTCATCCTTACTATAGTATCCTATTCTGTTCGCCTTCCGAGCAACAGTTGGACTGATTTCATTTAATCATCTAGTTCTATGTCGAACAGATTACAGGACTGGTTTCCAACATGACAGAACTACAGTAAATTTATTCCGGGAACGCGTAATTAGAACGCGTAATTACACGTGGAGAAAGCTAAAACATCAAGTCTGGTCAACATAAGTTATTTTATCCTGCACGCAGGCGACGTTGCGCTGCACGCGCTCTTCTTCCAAGCACTCCCTCGGATCCAGTAAAGGACAGGAAAGTGATACGTTGTGTGTGTGTCGTGTGTCTATAGCCATTGATTACTTTTTTTTTATCTCTTGGCGATTAGCTTTCACTTTTCAATTCAACTAAATGAAAATGATCAGCTCTTTATTTATCAGCTAACCATGAAAATACTTATGGACTTAAAAAGTAAAACCACTTTGCGGACAGAGAGAAAGGTTTCTTGACAATAATATTGTAATGAACCAATGCAGATCTTTTAAAGCAATAATGCAATATTGATTCTATTTCTTAACGTGTCGTAGTAATATTGGATAAATATAACGCAACTAATGGCACATACAATGTATACTGAGATGCGAACATTTATATTTGTTGATTTCATCCACAATGACAACACTTTTCCTTACATCAAAACCTGCACTTTGATTAATGTAATGTGGAATTTTCTCCCGGCGTCGGGACCAGGAATGAGTGAGCGAGAGAGAGAGAGAGAGAGAGAGGGGAAAAGAGTTGGAGAGAGAGACTGCTGCACACCAACACAGTAGAGCTGCAGAATGCGCCACTGCCGTTAGCAGAGGCGCCCGGTGATTTGGGATTTAGAGAGTGACAGCGCAGCGGCTTGGACGCATCCGAAAGGGAACGAGAGATATGATACAGGGGGACGCCCTTACCTGGAAAAGCCAGTGGCAGGTCTCTCCGATGATGGGGAATCCCATTGAGCCTTTGGGCATGGGCAACTTGCAGCTCTTGTCCCGGGTGGCGGTCCATCGCAGCTGCCACAACTGCTGGGACACCGCCAGCAGCAGAGCCATTGACACCAAACAAGCCGCAAGCGTCGCCAGAGCCGACACCAGGTCAAAACTTTCAAAAAGCATGGTGACGGAGTTGGAGTCTGCGACAGTGACTCGTAGAGTAAAAAATTGCGAAGTAATGACAGTAGTAGAATATATAACAGGCGACTAAAGGTTTTTTTTTCTCACGGTAGTAATGCAAATCGCTGCTATTAGAAGTATTGCAATAAACAGAACTATAACTTTTGTACAGCTAGTACACCTACGATGTGGCTAACAAGTGGGCTGCCTGATATTCTCTAGCTCCTATTTTGTGATCTCAGTAATATTTGTAAAGAAAGCCACAGTAAATTTCAAAGTAAGATACCTTTAATGATTTGAATGGTGGACAAAACTAAACAAGACTGAACATTGATTAGTTGTCAGAAAAGTCATTTTGATACAATTACAATCAATTTCTACAGTTATACTATGAATTTAAAAACGTTTATCTTTTAACTGGACTCCTGTTGGTCCAATTTTAGGAATCACAAGGGGAGCAATCAATCATAAATGATTAAGAATGTATTTTAAAAGTCAGTCTTAAGTAAGTTAACACTTCTTAAAGAAGAAAAATTAAGAATCCTTGAAAAAAATATCTCCCCAAAACAAAAGATCTTATATTATCTGCCAATCTCTTTTAATTCAATAAAACAGCAATTTGGTCTTAAGGTACACAAATAATGTCTCAAATAGAAATAATCCTTTGAAGTTCTTGTTCTGACGCTGATGGCTAAAATGCTAAAAGTCTTCAGATGGTAGCAAGGCTCTCCCTCTCTAACTCTTTACTCCGTCCTCTCTCTCTTTTCACATACAGTTTCTCAATGTGAGTTCGAGTCGCAAAGCGAGTCTCCAATGTGTGTTTATATAGAGGAGGCAGCGCGGCGGCAAGCGGCCAGGCTGCGAGCGGCTCCCCCAACCCCACCCCCCCGCCCTTCTGTGAGGCGGGGTGGAGAGTGAACGGGCCGAGCGCTGGAGCGTGCGGGACCTGGACGCTCGCCCAAAAAAGAGAGAAAGAGAGAGCAAGCTCAAAAAGAGGGGAGACAGGGAGGGTTAGCAAAAGGAAACAGGGTTAAAGGTTTTAAGAATTTTATTTCTAGTCCTCTGCTACTGGAAACTCATCACCTGCGTTTTAGCAATATGTAAGCGCTTAAATCATTCATTCTTCCACAACCCTCAAAAAGCTTTGTATTTCTCACGGGCAAGGTGAGATCACATCCCAGAATTATGTTTTTATTCCCATAATTATGTTTTTAGCCCTATTATATATCATTAGCCAATCAATGATAATGGCAATAACAACAACAGCAATACTAATAATAATAGTAATTAAAAAAATAATAATAATAGTGTTGCTGATGATGATGATGATTATGATGACGACAACAATAATTATAAGAAGAAGAAGAATAAGAACAATTGTCCTATTCTACTTAATCTGAAAATCAACCAACGGGATAATCTAGTTTTGCGTTGCAGTAAGGTATCAAAGTATTTAGTGTTTTCCCGAACAATTTAGCTCCAGAAATATGTTGTCGGGTGAAGCCAGGGACGCAAATAAGCTCCAGATGCGCACGAAACCCAGGAAGCGCTCCTGGAACAGACTGATGTTCGCTTTGACTACTTCTTGCGCACCAAGCAGCGTCTGTCACAGCGCGCAACAGTGAAACAGTGAGGGTACTACTTTTTATTCAATAAATTCTCATATTTTCGCGCACAGTTAAAATTATGCCCTACTGTGATAAGTGTTGTGAGTCGTGACGATCTGAAAACAGTCAAGTCCGTGGGGAGGCACCGAAGCGCTCTAGAGCTACCCTGCCAGTTGATCAGAGAGTCCATCGGATCAACTGCCTCTGAATGAGGGATGTCAGGCGTTCTGCCAACTAGAATCACCCTCTGAGAAACGGTGCGAACTTTGGGAAAGCATGTTAACTCTCAGTGGAGAAAAAAGCGCCTCTGAGACAGTCCCGACGTGTGCTCAGTAGCACTCAAATAGCTTGGCTACTGAAGCTGCGCGTGGTTTTGCATTCATTCGTACATCCATACGTCCATCTCTGTATGCATTCATTTTCCATACAATCGAGCATCAAAGTTCAATGTAATGGTGTTAATTAGTTTGCAACGGACTGGTATCAATGGTACTTAGGGAAGGAACGGTATGACCAGTTGCAGGTAAAATCTGATTAAAATGACACAATTCAAAGACTTCACACGTTAAGCCTAAATGTATCGAATTCATATTTACCGTGAAATGTCAGGAGTATTCAATGGATACGGGCTACTCATAACCATATTTATTTCTGCATGTCATTATGGCATGCTTGTTTTAAGGGCCTATCTATGTATCATAGCGACTGTAGGTTTAGTGGGTCAAAATGTGTAAGATTACATATTGCAGTCATTTAAAATGTAATTTCAAACCCAGCTTGCTCCCAACAGTTAAAAAACAGTCACGAATCAGTGTCATGGACTACAAGGGATTACGATGTCAGTTATGCTCACCTTCAAATTTTGGTTAGGCTACGCATAGTGTGAGTTATGTAATGCTTCTAAGATGATCATGCTGACAACATTGACCCGAACTCTACCCCAGATTTTGCACTTGTCCTTCTTACCCCAGCAGCACGTTCGGTTCTTTGTATTTTATGCGAATGTAGAGGGCGGTCGATGCACGTGTTGTTGTATCTTTAAAACAACTTTTGATGTATTTGTTCGACGTAGTTTTGCATATGGCCAGATATTTTGCTCGTTGGAGTTTTCTATAAAAAATGTTTTTAGCATGATAATGAAAATGATAGCGTGTTAAAAGTTAACAGGAAAGGAACAACTCACTTGATATGATAGATGCAATTCTAACAGTTTCGGGGCATGGTATCGAACAAGCATCTCCTTTCGACTCTTTTTACTTCTCGTAAAGTAATATCTTACCCAGCAGGAGCAACACGATAAAATCCACAAGTGACAGCAACCAGACGGTCCGTTTAAACATTGTTTTCCTGTGGTAAAATAATAATAAAAAAGCTCCTAAGAATGTCTGGAAGTGGAGTGTAATACAGGAGGTTAAGATCATCTCATTCATTCCTGTGTCTATGTTAAAAGAAGGAGTTTTGCTTTCCCTCCCAGTCCTTCGCTCACTTTCCTTCACGGTTTTGTTTTTCTCTTTATTTTTTCAAGCCAAAGTAAATGTGCCCCGTATTTGCACGGCGCAATGCAACGGGATTTCTGCGTTTTTATTATATTTTTCTAAGAAATACTTTCGCTCTTTACTCCAATACTGTCAGTCTGAAAATATGTCTTATTACCCTATATTGCCGCCTAGCGGTTTCAAAACAGAGGCTGCGTGCAGGTTTGCACTAACTGACTTTCGAGCCAGCTGCGGGTCGGAGGAAGTTCAACATTGTTCTGCCACCACACGTGAAGTTTGTCTCTCTTTTTTTCTTTTTATGTTATCAAGAACCTTGTGTTCTGTTTATTATAAGCCTGTCGTGTGTCTTAATAATAATAAAAAAAAAAACGAATTAATTTATTAGCCGAAAAAGTAATGAATATACATGTTAAATTGATATTCATTGCATATTTTTGAATATTTTTTTCGCTTTTAACATAAGTAAGCTTGACAATACAAAGTAATTTGTACATTTATAAAGTGTCGGTATTTATGGCTCAATAATTCCTACATTCACAAAGGCATGATGCCTGTCGTCCCGTTTGTAATTTTATATTTTTCCTGGTACACCACTTTACATATAGTGAAATAATGAACAAAGTCATTATTTTTTACCGGGTATAACATTTAAACTCTATAGTTCATTTGAAGCGTGCACAGATCAGCAGTGGCGCACAATACGGAAGCTGTCAATCTCTGGAAGTCGATTGGGTTACTCGAGTTTATGTTCACACGCGATAAATGCGAATTTGATTTCCGTAACTGAACGACTTCAGTGACACAGTGTATTTTCACTCAATAACTGACCGATCCAATGGATGTCTCGTGCGCATTTCCCAGGAGAATGCATTTCAAGTGCTCTTGACCAATATGATCCGCGTTTTATTTTTGTTCACTAAACTGCGTAATACCCCGTGGGCAGGGGATGCTAGTTTTAAATAACATTATATTTATAGTCATTGGTTTTCTATGGAATTTAATTATGCAGAAAGCGATGTATTTGGGTTATTTTCTGCTGCCGTTCAATTGCATAGTGTTTCACACAAACGCATTAATATAGTTGTTTTTCATGTTGTATTTATATGTTGGGTAGTACAAGTTGACATGAATATTCAACTGTTATATTCTATAAAAGCCAAATGTGATACTGTTATAAGGGTAGGGAATTAAGTTGCTACATGTAATCCATTAACACGCAGCATAATGTTCTCTGTTACATATCAGAATCCAATAATTACAATCAGAAGAAAACATCACCATGTGCTGGAAACTCCAAAATGATTTTAAAATTTTCATAATCGTTCCACTATATACATAATGTCATAAATAATTTAATCAAACATCCACTAACAGCAATTGCCTGAATGTCTTCCAACAAGTCTTATCCAAAAGACAGCCTGCAACTGTGTCCCTTGACTTGTCCTCAGTGTAAAGACATGGATAAACAGTCCAAATGTTGCTTTTGGCATCTGATTTTTGTGAACAGAAGTAAGAGTTGTGCCAGGTGAGGTGACAGGAACGCCAAATAGGAACAGCGACTGGATAATTGTTTCACCTGTCATAAGCTATATTTTTCATTATGTCCTAGCATACATGTACAGTGTAATGTACAGCCACCTGGAATCAATAATAAGATGTAAACAAGCCAGGGCCAAATGTGGAAAATATATTAATATATAATACATGTAATATTACTGTAATATTACCCCCCCATCATCACACACCAAAAATACAATAAACTATAATAAAATGTCAAACCCAGGTTGATTTGCAATTTCACACAAAACCTCTTTATTATTCTCACGGGAGACAGCTGACGTCCACAGCATTTTGCTGTAGATCACTTTAAAATGTTACCAATAAAACCAACGTCATTGTTTCAAGTGTAATTTCATAGAGAAAGAAAGATTCTCTGGTTTTTGAATATTGTATGAAGGGCTTCAAAGTGAATGGAGGCAGAGACATATGGTGAATGTGCCCCAAAAACCCTGCATCCCTCCCTCAAACATATGCTGACCCAAGACCACCGGATGTTTTCTTGATCCCGGTCTTAAATTGTATCTGTAACTTCCTTTCTGCTGTCATCTGGTCATCTCCCTCTTTTGTCCCATTTTACCCTTTTAACCTGAATATTTTCCCTAAACTAATGTCCATACATTCTTCCACCGTCTTTTACTTTCTTCAAAATAGGACACTTGCTGAGAAGCACTGTTTGAAAACTGATCCAGAAGTGAAATTGAAATCTAGTGTATTTTTATGGTAACATTAATGCTTTTTAACCTTTTTCTCTATAAATATAAGGGTAGTGAAATACATGAATGAAAGGTGGGAGAGGGCAGATTTGAGGATTCCTGCCACACCTCTCCTCCTCTGTCCACTGCTTTACTGACCTACATCAGATCCACCTCGTCTACATTCTGAAGTATCCTGCCATGGGGTGCAGGTTGGGCACAGGATATCTTGCTTCACCCCGGTGAAGGGGGCTCTGTGCCAAACCATAATGCCTGTGACCATGTCAGGAAGCCTTATCCAGCCTGTGACTCAGGGGAAAAGAGCTCTGGCAAGCCAACAGCAAGGGCCGATTACAACACAGGAAGTTCAGCAAGTCACTGGGGGAGGTGGGGGTTTATCAGTGTCACCCTCAGCCGCCTCAACGGTCAGGAGTTCAAAGTTCTACATCATCACCAACAATGACATAATCTGATGGATTTTGGGTTCCAGCATGAGAGTGGAGCAGTGGCAGGGGGAGAAACATGCTGAACTTTGGGTTGGCAACAAGGGTGAGAAGGGGACAGATAATGAATGTCTTTGGAAACAAATTTCTCTGAGGTGAAGACTGTTGTCTGGGACTTGTTAACAATTTTAATCCGCAAACAACCCAGTGATTCACAACATATGATGCAAGCAAAGGGATTAATGTGTTTTTTTCATGTTTTCCTGTTCATTTGCTGAATTGGTGAGTAAGTAATGGCGGACACCCATAAAATCCTCGGCTATAAACAAAAAGGAAAAAAAACTCCTCTCTTGATTCTCAGTTGGGGCACACTTTTAACTACAAACGAAATTAGTTAGAATTATTCACCAGTTTGTCAGGCTCCAGACCGTTAGCATACCCCTTGTTTTCCTAACTCTTCCCAGAAGCACTGACAGTCCTACCAAAGCATGACTCCTCTGTGGTCGGCCTTGTTTCAATTACCCAGAACCACCCGCTATAAGCTCATATGCAGAGACACCCGGCCCAGGCAGCCGATTCAATTAGAGTGTCTGTGCCAGGGTGCACAAACAGTGTAAGAATTTTCTGGCCTCATGCCATACCGTCCTGACCCCTCCCTCCCATTCCCTTGAATTTTGGAGATCCATTCCCATCAAATCATGTTCCTCTTTCCCAGATCCAGCATCAAGGGAGCTTAAAGACCCTTCTTCATGCTCAGTCATGGGGTACTGTACTATTGGAACATGATATTGCCAAAGAGAGACAGAACTGAACTGAATTTGAATGAATACATGACCTCAACCAGTTCAGTGGTACAGAAACCTGTTACCAAGGGCAGAAATGTAGAACCCTGGTTCTGGGGGCTGCAGAGTCTACTGTATTGTATTTACTCAGCTCTTCATCTGTCAATGCAGGTCATACTACAGTTAATACACCTTACTTGGTTTCTTAGGTCTGAATTGTGCTTGTTGGCACTTTTAGCGATTAAGTTTATTTCAAAGGAAGCTCAGCCTTGCAGCTAGAAAGACTATGATTGCTTGGGTAGCAAAAGGCAAAGTTGCAGCTGCACTAACTACTACAATGGAAGGAGCTAATCATCGCCAGAGCAACATCAGTGAAAACACCTGTCTGAAAAGGAGCAGGTCAAGTATTCAAGTCTTGTTAGTTATTATAAAGATCTGATAGAAGTCATACCATTGTCCTGAATGATACAAATGTACAAATGTAGCTGGCCACAACAGCATGCCAGCAGCATTCCACTTGAGAATTTTTTTCACAGTCCAGACTCTGCAGGTCTACAGGACTAGGATAGCAGCCCCTGGTACTAAGTCAGTCTTACAGGACCGTGGCTGAGGACCCCTATGAACAAGGGCTATACACATACTGTAGGTTCAACAGAAAACATTCTTCCCAGTGGAGTTTTAGATGGCAGGGTATGTTCATTCATTTTAACCTACCCAGTGAAAGTGCCAGCGCAGCTGATGGATGGTGTGGATTACTGGTGACAGGGAGGCTCACCGCAGACTGGCACACAGCAGAGAGAGCCAGCATTGTGTGATGTGCTGGTAATCTCCTCGGCAGCGCTGCTCGGCCCCGCGTGCCAGCCAAGGCCCCCGAACCCACCCCATTACTCAGTCTGAATGCCAGGCTCCGAGACCCAGCCCCATCCCTCAAAAAGCTCAAGGACAGCCTACCGTCAGCAAGGCCCACTGCCAGCCAAATGCCACAACCAGAAACACGTGCAAATGGAAATGCTTTTTTTTCCTTCAATGGCAAAATGCAGAGAGAGCAATTGTTAGGGGGAAAGATCACCTGTTGGTCTTTTTTGCTATGTTCATGCTGCAGACCACTAAAGCCAACATCCAAACTGTAGACCACAGGTGCACAGATTCTGTGTTATTTTTGAAGCAAGGCCACTGAACTTAGAGGTGATAAGGCAACTTGCATGTGCTGAGTCAAGGATACGAACCAGTGTCTTTAAGACACATTATGAGTCCCTCTGGATAAAGATGTCTGTCAAATGATTGTGAAGCCTTAGGGAAGAGCTTGCCCAAATTGGGAAAGAGACCATTTGTTAGCCTTGAAGATAAACAGTTGGCTGATTTGGTAGCTCCTATAGGTAAAGATTCAGTCCATTTGTTAGCTGCTATAGGGGATTAGTTAGGCCACCATAACAAAAGATTCTGTTGTCCAATACTCAAAAGGAATACCAGCACATACCAGGCATCTGAAATCACAATAGTCAAAAATAATAGCCATGGAGTAGAAAATCCACACCATGCGTATTTGCAAGCAGAGAAAATACGCAAACATTGTTATTTATGTTGCATAAGTAATTTATTTTATGCATTATGTGCAAACCAGAGGGATTGATATTGGCATGTAGAGAGTAATGGGACTAATTATCTAATTATGAGCAGACGCTGGAGTGAAATGCAGAACTCACACGGCCCTTCATGGCATTGAGTTTGAGACCACCGTTATACAGTAATGATTCCCCTGTCAGCATGGTCATTATGGTGAGGTGTGAGCCACAATCTCCAGGTCTCCAAGGGCATTTTGGGATAATCTCTGCTGCACAGCCAGAGGCCAGGTGCTGATGTCACAGTGTGATGATGATGATGGTGATGATGATGATGATGATGATGATGATGATGATGATGATGATGATGATGATGATCTCATCTCTTAGAGTGAATATTGATTAAGTGTCAGTCCAATCCACTTGACAAATTTCATTATGGCTACATTCAAGATTAATTTTTTTTTCTTTCATTCTGATGTCTCTTATAAGTTCTAGGAGGACTTTGCAACTTATTTTTCTGAGATGTACTAATATAACTGCACTCAACTGAAAAGATGCTATTTTATATAAATGTATAATGATAACAAAAAACGTTAATCTAAACCTGATAATATTATTAGATAAATTATATGTACATAATTCTAAATTTACTTCAAACCTCCCCAGCTTTACAGATTTGATTTGGTAGTTTACCATTTTTTTCTTTGGAAACATAAAAACATGTCTACTGTGAAGCTGGCAGTACTTTGACAAGATATTCGGTGCCATGTAATCTGCAATTCTTCTTATTCATTATTCCTCCCATTCTTTTTATTTGTCTTTGTTTACAGAGGTTCTTTTATGCATAATGTTGCTTCATGTCAGTCAATAATTTCTTATGTTAGTGTTTCATGTTTGTTTCACTTTACAAATAATGTACACTTACATATTTATTTTGAGTTCACTATTGATGGATCCACTAACGAACAGACAAACAGACCAAATAATCAATAGTGAAATCACAGAAGATAAAATTACTTTACATTGTATTTTTTTATTCAGTTCCAGAGCTCAAAGAATTACAGAAGTAAACCATGACCTGATCGTGCTCTTTGTTTGGTGAGTGTGTGAGTACAGTGAGGAGTGCAGTAGGAATGGAGGTGTTCTGAGTCATGAACCCCCAATGTTTAGAAATCTCCTGCCTGATCTCGGAGCCAAACGCTCCTGTCTCCGCCCCTCCCCCCATGTGCTGTCCACCACTCACACACGGTTTGTGTTTTTAGAGATGAGACATTTATAGATTACATGTGTACGGCTGAGACCTCAGGCTTTTCCCAGATGGCGGAGCTGGGAGCGAAGAAGATGTTTCTGTGGTGTGAGGATGAGACCCCTATGCTGACTCACGGGAAAATGTGTGGGGGGTAGGCTGGGTTCCAAGGGGGGGGTTTGTGCTGTCAACTTTTTAAAGTTTTCCTTTCCTGAAAGTCCTGACAGGTAACCACGGTAACCCACTTCTCCCAGCCTATCATGGAGCAGCTGGCACTGAAACATGTTTACTAGTGTGGGGAACTTCCACTGGAACACCACAGCTCTGAGTGTGAGTGTGTATGTGTGTGTGAGTATGCGTTTTTATGAGACAGCAATCTTTGATTTAAGCATTCTTTTAGAGAGGTCTGTACAAGATAAAAACCCATCACAGGCTCCCATGTGGGCCCTGGGTGCCGACCGCCACCACATGTTGTGGGATCTGAACTGCCGTGATCAAGATCTGTTCCTGGATGAGAACTTCTTTTTTAATGAAGCAGATGAAGGAGAAAAAGAACCAGATGACCTGAACTGCTCATCATCTGAAATACTTCAGACCCAAACCATGAAGCAAACCCTACAGGCTTAACCCAGAGGTCACATGTTACAGTTTTGAATGGCTATGGTCCAGGGTAACAGGTTAATCTCCACTTCACATCTCTTGTGAAATTAGAGCATTCACATTTACAGGCCCACTGAAATTTAGCTGTATATTGCAACCTGTAGTTTGAAAATAGTGTTTCACAATGACCCACGTACATGAACCAACATCACTGAAAGGATTAGTAATTGTACTTTCAGGAGAATGTACCTTCAGACAACATGAATGCGTTTGGAAGGTGTTTATCATGATGTCGCAAGTTGTATATTGGTAGGAACATTGATCTTGGGCTTGGAGTCCAGGGGGGCAGTGTCATGCCTCATTATTTTTTAGGATGAAGTTAACCCCCTCCCCTTTTGACTGTTAAAAGAGGGTGAAAAAAACTGAAGAAAGGGAAGTAGACTTGAAGGTGGAGATGGGGAGGGGGAGGGATGCCGGAAACAGAGAGGGTGATGGGAGAGAAGGTACATGGCAAATTAATACCTGCGTATACAACCAGATTGGACGGACACTGGTGTTTGAGTGAAGGGTTGTCCGAAGGTTGCCTCTCCCGAAATTTGTTATTAACAAACTCCGATTAAAAGTCGATTTTACTATTTCCTCATGAAATGAATTCCCACATGTCACAATATCCTTGTGTACTCTACAGATGTGATGTTCCAGTTGTAAAAGTAAAGAAAGGGTTGTTATTTTTCCGGTTCAGCAAAGGCATAAATCACCACTGGATGTTCACTCTCAGCATGCACTGGATTGAATATTTCTTAAGATGAAATCTCTGAATTCATTTTTATTTGTGTTTCAGGGATCAACTGTAATGTAGATGTCTGATTTATTGAATGATTTATTTAATATCTGATTTATTAAACAAGATATGCTCTAGCTAAATTTTCATTTTCATCTCTTGTCCCTTGGCAGGTGTACAACAGTAACACTGGTTTTGTAGACAACAGAGAGACCACATTATAATGTGTAATGTATAATAAATAATTGACAGCAAACAAGACACATCACATGGAAAAAGCATCTCACAAAGACAGAGTAATCACCCCCCCATACCTCTTTACTGGGTGTTCTTTCAGCCTTGTTTAGTTAACGTCCTGTCATAACACTTTCCCCTTCCAGTTGTATGATAGTGTTTTTGTGAGTGATATAAATTACAAAAATAAATAAATAAATCCCACATTTGAACTGATATCCTGATATGTTTTAAATTTTACTTAGATGAATTATTATTCCAAAATATTAAAGTGTGCAAACTTTTTTGGCTGAGCCAAAATCTGGCTATAATATAATAATTGGATCCTCCTAGAATAAGTTTATTGCACCAAATCAATCTTTTTTGTGTTCAGCTTTCATGAGAATGGTTATCATTACCTTTTTCCAAAGAACACGTTTATTTTAAGCTTCAGTATGACTTATACTAATATTTTCTAAGTTGCTCTCCAAAAGCAACATACTGGAAATCACACTGTAAAATTAATTAGGAGCGTTTTATTCAGAAATGACAGCCAAACTACTGTGCACATTATTTGGTATTACTTGATCACGGTTGGGTTTTGATATTCTGTGACACTACCCACACTTATGGCATGTATGTCTTGCAAAGACCCTATTGTGGCTAACAAATGAAAGGTAATGAAAATTTGATCTAACATTTCAAAAATGTTGTGGTTTGCTGAGTCTGTCCTGCATGAGGAACCCCCTGCATCGTGCCCTGCCGTGCTTTCAGAAGACTTTAACCTCGCCTGCCACCCCCTCCCCCTCACACTTTTTCATTTGGAGAAGTGTAAAATTTTATTATATTTGCAGTATATCCTTACTTTTTATTTTATTCAACCTTCAACATTTAATTTAACAAAACAACATTTACCCTTTATTTAACCAAGAAGACCATCAAGGGACTTAAATTTACTTCTCAACAGGCCACTGAATCAGCTTTACTGTACAATGCTGATGGAGCTAGAAAGAGAAGTGACACAAAACAGCAATGCTCTATAAGTCACACTCTGTTATATCTGTGTTAAAGGCTAGCATGGTGTATGACATGAGTGCTTCATGGTGTTGCGAGGGAACTGTCTGACCTGGGGGTTGTTAGCCAGTTATGTGCCACTGTTGATCTTGAACTCTTGCAGATGCACTTTAAGTCACTCTGGGTGAGGGTGTTGGTAAAATGACTGTAATGTAATTTAATAGATTGTACTGTATGCTCAGAATAGCAAAACACTATCCCAGAGGGACAGCACTGTCCCGTTTGGAATCAGTGGGCTCCCTGGCTGCGCCTTCCTCTGGTGTAACAGTAGCTCCACAGCCCTGTGTGCCCCCTCCCTAAAGCCCGTCTTTACAGAGTTTAGTACCCGGCTGCTCAGTGCACACTGCCTGCCATATGGAACCTGAGAAAATGCAAGGAAAAAACCCTTTATGTGACAATTACTGTAATATCCCTGGACGCATTAATTTCATGTAACTGCTTGGAAATGAGATCAGAACCGTCGTCAGACCTTTTTTCCCCTCATAAAAACAATTATCATTTTATTTTTGTTTTATTCTTTTACGTTACTGGGAGCCATCCAAAAATCCACAGAAATGAGACTGGGGGGACTGCTAAACATGTGGCAGCAGTTTGGAGATAAACGGGTTTGAAAACGAGCTATTTATAGTAAATATCAAATGTTTCACGCTCCTCAAGAACCTCTGTTATTTTGAGTAGAGCTGCCTTTTCAGATCAGCTTTGGCAGTATAAAGAGCAGGCAGCCTTGGTCATTACTGAAACCATACTTTTAACATTTAGTTTTATTATTTATTTATTTATTATTTTTACAAGTATGGCTGTTCAGATTCCTGACTTAATTCAAAATGTCAACAGTCCAAGTATAGACCAAAAAGAGAGCCTATTAAACAATTATGGAGTTTTATTTAATACACCCATCAAAGGATTGTTGTACAATCTGACACCAGTATTATTCTGTCTTAATCTAATTGTGAGCACCTACATTTCAAAATAACTTCCTTTGATGTTTTCCAGTTTTGTCATAACCAGACACCATAGATTACAAATAAAATTATTTTCTCTGAAATAAAAAAAGTTCCAAAAATCTAATCAAACACTGGCAGTGTTGTTTCAGTTTCCCTGCATTTCCTCTGAGTGTCGGAGAAACTACACGATTCCAACAGTCTTGTCACTCTTGTTTACATCTGTATTTTTCCCTGAGCGGAGCACATGTCTCATCTCATCTCCCTCACCCCAGCCCGCCTTTCTCAGTGCGCTATTGAGCATCTGCTCTGAACTTTAGCCTGTTTCTGATTACTGGTGTAGTGTGTGATTGATGTAGCAGTGCTATTATTGTTGCCTTGTTGTAGATTGTCCCCTTTGCGTGGGAATAATATGTTTACTTTACTATCGCTGTTTCAAGTAATAACATTTTGTTTTGATTGTGCTGCAGATGATAGCGCTGTTCCATCTGGCCTCTCCATCTGACCTAAACTGCGAGCTGCCCTGGATGAGCTAGAGGAATTGATGTAAATTCTGCCACCACCTTTTGTTTAAACTGGCTTTTTTGTTTGTTGGTTGTTTTAATACATCTGATTGATGTCAAGACTGTAAGATGGAAGTCTATCAGCATGTGGTTAAACAGAGGGACACAGGGTGGAGACAGCCTGTGTGCGAGGAAACAGCAGGCAGAGCCATAGACAGCCTGACGGGTAGCTGTGTAAAACACACTTGACAAGGGAGGAGGGGGCCATGGGGGTGGGAGGTGGGTGGATGTTGGAAGGACACACAGACTGAAAAACAGGGAGATATCTGAGGTGGAAAAGAGCAAAGACCCCCATGGAAAGATGTCTTATTCCTCGGGACAGGAGCAGCGGGAGGGATGGAGGGTCGGAGAGAGGGGAGGGAAAAGAGGGAGAGTGATTGATGCTCCCGGCCACAGCCCAGTTGGCCCCAGGGGCCGGGCAGATCACTGGAAGCGAGTAAATATCCAGGGATAATTGAATGGCTCATTCACTTGAGAGAAAGCAAGACGGATGGGTCAATGATAACCCCCCTGTCTTTGCGGTGGCCTGGTGATGCGGGCCGGTGGCTTTGTGCAAAAGGAAGTGCTATTAGCATATGCAAGGCCCCCCCATTGTAGCACCTCTCCCCTTCTTCCCCCTCTGCCACAGCCACCCCCATCCGGCATCTATGATGGATGGGTCCAGCCAGGAGAATGCTGGGAAGTTGGAGGGCGGTTTTCTGGGGGCGGTTGTGGAGGGGGTAGGTGGGGGTGGTTACCCCCCTCCTGAAGTGGTCTTCTTTTGCACCTTGGCTGTAGAGAGACAGGGGAAACCAGCGTTTTGTCTCCATAACCCCTGACCCCACCCGTCATCAATAAGGGCCGGACAGAAGCGGGCTGAGGTGAGCGCGGTGTGGAGCCCCTCGTTTATCTTCATTTGGGGAGTGTGGAGGGTGCACGGCTGCCCTGCTCCTCTCTTCTCCATCACTCCATATCCTTTCAAGCTCCTTTCACCTTTTCCCATTTCCTTTGCTCCATTTGGTTTGTCTCTACCTATACTATTACTCTCAACTTCAGCCCTAATTTACTGTTCTTTCCTCCTACTCCTTTAATTCAGTAGTTCAACTTTTCCCTTCTTCTTTCATTAAATTTTCCCACTCTGTCCTTTCATTTCCTTTTTCTTACTGGTCTTTCATTCACTCTCCATCTTTGGCTCTGTCTCCTCTTGTGTATTCATCCAGGCATTGGACTGATACAGGTAGCCTATACTACATATTTATGTTTGAACTGTTCCAGTAGGATAATCAGTCCATCTTATGTTTTAAATATCCTCTTGGTTTGATATTAAACTTATTCAGCTGTCTGGTCTTGGAACACACTCCAAAGCACTTCAAAGCTGAATGAGTTTATTTCTGTTGAGGAATTCAAATGGATTGTTGATGACCATGTGACTAACCTACTGTGGTTGCTTTATCTCACCACAGTACTTGTTATAACGTATTTATCTGATCATTACTTTATGCCTGTGTGTTTAACACTGTGAAATGTTGTTTGTGTCACACATTATCTCTCTCTCTATATATATACACACATATTGAAGGCTAGGAGTAGTTTTTTCTCCCTTGCAGTAAAGTGACTTTTGCTGCTACTATTTTTGACCAGGTCTCTCTTGACAAAGGGATTATCTCAGTCAGAAAGTAACCTGCCTAATAAAAAATGGGAAGGAGGTAAGACCACTGAACCATTACATCAGGTATTAAAGATACCAAAAATGCTAAAGGTATCAAAAAAACACTATTGCTACATTTCTTCAAGCAGAATAGCTTGAAAATCTCACAGCTGACTAACAGTGGAGATTTTCTGAGCCAAAAGAATGACATCTTTGTTTTGTGGTTTCTGAGATGAGGCAAAAGGCTGACAAATGAAATCTGGCTAGGTGAGTGTTCTGTCTGGTCTGTTCTGAGCCAAAGTCAATTCAACACTGATTTGTCAAAATATTTGATTAAATGCCCTTTCAACAACCAAAGTAAAATGTGTAGTTTTTATTTTTATTTCTGAAAGCATGTTCAGTTAATCTGTATGGCTGGGCCGATCTATCCAAGTAAAGCATCATGTACTCATGACATACTGTTCTCAAATCCAGGGAGCCATGTGTAACCCAGTACCAGAGACTGTCTATAGCAACCACATTGTCTAACTCCCAAAATCCTTCTGTCTTCTCTACTTCTTTCATATGAGACCGTGGTCTGCAACTGTGGTCAGGGAGAAACACAGGGTCTCCTCGTTTTAGTTTATTCCATAACAAAGCATATTAAGACCTATGAAACCAGCTGGGGTGAGCCAGATGTGTAATAAATAGATTTTTTTTCCAATTTATTAATACATTATTTAAGTATGGTGACAGGAATTGATATTGTTGTGTTAAAGTTTATGAATATCATGAGGAGGTGTGTCTGCGGCCAGAACATGGACCACCACCAGTACTGTAAGATAAAAGGGCAGAGGCCTATCTTTCGTGTGATAATGGAGATATGGAGCTGATGCTCTGGTCAGTTTATAGAATCAGTGTTAACACTTAAGCACCTCTGTTTCTCTCACCAACACACCAGAAGATTCAATCCTATCAGGCCATGGTAACTAGGATACAGATTTTTTTTTTAAACCAGCCCCTCAGATTACAACTCTCAATGAGGATCTACGTGTTCGAGAAGTGCAGGTACATTCAGAACCTGTTGGATTTACATGGGCCATCTGTGATAAATCTGGACTAGACACTATGCAAATAGGCTGGCTATTGTTTTTGCCAGGTGTGTTATCTTTCATGTGGCCGACGCGGCTCACAACACACTCGTCCCTTTGGACGGAGCCGGTTCCTCGCTCGCTCGCTCCAACAATAACTTCCTCACCCCAGATTTATTTTTACCTCCTTCCTCATGAGACAAGGACACAAGAACACACAATCATGTTTTGCCATCACACATAAAGTGTTTTTTTCTCCTCCTTCTTCTACCTTTTTTTTTTAGCCTGCGTTCGGTGCACGCTATGTTGTTTGTGTCTGGCCTCTGAGCGGGATGCACACCCTGGCTGAGTCCACACTGATGCCCCAGATCAGCAGCCTCCCCCAACCTCTGCTGCTCAGCACAGAGGCAATCCCACGGTACCTTGGGGTTTGATTGCTGTCTCTCCTTAGCCTTTTTGGCAGTGCACACATGGCCTGTTTAACGCTGACCCATTCAGGAGCTCAAACGCTCTTAATGAAGCCTAACGATTGCCTCTGTTCACACTGCTTCTGACTTTCCAAAGTAACGTCAGCTCTGTAGAATCCTTTGACCGCACCGTTATTATGTACGCATATTGCTAGAACAACACTGTTGGTGGGCAGAGTATCCGTGCTTGAGGCACTTTCTGGCTTTGTGCCGCCATGTGGAAACCCCTCATCCCCAGCAGCAGTGTTCTAACAGAATATAAATGAATAATAATTAACTTTGAAGTCAGTCACCCAACCATCATATACCATCTAGCGATGAGGTTATCAGAGCACTGACACACTTATATTTAAGTTATGTATGCGTTTCTTTCAGTCATGAACTGGTGACACAGTTGCATGGTATTGTTAGGAGCAGAGTAGCAGAGCTCAGCAGTGCAGCCTCTACTGCAGGATCAGGGGGGACAGTGTTATGGCGGGGGGGTAGGGGTAAGGATGAGAACATGTCTGGAAGAAACCATTTCCAGAATTGGCCTGATTGGCAAGAACAGTTAGATCATCTCTGAATTTGCATCACTTTGTGGGACTGAAAGCCAGTTTTGGTTTGTGGCATGTAATTCATCTCGATTTCAGCAACTTATTGGTTAGAAAATATCACATGGCTGCTCATGGTTGCATAAGCTCACTTTCTACAGACCAGGCCGCACTCAATCATCATATGGACTTCATCTCAAAATGTACCTGTCTTGAGTTTTGAAGCCCTGCTGTGTCGTGTTAGCTAGATTAGCCGCCCCTTCAATGTGCTCACCTGTCAGCCACTGATTATTTTACAGACTACAGGTCACATGATTCTGGGGACACCTTGTCCTTATGGAAAAGCAGTACCTTAAGCACGCTCTTTTAAAACTCCATACATGGTAATGTACTTAAAGTGAAAGTTTTAAATACATATGTAAGGTATTTCTTAGGAGTTAAAGCATACTTCAGTATACTTTAAAATTATTTTTTAAAATGATATATGCTACTTTTTGTATGCATGTGCTAATCTAGAAAGGTTTATCTAATGTTATAACAAATAATATTACATTTAATTATATTACAAACTATAATCCATGGAATCCTCGGTGACTGTAAAAACCATACCCCTGGAAGGAGAAATACATCTGTATTTTGTGTCTCTGTCTCCCTGTTACAGATTCTCTGGTCATATTTAAGCAATAACAAGAGGAAAGCCCCGCCTGGAGACAACAGGGCCATGCGTTCACAGACTGAGCCACTTATTCAGGAGACATCCCTTGTCTTCAATGATATGGTGATATGGTCATCAAGCCCAAAAGGTCTGGCTTGAGTCAACCATCACAAAAGTGCAGGTTGAGCATTTATATACAATTTACTGATACAATTTAGCTATCAAATTCAATTTAGTTCGCTGGTAATTTGTGGTAAGAAGAGTTTTTTTTTATCCTGAATTCTCAAAGTAGTTATTTAGGTCACATAAACGATGTTTGAGTTTTCTTTATTATTTGTATGGCCTTTCAGCTCAATATCTTATTATAAAATATATGCGTTTCAACTCGGCAGCCCTGGTCTGTAGTGCTGCAAAGCACTGATAGTGCACTGAAGTGCGGGTCGCGGACGCGAGGTTCACAGTTAAAGGCTACATACAACAGCCACAAACTCCCCTTCACTTGCCGAAAAACTGTATGAGATGAGGGAGAGCAGAAGTGCGGTGCTGTCTCCCGTTACAAACACTTCGATAACACTTCAAAGACCAGCCCCAGGAACACCAGCGTTTGCGGTAAAAAGGAAAAAAAAAAGAAATGAAAATTCTTCTCGGTTTGCTTTCAAGTTAATGGGCCGCGCCTCAGTAGAAAACATTTGCGCGCACTTGTTTTATTGGAGTCAGCCTCCTCATGTGTGGAAGCGACTTTGAGCTTGGGTTTGATGTTTTGCTTCACACAAGTGCAACTAGGCAGCAGCTCCGTTAGTGGTTGATAAAGTAATACGCAGCGTTTAATGGAGAACGGAAAGAGGGGAAACTGCAGGACATTATGATCATACTGAGCTTGTTACACTGCCGCGGTCATTGAAAGTGCAGAGTAAAAGTCAAAGAAGAAAGTTTTAAAATCTTACAATAAAAATAATATTCAATAACGAGTGAGTGTCTAAAGTTTCAGTGCTGTTCTGTCTTCCGCTTCTAAATATTGCAGCCTGTTATATTTCATTTCTACTTCTCCTCATCTGTCACCAACCACACGCACCCCTTAACTCCCACTTAAAAAATAATGATTATCTTTGATAAAAGGGAAGATGCACCTGCGCTTTTCATAGTGGTTTACCCACAAAGTGGTGCACATGTTCAGCTGAGAGCCAGCTGCATCAGGGTCTGCAGGGTCAGCACACAGGTCTCTGTTCGACCCCAGATCAGCTGCCGTTGTGTAATCATATAAAAGGCTGCTCATTGTATCAAAACACTTAAGCAACCTGTAATCACGCTCAAAAATAGAGGACAGGGATTTAATAGGATATTAAGGACATGAACCCTGCTCGGGTCTTGACACACTTCCAAGAACAACACCATGCAAATGAACACCGGAGGCAAAAAATTGGTGGTTTGTGTAGATGCAATCACATCTTGCTAACATGTTATATAAAGTGTGTCTATATATGGATCGATAGATATCAGACGGCTGTGTTTTTGATGTATTAATAGGACAGGAGCCGCAGTGGTGCATTGTGGGTCCCTTAGAGAAATTGGCAGGGGTGGAACGGTATCAAATTGCTCCCAACAAAGACTCAGCTGAACCTGGGACAAGAGGAAAAAATGAAAGCATCATGACACCCATAACACCGCACCTTATAGAACATCTTTCAGATATTTCAAAAGATTCTGCTTCATGCTTTTCTATTGCCTTATGTCCCTTCATGTGTATTCCCAAGATGCATCAAACTGGAATATTTTGGCTTCAATGACATGGAGACTTAATGCATTATGTTTAAGAAATGGACCCAAGTATCTGGTGGGGTTATAGAATCTGGACTCATTAGGACAGGTCCCAGGATGTCATGACCTGCCTCAGAGGTTCATCAGTGTTAGCCAGAGAGGAGCGTCAGCACAGAGTTCAGACAGAGGTCTCTTGAGCTGGCAGGAAAGGGACTTCCTCATCCCTGACAAAACTGGTTTTGCCCAAGTAATCCGCTTCCAAAGCATTGTTTTTGGCACATTGCTCTTCACACGTGCTGGTGATTACTATCGAGTAGGTGCTGAGGCCATCGGCTGGTCGCAGAAGCCATGGAAACCACCATGGCCATGGTTTGTGTTTCCAGAGAAAAACACTTAATTTAGTCACTGCTTTCTTAGGTAACCTCACCCAAGGCTGCCACTGATTGGAAAAAAAAACGTACTCATGGCCCTAAATGATAATTCTAATGAAGTGACGAGCGATCTGCCTGAACTGTTTTTGCTGTACTCATCTATTCAATGGTATGGTGATAGAATAGCAGTACAGACTTAATCAAATTTAATGGCTTCCTATCTATGATATATAAAGCTTATAGAAAAGCTGACCTCTATAGTCGAGATTGGACTGATCAAAAGAATATTTATTTAATTATTTACCTACTTTTATAATTCCAAATGTTCTTTATGCCAAATAAAATTGCAGGCCTAGGTTAATACAGCAACATACATCTTTCAAGACAGCTACCATTGGCAACTGTATTTCCTGAAACATCAGAATGCTCCTCACAGCCTTTTTTTTCACTCTGCAATCCACTGGTGGTGTGTAGTCATTCTTAGTGATGGAAACATTTGTTTTCACAACAGTACAGTTGGTAGGCCTTGATTACAGACCTTGATTCAGCAGGTTCTTGTCACAAACACAATGATGTTTCTACACACTGGGTCAAGTTGAGATAAACATGGCAAATAGACAGAGAAATAAGGAAACACACAGCAGGTCACCTGGGTCACACTGTTTGTCACTGACACACAATAATTGACTGCTGGATTTTACAGTCGCCAGGCCAACATGCTTGACTCACAGAGGAAAACATTTTTTTTTTCTCCAGCAGCAAACAAAACATGCACTTACTATTGAGGAATACACACAGGGAAAAAAAGAAACTGAAGTTAGAAAATAAATACATTTGAAATAATCTGAACTTCCCTCTGGATAACCTCCAACCTGTTGCAAGGAACTTCCATTTACCAAAAACGCCTTGTGGATAGCAATCGAGCTGCTGCCATATCGCTCCCATTTATCAAACATAACAGGGCAGTTTAAGGTCAGGCTTCTCTGAGAGCTCAGACTCACAGGAGACGAGGAAGTCCTCCAGATCTGCTGCAGGCTACTGTTTAGAGACTCCCTCCTGAGTTACAGCGACCTCAGCACTTCTTCACAGGGATGGATGACAGCGGCTAGTGAGAGGCAGGCCCACCAGCCCTCCCCTGAGATTGTGACCTTTTAGGGGGTCAGACTGAGAGGCTCTCAGTGGACGGCTCCAAAGGTGACTGGATCTAGGTACTGGGCATCAGCCACAGCCCAGCTGAGCATATAGTAACAGTAACAGCGTGTGGAGTGAGTGTGTGTGTTTGGGGGAGAACAGGAAGCTGTGAATGGCAGACCAGCAGGCTGGGCAGAGGTTGAAGGGCAGTGAATAAATCACAGCATCTCCATCAGCATGTACTGTGTGTGTAGGAGTATGTGTGAGTGCGAGAGTGAATGAGTGCATATGTGTGAGTGCGAGAGTGAATGAGTGCATATGTGTGAGTGCGAGAGTGAATGAGTGCATGTGTGTGAGTGTGAGAGTGAATGAGTGCATGTGTGTGAGTGCAAGAGTGAATGAGTCAGTGAGCATCTGTGTGTATGAGTATATTGTGCATTTTTATATGCGAGTATGTGTGAATGCATGTATGCGTGTGATTATATGCAGGTTTTATTCTTCCACCAATCCAGACTGGGTGGTCCAAGCCTGCATGCGGGTGCCCTAAAGACCCGAGACCTAACAAAGTGCCTTATAGCTGTAAAATAACACCCAGCCGCACGACTGAGCAAGCTCATGGGAGGCCCTGGGGTGGGTAATACTCCCCCATCCCTCTGAGCCACACCCTACACCCCACACCCAAAACTTTCATCTCCCCCTTCGACCCCCTGCTACTTGTGTTGCCCCATTAAGAGTGTGGCATCTGTCACAACAGAAACCAATTACACACAAGTGTTAATCTGTTAATCTCCCTCATAAAACTTCCAAATCCAGCTCTCCATGAAAAACATAAGGCTGGGATGCCATCAAAACCATACAGCAGGAGAGTGTTAGCAGCTGCACAGCTCCACTCAGCAGATTTGAGGCACACGTGCGAAATGGCAAGATAGTGTGATTTATGGGCTGGTGGGCTCTGTGTGTTTGTGTGGATAGATAAACCTGCTGCTCCTTAATGTCCCATGCAAAGTGCATTTCACTGCTGTGTGTGCTTGTAAGTGAGCGTGTCAGTGAATATGTGTGGGCGTGTTTGTGAGTGTGGGTGTGTGTGAGGCTGTGTGGGAGTATGTATGTATGTGAAGAGCATATAGAGCATATAGACACTGAGGTGAAGTCTGGAGGCTGCAGGTCCATCCACCTCAAAGCAAGATCACCATTTATCTCCACAAAGTAGATGAGAGCAGCAAACATGCACTGCTAGCTGCACAGACCGCAATGTCATTTCTCCCATGTCCGATAGATCAAAGGGTGGGGTGTTCAAAGTGCGCTCACTCCGAGAACAACTCTGTTCCCATTTCAACAGGGAACAGTTACACAAGGACAACCATGGGAACAGTTAGAGGGGAAAACTGTTCTGATGTTTTGGAAGGAAATCTTACCGCAAGACTGAACAAAGGGGATTTCAGGTTGTCATCAACGTGTCAGTTCAATCAGACCAAAAATTAAGGATTTTCTCAAAGTTCTGTGAAAAACGTGTTGAAATAAATAAATAAAAAGAAAAAGCCAAGGCACATTCTGTCTTATTTTGTTTGTTCCTTTATTTATTACTTGTTCATATTTGCCTTAGCTTTATTAGTATTGTAATAGCCCAAGGTCATTAGTGGTTTAATGTTAACACAAACTGTACAGTGTGTCCGTCTCTGTCAACAGCAGCGCAGTCAGGACGTCTAAAACGCACCAGTCTGTTGTGGCACTTATTGTTCGCAGGCCTTTCTCTGGTTCTGGGTTTGGGGTTGGCTCTGTTTGGGCCCCCCAGTGCCAGGATGGTCCTGCATGGGCCCTGGTGCTGGCAGTGATTCAGCAGAACCAGGACCCGTTTCTCTGGCAATGCCACGGACCCAAAGCCAGCAGCAGCTCCACAAACTCACCAACGGGCAGAGGAGAAATTTAAAATAATACAAAAATAATAAAACAAAAAAGTTAAGGCACGTTCACAAGTTCATTCAACCTCAAACATTTTGCAGACACATACATACACACATAAACATACACGCACGCATACACGCTCACACACATCAAAAGAAATGCTAGCATGGCAACACATTCTCCACCCTCTGGTTACCTTCCAGAAACACTGGATGAGAGAGGAGGTTTGTTTTCCCTTTTTTGCCCATGTGATACATCTGTCTTTCACAACAGTCCCTTTAGGCTAGAGTAGGACACTCACTGTACAAATGGCACAGGGAACAGAGGAGTTAATCCACATTAAAAGCATGTCAGTTTACCCCCCCACAGACACACACACACAAATCTCCCTCGCCCAAAATATCTCCCTAAAAACCTAATTCCACACCCCATATCCCATTTCTAATTTACATCTGTATTGCACCCACTTTTATATGACATTAACAAGGAAAATTTTGACTTTTATACTTTTTTTGCTGTGCTTGTAATTTAAATATTGACAGAGACCCACTTATGATTGACAAAGATTGGAAGACCTAAGAATATAACCATAAGTATCAACAGACATGTAGTGATCATATATATGTGATGGAGAGGGGGGTTACATTTGTGGACAGTTTGGATGGGACAATCCACAAGGCCAAGGCTTTGACAGACCTTTTCCATGTAGGGCTAGAGGTGGAGTTAAGCAGTATAAAGACTGCCCCTACCAACCCCTCCGCCAGCCATTCGCCCCGCGAGCCATTCGCCCCAGTCTTTGATTTGGGGATACCAAGAACAGAGTCAGTGAGAAATGCAAGAGAGATCCTCCACCTTCAGCAGGGGGGGTCCAGCAACAGATCATGCCACAGATCTGTGAATTAACTGGATGGGCTACCACTCATGGGGGAAAGACTAGCGACTTCTCTTCTGGCTGAGTCTGTCAGTGGTGCATCAAAGATCATTGACCAAGAAAAACATGGTGGTCATTTGTCCGCTGCAAATTTAAGGGCTTTGAAGTCCATTTATGCAGAGTTTGTGTACAAACTAGCTATGCTCAAGTGACTCAATAGACCCATCCTGAGAATGGAATTTCCCATAATGCTCTACAGCTCATGATGTTGACAATGATTTGTGATTTGCCAAATCTCAGCATGCAAAGCAAAGGCTGCAGGAGGAGTATGGAGCAGAGTAATAATACGAAAACTTTCCCCATGGGGATTGCAGTTGCAAATGCTAACTGTGGAGAAGGAAGCACAGTTCAGGTGTTTTAACTTATTTTACCACCAAAGAACAGCAGAAACAGAGAAGTATCTTAGAAATGGTTGTGGCCACTGGTGTGGTCTTCTGTCCTTTGCACAGTCAGTGCTCAGGGAGCTAAAGCCATTTCCCCGAATCGGTTCCAGTTACTCAGGTTTCCCTTAGCTGTGCAGAAGCTAAGACAACCATGAATGTGGCCTGTCTGCTGCCTCCAACTTTTACAACAATTTGATTGAGGGTTATATATTAAAACGTCATCGCCAGAGCCGGTGAGCAGGGCCACCTGGGTGGAGACCCAATCTTGAGCCCGCCTCTCTGTGCATCCGTCCCGGTACGTAGGCAGGCAGATTGGCAGGAAGCCGTTTCAGGGAGTTGCCTCAGGAAACACATGCAGTCCACTGAAAATCCCGAATCTGCCCTGGTGAACAGCCAGCCTTTCACAAAAGTGACAGATGCACAGCTCTGTGCTTCAGAGGAGTCATGGGAGGGGGGAAAAGGAGATTGGGGAAACCACTTCCAGGTCCAATTAGAGTAAACAGGAAGTGCCATGTCTGAAGGCGGGAGGAGGGGCCTACTGAGCCCATTGGAAGGAGATAGGATAGGATGATGGGATTTTTATTTTAGGTGGTATTGTTCCTCTCACGCCAGGAGTGATTAGGTGCACTTGGCTGCCTCTCGAATGGGGGCAAACAGTGAATAATAATAATTTGGAGGGGGCCTTAGGGTGTGGCTACAGTAAGCTCAGGGACCGCAGCCAATGAGGTGGGATAATTATGATTGGTGGGCGGAGATCAAATTCCTCAGCTGTTTGACCACAGTGTCGATGAGCTTCTGCTTGTCGCGCTCGTTCTTGCGGAACTGGGCGAAGACGTTGTTTTTCCGACTCGTGTCCTTCATCCTATGGAGGTGGAGGGTGAGGGAGAGAGAGAGAGATGGGAAAAAGAGAATAGCATTGAGAATTTCTGAAATAAATTCACATGACTGGATAACATAACCCAATATTTCTAAGAAAAAGTTCACCAATTATTGTTTAATGGTGTGACAGATGACAATGAACACCCCGAATGCAACTCAAGTCAGCTTATGGTCCTTGCTTAATATGTGTTTTAACCTCATATGATCTTCCTTTTGCAAATGCCTCTTTGCTTCATTATTCCACTTAATACTTCACAGCCTGCCAGATGTTTGAACAAATTCTCTATTCCTGAAGAATAGCTGTCTCCAATTCAGACCCACTTGGCTCATCCTGATGTCTTCCAGATATATATGTCACATCCTGTAGTTTCAAAAGGGTGTTGCTCAATGATCGAGTTCCAAAAACTGACATGTCATGACAGCATACGTATTTCTGCCGTGACAGTAAACCTTGTCTATCCTCCAAGTTCCCGTGTGGTGTGACATGCGTTCTTGCATATTACAAAAGTGATGTAGCTGTCTTGTTTGTAAAGTTACTGAGAAAATTAGTCAAACAAGTCCAGTGAATTTCTACATCACCACTACATGCTTCTGTTTTATGAGTATTTAAGGAGTAGCCAGTTTGGCTGGATTGAGACTTTAACATGTGTCCATGTGTTAATGAACCCTAAGCCCAACAGTGAATTCTGCAAGTGTGTTTAACCCAATATTGCTGCACCAGGATGTGACATGCCGGTTTAAGCTCTCACTGATTCTATCAGTGGTGTTAGTCATCCCTAAACCGGATTGCATGATCGTTCTCCTCTCAAATGGCCCTGAATCCTGCAGTGGCAAACAGGCCTGCCAGCATACCTGATCATTGCGATAAACTGATTATTTTTACTGGGTAACGATCACACAGAAACAGAGCTGCTCCTCTGTAGTCACCAGTCCTTGAGTATGCAAATCCTACCACACCTCAACACCACAAAAATAAACATGGTATGTCAGATTTTGCTCTCTGTCTCCCCCTTTCTCTCAGTCTTACTCCTTTTATATCCTTTTCAATTGATTATCTTTTCCTCTCTTCTCATAGTCTCTTTCTTCACTCACTCTTTCCCCCTCTATATCATCTCACTTTCTTCCAGCATTTTCTCTCTCTCTTCCCTCACTTTTTTCTCTCCATCTCCCACTACCCCTCCCTCTCTGTACTCAGGCTGGCTGCAGTGGAGTGCAGGGTCACTGGGCTGCTCTGGGTCACAGCACTGGCCTGTGGGGCACTGACAGCCAGTTAGGCCACTGAAGGAACACTGGGGCTGCCCTCTGGCATCCAGCAGTGCTGTGACAGTGTCACTTCAAAACAACCTGTGCAGGTTCACACCACTCCCCAAAACCTGAAATATTAGGTTTTCTAAAGTGGAGTAATAACATGGGAAAGTATTTTTCTCAACAGCATGCAGAACACCAAAAAATACAGGGTGACACATGTGATAATCAAAGCCCTATACAGACACATAGTAATATGATGTAAATGTATTAATCTAAGCAGGGATAGAAAGGCAGAACAAAAATTACATTGCACACAACACTGAAAACATAAGACTTTGAAGAATCGTTAATGTGTCTAAATTTTAGTTGTTCCAGTTTTGGGGATTTTTTTTATTAGATTCAATGTTGTTGCATGTGGTCTGGTCTTTGGCTGCCCTCATTCAGAGCTTTGTGGACCAAAGAGAAAAACACTTCCTAATTCTGTTACATCACTGTCCAAACCTTCAGTTTATATTCATATCTATGTTTGTCCTTTTGTCCTAGATGCGACCAGCCTGCCAAGCTTCTGCACCACACAGCCACTTCCACCTGCTGCGTTACAGGACCCAGGGCACAGGGCCTGCTCCGTTAGCTGCTGAGCTCCTATCATCACTGCAGTTAAGCTAATCTCCACAATCACCTCCGTTATTAGCACCATCCTCACTGCTAGGCTCTGTTGTCACAGCGATAAGCGATAGCAATCTTGGGTCTGGTCGCGGCCACTGGTGTTGCGATTGACATCGCCATAGCACCTGGCGGGGAGGGGGAGGAAGCGGGTGCAACAGAGGAGCCATGACAACCCCCGAGCTGGGCATCTGCGTGACTCGCTGAGTGCTCAGCAGGAAGTCAGCTCATTTCCCGCGCCAGAGAGAGGCTGCCGCCAGCCACAGGTGAGCGAGGGGCTGGCTCCAGCCCAGGTAGGCACAGACCTCAAGGGCTCATTTAAGTGTTCCCACTGTGCCAGTCATTCAGGGCCTCTACTCTCAAAGAGTATCAGAGTAAGATCATTGATCTTCGACCCATTCTGCCTTTCACCGCATAATAGACGAAAGTTTATGGGAGATACAAGAAAACTTTCATAATTTTCTATTGGCTTTAGCCAAAAACTTTGTAACCACTAGTCATCCAAGTCCACACAAAGCACATTACAAACAGTTAATGACAAAACAAATGCAGAATAACACAAAGGAGGACTTGTAGGAGAATGACTGTGGTATTTTATGAATACTTTATGTATATGGGCCAAGAACTCCAAATGCTTAAGGTTTGTGGAGCTGTCAATATTTAGAGCTCTGTGCTTTGTCACTGCATCCTCACCCTTCAAATTTCACAATCAAACAGCAACGTTAATGCATGGCACACTGCACTTTGTTAGCCAGGTAGTGAACACACACCATGCAAGATATGCAACCCTGTGAATAGAATCAATGTCACGCGTTCCCCTGAATAAGGGCCTGGTGCATCCTTGGACCCATATAATGCTGCTTTACTCAGACAGGGGACTGTGGGCGGGCAATACTCCAACTGCAAAGTTACATCAATAGACTTGCTCATTTCTAATGATCCACTCCAGCCCCGATTTTAAACACCAATGCCTCGTAATTAAGGAAACAAAATGTGTGCTTTTCACACTGGCAAAAGATCCAGGAAGAGTAACGCACATCGATTTCACAATGCCAAGAGTTTCGGGGCACTCTCAGGGTAAGTGCAGCTAAAGTGGAAAAATGTCCTTTCTTTTTCTGTGGAGTAAAATTAATCTTTAACCTCCTGAAAAGGCTCCTCGTGCGTCGGCCTTTTCACTTGTGCTGGAGCGACAAGGCGAGTAACACACAGAGGGCAGCCAGAGGGTACAATGATGAAGGACAGCCAATCAGATCTACACACATCCACTCTCACTCAAACACATACATACACATCACTACATATAAGCTCTCTTAAACATGCACTCACATACACTCTTACACACACTCTCTTACACATAAGCACACACACATTCTTAAACTCTCCTGCTCCCTTAACACATGTAAATGCAGTCTTACACACTGTTGCTCGCTCACACACACACACACACACACACACACACACACACACACACACACACACACACACACACACACACACACACACACACACACACACACACAATGGGGCCACACGTAGATTGTAACAGAACTCTGGATTCCTAAAAACCACACACAGCCGTGCAAAATGGATAAAGAAAGAAGATCTGGAGGAAAGTGCAGAAAGCCACGTCTAAACCCAAAGATCAGGCAAATACTCACGCTCGAGAAATCCTTCAGAGACAAGACAGTGGAGGAGAGGAAGAAAAAAGAAAAGCAGTCATAACAGAGTGCTGAAGCCAGGCCTACATTACAGTAGAAATTCACACAGGCCACACGTGTGGAATCCATACATGCACTTTTTGTCTGTGTCTGTTTATGGTTTCTTGCTCATTTTTCACAGCGAACGATACTCACTCTGTTCAGGTACCCTCACTTCCCCAATCTATAGGTCTGAACCCATCTCTCAGTCATTCACAATTCTAACAGCAATTTGATGCAAGGGTAGACTTTGTCTGTTTGGTTTGTGTCCATCTGTCAGTCATTTGGGAATATCATGCCTTGTGAGTACATCTGAACGTATTCTTTTCAGGATTTCACTGATCGTTCTTTGCTTAATTATTAAACTAGCCCCATCAATATGTGATCAAGCTTATAAAAGCCAATTAACATTGAACACAGTAAAAATTTCATGTGGAGACACAAGGACAGACTCACTTCTCCAGCAGAGCTAGTGCGGTGTGGGGGTTGACTCTCAGGTACTTGCAAGTGGGGCGGCCGTAGTCCGCCAGGTAGGTGGACCAGTCCCACTGGGTAAAGAGGTCCAGGAGCTAGAGAGAGAAAAATAAAGAGAGAGTTTGATGTTGTTGTTTGCACAGGCCGAAGGACAGTGAACAGACCTCTGGGATACATCAGTTTATATTGTAGCTTTAAGGATTGGATACTTACTTGATACTTGTTGATATTATTCATATGCTCCAATAATTATTGTTGACTGAGCTGCTATCATATTTATTCTGATCAATATCAATATTACCAATATCAATAATGACCTATTCATAAAAACTATACCTCGTGCTTGTTACAGAAATACAAATGAAATGAATTTGACATAAAGAGGAAGAGAGAGCAGATTATGGGTGAGGACAGGGAGGACACATACACAAGCTCACAAGCAAATACCCAAACATATGTACTGTAACACAGAGACACAATCACTGACTCACACAGTTACTGGCTCAATCAATCACTTTCCCACTCAATGGACATTCCCTTGCAGTGAATGACTGTTCGGGGTTTAGAGGAAGTGACCTCAAAAGGCACCGCCATGCACCCAACCACACCCCCTGTCTCCACGGCGACCCCTCCCCTCCATCCTGCTCAGGTATCAGATAAACTCCTGGGCTCCTGATAATGGGGATTTGCATGTGTATCTCACAGTGCTGAGATTCACTTTCTCTCTTTCACTCGCCCAGTTCTGTCTCCCAGTGTTCTCTGCAGGACAGCAGGAAAAACAGCAGCAGTTATCCTGGAGGTGCGATGGCGCTGGACCTGGAGGAGCAGGAGCTGGAAGAGGCAGAGGTGAAGGTGGAGCTGGAGGAGGTTGAGGTGAAGGTGGAGCTGGAGGAGGTTGAGGTGAAAAGGTGATCACAGGGGGCCGGCCACAAGCAGAGCGAGACGCACGCAAAGCCGGCAGGGGCCGTTTCCGTAATGCTCGGTTGTGTCACACGCGTGCCCTGACCCCCGTTTCACCCCCAGCCCCCCCCGCCTCCATCCCGCCTTCACCTCCAGCTGAACTTCCACTCCGTCTCTCTCCTCTCTCCCTCACCTCGAGCCGACCCCGCCGTTATCGCCCTGCGTTCGCTGAACAAACACCACGCCGAGGACGTTGGGGGTAAGGGGGGCTAGCCTCCGCATTATTACTTCCTCTTATTCTTCCCAAACAAGGAGGAGGGGGCATCGCATGGCAGGGATTTTTTTTCTTTTTTCCCCCCTAGTTCTTGTGTGTCTGGTGTTTGGATAAGGGCTCCTAATGATTATTCTGACTGGTGTATTTGTTTGTTTAGAAAGTTCAGGGAATAGTCATTGCCATTAACGTGGAGACGGGGGGTAGGGTGGGGGGAGTAAACAGAAAGCTGTATTTTGTCATGCATTGTTATCTGCTCATGGCCCTGTTACACACGCAGCTGCTCTCACTCCAGTGCCTGGATGCAGATCGACTGGGTGGGAGTGTATGAGGCCGGGGCCGCATTTTGGGGTGCACCACATGTATATTATATTTCATTACATTACAGTCATTTAGCAGTTTCTTTTCCAGAGCAGCTAACAAAGCAGGAGAACATGGGAGCATTCACAAGATTAATATGTGAAGCAGCACCAGACCAGCCCAACAACATTCCCCGGTCACTGAGCACACATGACACATCACTCAAGCAGCAATGCAAGTCACCATTGCTGATCTGGGCTAAAATGCCACTGGCTGGGGGCAGTGTTTTGAGGTATACTAAATATACAGTTCTCTCCCCACCCTGCCAACACCATGACCTACTAATCTTCACCAATCCTGCCTACAGCATTACACTACCCACAATCCAGAATTTTTTCTGCCTAGAGCACTATGCACAGTTCTCCACCTGCCCAAATCTGGGAGCACTACACAAACCTCTCCCCTGACAAGCATGTGGGCACAACGCATAATCATACTGCCTGTAGTCTGCAGGTTGCAGGTCACTGTGTCTAAGTCACCCAGGGGAGAAAGAGAGGAGAAAAAAGAAAAGAAAAAAGAAAAAAAAAAATCTGTACCAGTGGTCACCCCTCACAAAACCACAGACTCATCCTTCCTGCTCCTGAGAGAGAGGACAACACTGTATGCACTTTCATGCAGGGATTCTCCACTGCAGTCAGTGCAACAAGATTTCCCACACTTCTTACAGTTTTTGTTTCTCTTCCCACCTCCCCTCACCACCCCTCTCTGTCAGTTTCATTCTCCTGCCATCTGTCCTTGTCATGAAATACAAATTGCAAACACTGCCAAAGCATAACAGTAACATGAAAACCAAGTATGTGCTCTCTCTCTTTCTAACATTCCCTCCCCTCTCTCCCTCTTCATTCTCTCTCCCTCACTCAATTTCTTCCTCCCGCTCTCCTTTCCCATCTCTTGCTCTCCTTCCCTCCCTACCCTACTCCCTCCCTCCCTCCCTCCTCTCTCTCTCTCGCAGCCCCGGACCTGACCCCAGGCAGCAGTAAAATGTGGGATGACTGCAGCGTTCTTTCCCAGAGCTCACCTCTGGCCGGCCTCAGAGCCGGCGCATTGTTTTCTGCCTTCCCTGGCAGGCAGCCGCTGGCCTGGGCTTTTATGAGAACTACTGCAGAGATGGCGATAACAATGATAACGACCGCAGCTAAACACAAAACAAAACACCAACAACACCGTGCCGAAAGAATTCAGGAGGGGGGGTGGGGGGATGGGGGTCAAGAACAGGCCGGGGAGGGGTGGGACTGGAGGAGGTGCTCAGGTGCGGCCGACAGGTGTATTCAGGGGAAAGTGACAACACTGAGCAAACAAGAATGTAATGTGTGGATTTGATCTAACTCCATCTTTTTTTGACCCTTCTGTATGGTTACCCATGATATTACCTTCCCATGTTTATTAGCATTGTGACAGTACAGGACATAATCAACCTGTGTATGTAGATTGCTGATTCTGTATGCACTCAGCAACCATAGCCTTAAAATGGATACAAGACCACCGGAGGACATGCTGTGCTAGTATTTCCCCAGTAAGAGTCAGTCATGCATATAAACAAAGGGTCTTACCAATAACCAATAACGTGCAAAGGAGTACGTACAGCACTGGTTTCTGTTATCATATATAGTTTGTGTATATCTCATAAAACTGTGGTGTTACTGAGTTTACATCAGTCTGCCAAAAGATACAGGGTGTGACACACAGTACACACAGAATAGTATCCATGTTTAAAAGTAGCTTGTGAAGTGATACCAGTCAGGCACATGGAGCCTTGACCTACACAGCACACACATATGCATACACCCCTTGGTGAGCAAGCTCAGATCCCTATTGGCTGGGAGATCCATGTTCCAATGTGTTCCACAGATGTAGCCTACAGCTGCGGGTGGTTGAGCTCTTAGCATGGCCCCACAAGCCCGTAACACACACACACTAGTCTGACACCAGGGGAAAGTGTATGACCTGGCCAAACTGGACCCGGGACCAAGTATGCACATGAATTGCAGAGTCCATCTCATCAAAGGCACAACCAAGAGTTCAGGCACTTATTCCACTATAATACCAAAGCCATGTAAAACAGCTGGCAGCAGCAGCAGCAGCAGCAATGAGGGTAAAACTCCAGCTACAGTTTAGAAGCGAACTGAAGAAATCAACCCATCATTGTTAAAAGCCAATCCATTTTGATATGTAGCCTTTGTCAGGGCTTTCTCATCCTTCAAAGGCCCTTGACTGACAACAGAGAGAGCAGGTCATTCAACTTGATCTTGACCTGATTGCCCTCCACTCCAAACTGCAGTTAGCTGTAAACCCTCTCTCTGTGTCTTATGGGCTTCACCCAGGTGGGCTCTGCAGTCTCAATTGGGCAATGTTTCTGTGAAAGACTTTGGATGTGGATCGAGGAGACAGCAGAACCATCTGTGCATGAATGAGGCCAAAGGTTAAGAGGGGAAAAGGCTTTCCTGACAAGGCCTGCTGAAACACCTCTCTCCTCTGTCTCATGCACTGGTCCCCCATAGCTCTCTGATGAGTATTCTCCAGCCAGAAAACAGCATCTCTGAAACAGCTGCAGCCCCCATTACCATGTCACGTATCTTATCTCGGTGACCAAAGCGATAACGGACAGCAACTAAAAGCAATGCCAAAGACCCAAAGAGCTCCCTATCACAGCCCAGCTCTGAGCACTTAGAAACACTATCTATGCAGGTTTGGGGTGCACTCAGAGAGAGAGAGACGAAAAGAAAGAGAGGGAAGGAGGAAATAGAGAGAAGGAGGGAGGACAGTCATCAGTCAGCACTCGCTGGGCTATGTCACACCCACAATGATATGCGCTATCTCCTGGGGGAGCTGGAGAAGATTGTCCCTTACCGCACCCCCTAGTCCTTCTCAGAGCAGATCCAAACCCTTGACCCCAGCAGCGGGAAGGGCAGAGGTTATCCATGGGTTATCAGAACCAAACGCTGGGATATCTACACTGAGCGAGCCTCCGCTTCCCTGGTGGAAGCTCCAGACCGTGTGACAGTGACCCAGCAGCAAACTTCAAGCTTTTCATGGAGACGCTGCCCTTCTCTTGTCAACTGGCACTCAGTCAGCAAACAGTGCTGATACTTAGGTCCATTTACAGGCCAGACCCAAAACCAGGACCACCTGCTACTGTAGCAGAGACTGAACTACTCAGGCAAATCAAACACACATAAGGAAATACTGAGATTAAACATGACACATGATGAGAACAGGCTATTTAGCACTGCTAGGCTCATCATGTACCTACAATCTACCAAGTATCCAGTACTGAGTCAAGCCTGGGCTTGAACACTCCACACAACTCTCTTTATAAGGTTAAATGCCCTGATATCTGAATTTACCTTTGACCGTCTACATGTCCTGCAAAAAGAGGAACTGAACGCAGAGTTACCATCCTCTTCCTTCTCAAATCCCCTATGCTGTTCTTTTTTTCATTACAGAGAATGCGTGAAGTAGGGACCATGCAGAGACAGGACAGGGGGAAGCAGGAGAGGGATTCTCCATATGACAGCTGCAAAAGGGAGGAGAAGAGGCGGAATGATGAAATGCGCTAATATTTCTATGATTTCCCAGAATGGTCCTGTCCACCGAATCCCCCTCCCCCCCATGTGGGTAAGAGCGGCTCTCAGTGTGCCGGCCGGGCCCTGCGGTGGAGCAGGCCCTGGGTTCAGCGGCGGGTGAGGGTGGCTGGCGGGTCATTGTTCTGTTATCAGCTCGCTACGCTCCGCTGGCCGTCTCCGTGAGGTAAGTGAAAACAGCCTCTTCCTGAGACTTCTGTCTGCAGGCGGCTCGGGGAGCTCTGGCCCCTGGATCACCTTCCTGTCTGCCGAGGCGAGAGTGGAGAGCAGTGTGGAGCAGCAGTGTGGAGCAGTGGCCAGAGCAGCAAGTGTGGAGCAGTACTTTGAGCAGCAGAGTGAGGCAGTGGTCTGAGCAACAGTGTGGCGCAGAGGAGCACATCTGAGTTGTGATGACTTGTACAGACGAGCCTAACCTTCATGGTGTAACTGGTCACTCACAGGTACTGCTTCTCTAATGATTCCTGAGATCAAGAGTGAAACCGAACCTACAGTGATGCCTTGAGGATAAAACGTGAAACACTGATCAAATAAATCTAAAGTCACATGATAGGGAGTACTTATGTGCCGAGGTCAGTAGGCCAGAGCAGGTCCATTTGTACAGCAGCCTCAGTCAGTACAGAGAGATTTGAGAGTATATTTTGGTCATAGCTGGCTATTGCACAGTGCAATGTTACTGTTTGCATATCTGACTGCTGTTTATTTATCTCCAACAGCATTGGACACCCACGGGGTCAGATCTAGCCAAGGTCCCACTGTCCAACTGTCTGGTTCACCCAGGGTTCAGCTGAAAAGCACTTCACCGGCCAACGAAGGCGGCCAGGAATGCAGCACCATGCATGGGCAGGGAGGGGGAGAGAGGTCCCAAAGGACCACGACTGCATGGGGGTGCAGGGGGTTTGTGCAGGGGCTATCCTGGACTGGGAGACAGTTTTAGATGAATGGAGGAGAAACTGGAGCTGTGGACTCAGGCACATAGAAGGATAGATCCAATGAGGCAGAGTGAAGAGGATGAAAGGAGTGGATTATGGGAAAGCAGGAGGGTGATGGGACATGGGGGGAAGCAGTGGGGGGGCAAGCAAACTTGAAGGGGCAAGGCGAGCTGGGGTGCAATTAGCACTGAGGTCAAGGTGAGACTGCGGTGCTTCCACGGGGAGCTTTGAGCGCACAACTCAGGGTTAGCAAAACACAGAGGCCGGTCGCTTCCAACTGAAACAAAAGGGGAGGCTGCCCGTAAGCCATTAAAAAGTCTAAATAATTCCTAATGTTGTATTTATCTGGATTAGTGCTTAAGGCGATTTCTTTGGGGAGACTTGCCGCCCACACACAGAACTCACCGTCCGGCCCTGCGCCCCAGTGGACGGATGGACAGACAGACAGACAGACGCGGCTTTGACTGATGGTTGTGAGGTACAAGAACACAGGAAAAACCCAAAAACACAGCCCCCGCCCCCTCCCAAAAACAGCCACGCTGCCCTGGTCATGGGACATCTGGCAACGCCTACGCACTCAGGCCTTTTAGACTGGGGGTCAGACAAGGGTCAGTCCTCCTCTCTGCAGCTCACCACAAGTAAAGGTGAAAAGTGTGCGTGTATGTGTGTGTCTGTTTGTGGTTGCAGATAATGACTTTCATTTCTCAGATTCATTTTCTCAAAAGCATTTTGTAAGTCCAGGACTGTCAGGGGTAAGAGTTCAAGGCTGACAGCAGTCTGTACCAGGCAGCTGAGAGGGAAGGCTGATCTGGGATGAGAGGGTTAATGATAAAGGCCACCAATAAACTCTTTCCTACAAGGCAGGGGGTCGCTCTGAGTCTGAGTAGCAGTTATGGAGGGCATTCGGTGTGTTTCAACACTTCAGTGATTAATTCAGTGATTGACTAAAAAGCCCATGTGCCTTGCTTCCCTGGCCTAACTACGGATTGAAAGGAAACCGCAAAAACCTACACCACCAGGTCTGGAGTTATTCTTGCGGACACTACGAGGCTACCTGCAGAGCAACCCTGTGATGTCATCACAGCAGGATGACTCTGCTATAGGCAAGCGGAGGAGGTGAATCCACCAGTGGAGTGGCATGGCGTGATTTAATGGGCCAATATTCTTAAAGCACATCTCAGCAACAGCACTGATCTAGCTTAACTTTTCCTCTGTGAATATCCTTACCTTTTCCATTATGAAGTAAAGGGTAAAAATGATCTTACATCGACAAGGACGCTCTGAGGCGCTTTATGACCGGGCCTATACTCGTAAAGCACATCACAGCAGGAGTTCTGACCTAAGATCAATTCTCCCCAGTATCCTTACCTTCTTCATTATGAGCTAAACAGCAAAACAGACAGTAGATCAGTGCTGTGAATAAGGGCCCAGGGACAGGTTCCAAGGGACAGGCGGTGTAGCCTCTGGCCAGGGGCAATGCAGTTGCAGTTTTGGCTTCAATTTGTCATGATAAAAATAAATGGGGTAAAAGGGTGTGTAAAGACAGTGCTGGTAAACCCCTCTGGAAAAAGCACATCTGCTAAGCAAATAAATAAACGAAACGGTACGAAGCCAGACTGGAAATGTCGAGGAGATTTATACGTTTACGCAGGGCTGTTGACTCACTCGGTGCTGACCCCTCTAGGGTTACAGTGGGCCATGTACAGTGGGAGGCGAAGAGAGCACAAAACCCGCGAGTTTCCATGCGCAGGGCTTCTCAAATGCTCCCAAGACTCTCCCAAGCGAACTTGTGTTGACACACGCATCCTGTTAAACACATCCAGAGACTCAGGATCCCTTTCAGCACAACAACGCAGCCTTGGCCAAACCTGCAAGGCTCACGCCTCCCGAAAACCAGTCTGAACCCAGAGAAGAAAGGACATGAAATGAAAAGTGAAATCGAGACAGCACGGCGAGTCTGTAACTTGTTTGACCTGCGAAACAGAGAGGACCAGATTCTCTGACGAAAGGCCCGTTTTTCCCGTGGGGATTTCTGACAGGTCTCAGAGTGCGGAAATTCCCTCTGATGCACCGCTGCTGCCATCTGACTGGAAGTTAAATCTGCTGTAATTAAGAGCCCGTCATGAACAGCTTCTGGGAAGTTATAATTGGAACATGGTCTGTTGGGGGCTGCGGGTAATGCCTATGCTTGTTTTTTGGGGTAGACTGTCAGGGAAGCAATTTGACCAGTTGTGTCGCATCTGATAAAGACTGGTTATTTTGGTCAGGGGAGTCACCATTTCCGTGGAAATCACCAAAGATAGGCAGCTGTGTGATGATGGTCACTATGGACACCAAACAAACAAATAAGTCCCAACTGTCAAAAATAAAACTCATGGTGAAGCTGGTGAGAGCATCCCTGCACATCCCATTCCAGCCCTCATTCCTACCCCCAACACCTAAATGTGGTTTCCTCATCCTCAAACCACTTTACACATGAACGGAGCATACCACTTTAAATGACCGAAGGGGGTGTGTGAAAATCAGGGGTGTTGAAACATATTCCTGCAAATTATAACCACAATTATGACCAAACAAAACAGAAAACCCTGCACAGTCAGAAACGCTACAAACAACTACCATAATAGATAAAGAAGTAGTTCTAACGTAATGCTCAAAGAACTACATCCTGGCAATGAATAGTATGACTCCAAATGATACAGCACTGGGGGAACTACAAGAATGACCTCTGCTGTACTGTACTTTCCTGGGGGAGGCAGATTTAAGGCTTTGCCTGAAATGACTCCATACTTACCATGTATTGTACTATGTAGTGATGTCAGCTTCACATGTCAGCATGTAACTGGACACCAGACCATGGCCCGTTCTGTGCTGCACTGAACTGGGGGAACCAGAGGCTCGGGCAGTCTGTTGCCCAGGCGCCCATGAGAGCTCTGGAGCTGTGAGGCTGTAACTCTGGAACCAGCTTGACTCCCAATCTGGACACCAGCCAAGGTTGTTGGAAGGTCAGTGGCATGCCCCCTGCCCCCCTTCCCCCAACCCCACAATTCCACCCCCACATCACTCCAACTTGCCAATGCACACAATGCAGGGTTCCAATGAAGAGAAAGAGAGGAAAGAATGAGAGAGAGAGAGAGAGAGAGAGAACGAGAAAGAAAGAGAGACCTAGGTTTATCTGCTGCAGTACTGAAGAAATGCAAGTAGGGTCGGCAGGAGGCCACACTGCTGGTGTAGCAGAGCCCCGCCTCCCCCCTTCTCTCACTCTCTCGCCCTCTCTCTCTCCCTGGGGCGGAAGACAGTATCAGTGGCTGAAGAAAGTGATTACACCTGGCCTAGTTCTGGCTGTTAAATGCAGGAAGGTCAGCCAGCGTGCGCTGGGGCCAGGCCCAGTTCACAGCCCACACGTCACGGCTGTCTTCCCCCAGCTACACCCTCCGCTGCAGCGTCTGAGAACAACCAGCACCTGCCTCCCACTCTGTACCACAGACACATTTCATTCTCTGTGTGTCTCTGTCACACACACACATTCACACACACTCACACAGCCTAAGAAACCTGGTAAGTGCAAAGCTGTCAGAACATGTGTCTAGCAGAAGCTCCAGCTCCTGTAAAGCTTTACATTAAGTCAAACCCCTCTGTGTGTAACCCCACAGTTTGCCTGTCCATCACAAAAGCTGCACTTTATGTATGTGTGTGTGTGTGTGTGTGTGTGTGTGCGCGTGTGTGTAACCCTAAAGCTCATCCCCAGCCTAACAAACAACGTCCACAATGGGTCACCCCAAAACCTATATAAAAGGCTTATTACAGCATAATGTTAACCCAGGGCAAAGACACTCACTTCAACAATAGCTAATGTACTGCAATAAGTTTTTATTATGCCTAATTATGTCAATACAAAAGCTTTTTATCATTTCTTAGGTACATTACCTAGTATGAAGAAGAGGAACTAACCAGTGAATGACCATTTAAATAGTTTCAACTTAAATGATCGTCACCTGTATCCATTTCATCATTCATTTAGCTGTAAAAATTGTACACCAAGAGTTTTTTTCTGAACTAGCTATCTAGTTACCCAGCTTTATATGTGGGTTTATGGTCTAGCTACCAAATGCAGGAATAATTTTAATACACGATCAAAATGAAAATCCTGCTCCGGAGGACCTCCTGGAAAGGGAGGCCTCGCCTGTCTGCCTGAATACATCCTTCTAGTTTGGCAAAGGAAGGTAATCTACAACCCAAGGGAGTTGAGGAATACATCTCTGACAAAAACTCTCTCACCATCTGGATGGCTGGAAAGAACCAGTCAGGTCCAGTTTACAAGCACCTGCTACAAACAGAGAGGGTGTTCCATAGGCATAATTAACTAATCACCACAAAGGAGTGGAAGAGCAAAAACCCGAACACAACCGCAGTGCACCATGGGCTTTTCCGCCCGCTGCCCAAAAGGCAAAAACCCAATCAGGCTCCATGTTACAGAACAGACTGAAGTCAGAAGAAACAGATGAGGGAAGAACAAGAGAGAGAGAGAGAGAGAGAGAGAGAGAGAGAGAGAGAAGCCTATTGTTCTTTGTTAGTTGAGTTGTTTTCTTTTTTTGTTTTTGTTTTCGCTTCGCTCCATTTTTCGCCCGGAGCCGAACAGCTGATAACAACAGAGCTAACGTGGGGACAGGGAGGACGGCTGTTGGGCCCAGGACCCTGATGCAAACCATGCTTCTCCCCAGCCTCTCTGGGCCCCATCTGGCTGGCAGAATCAGGAGGCCTCGCTCCCTGACCCCGGGCCCGTAGTTGGGCCAGTCAAAACCGCCTAATTGCACCGGAGACGGCAAGCACCAGAGACATTAAGGCTCCGCAGAGGAGTCCAAGTTCTTTATTGGACAGAACGTTCTAACTCTTCATATCAAGTTAGAGTGCCGGCTGGTTAGAGGGGTTAGCAAAGCACAGACACTGTGACTGTTAGAAGAAGATGAACAGATTAAAGACAAGGGAAAAAAAACACTCTTAAACTCAACGGATTCTCATTGTTTTACCATTTTTATCAATGACAAGGGCTATCCTTTTAGTATTGAACTAAGGGACAGGTGAGCTCTCAGTTACTCCACCAGAAGGAAATTCAAAGTCACGCGACCCAATTTGACACGTGATGAGGTGAAACAAGTGGCAGCACTCTCTTTCTCTTCCTCTCCCTTTCTCTCCTCTCCCTCTCATGCACTCATTCAGCTTACACAGTCAAAGAGCAGAGATGAGCCAGGCAAGGCCTGGGCCTTCAGCCCAAACAACAGCAGGGGACAAAGATCCTGCACTCACCGCTGGAGCCAACAGACAGGCTTGGAGACCGAGAGGGTGATGAAACTGCACCCATTTCCCGCTCCCTGTTCCCTCTCTCCAGCACATCTTCCATTTCCTCTATCCATCTTCCTTCCCCTAACCTCCCGCTCACCCCATTCCCCCGCCCCAGCACCCTCAATAAGACTCAGTACTCTTCCTCCCCGTGACATGAACAGAGTGCGTAGTCCCCAGGAATGAGGGAGCAAGGGTGCGATGGAGATAAGGAGAGAGGGAGAGAAACAGAGAGGGGAGAGAGGGACGGAGGGACAAAGGGGGGACAGAATGAAAGGTAGAGACAAACAGCCAATGAGACAGAGGGAGAAAGAGAGGGAAGTACAGACAGAGCAATAATGCAAAGGAACAGAGGGATAGTAGAGGGAAATAGGGAGAGACGATCTTCTCTGCCACACTGCCGTGACTGGCAGATCCACAGCAGATGTACTCTTGCAGGGTTCACGCACTCCCGCGGCGGGCCCGCAGCCCAGATTCGGCAGAGTGCCGTCCCCCTCCAGCGCCACTACCTCCTGACCCCCAGCTCAGAGCCAGGTCATCTTGGCCGTGACTGCACTGCTCACGGCTCACCCGAGGAGAGAGAGACATGGTCACACGCTACCAAAGCAACTCCAGTACAAAAGAGGAAGTGGCTCAGCGGGGGGGGCAAGAGTGCTGATCATTTTTAACTGCTTTTCACCACTCCTGAATCAAATAGCTGCTCTCCAACGGCAGCCTCCTCCTCACCTCCTTCACTGCTACACATCAAGGATGCATCTGATCTCTCCCACTGCTACAGATCCAGGATACAGCAGACCAGTCTAACTGCTGTCCAATGGTCCTGGACCCATTAAAGCCTAAGCCAAAATAATCAAAGCAAAACTGATTAATGGTTGTAACATTGAAGACAGAGAAGACTTTTTACTTTTCAAAAGATCTGTAGTAGTGAGAGAGATCAGATGCATCAGATGCATCCTCTTGGCCCTTGGTCTCTACCACTAAAAGCTTTACTTTTCAAAAGATCCCTAAGAGACTTCCAATGAGCCAGCATGAGGAATGAGCTTCCCTTTGTTTTACCTCTCATTACAGATCTGCTCTCTTAACCAAGTCCTGCTCTCCTACCCTGGCGATGCAGGCCTGGGGAAATCAGCAAAGCAGTGATGTCACATTGTAACTGTTTAACTTTCCCAGATTAAATATTTGGGCTTTTAAGTCTTTCCTTGGAAGCCTGTACGGCACTGCTCCATTGTGAAAACACTGTGACCTTAGCAACAGCCCTTGACAGCAGACAGGTCTCTGCTTTGCACATGGCTCAAGCCATCTGACAGGGACACTGCACTCCAACTGCACTGTACCTGATGAGGTCAGTCCAGTGGCTTCTGGGTAAAACAGCTCATTCAGGAAGTTCATGCACAACATTCTCCAGACTCATCGAGGGGAAGCCCTCAGAGAGTGAAAGCATTGAGAGGGACAGGGATGTACAGGTTTTGTGTATGTGTGTGTGAGTGTGTGTGTGTGTGTGTGTGTGCGCGCGTGAGGGCACATGCACGAGTGTCTGTAAGTGCATGACCCTCTGTGATGAGTCCATGTATGTGTGTGTATATGTGATGCCGTGTTGTGTGTTTGTGTGTATGACAGTGTGTGTGTTTGTCAGTGGTGGTTTGAGGAGGGGGGTAGAGGGGGGTGGAATGAGAATACAAATGAACAAACAAACAAGGGGATAAATAAATGAAGTAAATATTGGGCCGTAATAGAAACCATGCAGGGACAGAGCGTCCGAGGACAGGACCAGCGGGCGACAGGCAGGGAGGAGGGGTGGGGGTGCCCAAACCCCCGGGGTGACGTCACTGGCCATGGTTAGCTCTGGGACGGATTACAGAGGCTTTGAGCCGGGCCCAATACCCAGCTGGAATTTCTTATTCACTTTGAAGGCAGGAAAATAAAAAGGAGGGCTGAGCATGTGTTCGGTGGGGGCGCCATGTTCTGTGGGCGCTCGCGCCTTTGAAGGGCAGCGTTTTGATGGGGCGGTGGAGGGGTCAGGGCGCCATTACGGCATATTTGAGCGAGCAACAAAGGGAAAAAACAATGCATGCGCAGCGGAAAGGTAGCCCTGCGACTCATTACTGGCTCTCCCTGTCTCCAAAAGCCTCCCCGATAACCACTCAGAGCCAGCCGGGGCCATCTTCATTTTCATTTATTTATTCATTTAAGCACAGTGCGCTTTTCATTTGAGGAGCACCATTCCGCCACGGAAACTTTAGAAGGGCCCGCTCTCATCCAGCACAACAGCAAAGACTGAAGTAAATGCTGTGCTTTTACGTTCTGCTCCCAGGTTCAACGTATTTTGAATCTGAGATGATCAAAGACCATGAAACTCACCCAAGTCATCATTAAAAATTGTGTGGTTGTGTGTGTTAAACCATCCCCTCTTTGGCACCCAAAAGTGTGTGTGTCACATATCCCCACTTCCCATGTGTCTGAATGAAGACCACACAGTAGTACACACCTCAGCTCCTGCATAAGGCAGTGATGACAAGGAGGTACTGTGGGATAGAGGAGGACTGTGGGATAAAGAGTGGGCCCCTGTCCCGGGCCTGAGTTAGACACTCACTTATCTCCTGTTCAAGGAACAGGAAGTCTTTCTTCTCTGAGGACAGAACAGCTGGAGAAGTGGTTGGACAAGAAAATTCCTTTACTCCTCTCCCCCCCACCCCCTTTCTATTTCATCTGCACACTCCTGGCCAGAGGATCAGAACACATAGATCTGAGAGTTGATTAGATTCCTGCCGCAGCGACTGGGGATTGGGAAAATGCCCTGACACCGGGGACTGCGAGAGAGAATGCGTATGTGACTGTGCTTGGCGGGTGGGGGGGAACGAGGTGTTAATGTGGTTATTGAGTGACCGCGGGATGTCCCGTATCGCGTGACTCTTCGCCCCCCGAGACAGTCCCGTGCATCGCCAACACTAACAGCCCAGAGCTGTAACCTTATACTCCGAGAGCCGGACCCACACCGACCCCGAGCACTGGCCCGCTGGGCTCCAGACGCCTGTCAGCAACCGGTCCAAATGCCCAAACCCCAACCAGGAACGCAAACACGGCCCCGAAAACACGAGCCCCAGGCCCTCCGGAGCGCTCGCGCAGAGGGTGAGTAATGGGGCTCCATTGTGTGCGCTCAGTCGCGGGTGCCAAAGATCTGCAGACCACAGAAATGCAGCGCCCCACGCTCCAATTCTCATGTCCCCCTCACAGCACATTTCTATACATTTTTATCCCATGTTTCTTCTTTTTTTTACTATTTTGCTAAATTGGCTGGTTGGACGTACAAGGTTTGCATACCAAGATGGAAGTGTTTCCAAGCACTAAGGAATTTGGCAAAGACCGATCTTTAGGGAAGAATTCATTATTGTCATTGTCACGCTGTCCCCTTAGGGGAGATGAGGGGTGGTGGCGGGGGCAGGGGGGAATGGAGAGGAGATGGAGAGAGTGCGAAACGTTGGTGGCTGCACAAAGGATCAACGGCGGGAGCATTTAGATGTGTCTCCAGCGCTCCTCTCCATCCCCAGGGGCCGGATACGCAGCTGGTGTAGCAGAGTGTGACCAGGGCAGCGCCAGGCTCCCTGTACCTGCACTGCAAAGAGGAGGAGAGGGGTGGGCACACACCGAAACACTGGGGAAACGGGGAGAGTCGGCAACGTGACTGCGAGGTGACCCACATGGGAAGAGAGTGTGAAATTGAAAGAGTGGGAGAGTGAAAACAAGAGTTAGAGAAAGAAAGACAGAGTAAGACAGTGTGAAAGTGAGAAGAGAAAAAGAGACGATGAGAAGAGAGAACAGGAGACAGTGAGAACAAGTGAAACACCTTTGTCCTACATCCCTGTGAGCTCAGCCCTCACAGAACCAGGCTTTGAACTTTTTTCTCTTTTTTGATTTGCTACACATGTTTCCAGCTTGAGAGGTAAAGACCACCTTACCCAGGCCATGGTGCATGTGCATCTGTTCACCTTTGGAGAGAGTGACAGCTTCCTCCTCCCCTCTTTCTCTGTTACCCTCTCCATTACACAGGTCAAGGGTTCAGCGCAGAGCTGGTGTGCTTGTCAAAAGGTAAACATATGAGACATCGCCATGCTGGCAGGGCGTGCCCAGACTGTGGCCGGCTCGCCCTCTCCTTGCTCCCTCTCCCTCAGAGTCTCACACCAAAGAACAGGCCAGGGTCAGAGCTTCCTCCTCAGCAGCCCACAAACGCACCTGCTGCCAGCTTCTGGTCCAGTAGTCATAAAGCATCTTAGTGCAGGACTACCAAACTATGATTTTTTTCAAACAGTTTTCATTTTTATCTCATATGGATATGGTTGGAATGTGTAACAGAATAGGGGCACCTGATCCAAGATCAGAAACCCTACTCTGAGATGCTTTGTGAATAACAGCAATACCATTACAGATTCATGGAGGCACTTACTCACTTTCTCTGTCTCTCACACATCCACACATGCATGTACTCATATTATGGAGCACTTGCATATACACTCATATGCACTCTCTCACACACACTCTCTCTCTCACAAAAACGAGCACACACAGCCAGGGGAATTTGCAAATGCAGGGAGAGGTCACAGTGATGTAATGTTCATATAAGTTATACCCCTTGCAAACAGACATGAGTTGACAGTTAAAAGCTGCCACTTGTTTGTGAGACAAATGTGACGGATTCATAACGGAGTCTTGGGAAATCGTTGGAAACTCTGGTTGAGATGGTTTTAGATGTGTGTCCAAATATCACCTTAAAACCAAAACTTTGAACAAACTGAAAAAACCCAAATTTCTGCTCACAGCAAGCTTTTTCCTCATTCTTCAACTATTGACAGGTATGAAATAATATGACAAAAAAGAAAGCAATTACATCATGTCACTGTAGCAGCTTGCCTGTGTGTCTACCCAAGCTCCTTACACTTGCCATTTTCTGGCATTTATGTTTTTTTTTTTTATAAGATAAAACAGTCTGCCAAACTTACAGTGGGATTGGAGGCCGGCCTCTGGTGCTCAAGAGACCCTACAATTACCCTTAACAGGGAAACACTGTGACATTGCCGAAACCTGACCCGCCCATCAATGCAGCACATGACATCAGCACTCTGACCTCAAGGCAGCCTCCACAAGACTCCACCCCCTTCAACTGCACCCTACGTTCCATCAGACATGATCAGAGCCTATGCCGTAGCAGGAGTTTGCGACTTCGGCATCCGTCAGCTATAGAGACATCACAAACACGGGGGTATCTTGCAGCCTTAAACCCCGACTCCCTAACTGAGGGAGTTTTGGTAGGCTTTTGGTCTCCTGTAAGTACTAGCTGTCAAACAAGTTCTGCTCGAGCTGAGTTTCTGTAGTAATAAGCCCTAGATAAGGTTTCAACATCCAACTCTTCAACTCTTGTTGCGCCGGTGAAGGGGGAATTTCTCATACCGCAATAACGAAACAAGTGAGATTTAGTATGACTTGTGTTTTTGTCCCCGGCAGCACCCAATTAGTGGGGCCATAATAACTGTACATAAATGTTAACAAATGTCAAGAAAGCACATTCCTCTTTATTCCAGCTCCCTCGCTGCTAACGTACATTCTCCAGAATCCATGACATTTCAGAAATGCTCCATGACTGTGCTGGGACGGGGAAGAAAATATTCCCTGACCCACAGTGGACCCCTTCCAGGGGAAGAATTACAGGGCCTCTCCCCTCCAGCAGACCCCAATGCCAACATTCTTTGACTCTGGGTCACCAGCAAATAGGAGTGCTCCTCCAACCAGCTAACCCTTATATGCTTCTCAACGATCAAATTCCCTCGACAGACTGAGCCATTGAACACTATCAATTACTGATTCCAAATCCTGAGTCACTGACCTAGTGAAAAACAGTTGCTGCTCTCCAATCCTGATACTCTGAACAAGTGAACACTACCAACTACCTCTACCCTACACAATCCTGATAGACTAAGCTAGGAAACACCTTCAATTACCAATACCCAAAACTGATACACTGAGATGCTGAACACCACCAACTACCTTGACGACCCCAACCCAATCCTGAATATATTAACCTTGTGAACACTACCAATACCAGAGATGTAACATACTAAACCACTGCCCGTATAACAAAACTAGCATATAGCCTTGAGGCTATGGTGCTTGATTGGGAACTGAAAGGTTGGTTCAAACCCCAACACGAGGGCAGCCAAGGGTCCCCACCACCGCAGAGAGGTACAATGATGGGTCCTTGAGCAAGGCCCCTAATACCACATTGTTCCCTGGGGGACTGGCCCCTGGTCAGTCTAATCAACTGTAAATCACTGTGGACAAACGCGGAAGCTAAATAATTGCAATGTAACGTGAGCGCAGAGTCTCGACAGTGTAACGTGGAGATACAGAACACACAAAGTCCCAACAATGCAAGGCTAAGATTCTGAACAGATCTAATCGATCCAATGCTGAGCAACACAGCAGTTGTGAAGAATGTGATGAGAGAGCCTGTCCAGCACAGAGCAGCATAGCCCAGCCTGAGGGGGCGTATTCTAATAACAGCAAGACCCCACATGCTCCTTAAAGAATGAAATACAATATTCAGATGGAATTATTAGTACTATTATTTGCAGATGTTTTATCATTTCAATGATTGCCGTTAAAATTAATGATACCATTTTATGTTCCCATTTGTGTTCATAAATTGTCACGTAATTTTTTTTTTTTTTTTTACACTTTACAATTTTTGTTTTGTTTGAACTACTACTTGCTTTGACAAGACTTGCCAGCGCTCATTCGTGCCAATAAAGCATATTTGAACCTGAAATTGAGAGAAACAAAGACAGAGATTGAGAAAAGAGAAAGAGAGAGAAAGAGATAAAAGAGGACAGGCAGCGGAACAGAGAAAAAGAGGGCAACACAGGAATGGGGAGAGCAGGCAAGGCAATTTTACAGCGCCAAGGAAAGTGCCTCTGCCAGGCTGGGATCTCCTCACAGCCTATGGGCACACTCAGAGACACAGAGGGTGACCCCAAATGTCAAGAGGGGTCAAAGGTCAGGGGCAGCAGCCTCATGCAGCAGGCGCGGATAAGAGCCGCGAGTGTGGAGTTGTCAGTGATGCCTGACCCTTGCTGTGGGACACAACACTGAAGAGCGGAAAGAAAAGGGAAAAGAGAAAAAGAAAAACAAAGCCAGAGAGCATTTTCTTTTTTTCCACTAGCTTGTTTCAAAGGCTTCCCAGGAATTCTGGGATGCTGCCTGTGGACGGGCCACAGGAATTTCACAGTGGCCTCTGGGGCTTCAACACTCCAGAGAGGCGCAGCAGTGTCCCCCCACAGAGCCCCCCAGTGCTGGCCGCTGTGGAGGAGGAGGTCAGCGGGGTTGGAGCCCAAAGAGGCCAGGGCCGAGTCCTGCTGTATCCCCTCTGTTGGTCTGCTACGACACGAAGGGACTTAGGACGTGTACTCTGTCCAAATCCAAGCAGGTCCACACCTGTGATGAGGGCCTTAAGTTTACTGCCGCTCTCAGACTAACCCCCCAGCTTCCCCCTTCCAGGGCAAATTTCCACGAGGGCCTCTTGTACCCCCCGATGCAGGACCTCCCCAAACCTGGGCCCCCCTGTACCCCAAACACCGGGGCCCCCTTGCATTCCCATAACACTCCTAACCCAATCCCCAAGGCCCCACCCCCACACTCCATCCCAGGACTCCCCCGCCCACAAACCCCAGGGGGAATTTGGGCTGGGCAAGGATTCAGGGCAGAGATGAGGCGAAGCGGGCCCCGAAGCGCGTGCTCCATCGGGGGCAGCCACACCGCACAGGCCCGCAGGGCCTGCCTAACACGAGGGCAGCCAAGGGTCCCCACCACCGCAGAGAGGGAGAGGGAGAGGGAGACAGGAGACTAAATATAGAGCTCCCAGAGCTCAGAGCGCAGAGCCACCAGGCCTGTTTACTGCTGAACAGGCAGGCTATGGCGGCTTTCACCAAACTAATGCGCACGTGCGCACACATGCACGGCACATACACGGACCCGTGTGCAAATTGCACACAGACAGGCTTTCTTTCCCATGGTTCAAGCTACATATGCTACATAACACACGAGGCTGTCATATGTCCTTAAATTTAGCACCGTTTGACTTTTTACATTATTCGGCCAAATTTCTGTAAAATGTACATATTCCTTTAAGTTTGAGTTACATTAGAAATAATGTTGTGGAGGAAATGCTGGTCGGAGCTGGGGGGGGGACTATTGCTGACAACAGTAAATAAGACAATGATTGTCTGCTCTGGGACTCTGCCAGCTTCCTCCAATCATGTTACATGCTGTTTTCTAAGATCACAGTTTACAGTTCTCTGCAATCAGGCCTCGCAGTTACACAATAAGCATGAATGACGACCCCTTTACAGTTGAGCTGTGCCTCGTCAATGGATATTTTAATATTCTGTTTCCCAACAGGGAACTTGAAAAAATTAATAGGCAAGACAAAGCTTTTCCTAGAGCAATGTACTGAAATCCATTCAGTCTATGCACATAATGACATCCTGCAGAGAGATCTGTATCCACTCATATTTTCAGTCAAGAAGGCTGGTAAAATCAATACAATAATGTCTTATTGTCTGCAGGGTTTTTTCTCTACCCTTCCGGAATGTCAATGACAAACAACCACATTACAGATTCTTCCATTATTCTTCCATTTACTGTTAATTTATTAAATTCTGATTGAAATGCTGATTGAGATAATCGATTATGGATGCATATTCAAATAAGGAAAATCTCTGCCTCGAGGATTGCTGTTAAAAATAATTCAGGCTCAAGTAAAACTTCCTGGGTCCCGGAACAGAGCCCAGAACCAGCTGAAGGTGCAGCCCCCACACTAGATTTTATGATCTAGGCTTCCTGGGATCTGACTGGCTTGGCTTAAACGGTCTGTCATTACACACTCTTACTCAGCTATGGGATTTGTGAGTAACTGATTACTAGTAAAAGTACACACCCCAAAAGTTATACCAGATTGGAGTAAAAGGTCTTGTTCAGTTTTTGCACTGATTAAAAACTGATATCATACAGTTATAAACTTGTTGAGTGAGGTTTTTATGGATTAGAAATGGTTACAGAGTATTAGCCAGTGAAGAAAGAATGAGGTGATTCTAGTGCCTGAGCTGAACCAATCGTTGAGTCCTGGGCTAGAGCGCAAGATTTCCTGATTGGTTGAAGGATCTCAGTGACTGACAGCGGATGGTGGCTCCAACCCTTATGGGGTTCAGGAAAACTTAGTCTAACATCCCGGTCTACCCTTCCACAGACTAGACTTTCTTTCTCAGAAGACATCATGGTTTCACTATGCACAAGGCAGCATCATGAAATACCCACACCCAAACCCAAGAGCAGTTTCCTCCAAAAGCTCTTCGCTGCACCATCAAGGAGCTCTTGCCCTTTCCTTCCCTGCCCTCTGGGCCCTCCCTACATCTATGAGTACTGTCTGTTTCCCCTCCTTTTTCAATCAGTATCACCCCTTTCCTCTCTTTCTCCTGCTACAGCTCACTGCCATCATGGCCACCTCCATTTACCCGGTAAGGAGTTATCCCTCTCTCTCTCTCACACACATACTCTCACATCCAGCTAGGTGGGGGGCAAGGCGGGCGGAGCAGGCCGCCCAGAATCCCATTCTCGCTCCACGAAGTTTCCGGGCCGGCGTTGTCTGCCGAATGCCCGTCCCCCCCAGTGTCCCAGGGCCCAGGACAGTGGGGACACTAACCGCCTTCAGGGTGATTTATCGGGCCCATTCACTGCCAGCGGCGCAGGGCGACACTCGGGTCACCTCCAAGGTTCTGACTCTCGGCTCACCAGAACAACCACATGAAAGAGCCGCGCCAAGGGGGTATGAGTCCCCCCATCCTCCCCCAAAATCCACCCAACCACCCACCCATCCTCCCACCCAACCCCCTTTGAAATTATAATAATAATAACAAAAACAGACCAGAGTCTTCCAAGCTGCTTCTGATCAGAGCATGAAAAAGACTTATGTGAACCATTTTTTTGTCGTCCCCCTCTCCACCTCCTCCTCCTCCTCCTAATTCGCTTTCTTGGTCTAGAAAAAAAAAAAAAAAAACAAAGCGAAAAACACAAAAACACAAGCCCTCAGTGAAGTCGGGAGTAAACTGCAGAGGAAAACAAGTGGCACTGCATCATCGTGGCAGCATGGACAAAACGGGATTGTTTTAGTGGAAGAAAGAGGCATCCGTCACTGTCTGTCAGCTCATTCATCCTGCTTCCCGGGCCCATCCGTCTTCGCTCAGAGAGCTTGACACCGGCGCAGGTTGGCCGCTCCGACTTTAGGGGGAGTCAAGGCCGGCATCAGTCTTTCCCATCGCCCCCAAACCCCAAAATATAAACCTCCCCCCTGTGTTTGGAATCCCTCCGGCAGGCCCAAGGGAAAGAGCGAGGGGCACGGTACCTGCTAAGACACTCCAACAAAGAAGGGTTTGGGCTGAGGTAGGCCAACAACCGTGGGACAATCCCACTGTCACAGCCCGTCCTACGCTGAAAGCTGAAATATTACCGTTATATCATATCGGCACACAAAACACAGGACTTGTGCTGCAAATGTAATGACGAATGTATTTCAAAGCATTGAGCATATACACTTTACATATATTGCAACTACGCTCTTACTTGGAATTAATCGGTGTTGACTGCCCATATATTGTGAAGCACAGTATTATCTACTCCGATCTTGATAATATTTTATTTCAGTATATTTTGTTACATTTCATTTCTCGGGGCTGGTGGTTGTGTGAGGGGCCGGGCCAGGAGTGGGGTGCTCCTCAGGCTTGGTTGTTGTGAGAGGCTCTTTGAGCCAGTCACCCAGTGGGAGTCACAGGTCGGACAGGATTTTAGTTTTGCTGGGTGAGAGACATGGTTCGTGAGACCAGTTGGAGGTATTGGTGTCAGCGGTGGGGCCAAGCGCCCAAAATCACCCGGGGGGGGGAAGGAGAGCAGTACACCCGTGATTCTCACCTTTAACCCTTTTCAAGCCAGATTTAATGTGCCTGGATACTGACCTTTAAAATGCACAAATACACACACGTACATGCGCGCAAACACACACACACAAACACACAAAACAAATGCACAGACTTCACACTCACAAGAAAAGAAACCTCTGAATAAAAGTGGGGTTGGGGTAGAGGTTTTTGAAGGGGGGGTTGGGGGTGGAGGTTGGGGGGGGTGTTGGGGGTAAACAGGAGAAAAACAGAAGAAAAGGGGGAAGGAAAAAGAAGAAAGAAAGGAAGAAAAGGAAAAAAACAAAGACCTACTTGTCTCAAGTCGATGAAGGCCAGCAGCAGAGTGTCCCCCTGGAACCCAGGCACCGGGCCTGCCCTGGCAAACCCTGTGGGAAAGAGAGATGGATAAAGAGAGGCCAGAATTCGCCATGGACCGGGAGATTGGCAGACGGATGACAGCCGGGACAAGGGGAGCATGGGAGGAGTGGGGGTTTGGGCGGAGGGGGGTGGATTTGGGGGGCTCAGGGCAGTCCCCTCTGAAGAGTCATGTCTCTAGGTCTGCCACTGGCTTTGTGCACCCCCAAACCAAAAAAAAAAGAAAACTCCCTGTCATCAAAAGCTCATTAATTCTCGCCAGTCCTCTCTTCTGACAGAGGAGGAGAGTGGTGTGCAGGACGGTGGGTGTCCTTGCCCCCGTAACCCTAACCTGAAACCCATTCCCATGGGCCTCGTCCTGGTCCAGTGGAGCAGGACGGGGTGTTTTTTTTTTTTTTTTTTGGAGGTGGGGGGATTGGGGGTGTTTGAGCGTCCCTTGGAAAGAACCGTAAACAAGAAGTTCAGTATTATGAAAAAGGGAACGTTTGACACACAGAGACAAAACAAATGGAGCTGTGAAAAATCTCTTTCACCTCGCGACGCTGGCGGCTTTATCGCCGCTCACTGGAATTACACGCTTGCCATCTTTATTTCTGACCCCCAAACTCTTTCCAGGGCCTGTTGTCCCTGATCCCGAGCTTTGTGTGCCCCTGAACCCACCGCGTCTCAGTGCTCGCTCCCTGATCCCTCCACGGTGACAGTGGCTCGGCATCACGTGACACGTGTCGCAAAAAAAAAAAAAAAAAAAAAAAACCACACACACACACACAAGCACATCTCCTCTTTTTTTGGTGGCGCTTTCGAAACTTCTTAACACACAAACAAACATCGGAACGGCAAGACGCCGCGACCCCTTGGCCTCTCTGTCTGACTTTGGTAGTCCCCACGTCCCCCGTCTCCCTGCACTCTCCCTCGGCCCTGATGGGGGAGTCTGGCGCTCTCAGAGGAGGCACAAAGGCCCAGGGCCCCCGGGCAGAACACCACCGCAGGCGGTTTTGTGGCACCCCCTATGGGGCGTATATGGGACTGCAGGTCTATGAGTCTGTCCAGGATGGGGAATGGAAACAAAGGACGAAGCAGAGGTTCTCTTTTTTGTCCTCCTTCATTGCCAGTGCTCATAGAAGCCCTTTGTATTTGAACACATTTCTGTAGATTGAACCAAGACTCCCCTCACCTCAAACTAGCACTGCACAATACCAATAGACCTCAGCTCAGACCTGCACTGAAAATTACTGACAGACCTCTTACCCTAAACTAATACAGGGATGAGCAGCTATGGTCCTGGAGGGCCAGAATCTTTGTGGCTTTAGTTTTCGCCAATTATCCTTGCTCAGCTGGAGAGTTACATGCACACAGTGGTGTGGGTTCACTCGTGAATTTGACACAGTATGACATTTCATATAGTCTTCTGATTGGAAACAGCAATGGACAGAAGGACAAATATGGGCCTTCTTACAGTATCCCAGAACAGAGTAGAAAATCTTTAGAAAACCTGCTTTTGCCAAGAATGGGTAAAGATGTGAATGAATGTGTGAATGAGTGAATAACTGACCCATTCCAATTAACAGCAAAGCAGATTCCGATGAAGCTTCCCCAGCTCGCAAGGGAACAGTGCCTCCGATGGTCATACAGGAGTAGGACACCGTTTTCTGATGCTGAGTGACATAACATTTCGATCACCTTGAAGCACTAATTTACACATCATGCTAAAGTATGCAACAGTACCTTATTCTGCCTGAGACAGAACAAAGGCAGAAGCATTCAGAGTGCTGTCACTAGACAGGCAGTTTGAAGTTCAGACTTTGGCGGTCCTGAAATTTGTGCCCCTCCCACACATCCCGCAGCCCAGACAGACTGGCCTGACGAGGGACTCGATTTCAGATGGACACGTCATCCACACAATCAGGCACTCGCATCTTAAAGCAGTCATTTCTGTCCGTTCTCCATTTCCCCCGAGCAGTGCTCACCCAAACTCTGACCCCCCCACTCTGTGATGGAGGTGATCACAGCCCCGCCATCACGCAGAGAAGCGTTTATCCCGCCACAATGGGCCTCGGCCTGTTCAGATAGAGACAATCAATATGGTGATTATCAGTGCCGAGGGCTAAGCTGGGCCCTTTAAACCAGTGCCACCACAGACGACCTGGAGACGACAAATGCTTTAATCTTCCACCGAGCTCTGCCTTCACTCCTGCTTCTGAGCCACTGTAATACAGCCGTCCTATAAGAGAAGGCCCTCCAGTCTGACCAGACCATGAGAAACACATTAATAACCTGGAACTCTGTGCTCTCCGTTACCTCAGCTGTGGTTTGGTGAAATGTTGTGGCTGAGCCGGCCAGGGCAGCTGAGCTCTTGTGGGGAAGACTATGATAGGTGGTCCGACAGGTCTTCGTGCCCAGGGTTGGACTGGCGGGGAATTAAAACTGACACCCAGACTGGAGCAAAGATGGGAAGGGAGAGGTGGGAGGGTGGAGAGGTGGCAGGTCTGATGTAGAGCTACCTGGAGGAGTTGTTGTCTTTGTTAAGCAGCCAATAATTCAGTAAATTTCACTTGGGAGTAATAAACTGTGTGTGGGATATTTTTGCTTTTTATTATTCACCCGCCTTCAGTGCTGACTACTGGATTTGTGCAATGGATACCAGCACACCACTGACTGCAGGAAGGACTTTCTCAGTGTTAAAAAAAACCTTTTTTCCAAATCCCCTGGTAAATTTGGTTTTTGGATATGGGATATACAAGATGCCAACAAGACAAGATTTGGACATGTATAGAAGGGTGTAAAAGGGTAATGGAAGGCAGATAGAGGGACCTGGAAGCTGGGAGTAGGGGTTAGGGGTTAAAGGGTTAGTGGTCCAGGGGCAGGAAATATGGGGATAGGGGTGGACAGTTAGGGCGAGGGGGACACTCACGCTCGCACTCTTTGACATCCACGTTGAACTGCTGCAGGGCCCCCATGGACACCTGCCTTACGTCAGCCTCCAGGAGCAGCTGCAGCAGGGAGGTGGAGAGGTGCTTACAGGCAGACATGCAGGCCGTCTGAGCCACTTTACCCTGAGAAAAAGAGACGAGAGAGAGAAAGAGTAAGCCCAGTCCAAACATTGCATGGCCTCACACGGTTGGAGAGCAGTGCAGTGTTAGTGTGGAGGGAGGCCTGCCTCTGGGCAATCAGCATCCCCGCCCTGATGGATGACCTGCAGCGCACTCAGGCTGCTCCATACAGCCACAGTGTCAGGCCTCTGTAACACACTGGGGAGGAGGGGCAGGGGGGCGTTTGCTCCACGCAATGCACTCTGCAGCCACACTCCACCTTGGAATGCTGAGTTCCAGGCCTTTGAGAGGTCACTTCCCTCCGGCCTCCTGCCTCTTGCAAGGGGGAGGAACTGAGAAGCCAAGGCGGGGTGGGGGGCGGGCTGGTCTCCTCTAACACACAGCCTACAGATGGCAGCTTACACTCACAACACCCACTAACCGTTAACCTACCCACCCACCCACCCACCAGCCCCACCCTGCCATGCCTCAGCTGCTGTCGGGGCTCTCCTCTGTACAGATCTATTGCTGCTCCCTGCTCTGTGGCCCAGCATGCACTACTGCCAGCCTAACTCCAGCACATGGGGGGTAAGAGACAGCTCGAGATTGAGTGTGTCGGTGAGACTGAGATAATGCATGTGCATGAGAGTGTGTATATATGTGGAGACATAGCAGGGCAGGACTTCAACAAATATGTGACCCATCAAAAAGATAAACACATATACTACAAACACATAAAAATATGAAAGACCATATCCATAATATTGCCAAGGCCCAGCCAATAAAACCATGGGGATTATCAAGGACTCCACAGTAAATCTCTTTTAAATCTGGAGAAGACTCAAGGCTCAGTGGAAGAAAGGGACCAGTGACTGAAAAGATCAGCCAACCCAGGCCAAGCATGCTGCCTCTGCAGCCTCACTCTGCCACAGGAAGGTGTAGGCTTACTCTTCATCAGCCAAGAGAATTACTTACTTACAGTGCTGACTTACATACTCTGTTCCTGCTCCCTGGTTGGTGAGCTTATTCCAAGCCATTATCCAAAAACTACTGCCTGTGACTCTAACCGTTTAGCAGAATCACTAACATTAAGCAATTACATCTTGATTGAACCTAGAGCTGAAAGCCTGTTTCACCAGAAAACTGCTTGTTCACAGTTCAGGGCGCGTAAACAAAGGGTAATATAATCCCTGCCACATTTCATTCTCACCTGCAGTGACAGAGAGAGACACACATGTATATACACATTCACATGGACACACTTATACTCACAGGCTGACAAACAGACAGCTCTCTCTCTCTCTCACACTCACACTTACTCGCACACGCACCCAATGGCACAAATAGCTCGGCATACACCCCAGCATCCGCTGTGTTGGAGCGCCAGAGCAACTGCGAGAGAGGAGAGGAAGAGAGAGGGGAAGTGCGTCGCATTCGGCAGCAATCACAGCATAATTACTCCAATCAATCTCGACATCACTTTGATGTAATGTTTGTTCTTCTCCTGTTAATTAATAAAAGCCATGCGAATGTGAACAAATGAATCACAGAGGAGAGAGAGCCACTCTGCATGGCCAGCAGACCACATTTGTTTCATAACGTTTCCCCCTCCATCCCAACCCCATCAAATCCTTCTCCAAACGTCAGGGGCAGGGGACAGGAGCAAGGCATTATCAAGTACTGGCCTAGGCCCTCACACTCTCCTTCACCAAGAGCTTCCCCCTATTAACATCATACATAAGAAAACAAACAACATGATCTCCTTTTCAAATGCATGCGCACACACATGCAGACACGCATACAATTCTACACACAAACATGTACATACACACAGTTACACATGTGTGCACACACTCACAAACACACACACACTCACACACTCACACAGGAGACAGAAGGTCCTGCTTCCAGGGCCCAATCAGCAGGCATATAATGAGTGGAGCACCAGCACAGCGAAGCATAAGCACCGCACCACTGATTTAACAATAAACACAACCGCTCTCCCACTTAATTTCACAGCTTTAATTGACGTAATTAATCACAGAGACCGCTATCCAAATGATAATTTTTATGAAAGTGGGAAAACAAAGATACCTGTCTCTAAAAGCCATTAGCATCATACGGCGTGAGTACAGGGGCTGATTGGGGCTGATTTCCGGGCCAGACGTCTTATTAAGTCAGACTTTAGATCATGCACTTCATGCACAAATTAATTTCTGGCTTCAATTCCCCATTGATTGGGTTCCAGTAAATCCTCAATAAATAAGTTTGAACAAAACAAAAACAATCAAAAATTTGTAATAATCATGCTATCAGCAATGAAGTCTTATAATCCTGTTTATTTTCCTTAATGGCATTTTTATTCGTTATTTTCAATACAATGAACAATGGCCTCTGCTGCTAGAGGAAAATGATACAAAGAAAAAAAAGGTATCAAAAGGAGGACACTAAAGCAAGGACAATACACCACACAATGTTACACATGTAATGGTCAACGACTACTTACAGTGTTTTTAAGGTCTTTTACAAGTGCAGCCCTCTAATGTTGGGACAACAAGGCATTGCTGACCGAATCAGTGATGCAAAGTAGCACAACATATCCTGTACAACACCACCCATGTTATCAGATTTCCCATGATCAAAACCCAAAACCATCACAGGAACGAGGACAGCCAAACAGATATTAAAGATCCTGCCCGGTTATATTTTTTTCCATGCAAAAATACTATTTTGGTAACAACAAAATCACTCTTCATGATTTTTTTGATTATTAAGTCGAATTTGAGGAAATAAAAGCCTTGTTTCTGTCTTTGTCAGTATCAGTCCGGCAGTTGAGTAGACAGGACCTTTAAAGAAATGGCATGCTCCTTCTAGCCCATCAGAATTGATTGAAGAATCAAGTCCATTCAAAGACATACACCACGGAAATGTTGGTGTCACCCCCCAAAAAAACGGGGCATTTACGAGACATTTGTGATTTTCACAATGCATCACCTAGTTGTCTCCTGCTGCCTATCTGTGATGGTTTTAGAAAACTTAAATATCACACTGGTAAATCAGAAAAGTGATCACTGCTGCTCAGCGACCCCAGAACCTGAGAGTAATCATGTTACAAATACGATACAGGCTAACAGCAGTATCATAGTACTGAATATCATCAGGCGTGTCTCTGGGTCAGGATAATGCGTTATTGTTCCGGAACAGTAATTCAGCTAATACAGATGGGATCCAGGCCTGCTAGGTCTGACTTTTGAGTCTGGTCCTGATGTCTAGGAATGAAGTATAATGGTTTAAAGGGGTAAAACTTTTGAGTCTCTCAAGAATTATAGGTGGATATGGGGGCTAACAGGATGGTGATAAAAATAGGCAGTAACAGGGCAACAGGAGTATAAGGGGACTAACAAGGTGAGAGAAGGTAAAGGGGAATAAGAGTACAACAGGGCATAAGGAGACTAACAGGGTGAAGGGGGATAAGGGAACTAACAGGGCAATGAGGGGACGGGGGATGGAACACACCAGATAGGAGAGAGAAGGGGAAGACCTGAGGAGGATCAGGAAGGAGGAGTTGGGGAAGAGGGGGGAGTTGGTCCGAAGAAAAAGAGGGTGTCGAGAGGGAGCTGTTTTAAACCGGGCTTGGGCCTTGTGCAAGGCTCACAGTAGCGCATTTGTTTTACAGTTCAGGGAAGAAGCATGTTAACAATTAGCCTCGAGGCAGGGGAGGGGTGCGGCACGGTGCGTGAGGGACAGGCAGGCAGGCAGTCTCTGTGTCCTTAATTAGAGAAACGCTCATCAAAGCACTCATTAAAAAGCACTCGGCTCCCAACGGCTGTGAAAATAAACAGCCATTAGGCTGAGGAGCCTGTAAGCCAAGGCTGGAGAGTGAGGTACAGTACCAGAGAGACTGCAAGGCCTGTATGTGTGTGTGTGTGTGTGTGTGTGTGTGTTCATATGTGCACACATACATACATGAGTGTCTGAATAATGGTTTGTGTCTGTGTGTGTATGTGTGTTCATGTATGTGTACATGTGTTGAGGCTGTCAAATGATTAAAAACAATAATTGAGTTAGTCACATGATAGTCTTTTAGAAAACAGCTGTCAATGAAGACTTATAAGGGTAAAAGACAATTAGCCGAACAAACAGGACGCTTGTTTTCAGCCAAGTAAGTTGCTATGACACAACACCTACAGTGATATCAGATAAAGCATTGATTAAACTATTAGAAGATGATAATCACCTCCACCAATAAGAAACATCCAACCAGATAAGTCTGTCTGGATGCAATGCCATATAATGTACTTCCATAACCTATGTATCCCATACCTCAGGGCAACAGCAAAGTCAAAAACATTTGCAACATTTCAAAAAGGAGGCTGTGAGCACTGTTCTATTGCGCAACTGGCATACCCAAGTTAAAAACCTGAAGGCAAGACTTTAGCTTATGTTGGCGCCAGTTGCTGTTTGTGTTCTGATTAGATAAAATATTGCAAATGCAATCACCAAAATGCTTATTCCACATTGTATCTGACAAACAGTATTCTTTTGTTTACATTGACATTGCCATGCTGTGAAAATGAGACCTCTCACTCACATCTGCCCAGGGAAACTGGCTGTGTGCTTGTGGTTCCGATTGGGCTCATCTGTCCCGCTGTCAAAGGCATCTCGCATCATGTAAAAACATTCTGGGGACTGGCTTACAAAAAGGATGGGTTTGGCTCAAAACTTGCTTGGCTGAAAACAACTGTCTGTTGGGTTGATGGGGGGAAAACAGCATGAAAAGCCTTTATAAGCTTTCAGAGCATTTGTAGTCTGCTGTAGGCTTGATCATCTACCAAATATTAACATGTGGCGGTTACAAAAAAGAAGGGTAATAGATTATGTTAATTTAAACAAATGTGTTAAGCATTTTGTATTATTCACAGTTAACAAGATAATTTACATTGCTCAAGTACATTTATGTGTATGTCTGCATGAGTGTGGGCATGAGATTGTGTGTGCTTGTGTGTGTCGACCCATGTATATGACTGCATGTGTGTGTCTGTGTTGAGTGTAAATGTGTCTGTGTGGCTGTATCAGACAGCAGATGTGGCTTTGCACTGAAGTGCTCCAGGACCAGAACAGGTTACCCCAGCTACAGCTGCCCTGGCCCAGGGACCACACACTGCCCGCAGCAGGGTGGCCAAGCCTGGTCCTGGGGAACCAAAGGACCTGTTGTTTCCCTCTGTTCACCTTAAAAATCACTAACTAATTTAGGCTAAATAAAACCAGGTGAGGGAAGTCACCAACTGAGTAATCAACAGCTTTAATTGAGCAATCAACCCAGTAACAACAAAAACCAGGGCACCCTGTAGCTCTCCAGGTCCAGTGCTGGCCACCCCTGGGCCACAGGGAGGGGATGAGCTGAGGCTCAATGTAAAGCCCCCACTATAAAGCCTGCAAACACCCCCATACCTGCAACCCCTCAAGGCTTAAGGATGAGTAGACACAAACAAAAAGCAATATTCAGGGCACCTCTAGTTTTACGGACAATGCAGTTTCCCTTTACGTTTTCAGAAAAAAAAAAAAAAGCATGAATATTTATTCAACTTCTCTGCCTCATAGACAGATTATGGAACCAACAGTGGGTGCTTTTGGATGCAAATGTGCAAATGCACATCCAGTCCAAGGGCTCTACTCACTGGCTCTTAGTTGGATACACTACACCCTTTCACAATGCAAGAGCGCCCAACATGCACCCCTTGGCCTGACTCTGTTGGGCTTGTTTGGTAAAGCAGTCTGCTCGGTGTCCGTCTCTGTTATTTACCAGGAATCCCACACAACACGCACCAGTGCAGTCTAATAAACACCGAGCGACCTGTGTTTAAAATGCAGGCCTTCAGTGCCACGCATATTTACCCCTGCGTGAGCCACGTACCAATTAATGTTTGTAATAACATAAAACGCAAAACACCAGCAAGTCTTAACGAGAAACAGAACATCAGCGCTTTGGGAAAGCGGGATCCTGTCAGGGTCGATTACCATTCCCATGTCTGATCATGGAGACTGAGGCGCGCAGAGTTTCCCTGTGAACTCCTAAACCCAGCCCACACATTCCTCTCCAATGCAACGCAGCCCGTAATACCTGCCCAATAGCAAGGGGGATATGAAAGAGAGACCAACTAAATTAACATCAGTCAATTGTTCCTGTTTTCGAGATTTTCTAATCAGGGTCTTCTGTAAACAAGTGGAGGAGGATTCTCAGAGCACCGTGTCCTAACACAACACAACACTCGGGGGGTCCTTTCACTCGTCTCCCCTTTCACTCATCTCATGTTTTACAATCTTCTCTTGTCTCACACTCCTAATCCTCTCCCCTACACTTTCACTGTATCTTTGACTTCACTGCTTACAGACAGTGAGCAGTTGTCAGGTCACAGTAAAATCCTTTGCATCCTTGAACATTATAATGTCAGAATCCATGTATGTGGACACAGTATCACACACAATCTCTCAAACATACATACACACTCTTGCATATATACAAAGACAGATTCATACAAGGCACACCGACAGACACACATGTTCAGACACACACACACACACACACACATACAAACACACATACACACACACACACACCTTGCACTTTGAACACCTGGACAGAGCTCTGGTTTCCTCTCCAGGCCTGATCGCTTACATACTTGACGTGGGTGACTGCAAACAGGCTGAAAACAAACCTCCCAGCCCCACCTTCTCGCCGGTGGTCCCTCAGTCACCACCTGTAACCTACAGCAACCCGTCTAGCCCTCCACTCGAGTTGGAGCAGCTTGTGAGGTTGGCTGGGGGGGGATCGGGGGGATTTCTGTCGATCCTGACACAACGCCTCATTACACAGCAAGGCCGCTGGCACTCCCAGCACTGCCCTCCTCTCCTCCAATCAAAACACTGCATTCATTTCCCCCATGCAAATGGAAACTACCCCTATAACCCAATGCGAATGATACATAATATAATAACAACAGCAATACCATTTACAATGATAGTGATGATCGCAACAATCACCACCATCATCATCGTCACCATCGTCATCCTCAGCACAACCACAAAACAACATTAACATCATTAATGTAGCTGCAAGCATAAACTCAGGGGGCCCAAGCACATGATGTCACAAGATGGCTGAAAAGCATTATTACTGGTTATACATAAGCATAACAGGGTCAAACCTGTTAACCGTGTCATGATTTACGCATATGTACTTCATTTCACCAGATATATGGGAGAGCACACTGGCAAAAATGAGGCACACATACATAATACCCCTCTCCCATGTGACCAGTGACCTAATATGGTATGGTGACACATGCCATAGACCTGTATAAGCATGACAAGTTTTATAAAATTGCAAAATTGCTTCATCGAGGTGTCACAGTAATGTCCTAAGATTAAATTAAGCCATGTTTTTAAATGTAGCAGCTTCCTTCCCTCACAATCAGTAAAATATATGCCAAACGTCCTGGGTACCAATGCATCATTATGGACTCACTTCATAATGATACATATTATTTTTCAACATTAAAAAAAATGTATAATCGCTTGTAGCAGACATGTTTTTTAGCTATTTGGTTCAAAAATGCAACTGCACTCATTTATGACACAACACGTCTACACTAAATTTTGTGAATGACTGGCACAGTGGTGTAGGAGATTAGCTCATACTAGTATTTACATACTAATTTTGAAAATCAAGGTAAGTTTTTTTTTTTTTTTTTTTTTTTTTTTTTTTTTTTTTTAACTAAGGACTGTCACATTTCCTATCAATCAGGCAAACAGATTCAGGATAAGAGGTAATTTATTTCTTTAAATAAAATCAGGAAGAAACCTAGGCTGGAGTGGGCCTTAAAGACAGCTTTCATATTCCTCCCCTGCAACACAGTCATATTAAAGGTGAAGCACACAGTAATTATGAAAGACAGGGTGTCACACAACTAAAGGGGGCGTTTTGAAACAAACACACAGCCCAAGGGGGCTCACTTCATCATCTACACATGCATATTAGAAGTTCTTGTTCACTCCCTTCAACCGTATTTCATTCATTTGAAAATTGTTCGGGGGGCTAGCTGATCGATCAGATGCGTGTTTGGTGGCTGTGATCCACCTGCATGCTGAAGGACTATGCAGGGTTAGGGGCGAGCGGCACACGCGAGCGACCACGCCATACAGTGTCCAGCCTTTACTCACCGGCATGGCAGCGTGCTCTATGGCCTTCCCCTACAGGAGAGAGAGCGGCAGGCATCAGGGGTTAATGAGATATCCCACACAGAGAGAGGACCCACCACTCACAGTCAGCCAGTCATTCAATCTCTCATTCTCTCACTGACCCCAAAAATAATAATAAAAAAAAAACATGGTCAGAAGAAAACCACTGCGGTCTGGTCGAATAGAGAAAACAATTGTGCTATGACCTCTAAACAACCTCTTAATGACTGATCTGAGGTGCCCAGCACTTACATTGTGACTGAAAACAGGGCAGAATTGAATGGCTGGCTTAAGGTTTCAGTTTCTTCCAGGTTATGGTCAATGGTGGGTTGGAGGACACCAACTCGGACCATGACGCTCACTAGGGTGACCTTGCATCTGGCAACTGACCAGGTAACCTGAACGACCAGGTAACCCTAAGCAATGGGCCCTGAGCAGGTACGTATTGCTGGGTGATGGATGGAGCTCTGTGCCTGCGGCCACTGGAGGCAGACCTGCACAGCCATATTACAGGCTCCATGCATCCTCTGCCGCGGCACCTCACACCCAGCGCCCAGAGCCTAGCACTGGCACCTGTAACCCGGTGCTCAGTAACAATAGCAGTGATGTTGATTTTCCTGCTTGGAGGGCATGCTCTCTGCACTCTTCCTGTGAGAGTGCGGGGCCTTTGGTCCGCCCCCGGCGCCTGCCAGGGTCACACAGAGATTAGAGAGATTACGCTGGGGGGGGGGGGAAATCGGCTTTCAGCACCTCTGATGGGACCTGGAGCAGCTCTGAAGCAGGCAACGGGTGGGAAGGTTGGGCTCAGGGGGGCTTTTGTTCGACAGAAATGTGTCCAGCTGAGGTCAGGGCCTTGGGCACGTCTGGCTCCATCACTGTGGCCTTTGTGCCCTGCGCGTCACCCTGCCGACCCATCGGCACCAGGGCGCCCTGTTCTCTGGCCTTTAAATCCTCTTAGGTTACAAGTTCCTGTTAGCTATCCACTGTGGTACGAGCTAAAGCATGCGGAACAAGCAGCAACGAATAATGGACTCCATAGTTCAGATACGGAATCTGTGGAAAGGGTTTAATGGTTTAATGCTAGCACTGTCTTTAGGCAGTGTGTGTGTGTGTGTGTGTGTGTGTGTGTGTGCGCGCATGTTCATCGTAACAAGACTCTGAATGCACAGACATGTGCATGGGTGTGTGTGCGTGTTCATTAGAGCATGTGTGTACGGGTGTGTGTGTGTTTGTATGTGCACATACTCACAGGCAGATGCGTGAATACAGCAAAAGTGCTGCAGAGAAAAGCGATGAGGTCACTCAGGTAGTCGCTGGCCTGCCCGCCCCCCTGTGCTGCCATCCAATCATAATCTGCCAGCTGCAGGAACTGATCAATCTTCTGGTTCAGATTAGTGTAGATCTCCTCCTCTGCTGCATGACGTGCATCCTGGGGGTCGAGAGAGAGAGATGAAGAGGGAGGAAATGGGGACAGAGATTAAGGAGGAGGAGGAAGTGGGGAGAATCAGAGATGAAGTGAAAAAGGTAGAAGACAGGGATGAAAAGAGGGATGGTGAAGAGTGGAGATGTGGGGAGATGGGGGAAGTAATGTAGAGAGAGGAAGGGAGTAGGAGAGGGCAGGGAAGAGCATTTGTGATGATTATGATGTGAACGTGAATAAATGACACCATTTACAGGGTGGTTGAAACACACTGGCAGGTGGGAAGTACCTTGAAGGTGGAGGTGCCGTAGAGCTTGGTTGCGTTGACAGTGTCAGGGGGGACGTTGGTGATGTTGGAAATGAAGCCCTCCAGGAAGTGACAGGACTGCTCCAGGTGGGTGGTGTTAATGATGATCTGCACCAGCTGAGAGATAGAAGGACAGGCATGCACTCCTGTAAGACTGCCTGTACGGAGAACAAACCCCTAAAATAACCTACTCAGGCAAAGTAACACCAAACCTGTATGCATGAAGCAGAGGCCATGAGCACAGTGATTTTTGCAGTGAACAGGGGCTGAGCTGGTGGCCTGCAATCGCAACGCATAGTACAATACAGGGAGGTTCGGGGGTACAGAATGAGGAAATTCAGGATTACAGTACAGGTGATGCACTGTGGGTTGAAATGGGGGAGTGTGGAAGTTTGGGGGTACAGTACAAAGAGTTTTGGTTTGAAGCGGTGATAGCAGGGACGTACAGGGCCTCGGTGCTCTAAGCTCCATGGGTCTGTGAGGAGAATAATTCAGAGCAGGCTTGGCCGTGGACAGGGCGCTGAGTGCACAGTGGCAGGGTGCTTCCACACTCCTCTCCCTACAGATCTATGATATCTGATCTGGCACAGAGAGAGAGCAGGCACCGGATTCACCCTCTCCCGACCCCATAACCCAAAGCCAACCTGCTCCCACCGTCAACTCTGCTCTCTGTGTGACACCCAGCTGAGCACCATATCTGGAGTGTAACCTTATAAACACAACTAAAAATAAATGAATAACACACATCTCCTGCACTTTCACACAGACTAAACACACTTCAAAAGACGTGTAGGCTGGTTTGTGTTGGAGCAGGGTTTTCTTAACCTTGTATTGGCAGGACCTAAAGAGAGAGCCTGGTTCAGAGCAAAGGGGAGACACGCACACCAAGACACATGCGTGTGTGTGTGTGTGTGTGTGTGTGTGTGTGTGTGTCAGATACGTATGTGTGTGCGCAAGGCCCTAACCTCCGCCAGGCCCACATTCTTCTTTTTGATGGCGTACTGGAGGCAGTTGCTCAGGGTTCGAGTCAGCAGCAGATTGGTGGACTTGCGGATCATGTCATCGATCTCCGTGGAGCTGAGAACAAAAAGAAAATATTTTCAGTAAGGATGTGATCATATCCATATGCCCTTTTCCAGGACTCATTTTTGAAAAATTGAAAAAAAAAGGCACAGCTGGTAAAATAGCAACAATTCAAAGCTGCAGGCTGCTAATCACTGTAAGTACATTTTTCAACAACCTTTTGGCAATGATAAGGTGTAGCCACATTATTTCTCTGAAGGTGTTGGTTTTTTCTCCCACTTTTCTTCTGTATTTTGTTTACTTTCTTTCTCTCCTCTCAGCCATCCCAGTCTTAGTGATTGTTGATCAGTTTAGTAAAAAGTGCCGTTCCTCATTTAACATTACATTACATTCTACAGCTCCCTTATCCACACTGAACTATACATGATCCCTTTATATACCTGGATATTTACTGAAATGTAGTGATGTTCATGCTACGTAGCCCAAGAGCACAGTCGCACTGCTCCACAAGGGAATCAACAGTCGTTCCTCATTCTATGACTGAACATTCATATCAAACTGATTTAACAGGCAAAACTCACCTAAAACAAAATCCAAGAGCATCGTCGTGACAGACGTGACACAGTCATCAGGCTGATAATGATATGTTGATCGTGAAGGCTGTAGCCATAATACCTCAATCACCGGTTACTACCTGCATTGTCTGAGTCATAAGCACAGTTCATGAGAATGGTGCTTCACCTAAATTAAACGTGTTATATATCACATCCCTGCCAGTGATCTATTGACCAGTGGTGCTGCTAACAAGGATAATACTATGGTTGCCTATGTAAACCAAGCTAATAAGATGCCAGTTTTATGACGTTTAACCATATTTAACCATTACATAATGCTGCTGGCTCTGTTCCCTGACTGCTTTAATACATTCCTGACACACAAATTTACTGCCCTAAGCTACCAGCTAGCAGTGAGAGGGGTCACATCTCGGCCAGGCCCAGGCCAGCTCACCCTCATGTGTGTAAACATAAAATTACACCCCCTGAGCCTAAAGTTTGTGTAGCCCCCTCATATCCAGATTGATAGATATACGGCCCATAAAGCATCAGAGAATGAGATTTTTCCGGGGCAGAAGAATGTGAGGGAGTGGAACAGGAAGTGCAAAAGTGGGGCTAATTTGTCATGCGCTGGTCTCTGCTCCTGCTCGTTAAGATAAGTGCTGGATCCCTCTTCCCTCTTTTTCACTTAGCAAAGGTTAGCAGAGAGGGGAGCTGGTGTGTGAGCACATTTACCATGTAAGTAGAGGTCTGACCATTCCTTCTGGGTAACAAACACATTCCTACCAAATTGCTAAATTGTCTTTTCTTGTGTCAGGAGGCCATAGTGGAATTCAAAAACTTCACTTTTTGGGGGGTGGTGGAGGGGTGGGGGGGGAGGGTTTGGGGAAGAGCTCCTTAAGTGTAGTCCACTGACTTGGCACAGGATTTGGGATGAGGGGGAGAGAGGCAGAGAGAGAAAGAGGTAGGGGGAGAGATATTTTGGACTGGGCTGAAAGTCAATGCACTGCAGTAGCCCTTGCATTCCAGTGTGCAGAGGATCAGTGGGCAGCACTGAACCCGTAGGAGCATGAGCCGAGGCGCAGAGACGGGGAGCGGCTCAGAGAGACCACAGTCCGAGCATGAGGCTCTATATTTGGGCAGACACTCAAAGGCAGCCCCAGAGAGATCAGGAGGGTTGCTTCCTTCCCGGCGAAACACTTCCCTCTCTCCCCCTGCGTCTTCCAATTCTGCCCCCCCAGGGTTCTTGGAGAGGTCAGACTTTCTCTCAGACAGCGAGAAAGGGAAAGAGAGACAAAGAGAAAGACAGAGCGAGAAAGAGTGTAGACTAAGAGATTTTCCACACGTGGCTGCGGTGGCTGTAGGCCATTTGGTGTCACCAGACTTTCCTCCAAAAGCAGAGCTGCCTATCTCAGCTCCTGCCTCACCATACTCCACTCACCCAGCTCCAACCCCACGACAAAATCATCACAGTACAGTGTGCCTCTGTGTGAGTGTGCATGTATTAGAAAGAGTGTGAAAGGAAGTGTGAGTGCATGCATGTGAGTGAACTTGTGTTTGGTAGATTGAGTATGTATTTGTGTGTATGAGACAGTGTGCGTATTAATGTGAGTGTTTCAGAGTGTGTGTGCAAGTGTAAGTTTATGACCGAGTGTGGGTGAGTGTATGTGTGTGTGTGCACACACAAGTGTGCATGTGTGTGTATGAGCACAAGTTTGTTTGGAAGAGCATGCGTGAGTGTGAATGGGAGAGGTGAAGGTCGCACCTGCCATACAAAACACACAGTGCAAGCCTGCGGTCATGTAGGGATCGGAACGCTACTCCCTGTACTCCAGTCCTGGTATGGGCCACACTGCTCCATCTGGCCTTACAGCAGGACAAGGACGTTCTCTGCAGCTGGGGGAACACAGCGTGCTCCTGCACAGGCTCTCCGTCTCCCTGCTCTGGAAGAGCGGTCGTTTGGACCCAGTCTTACAACGCCGCGGAACGCTGGGGGGAAGGACCGGCCAAGGCACGCCGCCCCACGCCAGACACGGGGCAGCCCACATACAGCGCTGATTTGTATTGTGTAAGTAATAATTGCTTGTATGCATGCCTGCAAAGTAAACAAAGATGTCTTTATGGAGAACACCGGCAGAGGCTGAGGCAGACCCTGGCTGGAGCAGGCTTCATTGTTCCTCCTCGCTGCTGGCACGTGAAAGAGCACTTCTGCAGCAAAGCTGTACAGGGGCCCAGAGAGCTGAATGTGGATGTGCCGAATATGTCAGGAGTGGAGTATTTCTGAAATAAGTCACCCTGAAGTCTTGAGTATTTCCATTCCAAACTACATACAAAAAGAAGCATTTCATTCTGAATATTGGTGCAGATTTGGAGTTTTACTGGCGTCTTCATGATTAGAGTATTTCAAATAATGCATTTGACTCAAATCTGATGGACAGTCTGGAGAGGTTTCTCTAACTGTTTGGTAACTCAGCAGACAGTTTTCAGGGTGAACAGAGAAATAAAGTAGAACAAAACTGGCAGGTTCCTAACAAGAGGAGCGATGAGGAAATTGCATCTGCCGTCCTAAAGAATGTACAGGCTGCAATCCAGCAATAGAATAGGGGTGGAGAGAAAAACCCTGACATTTATTAGCAGTGTCAAGTCCTGATTTGGAAACTAGGTTTGAACAAAGGCATTATCATATTAATCACTCATTTCATTCATTCGCTCAGTTCCTTCCTGGCTCCCATCAGCAGTGAGGATCCTGAGGCTGATCCCAGGAAAAAGGCCGTTCGTAGCAGAGCGGAGGGGAGAGGCGCGGGGCCAAGAACCAACGGAAATCACAGGGGTAATTGGGCTCATCAAAGTGGGTGGAAAAAAAAATCATCCTGTACATCTTTGTTCGTTTATTTACGTACATGCTCAACAACCCTGACTGTATTGTGTATATGAACAGCCGATGATGACTGGGTTACAGATCAATCTAAATGCAGACTACATTACGTATTTCTCAGTTTCTCAAGGTGCACCATGGACTATTATTGGCACTATTTCAATACTTGCAGCAGGGTTGCACAGTGTTCCTACTACTCCAGTCTCATGTAATAAGGGACCATGTTTGTAACAATAATCAATGCTTTAGACTAGTACATTTGCTCCTCTTGGCTAATTGTTGTCACAGCAACCAAGATTTTCTTTTATGCTGTCAACCAGAAAACAACTTAAAATCATATGAAATATTAATTTTGTTCTGGATAATAATTATTCATCTTTCTTTCACAATTTCATTATGATTAAATTATTTTCATAACCATGCAATCTGGTGAACGTCAGGTCTGGGGAAAATCTCAGAGGGCAGACTCAAGGTCGCTAAACTCAAAAAAAAAAAAAAAAAAAAAAAAAAAAAAAGAAGTTGGCTCACACATACTTAAGCTGATTTCCATCAACAGTTTGTCGTCTTTCCATGTATCTGACTAAAAGAATCAATATACGTGGTCTTATGAGAACTCTACAGCCCCTCCTAGCGTGTCTAAATACTGCAGAGAAATGAGGACTGTTGACCCATTTCAGCGCCACAGCCCGGGCTCAACATGGAGTGGCATGGAATAGATTGTTTATACTGCAATTCTCACAACTTCATAGTGTTTAACAGTAAGCAATAAGCAGCACACATATGGTTGGGAAGGACAAAACTACATCCTTCCTTCACTTGCATGTATAGATCATTGATCTAGAAGTCTGATTAAATGTTATACCTGGATATCTGGTAAAACATTAGAGACACAAATAGCTGGTTAAATACTACCAACATGAATATCTAGTTAAATGATATGGCTCAATATATCTACCTATAGTCTATGTATCTGGATACCTACTTAACAAATCCAGGTAGAAAGCATAAAGCTTGACAGCTGGTTAAATGTTATGTATCTGCATATCTGTACAATGTTATAAATCTGAATATCTGGGTTAGGCTTGTAGCTCTGGATATCAGGTTAAAAGTTATATGTCCCGACGAGAAGCTCCATCTCATCCATCTTGGATTTCTGTCTGGTTGGGGCGTAGGACAAAGAGCCCCCATCATAAATGCGTAAGCACAGTGAGCAGACGGGACTTTAAAAGGCTGCTCAAACTGACAGCTCTCATCCGCACAACCTGCTCTGAATTTGGGGGAATTCCTCAGGGAGAGAGCACTCCTTGCTGAAATATTCATAAGGGGAGAAACCACAGAGACAGGCTGCCTCCGGTGGATATGTTTTTATACTGAGCCCACCAGAACCCTGCATTCTCCACTCTGTCACCTTGCGTTTCCCTCTCTGTTCCCAACAGACTTCCATTGGTGGACTGCTGTCCTCTGCATCCATCTGTTCAAGCACAATCATAAACATGACCCCACCAGTGGTAACTAGAGCTTAAAGGTGTGGAATGACAAAGCAGGTGCATAAATTGGTGTAAAAAATAAATAAATAAATACAAAAAACTTTTCCTTTACAAATTCTGTATTTGTAAAAGGAATCTTGATTAAATGTGGCCAAAGACCCTCCATGCAATACTATGAGTAAGGAGTAGCTACGTTTATTTTTCTTTGTGTTTTTTTCCTCAAATCAAACTAAACCAGAGGCCCACATCGTGCTTGCAAACCACACACCACTTCCTCTGAATTAGTAACAGCCACAAACAGCGAAAACCAGGTTCACTGCTGGGGAGGCTACAATACGAGTGGGCTGATTAAAGTCCAAGCTGTGTATACACAGCGCATACACACAGTATAGCATGAATTCACATGACCACTCACAGCAATTTCCTTTTTTTTTTAAATTTATTTATGCATAGCAATGCATGGAAAAACGTACTACTTGATCTGCACACTTCCATTTCACATTGTGAAAAATGCTCCTTCTCCAGGCTTCTCTTTTACAATATAACCTAGAAATGCGCTGCTCTATCCACACATTGAACCCTCCCCACTACAGTCTATGCCAATTTCAAATGAAGGACAGACACAAACCACATTAAAGAAAAAACAACCGTATAAATCCCAAATTCCTTCATATGATTTCATGGTGTAAGAAACTGAGCCTCTTTGAACTTTTCCAAGGACAAGAGGAACTGGACAGAGGCAGCAGTCCGACAGATTTTGGAACAGAATAGTCACTTTTGTTATGATGGTAATGAGAGGTAATTTGGCAGGCCGGGTTACCTTACGATCCTATTACACCCTCCTGCCAAGTTTTTCCCCATCCCAACCTTCGACCCCGAACCCCCCAGCCCCGGAACAGGAAGCCAGACAGCGACCCCCATCCCCCCCTACGTGCCGCTAACTTAGCCTCTCACAGAGGTCAAGCAGCTCACTTCAAACGACCCCTGGTAACAGAGACGGCAAACGCTTCCACATTGCCCAATCAGGCGGGGCACGGTTCCAGACCAGGCCGGACGCAAGAGCAGGAGAGCCGCCACCGAATACTCCTTCAGAAGTGTGACCTCTAACCCCCGGCTCCTAACCTTTGTTCTGATTGGGGGATTTGGGAGGAAAGGATTGAATCACACCTCGGTTCCTCTCCTCGGTTGTCTGGTGCGTTAAAAGCAATGCCAACTCTTCACAGAGCATGCTCAAATGATACTCTGCACCACCCAATATGGGCCTAGCTTTAGAAACTGAGACATTAATATATCAATCACCAGTTTTTCCACAGGCTTTCATTTGTTTCAGTTACATTGTTTTCAAAGAGTTCCTCCGGATGCCTCTTCCTGGTGGCCAAAGAATAACTTTCCAGAATTACTCCAAACGTGTCCAGGCATGCAGGTTTTTGGTTGTTGTTGTTGTTTGGTTCCCCTCTTGGGATTTGTACTCTCCCCATGTTTAACACCAGCATCATTGTAAAAATGCAGCAATAACAATCGCATGTTGATTGATTGATAACTGAACAGCGAACGTGTGAAAACGGGACGGGACATGACCTGCTTTGAAAACGTAAATAAAGCATACTGGAAAGTCCGTACCACTCCAGATCTTGGTCACTAAAGTCATAAACTTACACTCAAAACAGGAAATCTGTTCAAACACAAGACATGCCAGAGAGCAAAGTGCATTTGAGTAAAACAGAAAAATGTTGACTTTAGTAATTTCATTACTGGTTAAAATAAGACTGCAAATACATCCATACTTTTAAAAAATGCTGAATATTTTGTCAAAGATACCCACAAATCCCTAAATATTATATGATACCTATGATTTCATTTCAAATGGGCATGAAATAACAGCAAAAAGCCTCTGCTCTCTAGCTGAGAAGGGTGTTCCTGTGGCTTATTGGTTTTCACTGCTAAGCCAATAAGCTTAATTGCAATGGCTTGATTCTACCTTGAGAGTTACTTGATTCAGAAAATGCTGGCAGCAACAAAGGGCAATGAGGTTAAAACTACAGAAGAATTGAAGTTCTGACTATATATTCAAAACATATATCAGCTAAGTGGCAGAATACACCATGCCATGGTCCTACCTCAAGCAAGTAATTAACTGCAGACAATGTCAAGAAAATGTCCTGCATAAATGAGTTCACTTAAGTGGAGAAGGTAAAAGCTTTCATCAACAAAGACTGACACGTTGTCTGTAGGAAGGCCCTTCGAAAGAACTGCAATAAAATGAAAACCGCTGTGACTTGTTCTGACAGCTTCAGCAACCAAACATTCCGACCTTGCATCGCAAAATGAGTTTGAAAAGCCAACAATCTTACTTCAATCAAGACCTCATGTTTTTCTCGATATGGACCTCCCAGGCATCAAAATTATATATTTAATTTAGGATGCATGTCTCTGAGACTTCCTGCCAATAACCATGTCCTGCTCGTATGAATTTTATACAACTTTACAATTTCTTGTAAAGAACCACACATCATTTAACTTCCAGTCTTAATTTAAGTACATGAAAGAAGGAAGGTTTTAAAACACAACTGTTTGGACTGTAGAACATGTGGATGGGTTTTTTGTGATTCTGAATGACAGAGACCTGCATATCCCCATCCAGGGCATTCCCTTCGGCCTGCAATTACTCTATGTCACAAAAGATAGTGGGCTTTGCAGTTGCATGTATGCATATTATCTGCATATGTATATCTATCTGTGTGTGTGTGTGTGTGTGTGTGCGTGCGCTTGTATGCATGTAATGTATGTATGTGTGATTGTGTATGTGTGTGTGTGTGAGTGATATAAATGTATGTATGTACACTCTAGCACTGTCTATGTATATAAACAGTGATCCTGCACTGACCTCAGGTGCAGGTCCTCAGAAAATTTGAGGCAGGCATAGATGAACTCCTTCAGCTGAGTGTAGACTCTGGGCACAAACTCAGAGAATGGCAGCTTCTTAGGGAAGGGCATCTGTGAAGGAGTGCAAGCCATGAGTCAGTCATACACAGGTGTATTCTCAGAACACAGCTGAGCAGAGTGACACAGAATAAAAGCCATGAAATTACTGTGAATTGACACAGGATCATTAGAACACACTTATCTTGCCATGACTATGAATGTGCCATTCAGCACAAAACATGATTCACAATGCCAGGTGTACTATCCTAGCATGAGAGATGACTCACACACAACCATCAGGTAGAAGAACCTCCTGTTCAGAAACAGAGGCTAAAACCTAGGCGTTTCAAATCAAATCAGACAATAAATTGCAGCATAATTCTTTGAAAATATTACATTCTTTGGAGACAAAATAACATGAGGTGCTCAGGTCCTTAAAGAGACTGAAGACTGAAAATGCTTTTGACTGAATCTAGCCCACTATGAGGTTGTCACGCAAACTGTGGAAATCTACTTATCCAGTACCATCCCCTGTGCAGCCTTGCCCACCTTTTCCAGTTCAGGGTCCTGAAAGGGGAACTGTCCCGTGATGCGCCGATACTCCTCTTCCGTCGCCACAGGGATAGGGCTGTAGTTGTCCTGGTCCAGGATTTGCCTGTGTGAGGTCAATCAGAGGTGCAGAAAAAACTAAACAGTCATACGTGGGGACCTCTCACATGGAGAATCCTTCCTGCCACTCAGGCCACACACGTCTCTTAAGTGACCTGTTAACCACTCATTCACTCAAGCCCTTCTTCAACCCCACTGGTTCACATGTCACCTCTAGCTGACCACAGTGGCGGTGGCAGTCTAAATGATTTACGCTAACCAGAATGACATATTCGCCAGTGCCCACGATTTCATTGCAGCCCTTTCAAAAACAATTTCAAAAAGCTGATTCAGAGATTCATGACCCGAAAGAGGAAATTGATATGCATATCTGGTAAAGCCACCTTTAGCAGTGTTAACCTCAGGAGCATTTAGCTCAATTCCTCAGTGGTATTCCACGTTCCAAGAGCTTTCCGGTTCATTTGGATTCCAAGGACTCCTTGCGCCTGCATGCCAAAGCCTCTTGACGGGAATCAACAGGGACATTGACAAGGTCATTCCAGAACACTGATTTCATCTATTTTGGCCACTCTGGAAAAGATTTAGCTGTGTTCTTTGGAAGCTTTGAAGTAGACGATCTTGACCATAGGCCAGCATTTTTGTGGTTTCCGAATCAATTTTACAACACATAGAAGAAGAAAAATAAAAAAATAGCACAAGTTTGATAAATACAGATAAATGACAAAAGAGGGAAATTACAATGTACTTTCTGTCTTCGCATGCCTCAAACTGCATTACCATGATTATTTAATATACTTTTAGATTTACTCTACCTCTTTGATTGCCTTGGCATGTTTCATACAATCATTTGAACACTAAACACAAATTCAAAGTCAGACGTATGATTTGATCTTGGAAAAGTATTACCTTGACATTCCACTACCCTGGAAGGATAAGAAAATGACATACTTTTGCGGAGGAAGATTCCCATCATTATTTTTTTTTCTGTTCTGTCCTCAGAATTCACTTAACATGCAAACTGAGGTGACAATGTCAGAACGCTGTTAAACTCAAAATAAAGGGCATTTTATTATGTACCCCAAAGCACAATCCCATCCCCCAATTCCGTCACACCTGACCCCTGAGTTCAGGTCTGAAAACAGAAAGCCTTCTGTTGGGGGCAGCAGCATGGGTAAGCACTTGAGCACCATTCCATCATGTAAGGTGGATATAATGTAATGTAATATAATGTAAATTGATATTTCTAAATTTCTAAATATCTGCTGCAGTGGGGAGGGGTTTCCCACAATGCTCCTCACCTGAAGGTCTGGTTCCACTTTTTGAGCAGAATCTCTCCATACTGGTCCCGGATCTCCAGCAGCATGTCAAATAACTGGTTGACTGGGAAACCATAGCCCTACAGGTAGAAAGATGGGCACTTCATCAGGTAAGAGAGTAAATACTTAGACAGGAGAGTAAATACATACTAGCTACAGCATGGTGGGCACAACCAAAGTTAAGACACACACGCACACACACATGCATACACAAGGGGTAAATCACTGCTTCATTTCAGTCTCACCTGCAGTGTGTCAGCAAAGAGCACAATAAGGTTCTTCAGGTCTAGAACCAAGTCAGGATCAGTGCAATAAGACTGCAGAGGGAGGAGATACAGAGCAAATGTAAGTCTACCACAGCATAATATATCAGACATTATTTTAGCACACAGGTAATATTGCAGACATAACTTTGGCAAAAGTAATAATGCCTATGAGCCAATGACTACTTTTACAACAGAGCACACTTCAGGAGAGCTGGCCCCAAGGGAATACAGTATGTGGGACATAGACCGCATCCACCAGGGACACTTCCCACGTGTCCCACGTCCCAGTATCTACACTTTCAGCCTTGTCTGCAAAAGCAAGAGGAAGTGACATCATAAAGTGGTCCCTCACCGAGTGTGTGCGCAGAGCGGCAATGGTCTTTGACAGTGCCAGCTCCCACAGCTCCTCCACATAGGCCCTGTTCACCAGGCCTTGGGTTGTATGCAGGATGTGGTCCTCCACCACAAAGAACCTGTGTACAAGAGAGAGCACAGGGTGAGCACAGCTCCCTCCACAGGCCTGGAGACAAATGGCATTCGGTGCATAATTTCCCCACATCAACAAAACTTGGTACCTCATTGTGCTCAATGAAATATTCAATAGAATGGAAGCAGAAAGCTGGCAGCCCACCTCTAGCTGTAAAAATAACAGCGCACTCATTTGATTACCTTTATAAGCAAAATACCTACATAAAACCTGTAATGTATGTAAGACTGAACCACATATCATAGCAAAAGGGACAATCATTAGAAATCTTATTTTATGGCTGCAATATTCATGCAGTCATTGAAATTTCAATTTTCAGACTTGGATCATTGTGCAACAACCCTTTCAAACTACAGGAAGTGACATGACAGCTGAAACAAGGAGTGACATGTCAGCTGAAAAACACCATGAAGAGTCAAGTGAGCCTTTAACGAGAGAGACTTGGATTCCTAGTTAGGGTGCTGAAGTCAAGAAGTGAGGCTCCTTTCAGAAAGAGGTTTCCATGGAAATAGTCCCATTAAGACACAGCTGTACAACTGCAAAAGGCATAGATTGGGACTAATCAAACAATCATGCTTTCCCAAACGACCTTGGCCAAAAAAATGTAAAGATCACAGTCTATTTAATTAAAAAACAGTCTCTCCGTCGCTCCATGTGAAACTGAGGAAGACCTCACATACCATGCAGCTGAGCACCAGTTTAGCTATTTATTTCTTTGTCAAGAGGGCATCAGATAATCAATAATAAAAGTTTTTTTTCCGCCAAAACAAATGTCCTATTTTTCCATCTATAAAATTAAACTTTGGCACTGTCAAGGCAATAAGTATCACTTTTTATACTGATAATCACATGTTTAAGCTTAAGTCAGTGATGCTGCTAAATTCCATGAAATAAATATTTAAAATTGAAAACTCAAAACACAGGACCATTGCAAAGAGATATGAAGAGCCAGGACACTGCTGTACCCTTGAGCAAAACCCTTGATTCCTCCAGTAAATAAATCCAGCTGAACACTGGGGTTACAGAATGTGCTAGATGTGAAGTGGGGAGCAAAGCTATGGAAACAACCAAAAAAAAAAAAAAAAAAAAAAAACATAATTTCAAAAAATGCAAGGCAACATCAAAACCAAAGTAAAGAAAAAGGTGGACATAAACTTCCAGGAAGTTCAAGGACTTCAGTGAATTCTGCTTTTAGATGTTTGATCCAAAGACCTAGTCAAAAGGCTCATGAAAGGGCTAACGAGGTAAAGTTGGAGCCCAGAGAATTCTGCTGTGGCCTGCTTGAAGAGCGAAGGCAGGGAAGGAGGGAGGGAGAGAGTGCAACAGAGAGAGGAAGAGAGAGCGATCAATAGAAGTACAGAGAATTAGAGACAGATCAAGAAACAGACAATGGAACTGAAAACAACAGATAGAGGGAAATGAAGAAAGAAAACGAGCAAATGACAGGTCAGCTAAGACAGACAAGAAAGAGAAGACAACATAAGAAGGAAAGAGACAACATAAGATTGTATGGATGTACGACAAAAGGGCACAGAGCCACACCCTTTTTCCAGCTGGCTGGTTCATGCGTGTTTGTACATGTGTGCATATTGGTTGGGCTGGCCGCTCAGAGGAATGTTGGGGTGCAGCACAGAGAAGCAGATACACCCCATTCAGATGGCAGAATAGCACCCACATGCCAGTTCATATCCACACAGGCTCTGGACCCTGGGCCCCCAGTCAGGTAGGCTGGCAGGTGGGGGAGAGGGGGTACTTACCCTACGATTTGATTGAAGTACCTTCTGTAGCCCTCCAAAGTTTCATGCTGGGGAGCAGAAAAAAAGGAATAAACACACCTGCAGGAGGCAGGCACCTGACACCTGAGATTACTACATGACACAGATACAAACATGATTATTTCCCCATACATGACAGAATACGAAGATCTCATTGCCCAACAGAGATCAGCGATAGACAATAACAACTATCTCCATGATGCAGCATCTTCTTCTTCTTTATTCCTACTCAGTGTGATTACACTTCAAAACTTATATATATATACATGCTTGCATCCCCCACGCACATATATGGATATGAAGATATATATGCTGTGTGTGTGTGTGTGTGCGGACGCATGTGTGTGTCTGTATGAGTGTACATGTGTGTGTGTGTGTGTGTGTGTGTGTGTCTGTGTGTGTGTGTGTGTGTGTGTGTGTGTGTGTGTGTGTGTGTGCATCGTTTGCCTAATTCTTAATGGTGACCCTAATGGAGGTTCCTTGGGGGCCGTCCTGGTTCTTCAGAGCGCAGCTGCTGGAGAGGACAGTGGTTAGTGGGGTTAATGCCTGGGTGCTGTGTGAGTGTGACACTGTGGCCCTGCAGGCCCAGGGTGGCACAGCTGAGGAGTGTGGGACAGACATACACTCTGACAGACTGGCAGACAAAGGGACGGAGGTGTAGTGAGGGTCGTACCATGTTAGAGTGAGGCTGTAGTACAAGGCGTGCCTGTTTCCTCCTCTGCTTCCTGTAGTAGCTCTCAAATGTGTCCCGGGCACCCTGGCAACAACAGGACACTCTCAGCACAGCAATGGGACACTTCCACATACACACCTCACACTCTGACACACACGCCTGCTGCCATGACAACCTGCACCAAACTAAAGTCAGCCTGATACAGGAAGTGATGTACACCCGCTTCAGGCCCATAAAATGCCCAGCACAGCAGTCCTGTCGCTCTGCAATCAGCAATTCAAATTCCTGAGGATGAATACCCCAAAGAACCCACTCATAGACCCACAACATGCATGAAGTTCAGTTCACAATTCAAATCATTGGAGGTTTCATTTCAAGATTCAGCCCCCTTTGCTGAAGGCTGAGGTTATTTGGGCAAAGCCAGTAAGTCTACCCCCAAGAGGTACTCAAACCCTTCAGTCTAGGAACACAAGCCACTTTGGTCAGTATTCTGCAAAAGAAAATGTTCAGAATATACTTATTAACACCCTCTTGCAAATAGATATAGCATCCATGAGTGAGTGCATGTGTCAAACACACTTATTCAATGTCCTCTTACAGCCAGATCTAGTGTGCTTGTGTGAGGGTCTACCCATGACCTAATAATGGCTGAGGTTTCCCCAAGCTCAGCTGAAAAACACAGTGCAAAGGGTCACATAGAGTGGCATAATCTCTGAAAACAGAGTTCAAACAGGGTCCTTATCACCAGCAGCAGAGTCCCAAACGTGCTGCTTTATCTCATTATGTCCCAGAACCACAGCAGCCCCCTGTATCAGGCAGCATGGGGACGACCTCATATCAGGGTCTGGAACAGTCGGGCTCTGTGACGAGCAGCTTATCATCTATTCTGGTCAGCCTCTGTGAACCTGGGCCTATCTCCCCACCAGACCTGGGCCAACACTTCTCTTCTGTCCCACAGATAAGGGACCGGGACTGGGGCTCAATCACCTCCACCCCAGCAGAGATGGAGCTCTGGAGCAGTAACACCCACGCAAGTACCCTCACCTTTCTGCTTCACTTACTGGCCCACACTAAGAAGGTCAAGCTGGCTGCAGGAAATATATCACTCGGAAGAACTGGATATGCTCTTCAACAAATGGCAAAATAATACAATAAGTCATATACACAAGAGACTATTGCCTTAAATATCCACGCTCTGGTTTGTTCAAAAGAACAACCTGGTCGGTTTGATTCCTGTCGTAAAGGGAATGCCAATACCTTTCGCACGAAAGCAAAGCAGCTCCCACACTGCCCTGCAACCAGCCATGACAATGCGCCTTTGTGGCACCCCCTACCCAGCCCCCCGTTCCACTGCATCCCACCCTGGTCACTGTCGGCACACATCAGCCATCAACTATGACCTTCCCCACCAGATCCCTTCACTTCCTGTCAAGCAGGCCTGCTTCCTGTCAGATAGGCGCAACCCTCAAAGCGAAGCGACGTGCTGCAGGGTCATCGCTGTGCCAACAGTGCCTAACCCCCACGACCCATGGATAACCCCCCTCAGGGGAGGCGAGGGGGTGGAGGCAGGGGGCCAGCAGACCCCTTTCTCCCTGCGGAGGAGGTACCACTTTCTGAAGGAACACTATGACCTCAAGCCAGAAATCAAAAAAGCAAAAACAGGACCTGCCTTTGTTCGCCTGGCTGTGTTTTTTCACTGCCACTCAGGCAGCCCAGGAGTTTATAATGTGGAGAGTTACAGCAAAGAGAGGACAGGACCATTTAATGAGGAGATTTACATTTACATGTAGAGTACACTCTTACGCAAAGAGATTGACACAGCTTATTATACATTAATAAAATTGCATATGTACTGAAGCAATCAATATTAAGTACTTTAAGTGAATACACTATGGCATGGTGTTCCATGTGAGAATCAAACCAGCAACCTCTGAGTTGAAGGCTTAAAGACAGCTGGAAGAGATGACAACCCAGAGGGGCAACAAGATGCTAGAGCCACCATTTCCAGCAACTTCAGTAGTTACATGTCTGTCCTAATACTGCCTATGGATTGACTGGGTTGTGACGCAGTGGTGCTCACCCCTGGTCCTGAGCTAGAGGATGTACTAGAGGATGCTTTGTTTTAACGCAGCACTTAATCTTCAACTAAAACAGCTAGTTACACATTTAGCCCATCTCTCCTGGTTTCATGCCTCTGAACGTGTTGTGGGATTTCAGGTGAATACAAAAACCAGCATGCACTTATAGCCGTGCAGTACCAGGAATCAGAACCACTGCTCTGACCAAACACAGCAGGAATATTTTGGGGAACTAGAGTGGGTAGAGACCAAGTCCAGATCGCACCAGCACTGACCTGAAGCAGGAGCCCTGACAGTTCAGCTGGTGGACAGCAGAGCTGTAATGCAGGAGTAGTCAGCAGGCTGCTCACACCAATGAGGCCACAAGTTCAAGCAGCAGCTCTCTCTCACAGTGTCACTGTCAATGCTGAGTCACAGACCACACATGTGCAAACCAAAATGCTGCACAGCTCCCCAGGGCAAATACTGTATCAGCAGCCACACTGGAGCCCTGAATCGCCCCTCCATCTCTGCACTGTATACAGAGAGTGATTTATCTAATGGCTCCGTGCTCTCCAGGGTACAAGTGCACTGGAATGGTTATTGATGGATGGAAAGTAAATTAATACAATGCAAAAATGTAAGCTGTGTAAGTCACAACAGAAAAGGACATCGGCTAATTACCATCTGCTAATCAATGTAATATCTAAGGGGACAATGACCATTTTCAATCCATTAAGGATTGACTGTTAAAACAGTGGTGACCTGGAATGCAGCAGTGTGTAAATATTTCCATGGCTTCCCTTCAATAGGTCGAACAACAGCAAATTGTGTGTTTTCTCAAAAAGCAAATTAAGTACTGAGAAACACAAAAAAAAACTTCAGACACTGCAGACCTGCAGGACTGACATCCCTGATGAAGAACAAGACAAGGGGTGCTTCAAGCACTTTGCCTACTGAAGACTGCAGCTGAGAGAAGAAGAATATAAACATCATATAAACACTTGACACTTCAATCAGAGCTACAGCACTCCAGAAGCCTTGAACTTGAAAAGAATGTCAGGATTCTTGAAGTGCTGGACAGCTCATTCTAGGATGGAAAAAAAGTTACATCTCCACAATAAACAGCTATAAAATTTTGGTTTTTGGATTCTCCTTGAGAAAATGGTCTCAAGGAACCATTTGGCCTGTTTGGCAGGCCTGTGTTTGTTTACACTGATCATAATTTTAATCAGATTTTTGGGGTTGGAGAGGAACAAAGCGTTATTGTTTCGGGACAGAAGTCTGTGTTACTGCAACATGGAGGAATTTAAACACAAGTGGAAGAGAAAGGCGGGGTGACATCTTTATTGGGAAACAGGACTCCAATTCAAGGTTTACAGTTCAAATACACGATCCGGATCAATGAGACCGCCTGAACCGCCACATCTACGCAGCGCGGGAACTTCGAGTGGACCAAGTCGAGGATCGGACAGAATGAGTAAAGCTCACGGCAAAATTCTGGCTCCGTTCGCTGTCATCGCTCGTATTCTTGGTGGTACTGACTGCCACGTCTGACGAGAATGTTCCAGAGGTCAAAGGCAGGCCACACGTAACTCTGCTCAGAGACTTATGTTTTTGTTTGTTTTTTTTATTTGTTTTCTTTTCTTTTCTTTTTTTGGGATAAGCTTAAAAAGAGCAGGCCTCCTCTTAAAACAGTGAAGTAACCTTCAAACAAAAAGGCCAAGAAGTGAATTGGCCATCTGAGAAATAGAGCAAAAAAGGAAAACAATACAAGCTGACCCATTAAGAAACCTTTCCCCAGACTCCAGTCCTCTCTCCTCCCCTCTTTCTGGCCTTCCTGACAGGGTTCAGGTCCTTCCTGTCCCTCTTCGGCTGGGATAGCAGCGTTCGGTCCTTAAACCCCACCCAGCCCTCCGCTGAACACTGTGACCCGGTCACAGCTCCTCTGGCCCTCAAAACCTCCACCACAAACCAGACCCCACCCCACACACCCCACAGCCCACAGACACAGCTGGCTCAAAGCCAGGCTTGGATACAAACCCAACACCTCACTGCTTGGACCTCAAAACCTCAAATCCGCACCGAGTCTTTCACTCCCCAATTCTCCCTCCCCCTCATTGCACAGGTCTATTGGGTCAGGCGGGGGTCATCAGCGGAGTCAAAGGAAGGAAACGCATAAACTTCAGGCATCACACCCCCCCCCCATTCCAACACCGCGTCTGGAGGGGGGCATGGACGCCATCTGTTTGCTTTGTGTTGTTTTTCACCGTGATCGAGGAGAGAAGTTCATCTCTTTTTTTTCCAGGGTGCAACGAGCGACAATCAGTTCACTTTTTGACCCCTGGCACTCTAAACAGTCTATCAGACAGGGAAATTAGCCCTGACTCCCCCCAGTCATAAACTCTTCACCCCCCAGCGGCCCGGCCCCGGCCCCAGGCCCCTGTTCTGTGTGTCCTCCCACGCGCCGTGCCGCGCCATGCCGCACTGTGCCGCAGTGAAAGTGCTTCCCCTCAGCGCTGTTCTCACCAGCACCAACACAAAGGCCATTGTGACAGGCCGCCCGCTGCTCATTGGCCTGCTTCCCTGCAGGACTGCTGAGTGACATTCCAATGCACCACACCACACACACACACACACACACACACACACACACACACACACACACACACACACACACACACACACACACACACACACACACACACACAAAAATACACAAATAAAAAGATGCACAGACACACACACACCCCAGTGCCAATTCACATACCAAACCAGACAAACACAAATGAACAAACATGGACAAACACACAGAAACACACTCACACATGCACACATATGCACAAACATCAGACCAGTTCTACGTTTACATGACATGTGCATGTGCTCTAAACTCAAGACTGAGGCCCTTTCTCAACGGAGAACCCCACCCTGCACTTCAGCTCATAGCCAACTGGTCACCCATGACTCCACACACTCCCGACATTTCCCAGCTCCAAGCCACCACAGCTCAGAAGAACAGGTCCAGAGTACCGCACACGTGTAGTAACAGACACGCTGGCTGGCTGCTTTAAAGCTCTGCCTGGGAAGAAGCACAGCGTGGGCAGGGAAACCACTGGGCACCAAGCAAGTTAGCTGGCACCCTGTTTCTCATGTCGACGCCGAAACCAGAGGCCACAAAACCACTCCCAAACACAACACTCAGAGTGGCAGACCCAGCCAGGGGCATGTGTTATGGACAGCCAGGCTAAGTGCCTGTGTGTTCAGGCAGCACGGCTCTCAGGATGGAGAGACCCCAGGAGGAGAAGGCTAACTGGGAAACCTTTGGTAAAAAGGATACCAGTCCACAGCTGAAATGGGGTTCTGCCTTGCAATTATCTGCACAGAGGTCAAGGAGAATCGTGTTCCTTTGCACTCCGCGATTGCAATAGGCCAAACTGAGCTTACAGGTGTTTCAGCCAGCTGGCTGTGAAGCAGTCCAAGCAGAGAGCAGTCCATCACTACGGCTAGTGGAGTGCAAACACAGGTGGGGGTGAACATTACAAATATGAGTATCCCATGGAACACGTGGGGCTTTCACACACTGGCATGTGGCAATGTTACACACAGGAGACAGCAAAAACACTTGCACTCATAGAGAATTCTCAGGACAGTTTACTGTGTTGTAATACAGAAAAGTTAAAAAGAGACAAAGATATATAAACAGGAAAAGAAAGACAGATAGAAAGATAGATAGAAGACAGAAGCAGAAAAGCTAGGAGGGGAGAAAAACAAGAGAGGAAAGGAGACAAATTGAAAAAAAAGAGAGAATGAGAGCAGACTGGAGAATGAGAGGAGACCACAAAACTTAAATAAGGAGAATGACAGAGATGGGATGGTTATGTCCAGCTCACCAGCACAGTGTAGATGTGAAGACAGCGGTACACCGGTGAGAAATCCACCAGATCCTGCGCTCCCGGCACCTGCCAAAAAGAACATGTATACCATCAGAACACCGGGGGAGCTACAGAGAACAACATACCTCCATCAGGACACTGACTATGAAAGAATCTGCATGAATGACCTGGTGCTGGATTGGATTTAGCAGAGAAAGCTGTGGACAATGTCTGGAGTGGAGAGGCCCTAGAGGGAATGCCCTGATTGGCTAATGGATCATTCTCTCTAGCACTTCTGTGCTTTTTCACTGATGTCACTACTCACACAGGAACAGTCTGAGAGTTGGCTACTGTAGCCATGTTGCAAACTTTATGCCACTGCACTGGGAGAGTCTGGCTCTTCTGGCTCTACTTCTGGTGAGAACACTTAGATGAGCCGGAATGGCTGCCGCCCTTACTGGCCTCAAATTTAATATCAATATCCGCATTAACAATATCTGTCCAAATGATCACAGATGGAGTAACTGGATTCACTGGTATCTGATCAATTTGTTGGTAGGTCAGTTGTGACAGAACGTAGAGGCAGGGAGGACTGATCTGACAGTGAATTGGTCTGCCCAGCCTCCAGCGTCCCCTTCATGCCAGGCCCGTCATCCAATCGCAGTGCAAATGGTGTGATTTCATTGGAGGGCTACGTCTGTTTAACTTCCAAAAAGCCATTTGTGTTTCGGCTGTTGTTTTTTCTCTCTCTCTTTTCTCTGAGCCTTGGCTGCTCATACACACAGGTTAAATAAATCTTTGATTATTTCCCTCCCCCTCCTTTACAATGATAAAAATACACAGTTGTGGCCTAATGAATGTTCTTGGCTGGCTTTGGTTCCCCGTGTCGGACGCGTTCTTGGCCTTCACGGAACACTGATAGACCAGGCTGTTTATTTCCTTTGGACAAATTTACATTAATCAGACAGCAAGCTTTAAATCCCGCTGCTTTTACGAGCTTGAGGGGTAGAGATGGTGCTAGCTCATACACTTTCACATAGACAGGGTCCAAACCAAAAGGCCTGACATTTCAATTTCCAAACATCGCCCTGTTGCAACCAATATAATTACAGGGCCTACAGAGAAAATAGGTTGTGCAAGTCGCTCTAGATAAAAGTGTCGTCTAGATGCCTAAAATATAATAATTATTATTGATAATAATTGCACAAGGTTTTTTTTTTTATTCACAACCAAATTATACAACTGGGCCATTTGTAAATTAGGCAATTCAGGTTAAATACCTGTGCAATGCCCCACCTCGGAAATTAGCCTGCAATCTCTGAAGTCCAGTCCCCCACCATTATCCTCCACATCCTACGAATATGTAGTAATAATCAAAGATTAAATAAAAACACTGTCTTCACAAGCATCATGAGTCATTATCAAAGGTGACCAGAAGGCCAGGTCAAAAGTAAAGCACTCAGTTTAGGAGGTTGGCAGAGGTTTAGTGGAAACCATCCTTTTCCCGCACAGGAGAGATTTCCCATAATGAGTCCCGAGATGTCACCACACCCTTTACCTCAAAGGTAGAGGTTCAGGTGCAGGATGGGGGAGGAATATTCTCACACTTATTTCTATTGGGACACAAAGCAGCCTCTCTATTGGAGGAACAGGCCCAGGCTGAGCAGCTCTGCCAGTGCGGAAACAGCCAATCAGCTAGCGGATACGCTCTGCCATTAAAGTTGAGCTGTAAAGAACTGCATCGTGGGATGGGAGAGAGTACTTGCCAAGGACAAAGTTTAAATATCAAAGCACATGAAGACTCCCATCCTGTAATTGACAGCCTCTGACCACAGAGACAGGGTGCGAGAGAGGAATGCTGCCACCATTGTCATACTGGTGCATGATGGGACATTTCTGCTGGCAGGGACCTTGCCCACTTCCCTTCAAATCTGACTGATGTTGATGTCACACACACATTCTCACACAAGAAAGCGCTTTGAACCCCCCCCATCCCCCAGCCTCCCTTCCCCAACCAAACACACTTTTTTCCCAAGAAACCCAACTAAACAATGGCAGCTTTCATCTTCTTCCCATATAACAAGCAGAACAACCGAAAAATACCAACTGGGGGAAAGGGAGGAACAAAATAAAACAATAATAACGAGAAGAGGGAAGAAAGAGTGGAGCTGGGGAATACGAGAAATGTCTGGTCCCACACCACCTTTGCGTGTCTGAAGGCAGCCGTGGGCACAGGCGACTCCGGCACTCTGAAGAGGCCCGCAGGCCGGACGACAGGAGAGATTAAGGAAGGACAGGAACATGAACCTGCTCCCACCTTCACACAGGAAGGACCTGGTGATGCAGGTGAAGGGATGGGGCGTGAGGTATGGGGGCAGAAAGAGGACAACCACTAGATCAACTACAGGAAGGGTTAGTGAGTGAAGTAACAGGACGTTTTTTCTATGAGACCACTAAACACTGAACAGATGCAGCCAAAGAAGGGACATCAAACAGTAATGGCATCAACAACCAATATAACAATTTACCAAAAATGTCCACACTCAACACTGAAATGAACTCTCACATTCTTCAAGGAAACTCATACTGCATGTTCACGTTCTCCCCAAATCAAGCCATGCGCATGTTTACGGTCCACGGTTTACACATCGCTCAATGCTGAAATCGTGCTTCGCATGCTCTAGCCGCACCTTGCGCCCTTCCCGAACACCATGACCACGCCTCTCGTGCCTCCATGCTGAAATCACGTCTCACACGCTCCACACGCCAGCCAGCGAGCGGCTGTAATGACACTAAACAACTGTAAATGACCCTGCCCATTAGGAAGGGAGCGGTCACCACAGTTAGCCCAGGGCAGTGGGGGTGGAAGGGGGGGCATAACGAGAGAGAGAGAGCAAAATTGGGGGAAGGAGAAGGAGGATTGAAGGGGGTAATTCAGAATGGAGCAGAGGGGGAGAGAGGTGCAGCGCACGTTCACCATGGCCGCCACAGTTACACGTGCCACTCTGACGTGGGGGGGCGGTGAAGGTCGCTCCGACAGCCAGGATCTGGGAATGTCTTGTATTTAAACGAGCCTCCCAAAGGCCTCGGACTGCGTCAGGAAAGACAGAACGTTCCAGTAGACAGAAATATTTACATGTTTACAACAACAGGCTGGGAGGACAGCAAAGAGGTCTCAGCGCGCCCATGAAACTGGTTTCTGTTGCTGAACGTGTTTTACGTTACAGTGTCTGAGCAGTCACATGACTTTCATGACTTTCACCCTCTCATGACAGGCTCTCATGACTATGAGCCTGACTAAATTCTTATTCAGATCTGGGATTCTTTCTCAATTTGTAGGGACTGCCAATAAATGAACAGTCAGTTCAAACCTCTAATGAATAAGGGTGGGCACAGCAATGTGGAAAAGGCCCATGGAATGATATGCCACCCCAACCAACAAAGTCTACCATCAGAAACATATTAGAGCCAATCAGTATGGTCGAAAGACTAGGCCAGAGAAGTTAACTTGGCTACCCCGGTGCAATATGAGCAACTGAGCATCTTAAGCAAAAACTATACAACTTGGGGTGGTATTGACATAAAACTTTTAAGCATAAAAAGACAAAGGATTGGTATATGGGTAAAGTGTGGAGTGCCTAGACTTAGGGGGTCATGTGAGTTAATGAGGGGGCCCTCAAAGGTTACCTCGTCATCCTCCTCATCTTCCACGTCTAGTATCCCAGAGTCCTGCTCAGACAGCGGGCTGCCACCCTGCCCGTCCAGCTCAGTGCCCTGTCCAGCCTCCTTCCTGGCTCTCCGACCACAGCCTGCCCTCTGCTGGTGAGGAAAGGTACTGTCCAGACTCCGCTGCAGCTGCGCCTGAAGCACACACAAAGTCACAGTCAGCAGCAATATCATGCACTTGTGCACAAGCACTGCACAATGTGGAAAACACATACTCAGGCAGGCACAAAGGCGCACACACAGTTTATGCACGTACACACACAAACACTTACTCAAACTCACTCATACTCAGTCACTCTCACACATACACACTGTGACACACAGACATTCTCTTCTCATGCACACACACACACACACACACACACACACACACACACACACAATATGACAGTAATGATGACAGTAAAGAGACCATAATGATGCCGGAACCGACAGACCATATCTAGGGTGGCACACCATTAAACTAGGAACGTGTACATTAAGGATATTCTTTTTCTTTTTGGAAAAAGCCTGGAGGTACTGAAGGACAACTGGAACTATTTAATGTCTTCTTTTCTTTTAAACAGAAACCGAGCCCTGCCCATCAAATACAACCAAATGCTGTTTCCCAACAACAACAAAAAAAAAAAGAACTCTAAAAGCTTTCATCTTAGCAAGCAGTGCCTTCTAAATGTAGCTTACACCATGCTGACAAAACACTTCCTTAACACAACTTTCTCCCTTGCACTCTTGCCAGTGTCAAGGGACTATACTGCGGAGAAGACACTCCCTCAGCCTCTACCCTCATTCTGGAGGAGCAGGGTGGGGTGGGCAGGGCTGGGCAGGGTAGGGTTCAGATTCAGGGTAACCATACTCACTCAGCTCCCACCCCGCCCCATCTGATTACCGTAGTTACTCACTCCAACTCAGTACACCTCTGTGAAATATCTTGGGATTTGTTTTGCAAATAAGTCAGTTATTACCCCAACCACAAGTTTCAGGTTTGCATGAAACAGTGTTGTAGTACTCAAGTTCAGGACTCAGACTCGAGTTGTGTTTTTGGTGACTTGGACTTGAACGCTACTGACTTGGACCTGGACTCGGGCATTGGAGACTTGAGACTCAACTTGGACTTGAGGTATGTGACTGGACTACAACGCGTGAAATGATAAACTGCCCCAGCCAGCTAAATCCGCAATCAGAAACGTGGTGGAACCAAGAAACTGAAGAAAGCCCAGGGCAGAAATGTCAAGGCAGTACTACATGTGTATCAGAAATTGAGCTAGACTGGGGTTAAAGCTACTGGGCAACTATCCCTGATATTATCCAGACAGAATCATGCTCAAGTGAGAAGTGGTGGCTACTCACAGGGAACAGCACACAGAAATATCAGACCTCTGTCAGTCACTCACTCACTGATAAGATAAGCCTTATCAAAGGCAGGCTACTTTACATTGTTCCAAACTGTTTTCTCTGCCAGCTCAGATGACAAGCCAAAAGAATGCAAAAGAATCAGAGTGAAGGAAAGCTGGAGATCTGAATCAAACTGCATCCCCATGAAAAAAAGACTAAGACTGCCTCCCATCTGACTGTCCTCTTCGTCTAATGACACTTGAGCAATGAATGCTTTCAGTGGCCCCACACATCCAGCAGTGCATACACTCCATATATTTCCAGAATTTTCTACTGTGTACCACAGCTTTGAAAATGCCTATTGCCTGAGCAAGTCGCTGAGCAGGGATTCTGACACACAGACAGAAGTAGGGCTCCGTTATTATAACCAGCTGAGGATGTTTAAAACTAAAATATGGCCAACGAGACACAATCCCCACACAGATAAAGCCAGAGACAGCCCAAGCAGAGCCTACCGGACCACAGGCTCAGAGAGCACTGACTGCCTCAAGAGAAAGCAGGGTGCCTGAGTGTCCATATTTAAGCAGAGTTTAAACAAATCACAAAGAGCCAGTGCAGACTCAGCTTATTAAAAGGCACTTCTTCATTAATCCGTTGCATGCCCAAACAGTGACTTTGAGTAATTTATACAGAGACTTTTTGTTCCAAATATTTCAGACAGGAGCAGGACACACGGACAAGATGTTTTCTCTGACTTTTTTCAAACTTTACTGAAATTCAGTCTGAAACTATCAAGGGAGCTTGGTTTTGGTCACTGCTGCACTGACTTGGGTAGCAGTGTCTTCCTAGGGTCACAGTGCAAGCATTACTGTAGCATCAGCACACCTCTTCTTAAGCAGATGGCTGTCAGTAATTCTATTCCATTGAACCCCCCTCATCTTTTTACGCACCAAGATATAAGCCTGTGAGTGCACTTGATCAGTCTGGAGGGGGGATGATGACAAAGCCCCCACATGAATGGAGGAGGCAGCGGGGCCCCCGGGGTCTCAATGCCGAGAGTGGATGACGCACATCCTCAAGTCCCACCACACATGTGAGCCCCTGAGAATGCTATCCCGCATGGGAAGGAGAGGTACTCGTAGGACCCGCCCCCTTCATAACATAAGGGCTCTTCACCACAGACACAAAGACGAAAGTTGTGTACGCATTGCCATTATTGTGTTTTTTTTGCCTCTTTTTTTGTCCCAGTCAAATGCCCCGACATAAAAGATAGGTCTGGCCAAAGTTGAAGGGATGCTGACAGGCGCGCGGAATGTTCTGGTGACGCACGGGGCACACTGGAACTTCGCCCACTACCGGCCACCGTCACTGCCCGTTGGGGGTGAAAAGGGGGGCACCTGCTTCCACAGCGTTCCTCCGCACAATGGGCCCAGCACAAGGCAGGTGGGGCCTGACCTGTGGAGAGGCCGAGATGACGTCAGGAACGTGGGCACAAGGGCATAACCCTGCTGGAGAGCTCCAGGAGTACCCTGGGCACCTCCCCTGTGACGCACGACTCCCAACTGCCTGAATCAGTGTCATTCAGCAGCAGAGGCCCAGCACCTACATCTCTCTCCACCCCCCAGGATCTGAAAACCTCTTCCCACTAAGGCTGTCCATCTCAGGATTGAACATCAGAGTGGCTTTCCCATGGAGAGACGTAATTTTCACTATGTTACAACCGAGGTCCTAAGACTCGAAGACGAGTGGTCTGTTTTCTGAAGGGATCAGGTGTATCAACAATGAGGAGAACATTGTGGAGAGAGTATGTACAATAGACACAAAAACTCAAGTCTTGGAAACTTCCACAAATCAGGCTGGGATAAGCAAGCCACTTCCATGGACCCAGTGTGGTCTTTCTTCGAACTCTTCTAAATAACATCCCCCCCCACCCTGTAGCAATTGGCCAGTTCGATAGTATTGGACCTTGACAGATATGAATAATCACTACCCCTAATTTTATGGTCATTTTCTATGATTATTGTCTATGAATACACATGAATAGCTATGCTACGAGATGTAATAAGGTCAAACACACAATGCATTGGAAAATTAAATTCCCTCCTGATCACTGTCAACTGCATGCTTTGTGAGTGGGTGTGTTTGTATTTGTGTGTGTGTGTGTGTATGTACACATATGTACGGTGTATGTGTGTGTGTGGCTGCATGGCGCGCGCATGTGTGTGTGTGTGTGTGTGTTCAGTAACTGGATATCAGTAATCAATCTTCCTCCAGTTCTTCACGGGCAGTGCAATGTGTTTCCCATTAATGTGCTGGGACTGGGGCAGCGGAGGAGATCCCAGGATTACTGTACCCTCAGCAGTACTGAGAACAGAGAGCAAAGAAGCAAGACCAAGAGCAATATGGGGACAAAGACAGAACAATATGGGGATAAAGACAGAGAACAAAATAAGGAGAGATGAAGGCAGAGTAAGAGGCAGGTGTAGGAAAGAGAGCAAGTGTAGTACACTCAGTAAGGTGCTGCAGGTAAGACAATAACAGTGTACACTGTCAGATTGTTCTGAAACGTTGGGTACAATCAGTGAGAGAAGAGCACAGGGGAGAGAGACAGAGTGGGGTACACTCAGTAAGAAGGGTCTGGAAAGTGGGGTACCCTTGGGACACAAACTCCTTTCCCACTCATTCTGCCTGCAGAGGCCTTCCCTGCCTGTCCTACACAATGGAGCCATTATTACAACGCTGGATTCCCCCACTCTATTTATTTTCAAATGAATCGTTAGCGGAATTAAAACAATCAAAAACGCTGGATTGTGCCTAATTTCTACCAGAATGGGGGAAACCATCAGTCTGTGAAGTTCTTGGATCGGTGAGCTGCTAGACAAATCGCCTCCTGTTATTAGCAGCCTGGTCTTTTTGGTCAGAGCTGCAAGGCGGAGAGCTCCCTTTCCATAACATTATGCCCAGGGGGAGGCACTGTGACCCAGAGAGGCTGGCAAGGCAAAGCTAATGGGCCATGTCCTTTCCCCACAGCACACGCCGCCTATGGGTACAGAGCAGTACTGCATGTATCTCTTCCATGAAGCTTCTTCACACTGACTGACCTGAGACTGAAGTCACAGCACGCCCTGAACAGCACATGGATAATATAATCACTTGCTGTGTAAAAACACACACACTACTCACAGGGCGGCACATGGATAACACATATGACTCAATGGGAATCATGAGCCACTCCCAGGGCAGTGCAACAGACCATGATGCTCTGAAGCTGCAGCAGACTTCCCGACTCCTGGGGGAGAGGATGGGGGTGTGTGGGGTGAGAGGCTGAGGATGTTTTGCTTCAGATCTGCAGGAATGGTAAGAACTCTGTGCTCCAGTATCCATAGATACCAGGGACGAGGAAAAGGGAAACTGTTCTACATCAGAAAGCTAATTATTCTTACATTCATCTTAGATTTGAAGTTCAAATGGTTGTATAATTAAAAACGTCCCCATTCTTTTTACCCACTTCCCACAAAACCCTGGGAAAGAAAGGAGAGGCAGAGAGACAGAAAGAGCAAGAGCAACAGAAAGGGAGAGAGAGAGAGACGGGTAGAAAGCAAGAGAGAAGAGACTGTCCCTCTGTATTCAATATCAAGTGAAACCACTGCTAAGCCTAAAAATCACTAAAAATATTTACATGTAAACACAATGCCAAAGACATCTGTTTCCCAGAGAGCTGCCCAGGGATTTGAGGAGTGGGAAGGAGAATGGAGGGGCAGCGCTACAGGCCCACTGACTGAACGATGGCCTGAGAAGGACAGTCCCATGATCCTGTACTGTGAGTATGACATCAGAGGAGTACGGGAGGGTGGGTGCATCTCAGGGTTTTCCAAACAGGCACCTGACTGACTCAACAAATCATAAAAGACCAAGTATAGCAGATGTCAGGGCTCCAGACCCTGTTAGTCTACAGTACAGTGTGAATGTAGAAACACTCTGAGAGCCTGTGTCCATTACGCACTTTCTATCCCCACAGATTACCAGAGTCATAAGCATACATAAATGCAATCACACCATCAACAGGACTGTCATTAACGCATGCACACACACAAGCACGGGAATATACGCACACACACAGGAATACACGCACACGCATAGCACACACATAAGCACACGCACACACACACACACACACACACACACACACACATGCACACACACACACGCACGCACGCACGCACGCACGCGCACACACACACACACACACACACGAGCCTTCACCTCGCAGGCGAGAGCTGGAGGCGTACTCCGCTCGAGGTTACTCTGGTTTAAACCTTGGTTAAATGTAGAGCCAACATTCTTCCACCACTGGAGGGATCAGAAAAGAGCTTCCATTCACTGAGCTCTGCTGCCCCCCACAGGAAACAGAGGGAACAACATGGAGAACCATACCAAGATATAGCAAAGCTCAAACACAGCAGGGTCCAGAAAATGGAAAGCCTGGGAGAAGGACAGTTTGAGGTGGTGATGGCAGAACAGAGCTTTCTGAAACATAATGGTGGAGCTGCAGTAGTCTGTCAGTCACTGACTATTTTGAACTAGAAAAAAGCATATACTCTCCACAGCTAAACAAAATTCAACAGAGGTCCTACAAGCATATCTTTCCAGTGTTCCTCTGAAGAGCTGGGACTGGCGCTGAGCAGGGGTAGAATAAACAAACAAAATGATAGCAAACACTCAACTACACTTCAAGGTGACCAGCTGGGGAAATCAAATCCCAAAGAAAACACCAAAAGGTCCACTTGTCTCACCCTTTCACTTTTCAGCTACCTATTGTAGCCTGTCAGGAAACTGACATGTCGGTGACAGTAGGTGTATTTTGACCAAATTTTATGACTTCCACCCAAAATGATTTACCCAGCACTGAGATGTACCTTCTTGCATATTTCACAAATGCACAAACACATGAATACACACATTGTGCATATCTGTTCTTACACTGTATGTACAACTGACCCATGTGTAACTCAATCAATTCCTTAGGTCTAGCACTGTCCTTTTGGCCCTGTTATAAACAAAATTAGCTGCACAACTACTAGAACAACTACTAAGCACTTAAATCTAACTCACACACACACACACACACACACACACACACACACACACACACACACACACACAAAGACACATACTCACACAGTAACGAGGCCACAGAAAGTGCCTCAGCCACACTCAGCCACAGAGTCACACACAGGGCTTTTGGCTGAGTGCAGCGAAATATTTGAACATGACAGAATTCTCCTGTGACAGACTCCTTGGCTTCTCCAGCGGCGCACTGTTTGCGCACTGGGGGAGGCAGAGAGCCCTGTTTGTGATTAGGCAGGACAAGAAGAGCGTAGCGAAACAGCCATTCGGTCCCACACCAGCACCGCGACCCGCAGGGAACCACACCGGAAACCAGAGGACAGACCGAGAGGAGAAAATAAATCACATTAAAAAAAAAAAAAAAAAAGAAAGGGAAAAAGGAGAAGAAAAACGAGGAGCCTGGTAACCCGCTCCTTTCCAGAAATGCTGGTCTGAAATAGGTGGTAAGATGCGGTGTGGGAAGCCATGTGTGACCATGGACATGGGGACAATGCAACTTTGGGCTCCTTTAAGGGGGCTGCCCCTTGATATTGATATTAAATGCCAAAATATGCCACAACGCCATCTGCAGGTGAGGAGGACCAATCGGAGGAATTAAAGGACAGTAAAGCGCCATCATAGCAAAGCCATACACAATCCAGTCCAACCACTGTCCTGCTTCACAAATACTCTTAGCCAGTGACACCACTGGTATGAAACTAGGAGTACACCCACTGAGCTGGCTGACCACAGCTGTGCACTTTTGCCCATGAGTCTGGGCAGGTACGTTCATGCATATGGCACACCTCTATCCTGTCATGGCTTTGCATGTTATCTGCCAATCAGTTCAGGGTTAATGTACTTCAGTACCTCTTAACTGGTCACACTCTGTACCTCACTAACACAGAAACTGACGAGTGTTGCTCTCATCTCCCAATAGCACTCCAACTAGCTAGTGTCATGCTCTTTTCCTCCACCAGCACAGCAAGTGGCCAATGTCACACACTGTACCTCCCACTGACTTGCTAGTTGGCTAATATCACACTCTGTACCTCCAACAAGCTCACCATTTAGCCAGTGTCACACTCTGAGCTTCACACCAATTCTCTGATTGACCAGTTGCCAGTCTGACCAATCGTTGTGCTAGTGGTAAAAAAAGTGTGTTACTTTTTACCTGCATGAACACTCCAATTGGCCAGTATCACATTTTGTTCATCCACAAACACTCAAAACCGGCAGTGCCACACTCTCTGACAGCCTGATTGGCTGGAGCCACTCTCTGCAGCTGCACGAGCACACTCTGGTACAGCGGGCTGGCTCCAGTGTACGTGGCTGAGAAGAGGCAGGAAGGGAAGACGGCTCAGTTCAGACTGATGATCTCTGCCAGCCCGCTGGGTCCCTGGAGGCCTTCTGACCCCTCCCCCAACCCCAACACATCACATCTTGTCCTAATAAACAGTAAACAAAGCTCTGGCCAAGAATCAAATATTCCGACAAACAAAATGCTTTTCAATTTTTTAAAGTTTTTTTTCCCTCCGTTCATTTCTTATTTCCCCAGAGGGGGTGATGGGGGTGGGGGTGGGGGAAGTGAGATCCAGAGACCCCACCCCCTGCAACCGCCTCAGCTTTGTCATTGGTTATCTTGCTGCTGCCAATCACAGGGCAGTGGTTTATCATTCTGAGAGCAGAGGCAGCGTAGTGGGCAACGCTTGCTGGTCACAGTGACTGAACGGAGAAGGGAGCAATAATGTCACAATTCTGTGGCTTTACAGGGGAACAAGCTAGGTTTACAGAATAGGAACAAACTCACTGCACCTCATGTTAACTTATATTCACTAAGACTCCCAGACAGGTTAAGCAGTAATGACATCTACCCACTGAAACTCCTATATAGACAGGACAAGCAGCGATTACATCTATCCACTGGGGCAGAATGTGCATTGAGTTAACAGCTGAGGGTGAAATAGTATGTTTGACAGAAATGATGCTTTGGCCATGGACTCCACAGGATATGTATGTTAATGTTTTCAGCATGTCACACCAGAGTTAGCTCAAAGACTGCAGCCACAGATCAGTGGTCACAGGAAGCGCCTGCACCCATCACTGTTGTACCCTCACACCCCTCCTCCTGGCAGAAAGCACCTGCACCCACAGCATCCATCGCCCGCTCACCTGCTTCATGGCCGTCTCTCCAATCTTGTCAGAGTGCTTGCGGATGCTCTCCAGGAAGTCCTTGAGGTCGGACATGGAGACGTCCCGGATGTGAGTGCGGAGGCGGGGGATGTTCTCGGCCATGATGGAGCAAAGCGGTACTGTCCCGCCTGCGGCAGACAGGTGTGCTCCAGCTGCTCCAGGGTCCGCAGCGCTGGGTAGTATCTGACAGGAGGAGGAGTATTTATGGCATTTACCCCATCATACCTGCGCATTTATGTAGACTTCAGATTTAAAGTAGAGAAAAAAAGATCTTTAAAAGAGACAAGGACATTTTTAGAAGGATTAGATGAGGACAAGTGTATACTGAGGAATCCTGAAAACCAAAAAACAAAACAGCCACGCACTTTCCACACACTTCAGATGCAAGTGGTGTGACAAGATGAAGTCTTGTGCCTGAGGAAATGTAAGAAGGGCCACAAAATTCTTGAACTTGGAGTTTAGGTAGTCAGTGACTTCAGCAAATACCCTAAAAGCTGAAACATTAAAAACCTTGCAAACATTACTGTCCTCCTGATGTACAATCTGACACCTGTGCCCAAGAGTGACTGAAGTTATTCATTTTTCACTCTTGGAACAGCCGTACATGAGCAATGTACCGTGGGGCGCCTGCAAGGCTCCACAGGTCACCTGCTCACGGTAAAGTTCCACCATGATGACAATTCCTCTCACTCACAGCACTGCGATGGTTTTGGCATGGGCACTTACAAGAGTAACCATACTCTGCTAAAGCAGGATTTTACGAAACGTAGTCTGCTCTTTCTTGAGCAGCTTTTTTGGCTGTTTGAGCAGTGGTTGTGTTAGTCTGTCATGCGGGCCTCAGACTGAACTCTGAGGCACAGGCACCACGCGTTACACAACAGTCCTGTCCCCCCGCTCCCCGTGAAGCGTTGCTTTTGGCCGACCCCGCGCCCCGTCAATCCTAGCGGCTGAGCGTGCGCCAGCCCTGGGGATACAGAGAGTGAAAAAGAGGGAGATAAATCTCACATAAACGTGTGCGGAAATTTATGGGCCCCTAGTATCGAACATCTTCAGGTCAGGTTTGGGACAAGCGCTAAGAAAAACGGGGTTCACAGAGGCTAAGCACCCTGATTGAAGGGGCCAGCAGAGGACAGCGCAGGGACAAAGGTGGGGGCTGGGACATGGGCGAGTTATGGGCTGGGGTCCCAGATTTCCCCATCCTGTTCCCCTCTAACTCCCTCCTCCCTGTGTATGACGGACCAGTCCCCGACATCTATAGATTACACAGTGCAACAACAGTTGATTCAGGGAAACTCCACAGAGAGACAATATCAGTTTCGGTTATCTAGCAGGGTTCTGCTGATGACGTCACAGACCTCAAGACCCTCTCATGGGACAGGAGATTGAGGTCATCACATCTCACCATCCTTAAACAACCAAAAGCCTTCACTGATTGCTAGAAACCTAAGCTGCCTAATTTTAGCAGGCAATGAGGTTAAGGGAAATTATGCTTATATTGCACCGACGTCATTGCACTTTGTGATGGTCGGAACAGACGGCAAATCGGCTAGTAGGCGGCAAATCAAGTGAGGCACTGATTTGACCAACAGCAGGATCGTAGGCACACGCCAACAGCCTGTAAAACAACTCACTAAACAATGATTGTAATATGTGTTCATTTATAAATCACTCTAACTACAAATGAGGCTCATTAATTAGGGGAGTAACTCACCATGCACGACTAAGAGCTAACACTTGAAAATGTAGCTAGCCATTTCATTAATTAATCCAAGATCAGAGCTTACTATTGATCCACACTATAGTTATTCAGCTCTACATTTCACAGCAGACACACAAATAGATCTGCGCTCACTATACCCTGACTGCCCCAGATATACAAGTCCTGTAAAAACAGGAGTTACCATGAAACAAATCTGCTGGGCTCACCGGTCAACAAAAACACACAGCGACAATAAAAATCACAGTCTGTGCCGCAAAAGACCAGCATACACCATAAAACAAAGCAACTGTAAGTATGCCATCAAAAAAACCACTGCAAAGTAAAAAAAAAAAAAAAAAAAAAGACAGCTTGTACCATAAAACCACAATAAGAAGGAAAAAACCCACTGTAAAATAAAAATACAAAAAAATACATGTACCTTAAAACAAAACCGCTGTTTGTACAGTAAAACGAAACCACTCTGTGTACCGTGAAACCACTGTACAATAAAAACAAAACCGCTGCTTGTACAGAGAAACAAAAGTGACCGCATCGCTCGGCACCATCGTGGACCGACCGTGCCATCCCTCCTCCCCATTACCCTTACCAGAACACACCGCCTGAGGCTACGAAGAGCGCATATGTTCCTACTGCACCAGCTCCCAAAGCCACTGCCGGGACCCTGGGCCTGCCTGTGGAGCTGGATGAATGGAGGTTTTGTACAGGCATCATTATTTGCTCTTCTTTATGGTTACTACGAGCAGTAGTGAGGAAGCTCTGTTTTTATGCACTAAAAATATGGAAAACTTTGCTTTGAGAAACCCGACAGACTGACTGTGAACCATTTTTAAAAAAGGTGCAAAGCCATTGTCTTTTGACATTGATATTCTATTACAAATGTTATTTCATGGCTTTCATTTTATTCATTACATCGTCCCTTTATGCAATCCTTCCTGCAATTTTAAATACCTTTATTTTCATTATGTTTTAATTAGTTTTCTGCTTTGGCATTTTATTTGGAGGATAATATTGTTGTTTATTTCTTTGTCCTTCACCCTATCTTTCATACCAAGGCTGGTTCCAGTAGGAAGTTGCATTATCCAGCACTGTAGCAGGATAGCAGGATTTCCATCCCTGCTGTAAGTGCAGGTGTGTAGACCAGGCTGATCTTAGGTGGACTCCAAACAATTTGAATCATGACAAGACCCCCAAGTATTAGCACCACCATGTGTAATTAGCTCCAACTCTACCAGCACTCATTGCTCTGTTGACACTACAGCCACTGTATCAATGAGATGTAAGGGAAGCCAAAGGAATAAGCGAACAAAGAGTAAGCGACCCGTCTACCACTCTACAAAACACACTCGCCGACAACCACGCGTACACACGCACTTGGGCGCGTGCACACACACACTTCAGGTTTAACCCTCATTACCACCCTACACACATCCCTACCTCCCTGTCCCAAAGTTGGAATCATCCTTAAACAATCCTCTACTACCACCTAGTGGCCATCACAGCAGCAGACAGGACACAAGTGTAGCACTGGAGAGACCTGGAAATGAAGACCTTTCCCACTGTTCTGTCCTACAGATAAGCAGGTTATAAACATCACCAGAGGATTTTTATTTACTCTGCAAGCTCTTGTGATTTAAGTCAATTCAGAATTATTCTTAGGGTGCTGAAGAGATAATGCAACTTCATGAAAACCAAACATGTGACACATACCTTTTGGCCTTCATCTGCTCCTGTAGTTTGCTGTACATCTCCAGGACTGGAAAAGAAAGACACGGAATTATGTCACAAGCACCCAGTTATTTTTAAGAGGCTGTACTGACAATGGAAGAACTTGACAAGGTTATAAAGACAAACAGAACTGGCCTCAGTGTGAGAGCCAGCAGGCAGTAGGTTTCATATATGCCTGGTGCTTATATGGTATCTGTGACATCTATATTGTTAGCTTATTCAAGTTTGATCCTGTTCAGTTCACTTTAACAGCTTTTGATTAGAATATAGGCAAATAGGAGGAGAGGGCCGTGCCATGGTGTCAGATCAATGTCCAGCAAAGGGGGACGCGTGAGTCATGAGAACACACATTCAGTTAAATTTTAGATATGAGGTATAAGGGACAGGATTTGGCAGCAAGAGGAAAGTTTTCTGACAGCAATATATGTGCATGTTATAGGATTAATATCAACTAATTTTAGGTATTCAAGATGGGGACATTATCTGGAAGAAAAGCACGCCTGTAGCTCAGAGTCAGTTTGTGACGGTAACATAGGCACAGGTAAGTTTGCGGAAAAGCGGGCAGGAATTATTTGGCAGGCAGGGCAGTACCTGGAAGACAGTGGGTCAGTTTGTCGATGGATGTGGCTATGTTTCTCTGCTGCAAACGGCACTGTTTCAGCTCCTCCATCGTCACCAGGAGCTGCAGGACAAACATTGGTTACTCCCAGGTCACTCATTCCCCACTTACATTGGTTCAGTTAGCTTATTAGCAGCATAACATCCCAGATGGCTGTGGTTTATTAATAATCAATAGCAAAAGTTGGTCTGATAAAGGAACAGATACAGCCATCCTTGCACAGCCCTATGCTAACAGAAGCTCTACGTCTCTTCAAAAACACTGCCAAGGTGGCATAAAGTAGGTCACTGCTGGCTGTAAACACAGATCTGTGTTTGTGGACCCCTAAACTGATCAAAGATGACACATCATATCTGTTTTCATCACCCTGATGAATATCTGCAGTGTCCCTTACATAAAGGCAAATGTCAGAATTTATGATGTCATACCTCCTTCCCATCACTCTGCAGCCTCCGGTTGGTTTCAATCACCTGACTCTGAAAGAAGCAAACAGGCAGTCAGAAGTAAAGCCAAGCTGGCACAAGTTCAGTATGACTACGCTACTGCAGGTTTGGTCTCATCCAAGCCTTCTCATTAAGAAATTTGATTTTTAAATGGTGATTACATATTACTCAAAGTCATTTACACAACTACACAACAGTTTCATATAAAACACACACACACACAAGCCCCACACCCCACATACCACACACCACACACATAGCACTAGTAATTCTAAGCCTTTATTTATTGATTGATAGTTTTCATACAAAGCAAAGGCTTTCCTCCCCCACCTTGAGTTTCTGCGCCTCCCCTCGCACTTTGAGCAGCTCTGTGATGGAGTCCACAAAGCCCTGGAAATGGTGGTTGCACATCTTCTCAATCTCGCGGTCATGGTTGCGGATCCGCCCCTCCAGCTTCTCCATGAAGAGGCCATGTTCCTGTCCATCGTACACTGACCTGTGGGGCAGGCAGGGGAGCAGTGAGCAAGGAGCCACAAAGTAAATATCAGAACCAATGCCATCCGACCTGTACTCCTGTGCTCTGCATTTTCAACAAAATTTACAGATCCCACAGACACATTATAGAATAAAAATATCTTCAATAAATCCAGCTGTACACCAGGGACAGAAAAGACAATAACAACAATCTGTCATCAAAATACATGAGTGAAGCAGCCATTTGCCAACACACACAAACTGCAGACGCTTCAAACAGCCCCTCAGAAATGATCCATTGACACATGTTTTCTATGACATTTTTCTTCCAGTAGGTGGCGATGCTATGCAGGGATAGACCTGGGCTTGTTACATCTTGCCTGTGTCTCTAAACCAGCAGGTCTTGTGAAACATCTCCAGATGTGATGCAACTTGTAAGCATCCCTGAAGCTCCATTCCAAACAAATCTCACTGTTATCTCCTGGTTGCCTTCGTGCGCTAAGCTTCCTCTTCACACAAACACAAACTTTTCCCCATGAACAGAATGTGACCTGCATGTTCCTCTGTGGCGCTCTGATCAATTTTGTCCCCAAGCAATTTTGCTCATTTCAACAGTCAAAAGCTCTGAAATCTCTTTGAAATATTTCATGCTCTAACTTTACTGAGAGCTATTTACAAATTCAAAGCCCAGCTGAATCATTCTGATGTTTTTCCCCTGATATTTTGCATACTATAATTTTGTGGTGTTGCACAATGATCCAAATCCAAAAATATACACAGTGAATATATAAGTATAATGGCTGGCAAATTCAACTTTCCAGTTTACGCTATTATGCATACATTTGCACATATTTCAGATGTGATCTTGCCATCCTGGTTTAAAAGCTAATACATAAAACACAGTCTAGCCAACAAAAGCAGTCATACTGGCAATAGGCAAATCTTTTCCATTATGAGCCAAAAGGCTAGACTGATCAAAGATCAGCACACTTCAATGCACAATGGGTACAGAGCCATGATGTACAGTATGGAGAACACAGAGAGACTGACAAGTTGGGTGTGTTTAGAGAGGACAGAGACACTGTGGGCCGAGGGGGAGGGGAGATGGTAAATAACATGTAGAGAAGCACAGTGTTCAGCACACACCCAGACAGGAGAGGACAGAGGGGGCACAGGAAGGGCTGGCCCAGGCCCACACTCCCGAGCGACACTGGCGGAGGAGAAAAGCAGCAAACAGGATCCGCCGGGCAGCCAGTGTTTACTCTCCTCCTGTGGCTCTCACACAATGCGCTTCACCTGCCTGGGCCGCCCGCGCACTTCCTGAGGACAGGATATGCCCTTCACATCCATTTTCCACGGGCCAAGCATCGACGTCACTGCAGCTTTCCTCCCCCCACACACACACACACACACACACACACGTGCATACACATAGACACATGTGCGCGCACACACACACACACACACACACAAATGGATCTGTCACACAGACATACACACAAATGCATCTGTAATATTCGTTCCTTGAGGAATTTTAAATCCTCAAGCAAAACCTGTTGGCTCTAGACAGGCATGAGTCTCCAGTGCTGACAGCACCCCCTCAGCCAAGGAGCAGCCTAAATCTGACAATAGCCTAAATTGTCCTTCGCTGCGTGTCCCAGGGCAACCTGTTATGATGACTGGGGAAACTACCAAGTCAGCCGACAGACCTGCTGCAGACACAAAGTCAGCCTCCGAGACAGCCCATTGTACAAAAAACAAAAGCAATAAACTATTTTTAAAAAGACAGAGCATTATTTGTATCTGCAGGCTTATCACTGAAACATCTTTGGTCAGTTTGGGCAAGTGCACACAAGCATGTTCTCCTCTTTGAAGTGCCTTTAGACAGGGCCTGCTTCTCCCCACCAGCACATCATTGCATCAAAGGAACTCAGATCACACACAGACTTCTGCTTTATTGCTGAAGCTCATTGCAGTACATTACATTATAATCATTTACTAGGCACTTTAATCCATACGCGCAGTACAGCCTGGCCCAGCTATCAACATTCCCAGACTAGCAAGAATATATATTTATTATGACATCACAGCAAGTAAGTTAGATATGCGAACCATAGCCAAAATACAAATTTAGAGCACTAATCTGAATGTGCCTGATATTTACATGGTCAGACTGAAGTGAGACTCACTGAGGTCCCCAGTCCTCCTTTCCCCACTGTGACCTCCATTATAATAACTCATGCAACACAGATGCGACTACCAAACATTTTATCAGCTGGCATCAAGGTCATGCCATACAACTTTATGAATTTAGGCAGGTCTGTCTTATGACAGAAAAAAGTTAAGAGAATGATCTCTCAACATAGCTAGCTAGTGTACTCCTACCCTAGGAGGCTTCCACCAGCACTCCTACTCAGCAAAGAGCAGCCACCCCACACTAACAAACCATGTCTTCAATATCCACTAGCTGACCCTTTGTGCACCTGCTGTTTGCACCCTGCACTATCAGTAGAACTCACCAATGTTTACCTTCCATACTGTGCTGCAATGTACAAAGTGCCAAGCTGAATGTTCTGTAGAGGCAGGCCAGTTTTCAGGCCAGTGAAACAGTGTGCTTAAATCTCCCCCTCAAGCTTTCTTGAAAAGGATATATTTATATTAAAACATGGAGAAGGGGCATGGTAGATCATGGATCTACTTGGAAAGGAAAACACCCTCATTTGCTCAGTAAGGATGAGAAAGGTACAGCTCTGGAATATGCAGGAATACACAGGAGGGACCTCAGTGAGTCCCATTCAGTCTGACCACATACAACACATGTGAAACTGCATGGAAACAGGATATGGCAAAAAATTAAATACCAAAACACTCACGAAATGCTTACTTAAAATGTCTATTTTCAGACTGGATTATTGCGCAACAACACCACTGTCTAACGACAGGATCTGGCACATCAGTCTTTAAATGAGCCATTCAAACAATCATATTCATAAAATGATTTAGGAGTAGGTTTGATCCGTTTATCTTCAAGGAGAAACCTGATACTAGACCAGCAGTCCTGCTCTGATATGCTTTATGAAAACAGGCCTTGGTACCTCATGGCACCAGGCTGATCCCCCTCCCTCCATCCTGCTAACATTGCAATTCCTCAGGCCTGAGTCAAAACATCTCAGAGGCTGAAATGTTTGACCCAATTAGTGTATTCTTCCATCAAGGCCCATAGTATCTGCATAACTCCACTTCAGTCTGAAGCATGAGCAAGGACACACAAAAAACCAACAATGTTCTGTTGCTCAAGCCCACAGAACAACAGAAAAGGCAGGCTTCTTAGCTGATAATATTCTGAAATATTCTTGTGGTAAAATGCTCAGTAAGAAAAGTAACCTTAAAACGACATAAACAAGTTGTAAATTTTACATTTACAACACATTTTGTACTCCCTCACACAGCAGTCCCAGTGTGGACCATTAGTGTAATGCACTGTAATGCAACATCTCTGTATGAGGCAATAGAGGGGTGTGGAGGGAACTGGATTAGAAACCGGAGGCTCATGGGTTCACACTCTGAGAGGGACACAGCTGCTGCGCCCAGCTGGTCTCCCCAGCTGTGCAAAACAAACATCAGCGCATACTATAAACATTGTAACAGGCCCGCATGGGGACACCAGCCAAATCAATACATGCAAAAATAAATAATGCACTTTCAGAGCAACCCTCTTCAGAAACCATTTCCAGAAAGTTCCGTTCCGTGCCGAGCTTGATTCATCCTGCCAAAGTTTCCCATGGCAAACAGGATCCAGAGCAGGGCCTATAATCGGTAGCTTCAACTTTATACTCTCCTACAACTCCAATCAGCATATTCTGTCACAAAGCTATCACATGAAGAGTATTGATTTAATTAGTTGTGTGCAATGGGCACACACTAGAGAAATAGCCTACTCATGCAGGCAAGAATCATCTGCATTGCAGTATCTACTTCCTAACTGTCCCAGTCATCCTGCTGCAGTTACCCATCACATACAGTGCCCTGGTCTCCAAGTGTGAGCTCGAGTTCCGTGATCTCCCCCACTGGATTCTCATGTTTCAGTCCTGTTTAAGCCACCCCATCTGGGACCCCCTTTCCTTTGGGAAGGGGGGTACCTCCATCCCCTGTACCTGCAACCCGATCCATCTCATTTGGGTCCCCATGGAGAAGCGTGCTTCGCTGGGGCTGCTTCAGCATGGCTGGGGAGAGTTTATTTTACAATGCACTGAACAAACAGCACAGGACAAAGACTGGACTGCAGGGAGATACGGCCTGTGTGCTTTCTAACACCAGGTATGAGAGGACAAGGAGCATCGAGAGACACACTGATCAGCTGTCTAGTGGGTGACCCAGCATGCCGACATCAGTTAGCTTAAGCACTACAGTAAGACAGATACACAGAATCTGTTAAAATGTTGGGAGCCTTTATCACTACAGTAATGGTGTTCACAGATCCTGCTTAGACATGAGTAGCTTTTAACAGTGAACAGAACTGCATTATAGACATCAGCAGCCTTTCATGCCAAGATGTGTGCTGCTCCTGCTTAGGTCAGCAAAGCCTTTAACACAACAGCAACGAAGATTCACAGCACTTGTTTAAGACATTGTTTGCCTTCAGTGCTATGGTAAGGTGGATTCACAGAACCTGGTCATCTACTGCAGTTCTGATCATTCTCTAGCAGCCTGTCCTTGCCATACACCTCAAAGATGCATCAACTGCTGACTTGTTTTATTTCTCTGATGCCATAGGCAGAATGTGGCTGGTACCGCATCTGTAGTGTGGAGAGAAGCCTGGGCAAATTGTCATATGAATCAGAGGAATCATGTGTGTTCCCTCTTCAAAGTTTTCCATTGCTTTAACATAACTGCAGTTTAAGGTGGGGAGAAGGGGGGGATTGCAAAAAAAGAAAGACCAGACAAGAACACAATGCCCTCTTTGATGTCAGCATCACTGCAATACGAAAGGACATATTTACAGTACCAGGTTGCGGTTTGGCAGTCAGTCAGAGCTGAAGGTCTTACTCTAGGAATCATTCAGAGAGTGAGACAATCATAGGCCTGAAGTAGAGGAACTGGGAGACTAGTTCTACAGCATTCCTTTCCTCTCGCTCCCAGTGTGACTCTGACCGGCAGCTTCTCTGGGCCTTTCACCTCCTAACCGCTGAGGTGGCCAGCCACCCTGTCATTCTGAGGTCATATCAAGGACAGTAAGTCAAGGACAGCTTCAGAAGATTGACCATGGAGAGGATTCAAGACTTATTTGGGTTTATTAACATTCAAAGAAGAATACACTTCTCCACTGCTCAGTGTAAACAAAACACAGCATTACAAAGTGAAAACAGTGCATTAAAACAACATCAAGATTATATTAAGCGGATTTGTTGTTATGTTGGAAAGACAAAGGAATGAAGCTCTCGGCATAGCAAAGACAGACGTTTTAATCCAAACCTGGTGGAATTGCAAAAATACACCACAACTGAAATGGCTGTAGCAGACTGCAGAAAGGCACGTGGCACAGTCGCCCAAGCTGAGTGATGCTGAGTGTCAAAGTGCTTCTCTGGGGTAAAAATGGGCAGATGCTGACAGGTAAAGAGCCGATCTCCCCGACCGCCCAACTGAGCAAGCTCAGACAGGGCTCATATTTCACTCTGCATCTGTCTAGACACGCCACAGGCCGTCAGTTCCAGCCCCACCAACCGCCAGCACGGGTTACCTTCATGAGTCAGGAATGAGCAGCTACAAAGATTGCAGCTGGGCAATCACCTTTGGAGGAGTGATTCAGGAGGTGAGCTTTCAACAAACAGGCTGAAGAGGCACCTAACCTAAACTGTTTAAAATGTGTATTACCTCAGATTTATGCGCCGATCTGATGTTCACTCAAAGAATTAAAGACTCATCATAAACTTAGGAATAGCTTTTTATACCAGATCAAATCATAAAATTCATGATAAGTGCATGTCCCAAGTTTGATCCAGTGTGAACCAAGCACAGAGTTATAACCCTCTGAATTGTGAACAAACTGTGAATGGTGGTATGTCTGTGTAAGCTGTCTCCATTCAATATCAATCATGCTTCTCAGGTTTCGGTCTAATCTTAGTATCTCAATGCTCAGCCTAATCGGCCATGGTCTCCTCCTGCATGCTCTCTATTTGCACGGTTTGTCTGGTGGCCCAGGAGGCTGTGCTGTGATGCAATGTATTCGTAGGCCAGTTCACACAGTTCTATGCAGGTGTATTACTCTACATTCCAAAAACAATACTCCCTCAAATACCCAGGAGAAAACTACAGAAGTCATCAATCACACTCCCAACTAAACAAACTATTCTCCCCAAACCCAACCCCTCATTCTCTCTCTCACACAAAAACACACATCTGGTGCCACCAGCACTGCATTGCATCTGTGACAGCATACACTACAAGTCAGGTTGGCACCTGGCTATTTATCTGAACCCTATGAAAAGCTACACTAGACTGCTGTCCTCTATGAATAGATGCAAAGGCAAAGAATAGCCTGAAAGGAAATGGTGAAAGACACGTTTCCATTATATCCGGGCGATAAGTCAAAATAAAAGTGTAAATCCTCTGGTCTTCAGCCCAGAGAGAGGGGAAGTGAAGATGTGCCAGGAGATACAAACAGCTGCACTATGCGGGTCCTGGTAGGCCAGGTCCTCCTGGGCTCCTTCTGGGTCATAATCAAAAGCACCGGTCATCCGTTCAAGCCAGGAGGCGCAATTTAGCCCAGCCAGAGGAAGGCAAACCACAGCTCAGCACAGCCAAACACCTACGTGTCCACCCTGGAGGCAAGAGCAATGAAATGAATACATCCCACAGGTCAGGATACTGAGGAAGTCATTAAAATGAATTGTCCTGCTCATGTGGTGACTGGGCTCTGAACTTGGAACCATCCAGTCCAGCACACACACTCTCCTCGGCCACATGATCGGTTCCTGCCATAGCCACCAGGGGTCCAGTCTTACTGTTGCTAAACAGTCACCCCTGTCAAATGAGCCGTTCCTGCAAAGCCACGCGGCTCCACTCAAAAGGGTCAGTACTCAAACCCAATAACTGAATTATCATCAATAACAACTTAATCACATAACAAGTTACATTTGTCTGGTATCTAATGAAATCAGCGAGGCATTTGGGGTTTGCTTTCATTTTGCACATTGACTGGGCTCACCATAACATTTGCTAGCCAGCAACACAATAGACTATTACACAATAGTCAACTCCACCTCAGTTATTTCACACTACAACCAAACAGTTATTTTTTAAACTGCTGTTACGTCTTATTGGGCGATCACCAAACATCCATAGAAGAAAGGACAACAGAGCATACGTGTCAACGTTTGTCCAGAATTACACTATACAGAATCCCTGTGGCAACGCTTGTTTGATTTCCTCCTCTGTGGTATTGTTGCTGTTAAAATACAATTATTTTACTAGGATTGTTATTAGATATTTGACGTTACCAGAGTTCAACAGCTTATCACATCACAAATGAGTGTGCTCTCTCACAGCGCAATAAACACTTTCTCTGCTGGTTTCCAAACATCATGGCTCTGTACACACTGGCCAGCTTGAGCCATGGCTGAAGTAATCAGTTATAAAATATTTTTCATTTTTGTTTTTACATACAATGGTTTCCATGTGTTTTCCAGGACATCTGACATTTTTCTCAATTTCCATGACTGGAAAATCTCTTTATTAATTTCAAGGCTTTCCAGGATTTCAAGGATTTGTAGGAACCCTGATAACTGATACTCAAATACAGGCACTCATGATAAGACGTAATCACACTTGAACCTTCAGTTCAACTGTAATTTTATTCTCCTAAACTCGCACTCAGAATGAATTATGCAACACAAACAAGAGCCCAATTACCAGGAGCAAAGAGATGAGGAGCTTGTCCAGTGCCTTCTACACCAGGAAGACAAACTCCAAATCTTAATGATGTTTACGTACAAGTTTAAAGCCAAAAGGACACAACAATTAAGCTAATTAGCATAATTTCCCATAATGCACCAGCAGCTTTTGCCTTGTCACCAGCACCATCAAAATAAAGGCCTACAGGGAAAACAGCACTATGACAGCAATAACCATTTATGACAGATGAAAAACGATGAGTTCTATTTTAACAGTCCATATCCATGGGGAAATTGTCAAAACAGTACTTCCTTGAGTATTGAAATATGTGGTATCAATCAGACATGCAGAATGGGACATTTTAGGACTCAACAGCTGCATTCCAAACTGCTATAAAATTAACTTTTCCCTGACACAGTTATGCACCAGCTATTCAATATGGTATGATCTGGTTTTAATCACTGCTCTACAAGTTTTAGTGTTGAAATGCAGCCCTTTTGCACCTGGAGGCCACTGAAATGGCCAATAATTGTCGATGAAAGTTGAGAGCATAATACTGAAACCCAAACACATTCTTTACTGTTTAGAGGAGCACATTAGGCAGTCAGGATGGAGTCCCAGGCTGAGCTCAGCTCACTGAGAGCTGCGCCAGGAGCTCAGGCAGTGAGGAGCTGGGGCTTGAGGCAAGGGTGTGGCCCCTCTAAATCCCATAGTGGGAGATGACTCAGCAGGGTGGGACTCGCACCCTCATGCCGCACTGCTCTCTCCACCCTGCCCCATCTCACTGACACAGCCATGTAAGAACGTGCAAGCAGTGCTCAGGATTCAGCAGTTGTCATACATACATACAAACATGGACATAGAGACTGGACACTGCCAACACAGAAAGGCCAGGAGGAGGTGGGGACTGTACAGGGAGAGTGTCAGGTCCTGGAGAACAGACCCAAAGAACTCAGGGACAGCAGCAGAAGATGAGAGCAGTAACCTACTAACACAGAAAAACCTGCAGGAGGAGGGGAATGGACCCAATAAAGACTATGATTAGCCCTGTGCAACCTGCATTCAATTGTGTGCACACGGTGATCCACAAAGGTAGTCTAGTAGAATAGAGTCAGAAAGGGAGAGTATTCCATCATGCATTTCAAGAGCAGTCAAGTTACAGAATGGGCTGGGCCCTCTGCGTGACCGGGGTGAGTCACTGCAGAATTGTGACACTCATCTCCACACAGCTGCTACAGCTACACGTCCGTCACCCTGCCTTGGCATGTCGTTTCACAGAACCACATAAAAGGTGTCCATGTTTGCTGCATGTACTCATAACTATGGTAATTGCCTGTTACCAAGCTACAAATCTTTTCCCTTGGAAGGAGTGAGACTACCACTTGTGTGTCCAGGACATGGTCCAGGAGTCTGGACTGACCCACAGATACAAGAATACCCTGCTGGACAATGGCTACCCTCCAACAGACACACCGTAGGATCCCACTCAGTGCTGTTTTGTACCCAATATACACTGCTTCCTGGGAACATTTTGGCTAATCTGGTGTTCTCTGACCACACAGCAGGCACTTCCAGGACCACACACATGCCCTAGAGCAGGCAGCCGGACTCCAGGTGTCAGCAGGCGAACCCAGTGGGTCTGAATTGTGTGTTTAGCACCTGCACCTGATGGATCTTCTGGTATTGTTGTGGAGAACATTCTGGAGCGATGACCTGCTTGACCCCTCCATATTCATTCTGTCCCTCAAAAGGCAGTCTGCTCCCCCGCCCAACTCAGTGTTCTTGGCCCTGACAGTGGGCAAACTGCTGATGACTTCCTTCATCACACAGTTCATTGTTCACAGGTTAATTGCAACTGATTAGGGCCTTGGGTGGGGGCTGGGAGGGGGGGTTACCGTCCCCTCCAGAGGTAAGGAAGGGGTGGACCTTAATTGTGATTGCTGGGAATGTTAATCCCATCACCTCTGCCAACCCATCATCCGCACGAGAGATCAGACCCCCCCCCCCCCCCCACCGACTGACCCCTCAGACAAAAACAACTGCTGGAGTGTTTGTTCCAAATTCCTCAGGTGGACTGCGAGTGGCATTTCCCTCGCCTGTGAGAAAAGCTTCCCAGATTCCCATTGTTGGAACAAACAGCATCAACAAGCAAACAGATCCTTTCTCTCTCTCACTGTGGACAGCAAATACTGGGTGATATTACAGGAATCTATACTACAATACGATAATAATTATCTGGCCTTTTCTCCATGTTGGTAAATACATGCATCTTTATGAAAATAGAATTTCAAACTATTTTGAATAGCACAGATGCTTACTGTATTGCATAACAATTATAAATAAACTAATAAACATGAAATTCAGCCATTTTCAATTGTTAAGATCTCATAAATATGTCAGATCTCATTCTGAGAGGAAGACAGAACAGCAAAATTGTTACCAAGATATTATAAAAATATATGATATAATGATATGGTATAAATTAAATCTGATGAAGGATAACATTGTTTTACAGTCTAACCCAAAGGTCAGCTCAGGTTTGTTGCCAGGGCTGCCAGGTGGAGGTGGAAGCTGGTTAAAGTCACCATCCAGGCCTGGGCAGATATACTGTGAATGAGCACCTCTGTGCCATACACTGGGACAGCAGTATTTTTAGCTTCCATTGGTGTCGCCGGTAGTGGGACGGGAATAGCGTTAGGGCCTTCCTTCCATCGCATGTTTCCACGGCACCAGCCTGCCCATGGAACCCTGGCATTGGTTTCACTCACAGCTGTCAGACTGTGGAGTGTCAGTCAGGCTGCAGGTCACAGTTCACCCCCCCAACCATCCTTAACAGTATATGAGATACTCATGTATTTCCTCAGCCTTTTCTCCCAGATGAGCACTAACCATGCCGCTTACTGTAACCTATATCCCTCACAGCTTAAGGCAGGGGACAGCGTCGGACCTTAGTGCACTTTGAGGACACTGGGCAGCTTCTAGCCATTCAGACCCTTTCACAGAACCCATCTACAGACCTCACCGCTGATGCAGGCCTCTACTCACACAGCCAAAGGAAAACAATGCAGGAACCAAGCATAAATAATTAACTAAATATAATGGATTGTGGCTCACATATTTCTTTTTATGTCAAGAAATCAAAGCACTTCACTGTAAGATGGAGGTGGAAAAAAAAAACATGTTAAGGTGGTTGAAATGACACACAGAAAAAAGCTTCCAGAAGGTTCTCTGAGCTCTCTCTGTCTCGGCTTTCTCTGACTGAACCATAAACCCTGACAAGACAGTGTTTGTCGCTCTATTCCATAGGAAGAGAGGCTATGACTGCTTAGGATGTTCAGCCATTACCCACCAGCAGCTGGACACAGTCCCAGACTCCCTCTGCCACACCTTCATCTTGTAAACTGCGACAGATCCATATTAAATGCAGAGAATGATTACAGAGGTTGCCGGTCAATCTCCAGTTTGGACAAATTATATGGTGCCACCTACTGAGACTGAGTTGCGAGTAGATTTGTAATCAGTCAGTGCTTTATCAAAGCAATGCTCTGCTTCATAGTTAAAGATCACAACATCCTGTATACCAAAGCAATCTGGACAAACCTGTCATTCAGATTCTTTATCCATCTAAAGTGTGCCAGCAGTGAAAGAGCACCTGAAGCTGAACAGTGGCATATGAAGGTAAATCCTTTAACACAGACATTGAAATGAATGCTGCTTGCTGGTGCATGCCATGCCAATGATGCAAGCCTCTAATTCAAAGTGATGGCAAATTAACTCATTTGGTTACTACCCAACTGGCATGTTTTATCTGACATCCAAGCAGTGACCAAAAGATTACTCCCATGAGCTAAAAAAAATTCTCAAGTCTCAACTACTTCTTTTAAGCAACTACTGTTACTTTAAGCATACATCTAAAGGCACACACAGACTTAGAATATGTAATCTCATATTACTGTTGATAGTAAAATGTATATCGGTAAATGATGATTACTGCCGGAAAAAATCTTTTAAATGCCTGTATATGAAAATAGTCATGAAAATGTATAGTTTCAGAATATATATTTAAAACTCCCATTTGGAATAGGGCCTGTATGCAGAGGTGGTAAAGGCTCAGGTTAAGAGCGGAGGAAATATGAAAACTCTTTGGCACTGTACTGCAGCACATGTTTTCCCAGGCCGGGAGGAAGGCTGACAGCTTGACCTTCAAGGTGTGAGTCATGGGGATCTGTTTGTTTCCACGCTGCCGCCGTTTGCCCCGGCCTCTCTCCTGGCACACCATGACTCATGAGTTTGGGACCGGACCTGAGATCCCAATGCTGCCCTAGCTCAGCCTCCTCACCTTACACCTATAGCACTGCCTCCCCCAAAATCAGAGGGACAGGGGCCAATTTTATTCTGGGTCTGCTGCTGTCTGGGTTATGTAGTCACACATCACTTTCTATTTTTGTTCATGAGATCCCAGCTTATGCGTGTTAATCACTACACCTAATAAGCTTAGAAAACCCAGTATACTATTCCAAAATTTATAACAAGTCTGTGAATCTTTTTTGACAACACACCAATGCCACCCATTGCTCTCACTGAAATCTTTACTTTTTTGCATAAAGACAAATTTTGTGTTGGATGCCTGAATGCATGACCCTCTTCGTAGAATTTACTTTATAAGCAGGTAACAAAACAATGTCCATCTACGTGTCCCTCAGTTTTTAGGACTGGGAAGTAATTAACCAGTAATAATCTTAACCAGTAATATTTTGGTTAAGAGTTTGGTGCCTACTGTAGTCCTGAACCTGAACGAGCTCCACCCCCTTATGATGACATGGAGAGTGCTCAGTGTGTTGCTCACCTCAGGGCTCCTCTCAGTGGGTAACCTGACCCTGCTGTTATTCTGGGCCTGTTGAGCTGCAGGCTGGGCAGCAGTGGGTAACAGTAACTTTCCCATTACACAGCACTTGGGCTATACTGCCTCACAGCCTGTGGTATATGGGCACCTCACACTGGAATCCCCTGACTAGTTTCAACGGTGGGCCAAAGGTCAATTCAACTGAATTCTGATCTTAAAACTTACACGTCCCACAAAACTTTCCTGACTGATATATACATGTCACATCCCACAGATATAATTCAGTCCCAAAGTAAAATTAATTAAGAGCAGGGTAACCTTGTGTACTTGCACCATTTACGTCCAAAACTGTTACATCATTCCATGGACTCCATGAAAGCAACACCATTACCACAGTCTTTCCCACCCAATAACTCCCTTGTCCAAACACACATCATCAAACACTTGCTTCATGAACAATGGCACAATGGGTGCAGTGGCACACTGGTATACTTGAGTGTGAAGCAGCAACAACGCTGCCATGTCAGGCAGGCAGGCAGGCAGGCAGGCAGGCAGACAGACAGACAGACAGACAGACAGACAAACACCAGGGACCTGGCTCTCCAGCATCGTGAGTAAGCCACTTCTCATCAGACTTTATGAGTCTGATGCTCCTTGGCTCAATGCTCCCATGGGGGGTTGCAGCACGAGCTTCCACTCAGGTCTACATTAAAGTATTAAAGTAGAGCTATTGTCACTACAGACAGGAGGTAAAAACAGAACGCTTTTGTTCTGTTTTTACACATTTCTATTTTTGAAACTTAGCATTTGGCGGTTCCACTCATTTTGTATCCTGAGAGAAGGGAGAATGGTGGAAAGTGTGAGCTGTGTCTACAGACTGGCAGACAGGCAGCGCAGACACACAAACATAGCCAGCTCCCAAACAGCCCAGCACAGGCCGTCTCCTTAATCTCTCCAAGCAAATAAAGGCATATGCTCACATCAGATATGCATCTATAAAGCAAATGTTTTCATAGTGGGAGGGTTTCTTTGTTATAAACAAAAGTTAAGTATGGGGGTGACTAAAATTGAAAGAGATACTTTACATAAAAGCGGGTTATCCTCATGAGAAATGGGCCAGAGCCTTCTCACATTTTAAATTCAAATATATGAGTTAACAGAACCAGAATGAGAGCATCTACAGCAGTCAAACATAAGTCCTGGAAGACTGCAGTGCCTGTTGTTTTTCAGATGTATTTCAGGCCCTTATGCACTTAGATTAAATCTGAGATCAGATGAAGAGTCTACACACCTTGTTTCCAAGGTGAACTAGCAGTCAATTGACAGGAAACTACAAAAAAGAGCAGATGTAGTGAGACCCTCCAGGGCTGAAGTTGTAGAACCCTGCTCTATGTAAAGACGTCTTGCTCCTAAAACACTTCATTGCCTCTATCAATAAGAACACCACGGGAACTAGAAGCCATGACCCTGAGGTCAGTTGTCTAGTTCCCAGACAAGGCCTCACACTCTGGTCAGTTGTCACTGGCAACACCCGAGACAGAATGAGACCTCACAAGCGATTTCCCTGCCATTAGGGGAGGTGGCTTCACCCAGTTAGGACACAGCAGACACTGGTGTCTGAGAAGTCACTCTGCGCCAAAGGATGGACATGATCCAAATGGTCACTCTGCTCTGAGAGCAAGAACCTCGTCCGCCCACCCCTCACCTTCTCAAACATCCCACACATGGCAGACCACCCAGTCACAACCAAGAAGGAATTAACTCACACTCACAGCCTAATTAGATTACAGACATTAATGTTATGTCTGAGCACACACATGAGCACAGCTATGCACATATACAAAAACACAGAGAAACACTGACAAAAACAAACACACACACAGGCACACACAAGCACAGACACATACAGTGACACATATACAAACAAAGAGACACACAAACATAAACGTGTACACAGACAAGCACAGAAAAACAGTCAAAAAGACAAATACAGACATACTGATTGACATGCACAAAAGCAAACACACAGTCACACATGTGCAAACGTGTTCACGCACAAGCTGTCCTAAAGGGAAGTGCCTGATTCAGCTCCATGGGCAGTCAGCTGTTTATAGGGAGACCAGCTGACGGGTGTGCTGGAGATGGGGTTGACCCCAAGACGAAACCCACACTCATATACTGCCTTATCCTGAAAACCAATTCAAAGGACAGCATCATTCATGCACACACTCTGCACAGCACTGCCATGTCTGGTTCCAAGTCTGGAGACCACAAACTTTTCAGGCAGTGTAAGTGGGAAGGTATACGTGTGTGTGAGGATGGGTTAGTTTGTCCTCCATGTCTGCTCTTAAGAACCTCAATTATTTGGACAGCAGTCTCACCCTTCAGAAATCAGACGGGACTCTCCCGGTTTTCTAACAGCAGAGGACAGTGCACAGAGAAGCTCCAGTAATGGTGGAAGGAGACACAAGTCCATTAGCAGAGACAGATGCACACTGTCCCAGAAATGCTGGGTCACTTAGGCCGAGATGGATTACATCAACGTCTATTAAAATGCAGGCATTTCATTTACCGAGAACACTTACTAGGCTCTATAATCAACTGCCTTTGTGATTTCAACATCAGTGTTCCCGACTTCCAAACAATAACGCAACATCATTTGTTACAAAAAGGAAGTCAGGGCAAACTCTATTAATAGGCTGATTGAGATATTGTTCTCAAGCAGTCTAAAAAAAAACTGGACCAAAATTCTGCAATTCTGCTCCCCCAGACTGCGGTCCAAGCCTGCAATCACAACACTTTTCAATTAAGGTGAAATTCAATAGCAGTGGATACTGCACTGTATCACCGCATCGAATGTGGAGGGTAAAGGATGGTGTGCTCACATCACAGCCATGCCTGGCCTGGTAGGAATAAGGGTGGAATCAATAAAAGATGGTGGGTGAGTACACAAGCACAGAGAGCTTCACCCGGTCCATAGCTCCAAGGACCACTGCCTGCAACTCCTGGCCTTTCAGTAAAGTGGACATTATTGATTTTGAACAGGTTTCCAAGTGCTGAAATTGTTCCACTGATACAATCACAGAGTCCTGGCAACAGTGTTGTGTTGTTGTTATACTGCATTGTTTGGCACCTGCTTTGGAACCATGACACTTTAACTTCTAAATTTCTGAAATCTACAGTAAACTGCACGCACATTTGTACAATGTAATGTCATGCTTTACCTTTTCTAAAATTGCTGTTATTTTCAGGTAATAGAACAATCAATAAATGAAGCATATTGCTGTACTGGGTATTCATTTTTCTAAATAATTACACAATGTAACATGAAGTTTATGTTCAGAGTTCAGCTGACATTAATGTTAATGGAGAATGACACTTGGGTCAATGAATCAAAGAAACACAAACCCAAGTCGAGCTCCAAAAGCTTATTTCAGGTATTCCAGGTTGCATTAGTTGAGTGTTTCAAGGGAGTCTCTTTATAATATTTTTAGCCAGTAAATGAATTTAGTTTTTTATGAAGGTTGAGTGGAAATCCTAGGTAAATCTGAAAGCTCCAAATATTCATTTTGTGTACCAGTATTATCTCAACTGTCGTTGCTTGCAAAAACATTTCATCTAGCTCACCAATGTCAGCTAGTTAACTTACTGAAGATTAAGCAAGTAATTGTTAAAGTAGACGACGTCAACAAGCACACTTGAAATAACGTTACAAAGCCAGAAAGAGGCCGCATTAAAAGAGTGTGACGTTATCAAACGCAATGTGTTAAATTAGACAAAATAATAATCTAGATAACATTCACAGACTGATGATGAAAAACCACGTTAATTATTGGCTGGCCAAAGTAGTTTGTCTACGAGTAACGTTTCTTGTTTTTGAAGGGAAACGTCAGAACTCGCAAAGACAAAAGCAAGCTAGCTATTTTAGTGTGTTTCAGGGAATCTGTCCTTCCAAACTAGCCAGCGAGCTAGTTAGGGTATTACAAACGTGTCAAAGCCTATGTTTGTAAACTAACGTCAGCTGGTGTAACCTAGACAGTAATAGCTAGCTACGTTGTTAGTTTGCTAACACTTGCTAGCTAATTAAAGTCACGACAATGCGAATTGTTAACGTTGCTGGTGCTATGCATGGCCATTTGTGGAAAGCTGGCTATCTAACTCACTAGCTGGAGCTAGCTTGATTACATTTATTCAGGCTGCATTGCCACAAGCTGGAAAAAACAAATGGATGTCTATATTTTTCTGGTTTTCCATATCAACATGGTAATTGAAGACACTGCGTTCTATTCGTCTCCACTATGCCCTCGCTTAACGTCAGTGACTAGAATATCAATTGCTGTCAGATCATATGAGTAGCTCCCTCGGATCTACAAGTTACAAAAACAGTCTCGAAGTCTCCTGGAGTTATTGATTCAGGGAGACTCCCTTTTTAAAAATCATTCCTCAGTCACTGAGGCTGCTTGTAACCAGACGACCTCTGTGCGTACCCTCCCCGCCGAGTCGCTTCTTACCGTAGAGTGGGTCCAATGCAGTTGGTGTCGGTGCTCTCAATCTCCCGCAGGATCCGTTCGTGTTCCGCGGCAGTCTCTACACTCGCCATCTTCCATATCCCAGTACACGACGCTCGGCTGCGTCACCTAAAAAAACAGCGTAGATATCCCCGGCTCCTCTTCCTACTTGCGGTCTACTTCCCCTTTGTTACAATCAGCTACAAACATTAGCACCGCCCCTGTCGCTTTCTATGATTGGCTGATTAACCTTCCTACTTTTCTGATTCGTGCAAAAATGGAATCGTGCATTTCAACTCCACTGAAGTACGTGTTGGATTTAAAATTCTCAAAATATAAAATTCAGGAAATATTTTGACCTGACGTTGTTTTGCAGAGCCTTCGGTGCACTTCTTACCACCCACTTCCACTGATCAACTACAATGGTATTCAGTGGAAATATTTATTTTTATACCTCATGCTCAAGAATGGCATATAATAACAAACAATGCGTCCAACTGGAAACATAGAGGCAAGGATAATTACAAGACCATTATTAGAGCCCACAAAGAAATATGTTTTAATGTAAATCATGAAATGAAATATACTCTTTGCCATAAGTAGGCATCGTTCTATTTTGTCGTATGTCAACATGTATGCTGTCACATTTCGCACAATTGTGTCTTAATGTGAATTTGTATTGCCATACCAATTTTTCCTTTGACACCGGGAGTGACATACTTCTAGAGTATGTCACTGTAACGTTGATATTGAGAAGGTTAACTATTAGCCATGTTATTAATTCAGAAAAGTAAAAATCATATTTCTGACCACACAGGTATATCCATCTTGAGGTGATGAACAAATGCTGTAGCCAAAGTAGATAGCCTCGGTGGTACTCTCTCTGTCAATGTGCCCTTTCTTGTCATAACAGGCATGTGTGTGCTGACAGCTCCCAGCTCCCACTGAGAGTGTCAGGCGCTCTCCACATGTTTCTGTTTATAACGCCTTTATCCAAGCAGCAACCAGCCCAGTGTCAGGCACACTACAGCTAAACTAATCCTAGTTTTTATTGTGTGGGCCACAGATGTAACCTCTAAATGATTGCCTCATGTCAGATAGCTTGAAACATGCATTGGTTCTTGTCACTGTGTAATGACAGACACTGTTGGATGACAATGACTTCTTAACAGGACATGCACCACAAGGATAAAATCCTCCATCAGTGCTAATATTCATTGGCACAGACAGAAGCTCTAGGATCATAAAGATACTAACACACTGACTAGCACAATCCATAATTTCTTCATAAAACAATTTGTATTTACATCTGCAATTATAATGATTACCCATTTCGAAGATGTGGAAATCTATGAAGGAAAGTACATAATTTCACCTATTTCAGAGGCGATACCAACTTTCAGTACCATGATATACCACTAGATGGTGCACTGACTTAAGAGTCAATTTTCTCCTTCATCTGCCATTAGTTAAGTATAACCACAATTGTATTTTAATAATGGCAAAAATAAAACATATCCAGTGTCACTGTGAAAATATTCAAGAAATAAAGGCATCAATTATTCAGTCCTCAATGTTTGACGGAAGTGTACATTGTGGGAGCAAGACTGAATGCCATGACCATACAAAAATTTTAAATTGTATTTGTGAAGTGCCAGCTGATAAATTGTTCACTGGGCATTTATATTAAAAATTCCAAGAGTGGCCACAGAAGTAACCTTATAAAATATATAAAATAATGAAAGATTTAATTGGCATTTCCCAAAAACATTTGCAAGCTGTTGTCACTGAAGAAGGCATTCAATATGATTGGTGTTTTCGTATCTTTTTAATGAAATATGAATGTTTAATTCATTTTCAGGTCAGAAAAAGGTCTCAGAATTTGAGCTGCTGGTGTAGTCATTCATTTCCCCAGGCAAGCCTGCATACTGGCTTGATTTTCATGAGCATTTAGAATTTAGGCTGGTTCTGGTTCTTTCTTTATGAATTTGGGACTGCCAGTACAACAAACTTATCAATAATTCAACAATAAATGACAATATAATATTTGAAAATATAAATTACATGGATTGTTAAAGTTAAAACCATTAAGAACCTATGAAGGGCTCTGTGCACTGCATGGAACTGAGTGTCCCTTGCATTTCCGCTGTTGTCGGAACTCTTTAATTCACCTGCGTATAAACCGGAACTTGTTCTAGAACAAGAACCAATGAAAAGACGCTAAAATCTCTCTTATGGTAAAAGATCTCTGATAGAGAAGCTTCTAGGCCGATGTGCATTCTGGGAGTTCAGCCGGCATCGGGGTAACGTGAAAGCTTTCAAAATGATGGTGAGTATGGAGTTGCATATTGCTCTAAGGAAGAAGCCATGGCCATCCGACAATTAAATGTTGAAATAAACAGTTTTAGAGACTAGACTATTTAGAAGAATAGATATATTTGTTCCCACTAATCATATTTTACAGATTTTTGAGGCGGAACGCACGCATAACTCACCTGCTAGTTGGCTACCTAGCATAGCAGGCTAGCAGCCTCTCCCATGATATAATAATAGTAGTTTTTATGTGATAACGTAACGGCAGTGGGCCCTCCTAGTTACCAAAAACTTTAAAAATGTCCGCAAAGGATTACTAAAGATGTGTTGTTGGTTTATGTTGTAATCCTCTGGGGTGGCTAACACAGTAGCTATTGTTCGAATACGGAATGGCAATACTGAAGTGTGGCTAGTGATAGCGCGTTAGCATGTCTTGTTTATCATGCAATTAAGATGTCTGAAGATTGAAAACCTCATCCTTTGTTTCATCATTTCGCATAATGCAACCATATAGTTGCGCTTGGGCAAGCAGTTCGCCAATTGGTTTAGAATGAGTAATGCTATGATAGGATTTTGTCCGTTATTCTCCCGCTAGGAAATGTCTTGATATCCGCCCAGTTTTCGTTTTGGATAAGGTTAGCGCTAATTTATTACCTAACCAGGCGAGCATGCCATTATCTTGAGTCTACCTCCGTATGCTTCGTCAGAAAAACTGCAGCAGAGATATTTTGGCCTTAATTTGTTCGTATTTAGCAGGCAGCATGACGAACTTTGCTAACGTTCCTGTTTTGGTATATAGTGTTGCCTAGCGAATGGCAGGTGACAGTCTTGAGTAGCTATCGCAAACGTTGAAGGGAACCAATCATAAAAGGTCGTAAAGCAAGCAAGCATGTATATCTGTAAGTTTGCGTTTGTTTTTATATTTCTGATGAAACGTAAGTTAACAAGCCTCCTAGTTGGTTTAGCGCCAGATCTCATTGAAATTATTCCCGAAATATGTGAAATGCGCTGCATATCGTGTATGAATAGCTCTTATGATGTGAAGCAAAATATTAAATATATATATAATTACATAAGTATGTGATACTTATAGGTATGGATGATCATCATTGAATGTTGCCACAGAAGTGGATATCGTCATGATTAGTTCCGAAAATTTGTAAGGGGAAACCTGCAAATTTGTGGTTGTACACTACATGTTCCGTTGGTCAGTGATATTCAGTGCAGTGGTAGTCGGTTATTGTGTCGGTTTTGTCGGCTTTCATACCAGAGATTATCTATTTAACACTAACCCCACTTTCCCCCAGCCCACACCAGTAATCCTGCTGAAGGAGGGGACAGACACTTCCCAGGGTGTCCCCCAGTTGGTTAGCAACATCAACGCCTGCCAGGTGATCGCGGAGGCTGTCCGTACCACTTTGGGCCCACGTGGGATGGACAAGCTCTTGGTGGACAGCAGAGGTGAGTGCTGGGGGGCTTTCAGAATCACTGTGCTCAGACCAGATGGTCAGGTAAAGTCAGGCCACTTCTGTTGCTGGTGTATAATCACATTCGATTCATATGAACCTGGTTAGTTTCTCTCATGTAGAATGCACTTGGTCATAAACCTGTTGTCATTTTGTCATGTGGACGCTTTAGAAGCTGTGGTGGTGTAAAATGAATTGTCTTAACCAACCAAATCAACCCTCAGGGCTATGCAGGTACCAGTTACTTTGCTCGGAGCCTGAAAGTTTTCCAAGCTGCCATGATGCTCTAGGGGAGGCTTGAGTGTCTGGAGTCAAGATCACTGTCGTATCAATTGTGCTGACAATATCAAACTAAGGTAGCATCTGTAAAAACATTGTTCAGGATCTGAATGCCAAGTAATCTCAACACTTTGATCAAGAAACCTTTCAATGAGGCAAGCACGAAGGCAATGAGGCAACACACAGGCAAGCGCAAAGGACTTTAGGTAAAACTTTAGGCCTGTATGTTGCAGCCATCCAGCCAGTCAGTCAGGCAAACTGTTGTCTCAGAAAATCTGATGGTTGGAACAGCATGTACTGTATCTCAATCTCTGTTGCAGGGGAATGACAGCATAGGTGTTGATTAGACTGAGCTTTCATATTTGAACATGTCTTGTTTTTGTCTTTATCAGGGAAAGCCACAATCTCCAATGATGGAGCCACCATCTTGAAGCTTCTGGATGTTGTCCATCCTGCAGCCAAGACACTAGTGGACATTGCAAAGTCTCAGGATGCAGAGGTAAGGGAGATGTGGCTGCTTCAACACCACAAAAGAGACTGATCGTTACATAAAAATGTGGATGCCATGTAAAAGCTTGTATCCAAGAGTCCATAAGAGGTGTTTATCTCAATTGTTTTTTTTTGTTACTGATTATAGCTGTTGGGCCACTCTGATAATGGATGAGGATAAAAAGTGCATAGTTAAATGTCAGACATTTATGCATTCACGTATACATTAATCAATTGCATCACAAATGTGTTTGGTCAGATCAGTCAAGATTATATTTATGTGCAGTGTTAATGCCTACTAATGGGACATTTCTAACTAATCACTGCTTTCACAAGATGTATTTTTCCTCATAATCAGGTTAATGAAGAAATACAATTCAATGTTTATCTGCCGGTGCATTGATTTAAATATCCAGCATTTTAACTGACACAAGTTAGATAGCCTTTTGCTTATTCATAAAAAATAAGATAGTGCCTATGTCATAATATCCATTCCTGTTTGTGTGGCTTAATGTCGTTACCATGTGAAGATGGTAATGATTTGTGCTCTTTGTTCAGGTGGGCGATGGCACGACATCTGTGACCCTGCTGGCAGCAGAGTTCCTGAAGCAAGTGAAGCCATATGTGGAGGAGGGGCTTCACCCACAGACCATCATCCGCGCCTTCCGTACTGCCACCCAGCTGGTGCGTCCCTGCTCTGGGTGTAAATGCACACAAACGCATGTACACACACTGCCACCGGCATCCACACTCCTCTACTCCACACACACACACACACACACACACACACACCCAACTAGGATTCCATGTAGAAGGCACATGCCTCTGCCTGGCCACAGTCTTGAGAATTCCTTTTTTTTTTTTTTTTTTTTGTGCCACAGAAGTGCATGGTTATTTCTACTTTGACACAGTAGGGAACTTGACCTATCTTTTATCCCTCTGCAGGCTGTGAAGAAGATCAAAGAAATTTCTGTTACAGTGAAGAAGGATGATAAGCAGTGAGTCATTTTATACTCATTCCAGATGACTTCAGTGTTTATGTTCTTTCCTGTTCCTGTTTTTGAAGAGCATAAAGGTCATCTTAAGAGGGCAAAATGTGAGATTTGACCATTCATATGTCACTCCATAGGGAACAGAGGAGCCTGCTGGAGAAGTGCGCAGCCACAGCGCTGAACTCCAAGCTGATCGCTGGCCAGAAGGAATTCTTCTCCTGCATGGTGGTAGATGCTGTGATGTTGCTGGATGATCTGCTGCCCCTCAAAATGATTGGGGTGAAGAAGGTGCAGGGAGGAGCACTAGAGGTGAGGCCTTTTGGTAGTGGGGGAAGCAAGTTCTAGTGAATGTGATGAGAGTTCTGACTCTCCTCTCTCCCCTCTGCAGGACTCTCAGCTGGTGGCTGGAGTTGCCTTCAAGAAGACCTTCTCCTATGCTGGCTTTGAGATGCAGCCCAAGAAGTACGAGAACCCCAAGATTGCCCTCCTCAACATCGAGCTGGAACTGAAGGCAGAGAAGGATAATGCTGAAGTCCGGGTCAACTCTGTGGAGGTAGGAATATAATAAGTAGCTTTGAAAGTTACAGCAACTGTGTGCATCATCGGGGTCAGATGTAACACTGGCCCTTGACCTCTTTTTGCAGGACTACCAGGCTATAGTGGATGCTGAGTGGAACATCCTGTATGACAAACTGGAGAAGATCTACAAGTCAGGAGCCAAAGTGGTGCTGTCCAAGCTGCCCATCGGAGATGTGGCCACACAGTACTTCGCAGACCGGGACCTTTTCTGCGCCGGGAGGGTGCAGGAGGAGGACCTGAAGAGGACCATGATGGTAAGGAAACTGGAGGAGAACCACTGTGCAGTGCTGTAAGGTGGAAAGTAACTCTGGGGTTCATTTTCCCACAGAAACAGGTGAATTTTATCAGTGGGATGTATGTGTTATCAGTAATTGCTGCTTGGAGGCCTCATTCCCTTCAGATTGTCTTCAGACAAGTTGTCATTATACCACAATGTCTTTAACTGACTAGTTTGGATGTTCCCAAGTGAATGAATGTCCAATGTGTCCTCCAGGCCTGTGGGGGCTCTATCCAGACCAGTGTGGGATCCTTGACTGATGATGTGCTTGGACAGTGTGCACTCTTTGAGGAGGTCCAGGTTGGGGGAGAGCGGTAAGTCAGGCTGTGTCTGAGCATGCAATGGGGGAAGGTCTCCCATCTGTCCTTTGACTCATTCGCTTTGGCTGAGGGAGCCCTCCTTCAGTCATTTGAAAGATAAATACCCTTCATATATTAGTGTGTAATGTAAATTCACTTGGATGCTCTGTCTTTCTCTTTTTATATAAAATGTTCAGCATTTTAATGATTTCCTGTCAAGCCTACAGAGATTAGTCCCTCGAGATCCAGATGGTTCATTTAAGCCCTGTACACAGTGACAGACTGTGTCATCGGATGTTGTGCTGCTATGAAATTTACCTCCCAGTCACATACATTTTGACAGCTCGCAGATGCTCATATCCACATCATCTTGCACAGCTGCAACTTTTTTTACACATTCATTTAGACAGCTGCTTGTTTGATGGAAACAATTGAGGATAAGTACCTCGCTCAAGTACAAGGGCAGTGCCCCACCTGGGAATTAATCCTGCTCCCTGAGTTAGGAGGAGCTTAGTTTCATAACTGTTTTACCTCACTGCACTTAAAGGTACCAAAGCAGACTTTGGAATGTAGTGCCCCAGGGCTAGGCTTCCTGTGTTTGTGATTATGGGGAGTTTAAGATGTCTTTGTCTGTGCATACTGAGTGGGTATTGACGTGTGATATCACTCCTTGCAGGTATAACTTCTTCAAGGGCTGCCCCAAGGCCAAGACGTGCACCATCATCCTGCGTGGTGGGGCGGAGCAGTTCATGGAGGAGACGGAACGCTCGCTGCACGACGCCATCATGATCGTGCGCCGTGCCATCAAGGTCTGAAGCCCCACTGGCAGCGGCGATCAGTCGACCTTTTATCGATCCCCAAAATGGAAATTTGCATTATCGCCTGTAGTAACTACTAATGAAATAGACATGACACAAAATAACTTGGTCTTATCCTCTGTGAATGATGCTACCGCACTAACAGACCCCATTGCATAAAAAAACAGCAGCATGTTAAAGTATCCTCTGCCCAGATGAATATTTCACTCCATGCCAGCTTTGCTGAAAATTGGATATTATGCCACCTACATTTTTATCAAATTTTGATTGAGAAACTCATTTGTGGGTTTTGTTGTTCATTTTGTCTGGCAGAGGCTCCTAAGGGGGAAGGTTGACCACTTCACTGATTTTGTTTGCAGAACTTACATGTGTATAAAGCCATGTTACTATGCTGACTCTATATTGGTGTTCAGTTCCCATTCATTAAAGTGATTTCAGTCTTATGAGTTGTTAGTGTGTTGGGGAGTCAATATGGTGTTTGTAAATGGCCATAGCCCTGGCTGCAAACTCTGATTTGATGATGATGGTTCAGGTCATTGAGTTGGAGCTGACTGCTTATTTGCTGTGCTTTCAGAATGACTCGATTGTGGCAGGAGGTGGGGCAATTGAGATGGAGCTGTCCAAGTACCTGCGGGATTACTCCAGAACCATTCCTGGGAAGCAGCAGCTGCTGATCGGAGCCTATGCCAAGGCCCTGGAGATCATCCCTCGACAACTGTGTGACAACGCCGGCTTCGACGCCACCAACATCCTCAACAAGCTGAGAGCCAAGCATGCACAGGTAAACAGCACGTGAGCCATGTCTGCCTACCGCACCGTCCTCATTCAGGCACGTGTAATTACTTACAGCAATGTTGCTGGCTCACCGGATGGTACTGTTGAAGTGCTTAACTAACCCGTGGCTACTCATTCATGTATGAAAACACTCAAAATGACAGCATTTACATGTGAATGCAGATTTAACCCCGCCTCTTTCCCACCAGGGTGGTATGTGGTATGGCGTGGATGTGAACAGCGAGGACATCGCAGACAACTTTGTATCATGTGTGTGGGAGCCCTCCATAGTGCGCATCAATGCCCTGACAGCTGCGTCCGAAGCAGCCTGTCTCATCCTGTCCGTGGACGAGACCATCAAGAATCCCCGCTCCACCGTGGATGCCCCGCCCGCAGGAAGAGGCAGGGGTCGAGGCCGGCCTCACGCCCACTAGAGTTGCCCCTCACCCCTCACTTTTCACCCTCCCTCCCTCAAGGCAGTGTCTAGTTTGGGCCTATGTTAGTGGCAGACTCCAGGGTCACTGCGTCTACCCTAGTCTCTAGTAATGGGAGAACAAGGTGTTATGAAACCAAAAATGAGGCAGAGCTACCATAGGTGAAATTTTTTAATATGTAATACACAGCATTTTGATTGGTCTAAATTAGTCAGACAATGTTTTAGCTCTACTCATCGTGGGGTTTTTTGAGCCTTCCTCCCCCATCACTACTAGTCTCCGCAGAACCATGTAGTTCCTGTCATGTTTTTCCATTGTTAATTACGCACCTGGGTGATGCACTCCTGTATGTTACATCGCTGGCTTTCTCAGTGTTTCAAAGCACCCAAAACTCAAGATCAAGGGCCCTTACTTGAGCTGCCTGAACACAAAGCACTGTGTTCTGTGAAGGCGCGCTGAAGTCCAGCAGTGTAGTTCCACTCATTTTGTCTTCATTATGGAGCTATTTATTGGACCATTAAACAAATGTTTCTTGAACAGTGCATTTGTCTTTATTGTGTGCTTGGGTGTGTGGGGAGGGAGCACTGCATATGACCACTGAGTTAACCCCACACGTGTCTGCTTTGTATGTTACTGTGTGCATGTGCACATGCGATTTTTCTCAGTTAACGGAGTGCATTTGGTTTGTGAGTGGTGTACTGAACTTATTTATGGTCTCTGTTCTATGGTGAACTGCTGCTGCGATTAACATGCTTCCCTTTGTTGAATTTAAAATCAAAGCCCCATGGATGACAGGCACTAAGAATAACTCATTGATTAGGATGCTTTATATAGTTAAATAAAAGAGTACATGTAAAAGCATAAATATAACATGTTTGCTGGTTACACACTAGTTGGCTTGAATCCAGTATCAGTGGTGGGTTTGAGTTTTCAAAATCTTTATGTAACCAAAAAACAAAAAGACAATGATGCACAGCACACAATGTCTAGATTAATCTGTTGGCCCAGTATTCCAGTTATAAGGACTTGGTTTTGTGGTGGTTGCACATTATGCAGATTGGCAGGTGCAGCTTTGTCCAAGGTGAAAACAAAGCATGGTGTGAACAGCACAATATGGGATACCCTGCAAGTCACAAATTGCCTTGCTTTATCAGGTATGCCATGTGTAAGCTTGCAGTAATATATCATAATACTTTTCAGGTAATTCAAAAATAAATTATAAAAATGAACATGTTGAGGACAGTAATGTAAGCAGTCCAGTACTATAATACTCATGGCAGTTAGCTTTTTTAGCTGGTTGTGTAGTGTTCTGCCCACTAGGTGGCAATCCCACTACTACACCTATGTACTTTGTACAAGTTATGTCCAAGTGCTTGTCCCAGTCTTCAAAATTGAATAAGTGCTGGAGGGCAATCACCCAAATGAAGGGTTCTGTGTCAGCATACACTGTGCTTATGTCCAGTAATGGTCATTTTATAATGTCTTAGATAATGAAATGAAGTCTTGCTTTGTCTCTAGCATTAAAAAAAAACTGCTAAAGAGTAAAAGAAAAATTACATCGATGTGGGAAAATTTCCCATGGAAGGTGCTGGAAAGTATCTCAGAGTATCAATAATATGAAATTTCATAATTCTAAGATAAAGAAAAATGATCTTCAGTAAAATACACCATTGAACACTGCACTCCACCCATTGCTGTCCATCTGTCCATCTATCCCCAGCTAATGACGCATTTTTCCCCTTCATCTCTCCTGCCCCTGGGCCTTGAACAGGAAGCAAGATCAGTTAGACAGGAAGTCGATAGCAGCCCGAACTGAACGGTTGGTTGCCACGTCGACAGCGGTGACTTTGATCTCAGTGTCACCGAACTGCATAGTGGCGCGTATTTCCCTACGCTGGTTGGCAGGGGTTCCAGGACCCGGATCGGGCAGGTCCAGAGTGATGGCACCACACTTTCGGACCCCTGGGTCGGTGATGTACACCACGTCGTCAGTGGTGCTGCAGTAGATGTTGATGATGATCTTGCGCTGACCAGGCCGGGCGGGGGTGTAACTCCGCCTCACCACCTCCCCTAAAGCCACCGACTGGTCGACAGCCACAAAGCGATCCAGGATGTCTGTGCACCACTCACGGCCCTCTTTCACCAGGAGCTTTTCCCGTGGGTGCCGTCCCTCCACAAAGCGGTTGAGTACCCCTACCCCATAGGTGAGCGGGCAGCGGCGCACACGCACCACCGTGGGGTCCAGGCCAAACAGCACTGCCCCCTTCAGGATGGTCAGGCCCACATCCTGTGGGATGATGATTCGGCAGCTTCGCCCCAGTGTGGCCTGCACCGCCTGCTGCAACATTGGTGACTCTGCGAAACCTCCCACCAGGAAGAGGAAACGCACACCCTGCACTTCCGGTTTCTTCATCAGGTTCTCTGCGGATGAGGAAGGGAGAGACAGAGGAGGATGAGGGCATGATTAGGGATGGAGAACACAAAAAGCAGACAGGTGAGCCAGCCAGTGAAAAGAGACATAGGATGCATAGGAGGATATTACTCTAGGGGAACCAACAAAGAATTCATACTAAAAGAGAGGGAGAAGGGGTAGGTACCAAAGAAGCCTTATTGTCTCACAGCAAATGTCCATGGATTGAATGAAATGTTTTCCCAATTGGAATTTGGAATTGGAAAATGAATCTCTCAAATCACCACCATGCCCCTTCTAAAGGTTTGAGTGCTATCAACTCCTATGAAGCCAGTGAATGTTTTCCACACTGGGCCACACAGTGCTACAGGAGGGTCTATATTGGATGAAGAATTCTGATTGACTGGGACAAATACAATCCCCTTCCTTTGGTCACCTCATAAAAGCCAGCCCGGGTCGCAGGTCCAAAGTAGCGATGTCTGGGCTGTGTAGGCTTGCCTAAACTCACCGATGTGTTTGACGATGTTGTTGATAGTTGGCTGGAAGAGCTCTTTCATGGCCTCTGGAGTGAGCCGCAGCATCCCCTGAGATGACCACTTAACAATGTTCATACTGAGGAGAGGATATAAGTATACATAAACTTACATACAGTCATCAAGACTATTTCAGTATGTCCATACTGACAGAGAATTGGGTATAGAATTATACATGCACATATATATTCCCCTATATGACCACTTCACTATGCTCATGCTAAGATGCAGAATTACACACAGATGCACAGAGAAGACATTTTATAAATACACACACAGTGAAAATACATACAAATTCCCTTATGTGATCGCTTCACTGTCTTCACACTGAGAGACAATAGTGGACAAACAAACTCACAAATATTGGGACATACTTGCTCTTGCGCAGGGCAGTCTCTACACTCTGCCCACGGTGTCGCTTGTAGAAGTCGATGAAGGAAAAGGGCAGAGAGATATTGAGTGCGTTGGAGCTGCCGGGGGTCGCAGTCCGCTTGCGCGCTTCAAAGGCAATGGTCAGGTCCACCCAGGCCGCTGGCCGCTTGGCCTTGAAGCTCTCAATGAAGTCTGCCCCAAATATTTGGCAAAGCATGGCCTCAAAAGCCAGGTCCACCCCCACAGCTCCATATGGCCCACCTGAGCAGAAACACATGTGGAGTCAGTGCAGGTCTGAAACATGGACCACTCTCTGTTTAACAAGTGAACCAGTGTGTGGTAATATGGGAATTAATACATGGTTCATTCTCAGTGTGAACTTAAAACAAGCAACCAAAAACCAAGGGCACCCCCTTTCTATAGTTTCAGCACCCACAGACCAGCTGCCCACCTCCCTCAGGGCAGCCAATGAGGTGGGTAGCTGGTAAGTGGGTACTGAAACTAAAAAAATGAGGAAAACAAAAACATCTGCACCAAAAAGGCAGTTTGTCTGTGGAAGGACAATCGAGCAGGTCCTCTGGCACCATTAGGCCTCTGTCTGTGTACCCGCCTGCTCAGTGGAGCTCTATTCTGGGCTCTTTCATTTTCTCTTTGTAAAACCCTGCTATGTGTTATGTGTTGTACCTGTGTGAAAGCTCACCTGAGGCCTTGTAAAGCTCCTTTAGGGTGCCCTGTGGCTGCTCAATCTGATGCACTGTCAAGTCCACCGTTCCCCCACCACAGTCCGCCACAATGTATCTGTCACCTGTGAACAACACACCACATAACCCACTGCTGCATGACAATTTCCTAAACATTCCCAAAACCTGGCCACTAATTCCGAGCTCAGATTATACAATTTTATTTTGCTATGATTTTGCCATTCCAGTCCAAATATCAGCATCATGGACAAATCTGAAGGTCAGGAATGATAGATGACAATCTTAAGGTTTTACAGTATGAGAAGATCAAGGACAGCTGATGAAAGAACCTTGCATTCTTTCTGACTGCTCAATTTACAAATCATTTTCAGAAATTTGGAGATTTGTCAGGGAGTATGTATTACATTACAATCACTATGACTGACCAGTAGGAACAAGGTATGCTGGTTCACCACAATGTAAACTAACCATCCATAGAAGAACAGAAAGTGGGAGCCAGCTACACTGAGGTACCAGTAGACTAAAGAGACAGAGATTCAGCTTTGTGAATTGCACAGTTTTACACTCAGTGGCTACAAACCATACATGTTGACCAAGGTCAATATAAAAACCTTTCCTAGATCTATGTTCTACCATGTGACATGGTAACCACGGTAACTATTGTTAAATCCACTGTGCTTGAACTGAGCATTAGGGGGAGTCAGCGGTCTTAAAGCCAAGCTATGCTCCGCCAGGAGAACATCTGCAAGCCGTTAGATTGCCCTCAGGGCTGCAAGGGGCGGAGCTGTGCCCAAGCACCTTGGTGCTCTTTGTTTTCTGTCCATGTTCCAGCAGGAGCCATCTCCCTGATTAATGTGCCATGAGCTGCAGAAGCCAAGGTGCAACCAGCCATGCAACCATGGATCAGCATTGACAAATCACTTGGGCAAAAAAATAACCCTGCCTTAAATACAAACAGTAAAACACTTTAAAATGATCACGCCTGGGGACTATCAACTAAACAAATATTCTCATAACCCCCCAAGGATATAATTAGTGTTGCAGGTAGCCTTGGAAATAAAACAACATCATTAGTATTAAGCAGTGGCTCTTCATCCTGGTCTTGGAGAGCCATAGGGAATGGTGGGTTTTTGCTGCCACTCACCACATCATTCATGACTTAAAGAGGTTGAGTATAACCTCACTTGGTTTGTGGGTCAGAACCAGTAGGGGTTTAATGTGAAAACAAAAACCATCTGATGCTGTATCTATCCAGGACAAGGGCTGCAAGCCTCAGGTATGATAGATGTTTAGTAGGGGAAAAGACATGAAAGGCCTTTGAGGATCTAGCTGATATCTACCAAAATCAAGGAGAAATGAGGAAGTCTACCGCATCATCACAGTCCATTGAAAAGGCAGAGACACTACACGGTTGATGGCTGTTTGGTCCACTGAGGGTCCATGTAAATTAACTAGTTCCATTTTACGGTTCTAACAGAGGCTAGATTTACCATTTGGGCATCCCCACAGAAAACATTCACACTTTGATGAAAGCCAAGACGCTGGGTGTTTGTGATGGATTAACTCTGTATGGTTTCCATGAGGCTGATTGACCTCTGTGTGTGGCCATGCCCTGACATGGCTGTGTGTTGAACAGTATAGCTCCATCCTGCCTTCTCCCAAACCGATAGTAAGATTGGGATGGTGAGGCATAATGAAACAGTCCTTAGTGGTTTTAGGGCCGCTGCAGAGATAGCTCTTGGAGTTTGGATCTGGCACAGTGCAGGCCAAGCTTGGGGCAGTGGGGGCTCCCTTTATTTACATTGGGGCCCCCCGGGAGGGGTCGTTCCTTCCCGTTTCAAGGATGTGAGTGTTTCTGAGAACTGGGCCTGGCAGCAGGGAGTGTAAGTGTGATGTGTGTGTGTGAGCATGTGAGTGTGAGATTGTGAGAGAGAGAGAGAGAGAGTGTGTGTGTGTGTATGTATGCAGTTACTGGTGGTGCAGCTATCAAAGGTAGGTGAGGGGTGGAGTTGTGTGTGTGTGTGTTCATATGTGTGTGTGTGTGTGGGGTGGGGTAGTATGGTGTGGTGTGGGGGTAACACACTTGTGTCTGTGACAGCAGGAAACATCTGGAGCACAAAGACAGATTATCCTGACTCAAGACTTTCTGGCAAGTCAATGAGTTTTTAGTAATCAACACACACACACACACACACACACACACACACAGCACAAGCACTGTGGCTATTCAAGGTGATTTCTACTAATGTGGAAAGCTAAGATTAAAGACCTAAATTGCAGTGTAGAAAGACCAGATTAAAAGTAAATACATTACGCCATATTCATAAAAATGGAAAGCTTAGACCTCTTGCATCAAAGTCAAACAGAATAGCCTCTATTTAGCATGTAAATGTATACGGCTTGGGTATTTTGGGGGTTGTTCAAATTCCTAATCTCTGACAGGAAATACAGCTTGCCAAGTCTTGAGGTAAATCTGGACACAGACTGTAACAGCTTGAGGGTGTACTGATGAGAAAAACAGAGCTTCTTACCTCTCTGGCTAAACCAACCCTTTTTCAGTGCATGTAATGTTCTTTCTCTCAACATCTCCCATCACTACTTTTTGGTTTCTTCATTATTATGTTTATTGCCATACAATGAACCTCTTAGATATGAATGCATTGGGAATGGTTGTTTGAAACTCTAAACACTGTTAAATCTTTTGATTGGAAATTATACTTGTAGCACTGTTGCCGAATAGTTTAAAATGCTCTTATTTTGTAGCTTTTGATTTCATACCTTGTTCAGCTGTTCATACCTTGCTCAACAACTCAGTCAGTTGTTCATATCTCTGGAGTTGTCCTGTACTTAACATACAGCAGTTTCCCTGGTGCTGTGATCATTGATTATGAGTGATTGTTTCAAGAGGCCATGCATGGGTGGAGCTGTCATCTGCTTCAAAAACTCACCTAAGCTAATCATAGTGTTTTGCAATGTAGAATAATTCCTTTTAAGTGGTTAATATCAGTAACAGATTCATTGCATTGGTTAGGTGGTCATGAGAGTGCAACGTCTGGTTTGCATGTAAATAGGAACATAAAATCATACCATCATGAGAGCAGGCCATTCAGCCCAACTACACTCATGATTTATTTTATAACATCTTTATCTAAGCCCACATTGCCCCCTGCTGGTCACCCACCTGTCTGCATTTCAGACCACAGCTCCCCTGTCCCACTCTCGACCAGGAAGGTCCTGCTGTGCCTGGCTCTGCGAAGCTGCTCTCTGGCTGTAGAGACACAAGGGGGCGCTGTTAATGCAGACTGCACTTGAACACAACGCAGCCATCTGTCAATGGTCCTTCCTGCTGGTCTGGTCTGGTCATTGATTATAGATGCTGTCCTCCATGCCATGTGTCTTCACTGTGTTGCCTATGACAGCTGTGCTGCCTATCTGTGGAACCTAAAGGGTTTGGTCAACACATGAATCATTCAAAACAAATGAAAAAATGAATGGGTGAACCTCTTGAGAAGAGGGGAATATCTGGGGGAAACCAGATCCAGGAAAGCTTTGGCCAACAGCTTTCTTTCCATTGCTTCATAGCACTGTTCTTTCCTTCTGTTGCTTCATGCCACATTGTGAGTCAGTCTGAATAAGAGCATTTGCTAAATGATGTTAATGAATGAATGAATAACTTATTCACCAATACTGCCTTACCCATGTATTTAGCCATATACAGCTGCTCCATAAATACACTTTCTACTGCATTAAATGACAATACAGGCATTTAGTAAATGATTTTGTATAGAGTGACTTACAATGTAAAGATAGGTGTATGGATTAGGGTTGGAGTGCAATAATACCCAAAAGGTACACACCCAGAATAATAAGTACAATCCCAGAGTCAAGAAATGTGAAAACATACGATTCAGTAACACTCAATATGGCAAATATTATATAGCAAATATGCAACTGCATCAAATGGCTCAATTAAAATTGTTCATTTTATTCAAATAAAATGCCATTGGAATGCCCCCTTTGACCATTCAACAATTAGAAGTTAAACTATAAAATGTCACCAACCACAGCTGAAATTATTTTTGTGACAGCAAACCACCCAAGTCTTTTAAAAAATATCCCAAGAAACGACAATAAGATCTCTTATCAACAGGATAAAATTTTCTCTCCCAGATGTTACATGCGATAAATGTGCTTTCCATCCAACAGAAGTTTTCTATTCTAGTATTCTAGTTAAAGCAACAATCCCCCCCTCCCCTTTTTATTTTTACACTGACCAATCAAAGATTTCTTGGTCACAGAATGTCTAAACACATCTGCGGCTGAGCGGTCGGGTGCATGTGGAAGCAGTAATGTGAGCCCAGCCGTGTATTATGAAGTTGAGAAAAATAATATAATCATGGGGCTGTTCGGTTGCACTGGCCAAGCATTCAGACAAAAGAAATATACACGTATTTTGGGATCTGGAAGTAATTTACTTTATGGAGTCAGGGGTGAAAAAAAATGTTTTCATACAGTAATGACTCCCAATACACTCTGACGACACCCTCCCCCATAGATGGAAGGGGGTGGGGGCTCTAAATTTAGCTGAATCTGTGACAGTGTGAAACAACTCTGACAGAGTGAGGATAAATGAGAGGGAAAAAAGGAGAGCAGGAGTGAGGGATGGATGGACGTGTAGTGGAGGTCAGGGGCCCCCTTGGGACATGTGCAGTTGGTGTTTGGCAGGCTCCGGACTCCACTGACACTTGGCCACAGACTGCCATCTCGTTCTGGTGGATTGGCTTTGGCTGAGCATGAATGTGGGCGAAAGGGTCTGCATCGGGGAGAGCATGGGAGGGAAATGGCAGCGCTGCAAATGCTGCCGATGCGCTTACGGATGAGGACGTGAGAGGGGAAGGCCTGAGAAATCGCTCCTTTGGCGTAGAGCTTTCACATTCCGTCACTCAGAGAAAGTCAGAGATCGGGGGGGGGGGGAGGGGTAGAGAGAGAAAACAGAGAGAGAGTGACTATGGTTTAACAGAGCAAGGGGGTGATATCATGGTCTTTCTGCACCTTGTTCCAATTATAGGCCCTTGTATCCGTATATGTGTGTGTATGTGTGTGCGTATATGTGTGTACAAATATGTGAGTGTGTGTATGTGTGTGTGTGCAGAAATGTGCATGTTTGTATGAGCATGTGTGTTTGTATGGATCTGTGTGCACAGGCAAGTGTTCATGGGCTTAATGCACACACACACACACACACACACACACACACACAAACAGAGTGAAAGAGAGAGGTGGAGCCGCAGAGTAGCCCTAAGACAGGATTGAATGACATTAGTCAATTCAAATAGAATGAATTTGTCCAGGGACACCCCATCCTTCTGGAAGGCTGACACACTGCCCCCTGCACCCTACAGCCAGCCCCTCTCCCCTCTCTCCTCTCTCTGTTAACACAAAGCACATGGCCCTGTCACCTCATCCTTTTGTTTGCATTGGAGTGAAAACTCTCTGACCCCAAACTGCACATCCCTCCCTCCCCTCCTCCACCCCACTCTCCCGCGACGACTCTCTGGGATAAGCCACAGTCCCCTCATGAGATGAAAGACATGCTAGTCCTCCAGTCTGAATATGGTTCAGCTTATAAGCTAATTCAGTAAGATCAAAAACATCAATTTTTTTGTTGAGGGCATACATTTTGGTCCATGCCTCAACATTGTGGAATATTCTGTTTAGAGAAAGCCAATTGTGTTTACCTCAGAGTAAAATGGATGGGGGGAGGTGGCCGGGGAGGGATTTAGAGACATCACAGGACCACTTACCCTGCCTAAAGCTGGAATCAAAGAGGCGGGACCCATCCACATCTAGGCCATTGGCCATTGGCCGTGTGCTGAGGTCTATCACCTGGTGGAGGCGCAGCTTCCTGCAGTAGATGGAGGCAGCCTCAGGTTCAAGGGCAATGAGGAGCTGCTCCGGGGACTCCGGGGAGACCAGCCCTGCCTGGAGATGGAGGGTGTGATAGCATCACCCAGGAAGTTTCCATCACAGTGATGGGAGACTGATACTTACTGAGCCCCACAATGGGTGGACCTACGACTCGTTGTCAGTTACCAACTATATCAAAGGACTTCATGACAAAACCCTGCGATTGCTTAAAATCCACCCATTTTTGAGCCTGGAAAAGTCTTTAATACATCTTAACTGTCAGAGGATTGCCATTCACAATATAACTTCTTCCAAGTCCACACCTGATGCTTGTATTTTCAACAGAACTTCCAATCGTTTGACTGACATTTTGACTATTCATTTACTATAAAAACTGTGTTACATAAATTGCATATGCCACTTTCATTGATAAAACATGTAACATTATTGTAAAAACACAATTATTACCATTCTCGCTCACAATCAAGTTGATAGTTGTTCACCATAAACATTGTTAGATTTCCATATAGTGTGCTGACACTTGACATTGACTCATAGGGAGTGTAGATTTTTGTAATTTTTTGCTGTGCATGATGACAGTGATCTGTTAATAGCAGAACCATTCACCTAATTCTGTATTTTGCTATGCTTTCATATCTTATCATCATCTTGACTGTCTCATCTCAGCTATCTGCTAGCAGGCTGCTATATTGTGGAACTGCTGATGCTGCCAAGCTGACACCTCCATGCTGTCATCAAGCCAATAGAGGATCCCTGTATCTGCTGTGGGCTTTCAGGACATTAGCTGTATTGATAGTCCTATTTTCCAGTTATTTTCCTCTGTGAAGCAGGTGCTTCACAATTGAGTAAGAGAGAAGCATTCGTAAAAAGCTAATTTTGCTGCTTTGAAAGTGGCATATAAATAAAGTTTATGATTACATGAATTTTCAGAGCACATTCTGGGTGCAGGTTGAAGGGAGACTGTGCCAGTCCTGAGTTAGCCTGGCACACAGCAGGTGGGGTGGGGGCAGAAAGGAGAGGGGAGGGGGGAACTGGGTGGAGGTGAGGAGTGGTGTCGGGGGGCGTTGTTTTCCTCCCCCTCCCTGGGTCTGGCAGGAGCGGTTTCCTGTGTTTGTAATTCAGGCTCTTACATTGTTCCCCTCAATGACACAGCCGGGAGGAAATTCCACCCTGGGCTGTAGTCGACCAGCAGAGCCATGATACAAAGGGGAGCGGTATGAGATCAACTGACCTGAGATCAGTGGCAGGAGGGAGGATGGAGGCAGAGGACAGCAAGGGAAAAAAATTGAATTAAGACCCTCACCATCTACTGATCTGGGATCTGTACAGGTGGGACAATGGTGGCAGAGGATCTCACAATGAATGGGAAAACTAGGAGCAGGGTCCTTAACATCTAATGATCTGGGATCAGTACAGTGGGGAAAATGGAGGATGGGCCGAACTGAGTGCAGGAAATACAAAGACCACTGTCCTGAGATCACTGGCTTTAGGGGAACACAGCAAATGGCAGTGCCAGGGTCAAGAACTATGAGACCTTCTAATCTGGGACCAGCACTGGAGAGAAGAGGAGGTTCAATGATAGCTGGGGTTAAGGAGGCCCAGGATCTAGGGGTCTGGAGCCAGGTCAGAGATGCAGGTGGCAGGAAAAGGTAGACCCATGGTGAGCAGGGAGAGGAAGGCTATGAGGTGCAGCTGGATATGATAGCAAGTACTGGGAACTGTGAGGTACTGATTGAAAGTGTTGGGCAGAGGAGCACATACAGCTAAAGTTCAAGCTAGCGTCCCACACCATCACAGGGAGGTTATCTGGTCGGAGTCATCATCATTTTCACCAGGAAACCTTTCCCCTAACATTTACCTCTGTGCACATTACGTGACATGACCCTTGTGAATGTCTCTCTGAGTGGGGAGGGGTTCGCTTTGGGTCTGTGCTTGTTACGGGCCACGTCATTTTCAGGCACGGGGTCTCACTTTAAATTCCTACTGATATGAAAACGTGATTAGCACTGTGCATTCTTTTCCAGGAACACACACTTCCTGTCTCCTCATTGTGTGGGGAAGATAAGCAGACTGGGGCTGGGAGGGAGGGGCAGGCATGAAGGCAGCCACGCTGGAAAGGGGGCATGGGGGGCCAGGAGAGGGGGAGAGGGTTATTCGTCTACTGGACACAGCCCACCTGCTGTCTACTGCTTTCTTGGGAACTATTGTGCACATACAAAATGACTCCCAAATGTTTTCCAAAACTTTTTTTCTGATGATTAATTATTTCTAATTACACAAATTTTACATCACATTGAAGGCATTAAGGTGATGCTGATTACCTAGAGCAACATATGAAGTTCACAGCTGGGGTTGACACAGCTGGATTCTTAACTGACACAGTTTTGGTAAAGTACCTTGCTCAAGGGTACGATGGCAATGCTTTGTCTGGGATTTTAACCTGCAGCTCCTCCACTCTACTACTATTATAGCTCTCAGCTCCTTAACTATTATACTATAGTTTACTTCACATTTTAATAATATCTGATAGTAAGAAGTAAGTGGAATATACTGCTGATCTGAGGCCTGCCCTGTGTCTCACCAGGTAAGCTGCCTCTCTCATGAACTGCTTGGCAGGCTGTCTCCACACTGCTGGCACCGTGATCACCCATCGCACCTCGTCCCCCTCCAGTACCGATGATGACTGGTCCTTCACTTCCTGTACAGAGATTACCGACACACAGGGTATGCATATATAGATATGTACCGACACGTGCATGCACAAACACACACAAATACACACAGACTCACAGACAGGAGTATGCAGTCAGAGACACAAACACACTGACACCTACAAAGAAACACACCTCTCCACACACATATTCAGATTCATTGTCTCTCTCACAAAGATAAGCACAAACACATACACTCACACATATAAACGCAAACATTCTCTTTTAACTATAAAAATGTTTCATTGATTCCCATGCTTATTTCCAGCACAGGCACAAACATAATAAATTCACAATGTCTGGATCACATTAGCACAGCTGGGCTTTGAACCGACGACCTTCAGGCTGCATGTCTGGAGGCTGGACCTCTGCTTCTAACTGATGTTTACTGCCATTCCCCGTGGGGCTCCAGGAAGCTGGACATGTCCACATGTCTGTCTGAGCACAGCCATGCCGCTGCCCTGCTGTGCCATGTTTTAAACTCTCTGTTCTTATGAGGTAAGATATCAGGAACTATTTTTTACCATCACAACATCAAACAGAAAGCCAGATGATGTTGCAGAGACATAGAATGCCTCTACTGTTCAAGACCAGGCCTGTTGCAGTGCTGGTTACCCCTACAACCAGACAAAGGTGGGGGTTGGGTTGGGAGTGTGGGAGGGGACTGTACCTTTAGGGCATGCTCACGGAAAAACCTCAGTGCGTGAACAAACACCTCAATGGCTCTGACCCGGCGGCCGCTCACTGCCTCCAGCTCCGTTTCCATGGTAAGGTCCTGGAGGAAGGCACATGTTATTGTTATTAAGGAAAAATAAATAATAACAGTACGACAATGTGTTTATCTTTATGTAATTATAGGAATGAGCTTGTTTAGTTGAAGGTGACAAACATCCAGTAAGACTTAGCCTTCACTTAAGAAGACCTATAAATAAATGTAGTTGTATATGTTGAAGACTAACCACCAACCCCTGCCCAACACCCCTCCCCCCTCCCCAAACCCCCCGCCCCGCACACCTCCTCCTAGTCTGGGAAGTTCTGTTATTCTGCAGTCAGGTGTTGATCTTTTTGGTCAAGTAAACGTTAAATGAACAAATAAATAACTAATTAAGTAAATAAAACTAATTAAGTCTACCCACCATGCATGAAATTTGAAATTCAGCCCTTTGAAATTCACCTCAGGAGAACTGCGTATGCACATGGAGTTTAAGCTGTGAGGGAAACATCTTGCTCAGACAGGATACATCTGGAAGAGCAATCCCAGCTAACAGCCTTAGCACATTACCATGGCATAAGGTGTTACCATGGAGCCCAGCAGAAGATCCTGCCCAGTTTTACTAAACTACCCTCAGAATGAGAATCCTTCCTGGGTTTTGAAAGCAATCGATGATTTAGACAGAAGTACAGTTTAGTTTTTGGACGACTCCTTTGTAAATTCATTCATTCATTCACCTGATCTATAGAACTTGATAAGGGGAATTTGGCAGAAACTTCACCTTATAATTCAAAAAAAGGAGTCAATTCAAATGACAAAGAATGGAAGCAAGGACACAACTTCAAAGTGTTTTGATGGGACCTCTGACTTTTATCATTTTTATACCATCCTTTCATTCCTTGTTTTCTCCCTCCTTCTCTAATCCCCCCCTCCACCCCTCCCTGTCTCTCACACTGGTGCTGTGGATCTTCATCTTGAACTTGTCAAAGTAGAGCCAGTGCCGGGCTTCCTCAGGGTCCAAGTCGTGGTAGCTGTCCCGTGCTGCAAACCCAAAACTGTGGAACCGGAGCTCTGGTGTCAGCAGCAGGCAGGTAGGGCTCTTCTGATTGGCCACACCTGGGTCCCCACCCTCCCAGCGCCTGTGGGGAGCGGCAGAGGGAGCTGTCAGTCAAAGCAGCCATGGTGGTACATTTTCAGTGGTCTGGGACATATAGAGTAGCCTCAGATATATGAACCTCAGATATATGTGTCCAGCTGACATTGAGCTCTTTATCATGACTGATGCTAAAAAACTGTCAGTACCACCACTGAAAATAAGCATTTGATAAGAAGAAAGGCCATGACAAAATCAAACAGTTGACAAAAAAGCACCATTTCCTGATGTGTTTGTATCACAGATGCTTTGCTGTGATTGGTGGGTATGACATTACCTCATCATGTGGATGGCTTCTGGATCCTGGGTGAAGCTGAAGGCGTAGCCGCTGGATGTAGTGCCAAAGTCAATGGCCACCACCACAGAGAATGGTCGGGTAACCCGAGGCCTGACAACTGTCCTCTGGTGGAGAGAAACAGTCAAACCCTGCTTCAGAAACAGGCCACATTTGCACTCAATGATCCACCTTGTCAATGGGACTTTAAAAATCTTACCCCGGTCAGTGAACAGAGCATTGATCTTAAGTTTTCCATGTTGTTAATTAGCATCTGTACATATTGTTTTATTCTTCCCATAATCATGTTAGTGTATATATAGTTGTGCTGGATACCTGGTTGTGTTCCTCTTTTGCTTACACTTTGCAGTGTTCTTTGCATGATTGCTTTAATTCACAACAGTTTGAGAGGAGAAAGTTAAGGAAAGGTCTGGAACATACAGTACTCAGAATGTATCTCCCAGGTCTCAGTGTGGTATGCTGCTATCCATGCTGTGGGATGACTCTCACAGTGATGAATATGAGTGTGGAATTCACTCTGCGGGAGTAAATGTTTTTAAGAGGGAGAAGTGTGAAGGTGTGGAGGAGTCATTCACTTTGCATCACCCTGGTACAGGCAGGTGCAGACGGCTCCTTTTCCTCACTCTAGGCAAGCTTTACTTTTTATCAGATCGACTTAATGTGTTGCAACAGAAAGAATAGTTCTCTATGCCAGATTTGTTCCCAAAATGGTTAGAACAGAGCAGAAACTTAAGAAGAAGATAAGTAGATAAACTGAAAAGGGTTTGAAAAGTTTGAAAATTGAACTTGGAATTGAAAACCAGGTTCCTGTTGGCAGTGTTCCAATGGCTTTCTCTCTCATTTTATATTTACAATTTACTACAGTATACTAAATTATATTTACTATTTACTAGTGACAGCAATGCAGTAGGTCTTGTAACTGGGTAGTTGCATGTTTAATTCCCAATTAAGGCACTGTTGTTGTACCCTTCAAGTTACCTGAATTGCTTCAGTAAATTTCCTGCTGTTCCCTAACAAATAGGCTTACACAGAACATTGTGACAGAGGGGTAGACTGCCTCTGATGGAGGATATGAGCAGCGGGGTGTGAAGGAACATGAACCAATGTCAATACCCTCAATCTTCACTGTAGTATGGACATGAACCAAAGCCAACAGCTTGAGTCTCTGTAGTGTATACAGTATGGGAACCAAAGCTAATGAGTCTCCATGGCAGCATATACAAAATGTGAAACAAAGCCAATCAGTAATAGCCTGAGTTTCTGCCATAATGTATACATTCACCTAAGCCAAGGCTATAGGTCTACAGGAGAACCATACTCCAGTACTGGACCACCATAGAAGAGCACCAGAAATGTGTGTGTTGGCTTGCCATGGTCTCAGGCAGTTCTTATGGTCGAGTGGTGTATCATTGTGTCTGTGTGTTTGTGTGTGTTCTCAAGCTCAGATCTGGGGTAGTATTTATGGGGGTGTGTGCCCATAGGCCTACTCTGTGTTTAGTGGTTGGAGGCTGGAGTCTAATACCACCGACATGCCTGCCAAAGATAACAGGGTGTGCATACATTCTAAAACACTGGCATACAGAGCAAGGCCTCTGTGTCTCTGCCCACTGTAAAGCATGAAGGAGAGAGGTGTAATTATATGTGTGTGCATGGAACTTCCAGCTTGCTCTGGCTATTGTTTAAAGCTTTCCATAATTAGCGGTTAGCTTTAAGTACAGGAGTGCTGCTGCTTACCGGTGATGGGGATGGGGTGAGAGGGGCGATGCTGCAGTCATTTCGGGCAGGTGAGCAAGAGGGTGATGGAGGGACAGATCTGTTCTCACCTGTAAAGAAAGAGAAAGAGAGAAAGAGAAAAGTCCCAGTTTCCACATTCATCAGCATGCTACATTCCCATAGCCCTCATGATAATACACAACTTATCTCTGGAAAAACTGCACATCAGAGAGGCACTCTACCAGGTGAATGAGTGACTGAGGTGTTCAGATGTCTTTTTTGAACTCAAAGAGCTACCATTGTAAACCCAAAGCCTTGCTTTCACATTTTCTCCCACCCTGCTATGATGTCGAATAGGAATTCCTCTGAGTCTGGTATAACCACAAAAGGGGGAGAAGCATTTCAAACATGCCTTTCAAACAAAATTGTCTTTTTTACCAAGGTGAGAAATATCACCACTAGAAAAGTCTTAAGATACCTGTTAGCAGCGGGAGGGTGACATCAGTGTTTACAGTACTTGATTCAGTAAAATTGTGAGTCATCCTCAAGTGTCAGGGGTTTTGTGTACTCAGGCCCAGCACTGAGGGCCCTATCTGTCTCCGTGGAGATGGCGGTATCAGGACTACCTTCTTCTGAGTGAGCTCTAGAACACGGTTTTCGTGAGGACAACAGAATGTAAGCATTCAGTGGGAATGATCGGAATGTTATCACCGCACTTAGATATTCCCAGAGGGAGGGAGAGATATCTGAGTTCCCCACCAAGCTGATGGTTCTGAGGAGTTATCTCAAAGCGAGCCATGCCATGTGCCAGCCGTACCAAACTATGGATCACGTTGATCAGACACCCATTTTTCCCATATTAAACATTAGGAAATATGGTAACCCTGCTTCTGCTACATTTTGATCCTGCACAGTGCCATTACATGATATGAAATGGCCCCATGAGTGACATCTCATCTGTGCAGAGCAGCCATTACCCTGCCATTACACTGCCATACAACCCCTCTCTGAATGGACACTGTGTGTGTGTGTGTGTGTGTGTGTGTGTGTGTGTGTGTGTGTGTGTGTGTGTGTGTGTGTGTGTGTGTGTGTGTGTGTGTGTGTGTGTGTGTGTGGGTTGAATGCTGGTCTTACCTGGAGTCTGGAGTGTGTTCATGTTGGGCTGCAGGACAGTTGCCATGGTGCTGGTGCCAGGGCCTTTGCAGCCTGTAACAAAGATGTGGCTCTGAGAGACATCAAACACTGTGTGATACCAAACACTGTGTGACAGCAAACACTGTGTGACATCAAACACTGTGTGACATCAAACACTGTGTGACATCAAACACTGTGTGACACCAAACACTGTGTGCCATCAAACATTGTGTGACACCAAACACTGTGTGACATCAAACACTGTGTGACATCAAACACTGTGTGACACCAAACAAACAAACATGTGACATCAAACACTGTGTGACATCAAACACTGTGTGACACCAAACACTGTGTGACATCAAACACTGTGTGACACCAAACACTGTGTAACTCATTAGGTGTTCATAGAAAAAAAACCCATGAGTGCATTAGAAGAACAGGCACAAAGCAGCACACTTGGGTCTTAAAAATACATCTTAACTGGGGTGTTAAAGAAGACACGCCAACACATTTATGACAGTGATTTGTACAGACAAGGATATCAGCCAGCTCACGTTTTTCTGTAAATTGTACCACCAGCAAAACAAATTGTGCCTCTGCTATTTTTATTGTAGGTTTTTCCATACAATTATTCAGATGTATTGTGCATTCTGTAATAAACTGAATCCTTCCTTTTCCTTTGGAAAAATTCTCAAACGGTTCTACTGCAATTGATTAAGACAAAGGCAAATTTTAATTGGTCAAGCAGTGATGACACCAACAGGCTTGTAGGTAGCTTATTTTGAAAACAAAAATGATTGTATGCTTTCCAGATGCCCTATCAGAGCATGACCGCCTAGAATCAAGACCATGTGACTATCAACCACAGCAAGCTCCGCCCTGCTCAGCAGGGAGCGTTTTTGTTCCTCAATCATCCTCAACACTGTCACATTCTTGGCAGTCACGTCAAAGAAAAGACAAAACACGTGTCACCAAATTGTCGATAAACGTATGGACCGCAGATTCACTTCTGAGCAGAGTGCGTGGCACTGTTGAAGACCCCAGGCTATGAAGTCTATTGGATGTGTTTCCGATTATCCCTGAGCGGATATCTGTGTGACTGTTCCCACTGTTTGAGGAGAATTAGCCTAGGATATCTAATTTAATTCATTAGGTAAATATGCCTGTCCCAAACAACATTTTCTCAAGCCGTCTTCTGCCTGGTCTCAACCATTCCCTGAGAGGGGTATCATAGACAGAGCTCCCGAATGTAGCTATGGCCTGTGGAATGGTAACACAAACAGGACATGTGATAAAAAATGGGGTGCTTTTTTTCTTCTTCTTCCCAAGAGATAAAAAACATAAAGTGAAAATGTGGAAAAATAAGTGTTTTTTCATCCCCCTGATTTTGTTTTTCATTCCATTCTGTCATCCCAACTCCCATAATGCATCTGGTCTGAACTCCAGACCACAAGTCAGACAGGAAGCGCCATTTTTCCTTGAGAAAGCAAACAACAACCTGACTACCCCAAATGATGGCCAATGACCACTTTTGTTTTATTTTCATTTTTTTCTTGTTGAGGAGCACACTTTTTACTTTCTTAAAAACTAATATTAATCCATGCTGAAATGAAGAGATCTGAAGCCCCAGTTGCCTGCTTGTGTGTCTCTCCTCAAAACTCCTGACCTTTGGACCCACAGATATGCTCCTGAAGAGTAACTTTTCTCTGGAGATCAAACCCACAACAGCTGCACCAATACTGCAGGAAAGCATCTCTCAAAACAGGAAAACACTGCAAGAAAACACACAATGTCCTTCTCTCTCACTCTGTTTCTCCCTCTCTAATACAAACACGCATAAAGTTAGTGTTTGTGCACATATGCATGTGTGATTTGATAACCTTTATCTCATATTTATAAATTGCATCTTATTTGCCTATTCATTTTTGGATGTCCATTCCATCATCACTACATTGCCAATTTGAGAGAGCACAATGGAGCATGCATGTCCTCTTCCCTGAGCTTTTCTGATGTTGTGCTGAAGAGTTGCTCTTTTTGCACAGACAGTGCAGGACAGCAGCAGGCAACCAGGCAACTATGGAGCTGTTTACGTCATTAGGCCTTAGAAACCCAGCAGTCTGTTTCTCCCTGGGCAACGCCATGACTAGTTATGCATTGCACTGCCCCTGGAGACTGCTGGCCAACACTGGCACTGGCATAGCCAGGATTTGATTATGGCCATGGATAAGTGATTTTACTGATTTTACTTAATCTGTGTGTTTGTGTGTGTGCATGTGTCTCTAGATGTGCATTTTGAGTGTGCATTTGTCTATGTGTGCATGTGTTTGTTTATGCTGTCTAACTGTTTCTACTGTACCACTCACCATCCAAATTCCCACCCAGTGTTTCTGTTTATCATTTGATGGCAACATTTCAAAGCGCAGGTTATGGCAGCATTCATTTGATTGCTTCCTTTCTCCCTCCCTCTCTCTCTGTGAAAAGCAGAGCTCTTCACAGAAACTCTAGGGCCACGCGTTGTGATGGATGGGGTGGATTTGCAAAATAAGCTCCATCCCCCCACCACACAGCGCCCCATCCCCCTGGGGAAGCACAGCCGCCAGAGGGATGGGGACAGTGGACCCCGCTGGCGCTGGAGAGTAAACATGCCTGATTACTGTTAGATTCCAGCTGGCTCCCGTTCAAATCCACACTTCTACTCCTGTCTGGGTCCCACCCTAACCTCCCCCCCACAATGACCTTCATTTGGGTGAGTGGAAGGATTTTGTGGGGCCCCGCAAGTTTTGGGGACTGTTTGAATCTGAAGATGCACACAATGGTCTGGTGTTGAATCCACTGGCTGTGCCAGCACAGGGCTCTGGCCTGAAACTTTATATCCTTGGTAATGTGTTGTCAAACAAGGGAAGGTCGTGAGACGGTGGAAATGTCCTGCTCTCATTGTGGTGGAGTAGAGGCAGCAAACCCCATGGTGAGGCTGAAAGTTGGGTTGGTTTCTTGTTGGCACCCTAAAGTCAGCAACCAGTTCAGACCAAATACACCTGGTGAGGCAAGTTAACTGTGTAATCAACTGTGATGATTTATCAATTTCTGAACTACAACCAGAAAACCTGTGGCTCCCCAGTACCAGGGATAGTTATACCCATGGCAGAATTACTGTGGACAGCAGGGTACCTGCAGTCTGCCTGCACCAGATACACATGCACAGCACTGCCCCAATTAAAGTAAGTGATCAGATTCCTCAGGTTACAGTTAGATTGCAGAATGTAAAACAGCATCAACTTGCAATACACATTGCTGGAGAACATGTGCTCTCCATATTTACAGAATATGCTGCACTCATGCGACTGATGCGCAGGTCTGAGGGCCTCCATTTCCCAGTTACATGTCCTTGTATGATGTACCCAGTGATCTTCAGAAACCAGGGGCAGTGTTGTTTCACGTGATTCTTGCCAAGAAAGATGGTGGGTCCAAACAAAAAACTGTGAGTGCCTTTGCTTCCACTGTCCCAAGGCCTTTAACGGCCCCTGATCTCACCCTGTGGCCCACCGGCAGCACAAAAGAGTGGCGTCATCATCCAGAGGCGCCCTCCTCATGCAGGCAGGTCACGCTTCCTGCCTATAGGCTGGTTCCATGCAGAAATCTGGGTCCCCCTCACTTTCATTAGCCCAGCTTTCCCTTCTAACAGTCCTTGGGAATCCCAGAAGAAGCTAGTGGCCTTGCTCAAATCCATAATTGTTCAGGGATCTGCTGGAAGGGAGTAGGGACTCCTTTTCTCATTCCCTCCGAAGGATGGTTAAATTAGCATACGTAACAACAGCTAGTGCATTTAGGCCCATTTTGATGACATCACTACCATTGGGGTCAGCCAGAGTCATCATAGGGATTGGAATCCCAGATGTGTCAAATGACTGCCTCCCCTGGAGACAATGCATCAATCAGGGGCGCCAACAGACCCTGTTTACTGGGACACGTGCCCCAGTTATAATTTGTTGTGCCCCAGTAAATAATCATGAAAAATAACTAGTTTTTAAAAATGTATCATAAATGCAAGTGTGAGGATGTGGGCACTGGGGGCCTGTGCCCTAGTAGTGCTAAAAGTCTGGTATCATCCCTAGCATACATACATGGAGTTAAAACCTCAGGATAAACCTCTAAGACAAGAGGGCAGACCCTACCTGCTGCCCTCCATTCCCATTGGACAGAGCTGTCCCTGATCTCCCCAGGTGACCAGATGCTTCACATAGTGAAAGACAGTCCAGCATCTGAAACAGTTCCACCATAAAGGCAAAGGAGTACTACTTACATATATTCATAACCCATTTCCTCTGTCAACCTCTACCCACACACCTATGAAGAATTCTGTTTTGAACTACATTGAAGCTCAATGTGATTTGTGACTTGTAGCTTTCGTGCAATCAAAAAAAAAGAGTGCAAGAGAACAGGCATTTTGATTGCCTGAACTATCCTAATTGTATAAAAAAGGCAAATCAATCCTCAAGGCCATAGATGTCAGTCGACAGACAGGTGCCAACAAATTACCTGGACAGCACATCTGAAGACAAAGGCAAACATTCACGCATCTCCTCTCCATGACTATGTACTGTAAAACATGCAGGTGACCACAGAGCTCTGCTGACTCCAGACGCACTGACCAAAAGCCTCCAGGGTTCAGATGATTCATCTTTAGATTAACAATGAGAGCTCTTCAGCAGGAGTCTGAGCCGGGGCCGGAGCAAGGTGTTTCTAATCACTAGCGCATGTACACTCATCACAGCACCAACAGCCTGAGCGCTCACACAGAGCACAGCTCGTCTTGCTTACTATCTGCAGAATTAAGTTTCATTTCATTTAAACTCAATTAAATTCAGATTGGTGCAACTGAATTTATTTGTGTTGTGTTTTTGAAATATTATTGTCACAAAGTAGAAGACTTGCTACACTGACATAATGATTTTCCAGAGACTGTCGAAAGATAACACTTTCTCCGTGTAAGTTGTGGAACCAATGAGAGAGTACATTGTAATTACAGTTATACTCATCTGTTCCAGCTCAGTAAACTTTCACCCGATGTTTCACGCTGTGGATATACTGTATCTGCTGCTGAAGTGTTTTCTTAGAGAGAGGTTGGCATGAGACCTGCTCCTGCCAGCCCCAGAACTCCTTATCTGTGGGTGTTATCTTTAGTGTTGAGAGATCTGAATGCAAGCCCTCTCGCTGTCCTCCCTCTCCCCCTTGGTCAGTCACTGTCCTTTATAGTCCCTTACACTGACTTCTATGATAACACACACATGCACAAAGACTCAAAACTACTTGTTCACTTTTTCTTTTCAAAAAAGAGAGTGTTTATATCAGCATCAAACTCACCCCTTGTTCCTGAAACAAAGCTCTTTCCTTCTCTGGGTCACTGTAATCCCGGGGGTTTGGAGTCCCAAAATGCTTTTCGCAGGACCGCAGTGAATCAGGAGGATTCTTCTGTGGTGATTAAAGACTGAAATGCAGCGGCTGCACTGCTGAAACACCAGTGGAGCTCCCACAGCTCAGAGAGAAAGGCAGAACAAAGACAGGAAAGCAGACAGAGATGGAGTGGGGAAAGAGAAAAACTTTCTAGGGTTTCTTTTTTTTCTCGGCTTCCCCAAAAAGGTCTTTCACTGTCTTTCAACTCAACAGAACGCTTGTGATCCCTCCTGCCTCTGTCCTCCACCACTACAGGAATGCCAGGGAGGAAAGGAGTGAGAGCGAGAGGTACACACACACACACACACACAGACAGACCAGCAACCCAACCAGGGGAGCAGTAACAACACAGTGGGGAAGGGAGGGGGAGCAGACTTCACGGGGAGCGTGGTCTGTGCATGTGTGTGTGTGTGTGTACGTGTGTACAGACAAGGGTGGAGAGTATTTGGAGTGGCAGTATACACTGATTAAGTCATCTCACCCCTTTCCTCCGCTCTTCCTCCTGAACACCCCCACCCCTCATTCTGTCCATGTCTCTGCAACGGCTCCACCACCCCTCACTCTCTCTTATATTTTTTCTTCCTGTCCCCCACTTGCTTCATTCTTTCATCTCCTTTTGCTCTCGCTTCTTCCTTCTCCTTTTTACACCCTGTAAAATTACTGCTTTTGGAAGTTAGGAGCCTTTAAACAGCTTCCTGTTGTTACTTTATGGCTTTCTAAACCAAACTTAAAAGAGAGGGAATTTTCACTGTTAGTTCCTTGCTCCTGTCAGGATCCATCTTAGTGAAGCTTAGCTTTAAAGGAAAATATTCTTTTTCCTCCCTGTTTCCCATTAAAATTTACCTTTATGTTATTGTTATATTAGCTACCAACTGCAAGCCTCCCCAACAGGATCAAAAGGAATGATTGCCTAAATGAGTGTCTCCACCAACGTACATAATGACAAGCCTTCACATTTTGTACACTGCAGAGGTTGCAGCTTAACCTTCAGGTCCTGAACTAGACAGGAGAAGTTGCCAGATGAGTAAACTGATGAGTTAAGCTGGCTTATGACCTGTTTTTCACTGGTGAGACTGAGCCAGTTGTTGCCAATGTGAACCTCCGGCCATAGCCATTAATGGCATGGCTGGGACCCAGACTCCCTGCTCAGGGATGTCCAGCTGCACCAGGAACTCGAGCCTTTTGTCTGCGCACTACCCAAAGGCCCTAACAGTTCATGTCAAACAATTAAGTCTGTGTTTCCCCTTGGGGCATGGTGCCATAACTCTTTCAGTTATGAATTCTTTGAGTCATTATAAATGCATTTTGTGATTGTAAACATGTCAATGTAAAGCATATAGAGGAAGGGAGGGTTTCTTGGATTTTGACCTGGATGTAACAACTGTGGTGAACACAATTAACCCAAGAGAACATACACAGGGGATGTTTTTTTTGCAAAATGCATCGTTGAGCAGTTGTAGTTGGTTTGATTCATTGCAGGCTGTTGCCTGTCAAAAAGGTGTCCTTATTTGATTCTGCATAGGGACCATGTACACTATAATCAATGTAACAGGTCTGTGGTTCAGTGCAGAGACAGGGTAATGCGGCAGTGCGGCAGTGCCTGTAAATCTCACACAGAGACTCACTGACTGCATCCCATATGGCTGCTTCTCCATGAGAACATCACACATATGCATTTCTTGTTCTATTTTTGCTACCATTGCTGTAGTTTTTTATTTTTGATAGTGATGATGATAATATTGTTTTTCCTCAAAAGATTTGTTTCAGGGTACATGTCTAATCTTATTTTATCACTTCTGGCACTTGAGACTTTACTCCCCGCAAGGTGTTTCAGTATATTGTACCTGACTTATGCACTTTGCATTCTAACTCACAATGCAAAGTGGATAAACTCTGGATAAGAGCACCTACTACATCTGTAATCTAACATATTTTTGTATGGACTAATTGTGCATTGTAGCTATTGATACTGATACAAAATTTTGCATTTTTTTATTCTTCACCTGTTTTTCTCCCCAATTTGACAAACTAAGGCACTGAAGTGACTGTGCTGAATGCTTTCAGAAGTGTTACAGCTGACACAAGCAAATTCCAGGCACCAGACTGATCAGAGGACAGGGTATTCAGTGGTATCCTGCCAACCTACACTATCCATGTTTTTGCAACGCTACATCAAATTAGGTGTCATATTGTAGAACACTCTGTACTGGTGTGGTCTGGATTCCGCCTGGACTACAGGGCACTTCAGGGTGCACTGCACACGTTACCTAAAATAAATGAGCCTCTCTTCAGCTGCAGATTTCAGGTTGTTGATCCCACTGTTCTCAGTATTTTATTCCCACTTTTCTCCAATCTCCATGTTTGAAAAGCTCTTATATTGGGCAAAAGTTGGATCAATGTCTTTGATTCAAAGTTCTCTAAAGTACAGTGTGAGAATTGTGATTGTGTGTGTGTGTGTGTGTATGGTACACAATCTTCTACCTCTGCAAGAGCTCCTGGGGGTTGGGTCATACACTGTAGGGTTCTGGTTTCACCCTGTGGGTACAGACTCAAAGCACACACACACATACACTTACACAAGCCTCCCTCCCCGCAACAGCAGAGGAAGTGAGCTTTCCCAAGTGTGCAGTAGGTTGTTATTACCTTTCGGGAGAGAAACCCCTCTGGATCCCAGTCTCCTGGCCCTGTCATATTTCCAAATCAAATTAGCTGTGTGGAGTCTGGAACCCATTACTGATGGCATGGCACACACATGGGCGTAATCACATAAGGGGCCCTCAGACAGGATCCTTTTCTCTCTCTGTCCTTCTGGGTTTGTAATGTAAACCACTTTCATAACCCCCTCCATACATGCACACACAGCCACATATACACAAAACACACATTCAGACACAAAGATACACTCACACACAAATGCTCACATGAATTCTCTCTCTTTTGCTTTCTCTCTCACATGCATACACACACATATTCATACACACAGACACTTAGATTCACATATACATTCTCACACACATTTTCTCCCTCCCAAAAATACACACACACACACACACAAAAAAGAACAGATCCCCCCCGGCTCAGTCAGTCTTCCATGTCCCAAGAATTTCAGTGGGGTCCAAGACACCCAGTATGAAATGGCGGATACTGAGAGAGTGGGGAGGGTTTCTGATCGCTGTGGACCTCACTTCACCACAGGCCTTTGGCCTGGAATCCTGCGGAACCAAAGCAAACCTCCATTTCACGTCACACAAGGCTAGGATTACCATTTGCCTTGAGGAGAGCGTTTTGTTCATTACAGAGGGACTGGCTTCCTGTTCGGAGATGCTAACTTGCAAAAACAAATTGCTCAAAGGATGGAAGACTCAGTATTACAGCCTGCTACTGAACATGTCCATTAGCTGTAATTTCATCCAGAAGGGTACACCTCACAGGAGGGGACAGTCACTTAATTTCAGACTACTGCAGCAGTTAAATGGTGGTAAACGCACAGCACCTGCACCTTGGGAGGTTACATGATTTCTGTTGTATATAAATAACCTCATTAAAAAAAAACGTCATGCCTTTCAGAGAACTGCCTTAATCCATCATATGCATACAGTCATTGCTCAATGTCAAATCCAGACCTCACCCCATCAGTGCTAACGTTGCCCAGCTAATTCCCAGCTATAGCATTACACCAGAATGGAGAGACTCAGTCAACAGGATTTCCCATGTTTTGTCATGCATCAATGACCTGATCTGGTTAATCAGGTACCTGTAATCTACCAGCTCAAAGCCTGTTACAGTAGAGTGACTATGCAGCTCTGCTACTTTTTCATGGTGGAGTGGTAGAGAGGTGGATGGTAGCTTTGACGCTAATGGAGTCAGGGAGATTGGGTGATTTCTTTTTTGCTTGCTGGAATGGTGAGTGCTGGAAACCTACCACGTGAGTTGGATTTGCTATTTTTTTTTTTTTTTTAAAAAAGCCCATCTGTAGATAGCGAAGGATGTAGCACAACAGAAAAATGAGGCAATGTGGCTCACAGTCATAGTACTGAAGAAGCATGAGACACTACAGGTGTGGCATGAGAATGTGTGAAAAAACAAAGAAGGGCATTTCTGGAGTCTCAAGGTGACCGTGTTAGAGTTGACAGCCCTATCACATGATCACCTTATATCACAGAACTGAATGTTCAACATCCTCCAGCTGATGACAGCTATTTCAACATGTTAGCCATACTTTCACACATCTCCCTCTCTGTTTGGCTCTGGGGCTCCTCTGACAAGCTGCCTCTGTCTTGCTATATGTATGTGTGAGTGTGCAAGTGTATGTATGTGTGTGTTTGTGGGAGAGCAGTGTGTGTCTGTGTACATGTTCGCGTATGCCTTCCGCCCCCTCCTTTCCTGTACTCTCGGTCTCCGCTGTGGCACAGGAACAGGCTGGAGCTCCATGCCCTTCCAGCTCTCACAATGAGGCCCGCCCAGACAGCCCCTTCCCCTCCCTCCACTATCCTGGGCCCGCTTCCCACAGCGTGGGGCGCTGTGCTGAGATCACTGTTGTCCTGACAGATGAGTTGTGGGCCTGACATTCCTTCTCCATGAGACGGCAAAGGGACAAATTAATTTTGGAAGTGACTCACAGGCTGTTACAGAGAGGGCGGCGGCCATGCAGCCCCCAGTAACTTTTGACAGATACAGTATGATCTGAGGGAAGCAGAGTCTGTGGCACATCGCCAGCAGGACCAAGCAAAAGAGGATGTGTAGATTATCACCCTAATTTCAGAGCGCTTTTTAGTGTTTTGACTGTGAAAGATTGCAGACCCATTTCATGAGGTGCTGAGTTTCAGCAAGAGACAAATGAACTAATGGAATATGCAATGCCTACAATTCCTTCAGTGCCATCAGTGACAGCTTCAGCTTAGAATTTGAGTCAGTGACTTTAACACAGTCAGGAACAGCTTCAGCTCAGGATCTGAAACATGACCATTTCAGCCACATGCTCATACACAGTCACTCATTTGCTGGTAGTCAAAAGACTATCTGTCAGAAAGAGAGAGTACCGCATCCATCACACAGTGGGATAAAGCATACATACGTGGCACACAACCTTGTTTCAATATTATTAGTGTGAATAACAGTCTGACTTGACCAGTAAGAGTAGAACGAGGAGTGGATCTACAAAGGGGGAAGGCCTTTACTGTGAAAGGGTGTGTGAATGTGCACATAAGTATATGCTATGTGAGCGCATGCAAATATGTATGTTAATGTATTTGTGAGTATATGTGCATGTATGTTTCTGTGCAGGTCAAGGCATACATGCCTGCAATTGTCTGTGTGTGACTGTGTGTGTGGGAGTTGGCTTCTCCTCTGATTTCACTTGGACCCCCCATGGAGTGTGACTGGAGGAGTGCCATCGGAGGCTGTGATTTACAGGCCACACTCAGCTCCAGGACACTTAACCTGGTCAGAGCCAATCTGGAAGAGAGAGGGGACAGAGAGTCACTGCTGCCAGGGAGCAGACTGCACATTCCGCAGGACTTCAGCAAAATAAGAAGATAGGCTAACACATTATCTCTTTTTCTGTAGAAGATCTGAGTAATTAGGGGGCCTTTAAACTTTAAGTAAAATAGGTACTGCACCTAAAATTAGCCTCAAAAAGGAAGGAGGGAGGAGTCTGTAGAGGCAAATCTCAAATCCCCACATTGCATTATGTGAATTTTCCAGCGTACTTCACTATATCTGAGTGCTTTCAGACTCAGACTCCCTGTTATAGCACATTTGTTGGATCCACTCACTGAGTGTTAAAAGCTGCTCCTCTGAACAATGAGATTGGATGAATTTGGCAGTTTGTGTTGGTACCTCATGCATCCTCAAGAAGGGGGCAGCAGTGACTCCTGCTGGGTAGAAAGAGAAATGCACTTGATTCACAGGCATGCAATACAGGATATCATTATCAGACCTACCCCCATTCACCCCTTCAACTCAGAAACACTTGTTTTTTTAAAAAAAAAATGTGAAAATTAAGGTTACTAAATAATTCTGATCCACAGTCAAATCTCAAGTATTGTTACAATATCTAGCATTTTATTATAATGTATTACATGGTATTACTTTGATGCATAATACTATATCACTGACACTTTGATACATCCTTTCAAATTCAATAATGAATCTTCACTACAAAAAAAAATACTATTTCAATTACTACAGCTGCAACAGAACACAATGTCAGGCTCACCAGAGTCATCCTTCACATATTTGCCCCTCACCCTTTAAATATACCTTTATTTTTAATGCAAGCAGGACACAGGACCATTTAAAATTTGACCAAAAAACATTTACATGGAGAACAAAAAAGAAAACCATTTCACTTCTGGAAAAGGAAGAGACAGACAATAAAATGTTGTTGTTTGAGGTATCAGGTATCATGACACCAAAAATTGGTGGAGCTGTCATATATTACCAACACATCACTAATTTGAAACAATAATTGTGTTAACAGTTGCTAGAATAGGCTAGCAATAGACAAAGCTGTGAATGGCCCTGACTGAGCAGGTAGATCATTTGAAATGCAGACAGCAAGTAAGAAAATACAGAAGTTCAGGATAAAGTAATCTTACTCATTGCTGATTAGACAGTTTACTTATTACAGCTTGCACATACTAACATGACTAAAAGCATTGCTGAATCCAAAGTGACCTAAATCACCTGCAACCCTCAAATCAGGCCAATAAAATCAAAATGTTTCAAGGTATAATTGGTCATATAAATGCATTTAAGCAACGGAAATATATTTGCCAGTCTGTGAACGTATTTCCATGTTTACAGGGGTTGTGTGAAAGCATGGTTGTTCTTTCTTTTTATGTGTTGCAGATCCCACAAGGTAAAAACAGGGTAAACACCTGGTAAAGGTTGCTTTCACCAGTCATTACATTTGCCACAAGTAACTCCTTGGTTCTCTTTCACTGGACAGGTTAGGGAAAACCTTCAGAAGGCTTTAATTGGTTAAGACATTAGCATGTTTCACATCCAGGGTGGCAAGAAATTGTGACCTTTGAAACAAGAGAGATTGTCTGACTTGGATCTCTGACTGACACTTGAGAAACCACAACAAAACTGAAACTGACACTACGATGTAATTGTCACAAGTAAAGAAGAAAACTGTCCCAGAACTGACACAAGCACAGTGTTCTGCCACACGCATCTTCTGCAGTGCAATACTTAGTTATTAAAGTTGCAAGATACATGTCTGGGCGTGCTTTAGGTCGAAGTAAACATTCTCAAAGTGCTGGGTGCAAGCAAGACTGGTGTTTCCCATTTAAAATTATCTCCCGGAGAAAATATTCGTCTTTCAAAGAGGCTTAAACAGTTAGCTGTGCAAGTTAAATGTTGATTTTTTTTATCCAACAAAGAAAAAGCATTAACTTTATACATTATATTCAACGACAACCCAGCTAGCTAATTCGACCTTAGTCGTCATACTCCTCAAGATCAGAAGCCAGCTAGCGTGTCTCTATCTAATGAATTTGGAACTTAAGGGACACTGACCCCTTTGGAACAGATGTGGGGGTGCACCTGAACAAATGACGTACACGGAAGATAAAAATATCTCCCAGCTCCTCCTGTGGGTTTGTGCTGCAACACTTATATCTAACAAAATATTAAATAGCATTGAGGTTCTATCATTTGTTTAAATGGCGTTAAATCACGGTGTCCTTCACAAAGATGCCCATCTTGCTGTGTCATATTGACAGCGGTTTGACAAAGAGACACTACCAAGAGTTAATCTGATATGTATCGGTTTCTTTTACTAAAATTATATGAATGAAGTTTGTGCCCAAGAGTCACAAACTACGAAAAAACAAACCCATCTCCCAGCCTGTGAATGGAGGTGGTGCACGAATTTAGGACTCACCAAAAGTGATGTCAAAATTGACTGATGCTCAGAACTACCAATAGTTACCTTTTGCCTTGAGTTGCTGCGATCATGTGACAGTTACCTGGATTTTCATTGTGCGCTACATTGTGATAGACACAGCTTTTGACCAATGGTAGGTAAAAATACGGACAAAGGCGTGTAGTTGTGGAACCCAAGTTGTTGCAGTGCCTGTATTTAATTTTTATTTTTTTTATTTTTTGTAATCGCAGACGGCGGAGAACGCACTTTTGCAGCTGGGACTGCTGTTTACACAACAGTTTTGTGGTTTTCGTGGCGGTTGGGGTCCTTCTTCTGTCGTTTGAACTGGGTGAGGATGAACATGTCTTTTATTGATTGTTTATCTACTGAGTGGGTTTCTAACAGGGTAAGGTATTTCGCTTGTTAGCTAGCTAGTCAAACTCGGGGGGAAATGTGAAATCATGGAGGTATTTCGCGCTAGTATGAACGTGATGGCTTATTTGGCAGCTGCGTGTAACCATTTTTTTTTCCGGAAAGAGCTATCATCTCGCAAACGTAAAATGTACATTGGCTTACATAATGTTTAAACAGGTAGCTCCGACATAACATTTAATAATATTTACTACTACTACAAGCAATCTAGCATACTCCGCTATCTACGTCGTAGCGGGCTGGGTGCTTTCTGTCTTTATATCGAACTAGCCTGATAGCTAACTAGTCATCTACAATAAAACATTGCATTTACAGCTAGTGTGGGAGTTGGGTAGTGACCTTTCTTATTTAGGATGCTGTTGTAAATGTGCTGTCTAGTTGGTTATCTTGAATGGTTTGTATATAATTTCTTTGCTACCGTCAATTTGCTTGCATCTGCATCAGGACAGTCTGTTGATAACGTTCAGTTATTGAATCCGCTAGGTTGTGAGCCACGCATGTGTGTTTGAGAGAGAGGCTGAGAAGAAGGGGGGCCGAGTGGGTGTTTGTTTAAGCGAAGGCCACATGACCGCCTTGTTCGTAGTTTATGTACCAGCTAACGTTGGCTAGCTGGCAAATCTAAGAACGTGTCGCCACGCTACACGTTGTGCGTATAGCTAGGCTACATTCGCGTGGATCTAAAGTATCAACTCGGAAAAACACGATGCCAGGTACGAAAAGTGAAATAATCGTCATGTCAGATGCCTTGTATTCATGTTACGAAGATTGTAACCATTTTCCTTTGACCTGAATTCCGTGCATCATGTCACGCACCAGCAATTGCAATGCCTGTTTCAGTCAATCGTATTTATCCTTTGTTGTATAATGCTGGAAAGCGAACGTAAGCACGTTAAGACATTGAATGTTTCTTTTTTGTACCGAGGACCGCTATGTCATACAGGCAAAACAAACAAATGAGCTGGATAACTGGTTATGTATTTTGACATTTTTAATTTTCTTGATTGCTTGCTTCCTATGATATCTGTCGATAGCTAATTTGGCTAGCAATATCGTTATACCAGGCCGGGGTGCATGCTAGCAAACAAATGATAGCGTTCGCTAGCTCGAAAACCGAGAATTGCTAGCTAGTAGCTAACAGGATTAACCTTCCTATCGGTAGCTAGCTAACATGCACTATGGTGGTTTATCTTAACTATCCTAGCTCGCTTCCTATGCGTTTGCCATTTGTTCTGACTTTGTAGATAAAATGTGTCTAATAATGAGAATTCACTGAACGTTCAATGAATTCATCTGAATATATCATGTTGTTTCACAAGGTATTTAGAATTAGTTAGTGACAACTATTGTTTTATTAGTGATAAGGTAACGATAATATTTCTATCTAGCCGAGTACCGTCTACAAGGCCATGTAACGTTAGCTGACTAGTTGACAAGGAAAGGATGGTGTTTACTGTGTACAATGTCTTTGGAGATGGCGGCAGGTCATTTGCGAGCTAGCTAACAAAAAAGATTAATTATTTACGGTTTTGTAGGTAGCTTTTGCCTGACAATAATAGCACTAGTATAGCTTACGTTTCTAGATATTCTTAGACAGCTAACGCTAGCATACAAATGTCTTAATACAGACTAGGATATTGCTAGCTAGCTATTTCGCATCTGTTAGCAGCCTATAGTTGGTTAGCATAGGTCGAACATGTTGTACTTTTGGTATTTGTTGACCATTCGCTACTATATTTAATGAAATTTTGGATTTTGCTTGCTAGTTGGCAAGCTAAGTACAGATTTAATAATACCATGTTGGCCACGGAGGAGCTAGGTGACGCTAGGTAAATTAGTCAGACTTTAGATAACTAACGGTTGCTGTAGCCCTTGGGTTCGGAGTGAGCCACGTGGGCTATAAAGTGTAACGTTGCTGAGCTTTTCAAGTTATCTAGCTATTTATGAATTTTGACGCACAGAATGACACGAAGTGAACTTCAAACAGACAGAACAATGACATTGATTTGCCTGTGTTGCTTGCTTCTGATGATATACATGTCATATCAAACTATACTCTAAAGTAGAAAAGGTCTCTCTGCTAAGTGTAATTTCAAAGGAATATTAGTACTGGCGATAATTGACATTACATTTCGCTAGCTGGGTACCTCATGGCGATACATGACATGCTCTAAGATATATTGTGAGGAGCAGTATTCAGTTTTCAATGTGTCAAATGGGTGTGCATTTGTAGTGCTGGTAACAAACAGATTTTTCCCCCTTTTTTGCTTGTACAAATTTTGTTGTAAATGTCAGTGGGTTGTTGTGGGTGGATAATTTAGCTTTTCAGTACTGCCCTAAATAGATTAGCTGTCGATCTTTAAATCTACGGAACTGCACAATCCAGATTAGACATGAGCGTTGAAGTTTAGAGTGCGCGCATCATTGCGCAACTAGTTCCATCTTCTATTTCTCCTCCTTCTGGTGTGTGCAAATAAATCACTGACATAATACAATGTTATGGTCGCTGGGAGTGTTGGAATGGGTATATATATATTTTATTTAATGAATAGCCGCATTATTTTCACCAGTGAGAACTAGCTATTTGTGCTATTTTCATTCGACGTTAATATTACAGGCATAAACATGTGTGATTTTCAAATCACGAGTTAAGTAACGCTATGTCAAACGTCAAAACATCTATACACGATCGAACCTAAACAATTAGCATACTGTCAGTAGAATGTTAATTATCGTAAGCCGTAGTATTACTCTTTGTCCAACCTCTTGCTTACATAAGGAACGAATACAGTATTAGCTGTGTGTGTCATGCTGTGATGCAGACGGCAAAGCCGAGTAACTACGTAACTACAGCGCGTGCTCCAGCTGATATGAGGCGCTTATTTATTCGTCTGGCTGGAAGGATTTTTATTCCCTGTCATCCAGACCTTTCACTCTTTCAGACTGAAAATGCATTGACAACGTAGAGCACTTACTAAAACACTGACCTTGGTTGCTTCTAATGTATGTAGGGAAGGCGTGGGGGGGAGGGGTCAAGTTACAATACCTGCTGATCAAGTTACATTACCCGCTTATGTTCAGGTAACGTTCTATATGAATATGCTTAATGTGAAATGCACCAATTGAAATTTCCCAGTGCTAGTCTAATTATATGAGTATGATGTTGATTGTCTTGAAATTCTCTGACGTTGAATATTGAAAAATGCAATTCAATCCCTGTCAGTGACCGAAGGGGTGGGCCAAAGGATTGACCTGGCTAGTTTGTGTGAGGATGGCTGATGATACAGGTATTATCTAGAGATGAGATGAGGGAATATTGAATTTGATATCAGTGCTATGACTTGAATCATTAATCAAATTAATAGAAATTTAAGGTAAATCCCAAGTCTTTTCTAATGTCTAATCTATTCACAAAGAAGTGCCTCAGAACATTGTGTGAAATCACTTCAGTGTTAGTGAATACAGATTCTTGTTTGCACTGAAATAACTGGTCTAACACAGTTATTTTCTGGAACAGTGGGTTGGTTCAGTTACTCACATATTCAGTCTTGGTATGTGTGGAATGTAAAAATATTACACTAGTCAAAATGCATTAAATTTTGGTCAGTTTCTCATTAATATGCCATTATTTTTATGGCAAATTTTAACACCCCACATCCCTTTTAGTTCAGGTTGTGTCAGTGGCTTTTGTCATTCCCCCCTCCAATATCAGGTACAGTAATGTATGCTTTCAAATATACAGGTTGAACATGTGTAAGAGTCGACAGACTATCAACTAAGTAATTTGTAATTTGTGGTTTGAATCACACTTCAGAGTCATTCCCACAGTCTATTAAGCATTAACATAAACTAATGGTGCATGCAGAGGTGTTGTCATTGCTCTGTGTTGTTTGTGATGGAGTTGTTTGTGCTGCTTGAGGCTTAAGTGTTTCTGTCCTGGGAGTGGAGGGTGTAAATCCTGTTTCAGGGCCTCTCCTTTTTTTTGTTTTTGTTTTGACGTAGATGAGGGCGTTTTGATGTCCCATGCATGTGTGGCATCTTTGTCCCCCCCAACCCCCCCCCGGCCATTTCGGCCCAGGAAAGGGGAGCTGGAATGGAAGATGTTTATCAGACCTCAGGGTTCCGTTCCCCTGCCTGCTCTCCCTCTGCCCCTGCCAGATCTGCAGTCGTCAGCGACCCCTTTGGGAGCAGGGACCTTGGCTGGGAGCGTGGTCGCTGCTCTAGCCAGCTGTTAAAGTTTCTGTCCGGTCCTTTCCTGCCCCACTCAGGCTCCAGTCTGAGACAGGTCGAGCTGTTCTCCCAGAGCCTTTCGGTTCCTGCAGCTGCTCTTCATCTTTCTCTCAATCACTGGTTCATACAGCGTGTGAAACAACCCACACTGCGATAGCACGACAAAGAGTTTTTGAATAGATGAAAGCTTCGTCTCTGCTGGAGCCTGGTTTGGGCAGAGTGTAACAGCTCCTCCAGGCTGAGGGCTGCCTGTGTGTTGGGTCCTCCTGTATGACATGTTTCTGAACACTGGGAGCACCAGTTAATTATTAGCCTGATTGCTTTGGTTTTTCCTTATCAGGCAGCAGGTCACTCATTCCATAAAAAGGAGGTCTTCCCTTGCGTCAAGAGTTATCACTTTGGTTAAGGAAAAATGAATTCATATCTTGGTTACTTTGGGATGTGTGGAAGTGAGCTCACTTATCTCAGAATTTGACAGTGAAGGTCGAATGCATACATTCTAGTGTTAAAGGGGTGCCAGACCATCAATATAATTTTAATATCTTTCATTTATGAGAAAACTCATATCTGCAATGCTCCTAGTTTTGTTAATGTAAACATTTTCAGACAGTGTTTTGACCAGAAGTGGTTCTTGGTTTGGACAGTTTCTTCTTAGCGTCTTTTCCCAGAAACGGGCCAGGGTTGTGATTGATGTGCAGATGAACAGGAAGTGCAGAGTGTGTACAGAGCCCACAGGTCATTACCATTTGAGTCCTGCCACTCACAGACCCATGTGGCCACACTTGCTCAGACTCCTCGGTTCCCCTCATGAGCCCAGTTGCATATTTGGTGTGATCCTCTTCCCCTCCATTGTGCCCTGTGCTGTGTGAGGCCTTTCTCACGTATAGCAGTCAGAGGTAGAGCTGAAGTGTCATTTTAGATACTGAATGAACCTGATCTTATTGCAATTGGTTTTGATTCCTCCATGATAAAAAGGATTATTATCAAACAAAAAACAAAATTGTGTGTGCGTGTGCGCGCACACACCAATAAATTTGTGAATTTTCCCTGCTAATTGAACCAAGTTATTTGGACGGTACCATATTCTGAATAATTTACAGTAGGAGCAAAGAAACATGTTGTTTACATTTTGTTTGTAAATATTTCACTGCCAGAAAACTCAAGGAGAAGTTATCTTGTTTTATTTTGATTTGTTTTAGTAGTCTGCAGCTACCCACACTTCCTGATATTAAAATTTAATATTGATACTGATGGTTGCATGCTCCTCTCACAAAAGCAGAATGGCACAGACATAGCAAAAGACAATTTGTGCTTACAGTGTCTTAACTGGTGGTGGCTATTCTTGAATAGCAATATAAAACCTGTGGCAGATCCTACTTACCAATAGCCTGGGAGCTGACTGATGGTCTATGACCTTACAGCCTGATAAACCCATTCCTGGCTTGCCGAGCCTAGCAACAGAGAGGCAGTGAAACTGAGGCTGTGGTTACCTCTCACTTGGCTCGACAAAAATAAATTCTAATTTAGAACCATCTGGTACGAGAAAAATGGAAAAAGGGTAGGTGTGTATGATGTAGAGAGCCAGAGGTTCTTGGTGTAGTGTTTTCCAGGTGTATGAATGACAGGTGCTAATGAATGGAGGTTGGAGCGGCCTGCGAACGTCTCCTTGGGGTTCCCAGCAGACGGTTTTCTTTGCAGGGACGAGGGAGTAAGTTGAGAGGGCAGAGGGAGGAACGGTTTTCACTAACAAGAAAAAAAATGGAGTCTAGCTTCAGCACTTAATGCATTTCTCTCTTCCTTTCCAAAACATACTTTTACATATTTTTTTTGGTTGGGTGCTGCTGGAGTGGCAGTGAGTTATTTTGTAGAGCCATAGAAAGGGAGTGTCTGCAGTAGTCCCTCTGTTTGAAGAGGAATGTAAAGGGGGAGTCAGAGGTGAGTGTAGCATTGGCACCACACTGTTTTACAGAACATTTTCATGTTTGATTATTTTAAAAATAAAAACATTTTGGTCAAATTTGTTCAGGCTTTTGCAAACAGGCCTTGGGGTGGATGTGTACCCCACTGTCTTTCCAACCTTCTGTTTGATCAGTGTTCGTGTTTGCTGTGAAGAAGAGTGTGGATGCCTGACATTTTTGTGCGGGTGAACCTGCCCGTTGTTCAAGGTCTGGATGAAAGCAGGAATTGCCAGGGTCATTGGTGGAGGCCAGGTCACTCATGAGCTTCGTTTGCACGCACTCATGGGGGCTCACTCTGAGTTCAACTCCACCAGATTACCACCTGTACATCAATGAGTTTCATTGCCTAATTATTTTATGTAATATTTTGCCGGTGGGTGAATGGAAAGGTTCTTTGATCATTGAGCATTGATCGCACTGGCCCACTTCTGGAGTATTTTAGTGTACGTTAGTCTAATAGAGAAAGACTGCTAACAACAATTGGCATCGGTCACCCCCATGACCTGCTGTTGGATTCATCATATCCAGTGTGTGCATGTGTGTACGTCTCTCTGAGCCTTTGAGGGGTGTTTTGTTGTGAGTTGCATTTCAATAGACTGATTTAATAAGACTGGATATACTGTTGATGCGGTCTCCATCCTGGATGACTGCAAGCAAAATAAAGCCAAAGGATCATTTTCTTTTATGGAACAGCACTGGAATGGTTGTGTTGGATTTGCTCTGAGAATGCACTGATCACACTGCAGCTCTAGCACTCTGCCTGGATCCAGTGCTTGGTATGATGATAATATAAGAATCAGTACGGATTTAAAAGAATGACACTCATTTTGGCAATGACATTCTCAACTGGATTCCAGTGCTTGTATTAATTATTCATGCTCCATGGTTGTTATCGTGTTCATTTTTTTATCCATGAATTATAAAATCACTAATTAAAAGTACTTGTAAATTTGTATATGCTTTTTTATTACAGTTTCTTGTCAGTACATCATCCTGTAACTAGAATGAGAACTGCATACAAGGGAATATTTCCAGTATTCAAGCTCCTCCTAGTCATGTCTTATAAATTTGCATCATGTGTGGGTTCACAAAACGAAATATGCAAGCAGTCATAGAATCTATAGTGCGCAATTGGTATGACTTACATTTCATACAGGCTTAATCATTAATGTCGCCTCATATTAAAAGGATTGATTGTGGGAATATGCGTTGAGAGGTGTGGGTTATACAATGTCCAGACCTTGTTAAACTGCTGCTGTGACTGTCTGGAATGTTCTCTTGCCAGTGGCAGAACACCACAACATCACTTACTCAACAGACAAATGCAGGAAAACCCCTCTGTTAAAGGATGTGGAATTGCTGGCCTGTAAACAGCTCAAAACTTAAACTTTTTATGTAAATTTAATGTAGATCATGCATGCTTACACATGCCAAATGAAGGTGCCCAGTGGGGAGACAGTTGGGCTCACTTATTTACAGTAAATGATTGTCTTTTCTGTGTACTAACAAATAGGTTAAATGTCTTGAGTTGGTTTTACTATTGAGCTGTATGGAGGTATTATGAGGTTAGCATATTGCGTACATAACATTGTCTGGTAAAATTTTTCCAAGCATGAAATCTCTTGTACGTGCTGGCGTTTTCTTTGCAGTGTGCCTCATCAGTGACTTCAGTACATCTAAGCTCCCAATACTGTGAGCTCTTTTTCTTTTTTCACTTTGCCCTTTTTCCCTTTTTACATAACCTGAATTTTCAGCCAATCAGGTACACCTTATGTCAAATCTCCAGCCAATGATGACCTAAGATTCCTGCAGAGGTAACCCAGGTGGGGCTTGACGTATTTAAGCTTCTTTGCCAGTTACAGTAATGTAGTTTTGTAAAGCTTCAAAATAAACTGCTTTGTACAGGATAGCCAGAGGTTTTAAAACTTACATTTTAGTAGATGCAGATGGATGTCTCTTATATTTAAAAATGTTGTGTGTAAAAGGAACTGCTCCCTGGTGGAAATGGCTGGCAGTGTTTCTCTCCATTTTGTGGAGAGGACCCCTTTAGCTCAGGGAGGCTGAATGTTGGAGGTGTCGTGTTGCACATGAAGAGGGAGGAAGTAGCTGTGGGACGAGGCAGGAAGCCTGGCTTAAATTGTGTGTGTGTGTGCGCCAGTTCTGATGGAGTCTGTTGTTTACGGGCCTGTGAGAATGCAGATTCATGGATCACACACACACACACACACACACACACACACACACACACACACACACACACACACACAGCAACTCACTTGCAGGTACACTGTGCATACGTTTCTGGGCTTTGTGAAGCTACCGTTGGTGGTATTGTCTGACTCACTTTTAAACCCCCCCCTTATTGACAATTTTTTACAGTGGGTCAAGAAGTAGCCACAACCCCGTACCTTACCCTAAAATCACTATCTGATTTTGACAGTATTGGGGGGGGGGGGTTAGTAGCCCCTTACCCACAAACAGTAAAGGCTCCATGTCATCTTCAGAGTCTGGTTGCTTATCATGCTGTGAAGAGGAGCTGCAGATTCCCCAGTCCCGCTCAGAACAGACACCAGCCCTCCTTGCCCTCATTGTCACCCTTTGGCTGAACATGCAGCGATGGGTATACAGTGTTCTTGGGAAAGTCCGCATTGGGCAATACCCAGTGTGGCATCAGGGGCCATATATACCGTGGCGGCTGGGCCAGAGTTCACATCAGAAAGACGTAGTGGGAGTTTCCCGAATCCCAGCTTATGATCTTGTCTGTTGTTCCCAGTATGTCAGTCCTGATCTGCACTTCCTGTTTTAGGTACGTAGTTTGTAGTCCATAGTTGTTTGTCCATAGTTTTTGCTTTTTTCTGTAGTTTGTTGTCCACAGTGTATAGTCCATAGTTTATGTTTTGGTCCTTAGTTCCTTGTCCTCTCCTTGTGGGCCCTGCTTTGGGTCTGAGCCCACCCCCTCTAATGTGGAGTTGTCAGTCCAATACTTCAGGCCAAGAGTTACCTGGCCTACAGTGGCGAAGAAGAGAAAAATGTATTTTTTAACATGGAAAGTTATTTTTATCATGACAGATTTGGTAAATTGTGCTTGCACACGTGTATATTTGTCTGTGTGTGACATATTCAGCACAGACTACTCCTGTCATGTACATGGATGAATGTGTGCCCAGGTGAGCACCGTGTGTGTGTGTGTGTGTGTGTGTGTGTGTGTGTGTGTGTGTGTGTGTGTGTGTGTGTGTGTGTGTGTGTGTGTGTGTGTGTGTGTGTGCACGCGCGCGCGCGCGCGCACATGTGCTGGGGACAGTCAGCAGTAGAGGGGGGTGTTTGACGAGTAAGATTAGCATGTTCACATGTTACATAAGTTTGACGGCATAACCCCAGATAGAGTGCTTGTTTGAAATGTAGCATACAAAATGGCTTCGTCTAGTCTCCTGGGAATGCAGGCAGATGAGGGTCATTCAGTCTGGACAAGAGAGGTGGTTATCACCTCTACACATTACCTTCATCCTCTCTCTGCATACTGCCATTAGAAGTTTGCTGCTAGTCATTCCTCTGGTCTTCACTCCTTTAAAAAAGATAAAATCGACCACCACTCCAAAACTAGAACCATTAAAACTGTCAGTCTCTCACAGTGGCATGTAAAGTGTTTGGTCCACTCTTCCCATGCACAACTGCTTCAAACCTGAGATCCAGGAGGTTTAGGTCTGAACTCTGATTAGACAATTCTTGATTCCTAAACTTTCAATTTCTTGTTAAACATCTGTCCTAGTAGATGTTGTGTTTCCACATGACCCAGCTGTGCTTCATTTTCCATTCAGATGGGTGACGTTCTCCTGTAGAATTCTGTAACACAGAGCAGAACACATGCTCCTGTCAGTGCTGGTCAGTGGTCCAGGTGCTGATGTAGCAGAGCATGTCCACACCATGATGCTGCCACTCCATGCTTGACTGTTGTTATGAAGTTCTTACTTTGGAATGGAGCCTTTTATTTTTGCCAGACATAAAGCGCACATACCTCCCAGAAAGTTCCACTTTGACTCATTTTTCCATAAAACATTGTTCAGGAACTGTTGAGGATTGCCCTGGGGCTTTTTGGCAAATATGACAGTACAATTGGTGGTGGTGTTTTGTGTGCAGTGGGTCCCGCCTTCATAATCTGCCTTTAATCCCATTTTGCCTGGTGACTGTCTGGTGTTGGTGCCATGCGCACTGTCTTCAGCTGAGGAGAGAGAGCCATGGAGACGTCTGGTGGCTATTGCCACCCTTTCCAGACTGGCAGGCAACACAAATATTTCTGGAAGTATTTAACTTATTTTGATCTCAGCTCTGGCACTAGATGATTGACACTTGGTTGTTGTGTGTTTGAGTATATTGCATGTCATACAGATGGAAGAAGCAGCAACTTTTGTGTCAACTTTTTCCCTCTGAAACTCACTGTTTGCTGCTTCAACTCATAAAAGGTTTTGGCAAAATTCAATGAGGATAAATGAGCAAAAGAATCAGACACATGGCAAATACTCTATCACTGCCTGTGTGTTTGCACCCTCTCCTTTCCTTCGATGAATTTATAACCTTGCCTCAATCTCTTGAAATCTGTACGTTTAAAGAATTGTGTTTATTCAGACTGTTGGTCCTGTGTTCATGTATATGAAGTCAAAATAAAAGCTGTGATTTTGCAGTTATTAGTGTGTTCGCCCTGCAGCTGCTCCTTACTAAGGCTGGGTCAGTCTGCGGGTAAACATTGGAGCGCTACCTGCTTAGGGGCTGAGGAGAGGGAGAAAAGGGAGCTCTGTGTGTAGTTTGTTGGTGGGTGTATGTTTTCTTTTCTTCTTTCAACAGGTAGGTTATTTTTTCAGGCAGAATATCGTTTTGTTTTGCTGTTTTTTTTTTTTTCCTTTTTTCTTTTTGTTTCAGTGGTGGTGGGGGCTGTTGAGGGACCGGTCTGACTCGCTAGAACGAAGGCCCCAGTCTTTGGTGGGGAGTGGCATGTCTCCCTGGAATGTGTCTGACACACCATACATACACACACACAGACGCACACACACTCTGTGCCTGGCCTGTGCCCATTCCCATTCATTCCCTGAGCATTGAAGATGCGCAGGACTGTGTTCTATGCATGTTGTTTTTCATTGCTTTAGTTTTCTTAACTTGTGGAAATGAAGAGGGCCATGTTCTCACTGGTGAAGTTTCTGTTGCAAAACGTTTTGGCTACATTATTGGAAGTTGCTCTGGGGAACTTGAGGAACAGGTCTTAACATTTTCCCATACTGAAGCAGTGGCTCAGTGGAGCCCTCTAGAGTACAGTGTAAACCATTGCAGCATTATGTGGAAGACTGCAATGTAATGAATACCCATGCTCATTCCTGAAAGTGTATGTGCTTGTATTTGTTTGTGTATGGGTGTGGGTGCGTGTGTTTGTTTGGATGTGTTTTTGCAGGTGTGTGTGTGCACACTTGTTCACATATGCCATGTGCACACATGCATGGTTGCACAAGGTTTTGTTCCATCATATGTGGAAATGACCCATATATGTCTCTCTGGACCTCAGGAGGTATTAGGTGTGTGTGTAGCAGTATGCCTGCATGGATCACTGTGTGTGTGTGTGTGTGTGTGTGTGTGTGTGTGTGTGTGTGTGTGTGTGTGTGTGTGTGTGTGTGTGTGTGTGTGTGTGTGTGTGTGTACCTTGTTGTGGGCGGTGTAGTGTGTACCTGTAAATATTGCATTGTGCTGTGTGCTTGATGTCTGCATTATAACTGTGACCTGTCCCTCCACAGAGCCGGCAGAGATGAGCGGTCCAGAGGTAGCGAAGACGCCGGGGGGCAGCAGCGGCCCAGGGAAAGATGGGAAGGAGCCGGTGGCTAATGGGCATGGGGAGAGCGAGGCCAACCCCTTCGCTGAGTACATGTGGATGGAGAACGAGGAGGAGTACAACCGGCAGGTCCGTGTGCTACATACATTTACACATGCTCACTCACACTTACATAAGCATGCATCTATGTATAAATACTACCACTGTTATACACACACATTCACACACACACACACACACACACACACACACACACACATGCAAGCTTTTTTACAAGCCAGGGCTTTACATACAGAAGAATACAAACATGCATACATGACTAGACATATAAACACAGTGTTACATAAACATGCACACACACACCACCATGCATGCATAAACATTTAAGCACAGCTGGTGTCTCTTTTTCTCACATACACACACACATGCAGTCTTGTATATGGAGAATGGCACTCTGACATACAAGAGTTCACTGCTGACTGTCTCTCCATCCCGCTCCACCTGTGCAACATGCCAGACCCCTTCTATTTTTGTTTCTATCCCACACTCATCAGTGCTTCTGGGTCCTGCAGTCATCTGCATTAGATTGACCTCCCCTGACTATCCTGCCGTTAGCATAGCTGTATTTCTGCAATGTAAACATTGTGCAGAAAATAAGTACCAACTGTTTGTTGTGTGTGGCGGGGGAAATAAATAAAACAAATTCAAATAAATTGTTTGTCGACTGGGCTTTCATATTAAACAAACAGATTGAATTAGGGTATTAGCTTGTTGTATAAATATAAACATCTCTTTGCTAAGAAGTATGGTAGTATGATTGCCAATTTTAATTTCTTTGACAAAAACATACTCATCAGTTTTATTTTAGAGGTAAACAGAAATGTACATAATGAATGATTGTTGCCAGTGTTTGTTTTGAATTTTGGTCATAATGAATGGAATAGTTAAGAAGTAAAATTAAGCCCTACATTCGTGGTGTAACAGAGAGGTACATTAGAGTTTATTTTCATTCTCAGCATTACCAGATTAGGTCATGTTTTCTCCCTCTGAGAGCCCAGTCACAGTCCTCAGTTGTCCAGTGTGTAGCTGGCAGGGTTGTAGTACTGTTGTAGGCCTGTAGGCCCTGCGCTGTTCTGGAGCCATGTAGCATGCCACGGAGGGATCTTCTTCATTACAGGGTTTTACCTTAGTCAGGGATGTGCCCTCCAAGATAAATGAGGAAATACTGATACTCTGCTATGTATGTACTTTTTGAGTGTGCAAACTGCCCTCCCCACCACACACACACACACACAAGGACAAACCTGTACTTAGTGGGTAAAGGGCAGTGCTTGTTATACAGTGGCTGCAGGTACGATACCCTGTGGGGAATTGTGCAGACTTTGGAGCTCCATGCCTTACCTGAAAGGTTTGAGAAAATGCACAGCTGTGTAAGCTGATAAGACATGAAACATGAGCTGTGTAGGCCGGCCCCAGATCAGGGTGCCAGCCAAACAAACAAAGCATGATAACCCATGAAAATGCAGCGATTCAGAATGACAGAATGATCATTCTGCATTTGGTCAAAGCAAAGGTGGGTTGGTTTGTAGAAGCAGTGAAACGCTTATTTTAAGGCAACATAGCTCCAGTCTATATTGCATGAGTTGCGTAAAAGCTTTTTTGTACAGTTGCAGTGTGAATTCGTGGTCCTGCATACTCTGTGCAGGCAGTAGAAGTAGGGGCTTGCTGGGTTGCTTATCTCAGTCGTGGCCAAGACCACCCTTCCTGTTGTTATCTTACCCAAACCTACTAGAGTGGTGCGTTGCTTGGTATCTGTGGGCACACCCTCTTTGTTCCTTATGAAAACTGCTAACTCTGCACATAACTCCCTAGTGTAAATAAGGAAGAGCAGAGGAACTGACACCAACCCTCCGGGGACTCCACTTCCCATAGACTCTTACTCAGATACAGTCTCCACTACAGTCACTCCTTGTGTTCTGCCTTGCAGTGCCAAATTTCAAACCCAAACTTTAAAAAGAACTGCATTTTCACAATGAGCACATCCTGTGGTGCTTGCCGAATGCAGCGTTTTGAAAAAGTGGTTCGCAGAAGTGTGAATGATGTATTTGACGTGCACTTCTGTGCTGTACAACCCAACACTACACTGCAGCGTAGTTTGACATGCAGGTTTGAAATATTGCCTCCTCCTTAGAACTGCTCTCAGAGATGACTCCTGAAAGCAGGTGGCTTTATCGCTCTTAAAAGCGGAGGGGTATATAACTGGCTGCACTCTGAGAGATGAGAGGTCGAGGGCCAGATCACATGACTTCATCACAGCCGTGGGAACTGTGGAAGATGCCAGAAAACATGGATGACCCTGAGATCTTACTGATGTGTGTACTGAGTTTGTGGCTCTAAAAACAGACGATTTGGGTACAGAAATGAGACTGGCTACAGGTTTCTGAGGGCTGGATGGTAGGGAAGAACAGGGCAGATTTATTGAAATATTATGATCCGCCACAGTATAAATGTGCAGTTTCCAAAGCAGCTTTACTTACTTTGCCTGCCTTTGTTCCAGCTGACTACAAACACAACTGATTTCCCATTTTCCATGACTCCAATAATACATGATTCAGCAGTGATAGGCCAATCAGAGTACTTTGTTTGCAGATCTGGTATAGGTATGAAATACCTGATTCCATGTTTGAGGAAATGATATGATGCTTAGTGGCCTTGAGAATGAAAGGCAAAATCATACTGTGACATGTGAGAGAATTAAACAGGGTCTTTAGTGTTCATTCTTTTTCATCCTCTCACACATTCTTCTATTTCTCCCTCCCTCCCTCAGGTAGAAGAGGAGCTGTTGGAGCAGGAGTTCTTGGAGCGCTGTTTCCAGGAGATGCTCGATGAAGAGGATCAGGATTGGTTCATTCCAGCGAGGGACCTCCCCTCGGGGGTGGGGCAGATACAGCAGCAGCTGAACGGGCTGTCCGTCAATGACTGCAACACCGAGGACATTGTGGTGAGTCGGCCTGCCTGATCTATATCACATAACTCATAGGGATGTGCTTACACATCTGTTAAATAAATCTTATATAGTGCCTGATCTGGGCACCCACTGGGGACTGGTATGACTTATCAGAGTAGATGTTACCTCCACAAGACCAGTACCGTGTTTACACAGTTTATATGCATATCTAGAACTGAGAGAACTAGTGCTTTTCATTATGAAAACTTGCTGCACAATATATAAGCAAATTATTTCTGTGATTTTTTTTTTTTTTTTTTTTTTTTTGCAAGGATAATGCTTTTCCTGTTGTTTTTAGTGCCTTCCTGTTTACTGCTTAACAGACACTCATTCTTTCCCCCTTTTTGTCCCCTTCTTTACCCTCCAGCGCAAGAGCAGCTTAAACCCAGAGGCGAAGGAGTTTGTGCCGGGGGTGAAATACTAGGGTCCTCCCCACCAGGGGGCGCCCTCACAGAGACTCTGGTGACTGTCACTGGCGGTCATACCTGTACTCACTTGGGACAGGGGCGTGCCGGAGACGCGGCGAGGGAAAACAACAAAAAAAAAACTCTTCGATAAGCTTTTTATTTCCGTTTGTTTCAACGTGTAAACCAGGAAGGGGGGTGGAGGGGTGGGAGAAGAGGAGGAGTTGGAGTGGGGGTGGGACGGGAAGGGGTGGGATGGCAGCAGCATTCCCTGTGGGACACGGGAGTTACATAGCTTCGTACTCTGTGTAGAGCCTTTTTTGTTTGCTTGTCTTTTTTTTTTTCTTCTCATTTCAAAGGACCGATCACGTGAGTTCTTGTGAATAGAAGTTTTGTCCCTGATCAGGTTGTACTTTTCCCATTTTTTTTTTTTTTTTTTTTTTTTTTTTTGTGTGTCTCTAGGACAGTGGCGTCCAGTGGGTGGGAGGGGGGGGGGAGGTATGGTTACAGTAAGTGACACAGAGACGGTCAGACGGTCGACCTTGTGACCTTGTTAAATCAATAGGAAACCCCATGGGGGATTTACACAAAACCGTTTTTTTGATTTGTCAGATTCCTGACACACAGTACGAATTTCATTAAAAAAGGCGGAAAAAAAGATGAATAAAGATGAAAATGGGTACCTTTTTTGGACCTTCAGTTGTGTCCCGTCTCCTTTTCTTCTTTTAGTAAAAGGAAACTGGAGCCTGTTCTAAGGTTGATCTTAACATTGTTGTTTTTTTGCTGTCCACCTCAACTTCTCATTTTGCCTTCTGTGAGTCTATTGATAGAACTTTTTCCATCCTTTGGATGAGACCTTAAACAAGGGTGCTGACTCATAGCGGTCATTGAAGATCTCATGGCTCACTGAAAGAGCTGGGGAGTTAACCCTGGTGTCCCTGCCAGATTGCTATAAACATTTCTCTCAACATCTGTCCACCTAAATAACCTCAGAATAACAATATCCGATTGGCTGTGCAGTCCTTAACCACTTTAGGTCGGAATCCTCAGTTGACTTACCTGGTAAAGGTTGATTGAAATGAGTACAGTAAATAGCTGGGATACTGTGTGAAGCCTAGTCTTGAGATCTCTGCTTCCACAACATGACCTGGCAAGCTATTCCATTCATATAGGGACAAAAGTTGAAAAATACATCCTGATATCAATGAGCAAATTACTCCCCTAATTTCCACCCTTTGTGCTTCTGTTCCGCTGACCGAAATCTTCTGAAATGTCATCATTACTCTCTTTCATTAATCCCTGTTAAAAATGTAAAAACCAGTCTAATCCTCCCTGTGTAAGTGCTCTTAATCTTTTCTGCCTCAGAAGAGTTAAGGAGTCTTTCTTCATAACTGTCACAACTATAACCAGTATTGATTGCATTTTTGTGCATGTCATGAGCCTCTTTATAGTACCATTCTCCTGGGAGATTGGATTTGGTAATCCCAATGGTTATTCTGAGGAAGGCATTGTTGAACTTGGCTCATCCACAGCCTCTCAGTCACACATCATATCCTGCAGTTTGATAACGGTGCTGCACAATGATCAATGTCTTAAAGTTGACAGGTCAGTAAAACCATGAGTATTTTGGCCATAAAAGTCAATTCCCAAACTTTCTCCTAAAAGTTTCTCTTGTGCTGTAACATAGTCCTGTACTTTTCAAACAGTACATTGCTCCTCTTTTTGTGAAGTTACTGAGCGAATGAGAGACATCACTTCTCCAGTTTGAAGTGTTCTCTGTTTTTTGTTCCCACTTGAAATTCTACAACCAGAGCAAGAAGCCAGGTGAATTAATTGTGCAGGTAACTTGGTCTGTGTGGTGTAAAATTGTGACTCAATAGAATGGATAGATGCAATGTACTGCCATTTATTCATGTTTTGCTGCATAAAAAGGGCTGGTTCTGTATAAGATGAGTCATTGACATAGGCATCTTGGGTCAGTCACAGATATGATAGGTCTAATTCATCAATAGTCAAAGCAGGTAAGTTGTCCTGATTTTCTCTACATCTCCTTGTTCTTTCTTCCACCCAGCACCTCCCCTCATTTTCTCAACATATTTCTAGTTAGGAGATGTAGTTTGTAAGTAGTACTTGGAGAATGACATTTTCATTCATTAGCCCCTCTTGTTGTTGGGTTACTTTTTCACTGTACTTTAAAAAAATCTAGTGTTCTGGTGCTCAGTTCATTTACCGGAAAAGAAGAATTTGTCTCCTGACTTAAGGTTCAAAAGGGCATGATGGAACACCCGGTCAGTTGGCGCTTGACCTCTGTCAGTTCAGGAAATTTATCTAAGCATGGAATTCATTTAGGCCGTCGCCCCACTTCATAAACTCGGCAAGGATTTTAATTTGGGAATATCCTGCTGGATTCCACAGTCTAGGGTGGCTAATGCCGATTGCAACATCATATGTATCCGCCCACTGCGGTGATGTGTTTTTGGTCAACCAAAATTTTTTTCATGGAATGTAAACAAACATCAGTCACTGGAGTCATGCATAGTCTAATACCATCCACTATACATATTGGGGTTTTCACAGTCGATGAATTTCAGTAAAATAAAAACGAGATGACTGGATAAAATTGCAATCAGTTGATGCTTGATTAAAGTCCTTGAGTTAACTTTACCCTGAATTACAGCAAGGTAGGTACTGGTGCTGTACCTTACAATTATAAGTGTACTCCTCAAGCCTGATGAAATTTACTAATGAGGAGGTAAGAAATAAATTCATATATATTTTCCTCACCAAGTATGTGACTGGGAAAGCTTTTTGTCTTTAAATATTTTTCTGGGTAACCTTCTGGTCCTCTTCGAGGGAAGTTATCTCAGTCACTACAGGAATGCCCTTTCTGTTCTTAGTGATGGTTGTTTTCAGTCCCTTATAAATGGATAGGATATAGTATTTCATTCTTTGGTATAAGGTCCCTGTTGACTGACTGTAAGACATCCCATGAGATTAGTAATATGATGAGGTTTTATGAACCCAAAAAAGGGTGGAGCTATACTGAGTTGTGAATCACTTACTTGTTGGAACCAAAACAAAAAAGATTGTGCCATCTACTGAATAAAAACCAGCAATGCTTGCCTCATCTCTGATGGGATATGCTAGCCCCACCTCGTTTTACCATCACTGCCGCTGATGCTGCCGTTTGAGGCGAGGGGCTATATTCTTGGCTGAACTTGTGACAGCAAAGTCACAACATGTCTTTGTACATACCTTTTCTAGTTTGTCAGACTGCAATGCTTACTTATCTTTCACAGAGTACTACTGTACATGGAGCTCCAGACAGCAGAGGTCACAGTAATTCACTCATTTGTCCTTGGCTGTGTTCGAAAAGTCTCCCTATTCACTACTAATTGTATAGGGAATCAGCTTAAGTATAGAGTTGAATCTCTATAAAGCGCACTATACAGTGAATAACAAGTGATTTTGAACAGCTCTCAACTCCAGGCACTCAGGCACTGATAGAGCATGTTGGTAAGTTCATGAAGTCTGGATTGCTAAGGCCTCCTGCAATTTAATTAGTTGGCAGCATAGGCAGTTTGTTGTTTGCATGTAATCACATACCCTCTCAGTTGGGAGAATGTTCAGAGGTAGTAAAAGGCTCTTAGTTTATTAGAAGAGCACAAGAAAGTTTGGCAGGGCTGATTCACATGGCAGTGAGAAGTTAATCAGGCTCTTAGGCATGGGCTTGGCAGGTAAGTCTCCTCTCTCTGTGTGGCTCTGGCCGCCATTTGACTGGTACTCAGGGGAAAGGTTCACGTGTGGGGCAGGGCTTGGCTGGGAGGGGCCCGGGAAACTGGATGCTCCGGTGGACAGTCGTAAATTATACCTTGCGTATCGTCCCATGCGTTTGTGAGCCGTTTTTAATTTTCGAAAATGACAGAGCTCTAGTTGTAGCACAGCCTTATTTGGAACATGGCTGCTGGCATCCCTACAATTTCAAACATAGCCAAGTCTGAAGCAGAAAGGGTATGCCCTTACAGAAATCAATAAAGACATTTCCAGCCATTCATTTTGCATATTTTTATTACTAACAAAATGGGAAAATTTCATAAATGAACAATGCAAAAACCACATAATTTCTTGCTCAGTCTTTTTACACATGATGAAATGTAAACTTTGTATAAAAGCAAAGGCAATTCCTTGTCATGACTCACAGTATATAGTTGCAGGACGTTTTTTGATTGTAGATATTTGAGTAAAAATGAGGAAACGTAGATTAAATTAGTGTTCATTTTTTAAAAAATCTGTCTTGGTACAGTCACTGACAAACTGCGCCCCCATGTGGTGTTTGTGGATTTCTGATGACTAGGCAGATTCAGGTCCACAGTGCTGTAATTTCCACAAGGGCCTGGTCAACAGATGGGAGCTGTGTCCTCATTGGCTGTTGAAGGAGCACTTGTAGAAAACATGTGCATTTGCATTGTAGTTGAGCGGCAAGGTGGTCCCAATGCTCCGGGCCCCAAGGCTGGCCCCTCCCAGAGCTGAGGACTGGTGCAGCGTCAGCAGGCTGTACCCTGAGAAGTGACCCCCAGCCACCTGTGCCAGAACCTCTGTGAAGCCTACCAGAGACAAACAAACCTGGTTTAATTCCATTTTATGTAAGCTGTTCCCAACCCTGCCTCTGGAGAAAGGCCATGTATGCCAGTTTTCAGAACAGGAATTACATTACCCAGTATTGAAAAAAAAACTCTAAGTAATACATACCATGTCTGTCTTTGTTTAACTAGTTCAATTTCCCAGCATTGAATGCTGTCCACTATTCAGCTACATTCAGTCAGTGTTTCACAGGCCACTGAGAGAAACACCTCCACATCACGTTACCTCATTGTCCTAGCCTTCATTTCATCGACATCGCCACTAACCTGGCTTCAGCAGCTCCCAGCTCTTCCACACAGACCCCACACACAGGATAGGCAACCCTCTCTCTCCAGAAAACAGGCTCTGTATCAGAGGGGCAGAGAGCCCGTCAGTCAGAACACAAACATTGCCAAGCAACCTCCAGCACACAGCTAAGGAAGGCTCGCTGATGCCAGTCGTGATGGGAGGATGAGGTTTAATGAACCTCACAACAGGTGGAGCTACATAGAACTGTCAATTATGGGCTTGTCTGAACCAATAAAAAGGTTTTTGTTTTCCACAGAAAAACAAAATGATTGGTTCAAATCAATGCTTCAGCATGTTGTGACTGCCTATATTTTGACTTTTGTGAAAACCCAACATTCACACTACCAGACACCATTGTAAAAAAAAAAAAACATTTCAGGGGTTTCCTACCTCAAGATCAATACTCAATATGAGAATCTTTGGATTTGATAATTACTTGGGAGGACAGTGTATAAACAGTGTATAATAATTCATACTGATTGAAGAGTTTCCCAGGTCCCATGAGCACCCTCACCTGGTGGGCTTTGGGCAGGACAGCCACGACGTGCTGAGCCAGAACTGCTCCTGCTTTAGTGAACACATGCTGGCACAGCGCATCTCCAGCTGCAGCCCCTGTGGAAGCAGCACACAGACACACATACAGTCAGGGTGGCACCAACATTAGAAATGACAAGGTTTCATTCCAGCACCCTTCCTCTGATGAAGGGATGCTTCAGTAAATATACATGTTATGGAATATTCATTCGAGGATGTCTGCCATACACTTGTAACACAGCTGAAACAAAGATGCCCTGGAATCCCAGGGGGAAAAAGAGACTGAGAAAGGCACAGAGAAACAGGAAGGAGTAAATCTTGATTGCACGCACCTTCGGCTACCTTCCTGCAGAACCCAGCGAAGTGGGACTTTTGGAAGTCCCTGTAGAGGTGGGGGAGCATGCCCATCAGGTCTGTCACCTGCAGGGACAGGAGACAGTGAAAACAGGGAAGTAAAAAATCCATCCCAGGGCAGATCTGTCAAGCATATGTACAATGCAGATGTACAGATTTGGGAGATGGCTGTGCTGTTACCCCAGAGATATCTCACCTGGAAATACTCCTCCATGGCCTTCTTGACACATGTGATGTCTTTTGGGGGTGTGACCAGGTTGTCCATTGCATCAAACACTGTCTTCACAGCAAAGTGTGAAATCCAGTAAGCTGACCAGTGGGAGTGAAATTAAAAACAAGGTTGAAATGAGCAAGTATAGCCTTATGTTAAAACTGAGGCCACTGACCTTCTTCCCCCGCTGATGTCTGTGTACATAATGGATTGACAGTTGGAATACACAGTTGACAGGGAAGTGATTTTTCAAGACTTGATGGCATCAGCAACCATGTAAAGATTAGTTATTACAGCATCACTGATCTTCATTTAGTAAGGGCAACACACAATTAACCCCAGTCAAAGTAGTCACTACCTTAGTCATTACTTCTTGAAAATTGTGTCTTTACCTGATCCCTCATCACCCATGAGGTGTCCCCAGCCTCCACAGCCCACCTGAGAGCCATCGGGGTTAACCAGTTTACAATTGGAGCCAGTCCCTGAGATGAGCACCACACCCCCTGGTGCCACAAACGAACAGAACAGCCAATTAGTACCACAGTTGAAGTCACTGAGTTCTTGTGATAGTGCTACATCTGCCTCTGCTGTTTCACATGTACAGAATATGCTTTAGAACATCTAGTGTTACACAACTGTTTCAGAATAATATTGTCAATGTAATCTGAAAAAGCAGGAAGTGACAGAAGAGAGAGAAAAAGGGAAGGAGAAGTAATGACACTGAGGAGAGGACAGAGCTGCTGCTGGTTCTATGTCAATGTACTGAAATAACATGACTATAGTTTGTGTATATAAGTCCCACACTTCCAATTTTAATGTGAGTATAACTCAAAAGTCTGGCATGCACATTTTATTTGTGATGGGTGATGCCAGTTATTAGCTAATGACAAAGTAATGTCTAGCTCACACATATCCCCTGTAATGAAGGGAATGCTCAGTGAAGCACATCTCTATGACTTTCTCCCAACCTACTGAACCCTATTGAGCTGTGTTGCCATCCCTTATCCCAGTGACCTTCTCCCACAGACTCAGGAAGGAAGAGCTGTGCATGTGACTTCCACTGATTCACATCACCACATGTCACTATATTTTGCAATGTCTCATAGTGCCTATGCCGTTAGAGGGACATGAAGACAGTATATGTTTAGTTTGCCAACCCACAAGAATCCAGCTAGTCAGAAGAGGTCACAAGACAGTGATAAGACAGATGAGTTTACCAAGCTTAATGCCTAGCTTTCCACAATTAGCCAGAGCCACAGATAGCCTTTGCCAAGGACTTCTGGTGATAGCCAGTAATAGTGTGCCTGGTATTGGACCAGCCACAGGGCACAGAGCTACAACACCAATGTGTGCCTCTACTCCATGAGACACCATAAGGAACTGTAATATTTCTTCTTTTAATGTATGGTTGCAGGCTCGAGATGACCACTGAGATATGGAATGGCCAAGACAGGCCACACAAGTTTACCGTGCTCGCTGGCTGTTGCCATGGCACCTATGGCATCCGTGGTGATGTAGTAACCCTGGCTGAGTTTGGGAAACCTATGCTTCATATCATCAATGAGCTTCTGGATGGCATCACGCTGTTCACCCCCGCTCAGAGACATACCCTGCAGAAAGACAGACAGACAGACAGACAGACAGACAGACAGACAGACACACACACACACACACACACACACACACACACACACACACATACACAGGGTCATGTAAACCTCCTGCTCACATATCTAAAGAAACATGCACAGTAGTAATCACACACATAAGTGACCTTTATATTTGCAATACTCTGCCGTGCAAGTATTGTGACAATGTTGTGGATAAGGAAATGATTTGATTGGTCAGAGACATTTGATTGCTGAGAGACAAAGGAGTTTTGACCAACCAGGGAGCAAAGTGGTGTCTCTGGGTCCAGGCCAGCTTGCTTCTTGGCTCTCTGCACCATGTCATTGATGGCTTCTATACACTTATCCACACCCACCAACTGAAACAGATAAAGACACTGTCAAGATACCTATAAAACGCACATGAACTCATATATACTCTCACAGAACAGAGCACAGACATAAAAAAAAAAACATTGCTCAGAAACTTAAGAAAGCATAGCTATACTGTCAATATGATCTCTGTGTACACATCAGTACACAACATACACACCCACCTATGGACCCCCAAAAAATACACACAAACAATATTAGGTGATATCACATTTAAAATACACTAAATGCATCTTAGTACTGTGATAATTAAAAGAAAACAATAAATTCATACAACCATTAAAGCTGAAGTGAAACCAACTTTGTTCAGAGCAAACTGCCGCATGAACCTACACTGGTCATTTCTGTTCAAATTTCCTTACCCAGTGATTTGTACAGGGTCCATCTGTTTCAGCAAGAATCTCCCCACTGCCCGAGACAAGCACAGCCTTTGAATGGGTCCCGCCTCTGGAAGAACGAACAGTCAGAACACGGGTAGAGAGACGTACATAAACCATTTACTCACCGGCTAACTTGACAGACATGAGCATTACATGAGCCGTATTCCAATCTAAGCAACGCTGTGCTAGCTAGCCGTGACTCCCAACAACTACAGCTAGGTTGCATCGTCTGTCACATTTTGAAATTTCGTCATGACAGAAGTAACTGCACGTTCCTTGAACAACTGGTTTATACTACCTACTAACAGTTTTAAAAGTAGTTTTCAATCTAATTTTAAGCAAAATTTTCTCACCCCTCAACACCGCCGTACACAGACACCATGATTTCGCTTCCTGTTACGGACAAAGTCATGTGACACGTCACAGCCAATTTCATTCCTCCGCCGGAGGAACGGAAATTTACACCAAGCAATTCATACTGACCCTTAGTCTACCTTATTGCTCGTTTACAGCATCTTAAAACATGAGCCAACACCCCGACCCATGTTACTTTTATCCTTACATATATACTTATATACTAGGTATTGAAGAAAAATAAATATTATACAGTGGGTAACTTTATATACTGTATTCATGTTCCATACGGACCATGTACATGTTCCATGTATACAGTCAATAATATATTTGATAAACGTCCCTTTTCTATAACTTTTTTATTTTTCTTTATAGAAAGTATTTATTTTTATAGATTTATTGATTGTGACTCTGAATGAACGAGGATTAATAGAGGTAGGAGTTCAGCGAGCTCCACGGTAGAGGGCGGTATTAAATCGCAGGCTCTTTCCAACTGATGCGTTCAGAAGTTACCCATCGACTCCTCATTTCATTAAAAGCTCCCTAAATGTAGCCTTTGATGAAGGACAACTGAAAACTGAGAGCATGTTGCTTACTCTGCATTTCAAGGGTATTCAAAAGTGTAACAATAAGTGTCAAATTTCACCGATTTAGTTGCAGTTGAGGTAATGATTCCATTTACACTGTAAAGTGCTTTAAGATATTTAAAAGAAGCTTTGAAAATGTATCGTTGTGCCTTGAAATGTGCCTTAAAATCAACAACATTGCTTCACATATCCTTGATTGGAATGGCCACACTAAACGCAGTGCAAAATGTGCCCATTTTGCTGTATGAAATGGTCAGTCAAGCTTCATTTATCTCTATCTCATGTATATTTACCTTATATATGATGTAAATTTACATAACCATATTTGTTTCTGATATATTGTTTAGTATGTAACGACTAAAATGTATAACAGTGTTTATCATTATGTGCATTTTCATTAAAATGCCCTCATGTACACATATTCGCAAATGTAAAATGTACCACAACAGTCATATTTCATTAAATAATATGAAAATGTGACAGCACAGACAGCACATGGTGTAAACCTGCCCACTTGCCAGATGAGCTCAAAGTTAATGTGTCACTGTCACAAATAATGTTCACTCCTGGATGAGCAAATCTATCGCATCATCCCTGGACAACTTTTAAACCCTCACGGAGAGTGGAGCCATCCATTGGTCAAGGTTTGAATCTTGTGTGATTTAAAAACAAAATAAGGTTCTATCATTAGCTTTTAATGATGTAGTTTTGACACCTCTGACGAGTTAGGAGTGGTTTTTTCATGCTGGTTTGAACTGGCGGAATGATATCACTGAAAATATTTATAGAAATAAGTGCAAACTTAGAAATGTAATGAAAGATACAACATGTTTATACAAAATGCTTAGTTGTTTATATGATGTTTGAATGAAGTTAAGATAAAACACGTAATTTCACATTTGATATTATGATACTATAAATGAAACTAACAAACTATAATGAATTCATATAATTGCTTCATGAATACATTATCTGATAATGATTTACACACACAGTCTAAATGTACTATGTTTGTTACCAGAATGTTCAAAATAATAGCAATCTACTCATTAATTGTCAGATGTTCTGAATGAAGACACAAAAAGAATTGTAAATATGAACAGTGCTACTTCAAGTGGAACAGTGATATGACCACACTCAAAGACTCTTATCTCTCTTTTCAACTTTTTTCCCCTCTGGTCAACAGAAACCTGAGGCAAACTGTTCCTGGTGACGAAGTAGACATGTCTGAAGAGAACCTAACTGCTTCCTCCTATGTGAACTCCAACATGACGGGTCACTACATATACTATTGCTGGGACTCTGACTTCATGCCAAAACTCTCCTCATTCATGGGGTTCCTGGCTTTTCTGTTGGGCCTTCCTCTCAATGCTTGGGTGCTAAGACTGTCTCTCAGGGGTGTATGGAAAGGCTGTGGTGCCAGGAGAGACCTGGTGGCATTGGACATGTTCTTTTTCAACTCTGTGATTGTTGAGTTACTCTTTTGTCTGATCAGTCTGGTAATCGCCATTAACATTTTAATTCCTGATGTGAAGCTTGCATTCCTCGCCATGCTTTTATGTGTACTTGGTCTTATTGGACGGTCCTTCTCCCACAGCTGCATCTGTGTGGAGCGCTATCTGGCAGTGGTCCACCCCATAGTCTTCCTGAGGACCCGGGAGTCAAAGTACCTGAAGTATCGAGTGCTGTGCATAGCAACCATTTGGCTGGTAATGGCGGTGTTTTGTTGGTCCATTGTAGAAGAGTACCCTGAATTCTCTATGAATGCACTACACGTTCCCTTCTGCCTGGTGCTGATCATTGACTGCTTCTGCAGCTTCTCCATAATGTGGGCCCTGAGCCGCCCGGGGCCAGGAGACAGGAGGAGGGAGGGCATGCATATTATGAACCGTCAGGCCTCCAGGATGGTTCTGGTACTCCTTCTTTTGATGATAGTCACCTACATCCCATACCTTTGCACTGGAATCCTGAAACACCTATTACCACACAACCTGGTCTGCTTAAGCTTAGGCATTGCTTACTGTCTCACCCCATTCAACAGCATTCTGCAGCCCCTGCTGTTCCTCCACAAAGTGGGGAAACTGCAGTTCCTGTGGTGGGCCCAAAACAGGTGGGCCAACCAACTGCAGACGGTAGATTGTTCACACAAACCTTAGACAGTCACCTCCATGTTCTAGACATGGAGAATTCTGTTTCTGTTACCATTGCAGATGAAAAGGTCATATTTTATGCCATTTGTTTTATTCCTTGTTCAAGACAATGATATAAGGTAAGGGTTTTTTTATTTTATTGGAAGATGCAGAGTTTTTTTTAGAATTGTATAGATTATTAAAATTTAGTGCTGGAGGTTTGTTGATTGTTGAACATAGATAGCTCTAGTATACATATTATATTTGAATGATCTTTGTTTTCAAGTTTGTCATGATGAACTTATTTACACCTCTTTATTTAAAAATCCAGGACAGACACTGCTGTATTTGAATAAAGTACTCTTGTGAAGATCTGACTGTTTTGACTTTGTATCAGATATTGTTAACTTGCAATAAATGCCTCAAACCCATTTTATTAGTTGCTGTTTTATTGGAAGTTGATTCATCATATTCTCAGAGTGATATAGATATTGATGATGATGTAATAATATCATTACTTTAGTTAACATCATTGTATCTTGTTCCTGTTAACATTGACTAGATTAACAAAGAAATGAAATATGGAAGAATTATTCTGCACCCCCATGAACAGACAGTGTATGACATTAACCATGACTAAATATTTTTGCCAATGAGTCAACAAAGTTGGCATATACCTACATGCTGCAGCATATACTATATGTTTATGCCAAATTGTCCAATATCTAACTGGAGTCATTTCAAAATTCATATAAAAGCATTGCAAGAAGATCACAATGTGTTCTTAATGGATCACACAACCCTCCTTATTATTAGTTAACTAATTTTAATGCATTGCTAGGTGTTAACCTTACTTTGTCTAGCGTTGTATGTGGTGCAGCATGTAAAGCCAGGTTTAAAAATAAGAAAAATCCAGGCCTGTGTGGCCCCACCCCTGGCTTTGTCCATGCTGTGTGGAATGACAGGTGTGCTGGAAATATTTAAAATACTAACCATCATAATCATAATCATCATCTTCATCACAGGACTCACTTTACTTTCTAATCGATGCTCTAGTTTGCATGGCCAGCAGTCTATTCCAGGCCAGAGAACATTATAGTATGTTTAATGTTCAGGGTAAGATCAACATTCTCATGTAGGTGGATGGGTGTCTGCTTGATAGATTTCTGTTTGTTTATTCATACCATACATAAAAATTATATGGCACGCCCACTGTCAGCACCATATTTTCATTGGAAGAAAGTATTTCTTTGCTGTTTTTATTTATGATTTACATGACTACCTGTACAAATCATCCAGGTGATGATGGTGGTTAATTTTCCCCACCCCAACTCTCATGTTTATCATAATTTCCCTGAAATGGTAATCCTCTGTTAGACCTTTAAATGGTGTCTGGTCCCCATATCCCCCTTCCTATGAACATTGCAGCATTCATGCGCATTCTTAATCTGAACTAAGTATTACATAACACCACCATCATCTTCAGCTAGAAGGAAATATCAGTAAAACTGAAAATGGAAACATATTCACAGTCTGAGATTTGTAGTTTTTATAACCAAATATAGTTTCACATAATATTAAATGCAAGTCCTTACAAAAACAGAAATTGATTTGTATGTCATGAGAAAAAAATGAAGACATGCACATAGAAAGTTGTATATCATTCATATTTCAGCCACGCTAATACCATTTATATTGACAGTGGTAATGCCATACCCATCAAGCTCAAATACACCACCTTCTGCCATTTTGGTGAGAAAGCTGAGCATGTAGCATGCATGACACACTGGCATGCTTCAAACAACACAGGAACACTGGGTGAATATTTGTGTGAATGGGTACTGAGCTGAACACACTTATAAACACACTTATAAGTCTGCCTGTGCAGATGGCGAGAGAAGTTTTCATTTTTTTTTTCTGATTGATTATTACAACACTGTCATGTGTACATTATCTCAAAGATATTTAACATTAATTTTTCAGTATATGGTATGCAAATATGTCAGCACCTCACATGAATTTGCATGTACAGCTCAGATTAACAAAGTGAATTTTTTTAGGGAGCAAGTACTGGTTTGGCAAACTGTGACTCAAAGCAACTTTCATGTTTCCAAGGAGAGTGAAGCAATCCATTGGTTAAGGTCTGAATTTTGTGTGATTTTATAAATAAGATTTATTTATATTATTGAATTATTAAGTTGTTGCTAGTATAGAGTTTGGTTGTATGTGTATATCTGGTTAGGAGTCATCATTTGATGCAGGTTTTAACTAGTGCAATAATATTAAAATAACATTGTGCAATCAATTTTCCAACAGTAGAAAATTCTGAATATTTGGTATAAGCTATTTTTATTTGAATGCATCTATGAGGAAATATATGGCAACACTTTCTGGTATAGTATCATAAAATAACCTGGGTCAATTGTTTGGTTTTGCAGTCATAGATATTTAAACAATACTAAAATTGAATAATTCATCACCAAATTACCCATCATTAATACACTTTTACAATACACATAACTGGTAGCAATATAATCACTTCATCTAAAATTTTAGTTGGACTTACCTTGACCTGAATATTACAATTTTAGAAATTTGCTTCTGTTTGAATACAAATTATCAAGATGTTTAATGAAGAACAGTGAGGACATTGCTGCTTCACCATGAGCTAATAATTTAATTGTAATGGAAAATGTAAAAACAATTCAGTACATTTTCAATTCATGTGGTTTGCATTGATGTTTTTTGAACCAGGTAAGATTATCGTTCACAGTTTGTCGCACATGTCATTTGACAGGAGGCTCTCAGCACTCAGGCAGTTAAATGCCTTTGGATTTTTTGGAAAATGTTCACAGTGGCAGTCTGCCCTCGTTCAAAAGCAGAAATAAGCATGCCTGAATTGCTTTGGTGTAAAGCAAGCCAGTCAGCCTTGGATACATTATTAACCATGTTATGAGTAGTATGATTATATTCTGTATGAGTTTACATGGTAATTCATGTTAATTTTATTGTTAATTTGATCATGTTAAATGAACTGGAATTCTTAAATATGACTGATACTTATCCACCATGTTTTTCCATAGGTAAATTATAATTATCAGGGAAAGTTTCCTGTATGTTTATATATCACATGTGGAAATATGCTGTGATGTTATCATAGGATTTATCATTAACTCAGCCTGATCATTTTTTGAACTCTTGTCTCTTTCTGCCGTTCCACAGATACATGGCGTTTACTCTTCCTGGTGATACAATGGACATGTCTGCAGAAAGCTCGAGCTCTTCTTTCCTTCATGACTCCAACAGGACTGATCATTATCGCATCTATGAATGCTTTGATTTACCCTTGACAATGATAATGTCTGTAGTGATGGGAACTCTGACCATCCTATTAGGTGTGCCTCTCAATGCCAGGGTGCTCTGGATTGGGAGGTTGGGAGGGCTGGGTACCAGTGACATCTTTGTTCTGAACTTAACATTCATTCAAGCCATATTTTGTCTGGTCAACCCTGTATTTTGCATGAGCATTCTCTCTCTAACACCACCCTTGGTTACATTGAGTTGTTTTCCAGTGGACTCGTTCTAGTTGGACGGGCCTTGTCCCAGTGCTGCATCTGTGTGGAGCGTTACCTGGCAGTAGTCCACCCCATATTCTTCCTGAAGACCACAGCAACAAAGTATGTGAAGTATCGGGCAATGTGCTTGGTAGCCATTTGGCTGGTGACGCTGATGTTTTGCGTGATCATTGTGCAGAGGTTCCCTGTGTTCCCCATCACAGAGCTCTGCCTCCCTTTTCTCACCGTGCTGATTATCAACTCCTTCTGCAGCTTTTGCATAATGAGGGCCCTGTGCCGTCCAGGGCCAGGGGACGGGAGGAAGGATGGGATGCATGACATGAAACGTCATGCAAGCTGGTTTGTCCTGATCCTCCTTCTGTTGAACATAATCATTTATGTCCCTTACTTTTATATTGGGTTCCTACAAAGCAAACTAACCTACAAAGAACGCTGCATTAGTTACTGCACTGCCTATGCCATCATTGCAGGCAGCACTATTGTGCAGCCCATCATGTTCCTCAGCAAACGACGGAAACTGCAATGTCTGCATTGCCCCTTCACATGCCCATAGCAGATTAGCTAAAATCATACATTCTGTAGACATAGACCAGTGTCCTTACTCCAGGCCCTGGAAATCTGCAGTGTGTGCTGGTTTCTGATTTAACATGAAGTTCACAAGTTTAGACTCAAGAAACCAAGTTAGGTGGATTAGCTTTGCAATCATTTTAATTGGTCAGCTAAATTCTGAGTAGTGACAAAAATCAGCATGCACCATGGCTATTTAGAACCAGAAATTGAACGTATCTACATTTTAAAGTGAAAAAGGAGGAGATTACGGGACCCAAGGAGACCTGCCAAAAAAGAAAACTGAAATCAGCCATTGCAACAACACAGGGGGTTGTCATGTTTCAATGGATTTGCCTCTGCTGTCCAATACCATGTGAAAGCACATTTGAATACATCCTCCATCCGTCAGTCTACTCTCATTATGTAATAATATGTTTGCACAGGATGATGTATTGACATAAACTCTTAAAACAAGGACTGAATAATGTACTATGAGTTGTGATAGCTTTGTCACATATTAACAGCAATGTTTTTTTTTTTTTCTCACCAGTTGAAAAAAGAAATTATAAAATTCAGATTTCTCATTTCTGTATAATACTTATTTTCTGTTTGGTCTTTTCCCCATAGTATGGTCAATGTTGGTTATATTATAATATGTCATTTTCTTTAAAATACATTTTAATTTGTTTTTTTTGTTTTGTTATTTAATTATTTTACTTGTTTGAACTTTTAATCCAAAGACACAGGCCCCACTCTGAAGCCCAGTGATACTCTGTTTTTCTGAACCTGTTTTCTAAAGAGAGCTATGATAAAATAAAGATTGATTGATTGATTGATTGATTGATTGATTGATTGATTGATTGATTGATTGATTGATTGATTGATTGATTGATTGATTGATTGATTGAGAAGTGCAGGTATGTTCCATACGGCTTTTATTTACTTGCGGCTTTTCCTAAAACACATTTGCAAAATCATGAAGCTACCTCACAAAATGCTTTGCCTGATTTCGTGAGATATTGTCAATAATATCTTAATGCAGTAATTGTGTAAAATTCATCGCATCTACATGTCACGTTCGGTTGTATAATTAAACTATTTTACTTCACTCAGTTCTTGTCAGCAGCTTTACCCAGGCATTTTTCTATTCACTATGCAGTTGTTGAACCAAAAATATGCCATGGGTTTTTACATACAAACAATCTGGAGTCTGCAGGGTTTTTTTAGACTGGAAGTTAAAATAAAACTATTAGAAACACCCACTGTATTGTGTGGGTGGTAGCCATTCATCGGCATGACCTGCACGTGTCACTGAGTGCATTCCGCTATCCCGTCCAGGCAGAAACTCCCAGCGTATTTTATGTAAAGCCGTGAATGTGGCGGATTCAATGGGAGCTCAGCAGCTTCCGGCATGGTGCATATGGGGCGTGGCCAGAGAACACGGACAAAACATGGAGGTACGTTTGACACTCTGTTAAGCCATTCACTCAATAAATAATCCAGGTTTCACACCTTCCATTTACCCATCGTTTCTAATGTTTATTTTTCTTTTAAGTTTATAAGCTGTCAGAGGTCTATATATTGGTGACTTAGCTAGATTTGAAATGTTGCGTTCGGGTTCATAAATGACAATTGTCTCACTTCGTTAAATTGACTAGCTTGCTGTTTTTGCTGGTTAATTATTGTCAACTTGTTCACGTTGCAAGTAGCTTCTTGTTAGCTTACTAGCGAGCTTTTAGCTAAGAAGCTACAATGTACGTGGTCTTTACCGCTCCTACAATATACACGTAATGTTGTGGACAGTTATACGTATTCCATGGAAGACGTTCTGGAAGCCTGTTGTTTTTCCCATCGTTCACTGAGCCTGTTTTTATATTCCGTTCTCTATGCTGTAGATGCGAAGAAATGTTCATAGAGGCTTGACTCGCTGATTTCGACGTACGTTCTGTCATGCCTGAAGTTTGTGCAACTTTGACTTGAACAGATTCTGAACTGTTGCCAAATGCAGCCATTATTACATCAAGCGAGACGTTAGCACATCCCTCACCAGGCAGTGAGCAAGTGCTGTTTACGCTCAGTATTAAAGTTGTACTTACTTCTTTTGGCCCCGGTTAGCATGCAGCCGAACCAGGTACATCTTAATAACTTACTATCCTGTGTTATTAAATAGCAAATCTAAGAAATCTTAAGTCACATTGTCTACTCATTTTATTTTGTATCGTTGTGTGTTATGCATTCCATTGACTTGTTTATTTTACTGCAGGGTGGCCAGCTCTGGTCCTGCAGAGGTATAGGTTTTGTTGTTACTCAACACTCAATCAGTTAATTAAACAGCTGGTCATGCAGTTAAGTTAGCTGGGTTCCAGGGTCTGGGTTGATTTGAAGATGGAAAGAAAAGGCAGCACACACTGTATATCTCCAGGACTCGGGTTGGCCACCCTTGAATTAGCCTGTGTGTTTAACAGGTGCAGAAGAAGCTGTTGAACTCTGTGGAGCGCTGCGTGGACGAGGCATTGTCAGGGATCGTCAGCAGCAATGCTGGTCTGGTGCTTCTGGAGGGACACAGGGTGGTGGTCCGATCTGACCTGGGGGCCCTCAAGGGCCGTGTCGCCCTGCTGTCAGGGGGAGGGTCTGGACATGAGCCTGCGCACGCAGGTACACATACACGCAAACATACATTCATGCGTGCATACAGACTCACACATGTAACTATGTACACACATGCAAACACATGCCCACACAAATATATGTGCACCAGGGTTGAGACTCGATATCAGTCCAAGAAATTCACTGAAATTCAAGTCATTAATTTAAAGGGTACAACCGGATTTGCTGTTTTTTGTTGTTGCGCAGCACTTGAATGATTAGCTAACCCAGTCTGAATTGGTTGCTAACTTCAAGTGCAAGTAAAAACTGGTGAAAGTAAAAACTAGAGCCTTACATTACCTTACCTTGTGTTTAGGGGTGTTGGCAACATTGTTTTCTTTTTTTCCTCAGGTTATGTGGGGGCAGGGATGTTGTCAGGGGCTGTAGCAGGGGCTGTTTTTGCTTCCCCTCCCCCTGGGAGTGTGCTGGCTGCCATTTTGGCTCTTTGGCAGGGTGGGGCAGCAGGGGTGTTGCTCATTGTGAAAAATTACACCGGAGACCGTCTCAACTTTGGGTTGGCACTGGAGCAGGCACGTGCCAGGGGTGTGCCTGTTGACATGGTGATCGTTGCTGATGACTGCGCCTTTACCCAACCCAGTAAGGCTGGCAGGCGGGGCTTGTGTGGCACTGTCCTTGTTCACAAGGTAAAAAAATAACAAGGGTGTCAGACTTGTGCAGGCCCACAAAGTCTCCTGGTCTTTGTTCAAACTATTGATTCAGCTAAGTTACATATTGAATCTGTTTGCCATGTTTTCAAGTCCTAATTTGGCTGCTGCTTGATGGGAAACCAGGAGTCCAGATTCTCTTTATTATCAAAGACTGGTTTAATGTTATGGAAGGTCATGTAAAGGTCTTAATCTACCCATCAACTCAAAGCACTACACCTTTATCAGACTGCGCTGGGTCTTCCTATTGGCCAGTAAACCTGAGATGTATTTTTGGCCTCCAGCATTGGTTCTGTATTCACCTCAAGTGGCTGCAGTGCTGTATTTGACTCAAATGGGATGAACACTGTACTTTACTTTACTAAACTAATATAAACAATGACTCTTTCCACAGCTTGCAGGGGCCATGGCTGAGGAGGGACGGCCCTTGAATGAGATCGTGGCTAAGGTGAAGGAAGCAGCCAAGGGCATTGGTGAGACTTATGCTCACAGCTTGTCTTAGAGTGTATTGTACTGTTCCATGGGGTTGAAAGAGCAAATGTTGATGGCTGTTATTGGGGATTTACAGGTACGCTGGGTGTCAGTCTGTCTCCTGCAGTGTGCCTGGATGCCTGCCCTCCTTTCAGCTTCCACCTGGAGACATGGAACTGGGCCTGGGTGAGTTAGTGAATGTTTTGGTGAGAAACTCAGTAAGTGTAAGTGAGTGAGCTGTAACTGGGCCTTGAGGAGTGAGCTAGTGGGTCAGTGAGTGTCCAGGATGGGGAGTGAGGAGGCAGGTGAGCATATGGGTCGTGTGTTATGACGTTGATGACTCCTGGCACATTGCTCGAAATGCTCATAATTTTCAGAGTCAAGATGTTGCAAAGAATTTAACCTCCTCTGTCTGTCCTGTCTGTCTCCCTCCCCCCCTTCCACAAAGGAATCCATGGTGAGCCAGGCATGAAGAGATCTAAGGTTAGTTTGTGGCTATAGTTTCACCTGTGAGTTTGGTTTTGATTGACAGACTGAGGTAACTAGGAAAGCACTGTGCAACTGAGTTGTGGCTGGATTGATTTGTAGATAGCATCTGCAGATGAGGTGGTGAAGACCATGATAGATCACATGATGGATCCCTCCAGCCAATCACATCTTTCACTGAAATCAGGTGGGTCAAATGCAATACAGGGCTGGTTATGAGTGTATGAAACCTTGTCATTGCTTTCATTGTCTAGTATAAAAATATTGTAGCTGAAAAAGCAAAGCTCAAGGTTACTATTCTTAAGCATGTTTTGAATATGAAAAGAGTGCTCTCAGAATACCCTGATAAAGAGGAAAAAGGCGTAAGTGGTAAAACGAAACCGAAATCTGTTGGCAGAGTCACCAACAATTGCAAAGTGTATGCATGCATGCTTGAATTTACAGAGGAAGTTGTAGGTAGAGTAAGGGAGTTATGAAGGTGTTAAAATTAAGTGGAGCTGTCATATCTTGTCGATAACTCACGGAACACTGCATTTTACTATGAGCCACAACTCCTGTTGATTGGCTGAAACTATTTAGTGATTGACAGCTAATTGTAACCTCATTGTGGATGCATGTGTAGCAGTGTTGTTTTTGTGGCACTGTGAGGCTGTGTATTATCTAGTACTATTCTGTTGCAGGGGACAGTGTTGTGCTCTGTGTAAATAACCTGGGAGCCCTGTCCTGTCTGGAGATGGCTGTGGTCACCAGAGCTACCATCAGTTGCCTGGGTAACAAGCGACCTTCGACCTCCCGCTGAATCCCTGTGTTCTCACACATCTCTCGTCTGTACAGCAGATTCTCCTACCAGGAGATTCACCACAGCACCTTCCGCCGTCATGCGTTACGGGGTCTCCACGTGCGACTGACTTTAGCTAGAGGCTTGTGGATGGCCTCTGTGATGTTAACCGCAGATCAGAACTGCTCAGTTTGATGTGCCAGGTGCTCTGGCAGGAGGGAATTTTGCCAACTGTTACAACATTCATTCGTCATGCTAAATTGATTTTCTGCTGTTGGAGTATTTTGTGTTTTATTTTTGCTATTTTATTCAGTATGCATAAGCACTTATGAAAATTCATTTTGTTCTGCTTATACAGTATGATACTACAGGAAAAATGTCCACATGGGGATGATTAAGTATTGATTCATTCATTTGAAGGCAAAGTGCTGGCATTCACTGTTAGCTGAGAGAGTTTTGCTTTTAGTGTTTTTTTTTTTAATGTACTAAGTTGTCATGGTTGTCATGGTTGCAGAGGGGCGTGGCGTGCGAGTGGTGCGGGTTATGTCAGGGTCGTTCATGACTTCGTTGGAGATGTCTGGCATGTCCCTCACCCTGATGCGGACAGACCAGGACATGCTGAAGCTCTTCGGTGAGTATGGTGGCCAGTCACAGCCTCAGCACCTTATCCTGCTCTGAATAACTCAAAAACCTGAGCCTGGAAGATCAGCTGCCGTGAATAACACAGAGCAAAAGGACTGCAGGATATCCCTCTGATGTGAAAACTACAAAATACTGTTATGTTTTTGAAAAACGTTTTGTAGAATTATAATAAACAGATGTTTTCCCATATGATAGACCATAAAATATTACTCATTATCTGTGATATTTATTTGTCCAGCCTTTTTTTGTTCACCTTCAACAAGGGTACCAATAACTACTGGGTTGTCTATGTATTACAGCTTACAGATGTTATCAGATTTGCATGAGATTTTTTTTTTTTTCTTTCAAAAAGGTGTGGTGTTTATGTGTGCTCTTACTGAAAGCTCAGCTGCGCCTTGCTCTCTTGCAATCTCTTTCTCTTTCTCTAGATGCTAAAACCACAGCCCCTGCCTGGCCTAACCTCAGCAGCATAGATCTGAGTGGGCGGAACTGCAGCATACAACCTGCAGACAAAATATCTGCGTCTGTGGGACCTTCAAACCAGGAAGGTAAAGTGACTTCAGCTGCAGGATTCTAACAGCATGCGTTCAGAGAGCATTAATCGCTATGGAGACTACACTTCCATGTGTTCCTTCAGAGAACGCTAATCGCTGTGGGGGCTGCACCGTCTTTGTTCCAGTTTGTACCAATCGCTAGGGAGTCTACAACTCCTTACTTCCAACATATATACTAGGGGTCGACCGATATGTTTTTTTAGGGCCGATACGATAATGATTATCTGAGACAAAAAGATTTAGGCCGATATTTGAATGCTTTTAACATTTTTTTTTGGTGTGAAAAGAAATAGGCTGTGACAACATGGGTTTAATTACAAATACTGCACTTGCTAATCTCTTCTTTGAATCTATAAAGCAGGTTTGAGGAAAAAGGCCGAAGATAAGAAAATCACTTAGAGTGTTTGCATGGGGTAGTTGCACTTAAAATTATAAACCTACTATTCTTCCTACAATATAGGCTACAATGCTGACCACATTTGCCGTTACAGATTATCTGTGAGGGTCCCATTTGAGCTGCAGCGAAAGCGTGCACGTTCGAATGACACGGTGTATAAGAGTATGGTGTACGACTAAAAGGGCTAATATTGACGTTGTGGGTACATTTCTCTGTGGTTATCTTATTTTGGCTACGCAACAGATGCCTATCGCTATTTCAAAAGCATTCAGTTATCGGACGAACGATGGCAATCACTGTGTAAAAAATAAAGCGAATTGATACATCATTTAGGCTGAATTTTAATCATAAAGTTGGTTACTGTGTGGAACGACTGTTATAACGTTAGCGAAAATACTGTTAAGTGAAAATTGAGCTGCATATTTTTATTTTATTAACTCACTTTCCATGATAATGATGAGGCCAAGTGAAGAAACATCAAAAGAAACGTGTATTTTCAGCACTGCTCGAGGCTCCAACATACAGTGCAGCCGCAAGCGAGTTTAAGTTTCATTACATGAACGATTTCATGACGACTTTATTCAGAACGGCTGCGCTTTAGGGTACATTTCTTTGAATGCTTCATTTGAAAGAATAACCACTTACCATTTGTTAAATGTGCAGTGTCAAACTGTTGCAACTTATAGCATAAGTGCACCAATTAGTCCTTATTACAAGTCCTTATTTCTTTTATATGCCAAGGTTGTTTTTTTTTGTTTGTTTTTTTTTTTAGCTTAAGCGTACACTACTTGTACATGTCCTTTCGCTGTCAGGTCCCCTCAGTGATGTAATGCGGAAGGTTCTGGAGAAGGTGTGCGCGGACCTGCTCCACCGGCAGGATGAGCTGAACGCTCTGGATCGTGCGGCAGGGGACGGAGACTGTGGCAACACTCACGCCCTCGCTGCTCATGGTGAGTGACGCACACACACACATACACGGAAACACAAACACACACATGGTTTCTGCTTGTGTGACATGAATGAACACAAAACATAGAAAATCATTTTTTAAATTCTGTTCCCAGCCATTCAGGAGTGGCTCAGTAGTCACATGGTCCCCGGTTGTCCTGGGCAGCTGCTGTCTGTCCTGGCAGGACTGGTGCAGGAGCGTATGGGAGGGTCTTCAGGGGCGGTGGGTTGTATTCTTTGGGCAATTTTTTTGCTATAACTTGATATTATAATTAAAAGTTATATTTGGTTCATGTATTCGTCTGCTTTTTTCTTCGGAGTGTTTGTCCTGCCTGTGAATTTAGTGTGTCTAAGGACCTCTATAAAAATGAATCTTTTTTCATATTCATCATCTATACTTTATATCACTACCCAAATATCTGACATACTGCCTAAAAGTGAGATCTTAATAAATATTTCCATTATCTGATATAACAGCATAATTTTTAAAAATGTAAACCAATGTAACAGATGCCTTTTCTGGAAAGTTCTTGACAACATGTCAGTGTGTCTCCAGTGTTTCTCAGCATGGCGGTTAAATATTTAATCTGTCTCTCTGCTGTCATGGTACAGCTGTACAGCCTGTTCCTGACAGCAGCAAGCCCCCCTCTGAAAAGCTGCAGTGACCCCAGTGCCTGGGCTGAAGCAGTGCATGCTGGGACGGAGGCCATGCGGCGGTGAGGACACATCTCCCTCTTTTTCTCTGTGGAGCAAAAACAGCTTTTATGTGATAATGTATGTCTGTAGCCCACTTTCGCAAGCTCACATTATTATACCCTCTCCATTTATACAAATGTGGAAAGCACCTTGCACAAGGTGTCCTTCCTGGGATTTGAGTCTGCAGCCTGAGTTAGAAGCCCAGCTCCGTAACCATGGTGCTGCAGTGCCTCCCTGAGTAGATTTATTGTGCTGCACATTGATTACTGGGTGTTATATGTATGACCATGGGATGGGCTGGTACCCCTTTTTGGACTTTGTCTCCCTGTAGGTATGGTGGAGCAGACCAAGGGGACAGGACTATGGTAAGATGGCCTGTGCTTTCTTCTCCAGATATCTTATTGTCTTTCTCTGTGCTCATATCCTTTGTACCTATGCTGAATTTGGATGTGTCTACACCATTCTTTACAGTGTGTACCTCTGTGTTATTTTCACAGCTTGATGCCCTGTGCCCAGCCGCTGAGGAGTTGAGGGCACTCTCATCAGTGCCCTCTAGTGGCATGATGGCAGTGCTACAGAAGGCAGTGGAGGTAAAAGCATGCTTTTCTAAATGCAGCCAATTTGTTTTTATTATTTATAATATATTTATGTTTTTTCATTGTTTATATTATTATAATTATCATTATAATGTTAACATAACACCATTCACAGTGGTGTTTCCACATGTCTGTATTTAATATGATGATTGTGGTGTCATTTAGGTCACTTCTTTCTCTCTGTCTTTCCACTGTTGTCTGGCCTCCCCCCCCCCCCTTCAATTTATTCCTCCACAGAAAGCTGAATTGGGAGCAGAGTCTACACGTGACCTCACAGCAAAGGCAGGAAGGGCTAGCTACATCGCAACTGAGCGCGTGACCCTGCCTGACCCTGGCGCTGTGGCGATAGCCACAATCCTTAGGGCAGTGTTTGTGGCCTTAGGAGGCGGGAAGTGACATCTCACAGACACAGTCCTAGCACTGGAATCCCAATAGCTGTCTCTCACTTGACTGATAGTGATTAATCTTGAGAAATAATCTCTGGAATCACTCTAATAAAATGGATCAAGGACAGAAATATCTGATAATAGGACAGGGACCAATTAAAACAAAGACAGAGTCACTGCAAGGACGACCACACAGTCTGGAAGCTCACATTATACCACAAATGTGTGTCATACTAGAGGAAGATATCAGTTCAAATCATAGCTCAACATGAACATGAAGTATTACAAGATGCCCACCAGTGTTAATGAATAAACATGTTTTGAATATTTACTGTACTACTGTTGTACATCTTGGAGAAGAGTACCTGCAAGATGAATGCACAACACCATAGCATATAAAACATTGTGTATATTAGTGTAGTGCCTTTGCAAATGTGGTAGTTGCTAACATAGCTATCCTATTCACCGTGACTTCAGCTGCATTAGACCACCTGTCACTCCACTTCATGTGCAAGTCATTATGGGAAATGAAAATTAAGGGACAAAATTTAAGCACTAATAAATTAATTTTCTTAAAGTTATATGTTGTACAGTCTTTATTTTTTGTGAGAGTTTTAAAATTCAGTCAGGGGAGTTGTGGGTAGAAGAGGAAGAAGAGACTTTGGCACAGCAAAGACATTTACAAACCAGGTTTGCCGACAGGCATGGGGTAACTGCTGGTGCTACGGTGAGTGCAATTTCATTAGGTACTCTACCAAAGACCTGATACTGGCCTCGTGTATGATGTATGAGCCCTACATAGGCTCTGTGAGCCATCGCTTGAAAAATTCACCACTTTTTTCCAGTGTTTTTCCCATGTTCCCTTTTTACAGCCTCAGTATGAGATAGTGTGTATCAGTCAGATGTGGCCTGCACCTGCCTGTTTCTCTGTGCTTCAACAGTGCCTCGTGTCACTTGCTCTGCGTGGGACTCATGTGCAGTTGACATTATCTGTTTCTCCCTGTCATCAAAGTCCTCACGATCAAAAGATACTCTCTTTTTATGTCAGCAAAAAAATGCCATATAGCAACTTTTGCATTGCTCCAAACTGCTGCTCTGATCAGGCCTGTTCTGGTTACGGCTCTCTCGGCTGTGACCTGTCTGGGTTTTACATTGTGTCTGTCTGTAGAGTTCTGTAATTTTGTCACATTTTCATTGCATAACATACCTTATCAATTAGACCGATAACTCTCCCCTGAGTGGTTCTTTGTTCCTCAATTTTATAGATTCTGGTTTATGTTTTATTCTTTGTCTTCTGTTTTCTGTGGTCTGTTTGCAGTGGTTCTGGTTTTTTAGGGGTTTTTTTGGGCCTATTCTTTCTGAACTCTGGGTTCAGTTCCTCCCCACATAATCTGAGTTCTGTACTGTGTGTCACTGCAGTGCCCTGTAGGTCCCTCAGCTTCTTATCTGAGAAACAAAGTCCATCTCCCCTTGCAGAGTGAAGCATTAAACAGCTCAGAGAAGGACTGCCACATGCTGTCATGACTAACAGGAGGGAAACAGACCTCCCACCTGCCGCACACACACACACACACACACACACACACACACACACACACACACGTACAAACAAAAGCTTTCGTTTCTGTCGTCTGCCGCCACCTCTACTTCCTGCCCTTGGGTTTCGAACTGTGAAAGGCAGTAGTTCACCTCTCTCCGTGGCAACAGGCTGGACAGTTAAACGGACACCTGGCCCACGCCCCTCAACTGGCCAACTAGGTACCTGTGCTCATCTTTTTCAGTTTTACTTTCCTTTTTTAACACAAAAGTAGCGAATGTAGTTTTGAGTGCCTGATAAGCAGGTTGAAAAGCTTCTACACTGCTGGCAGCACTTTGTGTTTTAGCTTAGACAGGCTGTCTTAAGGTACAGTCTAAGGCAGAGTATGTGGGGACGGTCCTTATCAGACTGAGGTAAATGCAACTAGCAAACTTCCAAACTGTAGAGTGAGTGACGGTACAGGGAACTCTTCCTGCAAAATGTATTTTTTCTAAGTGTCTGTTTCCTGAAGGTGACAGTAGTGGTGCGTCGAGATGAAGCACAGCAGTCCTTACTCTTCATGTGTTTCCTTTGCCTCCAGTCCATCTCAAAAGCCTGCAGCTCCAGATGCTAAGATAAGACACTGATTGAAGTGCACAAGATTTACATTTGGCACTTTTGGCATTTATGTTTTTATGTCCTTCTTCATTTAAAAAAAAATGCTTGGAAGGCAGAAAAGCTGAATTGCAAAAAGACAGGATGTTCGCATCTCGTCAAGCTCTGAACCGGCACTAGCTATGGAGATTGCAGTGTCAAACGTAGTTTGGACACCAGGACCTGGGCATGGTTTGGGTTCAGGTTAGTCTATTCCCATCATCCCCAACATAGGAGCCGTTTCATGGTTCCTGATACCCTGAAAGAGACTTGTTTGTGAGCTTTTCAAGAGAGACCATGGTTTTATTTTCTTACGATGTCTGTATTTCTTCACTGCTTGGGTGTCAGTATCTTTAGCTTTCATTCACTGACTTGACAACGGCACAGACCTGAATGACTGCTGGCTCATGGTGCCTTAGTTCTGCAGCTCAATGTGAACTAGACACTCACAAAAGTCCTCTTAAACAGGCACAGGGCTTCTCATGATAATATTTGCAAGATTTCTTGAAAAATTGCATGTGTGAACTAAATTAACATTATATTACGAAAATCTCATACTATTTTCTTAAGAACTTGGCCACTGTGTTCCAATGATAAATAATGACTCTGGCATTTTACCATATTTTACAAATTGACCTGTGACAGTTGCAGCCAGTGCTACCTGGAGATGATTTTATTTTTGAGCACTGTGGCCAGCACAACCTTGCAAATGGAAACATGCGTATTATTTCTGTTTACTTCCATATGAGTCATTTACAGTTATTTTAAACACATTTTTGTATTAGCCACCAGTTGACTAGATGGGTAGTTGGGCTAAGATACTGTTTTTTTTCATCCGTCAGCTTCCTTGAGTGAATTTAAATGGAGGTAAATGACAAGAAAATGGCTTTCTTGATTTTGTGTTGGCATTGGTTTAAATCTATTTAATGAAGCTATAATATGATGTTTGGTGGTCTTATTTAAGCATATTACACCTGAACAGAGGAGCACGCTCGCTATCACAGATACCAAAAAGAGAAGTTAGGACGTAGGTGGAGGAAGCCATTTCAGTAATAAAGGAATGTGTGCAGTGTGGTCGGGGAGGCATGATTTGATAATAGGGGAAAGGATAAAAGAGTAGCTGTGAGCATTAACAAAGACCATTTTGCAATGCAAGGGAACAGATTCATTCACCCGATTAATATGTGCAGCTGTGCCTGACCTGGCTGACATTACCTCAACAGCTGCTAGATAGAGCTCTGGCCAAGGTCTTGGATTGAATGACCTATTGAAGGTGAGGTGGAGCTGCTCTATTCTCTATCCAGTTTACAAGTTCCAAGGTTTTAAGCGTGATACCAGCTGTAGCATGTCACCTACCACGTGAGATGAGTAGGGGTGTGGAAAGGATGTTTTTAATTAGAGCAATATTTGCGGAAATTGACACTGATAGTAGATGATTTCCTGTACTCAACAAATACATGTGTGTTTGACCAGTACAGGAAGTGATCTGACATCAACAATCAACTTCCACAAATGTCTTTTTCTTTTTCTCTTTTTCGTTTCTGTATCTCTTTCAGTTTTGTCTCAATGTACTGTGCATGGCTTCCTGTGTCCACTCCTCCGTCATCTCTGTGTGCATTCTGGCTCCTTTTTTCCCTCTTTTCCTTTGTTTCTCTCCCTCCTCCCTTTAATATGTTCTTCTTTATACTCTTTCGTTCTCTCCCTCATTCTATATGCCCCTAATCTCATTTCTTTGAATACTGCTCCCTCTCCGCTCTCCTCTACTTTGTTCCTCCTCTCTCTCCCTTCTTTCTTCTGTCCTTGCCTCCTGCCATCTCAAGCGATAGGTTTCCTTTCTCAGACTGTCATGTTGATCTCCCTGACCGTGAGGACTGTAACCATGGCCATGTCCGTGTTGCTTCCTTTTCTCTCTTTTTTAATCTTCTCTGACCATCCTTGTTCTATCTGGTGTTCTTTTCTCTGACTGTGACTATGTTCATGAAAAAGTGGTACCAAACGCGTTACAAGCCCACTATAAAAAAAAAAAGAACAAGAGAGGCGCTCAACTGCAAGGACAATCAGACTTTACAGCAGAACTCCTCACCCAGACCGTTTCACTGGGACTAGCCCGAAATCAGGAAAGCTGGAGCACTCAGAGCCCAGAAAAAAGACACTTTAATGAACAGTGGGAGGCTGACGTTTCAACGTCAACAATGTCTTTCTCAGAGTCAAATGAAAAGACAAAAACCACACAGGAGGTACGTGAGTACCCTCCCATCAACTACTCAGTGTTAGGCACACATGTGTACAGAGTGATAACACATTTTCAATATATAATGACAACAGATTACACAGTGTCTTGGCAACATCAATAGGGGAAGAGGGATGAAAACAAAAAACTGTGATGTCAATCACACAATGTATACACACAGAAATGACTAAAAACAAGAGAGATTAAGACACTCATTTAACCCATTAGGCTCCACACTATTGACTGTGTCCATCTCTGATCAGTTTCCCATTCAGTTTCACAGTGCCTTACTGGCATCACCCTCCATGGTGTGGCCATAGTGTTTCTCTCAGACCGTAGCTGCACTGGTCTGCCTCTGATTAGTGGACCCCTTTCTCTTTTTGAGTGTCCATCTCTCTGAGTAAAACCATGGTTTCTTCCACCCAGTGCCCTATCCTGACTGACCATGTCCCTCTCTCTGACAGATGGAGTTTGCCTGTAGTCATGTGGTGTGTAACTGGATGCCTGAGAGAGCACCAGGTGAGAGAAAAAAGGGGCCATCTGTCCTACTGGCTAAAGGCTCATCCATGATGCCCACCACACCTTCAACAACAATGCCATTCTCCTACCAAATTCCACCCCCTTTTAATATCATCTGAACATGTGACCATCAACACTCTTCTAATAAATAAAGACACATAAATAACAGCACAAATTATCTGTAACCATTTCAGAGGAGCTAGAACTACCAGATTTGGCCTTTGACTTAAGCTACAGGTACTGCATCTTGTAACAATACAGTCTTTATCTGTATAAACTGATACTAATGTCCTCATTCCACAGAAAAGCAGCACAGAGAGGTGTTGTGAAAGTGGCCATTACACATTACACATACAAGCTGCTACTGGAAAAGTGAATATAAATAATTATGATAATCTTAACATCTCTCTCCGCCTCCCTCTTTCTTTATCTCTGTTTGCCTCTTGGTCTTTCTTCCTCTGACACTCTCTCCTCCTCTCTCAAATGCTCCTCCTCTTCCTCTCCCTCCCCCTTTCTCTCCTGCTCCACCCCTCCAGCGCTGCACCCCTCTCTCCCCAGCTCCCTCAGGGCAGGGACGACTTGTACAGCCATCTCCAGACCCCTGTCAGTGTGTGACCATGACTATGACAACAGAGTTGCTGTCATTCCTCCAACAGGTACAGCACAGACCCACTACACAACGCACTGATCCAAAAAAAAAAAAAAAACTATGATATAAACTCTCACAGAGTGCATTTTACTCTAAAGGACATCTTACCCCTTTTGGACCCAATATAAGCTCTTCTGGAGTTGAATTAAGGCTGAACATTTTATCATGAATTAGGTTCAAAGTTAATTTTCATGATTGAGTTTAATGAATTATATGTTATACTGTTGGTGTGTCAGTCTACTGCGGCCCATTTCCGTTCTCTCTGGTTTTAGCATGATTCCATAAATGAATATATGATTCTGAAATCATGATAAGAGGAGAGGGGATTTAAAAGGGTTAACCTAAGATCTATTATTAAATATAGCAACTGGGTTACTAATTACATTTTATCAAATGTTAAGTCCCTTCTGGCTTACTCTTCATATTTAGAATTCACACTGCGCCATAACCTAAAGTACGGTTGTATTCCACTGAGTGAGAAACGAGAACAGCTCATTACACTGTCTGATCTGTTCTTAAAAGGTATTCATTTCAGTACTGAGTTCCAGCAGAAGCAAATGTGTGTCTGTATCACTTCAATGCAAAAATACTAACTTGAATGGACAAATGAATAGGAGATTGTGAATGAATTATTAATTATGTTAAGTCTGATTAATTTAAAATGCATACATGAACCCATGGTGGTCCTTCAGGGGTGGGTTTGAGAAAAAACCATTTGGGAAAAAACTGGCTCCCTTTGGGCGAGGGCTGGGAAGTCCCTTTAAGAGCATATGCAATTCAATCAATGCTTCTTTACATTTCAACACTTCTGTAAATTTTAGTATCTTTGAGTATTTTCTATTTTATTATTTTTTCTATAAAATAGCACATGCCTTTAAGAATATTTATGTCTTTTTTGATTGAGATGCACATGCTTTTCAAGAGTTATCGGCCAAAGTCATTAGTTCAGATGGGCATGTAATCTCCCAGCATGGCCAGTAAGAGTCAGAAATACCCCTAGAAAGTACCTCACATTGACTGTTTGTTATTTTTTATGTAATTTGTCAGTCTCCAAAACGAGGTGTCAGACTCAGAAAGAGAAACAGATGTTTGCCACGTCTGACTGACCTGGTGCCAGACATAAGACATAATAATTCACCCTGTAAAATAAAGAAATATTTATTTAACAATTTTTTTGCTGAAACTCTATGACTGCAAATGAGCACTTTCAAAACGCATATCTGTGGTAGTCACAAACCTATCAGTTAACATTTGGGTGAAACTGATGTCATGTTGCTATTTTGATTGTTGTACCTTTAAAATAGAGCTCAAGACCAACAGCAAGACCAATGAGATGTTGTATGGCTTATTGAGCTTTAGGTTACAATTATGTGGTGCTTTTTGCAGTCTTAACACTGCTTTGCAAGGTTTTGTATTAAACATGACAATATGTATGCACAAATTCATTCTTTGTCCATTTGAGAGGGAGAGGTTGAGTGACTTATAGGGCACAGTGGGGGTGTGAAATGGCTTTTTTACTCAGTCACAGGGACTTGCCAGTCCTGTGGAAAAAGAGGGGGTGTACACATCAAAGTGCAAACATGTGGCTGGCTGGTGAGCACACTACTGTCATCTGTGTCATGACCGCCAATCCAAGGGCTTCACCAGCAAATCCAAACTGCAGGCCTAAGTTTACATTTTACTCACCCCAAAGAAAGGATACATTGTTTTTTCCAAATGCATAATTTAGGTGGAGGTTGCAATTACTTTAGGTGTATGAAGAAAAGGTGTGTACATAATAGTATTGTGGGGAAAATGATAAGCTTTTAACATCTGAATAGAAAAAAAAGATTTTCCTACCAGCTTGATCCTTCCTGGTGGTTTGATGGGTTTCCTCGATTTTGGGATGCTCAAACGTTCTCAGGGCCTTTTCGGAAGACACACTTAAGGGCTGAATTGAGCAAAAATGTTATATTTCACAAAGTGTTATTATGTCTGGTCTTACTTTAGGTTTGATTTAACCATAAATGTAGTTTTCCACCAAAGTGAGAATATGCCTGTACAACCTTTTGAACACTGTTGTATTTGAACACTAACTATTTCCAGCTTTTACCAGCAGGGGTCACCAATGCACAAGCTAGACAATTTAATTTTATAGCATGGTGGACATGGTTCTCTTCCCAGAAAGTGTGCACCTGTGGATATTACCTTGCCATTTTGTGAGCTTCATTCTTGTCCTCAGGTGCACCCTTGGTGCCCCCACCCCTGCCCCCCCGCAAGAGTTCATCGAAGAAACAGCCACGCCCCCGCTCCATGCCTCCCCCTGTTCCCCCTCGAGGTGAGTCTGTCTGAACTGGTTCAGTCTGGACTGCATTCTATTGTTGTCCTGGGGGAATGTTGAACCTGCTCAGCTTTTCTGAGCCAGACCAAGATCCCACACCCCAGCTCTGTCTGGCCTAGCCTGTCCTTTTACTGTGGGAACTCTGGGCTAGACTCAATCAAACACACTTTGTCTCTGTGAGTGCATTTGCAATTCAATCAAAACATCCTACATTGCAACATCATTTTAATTTGTTGTAGTTAATTGGATACATATTGTGTTTAATTGGTGGAGTGTCACATGTTCCTGAGTGTAGTTTGCAAGTGAAGTTGTTTAAATGCATAGTTGACTACTTCGATTGGTCAGTTAAGTACTGAAGTCACAGCCAAAGCTAGCCACCCCTTTGCCTCTCTGTGTCCAGGGGGTGTAAGCTGTGTTTGTGTTCATGGGTTCCCCCCAGGGCAGGAAGCCAGGGGCGAGACTCCTCTCAGGGCCAATGTCAATGTGCTATCGCTCACCGTGGGCCGACTGGTGGACATCAGCAAAGGTGAGAGTCTTAAAGCCCAAATGATCCCATCCCTATCCTGTTTCAGCTGCAGTGTGGATTTTCATTTGAAATCTAATTTTAAGTAAGTGTAAAAAGTAAAGAAAAATTTAATGGAGGCTTTTAAAAATGCATTTCACAATGCAATAGAGATCACTATCTTGATTAATTGCTGCTGTGTTCATTTAAAATGATGTGGAAATGATGTGGCATGAATTTAACACAGGTAGAATGTGATAGTTGTATGGCTGCAGTCCAAACTGCTATAAAGCTAACATTGACCTCAAATGGATATCACACAGTTCTGGGTTTTACAAGCATTCAGTGTACTCTTTATTTTATCATTGCACCAAGATAATTTGGACTGTGACAACAGAGCCTACCATGGGAACATTAAAAAACTGATTAGAGATGAATGCAAGTTAATAAAACATTTAAACATGTTCAAAAAATCTTAATAAAAATGACAAAAATTTGGTAATAAAATCTTGAAAGCTCATAACAGCTCTTGGCAAGAAAGAATATTGGTGCCTAACTATCCATTTATCTCCATGTTTGAGGCAATATCTCTCCATTGCTCCTCTCTGTCCTTCATTTCCTCCCTCTCCCTATCTCTCTTCCTCCATCTCTTTCTCTCACACTCCTCTCTCGCTGCTACATTTCAGCATCTTGTTTCCAGTCCACTCAGAGGCCAGTGTACTGTGAGAAATGTCATGGTGCCATGTCAGCTCTGAGCTCCCTCCAAAACCATCTCATCAGAACGGTCAGTGCTGTTACCACAGAGCAATCTCTGCTTCTTCATTACCGCTCTGCTGAGCCTATACACTCAGTGATTGTAGTGTTCCCATATCATGTGAGCATATAGATCCATCTTACACTGAAGGAGCTGGAAATTATTCAAGGCATAATTAATAATATGGGAAGATAGCACCAGTGCTTTTCTTTCAGTGCAGTCAAACTGGTTTCCAAAAAGACAAACAGATGAAGACAAGATATACAGATAAAACTAACTACAAAAGTAAGGCAAAAATACTTACAGAAAAATATTCAAATAATAAAATAAAACTAAACACTGTTTGATAAAATGAAAACTGTTGTACCTTTAAAAGAGATATCAAATTTTAAGTGTTTGGACATTTAAAATGACCTGAGGTTGAAGATACGCTCTGTCTGTGCAGGTGTTATACAGAGTCTTTGTTGATGATGTAGCCTATCTCTGTGCAGGTGTGATACAGAGTCTTTGTTGATGATGTACCCTATCTCTGTGCAGGTGTGATACAGAGTCTTTGTTGATGATGTACCCTATCTCTGTGCAGGTGTTATACAGAGTCTTTGTTGATGATGTAGCCTATCTCTGTGCAGGTGTGATACAGAGTCTTTGTTGATGATGTACCCTATCTCTGTGCAGGTGTTATACAGGGTCTTTGTTGATGATGTACCCTATCTCTGTGCAGGTGTGATACAGAGTCTTTGTTGATGATGTACCCTATCTCTGTGCAGGTGTTATACAGGGTCTTTGTTGATGATGTAGCCTATCTCTGTGCAGGTGTTATACAGGGTCTTTGTCGATGATGTACCCTATCTCTGTGCAGGTGTGATACAGGGTCTTTGCTGATGATGTACCCTATCTCTGTGCAGGTGTGGTGCTGTGAGTTCTGTGGGAGGGAGAACAGCCTGTCGGAGGCGGGACTGAAGGCAAGCCTTCGGAGGCCCCTCCCCGGGCGGGACGTACTCTACCTGAGCGAGGACGCTGATGGAGATTACGTCAACCTCGAGGACATGCTGGTGGTCTTCTGCGTGGACATCTCAGGCAGCATGAGCGTCACCTCTGAGGTCACTGTCTGTCTGCCCCACTCCTCATGTCCTACTGTCCCCCAGTCTGTCTGAAAAAATCTCAGCAGTGCTTATACTGAAGGGGATGGCAATGTCCTCACCCTCTCTTTCTCTATGTGCTCTATTCGTCTGTATGCAAAAGCAAAATTCAATAAATGTGCATGCAAAATAGGCAAAATGTAAAAAACAAATTCCAAGGGGATGAAGGATTAGCCCATTTTTAGCTTCAATGGCCCTAGGAATGAATGAGAATTTAGCTGTGGTGGAGCTGGCACATTTTATATCAACAGCCCCAAGGCAACAGGTTCAGTTCTGGATGAGCTAAGTATGAGGTCAAATGGGAGTAAGAGCTACTATATGGCAGTATTGTTTGTAGTGTGAATAAGAGTGAGTTACTCAGTACTTGTCTGCTCTGACCTCCTTTTTCAGGTCACTGCTGGAAGCAGCATGCGGTCTCCAACCTATGTGTCCAGACTGCAGGTGTGTATCTGTGCGTGCATATGTGTGTATGTATGTGTGTGCGGCCCTACTGTTTTGGTACCCGTGCGTGTGTGTGTGTGTGTGTGTGTGTGTGTGTGTGTGTGTGTGTGTGTGTGTGTGTGTGTGTGTGTGTGTGTGTTATTTTGAAAGACGTTTGTGGTGCCATTCAGGAACTGTCCAAACCTAGTGGCTCTGTTCTTCCCTCTGACTGCACACAGAGTGTCCAGGACGCCCTTCAGAGGTCACTGTCCTCACTGCTGCAGACATCCCCTCAGCGCAGGGTAGCTCTGGTTACCTTTAATGATGAGGTAAATGCATGAAACGTACTGAGGTCAAATTTATACACACACACACACTGTACTCACATTTATGCATACATATGCACATGTTTCACATACATAGACACACATACTCACACATGTATAATTCCCTCTCATGCATGCACACATACTTACATACAAACACGCAAACACACCTGCATGGACACACAAAAATATGCAACTGTCTCATATAAACTGAACCATTTATACAATCATCCCTCTCCAACATTCACCCACACATGAAAGCCCACAGGCAAACAAGCATGCACAGATGCACGTACACAGGAACACTCGAAATAACATCCTCTGACTTGGTGTGAAGTTTTATTGTTGTTATTTTGAGACCACAAGCAATACCAGCAAATATGTATTTATCAGTCACACTGAATGTACTGTATCACGTCTTATTAAGTGCCCTGAAGTGGAACTTGTGGCTGTATTGTACCACTATGCAAACGATTGTAATCCAAACCCAGAGGCCCAACACATAACACACTCTTAAAATTGACCCAGTCAGCACACCGCTCCAGTCCTACCCAAAACATCATGTCAGTTCACGGAGTTCATGTCAGTAAAAACAGGTTTCCCCAGTCTGGTCTTTGATCTTTAACCCATATTCTTTAATTGTACAGCATTTTTTGAGTTATTGCTATCATGGAATTCTTGCATTCCAGTTGGAGGCTGTTGTTATTATTCAGCACCTTTTGTATGACCTACTTTTGGTTCCATTTAGGGCAAATATTTGTCTCATTCTGTTTTGCCTCCCTGTGGGTTTGAGTGGCTCAGACTGAGGGCCAAACTTTTAGTCCAAAAAATAATGAAAGGAATCTCACTTTAATAACCCTTCAATAAACATTTTTGCAGTGGTGTACTGGTAACTGAGGAAGTGAATGCACTTTCTAATGTGGTAGGCATACTGTAACTTCATAGCCCACATGCATTAAGAGTAACAAGAAGCATAATACAGTACACTGTTCTTCCTCTAACATTTATGTGGGCATATACTGTATCTACGCATGTACCCTCCTGTGCACCCCTGCCTTTGAAACCCTTTATAGTAAAAGAGAAGTGGAAGCCTCTAAGGAGTATCTATGATGTCAGGAAAAAGCTGCTAAGATTTCTAAGATTAAATTATGAGGTCAGGATTCAAAGGATGTATTGCTGCCACATTATCTAGGAAAGCTGACATGCCTTCTTTCCCAAAAAGAGCACTGTGATTTTCCAGAATTTACCTTTTTGATCAGGAAATGGTGATTTTTAGATTAACAGTGTGTGTGTGTGTGTGTGTGTGTGTGTGTGTGTGTGTGTGTGTGTGTGTGTGTGTGTGTGTGTGTGTGTGTGTGTGTGTGTGTGTGTGTGTGTGTGTGTGTGTGCACCTCAGGTGACGGTTTATGGAGATGGAACAGGAGTCCCCCTCTCTTTGAGGGACTGGTCACTGATGGACTATGACTACCTGAAGACCCAGGGAGAGAAGTACTCTACCCCCCACTGCATCGCAGAGTCCATCCATGCGCTCACCCAGAGAGTGAAAGAGTGAGTCTGTCTGAGCACCTGCCTGTCTGTCCACCTGACTGCCTGTCTGTCTGTCTGCCTGTCTCCCTGCCGGGGCAGATAAGAGTAACAGTAGGTTGTGGATTTCATTTTACTTTACTTTTTTTATGGTTTAGTGGATGCCTTTTCAAGTAGGGAGGTGCAGTTATTTAACAATGCAAGCACATCAAAAAATGAGTAATTGATATTGTCTAATATTATGCAATAAAATATACCTAAACATAACTCACTTCCCCTTTCTCTCTTCAACTAACTGTTGTAGAGCCCTTCCTTATCAGATCTTCTAGAGAATTGTTCTATATTGTCAATAAAGTTTTTGGAGCAGGTGTGATGCAGAATCACAGTCCTGCAGTGCTTGTATGACCGTGCACTGTGGAGCCGTGCTGAGATTATGTATCTGAGCCTCTCCTGGAGCACTGCTTTTTATGCAGTGTGTATGTGTAATGCAGAGGACAGCTCAGCTCAGAGGGCACTGCTGAGATTTGACTCCTGACCCTATTGTTTTACATGTGTGCTTTATCCATCTGTGGGCCTCACAGCACAAGCTATGGCTAGTCACTGCCAGGAACACGCCACATTTCTCAGCTCCTAGAAATGTCTTTAATTATTTGCGGAAAAATACCAGACAGGGTTTGCTTAGGAATCTTGTGAATCAGCATATCTTGCAGATTTTCCTCATTAAATCCAATGATAACTTGATCACTTGGTTAGAGTAGGGTACTAATATGACCATATTGCAGACCTATGCAAGTTTGAGCCTCGCCAGGACCAGACAACATTTTCAAGAATTTATGTTTTCCCCTCAGCTTTATTTGAATTAACAAGTAGATTGAAGGACAGTTCAGAAGGTGAGGCACTGCTGGGATTTTAACCCAGGATCTACTGTGTACAAGACAGTTGCTTTAGACCAGTTAAGCCACGGTGCCTTGTACCTCTTTTTGAAGCATTGTTCTTCTGTTACTGTCTTGTGTACCAGACAGGGCTGACTGAAACATCTGTGCTCAGCGTGAGAACACAAAGATGCAGAAACCCACATCAGTTAGATATCAATGTGCAAAGGATGATTTATCAGTTTATGGCAGACTTTTCACATTCTAGGGCAGGAAAACAATCAGTCAGATAAAGAAATGTTTCCATTTTATTATTGCACTATAAGGCAAAAGGTTTGCCTAAGAGAGTACATTTCAATTAAACCAGTCTTGCTGTATACTGATTAAGTTGTTCCAGATTTATAAAGCAGATGTTTTACAAATGCAATAGAAGTATATACATGTTTCATCTACAGCAAACTCGCAAGGTCACAGACTCTTTCCCTCTTTTTCTCTTTCACTTTTCCCACAGACTTCGTGAACATGGAGCTACAGCACTGGGTCCAGCGGCGCTTGTCTCTATAGCAATGGCCTCTCGATACACAGGATCAAAGGTCAGCATTTAGCTTGAGCATGCCTGGTGCCTCATACCACCAGTTTAGCAGGTATAGAGTGTGAATGTTATCCACAGTGTATGGGTCCTCTGGTTACAGGTGATCATCTGCACTGATGGCCGGGCCAACATAGGACTGGGTGAGCTGGAGCAAAGCCCGGTCCAGACCTCCACCTACTCCCCCTACTTCTACAGCCAGCTGGCCAAGGAGGCAGCCGATAGCGGGTGAGACCCAAGCACCACCTCTTAAACCAACATTTCTGTGGGGAACTGGTGTCTTGTTGGGTAAATTGAATTGTATCTGCAATGTTCAAAAACACATCTTTAGTTTAACGTTAAAAATATAATGCTTGTCATGCTTTTGAATGCATTCCTGTGTAAAGAGTTATTTCTTTCATTCACGCAAGTTACTGTTACCCACACCACACCAGCACAAATCTCCTATTTATCATTCTCTGCTTGTCCCCTCTGTCATTGTTTATGTTTTTGTTGTTAGGGTGATAGTGTCTGTGCTGACTTTTGAGGGCACGGATTGCCGCCTGGCTGAGGTGGGAAGACTGGCTGACCACACAGGGGGAAAAGTGAGTAGCAACATGCATCACTGATCCTGGTACAGTCACTGAATGAGCTGTAATTTTGGCAGTGCTGTGTGGGTATCACAGGTGACTGATTTGGAATCAGTGGTGTTCTGGCATTGTATTTGACATTATGTGGTTACAGTATGCTGCTGTGCTGCTATTGTAGGTGGCTGATCTTGAATCAGTTTAGTCTTGGTACTGTAGCTGAATTATCCGGAATCCATCAAGCGCTGTTCTGTTATTGCAGCTGATGGACATGGATTCAGCATTGCATTAGTATTGAAGTTGGCAGGAACTGAATTAAAATCCACTTCATTTTATAACAAAGTCTATTTGGTATGCATCTGATCCAGAAAATCTCAGAACACCCATCACAATGTCTCTTCAAAAAACCCAAAGTTTCAGATGTCCACTTAAATGAACCCAGACTATGACCTGGGTTGAATGAATTTGTAATTTAGAGTGGTCTCTAACGGAATTTTACCTCTGAACTTTCATAGCTCTGGTGGCACAATCAGTTAGGGTGTGGTACGTATATAAGTTCACTGCAGAACGATGCCAAGGTTGTGAGTTCAAGCTTCACCTGGAGCAACTGCTGTGTATGTTCTGAACAGTTGCATTGCAACTCAATGGAAAATGCACTGTTAGAAATTAAGATAGCACTGTGTTGCCTTGTACAGATTTAAAAACGTAATGATTCTTGGCCTGCAAAGGTAGGGCTTCAGGCTCAAAGCCCAGTGGAATTGTACCTGGCTGATTTGAAGTCAGTTCAGTTGTTCACTGGTACTGAAGTGAGCAGAAGCTCAATGGAAATATGTAACTCCCTCTGACAGTTCTTACAGGAGAAGAAAATGGGTACTTGAGAACCTGAAACATAAAGTTGTTCACAGCCTAATGACCACAACTCCATCGTGTTCTGGATCACATTCACTGAAATCCTGGGCAATTTAAAGTGCAATTTATATAATATAATCAACCAACACATTTATGCATGGCTACAGTTTGTGTGAATAGCATGTTTGAATTTGTAAAAAAAAAAAAAAAAAAGTTATACTCAATTTTCCTACTAGTGCACTTTTGGCACAGAAAAGTGCTGAGAAGCAGTTAGCATTTTAACCCAGTCAGCAGCCATATCAGACCTGATCTGACATCCTGATCTCCTTGAATACTGTCAGCTTCAGCCTTGTGCTGACCTTAGCAGCACTAAGAAAATTATCATTAACTTGTGATTAGCTCAACGAATTATTAGCTCTCATGATTAACACCTGTGCTATACTTACAGCAAGTTGCGTCTGAAAAACTCTTTACCACACACTAAAGAAGGCTGCTTGTCGAAACATTTGTGTGTTTTGTTTGCCTGCTGCTCTCAGATTAGTAAGTAAGTATATAAGCATTATTTGCAGAGTGTATTGCTGTGTGTGAACCATAGGAGCACTACCAGCATTATGCAAAGCACAAGCCCTTGTTTTGTTTTTCTGGGTTGGGCACGCATCGTTTAGTCACTGCTGGTACACACATGCCCCACCCTACCCCAGCACCGACTGTAAACAAACTTACCTTCACCTCTTGCCCTCATCAAACAGGCAAAAGATACAAGAATATCAAATTTAACTTCTTTTGGCTTGGATTCAAGACTTGTACATAGTTACACAATGTATTATACACACAGATTATACGTGCAATCATCGCAAGCAAAAATATTTACTAAAGTATGTGAGAATCTTGACATGCACCAGTAGAGGAACTTCATGCTGCTCACCTTTGCTCTCCTACATACAGTACATTTAATCTGTTTCAGTTTTCACAGATACATTTCATTTGTACTGTACAGATCCATGGAAAATACCCATAAGATCTGGACTGAAGACAAGAAGATTAAAATGTGTTTGCTTAGTGTTTCTTTCAGCTGCCAGTCAGGAATGTCACTTTTCATAGAATGTGCTAATACAAGTAGTTGATAGATATGTGTTTATTTTTAGAATAATAATCAGCATCTCTTTTTCAACAGTGAGTATGTAAAGAGTCAGTCCTCATCTGTGCATTAGGGCACATTTTCATTTCATGTGTATGATCAAACAACACATAATATTCCTTACTCAGGAAAAGTTCAAAATGTGCATGGGAACATTTTCTTGTGATCTTGATGGAATGTTGCAGTCTATTTGTCCCATTTATTTGCATGTTTTCCTATGACTGAATTGTTTATTTCTGCCAATGATTATTGTTTCTGTTTTCCGGGCTTGAAATTTTCATCTTATTATGCAGGCTTGTAGTCCTCAGAGATTTTTTTGATTTCCCCTTGAATTATAGAGGCAAAACCTCCTTATTTGTCCCAGATATGGCTACATGAGGGAAAATTTTGATTACTACACTTAAAACTCATTTATGCATACAGAGTGAACAATTAGGGATATAAAACCAAGATCAAGATTATTTATAAATTGGGCATACACACAATGTACATTTCGTGGGAAGATTTCAGATTTCAGAAGGTGATTTACATATGGGTTGCAGTACCTTGAGATAATGTTTATGCTTTTTTTTTTTTTTTTTTTTTGGAAAACTAAAGTTGTAAAGCCACCAACATCATGAAATTTGACTTTCTCTTGTTTTTGTGGCAGAGATAATTATTTTCTTTTTCATTTGTTTATTTATTTTTTGCTTCTCAGCATATTCATCTTTCCATGGGTGTTTACATGCAAAATCATGACCTTGCCAGCTTGTGAAATGTAAAGGACAATTTCATTTAATGAAATGAGATTAAAGGTTTGATTTGCCCATGGTGACATGCGACCATTCATGTGTGAGTGACCTCTCCTCCCTCCCCCCTCTGCCACTCTGTTAAGGTCAACATTGTAAATATCAGCACTGTGTCAATGGAAATCCAGTCTGTCCTGGCCGACAACATTCTGGCTACCAGCGTCAAAGCTACACTGTTGTCAGCAGAGGGCATGTAAGTATGCTGTACAGTGCCACCTCTGGCCATAGCAGTGAATTGCATTTCAGCATAACTGCTCCTCTAAAATTCTGAAGGCTCACCTCACCAAATTTTTACCTTTGGTCACCTCACCTCTTTTACCTTACCTCTCCCTTCCTGTGTGACTGTCTTCAACTCAGCTACTTCCCATATGAAGATGAATCTGCCCACAAGCTGGTCAGAGAGATTGGGAATGTGACAGATGGAGCAGAGATCACCTTCCAGTTTGCTGTCAAACCAGACAGCATAGAGAGTGAGTACTTTTGATTTAGCAAATATGTTTTTATGCTCCTTTCATCAGGTAACTACACATCTCCCTTTGGGTACAGGAAGTTGTGCTTTACTTAGAGGAAACTGCTGAATTTGTCACACAGGAAGTATGCAAGTGTAGGTGAAGTGGAGCATGAAAAAGCTTACTATTAACCAAACCTCAAACATTCACTGAATGGGAAATTAAAAATATTATTGAGAGACATTTTTACATATAGTCACAAACACACACACATACACACAGAAATAAGATTGAGTCATTCCAGAAGAAATCCACCACCCCACCCCCTCTAGTTTTCTGGCAGGTATAAAGGGGGCGATATATATGACAAGCATGTCTAACGCGAAGGCTTCCTTAGCCTTGCATTTTATTATCTGACTCAACAACCAGCTGAGATCTTTTCTGCTTTAACAAGCTATAAAATAATTCCCACTAAACAGACATCTTGAAAAATGCTTTGCCTTGTGACTGTTGCTACACATATTTTCATGTAGCCATGATTTTTTTCTTCAGTAACAAAACATTATGAATACTGGTGAGAAATATCAAGAAATATTTTTGTGCTGTTTACAGTTGATATTAAACATCTCAAATCAAATGAAAGAGGATTTTTAAAATGTGGCACTTGACCCAATATCGAGAATAGGATAGGCATGAACAGGATTTTTCCTCTTGTAAAATCTCTCAGTTTTAAATAGTCACTGCTTCTTTCCAGAATTCAGTTTGAATGTTTCCAGTCACGTGAGTGATTGTTTTTATTGCACAGTCAGAGTGAACATTTTCTTTTGTCAAAACAAGGAAAAAGTTGCTGTCATTGTGAAAGAATTCTTCCTCAGTGTCTCTGAGCACTTATGGACATAATTACTGTATGCATACTTTCCATTGTGACTCACTATGTCATTCATCACTGTAAATCATTGCATTTATCAACTAGCAAGAATAACAAAGGTGGGAAAAAGTCCTTTCTCTTCCTCCTGCCAGTCTGTCACTCACCATTATTTAGCACTCAGCTGTATGACAATAGCTTCTCATGTTAATATGGCCATAGTTACTTCTACACCCGGGGTGGCCTGGAAAGTTTACACAGGCTTGGGTTTTATGGCTACATATTTACTAAACTGTTGTACATTAAAGTGCTCCTGCTCCGACTGCATAATGACACACCCATTACAGACTCATACTTGACTCCCTTTAGCAGCTATGCTACATAGCCATATTGCCAGTGCTTGTAGTTGTATCATTGCCAAATCATCACTATTATGAGAAAGAGAGTGAAGCACAACCTTCAGCTCAATGAGCCTACATATCCAAAGTATAAAAACTATAATTCACACAGACAGCAACTAGGTGACAAAACTTTGCCGTTGACTGGAGTATACTGAGACCTCAAGGCAGGGGACAGACTGTCCTGGCTGTAGTAGAAAGGGTTTGCAGAGCACTGCTTTTATTCTTTTGGTCACAGCATTTCATCTATTGCCTCGGTAAATATTCAGTCATTTAAATGGATGACTGCACAGGTTCCTCTGCATAAGGCTCTTAAACTGTAGGTTATCCTCACCATTGCAAATAAGCTGAACACCAAAACAACCAATTTGTTTACTCTAGATATTTCTATTTTCTACCATCTCTTTGTTAATGACTTCTTACATCCCACCAGCAATACTCGTGAGAGGTGTTTGTCCCTCAATCTACATTCGAGCTCCTCTATCTCCCCTAGATGTATTGTCTTGAATTAAAAGGTATTTTTGTATGAAAGACATTTTCCAGGATACTGTGGATCTTTATCCAAAATGAAGCCACAGAGGGACAACTCCAAACATATGAAAGTGATTAGCTTCTTTACTCCCACAGAGTCTCCAACAAGCAGGCTTATCTAGGTTCATTTTCTTTCGAGCAGGAATGCAGAAAAAGTCAGCAACATTTTTCCAGCAAAATTCTCTCCAATGTGGTGAACTTGTGGTCTTCCACTGCTGTCAGCATAGCCCCTTCAACTATTCAATATTAATTTACCCTCCACAGTTTTCTGATTTAAAAAGCTGAAGGTCGAAATGTGCCTTGGAGTGTCTTTGTCCAATAGCTAATTCAATAGTGTGAATCTCCAGTTGTTGCTTTCACTGGTACCCACTCCCCCTCTGTGAAATTTACAGGATGTATTGAAATTATAACACAAAAAAACAATACATTTTCCCTTGGACAAGTGAAGCTGCCATGGTAAGTGTGCAAGTAAGTCTTGCAATACACTGTCAATGCATATATGGTCTAATGCGTTATAATGAGTGAATCATCCTGTCTGTCTGTCTGTCTGTCTGTGTGGGGAAGGTTTTCAGAAGAGGGATAGAATTCCTTTCCAGCTGCAGCTGGAATTTAAGACGCGGGAGCTGCAGAAAGTGACACGCATCGTTACGGACCAGAGACGGGTCACAAGCAGCAGGTAATGTTTGCTGATCAGCAGGGCGGGCCGGTCAGAACACAGAACAGACCTGGCTTTCAACAGGCTTTCTATCAGCACAGCAGGAGCCCAGGGAAAATGAGCGCAGAGGATCGGTCTGTTTATTATTCAACTCTGCCTCTCCTCTGTCAAGAGACAGAGAGTGTGAGAGAGAGAGGCAGGGGCAGAGAAAGAGGTAAAGAAAGAGACCAGGAGAAATTCTGAGACCTCGTCAGTTTCTTATTTTCCTTTTGCCCTCTCTCTCCTGTCTCTCCCTCAAAGCCTTAGTCTCATGGCCTTACTGTGTGGCCCTTATGTCTGAGCCCATATCCTTTCTGCTGAGTTGAAACACCCTTTCTCCCACTGTTTTGAATCATTTTCCCTCAGGTCACAGGTGCTGCTGCTCTCGCTTCAGCATTAGCGGAATCCCACTTTTCGTAAATGCTGGTCAATGAAATGTGAGACAGCTTTTCTGTTGCGCTGAATGCGTGCACAGGAGTTTGCTAATGCTGTTCTGACTGCACCACTGCTCCACAGATGCTACCTATTCGCCCCTGTGGCCAACTGCAATGTGTTAGTGCTCTTGTGCACTGGCTCATTTCTCACTTTCGGTACAAGCTGTGCATTGATTTCTGCTGACATACTTATGCTGCATTTAACACTATACAGTTTATACCTCAGACTCCTGACTGTGCCTTATGTGGCACTGAATGTGATGTTGGAAGGTATTAATAATGATACTTGAGAAGCTGTGAAATTTTGCAAATGTTATTGTTCGTTTAAAATTGCTATTTGCTATCAATGATCAAAGATAGGTGTTGGTTTTTGTTTTCACCATAATCAGCAATCAATTCACACCAAGAAAATGAATTACCCATGTAACCAAATGCATTATTACTAATAATAAAAAGACCTAGATGTTTATTTATCTGCATACTTTATTTCTGCAAAATATTGATAAACAATATCAATAATTTAATGGGTGTGAGCTGATAATGTTTAAACACGCTTGCCTGTTTAGCATATATCAGAAAGCATTCTCAAAATAGCGCACTCCAGCCCACCTGCACTGGTGGTGTTTCTCACGTGCAAATCACCCTTCCAGCGACCCAGCATTCCCCCTTATCTCCGCACCTGCCCTGAACAACTCGACAGGGTCATCGCTACATCACTCAGACTCCTGACAGGACTGTGGCTACACCCTGACACACTTGTGCTGCATGTTGTAAATTATTTTTCTGTGTAGGTTTTGATGTCATGAGTAGGAAAGCCTTCTCGATGGGCCATATCGATGAGTATGTGTGACCTGTAATTCTAGGCCTCACGTGCTCTGATGGCCAATATGTTGCTGAGTATGTTCATCTCCACTACCTGCCAGTATGTGAGAGCTTTGCTTTCATGAGTAGAGGTGTTCTCTCATTCTAAATAACTCAAGTAACCAAATGCATTATTTAATCAATTAAGTGATGAGAAACAACAAAATACAGTTACACCCTGTAGCTCTCCAGGCCCAGGGTTGTCCACCTCTGATCTAAGGCAAACACATTTATTTCCCTTCCCTCCTGATTCTTTTCTGTCTTTTCTTCCCTGTCATAGCTGGGTCTGGGCTGGCAGCTTGAACATGGGGGTTCTGGGAGTCCACTGTGCGCAGCTCTGTGCCAGGCTAACCATGGAGGGCAGGGTCCTGGAGGCCCAGAGGCAGCTGAGGGCCCAGCAGGACCTGCTGAAGGACATCAGGTACCAGAACAGGCCCACAATATCCTCTAACATGGAGCAAACACATACAGTGCCTTCCAACAGATGCAGACCTTTCCTTTATTTGTGGCAAATCCTGTCAGATCCAGTCAGATGTGATTGTTTCACCCTAAACTGGTATGTAGAATGCAGAAAAAAATAAACAAATGCAAATATTTTGGGAGGTAGCATATATGGATTTATTGTTGATCTGTAGACTACAGTTTCCACCATATTTTTGCTTTTGCTGTAGCATACAAGAATGTTTTTGTAACATTGTTATGTAGCTAAATAAGTTTATTTTTAAAGAAACTGCTCCAGGTGAGGCTCGAACTCACAACCTCGGCATGGCTCTGCATACTGTCATATAAGTACCGCGCGCTAACCGATTGCGCCACTGGAGCTACATATAGTTGTTGGGAAAATTTCTCAAACAGATCTGGCAATCAATGCAAGCTCTTGGGTCACTTGTGTGGGCACCTCTATCTTTGAATGTGTTTACGTGCATGCATATGGGAGTGCGCGAATATGTGAAGACATTTGAGTGGAGGTGTCTGTAGTTTCATGTGTGTATGAATGCATCTTCATGCGCAGCCCTGTCTCCTCTATCTCCATGAAGTGAACAGAGACCGAGCCCCAAAGAGGAGAGTGTCTATGGGAACTGGATCAGCACCATGTCTGTGATATGTGAGGACCTGACAGGACAAGGCCAGGTTTGTACACAGCTCTTCCAGCCATGCAGTCATTCATGGAGCAGACACTCTGCATCCCAGGCAGACAGACAGGGTGATCAGCTGTGGGCCCATGGGTAAAAGTAATCATTTTATTCATAAAGCACATCTCAAGCATGTCGCACAAACTGCTGCACAAACAAAATAAACAGTTTTTAAAAGTTTCACAAAAAGTAAAGATGAAAAATAGGAAAGGGAATAAATACAGAAGAATAAGCAGAAATAGGAAATTACATCAGATAAAATCAGGTACATATAAATCAAAAGAAACTCCTTAATAAACTGGGTCTTCAGATAAGATGTGAAACAGGCCAAAGACTCAGCAGCAGTAATGTTCAGAGGAGTGCTGGTCCAGGGTCTAGGAGCCGAGTGAGTAGGGGACGATGGTGAACTGGCCTCGATCTTATCTTTTTATACATAGAGCTCCTCTATTATATTTAAAAAGACTGTCTGAAGGTTATTCATAAAAGTTGGTAGTGATACCTAATTGTGCTATTAAATATCTCTCAATTCTGAAAATTGGGCAAAGAGGGAGCAGAAATTTATGTTTATAAAAACGAAAACACTTGATCATTACGTTAGTCTATCTTTGCACTACGGTCATCCTTTTGATAAAATCTAGGGGTGAACCCCTCTGCCTTTCTTTCTTTTAGAAAAACCAGGAGAGCAAAGAGCTGGTCGCCAGCAAGTCATCTCCAGTAAAGGTCAGCAGCCTGTCAGGGATCTGCAGGAGTTTCCTCCACATCTAAAGTGTGACAGTGTTTCAAGCGTTTATTTGACCCTGGTCTGACACATAAATTCTTACACAATAAAGACATGCTCACATAAACACATGGACAGGCAGTACCACTATGCATTTTGATTATTCTACTGATTGCACACTTGTGAAATTAGATGGGAGAGCATGAGTGCTCAACAGGGGAAAACCGAAAACCTGTACGCATAACAGTGAACTGCTTCGCCTGCGTGTGTGCACCCATTCATTCTACATCATTTTTTATCCCTGCAAATGATTTCATAATTAGAAATACAATGTCATGTTTGAAATAATTTGTTAAAAGACGCAGCAGTAAAAAGTAATTTTCAATAGAAACCATACCACAGAGAGCTTTCAATAAGGCTTTCAAATTTCCTGTCTTTGAAAGGTTAAAAGCTGTCTTGACTCATCCTGACATTTTCAGCTATACTGTATGTGCTGTATATTGAATTATGAACACCTTAAATGTTCTGGTGCTCCTTGCTGAAAGGTTCTTCCTCTGCAGACAGCAAGCCTGAGTCAGAAATGAGAAAACCTGTCATGGCCTTTGGCACTGGTGTTGGTGGAATGTAAATAAGGGAACAACAAATGCTTCAGAGTTACAGATGAGTGAAATAACTAAGGTCAGTTGTGAAAATTGTGTTCTCTGCCCAGGGTCTTTCGGACGAGGCGGCCAAAGTGGTGTACCAGATGAAGAGGGCGAAGAGCGTGGGGGGGAAGCGTCCCAAAGCCCAGCCCATGGGACTGTGATCGTTTCACACTGCTCTGCTAGAGCTACACATGCTACCATGCGCCAGCAAATCCACCCATACGGAGATGTGCAATCAGTCAGCCAGTCAATTATTTTTTATCATGGGGGCAGTCCAACAAATCCACACATTGGATTTGAAATGAAACAATGAATTATGAGGTTAAAGTACCAGCTGTCATCTTCAAATTGGGGTGCTTGCATACATACTTTGAGAACAATGTAGGAATTGTAGTCCTTTTTATACATAGTCCTGGCAGATTTATGCAATCAAAAGTAACTGGAAAAAATTGACATGAACTTCATTATAAAATCTTTCATATTTCCTTGCAAATCCATTGCAATCAATGACTGACTAAGGGACTTTAGTGCCTATGGGACTTTATTTAGTTCACTCCTGTAGTGGAGATAGCTGTGTCAAACTATGTTGCATTCAGACATAAAAATGCATATGGAATATATGTATATGTATTTGTTGTGTATTTCATAACAAAATAAAACTGAGATAATTATTACTGATAATGCACTTGATTTGGTTCACTTTTGTAAGTATGTGAAGCTGAACTGGTCATGGTAAAAATCTTCCATTCACACTGGGTACACATAGGCCTGGATTCAGTCAAAATTCAAGATTTGCTTTTATCTTTGACTCACAGTTAAGTGCAATGTTTTTATTCTTTTTTGTTTTTGAAGGTTTTCTACTTGAAATATTGTTTGCACTTGAAAATAATTGCTTCTATTTATAGAGTTAAAGAACAAATTGTTTATTTATCTGCATTTAGGCAAATATATAAACAATATCAATAATTTAATGGGTGTGAGCTGATAATGTTTAAACACGCTTGCCTGTTTAGCATATATCAGAAAGCATTCTCAAAATAGCGCACTCCAGCCCACCTGCACTGGTGGTGTTTCTCACGTGCAAATCACCCTTCCAGCGACCCAGCATTCTCCCTTTATCTCCGCACCTGCCCTGAACAACTCGACAGGGTCATCGCTACATCACTCAGACTCCTGACAGGACTGTGGCTACACCCTGACACACTTGTGCTGCATGCTGTAAATTATTTTTCTGTGTAGGTTTTGATGTCATGAGTGTTTTTGGGCCATCCCATTCATTCTAAACAAACCCACTGCTTTCAACAATTTACAAGAAAATGTATCATATGTTGTGTTTTCTGGAAAGAACCAGGAACAGATTCCATACTGATAATGAGCCAAACAACTGAATCATGTTTATAAGGAAGTGTTTGTGTTCTTTTTTTTCATTCAGTATCTGCTCGGGATAACCAGTTATGATGTGCAATATCCCCATTCATTATATAACATAATTTTGTTGCAAACAAAGACAACTTCAAAAAGTATAATGCTGAAAATGATCGCCATGATCTTATCTTGCATGTGTCAGCTGTAGGGGAATGCACAAGTCTAGAATGTGCCCCACTGAATTCCTTCATTAAGTAGTTCACAGCTGTAGGGACTAGACAAGGAGAGCCAAGGCAATGCCTGGTGACAGAAACAGAGCCTACATGTGCTGAAGAGCTGGAAACTGCATTAATCACAAATAAAGCCACCTGGCTGCAGTCAGACAGGTCCATCCACATTGCATCACTCCAAGAGGAAGTAGGAGGAGCCAGGACACATGTCAACAACCACCAAAAAAGCGACCCATACTGAAGCACTGTCATTCAGAAACTCGGTGTGACTCAGAAGTGTTGATCAGCAAAATAAAGCGGTCACCTACAGAGCTAAAGGACCAAGGAACGCACATTTGGACAGTGTCAGAGGACAGCCCTTCAATCCAGAAAAAGTCAGGTACTGTTGAATTGTTTTCTTTGCTGCTGAAGGGGGCCCACTACAGGACAAGGTGTGAATATTGGGGGTTCCCTTTGACCTGGGGCCACTTTAACTGACCTCCCATATTTTTGCTGGGTAAACCATACCAGGTCTCTGCATTAAGGGTGGTGACAGATGGATGACATTACCCAATAATAGTTAATGGCCTGGGCTTACAACTCAAAGGGGGCAGATCCGATTCAGAGGGTATCATTGTTATACCCCTCAGCAAGGTACATCACCTGAATCACCTCCATAAAATATCTGTCCGTGTATATGAAACGTGAGATGGTCACTCTTGAAGAGGGTGTTTGTTAAATGCCATAATGTAATCTTTCCAATCATATCTGAGAAGTGCCATTGTGGGTGTTTGACTTTAGAGTTCTAGCCCCACACCAAAACACCCATTTTAAGTGATCAATGGTCTAATCTGAAGATGGTGAGTTAATTCTTTGAAAAACGTTTTTTAGTGCTTGCTAGAATTGACATAACTCGCCATTAGGCATGTGTCTCAAAGAGGACTAGGGGACTCATGGTCCATACAATAAACTGTAACCCCTTCATTCAACCAAATAATTGTACTTTCCATTATTGCGTAATATGTTTGTGCATGTGCTACTGTCTACTCTTGTTGCTGTGTGTTTGCATTCCCGTGCATGTGGCATAACGAGTTGCATTTTTAAAATGCGTGTGAATTTTCAGCACACATACCTCCTGGCTCATATTGTATGCTCAGTGTGGTAATGTGGAGAGTCATATTCACATTTATATTTAGCAGTAAAATTATGTATTCAGCCCAAATTTAAATATTTAACAATGCTTTTGTTTATCAGGTTTAAAATAAAATGAGTCTTTCATAAAGAATAATGTTCATCACACACAGGATTATGCATCTAACTATACGTTATGAGAAATGAGTAGATATTTCCTCATTATATTATTGCAATGGTGTGCATAATCCAATTAAAATTTGTATCTCAAGCTACAACAGGCAACCTGATCCAAACATCTGAGCTGTCTGTTCTAATGGTGGAAACCCACTGCTCGCTCACCCTGAATAAATCAAGCTGCTAGCACAGATTTGAAATGAGTTTCAGAGTTCCATTCCCTCCCCTTCTCAACAGTTCATGTGTTCATCAACATGACTTTCAAATTCACGCTCAAAAATTGTGATTATCTATAGCAATTTACCCAACTTTTATTTTGCACACACTCCACACCCACAGTGGTGCTACCTGCATACATTTTGACACTCTTGTATGTACTGAGGCAGTTCAGCTTATTTACTTTAATCATTGCCCCACCTGGGAATCACAACTTGCAACCTCTCATTTAAAGCCCAGTTCCTTCACCAAAAAGCCAATCTTCTAAGCTCATCCTAAAACATCCTGTTTCTGACACGTCTTGATATATGTTCTTGAATATATCACAGATTAACACAGATATGCTGCTCATGAAGTTACTAGGCAAATGAGGCATTTCTTTCAGCTATGTACCTTGCATTGCCAATGGGGAAGTATGGAGGAGGTGAAATACCCTTAGAGCAGGAGTGTCCTGTCATGACCTTTCATTCTCTCCTGTGCATGCATTCCCAGGTAGAACACACTCCCCTCTCCCTTTCCCAGGAATGGCTCAGGCAAGAAGCTTCCTTTCCAGGGAGCAGCTGCAATGTTCCATCTGCCTGGAAGTCTTCACCAACCCGGCCTCCACCCCCTGCGGTCACAGCTTCTGCATGGCCTGCATAGGGAGGTACTGGGACAGCAACAGGGTGTGCCAGTGCCCATTGTGCAAGGAGACCTTCACCAAGAGGCCCTACCTGCACATCAACTGCACCCTGAAGGACATCACAGAGATGTTCAAGGTTTTGCCGGGCCGCACCGGCCCGGGCAATCCTGCCCAGTCCGCCCATTCTCCAGGCAACTTGTCCCTGTGAGGCTGACCCTCAGTGAGCCAGCAGTGGGACTGCAGGTGCCTTTCTGCCAGAAACACCACCGGCCACTGGAGGCCTTCTGCCAGACTGAGGAGGCCTTCGTCTGCACAGAGTGTTTGAGGATGGACCACCAGGACCATAACACTATCTCTGCCAGCACAGAGTGGCTTGTGAATAAGGTAGGCTTTATTGCAGCCACTGGCTATAGCTCTTACAGCACACTGTAGCTTTAAATGGACATGTCAATCATACTATTTGGGTTCTGGCTACTGTGTGTGTATGTGAGTGCATGTGTATCTCAGGTCTGCTCTGCAGCTAATCATAGACTTTTCCATCTGCAGTCACAGATTGGGACCAACCAGGCAGAAATGCGGGAGATGATCATGGACCGACTGAAAAAGATGGAGGAGCTGAAGACATCACTGGCAGAAATCAATGTAAGTGCTCTCTGCTGGTCAATACCCTTTCAACAGGCCTTGAATCCATAACACCTTCAAAACATTCAGAGGCTTTAGCACTTAAACAATAAGGTACCTACTCGGAAATTTCACTTCAAGGCATTCACACAAAGCTTGAGTTGTGCTAGCAGCGTTCTATCTTTGTAAAAGTTTGAATTCAACCTGAATCACCTTTATCTTCTAAATACATTTTCTAGGACTCATCTTGTGAAAGAAATATCTGATGTCAAATTTACTGCTGAACACTTACATTTTATCTCGTAATTAGTTTTATATATCATCCAAATTGGCACTATATACTGTATGTCATTAAACATGTCTGTTGTTGTGTAACATTACCCTAATGGGGGCGCAAAACACATTCCAGCTCTTGCTCTGAGTAAAATACACATAGGAAAAAGGGCCTGAGTCAGAGTCTGAGAGTGCTTATCTCTGTCTGTAGGATGACACACCCAACATTTGTCTGTCTCCCATTCACATGCACCCTCTTTATACACCCATCTCTCAACTGACTCAAAATGCAAGGTGTGCCAATGTTCAACTTACACATTGATGTTTTTGTATTGACTCACATCTATAAATAGTTGCCTTAGTTTAAAATGCAGACAAAGATGCAATCACAATGGCATATTTTTGGTTGTGCATCTTATCAGTTCCATCAGAGGTTTTCTGTAGCACTCACTATGTAAGGCTCCCACCCATCCTGGAATTTTCCTGGAATTTTGTCCCAGGATTGTCCTTGAATTATATCTTTGTCAAGGAAATAAATATCCTAGTTGTTGATCGGTTCTGATCCACAATGTTCCTTGTTTGAGACAAACGTTATGGCACTCTCCCCAGCATCTCCCCCCACCCCCAGGTCTGATTGGAAGAGCTCTCCCTTTTCTGTCCCATCATGCTTTTCTCAGGTGTCAGTAGAGAGGGAGACTCAGGGCAGCATGCGGGTCTTCAAGGCCCTGGCAGGCTCTTTGGAGTGGATCCAGGCCGAGCTGCTGGAGGTCATCCAGAGGAACAAGACAACGTCTGAGCAGCATGTTCAGGGCCTGATCTCGGAGCTGGAACAGGAGATTGGCCACCTGAGGAAGAGGAGTGCCATTCTCACAGAGCTCACAGAAGCTGAGGACTTTGCCCTCTTTCTCAAGGTCAGCCTTGGCGAAGTAGTTGCTTTAGGCTCTGCTTTGAGCCAGTGGCTATGAGAATAAAATGATTTATTCGTATAAATTCAAACATACATTAGTGTTGAAGCTATACAGAGATACAGCACCTGATTCTGTTTATTTGTTTAGTATAAAATCTTTGTTTTACGTTATACTTTAGGAAAGAGTGTTCTGCATGTTAGATTTGGAAGGCAGTCTGATTTAAGGTGTTGCTGCTTTTAGAGACTGATTTTTGAGAGAAGCTAGCATTTGGGAGGGTTCTTAAAGAAGATATTCTTTGCTGTTTGTTTATCACTGCAGTCCTTTCCTACCCTCTGCACCCCTCCACTTGTGAAGGACTGGTCAGGTTTCTCAGTGAATTCTGACCTCTGTGTAGTGGGCATTCACAGGAAGTTGTCTCTGCTTGCTGACCATTTCCTGGCAGAGCTTCGGAGGTTACCAGAGATGCGTAAGCAGAATTGTCCTTTCCTTCCTGTAGTTTTTAAACTTTTGCTGTGTTCTCACTTTTCTTGGCCCGTGATGCTCTTTATGTCAGTGATCTCAAACTCAGCACCATGGGCTGAGAGCATGTAGGTTTTCATTCCAGCCAATCACTGCTTTATTAATTGTATAAATTGATTCATTCAGCCATATCTTTGTAATCCTTGTTAAAGTAAACAATACAATGTGCCTGTTATTCCAATAACAAAAATAACTCATTATTTCATTTAACATGTATTATGTAAAACCAACTGGACCATGTTAGTAAATAATGGATCTGTTTATTTAACCAAGAGTGACGTTATCACAGGTGTTGTCAGTCTTTGGTTGAGCTAGCATGAATCTTTGCCTGTAACTGGAGCCCCAGCTGTACACGATTATGGCCGTTGGTTTATTAAATCACGGGTCTGCGAGTTAGGCTAAATTATTATAAATTAAAAGGTGACAATGTCTGCCAAATGAATTCAGTGCAGTGTAATGTAATGTAATGTTATCTTGAATCAGAGTATCAGTCTGGTCATGCTTACTGGATTGTAAAGTTAATAAGTCAAGCTACCTCCTCACTCTGGTGTGATCATCCAAAACAGCGTCATTAGACAGAGGGTGTGTGTCTCAGTGTATGCCTAAAGCATTGGTCACCAGTAAAGAAAGAAAATGAAAATATTGGATCTGTTGTGGATCTGTATGCATTTCTTGCCATTACTAAAGCCAGCACTCAGCACACACACACACACACACACACACACAAACACATTAATGTGTAATGTGTCTCATTTGAGCTGTTTTGGGAACTGATCTTAAGTGTGTCTTTCTCTTTGAACAGGAATTCATCTTCCAATAGACTCCTCACCAATGAGATTGCAGCCGAGTAAGCAATGCTTTAGTGACCTTTACTGTTTCTTAGAACTGTCTTGTTTTCTTCTGTGATCTCTGTGTTCTTTTTATTTTGAAACAAAACACCTTCCCTCACTATAAGTGACACTGCTATATCTGTTGTTTCTGATTAATTGAACAGTTTACTGACCTTTTCATTATTTTGTGTTTTATTTCAGAGGTAAAGAAAATGCAGGAGTATTCAGGTTGGTATGTCTCCACTATAAGCTATTTCTGGTGGATATCTTGGAATCATTTCATCAAGTTTAGCTTTTATCCTCTTAGCAAACATTCATGTACAATTTTTTAATGTAATTGTGGTATGGTTATAGCTGATATATCAATATGACCAAAACAGAACATATTCCCTGTATTAGAATCATAATCATTTTATTTTGCCATACTGCCCTTCAAAATGAATAACATTTAGGTCATCCTGAATTACATTTCACTGTTGAGGCTTCAAGTGCTCCTCTGTTTACAAACTACTGCAAATGATCAAATGTTATGGAATGATGATTATATGATTATTTTTATCACACCTTGTGCTTTGGCTCAGCTCCATAATGCTGTATATGCCGCACCTGTTACTGCCTTTCGGGTAATATCCACACGCTCAGCAAAATATACAGTTTTAAATCCATTCTCAGCTGGCCTAATATTTGTACAGTTGAGATACTCTATCAAAGTAAAATATGCTCTGTCAGCACTGCTTGGACATTTTGCTGCTTGTGCTTTTGCCTGAGAGATTGCTCCTTTCTCTTCACAGTACAGGAATTAATGTGTCTGAGCCAATCACCCAAGTACTTACAGCCGTGCTCTCTCACTTTTCCTCCACAGTGGATGTGACATTTGATGGGGCCACTGCCCATCCCAAGCTCATCTTGTCTGAGGACAGAAAACAAGTGTGGTGTGGAGACAAGCTTAAGGCAGTCCCAGACAACCCAGAGAGATTTGACCGTGTGATCTGCATCCTGGCCCATGAGGGCTTCACTGGAGGAAAGCACTACTGGGAGGTGGACGTTGGAGACAAGACAGACTGGGACATAGGCGTGGCCAGCCAGCCTGTTCAGAGAAAGGGCAAAGTCATCTTTAACCCCAGTCATGGCTACTGGTTCCTCAGTCTGAGGGACAAGAACAAATTCAGCTTCCAGACAGAGCCTTCAACCTCCAATAACCGCTACCCAAAGCTCAAGAAAATAGGAGTGTTTTTGGACTATGAGAATGGACAGGTTTCCTTCTACAACGTGGATGCTAAATTACACATCTACACTTTCACTGATACCTTCTCTAAAACCGTATATCCCTTCTTCAGCCCCTGTGGAAACAAGTCTGGTAAAAATGAGGCACCCCTCATCATTACACCAGTAAGATAATAATCTTTGACATAAAGACTCAGGATACTTCTCAAGGGTAAACAAACAAGGGTAAAATCTGTACTGTTGTTAGGAAGTATTAGAATTCCAGGAAATATCAGAAATAGTTGCTGACTATTTGTTTATTTGGGAATGAGTTAAACCACATTAGTGGCAGTGTAAAATCACTCAGTTTACCTACATAAAATGCAGATTGTTGCAGGTAGATGAATGCAAAAGGTACCTACTCCAGGTAAGGGTTGAACTCACAACCTCAGCATGGCTCTGCATACTGTCATGTGAGTACCATGCGCTAACTGATTGCGCCACTGGAGTGAACAATGCAGGTTTGAATATGTAAAACAAAATCTCTTCAGGAGCACAAGACACGGTCATAGCCAATCCTTAATTCACGTATGTGGGTTTCTGTATCTTTGAGTTTTCAAATATTCCTCAGAAAGCCTTTTGTGGTGCATCAGGCACTCACATTTTGAGAGGAGCTAAGAATAGTGGCAGCTACCTGGCTTTAGGCTTGACTCATGTGCATGATTCTTTCAAGGCATTGTGGCTTAGCTGGTTAAAACAACTGTCTTGTAAATAATAGCTCCTGGGTCTCAATACCAACAGTGCCTCTAGCAGCTGTTTTAAGTGAAATTTTAAAATGCTAAATACATTACAAAAAAGGGACCTGCTCTGCCATAGACAGTCCTATATGTATGTCTACAAACTGATTGGACTACACCTGTGGGTTTCACATCCAAAAAACTGTCAGCCTTCAAATGAAATCAGTACGTTATGTGTGCTTGCATATGTATATAAACAAACATATGTATAATTCTGCACTCTGGAAAAATAAATCCTAACTTTGATGACATATAGTGCTGGATATGTGATTAGTTGTAAATAATGTAAGTATAAATCTATATTTATTGTTTGAGTTGTTTATGTATGATGTCATTGGGGTCAATAAACTTGTTCTTAAATGGGCACTAAAGTTCTTGCCTTGACTTCAAAAGAATGGGACCATTTCTTTCTTCATTTCTGAGATATGGATAGTTTCTTGAAGTAATTTTAGAATTGCAACATGGACTTTGGAGCTGTATGTCTTTAATCCACAGTGGAATACATTTTACCTGACACAGGTGAGGTTCAAACTGAAAACCTCAGCATGGCTCTGCAATGCCCTGCCCTGTAAGTACAAGGCACTAACCGTTTGCATCACAGACACTGATGCACAACATGTGGTCATGTGTGAGGCTCAAACTGCATGGTTTTCCAGTGTACTGTCATACAAGTAATTATACACTAACTGATTGTACCATAGGAGCTGTTTGATTTATTAAGACGTGTGAATATCATGTAAAAGCTCTCTTTAGTGATCCATAAGATGTATCTTTTTACATTACAAAAATAATATTTCTAAGATAATTCCACAATTCCAGTTATACATTTTAACTTTTAACGCATTGCAATATATACTACCTCATGTTATTGCTGCTGCTATGTAGACATTGAAATCAGTTTCCTCAATTAATCAAGAAATATAGGAGCAAAATAACTCTTCAAACTCTTGTTTTAAACTGACAATGCTTTTATTTACTGTTTTCATATAAATTTGCAGATATGTCTTTAAGGAAGTCATAGTTTAATGAAGCTTCAAGACATAACGATTGGATATTTGTAAATGAGTAGAGCCTACCTCTGCTGGTAACATGACACCCATTTTTGTTGTTGTCATGATTCATTAGTCTCTCATTATTACTTTAAAGGTATCCATGATGAATATACAATTACAGTAAATCCTCTGCTTCTCTGTACTCCTAACCTACAATCTGTTCCTTTCTGAAATCTCTTATGAGTATTGTGAGTTCTGTAATTTATAGAGCAAATCTGAAATCTGAGAAAGAAAGACAGGGATAGAGAAAGAGTGAGCAAGATCAGCAGCTGTGCGTCTGTGTCGCTTTTCCAAAGCAGGGATCTCCGGAATTTAGGGGCTGGGGGTTGTTGCACTGTCGTTGCCTGGTTTTTTTATTTGATTGACAGGTTGACCAAGGGCTCCAGCAACTCCATGATCCATGGGTGGGACCTGTCAGGCAAGCAATCATGTTAGTTGTGATTTAGTTATATTCCTTGAGAAGCTCATTAATGAAATGCTTGCTCTTGTGTCCCTACATGAAACATTACTGTATGGTCTGATCTAAGTGACGTGGAACAAAGCTCCCTGGTCCACACCCCTGATTAAAGTTGTTGTAGACTCATTCAGACATTTTTCAGCTATATTAAATATAATCTCTCAAGTACAAAAATTGACATGTCAGTGAAAGCATGGATACTTTGTCCTTGGAAGTCCATTTTCTGACTTCCTCCTCAGGTGGTTTCCCACATGCCATGATGAATTTTCTTGTATGTTGTAAAGATTTGAAAACACCGTCCTGTTTGTTAAGTTACTTAACAGAGAGGGGGGAAGGGGGTGCTACTGTCCTCTGTGAACTCCTACATCATGACCCTCTACTTCTGTGCCATGAATATTTGAGTAAAATCATTAAGTAGGTGTGGCTAGAGTGGACCCTCCAAGACACACAAAATCAGGTAGTGTCATGGAATCTGAAAATCTCTTCAGTACATTTTACCCCCCTTTCCTGCAGCCAGTCCGGGGGAGGAGCCAGTCGCCTACCTTCCCTCTCGGTCTCCTCACAGGCCACCCCCTGGTAACCCATCTTACACAGGCAGCTGCAGGATGTCCCAGAGAGGACCACCTGTCCATTGTTCATGCAGGGGGCGCAGCGGCAGGAGTTGAACTCCTGCAGGTACTCTCTGTAGGCCCTCTGCAGATGGGCAACTTTCTCCTTCAATGGCTCAGCCACCGTGCTGAAACGAACCAGCTCATATATCGGGAGTGTCTGCAATGGATGTGCAGCCGGAAAGGTCAGTGGAACTTAAGGAAGAAGGGAAAAGTGATCTGAATATACAGATCTATTTACTTGATGATAAAGTGATTTTATATTATTTGTACAGGATATTTTCACAAGGCAGTTCTATCAAGATCCCAGGGCCTGAGAACTTAAGAAACCTCTGAGCAGAAACCAGCTCAGGTCTGATTCTTGGCGGTACTGCAGAGTACTGCAGAGTATGTTAGTGTAAACTCCCTGGTCAGTTGAGGCTGACAGGGAGGTCTAATTTCTGGTATGGAGTGAAGAGAGTGCTGAACAGCCAGGTCTGTTGGCTAACCAGATTGAGTTGCTAATACATAGTATATTTAGGGGATCATTGTGTATGCTGGGTTGTGCTCCAAATGAAATAGCTAGATCCACCATTACATGAGCTGTTAATATAACTTAGACTGTAAAGGGGGTATATTAAATTTATCAGACTTACTGACTTACTGATTGAGAGGCAAAAATATTTTTTCTGTGGTTGGTTTTCTTTGGCAGTTTTCCTGTTTATGGAAAGAGAGGCTTTAAAGTGATTCTGTTAAACTAAATCAGACTGATCGGTTCACCTCAAATTGAATGATGACAGGTTGATACTTGAGTGAGTCCCCCCAGCTTGTATATGTCTTCTCATCCCTTACAACAGTCAGGCCTCCAAGTGGTCCCTCATTTCCGCCCTTAATCAGCTTCAAAACATCCTTTACGTAACTAGAAGATTTATCGTTTTCTGTGTGGATCATAGCAAAAAAAAAAATACACACAAAACATTTTACACATCACTGACTATAGAATTTACAGTCACAAACTAACAGCTTGTTTAATACACAACAAAGTACAATATGACTTTAAACTATAATACCATTAAATTATTAGCTGAGGTAGATATTCATTCTTACTAAGCGTTCTCTGAAACAGAACAGAATGGATCTGTTTGTTTTTGTGCCATCATAATAGTATTTGGTCACTGGCTGATAGCAATAGCCTCAAGCAGGAGTGGCCAACCACTGGTTCTGAAGGGCTCTTAAGCCCATAATAATCAACTAAACCTTTATTCAGACTATAAGTTTTTTTTATCCCTTTTCTCCTTTCTTCCTAAGCCAAACTCAACCAAACTTGGTGGTCTCCCACTAGAAAGCCTTTCCTCAACACCAATTAAATACTGCCTATGTCGTCAGAGGATGACAAAGTCAGCATATATTTAGTTTCTGCATTCACAAGCTCCAAGCCTGACCAAGTGTGGCCCTTAGAAAGCAACACACATTACTACCTTACCCTCTATCATTCCTTGGCAAGACTAGCCCAACTGTTGTCTTACCAATGTGGACATCTGACCATAGCCAGCACAGGCATGTCGGGGAATCAAACATACAGTGGCACTTGCTTTCTGAACAAGTCCTTACTGTATGAGCCACCCACAGCCTGGCTTCATGTGTTTTGTAGGTGCCCAGCTGGCCAGGACAGTGCACTATTGAGCCATGATGCCAAGGATCCGAGTTGCCTTAAACCCTGTTCTTCACCAGCAGGGATGAGCAAACTTCTGCCTCACCAAGGCTGGGATACATTTTCATTTAAAGCATAAAAACTGTCATTTAAAAAAACAACAGACATTGTCCCTGATATTAATATTGAAAAAATAACGATATACACTGAACATATTAATATTAAAAACAAACCCTCGCTATACTCTCCAGTCTTTTCACAGTATTTAGGCTTGATTTTCAAGTTGGATGAAGACATATCCATCCCCAGTGATATACCCAAGCACCACCCAGCTTGCTCTGAAGTTATTCCTGGTAAGTAACAGAAAAAAGAAAAGTGAACAAAATTATTTAGTATCATATTTCTGAATATGGCCACTCTCTTTGGAAAAACACTCAGATAAAAACAAGCAGATATACAGGTGTGGTTCCATAAATTCTCTTTTGCATCATTACATGGCATTTCAGGTTGCCTCTAAAGTAAGTGCAGAATTTACTGAATGTAAAGTAATTTAAGATCCATACAAATTACAAGTATACCAGTTTTATAACATGTAATTATAAAAATATTTATTGACAATTATTGGTCAAAGGATGACCATTTGTGCAGGTATTTTTGGAATAAAAACCAAGACTCACTAAAATTTAAATCCAAAGGATACAGCACTCATTTTTAAGTGAGGACATACAAGATTCATGTTTTAAAATTTAAATACTTTGTTGTCTCAGTGAACAAGGAAATGTAAAAATGCATTCATGAATCTGAGAGGGGCATGACAACAAAGCTCTGAAGTCTCAGCCATGACAGTTCCATGAGTGGGAGACTCGAGCACTGAGGACCTGTTCCATGGACAGAGTTTCTGAATGAGTCCCCCTCCCCCCACTCACTCCTCATTCAGCAATTCTGTCTGCATACAGCTGGTCAGGACACCCATGAGAAACACCACGCATAAGACTTGAGAGCTATGTGCCAAAGTAAATGGAGGAAGGAAAGGAATACCTTTTTTGGCCATAGCTGATTGGTCAAGGACTAAAACGTACTCAAGACTTCCTCCCATTATCCCTGAGGTGACATAGTGAGTCCCATACTGGCTGAGAAACTTTGAGTATGCGCCAAAGTCATACTGCTCAGGCAACTCTACGAGGGACTGGTACATATCTTCATGCAGCATGAGTCCGCTGCTCCTCATTTTGAACTGAGCCGTTTGCACTTTAGACACCAGCCTCACAAATTGTAGATTCTGGACAAAAAGATACCCCATTAGCAGTCCCTTCACATTACATGTGCAATGTACAGTTTTTTTTACCACAGTCAGGCAACTGATGTAGGCTGCCTTACAGTAAAATCAAAACAGAACTAATGTTGACTGATGTACTGGGAAAACAAACACTATGAATAGCTTCATTATTTAGTAACACCCCATTGTGGCTTAACCAAGGGCCAAGGCAGTCACCTTAGAGGCGTAATGGGAAGCTACATCAAAGTCACAGTCCATGACAACCAGTCTCAGTGTCAATCAAAAACCATAATACAAATCAATCTCTCCGAATTCAACATATTTTCCAGGTTCCCTTTTCAAATCTTTTTACCCCTGCCTTCAAGACACTTCACTGATTGTCAGTTTCCTCTCAACAGTTCATCTGATTCACAAAAACAGCAAACTTTCTCTCTTCAACAGTGTCTTTGGAACCAAGCTAAGTCCATCACTATATTTTAAACATTGAGTTCAGATGTGGACTGGATACTCATTTACTAGTGCTCTGTTTAATGCATACAAACGGTGACCTGCTTTTGGTTTGTAAATGTTTTACTTGTCTGTGTTTGTAAACTTTCTAGCTCATCATGCAAGGACAACTCATCTTACTGCAGTATGCCAGCTCCAAAAGTGTAAGTCCTCCACCACAGAGACTGGGAAGCTCAGCAGGTGGACTACATGATTAAAAATATACGCTTCAGCTCCCGTGCCCGAAGCCTTTCCCGGACACACATGCTATTGAGCTGTCCCTCTAACTGGTAGTGCCTGCTGTGGCAACAGGACGGGCAAACAAATAAGACTGGGCAATGCAAATGCATAAACAAGTTTTAAAATACTTACTTTTTCCTGGTACTCTGAGATGTTTTTCAAGAACATATGCTCATTGCTTCCTGACACACCTCCCTCAAATGTGTTTATTCCAACTGTGAAGCCAAGATTGAAGGAACCCTCATTCTTCCTGGCCCTAAGCAAGCTGACAGCATCTTCATAGGATTCAGTGGAACTGACAGACTCAGCTTGGCCCTGTGTGAACATCCATACAGTGTCTGTAAGTAAATGGTCACCTTTGCTTGATAAATAGTTAATAATTGCAGCATATACCAAATACACTGATATTAGTTTCTCAGGGTTAATAGAAGTCAGGACACATTTTCTTAAGCGGGAGATTTGGGTGCCTGACTGATAAAGCCATATATGAAGTGTATATTGAGATTAATAAATATAATATTGAGGAGAGGTTTTGTCAGATTGAGAAATTCCACAACATATTCAATCTAGCGATTTCCACATAAAAAGTTAATATCACTCTGCATTCATTGGGAAAAGTGAATATTACATAAATGATGAACCATGCTAAATATAAAGGCCCTGGAATTAACATATTTTGCATCATGTCTCTCTGTGCATCCAGGTGGTTCCTTAATATAAACGTTTTTTAGTTGATAAAATGTATTTTAAACCCTATGTACTAATTAGCTAATAGACATGAATCCATGAAATTTGCAGCACTGAAACATGAACCAACATGATTTACATGCTGCTTTACATGATGCAAATAAATGAAGTAAATATGCCACCATTTCTCAGTATGTGAGGCCAATTTGAGGAGATCCAAAAGTAAACTACCACTTGGCTATGAAAGCTGTTCATCTAAATCATGAGATTTGCAATAGTTATGATAATTACATTGGAATATATTGAACCTGCGGAAGCTTAATTAACATAAATATATACATGGGAAACTGGTTTGTGTTGTATTATCTGTAATTATCAACACATATTGACTTGATCTCAATATTATGTGTAGATATAAAGTTCAAGTAATGGCTTCAAATGCCACTATTCATGTTCAGAGTGGATTATTGCCTGTGTCTTTCTTCTCGTTAAGATGTCTTAGCAAGATAAAATGGCCCAGATATGTAAATAAGTTTATACAACAATAAATACATAAATACTCACATAAATATTTAACTGAACAGACCTACAATCCACTATTACTACATACAAACTCCGCTCTGCTAATAAAATACAACCCTCTTTATTCTAATCCATGAATATTAATATACTTGATGCTGTACAATGTATCTATTATTCAGAGATCCATATGCTCAGCAAATTCTCCAGATATATGGAGAATGACTTTATAGTTAAGTAAATGCAGTAAATTGCCAGGCAATGTGTAAAAAAGCCATTGTTTTCTTCCATTTTATGGGTGTCTGATTAGGGCATACTCACCATAAAGCGGTAGTAGTGGAAGTTAAATGGTTTACGGTAATATTTCTCATCATCATTGTAGTACATGTTTTCACAGAAAGCATCATATACAAGCTTTCTCCACTCTCCATTGTAGACATATTCACAGACTCCTCCATAGTATTTGGGATCAAGAGTGGGTAGCACAAACTCATTAGTCAGTATGTTGTATCTGTATATATGACAAGACAAGAGACAGGTTGAATTTAGGCAGATAATATCATGGGTTAGTTCAACAGCAACTTTTTAAATGATAAAATGAAAACTAATGGTACTATTCTCTGTTGACACTTGATGTGACTGGGGGTTTAGGGCACTGAGCAGCCTAGCTGTTGTGTGTTGCATGTTTGGATTTGAATCCCATCCTTGTTGTGCTCCAAAACCTGCTCCCAGTAGTGACAACATCCCCTCTCTCCTCAAAAAATAAGGAAAAGGCTATTTTATCAGGAATTTTATCAGGAATGTTTGATTGGGATCAATGTTTGACGATTTGTGTATCTTCATTTTTGTTGCAGAAATTAGTGAGACTTAATCATGTTTAACAGTGTCAGTAATCTGCCAGGGCATGTCTGGTCCATGTTACAGATACAAGGGATGAAGTGGCCGTGTGGTCAAGGCGATGGACTGCTAGTCTATTGTGCTCTGCAAGTGTTGGTTTGAGTCCCATCCTTGTTGGACTACTGCTGTTTTATGAGGTGCATTCCTTCCAAAGCATTGGGGGCAGTGTTGACAGTCAAGACATTACATGAAACCTATCCCTGACACTGACAGTAACTTCTCCACAATCGCAAACAGGTGATGGTAATACAATTCTTGACATAAAACACTGCAGTTAGAAAAGCATAACTACCATCATAATTTGCCTTTTTAGAAAGAGGCACATAATGCTGCCTTCCTCCCCTTTAAATGATCAAATGGTCACTATGCTATCTTTAGATATAAAGTGGAGACCTCAACACATAGCTTTGCTTCTGTAGCATAGATATATTGACCTTTGTTTTTACCATAATGATGATTGTTACATGTTAGTTATGTTTCAGCATCTCAGTAATCTGGACTGCAAATCCATTGTGCTCTGCACACATGGGACTGAATCCCATCTCGGCCTAGTGCTGTTTTACGAGGCAATGTTGAAATCCCATCCTCATTATCAACAGTGTGGTTTTCTGAGGTAATCATTTAAAAGTAGTATTGATGGCAATCCTTGCCAAAGTGGTTCTACTATGTCCAAATACCCTCCTTGTTGTCAGAGGTCCTTTCCTATGTAGAAGTATGAACTAATTGCCATTGAATTGTATGTTGTTCTTTGGCATAGTTAGCTACAAAAATGACGTATGCTTGTGTGTCCATTTGGAATATAGGAATACCCGCGGGTGGCACTCTCAGCGCCTGGGATGTGAAACAGGTGCGTGCAAGGTCCATCAACAACACTGTCCTCCTCACAGTCATCCTCGTCTGATCCATCCCTGCAGTCCAGATCCCAGTTACAGCGCAGTCTCTCACTCACACAGCGGCCTGAAGACACACACTACATGGACTCACCGCCTGGCAGAAGTATTACAGCGGGATTGACAGGGTTTGAGGCCCTGGTGTAGTGGATGGAAAGACCATTAATGTCTTTGGTGGAAAACTAATCCTTACAGGACCAAACCAAGGAGAAACTATGAATCCAATAAATGTAGCTGCAATTTTTCATTTTGAAATGTATTTGCAGCAATGCTTCATATATTCCCACATAGATTCATTACCTGAAATCATTGTATATTTATAACAAAGCAGTGCATATATTTCCAATAATACAGATTCAGTATACTCAAGGCTCATCTTTTTAATGTGGTAATTTTCAATGTTTTTTTATTTTAAAATAGCTGTATATCATATGACCTGACTGCCAAAAAACACAGGTAAAAGAAGACTATAAAAATATCTATGAAAAGTTCCAGGAGAAAAGCAGTTTTATAAATGTCTAGTACTGACTTTGATTCTTAATGTATGCTTTTCTAATGGAACACTGACACTGTGAATTTCAGGTGAGCAGTTAAAAACACAAGCTTTATTATGGTATATCCTGTATCGTACATTTCATTATATGAGCCATTTGCCAAAATATACAGTTATCACATACCATCCGGAATATTTTTGGATGGAAAACATAAGCCATAAGTATACCACATGGGTTCTTGGGTGTGGTAATTTGAATGCTCACTGGAGTATTTCTATTTCTTTCCAGAAATACCAGAATAGGTGTGCAGTGCATTTCAGCTGAAGTGACTTGCCTGTCTCAACGCAGGCAAAGCCGTTGGCACAGGTATATGTTTTTGTGGAGGCTGGGCATGCTCTGTCCTGCCACTGCCCGCTTGGGCATATGGTCCCCCCAAACTGTGACGCCTGCTCCAGATACCGGAACCGATACTACAAGGAACATATCACATACAGAAGAGCTAAAGGCTCTCTCCAGCTGAACTAACTTCCTGATGTTACCCAAAGAAAATGATTTATTTAGTTGTTCTCACAGACTTTAGCAATATTTAATTACAGTTACAATATTTGTATGAATGGGGTGTTAAAAATAGAGACAATAATAACTACATACCTGGCATTTTGCCAAGATTATGTAAAACATATTATGTATGATTGCATTTACTCAGAGTTGTATTTTTGTAATACAGACTACAATTTAAGTACTGAAAAATGGAATTGTGATTTTAAGTTCGTTTTCACTACTTCATTTTAAGATTTCTTTCACTACCTCACCCCTAAACCAAGATCACACTAGAGGAATTAAAAGGACATGCATTGTAAAAGCAAAGGAAATATATACTCTAGAAAACCATGTAGTGAAACATTACATATGACAATGAGAAAGACATTTTAAAACACAAGCAACTCTCAAGTGAGTTATTACTGTATTACCGTAGCTTCTTTAGATGGAGCACAGGAGGTCCAGTCTGTCCATGACTTCAGCCTGCAATCGATAGGAGCTGGAGCAAGTATTCCTCTGGCTGTCCGTGCCGTGGAGTTTCGAGCCCTTTCAAAGACCATAGACAGATGTCATCAGAGTATCTCTCCTGTTTCTGTGATTTTGCTGATAATTAAGAAGAACATCAGGTTTCAGGTTTTCATCATTATATCAAAAGTTTCCATTACCTGCTTTGGCTTGTTTTCCATCGACTATTTTGCGCTTCCACAGTTAGAAACTGATTTATTCCAAATACAAAAACACATACACACAGTAAGGAGGATGAAATCATGACGTAAATGTTTAAAATGGAATGAACTACAATCTATTCACTCTCAGTATTCTCTGCTCTCATCCATGTGGGAAGGTGGCTGTAGGGGAGTAAATGATTGATTGACAGTAAACACTGAAATCCTATCTGTGGTTAAGCAAACCATTTTCCCGTAATGCAGGTTTTTGTTTGTTTGTTTGTTTGTCTTGGTCTATAAGGTCACATGCCTACATTCAGGCACTTGAAAATGCATTTTCCTTTAATGCTCATTGAACCTGTCAGTGTGGTATTTATGGAAAAACCTTTTTGGCCTTTTTATTTTAGCCACCTCTGCTAAAAAGACACAAGTACAACAGTAGTTTTGAATTTCACAAATAGATAATCCTAAGCATTCTGTAGAAAAGGGTAGAAATCAACAGAAAATTGGACCTATGTATATTTTGGCCTTTGTCACAGATCTCTGGTCTTATCAGTTGCTAAACGTTGCCGAAAGGGATTGCTCACAGACTCCACACATGGCCATTTTCTGATATTTGCTTCTTTGATTTGGCATGCATTGTGTCATTATGTAACACAGGTCCACCTCCCCCTTCTCATATGATGCTAAAGCGAGTCCAACAGGAAGAGGAGGAGACCCTAAACTATAAATAATAAAAGAAGAAAACAGTCTGAGCTTCTGCACCAAAGAATGAAACTTGTATAAACCCCATGGCTTGATCATAGGCTGATATAAAGAGATTTTCAAACATATTGGATTCTTTCTGGTTTATGCAACTTTTAGTTCCAATATAGTGCATACACTAGATAAAGGAATGTCTGCTCAGATGCAGACATTCACTGTGAGACTAAATCAAAATGCCATTGTATAACAATGCTAAAATAATCATTAGAAATCATAATGCATTCATGCATATTTGTAAATGCATGTGATTGATATGACATCAGTCAGAAAGGAAAACCAGTATTCTAGAACAGGATGATCTTCACAAATATTATGTGAAAACATTGTCTTGAAAAAGGTAAGAACACATGAAAAACTACCATGCAAATATTTTAGGACTGTTTGTCTGGAATTCACCTTTGATCAGATGAGAACACCAGAATGTTTTTAACCTTCAAAGTAGCTCCAGTGGCGCAATCGGTTAGCGCGCGGTACTTATATGATAGTATGCAGGGCCATGCCGAGGTTGTGAGTTCGAGCCTCACCTGGAGCAAGTAACTTTTACGCAGTGAATATCAATGGCATAAAAATACCTTGTTGCAGCAATAGATGGATGAGATGTCCTACCTACCCAGTAATTACAATTTGCTGTGTAAAGCAAAACTACAAGCCTCACAGAGGTCAGTGATCAAATCCTCATTGTAGTGCCACCCATTGTAGAGTGCATGGAAACCTCATTCTTCTACCACCAATTGAAAGAGCAGTGCTCCTCAGTTTTGGTCAAGGGAACTGGGGGGTGGGCTGGTTTTTCTTGTTACCCATCACTGGGTAATGATGACTGATGTCTCAATGACTGATGTCTCATTGAGAACTATCTATGTATGTGCAAAAATCATCCTCGAAATGCATGTGCTACATTAATTGGGATATAGTGGCACACAGGGCTTTTATGAATGTACAGCTATCTTCTCTGTTGGCTGTGGGAACCAGGCCCTGATATCTCACTCCATAAGGTAGTGAAATTACAACACTGCAAGGAGGCTGGGTCTCTTGGTAATTTATTTCTCCTCCTGGTGACAACTTTATGTGGAGGACTGCTACACTATCATCCTATTTGACTGAGAGCGTCCCTGGCCCCCAGCTCACGTGGGTTTATCTCACGGTTACATTCAGGTGGGTCACTCTTATGGTAACAGCTGTGATAAGAGTCTAAAATGTACTGCAAAATAATGTACGATGACTCTGTGCAATGGCCAAGATTGGCAGTTTTTATTCATGTATCTATTTTGTAATAGTATTTTTAGTTCACAGCAAGGGAGAACTCAGATGGCCTGTTACCTGTATATTTTCAAATATACGCATTTTATCCTCGAATACTTCGTGGACTTACTGTTAGCATTATTGAATTTTGATGAGCACCTGAGAGCAGTAATACATTAGTTTACTAATTTGGGTCAAATTTATGCAAAATGAAAATTGAACTAGTTTCCACAACGTGCTTATTTCAGTCATTATTCGTGTTACAAGTGTCTCATCTGTAAGCACAGAATGATGTATTATTATGAAACAACAAAGAATTATACGTTATTGGTTTTGCATCTATTTCTTACGACAGACCTGTTCTGCCGCCATTTTGGCTCCCAGCTGAGTCTGTTAGTTTCTGATTCCGAACTTGTGTGTACGTAAGCATTTAGGGGCGGAGTAAAAAGTGGTAGTCGTTTGGTTTTTAAAAATGTTTCATGTATAAACGCCCTGTGTTGTGGCGCACAGTTTTGGTGGATGGTGGTGGTTGGGAAAAAGACAGCGCTGGAATCAAACGACGAAGAATAGCATGAACCACGCGTACTGAAACAATAAAATTGGGTAAGCATAACATTTATATTTGACTATATTTTGGTCCATAAAATCGTAGACATGACAGGTGAGCTTGGTTCCGAGCGAGCTGTGTCACTTTTAGCAGTCCTGCTGTTAGTTAACGTTTGCACGCTGCTATAATTTAATTTATAAGCATGGATATCGTTTGGTGGCCTGCAAAGAAAAGTAACGCTGTCAAAATACCAAACTAGTAGCAAGAGAATCAAGATCTATATTTGAGGTTGTTCGACGCACCAGAAAGCATTTCAGCACTACTTTACCCAAAACATCTATGTCCTGATTGGCACTTTAGCATGGTATCTGTTCTAGCTTGGTCGCAGTGGAAGTAAAATGGCTTGTAAGTTAGCTAACGTTTGCTATGTTAACTTGGTGAAGTAAACACTAAGTCGAGTTTTTAAAAAACCACGTACCATTAGTACAACTGACATAGCTGACTAAAAGTTAACCCATTTGTTTTAATGGTAACCTAACTTTTTAGCCGACTGCCCAACATTGGCCAGTCTGTATTACCTTAGCGTATCCAGCTGCAGTGCATAAACTGCTTCTCCGCACAGCCACACATTTCTATTGCCTGTAATATGACAGTCGGTGATTTTAGCGGCAAATTGGCTGCAAATTGACTTTTGAATGAGTAAAGCTAATCTTTTTAAATTCGGCAACATACACGAATGTATTTAGCCCAGCAATATCCTGGTCAGTTCAGCGTGGCAGTGTTGCTAGTTGGTTATACAGTTTTAAATGGCTTCATATAATGTAGTTGAAAATGTTTTCTGAATCCTTTGTGTCTGCTCTCCAGCTGAATTAATCTCCCGGCACAGCCCAGCATCATGGATGTATGAGTTGTGACAGAACTCTTCGCGCCCAGCGTCGCCGCTCATTGACAGAACTTCTGCATTCTTGATAGCTATGGCTAGCTGCCTAGCTCGCCAGATTTCCCGAATTATTAAAACAAAAACAAAAAACCCTATATGCCCTAACTAACTTGCGTCTGTGCTCGGTGATAAAGCCAGTTAAACGCATTCAATCGCCAACAATTTATATCTTCAGTTTGTAACTTGCGTGCCGTTTTAACCTTGATAGCTGGTAACTAGCTCGTGACAATAACAACAATGTGATTTGTGTCTAGCGGTTAGGTCTGTCTCACAAGTAGAGGGTGGGTATGTAGTTTCATTCTGAGAACGGCAGTCCTTCTCTGGCTTCCACATAAGCCTTATACTGAAATTTTCCTTGAAAGCGCGACGTGCAACCTGAATAGTAACTTATTGCCATCCAGTTGGCGTTACATGTGAAACATAAGCACTGGCTTAATCAATCATTCAATGTAGAATGTTCCCTGCACGACGGGTGCATGTGTTCTCTTCGCGCACATAGCGCAGATTCTCGGTGCACATACCGCTAAGGCCGACGCTCTTTGACATTCTCCAGGTTAATAAAGCAGCCAGTCATTTCTCTTTACCTTTAAAACAGCCTGTTATATGTTCTACACATTGCTGTGAACACTCCTGCCTCTATCTTATTGCTCAGTTTAGTTCCTCCGCACAGGCGTGCTGCAGCAATGCGCAGGTTCTGCAGTGTGGTTTTAACAGCTTGAGTCTGCTGTAGAAATGATTTAAAAGAAAACAGCAGAAAACCTTTAATCGTGTTCTAATCCTTTCTTGAACATTTCTGTCGTATAGACATGTCTCTTACACATGTTACACAATACCTTGTGTAAGCGTTGTTAAGCACGAGATAAGACTCGTCTTTGATGCCCACTCAAATAAATAATGCAGTCTCGCGTATCATTTCATCCCAGAGTGGGTTTGATTCCCTCTGTGGAGGGAGATTTTAAGGTCGCTCCCAGAGTTTAACAGTTTGTTCTCCACGGCTCTTCAAAGTGTGCAAGGCTCAATCCTCAAGTGGATTTGAGTGGCTGGACAAGAGCACAAAAGGACATGTAAATGCAGTTTAAATGCTTAGCTGTTTCCTGTTGCTTCAGTCCAGATGTGATTGCATAGCTATTGTGTTTTGAGGTAGTCCTCTTGGTTTGTGAAATGTGCTGATTAAAGATGGATGACAAAACAGTAATTTGATTCATGAGGTCACTGCACCTCTTGGTAATTGCACAGTAGAAATATCATTTAGATATGGGGGAGTTTTATGCCTCACAAGTTAATTACAGTTTTCTTTCATGTAATATTATGCATGAAATGGCAGACATGCACATGAACCCCTAGCTAGTAACCAGTAGATTTGTGTAACACAATGCTTTACATGGACCTATAAGGTAGGGACCTGGGCTTTTAACTCTGGTTAAAAAGTTGATGGTTCAGTTGCCATATAGGGCTCTGCTGTTGTACACTTGAGCAAGATACTTCACTTAGACTGCCTTGGTCAATATCCAGCTGTATAAATGGATACTTTGTTTTTAAAAAAATAGTAAGCTGTGCTAGTTCTATAAAGAAGCTGTCATTAAAATACCTAAACAAATGGCTTAAAGGGGCATGCCTGTCAGTTGGTTGGGCCTGAAATGGCATGGCTGCAGTGCAGTGTGTGTTTCTTTATCCAGTCATTAGTGGTGGTGTAGCATCTGTAGCTGGCAGTGCTAATCTCTATGGCATGCTGGGGCTGGAGAGCACTTGCATCTGTTTATCATGTCCCTTCCCAGATGGGCGTCAGAGCACAGAATGCTGGCTTTCGTCACACAGAGCTAGTTGCTGTTTGTTTTTTGTTTTTTTTCTTCTTTCCCACTGGTGTCATTGTTAACACCAGACACTGTCTGCCAGTTCAGGTGGCCCGGGATGGCTTGTTCTGAAGCCAATGTCCTAATGAGGATATCTGTCGGCCCCATGATTTTTTTCCCCCAGAGCTGGAAGTTTTGTTCATTGGAAATTGGATACAGCATATCTATCTTTATAGTAACGGAACATGCTGATTTGTCTGTAGGGCTATCCAGACTGCAGGTTTATGTGATTCTGGTTTTTGTTTGTTTTATTTTTAAAAAAATTACCTTTCTGACATTTACCCTGTGCTTTTACATCCTCTGAGGATGGTTGTGTTTCTCTGTCATTTTATGGATTCTATAACTAGTACCACTTGGCTCTGTGCTGGGACACATACACACATACACGCACACAATGTGTTTACAGTTTGGAATAAACTACTTGAGCTAGTTTATTCCTAAATGACATACCCAACTAAATGACATACACCCTTCCCCCACACACCTAAAGAAACAAAACAAAGATCACAGGACTCCCACTAATGCTGTGAAAAATAAGCAAAAAAAACCTCAGCTGATTTTTATCCTCCAGCCCACTGAGTGTCATCTTCAGCAAAAAAAAAAAAAAAAACACTCCCCTCCATTCTAGGCCAGAACATGATTGGATGCCCTCGCTAACAATGATCTCCGTCTGACAGGGATCAAAAGCAGACTGTACATTCCCTTGTCTCTCTCTCTTCTTCCTTTACAGAGTTATGAAGTCACAAAGCATGACTGGAGTAATGTAATTGATGCCACATTTTTGCAAGAATTGGAACAGAGCATCCTCAAGGAATAGTGGGTACCATTGCCTGGTACACAGTCCAAGTTAACAGGGTTTAATTAAACTGAGGTGACACTAACAAGAGCGCTGGCCACTTTCACCCAAATAATGGTCAAATCTCACCCCGATTACCTATACTGTGTTCAGATAGAAAGCTGTTCCTTTGTTTGCCTCAATATTGCATTGTTTGACTGAGCAGAAATAACTGAATACCTGTGTGTCATATTAAGGAGCAAAAATATGAAAAGGTTATAGTATAGGCTATATGAAGCCTTATTTACCTGTTCCTGATGGACTTGCTTTGCTTCATGTCTAACTGAACCTTCATACCCTTCACAAGGCTTATTTAGAAGCTACCTTATGCATTCATATGTGTTTTTTTTTTTCATTTTGTAATTAAAGGAATTATCGTTAATAATTGAAACATAACACATGACCTACATCCGCTCACATCTAAATGGCAGCCATCAGCACATAATCCTGAGCAAAAGATATGGGGCCTGGAGGGACAGCTTTTCCTCAGGGGTTTGTTACAGTGGAAGGGTAAGAGTCTTAATTGGGCCTTGTTCAGTCTCTCAGCTCTCGCTCCATGTTCCTGCTCATTGCTCCTTCAGGTGTGTGCATGCTCTCCGATACAATGAAAAGATGCATAGTGCTCTAATTCAGCTGGTGAGGGCAGAGGTAGAATTGGTTAAAAAGCAAAGGGTTAACTGTTTTATTTGACTGTCCTGGTTTCAAAGGGTTCTGGTAAGCCTCAGAGAAAATGTCAATACATGCTTTGTCCTTTTTTTTTTTTGTTTTTTTACTCATGTGAACTGAATCCACAATCCTACTTCTTTTTTTTTTTTTTTTTTTTTTTTTTACATGTGCTGAAATTCTTTTTGGTTTCTGTTCCCAAGCAAACAGTTAATTTTGAATTGGGGGGTCGAAGCGGGCACCATTTCATGGGGAAGAAGCATTTATTGGAACCGTTGGCAGCCTGCTTAGCCACTGTGTCACATAAATATCGGAGGGCTTGGGGCATTTTGGGTAAGAGCCTCCATTTTTAGGCATGCATTGATTTTTCTGCATCGTTATGTCCAGTAGGCTGCATCTCACTGCAGGCCGCACACCAAGACCCTAGCACTGGATAGCCTATTGGTTGCTCAGATTCATAGACACAGAGCTTACTTAAACTGTGGCTCAAGAGCTTCTTGAGGGTTGTGAGCAAGACGGGGGCAGATTAAGGTAGATGTCTGGGTCACCTGGTTTAGGGTTTGTTCCTGGAGGGTCAGTGTGTCTGCAAATATGTGTGTTTCACCACATAAGTGCATATAGACTGGACAGCCCATACACCTTGTTTCCTAAGCTAGCTGCTGATTAAAGGGATGCAGGCATTGCAGTTTTCCCTTGTCTGAAGTTTAGTATATTTTTAATAGACTTTCACACCAAATCAAACAGTGCATACACTACATACTCCATTTTGTTTGAAGAGAACATGCAGCTGAATTGCATTGTAGCCTGAATTCACATGCTAAAAATGTTTATTTCTGCATTTGAATGTGGTGATACATTTTAAAGATTGGTGGTTCACATAAAATCTGTGCACTCATTAAGTGGGTTGTGGATTTGGAAGTTTCAGGAACCATCGGTTCAAATGACTGTGTGAACTTCACATTTTAATTAGGCTAGATTATATAACAAACGGCAAGTTACATTTACAAGTCATTAAACTTTACCAAGCTTTTTCTCACTGAAAGCAGAGGAAGTAGAACATACAGTGGAAATCGGTCAGTATTTGCATTTGTGTGCATATTGTAAAAAAAAATGTTTTTCCATTTTTTGCATAGTTGCACTGAAAAGGATGCATTGTTTATGTTTTGTATGTTATGGATGCAAAACTGTTACTCCCAGGGTATTTTCTGTGTCTTACAGCACCTATCTGCCTGGAGGCCGTGTGTGTCTGAGAGCCTATCTCCCATGATCCAGCCAGAGCTTTGGGTTTTGCAGGCGTAACAGTGCTGTCTAGGCATGCCAGTGAAACTGTTTTTCATTTCTCTCTTTCTCTTCCCCCCTCCCTTGCTTCCTCACTCCCTTTAGGGGTCATATTGTGGCCAATGTTCCAAGATGACATCCCAGTAAGGATGCCAGTGTACTGCGTACTCTAGACTGACAGCATGGCTACAGCGAAGAAGAGTGAGTGTCTCCGTCTCACACCCTGTGCTTTTTCTGTGTCAGGTCACAAAGAGACACCATGTTTCATTGCTCTGTAGCACTATTACCCAACCCATCACAGCATAAAAATGATGCTGTAGCATTTCTTTTGAACATAAACTTATTTTAGAAACATAATAGATAGGCAATACATGGTTTTGTATCTGTGTAACTGTGATGGTAGACATCTGTGTCACATTTTCAGTGTTGAAACACCTGCCTTCCTCAGATGACATGATTATGTGGACTGTAACAGAGCCGTCTTACAATAAATGAACAAAAATCATGAGTCAGTCTCTGAGTCACCATGTATTAAAGTCAAATTGGGCAATTTTTTGTTCATTGTTCATGGACAGTTTGATACTCTCAATGTGGCTGGGACCACTATGTAGCTGTTGAAACCATCATTTTAGCTTAATTAAAAATAGCAGAGTGGTTAACTCCTTTGGGAAATTTGCCACAAAAGAGAACCGAGCAAAGCGATTCCATGTTTTGTGAGGAAATAAAACATGTATTGTTCTAAATGTGAAAACTCAAAACAAACACAATAGTAATTGGCAGTGCTGTAAATGGGCTTAGGGGTTTGTTAATCCTGCATTGGATATTTGAAATCCTGTGTTTGACCCACTCTGCTCTGCGCATGCGCAGTGAACTGTGTATATGAGCCTGCCTCTTGAATAAGGCTATTGTAAGTATGAATTCCTGACTTAATAATCATATTACTTGTTATTAAGAAATCCTTGTTTTACTTTCACATTTTTACACCCTACATCTACTACTGTACTGTACTGTACTACTGAGAGGTCAATCATTGTTTTCCTGACTGAAAGAAACACTGGAAGATGTCAGTTTGCTCATAGCCTTACTGAATAACTAACTTTTTAAATCTGTAACCTTAATGTTCAGTAGCTTGCATATGAAAACAGCTATGACAGTCTTGACAAAGGCTAGAAAACATGGTAGATACAAAAAAGATGTGTCTTTATGTTCATTCATTTGGCAAGCACTTTAGTCCAGTTTGACTTGACAAGGTCAGTATGGTACACAAATCTAGTATGAATTACAAGGATAACTACAGTACCTGAACACCAAAGATATTTGGCACTGATTGGATTAACCTTGTACAGCTGGTGAATGGAGTGAGATACTCAGCATTCAAATACAAAATGCTGTAAGTGTGCAGCTTCAGGTATAGGCCAGCTATGAATTTGGATAGTCAGAGAAGTGAAAATAGAAGTGAGGGCAGAACAGTCTTTTTGTTCATAATAACTGTTTCTGCCTTAAGGTGTTTGAGTTGCAGGTTTACTCTGCAGACACAAGGCAAGCCTTTCAGATGCAGAGCTCACTGTTGGCGTAAAGGGAAGAAAACGAACGGCCTTTGTTCTTTTGGGCCTCAGGTTTCTGTCTGGTTATAATCCCTGTAGGCTCTCCGCCATCCGCCTGTTCCATTGCAGTGACTTCACCTTCCCAAGGGAGCGGTGTGTGTGTGTGTGCGTGCGTGCATGCGCTTGTGTGTGTGTGTGTGTGTGTGTGTGTGTGTGTGTGTGTGTGTGTGTGTGTGTGTGTGTGTGTGTGTGTGTGTGTGTGTGTGTGTGTGTGTGTGTGTGTGTATGTGTGTGGTGTGTGTGTGTGTGTGTGTGGTATGAGCAGTAGCCAGGTCAGACCCAGGTCTTTACTGTCATCAAGGGAAATAAGTGCTACTTCATTTGCGCAGGCAGGTCCGACAATAATCTTGTTTGCCACTGTGCTCAGACCACTGTCTCATCCCCAGCCACTGCTGCACCCCTCCTCCTCATACACAGACACTTGCACACACACATTCAAACCCTGGCCTGGCTTTGTAAACTCAGGCCTTGCTCTGATTCATGTTGCACAAAATATAGATATCGCATTCATTTCTTTCGTTTGCACAAACCCACTCCTTAAGGTTCCCCCACTCACTCACTCATTTTCTCAGTCGCTGTCAGACTGCCACACTCATGGAATAGGTGTTAGGGAATGCCCTGGCTCAGATTCCTCCAAGCAATGCCAACTTTTTAGCTGGGAGGAGGGTCAATCATGAGCTTGATGATGCTGAACATTATTGCTTTGAACTCTTTGAGCCTTTCACTTTGAGATGGACAGAGAGAGTGCTTCTTTGTGAAGCAATGTCTCCTGAGCAAGGCCAGAGTTAATATGCCTGTGTTGCAACTCATAAAGATTTGGAAAGAACAAATTCCTCAGATTCCTGTAGTCCCATTGTGTTTGAGGTTGTTTGTTATAATTGAGTCATAAACTGAGTTTCTGAGCTTTTTAACTGTCCTGTACATGAACAGACCATTCCACTGTAATGGAATCTTTCCAAATAACTACTGTGGCTATCCTGTCACATCTCTTCCCGGCCATTTGAACCAACCTCTATTGTGAGGAAGTGCTTTCAACCATCCATGCTTTTCAGTGTACAAAAGGAGGTTGAGAGTCTAGTCGACCCACTTTGTTCTGCCTTTAGGAATAAGAGATAGGGCTGAATCTATACAGCATTTCTGTACTGTAAAATAAATTGTGCTCTTAAAGTCACATTCCAATCAGATTTGACATGGTTTATCATTGAGATGTTGGAGGCTTTATGAGGGATTATGAGTGACTAGCTTTTCCAACATGCACACAGCCTAGATATACCTAAGGCAGCATATAATATTATAATTATATAAATGTACATTCTTTATCCTAGAATATAGATGTGTGCATAGTTTTTTGGTGTTCCAAAATGTATCTTCCTGCTCATTTGTTCCTATTCATTCTGGCTAAAACTGAGATCATTATAACCTCATGATTTCTTTGGCATGTAACAGTTTGTTTCTTATACAGACACCACAAAGTTCTTAACATTGTTGAACGTGAATTGCACTATAAAACAATTAAATTATGGGGTGTTATCTTTTTCTCCTTTTAGGTTAACACCTTTTTGTGAACTTGAAAGCACTAGATATTCATAAGAGTTTAAAAAGAAGAAGAGGGAGGAACTTGTAAGAATTAAAGAGTTGAGATTAAAGGGAATAAAGGTATACAGGGACTGAGCCCAATTGTGCTGTAGCACAATAGCCATATTTACAACATTATTTCCTTTTAAGTTTCCTTAAATTTTGCTCTTACTTACTAGTGCTCTTCAGATACTGTACATCTGTACAAAAAAGCCTTTTTTATTCAGTGAGTTTATGGTCATTATTTGTATTAGCATGTTAACCTATTAGTGTCAGGCATCAGGTCCTTACAGTAAGCCCTGCTAAGAAACCACGATGACAGCTGTTATTGTTGCGTGGGCTACATTCTGAAATGAAAATTAAAGAAAGTAATATCATTCAAGTAAGTGGAATGGAACATGAAGTAAAACAAGAGCAAGTTCATATGTATTTCTGTCTTTGTGGAGAGCATCTCTACCTGTCTGTGTCTTTGTATACATATGCTGTCTGTGTTCATATGTGTGTGTATATATGTCTTTGTGTGTGTGTGTGTGTTTGTGGGGAAAAAATAACTTAAAAAGTGGGTGTATGTATGTGTATCTTTATGAGTGATGGTGTGTGTTTGTTTATGTGAGTTGATCGCTCTGTACAGTATGTGTTTGTTTCCGACGGAGATTGTTTTCATCTTTATCTCCCTGTCTGTCTTTCAGGCTCAGGCCACTGCTTTGGCTGTTCAGTGGAAAATCACAATAAAGGAATGACTCCTGGCTTTAACTGTTCTGCACAGGCAATTTACACAAGTAGAGCAATCTAATCTGGAATCAACTGTGAGGGAAATTGTACTGCACCCCTACAGGTGTACCTCAGCCCAGACTGGGCCTGGTATCTGAGTCTGGACCCACTTTCTGATGTGTCGCTCTGCAACACAGCCATTAGCAGTTTGAACAAAGTTAAATTGCAGACTAGAAATAGGTTTTTTTTTTTTTAATTTTATTTTGTTTACACAGGATTGCACACACCGAGCATCATTCATTAGGAGTACTGATGCAACTAATCATCCAACATGAAGTCCTCTTATTTCCTCTTATTTCCTTCCTGACAGGCATACCTAAAACAATATCTCAGTGGAACTTATTATTGTTGAATTAAGTCTGAGTGCTACTTGTGTTGGCTAATTTTACTGCGGCCAACATAGCTAGAAATTTAGCATGACAGCAATAATTAATGAAGCTGAACCCGCACTGAAGAGGGAATTCAGAATTATCCAGGCAAGCAGCACCATAATCACTCTTGTCTCCAGCAGTTTCCATGTTCTGTGATCTTTCAAGCTGGCTCCCATATGCTGTGAGTAGCGCTTATGTACAAACTCAATTCTGCCATTCGCAAACACAACTTACAATTACAGTCATTAATTATAACAGTTGCTATACAGGAATAAAGTACAGTTATCACCAGTAAAATGGACCTGTCATCATGCGCGCTTGCAGTCATCTCAACAAAAATGTCTATGATTATTTTGCATTGACAATAGCCAATGCAGCATGGTAGGTAGATAGATTAATGTCCTCTAAAGAGAACAATAAATCACACATCCTGCATAGTCTGATAATTTAAAACCGACACACACTGAGGAACATCAACAGTAAACAGGTCAGTACTGAACATTGCTTTATGGAAACAATTACATCACATAAGTAGGCAGTTGCATCTGGGTAGCCCAAATCAACCATTTCCAGTGCATCTTTATTTTCAGCATAACTATTGAGTAGTAGACAGTGCTGTTTTATTTTCTGACCAGGTTATCAAGACACAGATAGCAAGTTGGGAGAGAAATTGAGGAGAGAGATGGAGAGAAAGAAGAGAGTGTAGGAAAAGTAGTCACAAAAGAGGGGGAGATGAGAGGGAGGGTGGTGGAGGGAAAGAAAAGAAGAGATTGAGCGTGTGCACCATACAAGCTAGTATCCTGGGCCTCACTGCCAACGCACCAAGACTTTCAGCAGCACAATGTCCTATGTCCGGGCATCGATCCAGGGAATGCGGTTAGCGGCGGATTAACGGCCTTGTCAAAAGGGTACGAATCTCTCTGCATTGTGGTAATGAGCCGGCAGAGAGCCCCAATGACCCGGGTTCGACAGGGTATGTCAGCAACAGCGCATTATAACAGTTTCAGGGCTGTATAGCCAGGCATGTGTTTTCCCTCTCAATAAGCCAAGAGCTCCGTTTCCATAGATGTGGAATTACTTAATCACTGGCAGAAATCCGATGTGCATTTCAAATATCTTCTCCTCATAATGTTTACAAATGTAAGGGATCCCAGTGTTAGGAAAGCCCTCATTATCTCAAAGCTGCTTTTGTTGAAAAGGTGGTAAGCCCATTTGTGTACAACATGACTATGTAGACCCTTGTCATTCTCTCCTTGCTTTCAATGGTTGTGTCAGACTTCCTAATGTTTTCATATGCCTCTGCGTTCCATCTCCTGTCTCCACATCTACGTATAAGAGTGAAGAGGTGCATTTTATTCTTAAAGCTCATTCACAGTGCATACACGGGACTCTCCTCAAACAGGTCTAATCCTCTTTTTCATCTGAGCTCTGGTTTTATGCCTGTGTGCATCAAATATAGTGAAATGAAAATACTTAATACCTCAACTCAGCATGACCTAAATATGAAAATGAAATGAATTATTCATGCTGTGATCTTTGAAGTTAGAATAAAATGCAGGAAAGAAGTGAATGCTGATTCAGTAAAATGCAGACCTCCTTGTGGTGTGCTGTGTCAACTCTGACTTGCACTTAGTAATCTACTCTTTCTTTTTAAAACCGATTTCTTTGCTATTTAGAATTTAATTACATTAGTTGTTTGTAGCCTTAATGTAGGACTGGAAAATAGCTTTTTTCCTCAGTGAGTGCCATATTTACCAACCTGCTAGCAGAGAGTCCATAGCTTTTGTGTTTGGAGGAAATTTGATCATATGGGTCAAATTTTGTGCAAGTACCCAAAGGATTGAGAGTGAGTAACAAAGGGAAGGGCAAAAAGAACATCTTCCACCAATCAGTCAGAGACCACATTTGCATACATAAAAGTGGCTACTTTCAAGGGATTAAATTTGTGAATATGTGGTTCAGAATCTAAATGAGGCACCTGACAAATGCCCAACACCTGATCCTTTATTCAGCTGGAAGGATATACTGCCGATATTGCAATGATCCCTTCTAGAAAAGTCGGGTGAAATGTCCAGAAAACACACATGTGAATGCCTGTGAAATACATTTTTTATGATCTCACGATATTCACATGTAAAATATGTGGAAATCATGTTCGGGTTAATGTTCAGTTGTTTTTTTTTTTTTTTTTAAAGAAAATCTTCTTTAAAAATGGTGTGTCAGGCGAATATGGTAGCTATCTTATCAGCTGTTTGTTTAATTGATTCTTAATTGTTGGGTAAGTAGGGGGCTGGTTAGGAAGGTAAACATCAGATATGACATTAATTATACTCCTGCATCACCAACAGCACAGTCCTCCCAACAGCAGTGGCCAGTCATGGAAACTGGGCACTCGCTGCTTCACACACCGTCCTTGGCAGTATAATATTTCTGCTGCTCTCACTGGGAAAGATTTTAATGGCAGCATCCATGAACTTTGACATACAAGAGTGCATTTCTGATGCCTGAGTGAGTGTTTCTTCGTGTATCAACGTTGTTTGTTTTTGGAAAGAGTGAGGTGTTCTTTCATTCTGAGTGGATGCTAATTATCTGTTGTTTGTATAATGTTAAATTATGCATGTACTTATATAAGATTCTGCTGATGAGAGTCTACCTTGTTTTCTCCCTCTCTCACTCACACTGTCACTCAGATTTGTTCAAACATGGTCTGTACAGAGTCATAAAATGTAGAATAACCTGAGCACCCGTCGATGACTGACATAACTTGCCCTGTCTCGGTGTTGAATGTTCGATCTGTTTGCGGTGCTTTTTGTGCTTTATGTGAATGTCACTGAGATCAAAGCTAGACCGTGTGCATGACAGTGTAATCTGTCTCATGCTTTGATCTTCTTGTAGCTACAGGTATCAAGCAAATCAATGGATGGATGTTCTTTTTCTGCCCAGTTGCTGAAAGAGCACTTGCTTTTGATAAACCTGCTGTGATGAGTGAGTGCACTTACATTACCAGCCAAAGTGTGGCTCTTTTAAATTAATTGCAGTCACTCAAAAGTTTAACTATTTCCAGATCACCTTGGTACAGTTTTTTCATCTTCTTTGAGTTTGTACAATGGGAAATGTTTGGGAAAGTTTTGTCTGGTGGGGAAGAGATAAAAGATGAGAGAAGTGATTGTACCAAATTTGTGACAACAGGATGAAAGGAAAAGAAAGTAAGAATGGGACTTAAGCTGGACAGCAGCAGTACTGGAAGGCAGCATTGTTGGAAGAATAATAGTTGTTATCGTTGAAAGCATGTCTTCTTTTTTGCATGAGATTACAAATGAGTTGGCCCTCCCCAGGCACACAAAGCTGTGAGACAGAGATTGCTGTGGGAGTGAAGTCACCAGTGAACTCTGATTTGACCTCTTCTGTATGTACAGTATGAAGAGGGCCTATTTCCTTATCCACACTGGCCTTCACAGAGCAGAGGCATGGTGGTCTCAGTCTAAGTCTGCTGCCACACTGATGAGAACTAAAGCCTATGCCAGAGTCTGCTTGTATTTTCGATAAGTAAGAGAGATTGCATGAATCTTTTTTTTTTTGGAGAAGGGCTCTTGAGAAAGAACAATTTGTATAACATGGTTGTGTAACTGCCAGTGGCTGCGATTCTCAAGGACATGACTGTCAGCACTACATAGTAAAGTCCAGTTTGCTATGAAGGAAATGTGAATCATTTATAAAATTTCACAATGCAGATGTCAGTTACAAATATGTGAACTTATTGACAGTTATTTTGGAGTTATAAAATTAGGACTCAATTGAATTTTTCCCCAATTTAGGCTGATCTTATCACTTTTACTCTGGTGTTTACAATGACTTAAAAAACTGGACTGACCACTTTCCTCTTCATGGGCCTCTAAGTTCTGCTGAGTGAAGAGCTTGTCAGAGGCTGAAGCCGATGCTGAGTTTGCTCATTTGTGAGAGGCATTTGATCTCTTGGGTCAGGCTTTTGTATTAGTAGGCCTTGTAGCCAATTCCATTTGTGATAACTCATTTACGGTGTATGTTGCATGTAAACTCCATCTTTCATTGGTGAATGTCTCCATTGTAACAAATTACAGACAAATGTTTCAACGCATTGTGTTTTATTGGAAAACAACCTGGAGGTAGAGGAAAAAATGTTTTGTGGATAGAGAAAAGGTACAAAATGAGAATATAATTGACGATGGATGAGATTGGCTCTGTGGCTGTTCTGCAGACGCTCGGGATGCCTCATCCTTGGAAGAATTCTTCCTTATCTGACTCTGCCCGATAGAAATCTCGAGGTTCATCTCTTTGTAATTTTCCCTCTTTGTGTCCTTTTTTTTTTTTTTTTTCCCCATCTGCTTTTGCTTTGTAATTTCAATTTCTCTGCAGCTTCTTCAGTTGTTGTCCCCTGTGTTCGTCGCCCTTTGTCCGTGTACCTCAATTTCCTTTGCTTGAATAGCCTGCTCTGTAGATGGTGCCATAAAGCAGGAATGTAAGGCCTTCAACGACGAGTTAGGAGGGGAGCCCTCAAGGTGACGGGTCGGATTAAAATAATTGCTTTTCACAAAATGGTGCCAAGGCGTTCCATGGCAACCGGGATGGCATGAAGTTTGCTGGTCAGTTGCATAACCAAGAGCATAATTCCCTAACGAGTTATCCCATGTGATTAGGATGTTCTCTGTCTCCCCCAGGCTCTGCATCGAAGGCAGGGGGTGTGCGCTTCTCCGAGGAGGTGGCCGGAGCCCACTCGCACGTCCACTTCGACGACAAGCTGCACGACTCTGTCGTTATGGTGATCCCAGAAAAGGATGGGAACTTCCTGGTCAAGGTTAGTGGTCGAGGAGGTGGGCACATAAAAATGTGAAAGTCATTTTCCCTCTTCAAGGAGTTTTACTCCAGCAAACGTACCCTGTCTAATGAGGGCCCAAGAACTCCAAGTCAAATATTCAAGCTTTTTCAGCTGAGCAGAAAGTTGAAAATTATATGCTTTAGAGTGAGAAGATATATTTTTACTTTTTCTTGACCTTGAGGAACTTGTTTTAACTCCATATTCAGAAAGCAGGTGCTGATTGAGCCAAATCTTATTTAAATGCCATCCCACTCACAGGGCACTGTCTGGAGTACATGGCCCAGCAGGGAGCTAATGGCTCAGCAGTACACACGTTTATGCAAGCTCTAAAGCAGCATCATCTCAACCAAAATGCATTACATTACATTACATTACATTACATAATAGGCATTTTGCAGGTGCTCTTATCCAGAGCGACTCAAACGCACTGCTTACATGTGTTTGAAGTTTTTTCCAATAACACAAAGAAATTGAACTAAAACCTATGTTCAACATAAATCCTTGAGTGAAACATTTCATCAAAAAAACTTTAAAAATTATGAATTATTTTTATGGGGTTGTTCAGGTTTGGCCATTCATTGCATTGTTTGATGAAAGTAAATCATAACTGGGTATTATTTGAAAATGCTATTCAGTATTCATTATAGCTTTGTTACCTTCAATGCCATGAAGAATGGAGAGAATAGAGTGTGCTGAAATTCATAGAGACTGTATTTTGCTTTCCTCAGCAGGAAATTGATTAAATTTTACCTCCTAACTTTTATTCCATTGCATTAAAAAACATAGTGTCCCCATCCAGTGTTGCTGAGGCTGATGTTGTAACACCCTGAGGCATTTGCATAAGTGTCTGCAATGGTCTATCAATCGCTAGCATGACAGTTTTCTGTGCAAGGTTCATTAGCCATTGCCAAACTCTGCCATCATGGATGTAAGGCTCAATTACTGTGTGGCTGTGTAGTCTGCAAATGATGGTTTGGAGGATTTTAGGATTAAGGCTTCCAGCTGTTTAAATGTTACCAGGCATCCCCTGTTTTTATGTAAGAGATCTTCACTAACCTGATAGTCGTACCTTACTCAACGTCTTTTCTCATTTGAAAAACATCATTAAGGTGACCTGTAAAATAATTCTGAGTAAAAGAGTTATCTACTAAGTTCTTTTATACTATATAATAAATTTAGGAATATTTATTGTAGTATTATTACCAGTGTTTTTTGAAATGCTCAAAAGTCACATGTAGGCATGAACGTCAGTTACAGACGTGACTCAAATGAGGGTTCTTGCTCTCCAGAAGACCTTTGTTCCTCATTAAATGGCATTGTACCTGTTCATGCAGCTGCCGTGCCACTGTCAGCTGTAAACGCTGCTTTTCTGATGGTGAGTCATGATTGGCTAGTAGCAACCCTCAACCCCACTCAGAGTACAGTCAAAAGTGAGCAATGCAGTGGGGCTAATTCCACAGCAGCATGGCCAATGTCTGAGATGAGAACCTTAGCAACAAGGTTGAGAGCGAGTGTGCTTTAGAAGATATATTGACCGAAACAGACTGCATTCCAGTTGTTCTTCACTCTATTTGAAAATACATACACTCCTGAATTTTTAGTAGGCAGTATTTCCTTAAAACAAAACTGAAGAGTGATACGAAACTCTCGAAAAACCACATTTTATAGAAATTTTAGTGTGTGGATTTTTGTTGTTGTTATATGATGATTATGTTGTGATCAAGACAGGCCTAGAACAAACCCCATACCTCCTCCACTTGTACAGATGACCCTTTGCACTGGAATGATGACACCGCTCAAATAACTTGAGTTACACTATGAACAGAGCCCAGTGACATTTAGCTCATGCTGGTGTATCCAAACGCCTGCATAAAACTCGGCACAGAAAAGCGCAGTTCAAAGGTCATAGCAGGCCTTGTATTTCATTCTTGTATTCCATGTTATTCAATATAAATGTTATGGGTTATGATTTAATGGACCAAACTAACAGTGCAGTAGTCAAAGTGGAGTGTATTACCTTGAGTAACTGCTGCCATGTTTATTTTAAATTATTGTGACATTATTTTCACTCTCATAGATATGAGACTATGAGATTTCTCATAGTTTTCAAATATGTGATACATTGTTAGTGGATGCACCATTATGCAATGTAAAAGTCTTTTTTTATTGTTGCACCAGGAGTTTGGACTGGCAAAGTAGAACCACTAGTTAATGATTGCGTTTGGCTGTGAAATTTAATGATTTGCTGTTCCATCATTCCAGATTGTGCTTACAGAGAGGAATCCGACTGCAGTTAGCTGTGCATTTATGTGTCACTTGTGGCTTGCATACAGAAAATGGTCGGTTCCTCATTAGGACCCATGTCCTGCTCAATTCTGTGTTTTTCAGTGCAATTTGCATTTTAATGGTTGTCATTGCCTGTATATTGTTTAACAGCTGGGAAATGACAGTACGGCAGAAATCATACACCATGTTTGCATCATGATTGGTTGTTAGAGAGTTTCTCTGTGCCAATTTACACTGACTGCCTTCTGAGTTTCCTAACATTTGGCATCAAAGAACCTTCTGTAATAGGAAGGGTACATGGCAAAATCCCATGCGTAATTCGAGCAAAATCAGAATGTGTTATGCCAAATCTACATTCATTTGGCATAGAATGACCCCTTTCGTCTGATAACTTCTTACTTACTTAGTGCTTAACGGCTATTTGAATGAATTCCCTTGAAGCCTCTAAAGCACCCTTGATCCTGTAGTGTTTGTTTAATTTTTTATGGGGGGAGCTGAAAATAACAATTACTGTAAGTCTGTCTGGCATACTTTACAACAAGGATTGATTTGAAGCACATGACAAAGGAAAATATCTCTTATCTCCTTAATCTCTCAAATCTGGCTTGAAGGCAAAGTATATGTGTGCCAGTTTAGTCTTAAAAGAATCCTTGTCCTGTCTCTAACCTACTGTGTGTGTGTGTGTGTGTGTGTGTGTGTGTGTGTTTGTGTGTGTGTGTGTGTGTGTGTGTGTGTGTGTGTGTGTGTGTGTGTGTGTGCGCGTGTGTGTGTGTGTGTGTGTTGTGTTTGTATGCATTTGTGTTTCAGACTGAACATAAATCATGTATCTGAGAAAGTGAATCAGGAAATGTATAAGCCACTATATATCATCTGTTAAGTGTTGGTGTGCGTGTGTGTGAGCGTGTGACAGAGAAGGGGGTAGCGAAAGCAAGAGTGAGAGATTATCCCATTCTCCATTTGGCTGTGTAATACCTTGGTGTATGTGTAGCTGCCCAGGGGGAAGACAGAAGGTATCATTGTAAAGTCGTCAGTTGGATTCCTCTGCCACGACCATGTAATGACAGCATGTTTGACATGAGGACAGCAGTGTAACTGATAACACTGATCGCTCAGTGCCAGGATCTTACAGAAGCACACACCAGACAATCCTGGGTGTTTAAAACCCAGCTCCACTCACACTTACTTCCTGATTTTACTGTAGAAACATTCATAATACAGAGGCAGAGAGTAGTGATGTAGGAGATCACTGAACCAGTTGTAAAACTAATGCCCCATTTTCTCAATAATCTTACAAACAAGGGGTAATGTATGGAGTAATGTATGTAACGGCACTTGGGGAAATCAGAAAATTGATTTTTTTTATGGCCAAAACATGCATGCTTTCACTGGCATCCATTTTTGGACTTGGATCTATTTTGCAGTACCAATGCCAAACTACAAAATAATATAAAAAAAGTCAGACTGATTTAAGTGGTGTTTGTTCTGTTGGTAGTGTCCCATTAGTGTTATCGTTGAGGAGAGAGACCGTCAGATTGCACACACACTTAATAATATACACTTCAAAAGAGATTGTGTGCAGGACAGTCACCTGGTACTATCAGTGCTTGTGTTTCCTGTAATTTCTTTTGAGCACCATTTTGCCATTGATAAGGACACCGTTTTTCCACATGTCTGGTCCTAAGCTGCAGCGTGACTGCGCAAACTCCTTTCAGCAGGCGACCGTTCCAGTTTCAGGCCGCTAATCTCTCCCCCGGCTCCGCACTTCCTCTGGCGTTAACGAGCTGATAGACCCTGCGTCCCACTGACGCTGTGAGTTCTCACCTGCCCACACAAGTCAAACAAGCCACGCTGGCGAAGAAATGAAAATTTTGCGAAGGGAAGGGATGAGAAATGCTGTGGAGATCACAGCAGGAGCTGGTTGTGTGGGAGGTGCTTTTGAAGTCTTTGCAGGCTTGAATATATATTTTCCTGCTCTTTTTTTCGTTTTGTGACTAAGCGGATCCATAAGTTTTCAGATATACTTTTGAAACTAGCAAGTCCCAAAAGTACCACTTGTTACCAGTGCAGGCTCCTCTCCCCTCGCCCTTTGTCTGTCTTTGTCTCTCTCTTTTTCTTCCTTTCTGTCTTTCTGGGTGTGTCTATTGGGAGATGCCATTACTGATCACACAGGAAGTGTTTTCACATAAGAATAGTTTCGCTTCCCTTTTTTCCCCTCAGATATTGCAAGAAAAAACAGTTAAAAAGCGCATTTACAGTTACAGTATATTCTCATTAAGTGCAGTTTAAAATCATGATTACATTGTCTTACTTGCATTTTAGATTTTTTTACAGTTTAGAATTTAGGTTTAGTTTTTAATGTACTACATAAACAAGTTGTCTGACCGTCCTGTCTGTTGATGCTAATCTGAATGCTAATTTCCTGTCTGTGTGTGCAGGTGGGATTCCTAAGGACCCAGCATAAGTATGAGATTGTCTTCACACTTCCAGAGCTGCCATTCCTGGGGAAGGATGTGTGCCCAGCCCCTGTGCCCAACCCCCACTTGAGAATCACTGACATCAAGCTTACGCCAGAGGGTATGGCGGTCCACCCCACCCACCCTCCACCTCAGCACCAGAGCTCCACACAGTGCTTGTCATCATTATCTTCACCATTAGCTTTGCAGACGCAAATGTTTTTACTCTTACGGTTAATCCCTTCAGGTGAATTAACACAACACAGATCAGGGTCTACTTATTTTATTAGGCAGGTTGTACTATTAATTATTAATAAGGACTGGTTTTGTCATGGATGTAAACCTACACCCCACTGGGTAAATGAGTTAATGTGACCGTAATGTAACGGAAGAGTCTGAAGCAGCAGGTTGATCTGCCCATATCCTGATGGCTGCTTGTCACTGTCCTAATTAGATGATGTGTTCCCTTAAGTTAACCCCTGACAACAGGCAGTACGACACAGACTGGTGCCTCCATCAGTGAAACAGGACAGAATTGGGGACAAGCTGCTCTCCTTTTCACGGGCTTGTGTATTTGGAAGGGTCATTCCCCAGCAATACTCTCTTATTTGATTTAGATTTTTTGGATTACTGTATATTTGTAATTTTTCAGATTTATTTGTATGATTAGTGTGTATATAGATTTGTTATTATGAAGCTATCTGGCCCTTCACGTTAAACAAATGTCTCCATATTAAATAAATCCTGCTATAGCTGCAGCAGCCGTGAGCCCATAGCTTAGAGTGTGACCGATAGCTGTGACTACATTGGCCCAGGAAGTGGATTTGCTGTTGCAGGCCTTGCACTCTGATTGCTGCACAAATGGCCCAATTTGCTGTGGCTTGAATTGGCCTCCACACTCTGCCATGGACATTTTCACCGCCAGGTAGAATTCGTTCTGCACCAAGACAGCGTAAATACACATAGGCGCATTAACACTGCCTCTCACTCACAAAAAACACACACACACACACATCCAGGAGGGTATGTTTCTATCCTCTTTGAAGTAGGAATGGCACCTAAAGTATCGGATCTTTAATTAAAAGCTTGAGGCTGTGTCTAGCCCTGCTGTTGTGTAGACCCTTTTCTAGGTCATCAGTGCAGAAACAAAGCATTTGTGTGATACTGTTCATCTAAATGATCAATCGGTCTGTTAGTAAATCTGCATCTTTTTTTTTTCATTCTGCCATTTACAATGAGGTCACACAGCACTTAACAGCATGCTTGTCCCAGAAGGAAAAAGTAACATTTAGTTTGGGGAAAAGTAATTACTAAAGATTGCAGAAGAATTGCATGTTAATACACTGATCATAAACAGGAGAAAATGGTCACCTGAATTTCTAAGATGAGCAATAACAGACTGTCACTTTGAGGTGACCTTGGATACCTGCAGATTACTCTTAATTATCACTTACAAGAATGTCCACACAACTCTTGCCTCCTCACATTCATCTTGTGAGTCATAGGTTTGAAAAATTGGTTGATTGAGGGAAGTCTGTAAATACTCCAAAGGTTAGTGGGAAGGAGGGGAGGGGAGTAAGGGTTTGATATAAGGGTCGGGGTAGTCTGTACCAAGTTGGCCTCAATGTATTGTGACCCTGAGAGGATGAGGATTCCCAGTTACAGACAAAAGTCCTGTAAAAAGGTGTCATAGGTGTCTGCAAGGCTCGTGGTGAAAATACACAAGTTCTGAAGAATTTGAATCCTTCATAATTAAAAGTCACTCCATCACTATAATGAAATGGACACAACCGTTTTCAGCTGTTTCCTAGCAACATCTGTTGCCAATATCTAAGGCTGAACTCACAAATGAAGACAGAATATACCAAGAAGTAATGTTTTCCTGTTCGGTCCATCTAGCCAGTGTATGTTTCTGTCAGTCTGTTCTATGTATAAGGTTCTAATAAAGTTGTGAAAAAATAAATACTCATTTTTGTTCAAAAGTGGTCACATTAGAATTTAGTGAATGCATCAAGAACAGCTTGAAAAAGAAAGAAAAACAGTGTAGAAATGATGGGAGAATCCACCAGAAGCAATAAAGTAACTGAGCGGGTTTAGATGAAATGAGAAGGGATGGCGGATTGGGGTTCCCCTGCAGTGAAGGAAATTGGATGAGGGAGAGCCTAGCCGGCAGACAGAGTGGGTGCAGTCAGCAGTGGAGGAAGGGTGACCATGTGAAACACCAAATTACACAGATCAGCATTTTACTGACGGAATTTACAGAACTCTTATGTGTCTGTGTGCGGATGATCCTGCCAGAATTGTGTATTGCTGTGCGCATGTAAAATCTGACTGACTGGTCATTTCAGAGAATCCTAATCGGCTGGTTTTGATATTTCATTGAGCGCGCACATCTGACATATGGCTTTATCCACCCGTGGGTGATTAAAAGTATCCAAAGCGCCAGATATATGAGAAACTGAGCCAGTTACCGGCTTAGTTTTCTGGTGAGAAAAGCAGAGTCCAGATCAGAAGGGATCAAGCAGACTGGGCTGGGAAAGAGACGTGGGGAGTGAGAGACGGACAGCTCATCTGAGGGCGTCAGATGGAAGGCGGGACACAGCGTTTCTCAGGTCTAGGTGGATAAAGCAGGCGTTGTACTGAAAAGAATGTGACAAAGACAGGATGGAGCTGGAGGATACTGTAGTTTTAAAAAGACTGAAGTTTTTAGAAGAGCTCAGCAAAGGAAGAAAAAAAGGAAAATGATTAAAAACAAATGCAGACTGTTAGTCAGTGAAGCTTGGCTCTTGTGTAGGCAGTGTAAGGACTGAAATGGCTAAGGAGGAGAGACAGGGCCAGCATCAGCATTAACTGGATATAGACATCATCAGGAGATGATGATGGGGTATGGAGCTGTGTTTATGGTTTCACTAGTGGAGGAATCAATGTTGGAAACACCTGGAGGGCAGAAATAGTTCATATTGAGCTGAGGGAAATATCTATATTTGGTCCAGAATATATCAGGAGATGACTGGCGTGCTGGGAAAGCCAGAGAGAGAGAGAAGGAACACTCAGAAATAGAACCAAGAGGAAAAAAAAGGTGAGCTTCTCACTTAACTTGAGCAGTAGTGTCAGACCTGGCTAACAATATTCCCAAACAAGAGCACCTGACATCCCCAGCTTCCAATCCTAACCAAGTGCTTATAATACACAGGCAATTAGCACATTTCTATGGTGTTAAAACATTGCACCCGACGAGGATGGGATTCGAACCCACGCGTGCAGAGCACAATGGATTAGCAGTCCATCGCCTTAACCACTCGGCCACCTCGTCTACCTTGTGAAGTGCTGTGGGATTTTTCTCCATACTATTGATCCAGCATACTATGAATCTTGTGAATATCTGCTATGGAGAGTGGGGAAAGCTTCTGTAACTCCTGACCAGCAAGCATGAATGCAACACATCCAAAGCATCAGAAATAACAGGGCTAATCTGTGCTAAAATTCAACATAAATAATGCATTCATAATTAGCCATAAAAAGAAACTCAAAAACAAGTACCATAACCAACAGCACAGAATACTGAAAACCTGTTTTCCTGACCTTTCTGGGTTTTGTCCAGGTGGTGTGAGAGTGACCTGTGAGTACATGGCTCACCAGGAGGGGGTGCTGCAGGAGGAGATGGTGCTGGTGAGCGAGAGCAAGGAGGATGCCTGTCTGCGGGTGCGGGTGCAAGCCCGTGTCATGGGTAGTGTGGTCACCATGGCAACAGGTACAAGCGGTCAGAACAGGAGCGTTGAGAGTGATTTATGTCTGGAATTGGGTAACCGCAGGGAATAAACCATTTTAATTTACATTATAATAACATTTAATAAAATGAATAACATCTTTCATGTTCTATCTTGTAACATCAAATGTCTTTTAAAGGAAATTAAGCAAGTGTTGCAGTCCTAGATTGTGTAGCATTGTCTTGCCTGGTTGTATGCTGCCATCTGCTGGTCATACTTCTGGGTGTTTTTTTGGGTGTTAATTTTGGCTCTTTGAAGAAACACAGAGTACAGTATGTGGCATTTCTTTTTAAGGTACTGCAGTGGGCAGGGCTGATGATGTGGCTCAGGTCAGGGAAAGAGTCTCACTTCTGCAGAAACTGCAGCTGAGATGCTCTTCAAAGCTGAACAGTGTTGACTGAGAGGTAAACCCTGCCCCTACCCTGAGGTCTCTCTGTGCTCTCTCTGCAGATCGGCACCATGGGACACCCATGCTGCTGGAAGGGGTGCGGTGTGTGGGGGCAGAGCTGGAGTATGACTCAGAGCAGAGCGACTGGCAGGGGTTCGACTAGCCCTGCCCTTCCCAAACCCTCGCAGCACATGAAGTTTGGCCCTCTCCACACACAAATACACACACACACACTACCATGTATACACACCCATGCACACCCACACACTAGCAAGCACTCATACACACACACACATGCACACACACACACATAGATATGCTCACACAAAAAATGAGTGCATTTCACATTTTCTAAAATTTCTATTTCTCTTTTTCTTCTGCCTTGGATGCTGGCATGAATCAGAATCAGGATTTGAGAAGGAAGTGGCTGTGGAATGTGTTTACCCTTTTCGTCTAGTAATCATTTGGATTGGATTTGGCATAACTGACTATGATTGTTTTAAATCCAATGCTCTTGTATTTACCTCCTGCCATCTCTAAATTTTGAAAGCATCCAGCACTGCCTGATCCCTATTTTAAATTCACCAGCTGCATTTCCATTTGACCACCAGGTGGCACCAAAGCCCAAACAGTCAATGAAGGGAGTCTCCTTTTTGCCTAATGTCTGCCTACAGTTCCAATATCTGAAGAACAAGCAGTACTGCAGGAGATGGGTAGATCACATTCACCAACATTTAATTTTTATTCGCCTTCTTTGCCCAACTTTGGTCCAAGGGCCTTGGCCTTCCACCTCTTCATTAAATCAGAAACTTTACTTAAAATGGTCAGCTGATTTAGTTGAGACATTTCACCATTAGCTCTGTATTGTGGGCATTGCAGATGACCTCTACACCTAAAGTGGATGTGGGCAAGCTGTGGATTTGGGTTTGTTTTTCTTTGTTGGTGGTGTTGTTGTTTAACTTTGTACATAACTGTGCTTCATGAAACTTAAGAAAAGTCCAGCTTTGCAAAGTGCCTGATCCTTCCACCACTCACTGTCCTCTGCCAGCGCTCCTGCGGTAGTATACCCAGGAGCTGTTCCTGGAGTGAGACTGCTCCTCTATCTGCTGGGGTTACATCCAGCCCCACACAGTCACTCCACACCCCCCGCTAGTAGTAACCAGTTGTTACACTTTTATTTAATGCTTTTTTTTAAGTCATGATGAAGCAATAACTCTTTCCCATTAAGTCAGAGACCTGAGCCCTTGGCGTTTACTGGTAGAGTAAATTCAGGGACAGCCACATAATACATACCTTTCCACTGTGAAAAATCACAGTTTTAGCACAGCAAATTTCACCCTCTTTTTCAGAGAGCAGCAGAACTGCCATTTGCGGTACAATTTCAGCTTTCCTGGATGGTATGGGTTTAAAAATTGTGGGGTTTAAAGATTGTTCTGTAAGTGCCATAAATGGCAGGTTTAAAAGGTGTATGTAGGAAAAAAAAAGGTAGCCTCATTGCGATGGCCCCCACCACAGCCTCACTGATGGTGTGTTACCGCTCTAGGGCTCCATCCTTACCCTGGAGATCCAAGCATAATATGACAGAGACATGTTAAATCGCTTAACTCCTGTGTCAGTAGACCTCAGAGAAACTAGCACTCCCCATTTTGAAGCTTCTGACTTTCGCCATTGTTTGTTTGTTAATTTGCATAAGGCGTTTATTCACCGAGCTAAATAAGGACTGTGCACTGGAATCCGGACTGAAAGAGTAAGGATATTGGGGCCGTACCCACCAGGCAAGTGCACCCGGGAGGACCCAGACCAGGAAACGCAACTCTGTGGCCTGCGCTCCTAGCATTTCTCTCATTCTGCGCGCACTGAATGTCTCCTAGCCTTAACTGAAGAACAAACGTCCCTTTCCTTCTCCTCTTTTTTTTTTTTTTTTTTTTTTTTTTGGATGTACATATTTGTTTCATCAGGTTGTAAGTTTACGTTACTGTGAATGCACTGTTCTCTCTCTTTGCTTCTGCCCGGCCCTTCCTGTCGACAAGATGAAGAATGAGCTATAAAGCTGTACAATCACTTCTTCGTGATGAGGTGAGATGACTGCAGCCTGTTACAGCTGCTAGCCCCAGTTAAAGATGAAATGTGAAGCAGTGCTCTTTATGGGGCATGCTGATGGTACACACAGGCAGGCGTAAAGCCATGTGTTAATGTGTCTTTCTGGAAACGTGCTGTATCTGCCCTGTCTGTTGTATTTCTGTACATGTCCTACTGTTTTTGTGCCAGCTTTTTAAAATAAAAATGTAGAAAAAATTACAATAATTACACAGCTGTGATGTTGAATGCCTGCAGTGTGGTGCTCTATCACAAGTCGTGTCACCAAACAGGAAGGGAAGAGAAACCATCTGTCTCATGACAGGAAGTAACCATACAATTGAAAGGCAGGGTATGTACATTTTCTCAGTGTGGTGCCACAGTGTATTTAATCTGGACTTGGGAAATACAGGTTTGAAAGCATTTGCCCATATATAAAATAGTCTGGAAGGCAGGGCACATCGAAAGAGTACAGAAATTGCATAGGCCATATATAAAGTCATATATATTCCTACTAGAAGACCACAGGCATTTTGAAAAAGTATTTTCAATAAATATGTTACGGGCTTGCAGTTTTTCATCCTCAAAAACATTTTAACAAAGAATTTTGTTTCAAGAGTGAAACAATGGATGCGTAGAGAGAGCTCATGCTTTTCTTTGGCTATCCACAAGGGCCAGACCTCCCTACCACTTAAAATCTTTAAACATTTACCGCAGTGTTGACCAATCCTGGCCCTGGAGAGCTTCAGGATGTGTTGGCTCTTGTCACACAGCATTTATCTGTGTACTCAGGTAAGATAATTCAACAATCATCTCACCTGACCCTTTTTTGGGTGTGAACTTGCTGCTGATTGTAAAGCCAGAGCAAAAGACAGCACACCCTGACGCTACCCAGTACTGGCTACCCCCTGGGTACAGTGTTTATTAACACACAGGTAACAAACTGCACTCTGAACTTTTCTCTTCAGCCTTTAAAGTAACCAAGACCATATAAAGCCTCCAGACAGGAGTGCTCATCCAGAAACTGATTTCATCTGTCAACAGCTTAACCTTATTATGATAAAATAAAATGAAAAAATGACTTAAGATCAGTACTCATACACTACTAAATTGCTCTTTGAATACGGATCCAGATGGGCACAGTTCTCACACTGAAAATGTAATTTATGGTAATGAGATATTAATTGAAAAGTGGTTGAGAGTTCAAAGTTGTGTATGAGAAGTACCATTAGTGCCATTTGCAGTACGTTTAGATTGTTTCACACTTTAATTATGAAACTCGCCGATCAAATTAAAAATGTTGTCTTACATACCTTCTACAGTAGATCACAAAGCAGATTAATTTCACTCAGTTGGAGATTCAGTGTTTATACATTAAGCTTTAAATTTTCATGAGTTAAAGCAATGTAATTTTTTTGTGTCTCAGGGTTTGGAATGCACTGCAGGTGAATGTAGATATGGTCGTCTTTGAAGATACTAAAAATACTAAAAGATACTCTCTCTCAAAAAATGTCCTACAGTTACTATGAAGACAAAAGTATTGTAGGAAACAATTATTATACTAGTTAAGGAACTGGAGACATGAAGCGCAGGACTTTCTGAATTGTACCCTTAAATATCCTGATCTGCATCATTCAACTACACATTTCACTCGTAGGCACAGTATGTAACATGGAAGCAGTGCGCGCTCTGCCAGGATTCTTCGGCCTGGTGCAGCTTGTGGCTGTGATCAGCCGATTGCATTCCGTGTATTTGCCATGACCACATCTTATGCAGTGAATACCAGGCAGACTGAGTCAGACAAAGAGGTTAGGAGCAGTAGGAAAGTGTAAATAGACATGTATAGAGTTGTGCGTTGCTACAGCGGCAGGTCAAAGCAGAAACTGACACCCTGCATTCCAGCATGGGAGTGCAGACCTCAGCAGCAGCCAGTGTGTCCACATTCACTCCACCTTGTGTCCACAGGCCCAACCTGTAGCCATGCCACTTTCACTGATCCAAATTGTATAAGGCCATCTCTGAGCAGGTCAACACGTCCTCATTTCCTCCCCATCACGTACTACCTGACCTTTTTTTGTTTTTGGTCTTGGGGGTGGGGGTGGGGGGTTAGCTTGGTTCTCTCTGGTCCATGCCCAATCAAAAGCAGGCGACCTGCCCTTAGCGGCCGCAAATTAAAACTTTCTCAAATGCAACAAGGGCACCTTCTGTGTCTGAGGCCCCTTTGTTTCAACCCTGCAAAAGCCTGACACTCTGTTCTGGGTCGTGCTTTGCAATTAGCAGGTGGGCACGATGGCCGGTTCCGTCTGCACATTCGTTCCCCCTCCTCTCTCTGATGACGAAGCTCCAGCCGGTCAGTGTTCCCCTGTGTTCTCCTCCAGTGTGTACGGAAGCTGATATCTGATCATCTCTTCCTGTGCTTTACTGAACCAAACCACAACCCCCATTCCTCTACCGCAAAACTGCAGCTCCATAATGAGTCTGGTCTGGATAAGGTCAGGCAAAAAAACACTAAGTAAATCTCTCACTTTGCCACTTTGCCTGATTCTACAAGTTCATTACCATTTTCTCGGATCTGGACTTCACAAGCTTCTTGGGTAAACCTATTTACATCCTTTAAAAACACACATTTAAGATTCAGTATCTTCTGTCATGCTTGACAATTCCACAATGGTCAGTAGCATAGAGGCATCTTTTAAGAAAACAGAACTTATCACCAGGTGTGAAAGGGAAGTGTGGAGATATGTATTTTATATTTTGTAAAAATGTAGAATCTTTTACACTGCTTATATAATACTTATAGACACTGCTATGCTCACTCAAGTAGAAGTTTAATCATAACTGCAGTACTCTACGTATTTGTATGGATTTACACTTTATTGTTATAAAATATTTTTTTGTTATCCAGTCAACTTCTGGACTAAGAGGATTTGTTCACTTCATGCACTGATCATGAAGTACATTTTCAGATGCTAAGTTCATCGCAGAGGTTAGTCCCACGTGTGCCTTTCCACCAAGCACAAGAGGTGGTGGCGGTGAAGATGACGATGAAGATGTACGGTTATTTGTTTATAAAGTACATGCAGATAGCATTTAAGTTAACAAAGCCTTTGTTGTACAAAATGTCTGTGTAATAAACTTCTGCTTGAGTTTAATTTACGTTTTGGAAAATGTAGAAACTGTCATAAAGGAGTCATTTAGCCTCCAGTTTCCAGCAGCACGTCATTTCTGATTCGTTCACTAAACCAAGGATTAAAGAAAACGGTCAAGTAGTGCAATTGCTATTTTTTACGTATAATTTGAAGACGTTTTTAAACTTAGAAAATGTTTGACGAGATTGCATTGCTTTAAATGCAACAATTATGCATTCTGCTGTATTTTACACACAGCATAGACCACCACAATATAAATAAAATCGCAATCAGTTCGTTTAGTTGGATGAAAATGTCTGTTACTCGGGAAGCAAAAGGAAAAGGGAAGATTATTACATTTATTTCCTTTAATATATGTTCTTTAACATCATTTTAATTAAATAAGGGATGCAACGAAAATACACGCAGCTTGCTTTCTACAAGGAGAGACAGACACATTTCGAGGTTAACTCTGTTAAGAAACGAGTCTGGTCAAGAAACGTTAAGCAAAAAAGTGTGATTTATTCAGTTATACATATCATTAATGATAATAACATTGACATATTAACAACTTAAAGTCATTGCTAAAAATGTCTTTTTTACTGCGAACCTAATGGTTATGTTGGTGGTTAATTAACTTTTGTATTGTTGGCATTTAAAAGCTAAGAGTACTATTAATAATAATGAAATATTGTAATTGCAAATGTTCGCCTTTATTAAAATATTTTTTTTTGCATAAAACTATGTGTATAGGCTACAGCACTTTTTACTTCATGCTGCACCTTCCATGCCGCGATATCCTATTATGGTACAGTGCCGACTCCTCTCCTAAATATATTTCATAATGTATTTGTCTGAAACTGAAACACTATTGGCATAGCTGTCTTATTTTTTGTTATATCTAATGAATGTATGCAGTTAATTGTGCCTCTCGGCTGCAGCTGCATGTATGCTCAAAGCAAATTTCCAATACTTGTCCATGTTCACGTTGTCCTAAATGTTCGTTTATTGCGTTTCTGCATTTAAGACACAGAAAGTTAATTAAATTTATGCGGCATTAATAGCTGCCGATAAATTTATACACACATTGATTGATATGGAATATCTACTTTATTTAAATGAAAGGTATACATTTACACTGCGAGGAAAAAAAGTGTTTTTCTTCATATTAAATGAAAAAAAAAACATTGTCCATGGCTTGTATGGCTTAAATTCCTCAAAACACTTAAAATATTCAGGGAAAATAAACAGTCTACAAATTAACAGTCCCAAAATATACGTTCTCTGCATCGCGTAAGCTTTTACATCTTACCCCTACTAAAGTGTTTTAGTAAACTAAACTTGTTTATAAAATGCATTTAGCCAAAGTCCCATTTTACCGATCTGTTGATCGCTGACCACGAGTTAACCATTTCCTGGAGTGGGTATTTGCGTAATTGGATTGTGACAACATAAAAGGAATCAAAATATTTTAATTTGTGAAAATTGGATTTCATTTAATCGGAGAATAGACAATTACCTTAGAAACGTATAGTCACGAATGGTACGGACCGCGGGGCCTCAGCTATTTGACAGTGACAGCAAGGGAGGTATGATTTACATCGCTATAACACCAGTTCCACAAAAGCACCTTTGGCCCTCGCAAAACCCCCTTCCCCACAGACAAACACACACAGATTCTCTCTCACACAAACACACACATTAATTTTAATGAATTTGAAATGAATAGTATTATTCCCTCTGAGCTTTGGTCCGTTTGTTTGCAGATGATAACCCCCAGCAAACCGTTTATATGGGGCACTTCTACACAGATCATACTGGATCGACAACACTGGATTTCCTCATACGTCCCCTAGGCCGTGTTTCCCAAAAGCTGCTATGGACATCGTAGCACTATGTGTATATTTGCTTAACTCGTACGATAAAGATTTCATGAGTGACATTTTCCGAAATTTTTGTAACTGCATTTGTGTATTACAATGAAAAGTTTCGTTTATTTAATCCGGGTGCTCTCCATTTGCTTTATGTCCAAAAGGATACTCGCAAAACAAAGTCAAGTAACCTATAATTTCCCGAAATCTATAATTTCCCGAAATTTATATAAAAACTATTGTCCAATTAATGGACCGAAATCAGACCTGCGCTAAGTGCATTTCCGCCAAAGTCTTACTCTGGGAATTATGAGTAACGTGGAAAATGCACTTAAGCGCAGGTAAAAGCAACAGACGTACCAAACAAAACATTTCATCGATGTTACTAATTAAATACACAAGGCATTACAAGGTAAAAATTCATAAATTAATTGTAACAATTATGTATATTTAATTTGAATACCAAAATTTAAATCAACTGTATTATAGCCTACTTACATATACTTAATTATTGCTCTTGCTGATAGTTTTCCGAACTCGTCAAACCCTACCTTAAATGTTAGTAAATTAATATACAAATGACAAAACAATAACATATAAATAGGCCTATTGTACTGATATTACAATCAAAGTATTTTGTTCTAATGTTATTTTAATATAAATGTCCTGTGAAAAGTTTGATTAACAAATGTTACCACATAGCCTGTGTATGCATAATACTGAGTACCTCATTCATGCATAATTTGACACGTGTTTGCCAATATTTGTGGCACTCAAAGACAAAATTTGCCTGCAACCAAGACCTACGTTGAAACAGAGCTACGTCCAGAACGCTATAAACTTTTATATTTACACTTTCCTTTTCAGTTCAAAAGGACGTACATAAATATGCCTCTCGGAAGACTCTATAAGATGGTTTTGCGGAAACCTTGAAAATCCGATACACTAAACTATTAATTGCTAGAGGCAAGTCCCTCGGTTACATCACAGTGTAGGTAGAACCAGCCAAGTCCCGTGCATAATGACACTGTATATTATTTATTATTCAGCCAAAATATAATGGATATACATGTTTTAATGTAGAGTAAAATAATTGATATCTTTTTTTGCCTCTTTGACATTTTGTGCAGAGAAAAAATAAATTACAAAATGTGACCAAGGGTCTGATTAAATCCGATCTAGTTAAAGCACCCCATTTACGTAACTGTTCGATTTTACTTGCACAACATGGCTTTATGTCCGCGACATTTCAGACACACATATTATTAGTAAAGAAGACGTAATCACGTTACGCTGAACTGTGCCACCCGTATGTCAAGAACAAATAGCCGACTTCAGACTTGAGTTACCGACTGCTTAGCGTATTTTCCGTGTACAAGCCGGGCCTCCAAGGTTATCATTATACAGAAAATATAGTTTCTCAGCGCGTACCTGAGGTCTGGATTTGGCTCAAAGAGCGGTTAAGTAAAATATGTGATCAGATATTATTTCAAATGAAGTTATGTCAGAATTTGATACCAAATCAATGTTTATGTTATAGCCATGTATTAAATTGGTATATTATTTCAAATGCATTTGTTTCTGAGAGACCTGGCGCACCTGGCACATGAGAAGACAGACAGCATAGCTCTGTTTAGCGTGTTTGTGTTTAGTCTATCCTTCACAAGACTTTTCTTGGTCTGCTGTAATGTTTTACATTACAGTGATGCATTGGGAAATTTACTGGACAATAATTACCCAAAAAATAAATGTACCCAATTGCAAAATAAAAACAAATCTCCTCCAAATGTAAGGTATTTTTCTTTCTGTTTTCATCTGCCATTGTGTTTCAGGACCAGTGGTCTGCAAAAATGTAATGTAAAAAAAATAAACATAATGGGCGCATAATCTGAGCCAGGTGACAAGTGATTACTTATTTCTACATGTTCTTACACTGTTTATTAAATGAATCACTTGCCGAAGTACCATTGTATAAGAAACTAACCGAGCACCATGTGTAAGGGTGCAGGACTATCTTATTTGGGATACAAACCTAGAGCTATCAGGATGACTGCTGCAACAAACCTCTCTTCATATTAACTACTCTTAACTGAGAAGTCATGACAGAAAAATATATAACGGAACTAAACTATAAAATGGAAAGCAAAACAGACTATATGTTGAATGTGGAACATTGAAACTTGTGTGAATAGATAATTGCTAGAATTCTCTATTCACACAAGTCTCACTGTTCACTTTCCAGGCCAAAACAATGCGGGGTCCACTTGCACAAAAACTGAAAACTTTCAGTGCGTGATCCCTCTACACAACCTGCGAGTGTTTCTGACAGTGTGCATCAATCCCTCTTGATGGCATCACTAAAAATGAGACACATTTTTCTAGGGGCAGGACACAAAGCCAAATGGCATGCCCTCCATCAGCAAGACTGTGACAAGAAGTACAGCCTGTCACTTCTGTGCCAAAAATAAGACTTGGCTGTGGTAAGGCCAATCTATATCACCTTCAAGCTGGTCTTATGTCCTTTATTGCACTTTTAAATCAACTGCAAAGAGAACCCACAAAGGCTTTTCTACAATTTGAATTCTGTTTCCTGAGAAACTCAACCTATTTTTTCAGTCTCAGCTCTTCATTAGTCCTTGACCCACAACTTCCATGCAGTACTTCTGGTGAAACATTAAAATACTTTCTGATGAATTTAAGGACCATTTCAAATGTTTTCAAGGACGACATTTGTATATAAAATGATCAAATTGACTTTATTAAAACCATTCCTTTTTCCTTCTGATTTGGAATATCCACATATCTATTGCTATTCAAAAGGTCCACTATAGTCTGTGCGATCACCTGAGACAGTGTTGACGGGCATACTCTCCATTCTAAAGCGTGCAATGCCAGCTGCCTCCCTCCATTCCACCACAGTATACAAGCAGAGCTTGCACAGACAGTAACTGCAGGAAGGCACTTTACATCCAACTCATGCGGAAAGACTGTGGGCACCCAAGTGAGCAGTGGGGGGGGTTGGGGGTGGGTCAGTCGCTGGAAATGGATGAGCTATGGACACCCTTGCTGACTGAATCCCTCCCCTCTCAGGGAGCTCTTGGGCAGCCAGCTATGGTCAACCCTGGCACAGCACTTTTCTGATGCCAGCCCATGGGGCCCACACAGTGCCTTATTGGGGTGAGCAGCCCAGCAGCGTCATAGCTTGTAGTTTTTCAACTTATTTTTCCAATTAGGTTCTCAATCTTGCAATGTATCTCATTTAACATGGAGGCTTAATGCTTTCAAGTAAGAGTAGTACACAGTACAGAGTCACAGATTAAACACTCCCATACAGCATGGAAAACCTGTCTCATGATGGCAAAGGTGCCAGAGTTACACTTAAGTTCCATGGTCACAGATGGTACCTTCTAAAACAGTTTATTCACAAAAATGGACAAAAAATGAATCTGTGTATGTAACAATACAATAAGACATCAAGTAAAAACACAACACACAACAGCAGATAGATAAACCTCTGGGTTAAGCACTATAAAAGTGAACAATGTTCTCTTCAGTTACTATGAATTCTCAAACAAACATTTGTAATTGTTTATAAAATCTACTATACTTTGATCTGAGTGGCATGAAATCTTGTACAATCTATGATCATCACTACACTGATGTCACAACAGCTATTATATAGAGCCCTTTTAAAGTAAAACACTTGGGGCCATATTTGTATTTTGTAGACTGTCTTACCCAACTTACAGATATTTTTTAAAAAGTCCATCTAAACAGCCTTACTCAAAGGTACAGACACAGTGCACTACAGAGGCATCGAATATGTAACCACCAATTTTCAAACCCAGCTCCTGGAACCTTACAGTACTCTACTACCCACGTGTGACCATGTCAGTACTGTAGGAACTACAGAAGTGCCCATGTCTCAGGCTGCAGGCAGCTGGAGGACCCATGGAATGGGCTCATTGAGAGGATCCAGGACATGGATAAAGAGGATGTGTTGGCCCCCCGCAGTGGTCCAGATTTTTATAAATAATTATTTGCTTAACAGCTGAAATAATCCGGAAAGACAGGCACAGCTTACATTTTTTTTTCCATATTATCAATTCATCCCATTGGATATTTTGCTGGAGCAATTCAGGTGAGTAAGAAGGCTGTGCCCCATCTGGGATTTGAGCCTGCAATCACATATGAATATGTACCCTGATAAGGTACTGTTCGAGTGTTCAGATGGGCCCCATGGGCTGGCTGTGCCAGGGCTGACCATAGCTGGCTGCCCGAGAGCTCTCTGAGAGGGAGGATTCAGTCAGCAAGGGTGTCCATAGCCCTTAAATCACTACACAACTCAGTCAAGCTGATATATTGTAGTATACATTGAAGAATTTGGACTGAGAGGTCTAACTAATGGGTGGGAGGGGTGACTGAATATTAATGGGGAAATGTTCAATGTAATGTTGTTCTGCACCAGTGCACCATGTCAAATATGTCCTGAGTAGCTGATACATTCACCACACCTCTGTGTGCCGATACGGAGAAGCTCAGCTGCATGTGCGTTGACACCTTTTACTATATGCACTTCAACATTTCTACACAAGAACTCAAAAAAGTAATAATCATCATTATCTTTGCAGCCTTCTTTCTGACATAAATATGAGAAGGTGTGGCGGTATGTTGGGTAAATTATGCAAAGACTTGAAAAATAATGCTTAAAATATGAGGATTTTTAGTAATTCGATACATAAACAACTCAGTCATTTCATTACTTACTATATGACGACATTTAAAAATGTGCAGTTTACTGATGCTGACAACAAAAGGCGAGGCATGTTATGTACTTTAAGTACTTTAGGTTGGTCTGCAAGGAAAAAAAAAACATGCACACAAACACACTTTTAAATGTTTTTCATAATTTGTTTTTCAATGAAAAGCTACGTCAACCTCTAATCTGCCACAAAATCTGCTATGAATCAGAAAAGGACAAAATACTTAAACACAATACAACCTATTCTGATATATTAAAAGAAGATGCACGACATACTGTAAAGACACTATAATTTCTCTGATTAAAACAGAGGCACATGTATGTTTCCCGAATCCATGTTTTCCATCTTATGCAACGCATTTTGTATATATATGACTTCACAAAAAAATGTAATATTTTATCTCAACATTAAATGCAACTCCTAACTCACAAACGCGCTCGTTAGTATTGATCAAGTAGATTACAATGAATTGGTCAACTCCTACTGCAGTACTACCTACCCTTTCTCTGTCCAGTAAGGTGTAGCTAAGGTGTTTATGTAAGCGCTAAACGTAAATGTTCACTGCATAACAGAATTTTATGCGGTTTTATGAGTTTCTCTCTTTTTTTGACAGTAGTTTTCCATTTTAACCCAGATATCTCCTAGTATTTACAAGGGGATACATCACAAAGTACATATAAGGATAGCCTGGCTCATTCGTCAATTTGGATTATTTTACCAGAATTCATACAATTTCCTAAAAACGTTTCATTTTGTTCACAAATAGTGCTGTTGGACAAATAGCCCAAAACACCATGGTACTGCATTGAATTGACCTATTGCATTCGGTCTTTTGAAAACATACCTGCACGAATAATAAAGGAATAGTACGTCTGACTTTAACATTGTATCCAGCTATTAAGATAATCTACGGCCGTTTAAGTATAAACCTGCTTGAAAATGCTCATTAAAAAACATAGCTATGGACGAAACATTTCTCACGCGCCGAGACGCAAAACGTCTTATTAACATTTAAATAATTGACTGTAGCCTGAGTAAAAAGATTATGGAAATACAAACAGTCTGCATACAAAATGTCTCCCTTATAGCTATAGCTACACCATCTATCTTTAGAGAACTGGACATAGCATGGAAAACATTTTCTGCACTCTGATTGGCTTGATGAACCAAAAAAAAGTATTATTATAGCCTATGTTTGTCGCCGTCTCTAGCCTATTGTGTTTTATGTGTCTTAATTCGACCATTTCATTACGCCACGGAGCGCATCCCTGCACGTTTCAGAATCAAGCTTGAGCAATTGTTGGCCTAATAGCAAAACAGAACTGTAAAGATTCTATTGTCACTATCACATATAAGCCATCCACTCAGCGCCTACTTTCATCCATTACGCCTACTTTCATCCATTACGCCGAAATAGCTGCATGTACCATTCGGAGCTCCTGGCCTTCCAAATTTAGATAAATAATTCGGGTTTCCCCGGCCTCTGGATAACACCTATCATCCGGTTTTGCACGTTCGCCCCCTTCTAAACGTGAACTTGTTTACCAATCAACTTCTTATCTGCTCAGACAGGAAATTGCGTAGTTGCTGACAGTCAATTTAAAAATGCAGCGTACTACTAGCTTAGAGGAGACATTAAAGATGATAAGACCGTCCTCTCGTCTCCCAGTTGAAATTTTTATTGTATTGATTTTTAAGCCGTACATGTTCTAAGAATTGGCAATCATTACCTATTTAATTCGGATTTCCAGTCCCGCCCCTGTTTCAACTGACAAGATATAAACTGACCATTTTTTTCTTTTTTCATCCCCCTTTCAGAACGTATTCCTCGCTGAGAGATAGTGTAACGTTAATCCAAAAACAGAGGACACTGTGCAGACCCTCAGACTCATAGCCATACACATCCTATCAGAACGCCGTTGATACAGAGTCCTGGGCGGGTAGCTAAAAGCACTAGCTTGCGACCCACCTCTCCCGTGGCTAGAGAAAGTTTCCGTTCGGGGATGTGTTGTGTTTAATTGTAACTGTTGGTTAAGCCGTCTTTCAATTGCTTTATACGTGGCAAAGCAGAGGAAGCACCTCCCCGCGCGCCTCTCTGACAGACCTGGAATTCATTGCCCTTGCATATGTACAATATGCATTTGTTGTTGAACGCGGTCCTATAGCTGAGGAGGGTCCTCCGGCTTGTCCAAGGGGCCCCCTCCTCCATCTTCTGCTCCCTCTACTCTTGCTTCAGCGACGGATTGAAAATCATGCCGAAGCACTCGCAAGGGTACTCGGTTCCTTCGTGGGGCATCGTGTCTGGTTTGTGACTGGATGTATCGCCGAGTAGCTACTTCTGCTTCTTACTTTGATATTCTTGCAAACAAAGAAGATTCATATCAGAAATCAAGAGTGCAGTGAAGACAAAAAAGAAACAACAAAGAAACAACACCGTTAATTCAATGTTTGATCAGGCCACGAGTATGGGCGATGGGGTCGCCGAGGACAGAAACCACCACTGTGGATCCAACTCGCTATGTCGTGATCGGGCGAAAGACAAGTGCCGCACCGAACTAGGGAGTCGGTCTCCCGCGCAGAGCAACACAGACACCCCCGGGACATCTGCGTCCACACCGACTTCTTCCAGCGAGGACGGACATGACAAACTTTTAGGAGTGGACCCAGACTACTGCAGAAGAATTCTTGTAAGGGGTAAGTCAATCTACTTTCGTCTAAACATTCACGACCATAGTCAAAATAGCCTTGCGCTGTTCTGTAATATTCATCTTCTAAAGTGGCTTCATTAGCCTCTAAATAATACACTTTATGTTCAATGTTTTCAATAAAAATAGACAAATAATTATACAAGAGGGGTAATGACTGTCGATGCTATAGATAATATTTGCTAAAGATAAGACTTTGAACGAGAATTTTTCGAAACGAAAAAAATTAGTGCAATATAATATTTATTGACATTTACAGTGAGTTTGCAGTTTAAACAATTCCGAAGGCTATATTTATTAACATTTTGGCATGTGTTGGCACATGGATTTTCAGTATAAATACAATGGAACCTATAATGCTTTTGTAATTAAAAAGAGGTAATCACCTAAATTTAAAATAGTTTTGTATTGAAAGTAATTTTCGATATAAAATTCATAATTGGAAGACTGTATAGCCCACGTAGTTGCACACATTCAGTGCCAACTAAATGTGTTGACATTGCGCTGAGTAACGAACATTGTTTTTAGGGGCCGCACTTAACACTTGAAGTGGCTTACTAACTCACTAATCAAACACTGATATATTTCCATTTTTTATGTTTTGTGTAATTAATTATCTAAATAACAAGGCAGTCTTTGTAAATTAAAAAGTAGAAATAATTTATTTTTGGTTCAACTTTGTTGTTGCTTATACTTTGTTCGATAATATTTGTATTTCAAACTGTCAACTATGTCAATGTAATTTACATTTAACAACAAATAACAAGGTATTTAATACTACAGAGATAGTTTCACTCATCATTTGTATTAAACTGTACGCGGTGAGTTCAAAACCAAGTGCCCGCAATTTGTAATGTACACTATATAATAGACAGATTGGTGAATTAGCTGAACTAGTCTTTAAATTTTAAAATAAAATTTTAAATACGTGACAATGCAACTGTGGATGGTATATATCTTTAAGGGAAAGTTAACAATTATATTCTATTTAATTATTTAAAATAAATGTGTTTTTTATGCTATATATGTGGTTGCATCATTTATAGAATATTCACAGTTTTTATTTTCTTTTTGAATCAGGAACGCTGTTAAACCTAAAATTAATGCATACATTACCCATATCTAAGATAAATTGTAAAGATTTAACAAAAGTAGAATTTACACTGAAATATAACTACACAAACATAAAAGGTGCATTAGAGAAATCTAACCATTTATCATGGCCTTGGCTGGTTGATAAGTGTTCTGTTATGGCAAGTTGTCTAGCGAATATGTTTTTACTGTCTGCCCAGTATCAGCCGAGGTATTGTACCCCAATACTAATATTCAGGTGATGTGTGTTCTTCTGGGGCTGTGTTATTGTTATTGTTTTATTACAATATAGACAGTGCCCTACACATGTTACAGTCTTGTCAGTTATATGGCATTTCATAATTGTGTCCACTGCTTTTTGTTAATTGGGATGAAAAGATGGAAATATATAATACTTTCAGATCCTATCTGTATTTTTTCTATTAACTGTAATTTTAGTAACAACATGGTGGTTGTTTTATTTTAGTGTCCTGTTGGATATGGAATTTAGTTTTTATTGAATAAATTAAAATTCATCCTGTTACCTGGGCATCTTATCTTCTTTTAAATACTCCACATTGAATTCTAAGTGCAGGGTGTGTACATGCATAGCCTGAAGTTTCACCAATACCCCGGAGCATTAAAATTCTCTACAGTATTTGCAGCCCCAGTTGTAGTTTTATGTTGTGATTGAAAATTATTTATGGATGTGAACAATGCCATTTGTAAATTAGATATTGCTCAAATTATATAGTAGTTGAAAATGTTCCAATTTACGTTCTAATACTGATAGTAAGACGACAGTGAGACAAGTGTGAGGTCTCCGTATCGGTAAGGGAGGGTAACCAATTGCTGCTACCCAAGAATTTTGATGAAAAGCGTCCCATCTAAGGCCCGCATTGTCTTTGCTAAGTCAGCAAAGGAAAAACACATTTGATATCCTACACTTCCGCTCAGTTCTCTTCAGCATGCACGCTGAGGTCTGCAATAGCCTACATAATTTGGTTTAATACCGACAATAGGGGGAGGAGATAAACGCCCAGCAATGGTAGCAATGATGGGACAAGACTGTGGACCGAGGGTTATTGGATGTGCTGAGGGGGATATGAACGGTTTTGGCAGAGTTGCTCGGGACACGGAGCTAAGCCCCGCAATCCTCGGTGTCACTATTTGTTTTTAAAGCTGAGGATTGAATGCGCTAGATACCTCGTGAGAACCGGGGTCACATAAAGGTCAGCAAGTCTGTGTAGTGGTCAGACTGATCAGATATGAACCACCGAAGATCCGATATAATTTTTTTTTTCTATTTCGTGTATCATATTTACGCTTTACACCAAAACTCAAATATTTCTAAATCAATTTAATTTTATCATGTAGAAGGAATAGGAGGTGATGATTGCCTCAAACATTGTTTTTGGACATAAGTGCGCCACATAATTCTAAGAATTCTAAAAGCCAGTCAATCCAATGCATGACTTAACTCTTAGGCAATGTATTCATTTTATAGTATTTTTGTCAAATGCAAAAGGCCTGAAAACACAACATGGTAAAGCTGTAGCGGTCGCAGTTGTTTGAATGATATACGTTGGAATAGACGGCAGTATTTACATTGATACAGATAATTAAACAATTTTCTTGGATGCATAGGCTATATCAGATTTCAAAGCATGAGGCTATTTCCTTTTAATGTATTTATTCACAATATTAAAAATTATGGAATTTTAGAGGGATCTGAATTTTTAGCACATGTCCTTACCCATACCGATGTAGGCAGACTTACACATTAGAAATTTAAACAGCTGCACTGGCTAATTAGGCAACCAAACAATTTCTCATTAATACTGTGGTCAGTGTACAACTAAATTGTCCCACCCGGTCTGAATACTATAACCGCTTCATGTTCAGCTGTTTTGTCTGTATTTTGATGTTCTTTTTGACAATTAAACTCAATGTGCTGTAAATTAAAAGATCTTGAGCACGCCTCCATGAGCAAAATATATTTATTGAATGCTAACGTACAAGTTATGTTCGTACCCTTGGCTGCTTGCTTTCCTGAAATAAATACAAGTTTTTGTTTAAGCAAATTTTTATTTTAAACAAAGGCTGCTTTTCTGCAGATAGTGGAGTTCTTTTGGTGACTCCTACAGTTTTTTGTTTGGCAGTAAAAAAAACTGGACTTCATTTAATATATTGGTAAGCTGTGTTTTACATCTTATTAAAAATGCGTTACTTGTCGGCTTTCGAATAGAATAGGTAATCTATTTGACCTTTATTTATTGGATTGCCTCTAGATGTATATAGTATTTCTGTTCATTATTATTATTATTATTCATGTGTTTACTTTGTTGTTGTTGTTGTCAATACTATTACTACTATTATATTAGCATGAAAATGTAGCCATTAATCATAAAATAATTGCAAAAAATGTTAATAACTTACATTGCCTAACATCATCTAAGTGAACAATACTGTTTGCAGCATTATTTATTTTCATAAGCAGGATAGACTAACACTTGTAAACACTTGGACACTTGGACCCAGAAGCGTTAAAAAAAGAGCGCCTCTGTACTCTTTAGACATGCAGCCGACAACAATCTAGTGGTGGGCCCGCTTTTGCTTGATTAATTTATCGTAGAATCTAGGCGTAAGCACCGTCTATGTACCAAATGTTATTTTTCATCACGTGGATAAATTTTTTAATTCTTAAATTTCATCTTCTGTAGAACATTTGAGAAAAGTATAATGACATTGCTTCTCTTATGATATAATCAGTCAGTTTGACAGACTTCAGTTTCGTTTATTAGAGAGTATACCTATGTAACGTAGATGCGGAAAATGCACCAGTCTGCTTCTTAAACGTTTTTGTTTCATTACTGTTTATTCCTCCATGAAACGAAGGTAGCAAATGCATTTTAATATTGAGTATGTTTAATGTTGAGCTATCTCTATTAAGTAAAATGATCACAATATTTTCATCGCAGAATTTGATACTGAACCTTGTGATGTTTTGGACATGTACAACCTTGTACAGCCTTTTGTACAAGTTGCACTCACGGCACATAACACAGTGTAGCATAAAACGCCATTAACGGTATGGATACATTTACATACTCATAAATACCTCGAATATAGGTTTTTAATATTGTTCTTTGAATAAGAAATGTGATGAATTCTCGTTAAGGTACTTAAATGAAGAAGAGATATTTAGGTAATATTACGGCTGGTTGTATGGTATTACATTTGGTCCTATAGCACTGTCCTGCAAATGAACATTCTACTCAATAAAGTTACATTTTATTGAAATGTGTTACATTTATTTACTTCCCCCTTCTATGTCCTAACCTATCTCTGAATGAGTTAACTTATCAAATTAAAGTTAACATTACCAAACTGCATAGCCTAGCACTAATAATATAGTCACATAAATCCTGTATGAACACTTCATAAATACAACAATCATGATGGCCTATGTATTGTTGTTTTGTGTAATCGTACGTAGGCTATTCAACGATTATGCATAGTGTTGTACTTTGTTTATGTAAAAATATATTTGTATGCCTTATTTACAGATGCCAAGGGGACAATCCGGGAGATCGTTCTGCCAAAGGGTCTTGACCTAGATCGGCCAAAACGTACTCGTACCTCTTTTACTGCGGAGCAACTGTACCGTCTTGAGCTCGAGTTCCAGCGCTGTCAGTACGTGGTTGGCCGAGAGCGCACCGAACTTGCAAGACAGCTCAACCTCTCGGAGACACAGGTTAGAGATACATTGGATGAAATACTTGAGTCGGCTCCTTGTTACACAAAATTTAAAGAGATTGAACGTCCTATATAATTATTAAAGGAAACACTGATTCTTATGAGAGATAAATAATGAGGCAGCTAAACACGCTGCAGAGGCTGCAATTGTTTCAGCGTTTTAGGACTGACTGTCTCACGAACACTATTTAAAAGTATGGTCGGCCTATTCAAAATTTTGAAATACAGTTTAAATTATGTTTTTGATTAGGTGTCTCACAATCCAGGATTTTATCTACAATTTGAAATAATTTAGATTTTGTGAGTAATTTGGCAGTCTGTGATCAGGGTGAGTTGAGGCCTACAGCTTGTGTGAGACCACCTGGTAGACTGTATTCCTACTCCCTTTAGATCTACTGCAGTTGAATTTTTTTCTTTGACTGTTCGTAGATCTCCTTTCTTCTCTTTCTATGAAACAGTACAGCATGTCACTGTTTTGTTTTAAATTTTTATCAATGGAGGGTAGTCTATGCCAAAATCACATTCTATGTTAAATTCACACTTTATTGAGACAGATACATACATACACATACACATGCACACACGCACACACACACACCCACACACTATATAACATTATATTACTATATACTTAGTAATAATAACTTTGTTAACCTTTAAAGAAGGCCTTGGGAAGTTATCCTCAGATTGCATTATGCCTTCACTTGCATAAGTTGACTGATGACTTTACACTGATATCCAAGTAATGGGTGTGATCTGGAAATGTGTTTGAAATTTCATTTTTGAGGAGAAGTAAATGTGGAGATTTGAAAGTCATGTGTGTTTGTTTGGGGGGGGGGGGGGTTCTGCACCAAAAACTATGTAATTTGTCTTCCATCCAAACTGCGCTCTGCACTAATGTTTAATGCATCAGTTTCTGAAGTGATGAACACTGCCGGTTTGTTGACTCATTATGTTGGACCCTTTCCGTTTTGGGTTAAATCAAAGTTAGGAAGGAAACACGAGCCTACCTTTTTAGAAGAGCAGGCCTTCTCCCACAATGTTGTCAAATTCTCCAATGTGAACTTGTCTCATACTGACATCCAAAAAGTTGCACAGATTCATGCTCATCACCACTTTGTAGGATTGGCCCATCTATCACGCTGAAATGAAAAGTTCTCTGGAAGGTTCAAGATGACCAGATTCCTCTTCTGATTTATCGATGAATTTCCGAATTTACATTTTCTACTGTTCCTCCTCGTTATCCCTGTTCACAGCAGTGTTTTTTATTCCATACGAGAATCTGATGAGCGGTGTGTGACATAGACTATGCCTGAACCTTGCAGGCGCATAGATTGCTACCTGCAGTTATCACATATTTGTCGTAGTTTCGTCAGCTTTATCACATGATTGCCCATGTTGTTCGATTGGGACTCGTTGTTCTTCCTTCACTTGCGGTCTCTCGTTTGGTCCAAGAGGGCTGCTCACATCAATGGAAGAACTTGCTGTCTGGCACGTTTTTCTCTGTAGAGGAGCTCCCTAGTTGCTGCGGGGCGTTCTTCTTTTAAACCTTTCTTTTGTTTAGTTTTGCACAGAAAACTACGTGCACAGTATATATATATATATTGTCTTGATAAAGAAACGATGTCTTATTTATTAAAAGCCCTGTTCGCCTCATTCCAAATTTATTTTTTGCATTCACACAATTTACCGATGTAATAACATATACATATAGTCCGTAATAACCTTTTTGTTGAGCAGTCCATTAAAATGTAATACAGTGAAACAAAATGGCGTTGTCTGCTGCGTTAATGTAGGCTATCTGTAATCTTTCGTGCGGAACTCTTTTAATATATACGACGTTTAACCATTCCCGTACTTAAAATCAAGCGGCTTGTATTGAAGGTTCTGAATGTGAATATTTAATTATTATCATTACATTTAGAAATAATGAAGCAGAAAACATCTACTTTAATGTTTATTTACTATGTATGATATGCGGTAATTGCATGATTGCATTTCTTTTTTCAAAATTATGAATATGTCTTCAAAAAATAAAGGGAGTTTATTTTTGAGTATTGTACATTTTCACATTCAACACTGACAATGCTTTGAGCCCGCTTACTTTTATATGATCTAATAGCATCACCAGATATTCATTGATCACCATATCCCAGTCTTTTATGTGATGCACTGTTTTCTGTGTTCCAATGAATGGCCTTACTCATAAGCAGTACTAAGGAATGCCAACCATTTTAAATATATGTGGGAACAGATTTATACTCAGCCCAGTGTGCCCACAAATTCAGATGAATGCACAAGAAACTGCAAAATTTTTGAACAAATGAAAAGTCAGCACATTTCTCTCCCCTCTTTATTTTATACATGCAGCATGAAGTGGGTCATGTAAGATATTTGGTCATTTCCCTGAAAAGCTGATTATTTGATGGACAAAAATAGTTTTTTTTTTTTTTTTTTTAAGGTGGACAGCGAAGAGGTGGACAGCGAAGGGGATAAAAATTTGTGACATCAGATGTCCACTCCAGTTTCCAAATCAATATATTACATTGTTGATGCTACAACATGTACTAAATATTAAAAAGCACAACTGCAATGTGTCTACATCCATATAGAAGAAAGATCCCATTTCACTGTAATAAAAAGAGAACCAAGTGATATACCTGTCAAAATTTAGCCTCTCCATTTGAATGGAAGTGTGTAAAACTTGTACTGTTTTTACACATTCAATTTTTTCCCCAATTTTACTATCTATTGAGTATTTTTAATTTAATGTCAATAATTTGTGCACTCGTGTAAAAATAAAACCAAGAGAGAATGTAATTGTAGCTGCAGGTCCATTGTTAAAAATGAGTCAGACACTACTGGCTTATTATTCCTCAGGCCCTGCTAATGTTTTTACTATGGAATATGCAATGAATGAGGTGGTGTGTGAGGGCAGCTCTGAACCCAATGGTTAATGGCCAAAGGGCCACATGGATAAATGTTTACCTCCCCCACACATGATTGACATGGCATTAAACAAGGTTCAAAGTGTTTGCACATCATTGCTAAGATCTGTTCAACTTCAACCAGAAATGTAGATTTCTTGAATGTCAGAAGCATATTGAGAATTTGATTGAAGGTTATTCTCCCAGACAGAAATCAAAAGTAATGGCAGAGCCCTTTTTGAAGAATATACTAAATATGGCTGGAACAATGACATGGAAAACATTGCAAGATTTCAAAAGCCATGCAACAGAAAAGAATACATAGAGCACACCCAACTATTAAATGGCCAGTATACACATGGTTTCATACATATTTGGTTTATTGAGTCATATCTATATGTGAATGTAATGTTTTATTCTTACAGATATTTTTGTGTCATCATTTCAAAGTAGTAAGACTTGGGCTGGGGTTAACGGAGGCAAACAGCCTGACTCCATTCAAAATAATATATAAATATTTTTTATTTCAGTGTGTCAGGTGTACAGCAACAAATTCATTTTTTATTTCAATGCATAGAATCAATGCATAAAAATACTTTGATATGAAGTTTTAACTTTCTGCTGGTCACAAAACTAAAATTTGATTCATTGTCAGTGTTGATAATATCACTTTGAAGGAGCAACTGGATAGAACATAGGTTTTTTCCTTTAGAAGGAAAACATCTTTGTATGTTTGTGTGTGTGTGTGTGTGTGTGTGTGTGTGTGTGTGTGTCTGTATGTGTGCACTTTTTGTAAACTGCATGATTTAAACAAAGGTAATATAAAAAACAAAAAAATAACGGTATCTTCTCTTGAAAAATGTGAATTATGGGCTGGATGGATAGATAGAATGCACTTCTTCAGGGCATATGCAGCTTTATCGAAACAGACTTCAGTATTTTTGCAGGCACATGCTATTCTATTTGAATAGAACACATTCCAAAGGACATATTTGCTCGTCTGCAATAAAATGTAACATACTCAAAGGAACTTACGCTTTAAAAGCTGTTTTGATTGAATTGCACATTGCCCTTAAAAAGACAAAGTGTGGAAGGGACAAAAGAAGAGAAATCCCATATCTCTTTTACACCCTTTGTCCTCCTTAGCATGAGTGTACACATGGTTTCATGGTTGTTGTTATTGATGTTGTTGTTGTTCAAAGATCATACATGCAGTGGTAGGAATGCACCATCATTCTGACGAGCTTTGTGAGGCTTTAGTTTAAATTGAAGTAAGTAACCTGATGAGGAAATTCAAAGGTTTTTTACAGCATTGTAATAGCATAGTTATTTGGATACGCAGGTACTGCTGGAGCCCATCAGCTTTGTAGAACCTTTTCATGAGTGATATTTATGGAACCTTTCGTAAGTGATTTGATTCAGAACACAGATCTCCAAAAGAGGTTTCAGAGCAACTTGTGCAGTCAGGTTTGTTCCAGCCACAATAATTCAAAGCAGTGCACTTTAACATTGTATTCTTTACTAATATTACATGGGAGTTTATTTAGGGAATTTCTACATCTTCAGCTCCTGCTGCAAAACAAGTTGCCCTCTGGGACATGCAGCTTGAAACATAATAATGCATATTATTCGCCTTATGTCTGTTTATTTGTTAATATTTGCTTCAATGTTCAAATGTAACACTATGATCAGTATTAATCTCATTTTAGAAAGCAAATGCCAGGACCATTAGACGAAAGGAATACTATATCTCATATTAAATTTGTAAAATGTATCATGATATCATGGAAGGAATTAAATTATATCAAGCAAGTGTTTCTAGAATTAAGCTTCATATTGTGTCAATTGTTTAAATTTAATGTTTATCTGGTTAAAAAAAAAAAAGAAATAAAATAATTAATCTTTCTGGGAAAGTTAATGTGATGAACTTGCCATTAATATAATTTGAAATACAACAGTAACAAATTTTGTGTTGTCTGTGAGGTGAGATGAGTTCTGCTGTAGGGACATTGAGTAAATGCACCAGACTGTTGCTGGGAGCTGTTTGCAGGAGTTAGACATTGTCTCAATCCATAACAGGAGGACATGTAAACTTGTGAATTTTAGATTCATGAGAGTAATATAAGAGTCCTGCATAAAATGATAAACAATAATTAATTGGTATTATATTTATTGTGCCTGTACATCTGAGTAAATTAGTTTGGTGAGTAATTACTTTCCCAGAATAATAATGGAGTTTCACACAAAGGGGAGATTTGATTATTCTAGTAGATATTCTTAAACAAACTAATGTCCAAATATGAAATAATCTGAAATACCCACTCCCAATATCAATACACATTGCCTCCTAGAACAGTTTATGCCTGAAAAAGAAAATATGGGTGGCTGTTTGGTTGTGCAGTTTAAACTTCAGATTTTGATAGCAAAAGTTATCAGCACTTTTTATATAGGTTATAAATAAACATGAACATGCAGATTTTAACAATCTGAAATCCAGTAAAACAGAAAACTGTTTCAGAGCAACTGTTTCTAGCTTGTCTCAAGAACTTGTTAGCTAGCAAGTGATACATAAAATGCTTTCCCACTGAGGACAGCTCACTTGTTAGTTACTACATAGGTCACACAAAGTTATGGTACGTTACTTTAATTACACAGCTTTAAAACCAATGTGAATAATGATACATTTTGAAAACAATAATTCTTCAATATATTTATATAGTTGGATACTCAAAATGAAGTGTGATTACTGCAGTGTATTTGATCAGTAGTGTTCATCATTATCATCGCTACCAGGAGATTTTTTCAAGAGTGAATACATGTTTCGAAGAACGTATTCAAGGAAAAGGGTATCCCTTGTTTTATAGAAATGGTGATAAACTGGATGACTAGAAAGGAATTACTTGTTTCAATTCGACCTGTGTTTGCCCTGCAGTGGGATATTTACATTATGTTAAGTTCCACCATCTAGGTAGTTTGCTCAAAGAACCAATAATGCGTTGTCTGAGCAAAGCTGCTACCCACTTCATAAAAAATATATGATGCAAGGGTTTCATGCTCAATGTTTTTATCATTTTTTTGAACTTGCAGGTAGTTAGTAATAGTTGAGGACAACTGTTGATTGAGCACAGTCCATCCGATTGATAGCATGAATTATAGAACTTTCCTCAAGGATGTTCAACAAATGCAACATGTAAATATTTTTGTAGTTGTTAAAGATCACTCAGAAAAGAGAGACATTTAAGATGTGCCTCTACGTAAAAATGCAGTAGTCACAATAATGGTGTCTTGATTGATGGAATTTTTACAGACCCATTGTGAACACCACCTGAACCACTGTGCTGATCAGGTGGTGCTTGATTCCTGATCAGCCAAGGCTGTGATGGGGCTGGAGTCAGCTTGGGTGTAGCAGGTGTTTAAACTATTGAAAATGTATTGTCTGTTATTTATCACCTTTGTGTGCTGCAGGCTGGAATATTGTCAGGGCTGGTTTTGTATAGGATCTGCATTTGGTAATGCACATTTGGACTCCAAAATTTTGAATGCATGAGTTTCTCCAAACAATCTATGAATGCTGCTGTATCACAAAAAAAGACCCTTTTTAGTGCCACAGTGTAAACTCAGCCATGTCTGTTGATTTGGCTACAAGCGCAAAATGAAGGTACTGAATTTTTTTGTAATTTAATTTCTGGGTTTCAAAGACCAGACAAACCACTTTGTTAAAGAAAATGAAAAATGGTGTAGAGACAACAGGCTTGAACCAGGGAGGGAGAGTCTGGCTCAGCGAGTCATTCCCCACCTCACCACCCATTTGCAGCTCCCCAGATTGGTCGAATCACCTGCAGTCTGCCCCTGTCAGCTCCTCAAACTGCATAGTCCCCAGTGCAAATGGCCATGAGAGAGCTACAGAAGTGAAAAGAAGCAGCAGTTGGCCTCACATTTTCATATTTCTGTAATTCTGTTTCACCATATTTCTCTCCTTTAGGCTATTCTTGCACTTCAACCAGTGATATATGTACTTATCTTAGCATTGTCACTGTGCATAAGAATATCTGATAAATGTCTGTAATATAATATAATGCAATATGGCTTCATTGGAAGCAATAATTTTTCCTTCAGTTACCAGTTCCCTACATTACTGCAATATGACTATATTATTAAGTGTGTGCAATCCTGTGTCATGCTCATACTATGTGGTCACACAAGGTGCTACAGGAGAGCTAAACCTACCTGAAGGGAGGCATTTTACCCACTGGCAATTACCAGGCATAATTGCCTACTACACACCAAGCAATACTCATTCAGCAGGAATACTGGTTGACTCAACCCCATCCTACCATATTGGTATAGAGACAACTGTATTAATACCTGTATAACTGCAGGTTCCTGGTTATCATTAACAGGAGTGTAGCAAAGGCACTGGACTTACACCTCAAAGGTTGCAGGTTCATTTTCCAGAGTAATGTATCTCACTTGCTGAAGTAAACATCCACTTTTGTACATAGATCGTGTGTAATGAAACGTTAGCTCTGTAAGTCACTGTGGATAAAAGAACCCTGTAAATGTTATGTCACCATTTGCTAATAGCATAGCCAAAACTAACCTTGTCCAAGCTATGGAGGTCAAACTGAATTTTTAGCAAGCACATTTACGAATGGTACTACTCGGAAGTCAAAAATAAATTGCTGATGTTAAATTAATGATGTCGACTTTATAATGGTCAGTGGTAGCATCATGGTGATAAGGGAATGTGCATATATGGTTAGCAATATTGTATGAGTACATCTATAACACCTGGTCAGACAACTATGTAACCCTCACAGTTCATACTCAGCATATCAGACAAAATCAGAAGTGTGTCTGTTAAAACAATGAGCATGTAATTTGACATGCCATAAAGACAAACATAGTAAAAGAGTAAATCCCTCCTGCTACACCTCACTCCTGAATGAGCTCATTTGAGTTGTAAAATTCATATATTAATACCCAATACAATAATAAATGTATTCATACCATGGAATTTACAAGGACTGGTCTGATCAAGCAATGTTTGAAAACACAGAGAAATAATAAAAAAGCACAAAACATGTGCATTTCAAACCAAACCCAAGTCTCATTTTCACTCAGTAGTTGTTAAACTGGAATGTAACTCAAACGTTCAGGTCCGATTGCCCGGGAGACTACTGTCATTGCACCATTTGTGGAAACGAGTACTTAAGCTGGATTGTTTCACTAACTATAGACCTGTACAAATGGATAATGTGTGAAATGCAGGCTGTGAAAGTCACCCAGGGCAAGTCTGCAATTTATAAAGCAAATATATAATGTGGTGCAATGCACCGTAAGGTATTGAGCTTGCATATCACTTACATTTCCCAACCACTAGTCCGTTCCATCCACACACACTACCCCCACTTCATCAAACCAGCACTGGAATAGTCCCAAGAAATCCACTGAGTTCTGCATGCAGCTGATGTGAGGAGAGTTTTGCATTGGTGCATTTTGTCTGCATCTCATGCAGTCTGGCCCAAATGCTCAACTGAGTTAGGCTCTGCTTTTACCCAAGTAATGATCAAACACAGAAGCTTGAATTCTGCACCAAAAGTGGTGCATAACAGGATTTAGCTGACATCATTCAAAGAAATTGTGTTCACCCCCAGTTTAAAGAAAGTAGCCAAATCTTTGTTTCTTGTGAAAATACTGAATAGACGAGGATACCATCAAAATTTATTCCTAACTTTTACTTGCAACTGAATTAAAAGTGTTATGCTTTTTCTCTGCAAGAACAGTTCAGGAAGTTCGTTTTGAGAAATGAACACTTGAATTTAATTGTAAGCCAAAGTTAAGGACTAAAGTTGATCTTCTGCGACAGTTCAGCAAGTGCAACAATCACGAAAAAGAACTTGCCAAACAGTCCAGTGTCCAATAATGAAAATTACAACCACATAATCCTATTTTTTTTCCATCTTCCTGATTTTTTAAAAAATTTTTCCCTCGTATGTGCACTACGGGGTAAGACTTTTATTAGGTACCATTGCTGAGACGTGCTGTCCATTTCGTTCTTATGCCTTTTGAGTTCTGATGCTGTGGACTCGATTTTTACGCACTCTTTGCGCAGTTCCTCACATAGCTAGTTTCAGAAGTGTGATGCAATTTGCTAAATGCTGAATTAACACTGAAAAGCTGATTAGGTTCTGAATAGCTCGAGATCTAGTCTGTTGATTAATATTGTATTATTGTAAGAAAGGGTATATTGAGAATTGTGTCACACTTTCACACCTCTTACGTCACATTTGCTACAACTTTATAGGAATGCTTGGCCACTTTTATAAGTCTTTTGGCAGTTTTACGTAAACAAGCGTCTTCTACGAATATAGCTAATACACAGAATTAAATATATTGAAGAATAATGTGCGTTTTCGAGATAGACTTGTATGTAAATGCATACTTTAGCACTTCTCTTTCTATTTTTAAATAGAAATGTAAAACACGGACATGTACGTTGTGTGGTGATGGAAGATGTTTAATCAACAGTATGGCTCAATGATTTAATTTATTCTTACTTTTTGAGAGCAGCATTTCAGTGGGCACTGCATTTTCTCTGAGACGGTCCTATTAAGAGAGCCGAAGCTACTGTATGTGGTTCAATTACGTATGGCTTTTTGCAATTTTCTTTAACAAATCTAATGAAACATGTATTAATATTTATCGCTGTTCATGGGTATTTTAATTTACATATTCATTTGAACTCAGTATTCTCTGCAAGGTTAAATTTAAAAATTACCATTAATAAAAGTTCTAAGTGCAGCTAGCAAACCCAATTCATATTCATCAAACGTCACCTTCCTTTTCGCTAAAACCAGCCTACTTCTGTCCAATTTGAGTAATCTAGTTGGTTCACAGCACAGTGATGTTAGCGCGAGCGATGAGGATGGAGGAGCAGTGGAGTGCAGTTCACCATTTTAATAGGTTTAAGAGTTCGTACAATGGCACTTCTCAAATAAGTAACATCTGTTTTGGTTATATAGCCAGGTGTGAACGCGTGTCTTGTCATATGAAATAATATATATGGTGAAAAAACATTTGAGTTGAGAGAACTTGGGGGAACTAATGGTTTAATCAACTCTAAATGAAACACTTACGGCTAAATTAAGTTGTTCCCCTCCCAGTTAAATATTTTGCGTTTCAATGCGTTGAAAACGCAATGAAATGCATAGGCTACTTTAGGCTGTTTCACACATTGAACACCATGAAAAGCTGGTCTATCGTGCAGGAGTAGACTATACACTTTATAGCCTCACGTGCTTTCACACACGCGAATGCAGTCCGTTTTTAATTCCACTAGACCATTTGCTGCGTCAGGTTATTGTCCCACTCTGCGAGGATCAGAAAGTGGAAGCATTTCAGAAAAATCATAATGGTTTACTGGCTGTCTTGGTCAATACACCCACTTCATCGTTCTGTTGTATTTCCATGTTTTTCATATGTAAATGTTTTCCAGCATTGTATGCCCATTTTAGCATATAGCTATGTCTGAATTTGCTACACACACTGCCTTCACAATGGTGCTGAAAGAATGCACTTTGTACATGTGTTTAAACACCAATTGATAAAATCATTGCATTATTCCTGTGCTTTGTGTGAATGTATGTTATGCAGGATTGATGGAAAATATTTATAGCATATGATTATTTTAGTTGGGAATGTATATTTATATTTTAATAATCTATACCCAGCACGGATAACTGCTTCCAAATAGCGATTTTCGTGAAATCCTCATGATTATTATTATTGTACTTATCATCATCACGTTACCTATTGCATTGCTTAAATTTATTTAAACTGAGTTAAGGGTCAACAGCTTGTCAGTGTTAGTAATATTTTGAATATACTGTTATGTGTACTGCAGTGTTCGTTATATAAATAATGTCGTTACAAGAATAGCTAATTCCCATTTATTTCATTTTGTTTCATTGAATGTTTCTGTTTCCGCTTTAATTATGACGACGTTCTTAAGACACGGTTGATTGCTTTAAATTCATTGAATTGTATTTTGGCTTTCACTGAAGCTTTTGCAAAAACAACACAAAAACATAGCGTTTACAAATCTTGATAGGATTTTGTGGTCAAAGTCCAGAACTTTGAATCACCTCAGCTGTGAAACAGCGTTGCTTTTGTCAGTACATTTTTCTCCGTGTTTTTAGTTTCATCTTTCATTGAAGTTGAAAAATAAACATGTACGTTAAACTTTTTTAACTGATTACATTTATTGCACAAAATAACAATTAAATTGTATTATATATTGGCCAACTTTTACATATTAGCCTATTAATTATTATCTGATGGGTGGGGAAAAAACAAGAGGGTGATATTATCATGCTGAGGATCAACTGCGTCTGTCTGGAGACGTTCATGAACATTTAGGAACAAGCTCGAAGCAGAGCACAGAGAGCCTAATTCCTTCTGTCAGCAGGGCGCACAGCTCCAGAGTGTCACCGCCCTGCCTGTGACTTTGAGGCTACATATTCGTCGCCTGTGACATCTGCAAACTATGCAACCTGGTGTTTGCCTGTAGATTAAATGACGCGACGATGCCTGTTTTGTGCACTAACGGCTGCTATTAAGACAACATAGCATGCGCTTCTTTGTAGTACTACCCCCACACAAATGCCAGAATACATTATTTATTCACAGCGTCTTGCAAAAAAAAAATGCATTTTTAGGAGCATGTAAAAATGCTTAGGTATAAATATTTTCTCTCTAAACGATTTCCTTCAATATAGCTTAGAGAGCATCATGTAATTTTGAATTGAAATTTACGTTGGGTATAGCTTTGGATGGATTATTAAATGTAAAACTAGTTATTTGCTTTAGAAGTTGAGAAAAGACATATCTGTGGTTGCGGGATGCCCAACAGTAGTTTTTGCAGTCTTTTCGATTGCAAAATAATTATAAAATAGAATGAACATGTTTTTAAATACTTATTGCAAATATATATAAATATATATATTTATATTTCCCTATCATTTGATCAGTTTCAACTTTATGTAGTATGGAGCCGAATTTAGACGTCAGTGGTTAAAAAAATGCGTGATTTTTTATGCGTGATAATTTTCAAATTGAGGGGAGTTAGCCCTTAATCACAAGTGTATTGATATTTGCACATTATTTTTGCACACTACGCTGTTTTATTTACGGAACAGACGTTTAAATATAAAAACATGAGAATGACGTTTAAAAATCGTATTTATGTTATATATAACTAAATATAGCATTTAATGTCTTAGCATGTCTTTTTTAGGGTTTGTCTGTGAAAGGAATCTCTAAGGAATTGATCTTAAAGTCAAAGAAATAACCTAAATAAATGTGTAGAACTATAGCTTTCTCTTCTAGTTTGAAAACGGCACTTGACAAAAGTGTTCATTCCATCGAGTGTTTGTGCGTCTTGAATATTTTCCTGAGTTATTCGAAATAAGACAATATTTCCTAAAGTTTAAGCTAACGTAAATGAGCATTTTTTCTCTGTTAAAAATACATTTGTGAGTTTTAAATGATGTGAAAAGTGGTTTGTTCTTTAATTTTATTAACGAATTTAAGACAACAGCTAATGTTAAAAAAAAAAACTATGCTGATGTGTTGAATGGACGAATTTGAAAACACAAATGATTTATAAACCGAACATTTTTGGCGGGCTAGTTGGAACACGGTCAGGCATTCAGATTACCTGTGAATGATTCAGTCAAAATAAGTAATGGGAAGACCGAACGACAAAAACTTTGGCGATTCAGCCAATTTTATCTAGCATGTAAGTTCATCTTTCTCTCTGGCTGTTCATATATTTTTAGGAATTCGGAAATTACATATTTATAAACGGTGCACCTGGTGCACTGTTACACGCACCAGTGCGTCCAGGGTTGGCTGTGTATCTGTGCGGTTCTTGTGCAGAGAAGCCGTTTCTTCTGCAGGCTTGATTAATTACATTACACTTTTTGAGAGTCAAAGAAGGCAGCAACAGCTTCTTGGATACCCCTCAGCCTTTGCCCAGCCCCCATAGGCAGCGCCTACAGCCCCAGCTCCCAGCAGGTGGCTCCTATGCTCCAGTATAAAACAGTGGGAGGACCCGCGCGCCCTCAGCGCGCAAAGGATTTTCGAGAGGGTGTGCCACGCGCTGCCCGGAACCTTGCAGTAGATTGCACTGCACGAGGCCACAGCCGTATTTTGGATTCTCTGTAGTTTTTTAGACTAATGCAAAAGCATGAGCTGCACGTTAGGGCGGAATTAAGCAGATCTAATTATGGATTTTGTCATACTGCTGTGCTGTTCATTTTTTCATCCCTAATTAAATTCGTGTATTGTAAGGTATCCTGATATCCTGGCAAATATATCTATCTTGAAAGAGGCTCTAGTAAAAAAGTGTACATTTTCCGAGAACTCAGGTGTTACATAGTGTGGATTCACTAAACTCAAATACATACAAAATGAGGTTACAACAGATGGCAATGCAGTTCTGTTTCCCCAAATCTACAGCACTGCACCAAGCCTGGATCACCTTTCAGGATTCACAATATTTTTTCTACATATGATTTAGCCAATCATCTACCACCATGAAGCAAATTCCAATCAGTCCTGCAAAGTAAATGGGGCACCTGGTTAACACAACATTATCGCTCCAGCCAAGAGTGAGTTTGTGTGGGACCCACAGACAGACCTCACTCTCAACACTACCAAAAGACCCAAGTTTATGCAATGAATTTCTAGATGGCACAACAGGGCTTGTTTGCACTCCGCCATCTTGCCTGTCTCAGATACTTTAAGAGCAAGTTTTAACAGAATCTTATTTTGAGATTGTTGAAGAGTTTATCTACCACCACCCTAACCCCATCTCCTCCCCTTGAACCCCGTCATCCCTCAGTCTCTTGGGGCAACTAAGCGCTAATAATGAATGAAATTCCATAAATCTCTCCTCTGCTAATCCTGTATTGTGAGCCATGTGTGTTTCTGGGATTCAGTTTTCTGTCTTTTTTTTCTGCTTTTTGCCACCCTGTGTCCAGAGTGACAAGCATTTCTGTAATTTTACCAAACTGGACAATATGTGCAAAGAAAGACCAGTTTTGCAATAAAAAATACTTCTGTAGGGCAGAGTATTGAACTTTTTTTGGTTATTTCTAGCACAGAACTGCTAAACAGTCTTTAGGGTTGCTGATAGTTTGTTGTGCTTGTTCAACATTCTGTTACAGGAAACATTGATGTAAAAGTCTTTAAACACATTCAGAATGCCACTGAATGTGTTTAAATAGGCAGTAAGGTTTTGGCATCCAAAGCTTGATTGTTTGAACAAATAGCATTTTGAGGGACTGATCTTTGAATTTCTTGATAGTTGAGTTCTCTTTCGTCATGTCAGTGCCTGAAATAACCTAGATTCATGAGTGCACATTCTGACTTTAAGCAGTGGCACTTAATGTTGTTGAATGTCGTGCCAACATACAGTACTGTATGGGGGTAATGGGTTAATGAGTTATCATGACATCAGAATGGATGCCACTATCTTGTGTTACCAGTACCTCTTTGATTTTAACCATCTATTGTATTATTTTAAGTTCAAAACCTTTCAACTAGTTACAAAAGTCAATGATTGATGGCTAATTGTAGCACCACTCTTTTTTGTTGTCCCATTCTCCCATCATTGCAGTACAAAATATATGCAAAGATGAACAGTATCTCCCTGGGATTTAATTGACCACTGGATGGAGAATAATGATGTGCTGCTGTGTGCAGTTCACCACTTAGACTTGGTGACCGCACGAATTTAAATGTGTTTTATTTTAACCCTCATTCTCTTATAAATGGGACATTTGGCTCAAAACGTTTGTTAAAACCAAGTTGAGAAGGCCATGAAGCAAATATGAGAAGCAAACTCCTTGCATCACACAAGCTTAGTCTTCCACAGAGGAAGTTGCTTCTTAAACTGTTCCCACTCTGGGTTGTGTGTTAGACAGTCAGTTAGCCAAGTCTCCCTGCACCGTTCCATTTCCCCTCTACTATACCGCCCCACCCTTCCCCCAAAATCCCCCACGCCTGAGTCCTTCAGCCAGCACTCCCTTTAGGTGTGGGTGCAGGGCTTGATCTGTGAATTTAGCCACTGACAAAGTGGTGTATTTAACTGTGTAGGTTGAGTTTCAATCCTGAGAACGATGCCAATTTATCTCCTGAAGAGTACTGTAATTGCATTTTAAATGCACCTTTTTCGTTTTCTTCTTTTTTGGTGCTATTCTTAAAAGCCCAATTTATGAGTTTGAAGGGCAAAGCAGATGCTGGTTCAACAAACCACACGTACTTCGCCTACATGGTAATTCAATTCATTACAGTAATTTGCAGCCTGTCTTTAAATGCTCCCTGCTAAAAGTGTTCTTTGTATGTGTGTTTTTTTTCCACTGAGCAGTTTTGCAAGAGTGACATCTTCTGTACCTCAGCAGTTCATTCATCAATTTCCATAGTAACTGCTCAGTTGGTACATGCTTGCTGTACCTTTGTTACATAGGACTGAATGATACTAAAGCCCTACTCTCGTCAAGCGTACTCCCTGATTTCAGCCAGAAGTGTTGACCTCAGAGTTATGGACTGTCCAGTGAACGGAACACCATATAAAGCTGGAAGTAAATAAATTTATTTTGTCAAAATTGACTTGCCTTTGTAAGAACAATGATTGTCAGGTGCAGATGGATGGTTCATTTTGCCCCAGTCCAAGCAAGTTTACTTTGTGATTTCACCCAAAGAAAAACTCATATAAGGGAATCCAAGAGGGGTTATGCAGGACTATCTCAAAGTAGCTGGGAAAATAATACCCTTTCATTTTCTCAGAAATGAGCATTTCTGTCGGAAGCAGAAAGTGTGGACTAATCCGGAAGAATGAGGGGAATGAGCACAGTGAACAGACTGGAGATCAGCTTTGTGTTAGAGGGGGTCACATGTGAGGAAATGTCATTCTCCGCACATCTGCCCCTCATGTTGGTGTGGATCTCTCCGGAGTCTTCCACATCCGTGTATCACCCACCTACGTCACCTGCCTCTGAGCAGAATCAAAAGCTTTCTTGGCTCAGACTTGGATCTGACTGGTTTGTTTTGTTTTGGTACTGGCTGACAAAACAACAGTTTGTATATTTTTTGCCAAGTGAAGGTGACAGTGATGATATTGAATTATTATAGGTGACTCTCAAATTTATGAGCGTTCCTCTGCAATATTAAAGACTTGATAATTTTTTTTTTTAGCTAAGTGTCACATCCTGCAGTTTGGAAATGGCATTGTACAATGATCTGCGTCTGAAAATTGGCATGCCAGTCCCAATAAGTCTGAAGTTTGGATTAAATCAGCATTTTAAGAACAGTTTACAGTTGACCTCATAAAACTATGTAAAACTGGGCCTTTAAGTGTCCAAAATAGCTTGCAAGAACATACAGATGTTTCTTCTTTAAGAACAGTTTGGTGAGTTTATTTTCATGATTGCTGACCTCATCAAACTATGTAAAACTGGGCCTAAATCTGCAAGTGTCCAAAATAGCAAATGTTCAATCCAGAACATACAGATATTTAGCATTCCGCTTTAACGGAGAGACTAACATTTCGCTGTTAGGTAATCTCATTGCATTTTTTATGTTGGTGAGAAGAAGTTTAATTTCATTTGTTGAATGATGAAAGAGAACATGAAGTATCCCGTTGTATCTTTTCCCACACACATATGTTTCCCAGTTTTTCTTTCCTACATATAATATATAATCAGTGAAATATGTCAGGAGATTCACGTCCATGTGCTGTTCTAGGTAGATATATTGATTTAGCCTCCTGGGAGGCTCAGTCAGTAAAGGCACCTGATCAAAGCATGTTCATCTTCATGTTCTATGGACTTAAGACAAAACAAAGTCTAATTTATACATTTACATCATCTTGTTATTTCATATACCCATGTTATTCATATACCCATCAATGGTCAATCACAGTTGTTTTATTGACATGAACATATATAATCCTTTCATGGTAAATTAAAACAGACATGTTTATTCACAAGTCCGTGGCTAAATATGGCTGCCCACTGTGATCAAATACAGGTCAGACCCTTCTAGAAACTATATTTCCCTCTTATTTACATTACATTTCTATATTGAGACATCAAGAAATAAATGGAACTATTTAGTAATGTGTATTGAAGCCATATCGTCTCACAATATGGAAGAATCTTAAAGAAACAATGTTTTCACTCAGTTTTTTATTTCTTAGTTATTGCACCGTACCAGCTACTGGATCCAGTAGTTCCCACAAGACGGCTCCCAGTAACATAACAGATCCACTACAGCTGGGAACTGTAGATATGCAAATATGCACACCTGTATACCCAAATACATGTATGCATGTGCTGTATATAATGGGAGTCATTGCTACAGGTAAGGTTGAAGCGCTGCTGGCTGCAGCGGCAGAAATGTATGTTCCACTCTAAAAGCTAACTTAGTAATCACATGCTGCAGCCTGAGTCACAGCAGCTCCCAGTCCAGCTAGCTTCCATTGTTTTGTCTGAAGTGCTTGTGGATGATGTTTTCAGCGGCAGCAATCGCTCTTGCTGCAGGGCAATACTGAGGCATAAAACTGGCCTCTCCACCACGCACATTGGTTATATATAAAAGAAGAGTGCAAAAAAAACTATAAGGTAATTTTGAACATTGTTTTTTTTTTTTTTTTTCCAAATGCACAGTTTAAAAAGAAGTCCCAGATAAAGGGCTAAGGTTTGTGTCAAAAAGCTCAGATTTCTGTTAGACTTTCTGCCTGCTTTCAAATTGAAATTCTGTCAGCACAAAAATCTGCTCATGTTCTGCAGAAAGTAATTGTGTAATATGTCCTTGTCGCTGGCTATTTCGCCCACGCAATTTCCTTGAATTTCTCTGGGCATGAGCTTTCTTTAACATACCCATCATGGCCTTCCTTTTTTTGGTCTGTTTTCAACATTTGCTTTTGTTATTCTTCACCAAAATCTATTTGGCACATTGAAAATGAAATTGCTCTATAACTTTGTATAACAAGGGTGGGCAAAGAGGGTCATAGCCTTTTCTGGATTTCATGTCAACTTATGGACTTAATCATTCAATTTGAACAATCATTTACATTATCTCATGTTTAAGGTAAAGTTGTCCATAAAATCACGAATGATGGTTTAAGACCTTGTGTCCGTATACTGGCCTTATCAATTAGGGAACCAACATCACTATGTGTAGCTAATTATCTAACTGAACCAGGGTAACTGGTGGAAACAAAAACCTGCTTATACATCTGCTCTCCAGGAATCAAAAGGCACATCCCTGCTTTATTGGTGTACCATGGAAAAACAAAATCTCAACTATTTTTACTGACTTAAGAAAAATTTTTACATTTGAATTCCTGTAAGGCAGAACAAATTTGCAAAAGACTGGCAAATAGACTTATTTATAAGGCTGCATTGCTGTCTCTTATACGTATCAATTTAAGTGTAACATCATAGCTGGCCATTTTAAGTTCTTTGAATTTCTTGCAAGTCTGATCAAAGGTGCTAAATTAAGATATAACTTGTCAAATTCATCTGCCTCTTCAGTTTTCTTACAGAAATTGTGTTGATTGGATACAGGCTTGAAAGTGGTCACCTACCACTACTGACACGGCCAATGCTGCTGCTGTTTTAGTTCTATTCTTTGTTGTCGAACCTCCAATGGTGTGGATTAGTTCCTTTGTTTGTGAGAGGATGTTAGTGAGGGTCGTCTGCAGACATGGAACTGCCTTTGTTTGTGTGGAAGATGTAGCTTTTCTTGCATTGGATGAAATTATTAACGTAAAGAAATGTTATTATTAATGTTGAATGTAATTACCTGGCTTTTTAATGGAGGGGTAAGGGGGATCAAAAAAACAGGGTTGACCTCCGGCTTGCCAGATTGCAAAGGTCATCTGGAGTGCAGCGCTTTAGATATCGCAGTGTTGAGGATGGAAAAGAATCTGCAGCTCCAGCCCCCAGGCAGATTTTGGTTCAGTTTCTCAACTGCTATCAAACGCAGAAGCCTATAAAAGCACTCACCGCTCCACACAGGAGCCCCGGGGTGAAGAACAATCTAGTTTATTAAGGCGTTGTTCTTGGCGTAATACCTCATGATCTTAAAAGAGCATTTTTAAAAATGTGAATTTTGAAACACGGCCTTGGTTTCAGCAGAGCTTGCTTTTTGTCTTTGTGTCTGCATCTGAAAGCTGCCCGGCACTGTGCATTGTTCTGGATAGCATGCAGCTTTTCGCATGGCGTTTGGAACAAGCGGGCATGTGATTCAGTCAGACAGATGAGGAAAGGGACGGGACAGGGGGCCGATTGTGCCGGGTCGCTCAAGGTTGGTGCGTTAGCTCAGACTTGCAGACAGGCAGACGGACAGACAGAAGGACAGACTGACGCATGGACGGGGTTCTTGCGAAGTCACCGTGCACTGGAACCAACGTCTCTCGGACCTGGCACATAATCTCAGGGCTTGGCTGTAGCTGTTGTCCTGTCTGCCTGGTCTAGCCTCACACTTCCCCACAATACAAACATTACACGGGTGGTGATGTGGGGTGCAGACACATCTAACAGACCAGAGCTGTTGTTATGACAATGGTGCGTGTGCTCCTGAAGTCTATGCACAGAAAATGTTCAGTGATAATTACAGTTTACGTAAGTCCAGTAGGGAAGATACATTTCAAAACAAAGTACTCTCCCTGAGAGCTCCAACTCTTTATCATTCTTTTTCTTTGAAAGCAATACCTGAGGAATCTACTTTAGAAAGTGCATGTTTTTTATGCTAAAACACAAAGAAAGTTAGTGTTGCAATATCCAGGTTGTTTTAGTCCAGAATGATTGAAATCCATATCAGACCCAAAAATTATGTATTGGTCTACATACATTCCACACATAACTCTCTTTTTGAGTTAATGTTACACTGGAAAATTTATTGTGTATAAAACCTGGACAGAAAGAATCAGATTAACGTTTATAAACATTTTCACATGCCTAGTAGTCACTGAAATTAAACAACTCAGGAGGAGTGGTGTCATGTCAGTAAGATCAGCAATGGCATAAAAGATTGTGATGGTTGTGTTGAATCAGAACCAATGACTCCCATGTACTGTAGCACACTGTGTGCAGAACTCTTGCTTTTTGAACGTTTTTGAAAATGTCAATGATGTGTATGTATTATGCTGCCATTATGTAGTGAAAGCAAAGAGCAATCAAAACCAAGAGCACTCCTACTGTGTTAGAACACATACTCAGCCACTCTTTCCTTTCACAGCCTTTCAGTTATAACTGCAAAATTCCTTGTATATTGCTGTTGTGCTTCTGCAAAATTCCTAGCATATTGCAGTCACGCCTTTTTATTTATTAAATCTGGCGTGAACTGACAGTTTACAGTTTGCAAACCACTTTATTGGAATGAAAAAAAATCTAATCAGAAATGCAGCAATTTAAACAAATTGAGCAGGCGACTTGACTGCAAATGGAACTGGTGGGACATTTCTTTTTGCTTTTGGTTAAATGGCCATTGCTTTTCTTTATTCCACCGCCTCCCAAATTTGTTTTTTTTTTCCACAAAATAAAAGCCATTGTGAAGTATCCATTGGCTCTAAGGAAGGCCTGGTTGTTGTCTGTGTACATTATGGCAGAGAAGAAAAGGAATTAAAGGAAAGAAACAAACTTGAGTCAGTTCTCTGAACAATTTACAAACCGTTGCAGTGCAATGGACTTGATGCGTGAGGAAGCCTGAACCGTGCTGAGGCTAGAGAAGACACAAAAGAACGTGGGAGTGACAATGTCCCCAACCTCTTTTTACTCAGCCCTCCTAGCCCATTGTCACAAACAGGTCTCCTGTAAGCTTTCACAAGTTTTAAACTAGATGTATTTCACCAAAATAGGGTGTCTGCCAAATAAAAAAAGGACCTGTCTCCTTTCCTGGCAGTGGAATTGTGAAACGCAGCAGAAGTACATGAGGTGGAGGTACCAGAAGCATGCCTCTTCAAGGTGTATCTACACTGAGACACAGAGTTTTGGGCCGTGCTGTTTGTGTGTTATTTTTGGGGAGATGTGTCTAATTGCCCTCAGGTGTAAGTAAATGAGCTTACAGTAAGCTGCTCCAGTCCCTGGGCTTCCCTCAGTAAAAGAGCCTGTCACTCTGTTCACTCACCCCCCTGCCAAGCACTCCCTGTCCTCTGCATCCTGGCAGAACCCTTCATGGATCTGCTACTGAGATTTTAATCCCCCACTTTATTTGTGTTTTTAAAATTTTCCTTTAAGGGTATTACTGCTGCATTGTTTATTAGCACTCTTAGTTTGTGCCTACAACCTCCTCTACACACATAGACATACGCAAACAAGCACATGTGCACACTTCTGCACTTTGCACATTCACGTGGCACCCTCACATAAGCCTGTGCATCTAATTAAGAGAATTGCCACACCCACCTTATTATTTTATGTTGTTATGTCTCAGGACTAAAGCGTGAGATAAACCTACATTTAATGATGTCTTAGAGTCAGAGTCAGGGAAGGAGGCTGCGCTGAGCACGCACAGAGCGTGCTCAGTGTGCTAAGGTGGAACAGCAGCGGTGGTGCAGCAGTATGAATGAAGTTTACATGTCACGGTAAGACCGCTCAGGACTCTTCGCCGATGGGGCCAAGGAGCCCCATGTGCATGCAAGCCTTTCGTGTCACTCCAGGAGTCATTTTCTGGGCAATATATAATGTAATCATACCGCTGGATTAACCCATACTGAAACCAGCAACATGCCCTGGCCACTTTCCTCTCTAAGGTGGAGTGGTGGGTGGTTGCATATATAGTTTTTGCGTGCGTGTGCGTGCGTGTGCGTGTGTGTGTGTGCGTGCGTGCATGTGCATGTGTGTGGGGCAAATTCCAGACGAGCACTTTTTTTTTTTTTGCTTCTGTCTACCTTCATTTTTAATTTTGAAACCTTCGAAATTATTTTGATATCTGGAATTTTTGAGCAATAGTGAGTATCCAGGCATAATGCAATTTTAGTGGACTCTCTTGTGTCTCAGACGTACTTGAACTTCCTTTTCGATATTAATTTGACATTAGCCATTCTGAACATGTTACAATTTTGACAGAATGTAATATCAAGATTACTGTAAAATAAAGATAGTGTATTTGTTTTTAAAATATGCCAGTTTGTTTTCATTTCCATGCATAAGTACATTTACGTAAAAATTCAAAATATTACCACCGTAACTGTCAACACACAACCATCTCATATGTTGTCCTTCCAAATGTATGCATTTTTTGGCAGTGACTCATTTAATATTTGTTTGGTAACTTACGGCAGTGATTTCATCTAACTCTCTGCAACATTAAGCTCCCAGATTTTTAGTCTGAGAAATGCCTTCAAATGCATCCCATTGCCTTTATTGGCTTACATGAAAAGGGGTTCTGTTTCATTGAACTGTCCATCGCCTGGCTTTGCCCATGATCTTTTGAGCATATGGTAATATCTCCTCTGCTCAAACATTTGGACAGGTTTAAAGTCTCCCATGGAGAGGGACAGACTGGAGGGAGGAGGGTCTTAGGTATTCTCTCCTCCCTCCTCTACTCTTTTTCTCTTTTACCCTCTCTGTTTCTCTCTTTCTGCCTGTGTGACACTTACCTTGCCTGCTCAGCAGTCAGCTTGTTATCCTAAGCTCCTCTATATGGTATGCCGTCACCCAGAGGCCTTTGTGACCCAGGGTCATTCTAAGTGTCACACAGGTGGAGAGAGGCATTGCCTTGTGTGTAATACAGGTATTACACACACAGGAGTATTGGTGAACATGTGTGTGTTGATCCAGCTCCGTGGTGAGCTTATACTGGGGCCTAGTGTGGTTTCTTAGGGCCCTCTTTGGTCTGTAGTGGACTTGTCTCATTTTCACATAGGAGGTGGTAGTAAAATGCAGTCATCTGGATTTGTTTTTGGCGACCCATCACACGGGGTGCTGCCACACAGGTGCTGGCTTGGCATTCGGGGAAAGGAGTCATCCCCAGTAATGGTACATAGGCCTAATTGCCTTATCTAAGCCCCACAATTGCAGGCCATGGAATGGGGACTAATAATAGTCCAAGTACTTTCCACTAAGGCGGATTACAGGCCCATATCTACCAATGATTTTGTAAGACAGGGTTGACCCTTGGCTGAACCAGCCAGGGGCATGTGTTTTAGTCAGAGGAGAGGTGGGGCAAGGAGTATGGACCAAGGCCCAAAATGGAGAGCAGGTGGAACGAGGATGTGGGGATGATGTAGGAGGACAAGAGCACTTGGGAACGCCCAAGGGGGGTTGGCGGGGGTGCCACGTCCTCCTGGGTGCTTACCGGACGGTGAAGAGTTGGTGTTGAAATGAAACCCCTAACTCTCACACACAAAGCCCAGGTCGCTGGCCTGGGCTTTCCCTCCCCCTCTGTGACGTGTGCACAATTTCACGTAAGGGAAACATTTTGAATTTTATTGCTCACATTTCATAATGACTGGGCTGGTAGGAGGTGGAGAGGTACTTTCATTCTGCACTTTGTTGGTAATTGGTCCGCAATATGAACACAGAATGTGAGAGAGCGTAACTCTGCAGCTGTAGGTACTGCGATCACATGTTTTGGATCAAGGAGAAGGTCGCAGATTGGGTCAGGGCAGGGGGGCAGGGGTCACAGACGGAGTTAGGTGCATAAAGAGCTTGGTTATGGTTACTCACCCATCTGTTCCTGACAGAATTTGACTTACCCCGTCACGATCCAAGGGCTCTTACACCATGAGCTGCCCCCTGACTGATTAAAATGTGAAAACAGAATTGAAGCCAAATATCCCAACTATTTTAATACCCTTTTTTTAAGTTTCAATTGGATGAAAGTGCTTTGAAGTAGAAAATACTTTAGATTTTACAGGCGAAGAGATCCTCAGTATTTTCCTGTAATTTCCAAGCTGCATCCTTTTCATGTTTCATAGCACATAACTCACCAGGACTTGGTGTGGGTATGACTTGGTTTGTTGTGGAAGTTTTTATTGAAATCAATAAAATAATGTAGTTTTCCAGGACCATCTTGAGGACCAATGTTTTATACTAATGACATACAATCTGTTTTAGTTCTACAGAGATGGCAGGGAAAGACACTAATAGCTGTGTGTCTGTGAAGATGCCAAACCAGTTCAGAATAAGTATAACCATATGGTGCCAGGTGGGGTTGTCTTTTAGTGGTGAAGCAGATGTTGTTGCAGATGTGGGTTTGAGATAATGATCCAGATGCAGTGTGTTTTAGATGATGCTGTTGTGTGTTCATGCGTGTGTGTGTGTGTGTGTGTGTGTGTGTGTGTGTGTAGAGGTGCACGTGTGCATGTGTGTGTGTGTGCATAAGTGTATGTGTACAAATATGCGCAAAGTTTGTGCATGTGTGAATAGGTGCCTGTGTGAGAGAGTGTGCACAGGGGTATGGGAATGTTTGCACACATCAACATGTGAATGTGTTTCTGTACTTCTGTTTTAATTCTACAGAGGTGGCAGGGAAAGGCACTAATAGCTGTGTGTGTGTGTGTATGTGTGTAAGAGTGTGTGTGTTTGTGTGTGTGTGAGAGAGAGAGTGTGTATGTGTGTGTGTGAGAGAGAGTGTTTGTGTGTGTGTGTGTGTGTGTGTGTGTGCGTGTGTGTGTGTGTGTGTGTGTGTGTGTGTGTGTGTGTGTGTGTGTGTGTGTGTGTGTGTGTGTGTGTGTGTGTGTGTGTGTGTGTGTGAGAGAGAGTGAGAGTTGCCGGAGATGTGGCTGGTGAGTGTCTCTCTCTGCCTGAATGTGCAGCAGCAGCACAGCACACTGCAGCAGATGAGGGAGCAGATCCAGGTCATGCTAGATTTCTCCGTAATCCCTGCCCGAGCCGTGAACCCTGGATCCCATTAAATAAGATTTATTTCCAATAGTGTAGCTGTTCAATGCGGATTTTCTCCCATATTCTCTTTTTTCATCATTTTTTTTCGAGCTCAGTCCAACAGCTTTGAAAGGCTTGGTTTGGCTGCAGATAACGGCAGTGGAAGCCTGTCTTCTTTATCTGCTTAGGACCTGAGAGGGAGGGTGAGCAGAAGAGGATGACAATGGACGGGGGTCAGTCAGGGGTCAGCTACAGTCCACAGAGGTCATCAGCCCTGCCTCACCCTACTGCTCCTTCTGACCTTAGCAGCCACCTCTGGTGCACAGACCACCACAGTCACGTGTGCAGAGTACGGTCAGAGCTCGCTGGGCTGCACTCAGCTAAATGCTCTTAGTCTCTTTAAGGGTGATTGCAATTCAATCAGAACTGACTTTACATTATAGCATGATTTGGAACCAAGCAAACATGCCCTTTGAAATGTGTTCTTTATATTTTAAAATAGCACTGTATGTGCTTGTCCTTAAAGAGACGAACGTCTGTTTTGATTGAATCAAATGTGTCCTTAAAGACACTAAGTGCATTTGATTGAATCTAGCCACAGGTTCAGATTGAAGGATGGATGAAGAGAAAAAGGCAGAGACTACAACAAAAAAGGGGAGGTGGACTAGAGGAAGGAATGATGAATTGAATACAAAATGAATGGTTTGTTTTAGAAATGGTGTGTGAGACTTTGAACATGTGAAACCCAAAATGGAAATTGCATCATGTTTTAAAAGCGGCTCTACAAAGCTGTTAATCTAATATGCTAATTCCTTTTGGTTCATTAATTACCCATACAGAAAGCACTGTGTCCTTTGGCTTTCTTTAGTTAATATATTTCAAGAACCCTTCAACTGTGCTGCTGTGGTTTTATTACAAATTAAACCACTTAAAATGTCATCAATTTTTAAAATAAAACTTAAATCCATTAGGTTTAATTAGACATTCCTAACACATACAGAACTCCTTTAATATCATGTTGTTTGACATTCAGCTGCTCTGTTTGAGGTTTTTTTCCCCAGCTGAATGTCAGGCTGCTCGTTGGTGTCTGGATGGGAGAGGATGTTCATAGTATTTGTGTTTGCATGCGCTACGTGGCTGTGCAGTGCCTTTTAAAAGATCCATAAGCTGGGTTGTGTAATTTCGCCAGTCAAATAACCAAACCGTAGCAAAGTGTTGAAAAAAATCACTTTACTAGTGGATCTCCTTGTACATCCCCACCCATAGCATGAATGCCATTTAATCTGGGATTAGCTCACCGGGGGGAGGAGACATGAGTTGATTGACATGTGTTTCAGCTACAGCTGGGAATGAGCAAGCCGTCATGTCAACAGAAGCTGGAAAATGTATACACGTGTGTGCGTGTGTGTGTCATTTTCAAAGTATGATCATACATCTTGCGCAAGTAAGTAGCGGTGTACACAGAGGGTCTGGAGAAGTGCATGGCACTGTTTGTTTGCTCTCACGCCAAATGCAGAGCCATATGATCCGCTCAGGGGAGCAGAAAGTCGGTCAGGATCGTATACATATTTCATTTGCTTGATTTCTTTCCATTGCAAAAGCAGGTCTTGATCTCTCTTATCTCAGCCAGGCTTCTGCGCCTTGCGCACGCTACACGTTGAAGCACTAATGTTAATTAGAAGGTCAGCGCAAGTTCACTGAGCTTTAACCTGCTCCCTCTGTCATGGATACAGGCATTGTGTCAGAGGTGTGAGTATTCATGTGCATTTATCATATTTGAAGAATTGCAGGAACCAAAATCTCTGTAAGAATGTCCAGATGCTGGGAAGGTCTTGATACTCATCTACCACTCATCTCTACTTTTGAGCTAATGAAAACAAAAAAATATTGAAGAATCTTGTTATTTTTGGATGGTGTACTTGTTTGGTATTTGGCAATAAAGAACAATATGTTCTGAGCTGGGGGGTGTGGATAAACACAGGATGGCAATGCTGGCACTCAAGGAGAGGAGAGCAGGACAGGAGACCCAGAAGGAGACCCAGGACAGCCATGCTGGTGTGCACATGAAGTGTGATGCAGTGCTTGCTGAATGCTTGGCTGTGTACAGTGGCTTTTCATGGTTCACAGGCTTTATGCCCCCAAGTTAAGGCGGGCCATCTAGCCCTCATTAGATCCAGGCCGCCCCTCGGTGCGGCCCCCAACAGAGCTTTGCTGGCCTCATTGCCTCCCAGGGTCATGGGGAGACTGTAACAGCCCTCAACAAGCAGGGCAGACTAGCCAAGACACAGATCAGCCAATCAGAATCCACACATTCACATGTCTGCCACTGTGCCTTGGGGATCCTCCCCCTTCCCCCCTCCTCATTTTAATGTATAATCCGGATGAGCACACCATGACTTCGTCTTTCCTCCAGCTGGCTGCTGTGTGCGCGCACACTGCAGGTCGCCATGATAATGCTGTCGTATAGAATTCCATCTCACCACACCCTCGCCCTGTCCCTGCTGCCCCCCCTCCCCATGGGGTTGTGGCTGTGTGCCCCCTAGGGGCACAGCTCGGTACAGTCATTAGAACGCCCCCTACCCTTCAAGGGATCTCACTGAGAGATGCCTGCTGACCAGGGGTCCCAGAACTCTTTTACTCAAGTGCAAAATAAACAGCTGTACACTGGAGCCTGGACCCAACTGGACCAATGATTTATGTTCATCGATGCAGGTCCTGGATGCAGTCTGCTTTGTCTATGGTTTTATCCCCAAATAATACGTTTTGAAAATTTTTGCAGACGTAAAAATGTTAACATCACCAGATATATATGGGTATTGGTTGGTTTATTTTACCTCTGAATGATAAATATCTGTGTTGAACCCAAGAATCCTGTGTTTTTGCCCCTAGAGGTTAGTTCCATTGTGTCCCATCTTTGAAAGCTCTCCACACAGTGATGTGTTGTCTGTTGGGTGCTGCCTGCACTTTGGGTGAGCTCCTGCTTTTCTCAAAGGAAATGACTGATTCCTGCTTCCTGTGACAATAAGGATAAGGGGGATACTTGACTTGGACATGAATTACAGATGTGGGACAGGCAGTTTCAGACCACAGGCAAACTTCAAGCAAACGTCTGTCAACATGTCTTAAATGTGGAGAACTCATGTAGAGGTTCTGAGCTTCTGTGAATGTAAAAATAATTGTCTTGAGCTTAAAGAATAAGGGTTTTAGTTTTGATAGGTCACAGGGTTGAAGGCGCTTTGCGTTTCTGTACCCCAACTGGGGCTAAAACCAATTTTCATTCTCACCACAGATGCTCTTAATAAAAATGACGCTGAAGAATACCAGTACTGAGCACTTCGTAGAATCACAGGGCCATCCCCGCGATAGAGTCAGGGTGTTATGGTTGGTTATTCTTGCTTTCTAATACAACATTTAATTGAAGTCAACATCTGAAATCACCAGGTGTTCATGGTGTGGATCAGTTTTCTGGCTGAAACACAGCAATATGTTATATAGGACTACTGATCTCAACGACCTTCTAATTTTTTTTTCCTGTTTAACAGACACACAGAAGTGGTTGGAAAGTCATTTAATATTTATTTTCTAGCTGCCATCATCCAGAACGACTGACACAACCTATTTGTTTTCTACACACAGTCCATTTATACAACTGGATATTCTACAGAAGAAAAATTCTGCTTAAGTACTTTCAAGGATGTATACCAGTGCCTTAACTGTTACGCTACACTGTAAGCTCTCAGTTCATTTTCAGTCAGTTAATTCTCTCTTTCTCTCTCTCTTTCTCTCTCTCCCATTTCCACAGGTTAAAGTCTGGTTCCAGAATCGCCGCACTAAGCAGAAAAAGGACCAGACCAAGGACACAGACAAGCGCTCATCGTCCACCTCTGAGTCGCTGGCCACCTGCAACATCCTGCGTTTGCTGGAGCAGGGACGGCTCCTCTCCGTCCCAGCCCCGCCCAACCCTCTCCTGGCACCCCACCCAGGAAATGGATCCATCCTGGCCAGCCCCAGCAGCTCCTCCCCCGGGGTCAGCAGCACCCCTCCCATCAGCGCTGGGGGGGGTGGAAGCGGCACTTTTGGGCTGTCACTGCCCCAGCTGGGGACCCCGCCCTCACCTCGGCTGGGCGCCCCCCCACTATGCTTCTCCATGCCCATGCTGGGCGGCAGCCACCAGGAACTGCCCTCAGGCTATGGGTGTGGCTCCTCAGCCTTCGAGCCGTATACGCGGATAGAGAGGAAAGAGGCGGACCTGAATGGGAAGAAGAGCATCTCATAAGGAGTCACGCTGCAGCCTCTGAACCCACCCCCTGCCCCACCCCAAATCCCAACCCCTCGGCTTGTTGACCGCCTCTGCTGCTGAGAGGGAGGGGCGGGGTGGGAGGGGTGCTGGACTGTGGGCCCACTCCGTCAGTGTGCCTCCGTCCTCGAACCCCCCTTTACCAATCCTGCCACACACAGCGGCTCCAGGACATGTGGGGTGCCTGGGGGTGTGGGGGGGCTCGACCCACAACCTGCTCTCTGTTTTGAAGTGATGTCTGTATGTTTTGTGAGGAAGGTGGCTTTGGTTTCTTCGTTGGTTTTTTGTTTTGTGGTTTTTTTTTTTTTTTTTTGGTTTTTTTTTCTAGAAAAAAACCCATTCCTCAACAGTCTCTGAATAATCTTCTTCACTTTGCCTGTGCCTGTGTTATGGTGTTCTGTGCTCTTTTCCTTTCCTCCGCTCTCGCTTTCTTTTCCATCCTTCAGAATTTCTAAAAAAAAAAAAAAAAAAAGATGATATAGGCCCCAAAGAACTCTTTGAGGAGGAGAAAGAAAAGTGTTGGTATCTCTGTGATAACCTCATGTGAATAACCTTGCTTTACCTACATTCTACAAATGCAATGAATCCAGATGTATAGGAAACTAATGAGTGAAAAACAGAAACAGTGAAAATACTTCATACATCATAACTACTGGTTTCCAGACAGACACTGACCCACAGCTGAATGCATTGCTTACCTCTGACAGGCTTTTAATGTGTGTGTGTGTGTGTGTGTGTGTGTGTGTGTGTGTGTGTGTGTGTGTGTGTGTGTGTGTGTGTGTGTGTGTGTGCGCCTGTGCGTGTGCATGCGCGTGTGCATGCGCGTGTGTATGTGCGTGCATTCATGTTTTGGTGGCAGTTAATCAGGGTATATCTATAATTGCAGCCATTGTAGGTGTCCATGCGCTTGTTTGAGTGTATGCACTCTGCTGGTAGATGCTTGGCTCTTTCCTTCACCCAGCTGTGTCTGTAAAGCAGAAAGACTGCACTTTGGATGTGGCTGTTCAAACACTTCCATACCTGCCTTCCACTCTAACATGTCTGCTGCAGGTCTGCTCGGCTCATTTTGACGTATTACAGCCGATATACCGCATCCTGTGGTTTGACAGTGGTGCTGATCAGTGACCCCAAATTTACAGTCACAATAAAATTACAGTGACAATATCAATATTGTGGTCAGCAAATTCAATTGTCCAAATTCCTCCTAAAGCTATTTAAAGGAAGTTAAGTTTACTGGAGAGGGCCTTTTAAAGCAACCTTTTTGCAAGCCAGTAGTAGGACATGGCTTGACGACTGAAATGTCAAGTAATGCTAGCTAGCAGTTTTACACATCTTTAAGACTTCTCTGTCCCTAGTCCCTGGTCTAGTCCTTTTATAATTATTTAGCCCTTCAGCCCCTTAGCTCACATAAGGAAATATGATTGATAATAATTTAAAAAATTATTGTTATTCATATTATTATTATCCCTACCACAACAGTGCTGCCAGGGACTGATGTTACTAACAGAGAAAGTGCTCATCAAATGATTATTCTGCCCCTTTCAAAATTAACCTTTCCCCCAAAACACTCACCTACAACAAATTTTGTTTGACATAATGGGCAACTTTACACATTTGGGTGTACTGCATGTTCCGAAGCTGCTAGCTTCAGATCTGTGTTCAGCAGAAACCAGTGCTGCCATTTTGGCACACTTTGTAAGTTGCACACAGCACTTTGCTGGTCTTTGCTAATTATTTAGCAGTGTGTGAGTCACCATCTGCTTTGAGGCTTTCCTTGTATGACACATACGCAGGCTGGCCTCTGCCATTTCACTTTTAATCACTCGCTCAACATGCTGTATATTTTATATATTAGAGCTATAAAAATGCAGGCCACACAGGAGGCAGTATTGCGAGTTCCTTCTCTTACAGCAAGCTTTTAAAAAAAACTGTTCTTTCTGATGAATATTTGTATTTGTAATTGTTTTTTTGAACAGAAGTTAGTGTTTGTTCGGTTGTGCAAGCCTTCACAATGGTAAACCAGTTTCTGTGCTGCAGCTGCAGTCTGCATGCTCTCTACACATCTGACATCATTCAGGCCCACGTCATTATTTTTTCTCTTATTAATGCACTTTACTTTCCTGTCTGATTTTTTAAAATCTTTTTGCCCAGATACCCATCCCAGTTATAAATATTTTCTGTTTTCTAATTGGAAAAGAGCAAAGACAAAAGTTTCACTTGTCCATTGATTGCTGCCCTCAGCTCTCCAGTTGGTGGAAAGTAGGTATCATACATGGTAAATAAGCTTTTATTTTGGAGCGCCCAAGTCTTGGTCAATGTTTTTTTTTATTGGATGCGCCTCACTCTGTCACAGTTTACACCTCCCCTCACTTCAGATGAACGAAAAGAAAAGGAAAAGTCTGTCTAACACTTTTTACCCTCAGTTTCTGTGTCTTTTTGAGGCTTTCATGTAGCACTGAGCTGCCTTGTTTTGGCCTTGTTTTTTCAATCCATCCTTCCATTCACAAGAGTTCAGCTGGTTTGTGTGTTTGTGTCCTGTGTGCTTTCTCTTGTTCTCCTGCTCATGCGGCCCATTTGGCTCCTATCTCCTCCCGTCCTTCAGTGTCGTGTTCTGGGCTCCCCCTCCCACGCATTGGGGTTAAATGGATGCGAGAAGGACTTTCATTTGAATTGGTGTCACTCAAATTTTTTTTTTTTTTTTTTTTTTCATATGTAAGGCTCACGCCACCGCCCCCTCCTGCATTAGCTGAGGTCTCTGATCTGCATTCAAGCCTCTATATCTCATCAAAGCCAACACAAATGAGAGGATTTTCAATGTCATCTGCAAAAGCCACAACGGGCTTACCACAAGCAGCGTGGCCCGCTCATAGCACCAAATGTGCCACACTCTGCGGCAGGCCCTGTCGCTGTGGAAACAGTCACAGTCTCATCTCTGAGGACTGCGTCCCGCTGTTGTCGAACAACGTGTTGTGTTCCACAAGCAACATGCATAATGCAAACACTCTGCTATGAAATATTGAAACCCAAGAGAGACAAAGCCTTAACATAAATGGCCGCACTTGCACCAACAATGGCTGCACTTGCAGTTCACAAACAATCGCTCCTTTATGGTGCATGAAAAATCTTAATCACTCTCAGGGTTTCCCTTTGAGGCAAAAGCAGGACAGGCCATCTTTTCTGCCGTTTGTCAGGTAACAGTTCTCAGAGGCCAGGCTAAGCTCTGAGGAACTGTTCCAGCCGAGCAGAGCTCTGTAGTCCCCTTCCGTATGCTGGTTTAGCTGAAATGCTCTCCCTTATGGTGAGGACCATGAGACGGGGCATTCAATAACAGCTACGTGCAATATGTATGCCAGCGCTCTCCGCTCGGCATGCAGAACTGACACAAATTGCAGGGAAAACAGGGAAAGTGAATACGATTGAAGAGCTCACTTTCTCAGTAAGACATCAAACTAGATGTTGATGACAGACAGAAAATGGGGCCATACGTACACAAAAAGGGGAACTTTGCTCTGATTTGTCAAACACATGTGGCATTTCCAGTACTCAGAGGCTTCTCTCTTTCTCTCTCTCCCTCTCCCCCTCTCTTTCTCTCTCTCCCTCTCCCCTTCTCTTTCTCTCCCTCTCTCGCTCATTCTCTTGCCGTCACTCCCTGTGGTGAAAATTGAAATGTATCGATCCTGATTTTATTGCTCCCTTTCATTTCAATCCCGATACTCAAGCTTCACTATTAGCTTTTATGTTTTTTCATTTCCATGAGGGTGAAATTGAGTCTCCTTGTAATGCTTCCTCCTTACCCTTCCTCATCCTCCTCTCTTCAGCTGACTCCTTTTGTTTTTTTTTATATTTTTTTTTTGTTTTGTTTTTACATGCGGTGCTACTGTATCCTCATTTTCAGTATGGATTGAGTCTGATGAGATTGTGTCTGTGGTGGTTTGGAGTTGAATCAGTGTTTCTTACACACAGCAGAAGTTCTGTGAGGTAAGCCATAATTCCTTTGGCAGTAACGTCATGTGTACCTTGTCAAATTAACAGACACCAGCTACTCACAAAGTACAAACTGTATGTAAATATATAGGTCTTTGCACAGTATCTCCGTGTCCGTATCATGTGATCTTAAGCAAAAGAAAAAGAAAGAGAAAAAAAATCTTTATATATGCTTTACATTTCTTTGTCTCATTAACAATTTGCACTTATTTAAAGAGAGTTTTTCGTGTTCTGGTTAAGGGAGCTGTTTTCAAGCTCTGGCTGTGAAAGCCAAGATATTGTATAATATGTATATGTACTTTTATTCATATGCATATAAATATATGTCTATGTAATTTGTTGTGTGTCTCTTTCTTGGACTCATTTTTGTGCCATTTCTCTAAGATAACTTAATTTGTCAGGTTTTTGCCACTGCTACCATTTCTAGAGGCAACAAAAAACCCTGTTGGCATTTGTAGAAACAAGCATAACAGTGCAGTCAAATACCACAGCAGACTCAATGGCTAAAGGACAGAGAGGATAAAGAATGCCAAGAACGGAATGTGGAATCAGTCTTAAGAATGAAATGGACTTCATTCATTGATATTTCATTGATTTTGATTTTTAAAAAGGAATTGACCTATCCCAGAATGTCTCTGTTGCTTGTTTAGGAAGGTTTACATTGATATTTAAAATTTTCATTTTTTGTAAACACAGTCTCAAAATTATCACACAGTAGTGACATTCTGAGGTGTGTTAAAAGGGCTTGGTGCTCCGTTGGACAGACAGATATGCATGAACACAAAGTAAATAAAACTCCAGCTTCTGAGCCATCACAGCTGCGGCATTTAAACACAGCTGATATCTTTGGGGAACTAGTTCAAATGGAAACAGCAAACACTTCCATTATAATGTGGAAGCAGTGAGAATAAATTAGCAATTAGGGGTTGGTGTATTTGTGCCATGATAGTACGCCAAATTACAAACCAAAATGTTTTTTTTGTAACCTGAGTAGAGTAGAGCAGGTCAAAGAAATAAGGTATAGTTCTTAACTGGAGTACATTTTTGCCTGTTTTGCATTGGCCTTCACAATGTGATTATCCTTAATGATCTCCAAAGTTTTTCAGCAGACAACCAGCTCCACTCTTAGCTCCAGATGTTCCATCTCTATTCTAGTATCTGTGCCACAAGATGTGGTTTTATTTCATATATCCATTCTATTGTGGGACTCTTCAGGAAAACCTGATAATTGTTGCAATGGCAAATGACATCCCCAGAACTTGGGTGGAAGTATGTCCTATTGGAGTTATAAATGAGTAGTCCTTACAGCAGAGACTACATGAAAAAAGGCCCTTTTCTGCTGACGGGCCTGTGGTTTATTCAGAACCCGAGAATGATCGTCAATACAAGCCCTGTGCGATGGAGGAGATGGGGAGAGTTGCATAGGTCTTTATTAAGCTGTGTGTCGTGCGGACCCTGGCCGAGGCCCCTTTAGCTACACACCACTGTTACCCTAGCCCCTGTCACCATCGCTCCCTCTGGCCCTCCCGAGCTCTGCTCAAAGGCCCGGCAGGGAACCCCTTCACTAATTAGGGTCGCTAATTGGGGGTCGGCCTGGCTGGGGTCCCCTCCACACCTGCATGGTCATGTGACGTCGAGCGAGGTGCGCAGGGTCAGAGGTCAAGGGGAGTGAGGAAGGGGGGCTTCTGGATGAGAATAAGAGCGGGGTGGGGGAGGAAACACAGCGCAGTTCCACAGGGGTTAATTGCAGTGTGACCCCAGGGTGGACAGCCCAAAAGAGCTTTTACAAGCCCCACACACCCCTTTCCCAGCCTCTGAAATGATGGCAGTTGTTTTGACATGGTTCACACAACTGACTGACTTTCCAACAGTCTTGTGCATTCCTGAGACCCGGCTGATCTCTGTAGAGGGGGCAAAAGACAATGTTGTGGCGATTTCAAATCTCATTAAGAAAATTTGTGCTCAGAAAAAGAAAAACCTGTCTGCTTAAAAGCCTGTAAAAGCACTTGCCACAAGCACAGGCAGGGCCACAATTTCCTTAAGCCAGTCCCACACTCAGCTGTTTAGGGCCGGGACAGATTAAATGTCTGCATGGCTCATCCCAACATTTTTTGTTATATATAACATCGTTCAGTTTGAAAATGGTGCTGCACAGTGATCCCAGTCTGGAAATTGACATGTCAGTTTAAGCATGAACAAATTGACCATAAAATTCCATGTTCTGTCTTCCCCCTATAATGATTTGGCATGACATGTGTTCTGGTGAATATTACATAAGTGACATAGCTATGAGTATGTCTTCAGGTAAAATCAGGACATACGCTTGGCAAGAATAGGCCTTTAATTCAGTCATAGTTTCCCAGGTTACCACTGCATTATTTCCTCTCAAAGATTAACATGCAAGGGTTTCATTTCGGTGAGAAATACAGAGGAGATACATATCCCTGATAAATGCTCATTAACGCATTTTAGAAATGCTTGACACCCATTAACAGGGTTTATGGGTTTGTTGACTCACTACTCACTCAAGTCATTGGTGATTAAAATTCATGGGTCTGGGTTTTGAGCTACTTTAAATTCAGCCAGGCATGTTCAACTATATATTTTTCCATTGTCCATGATGTATTCATAGATCTAGTATTTTTTAACACATTTATTTAGAAAACAGTGCCACTCTTCTCTATATGGTTCTGTTTATTGGTATTTTCAACAGTTCTCTACATAAATGCATTTACATATGTGATAGAAGATGTTTGATTTTGTTTGCTGTTCTGAGATGGCAGTCACAAGTCATGACTTGTGCATCACACTCGAGGTGAGACAAAATCAGTGGTATGTTTCAGCACCCACCTATGCCACCTAGTTCTGCCATAGTCACAGGAAATATGTAATATAAAATCAAGAAAGCTGGAAAATTTATCCTGGGAAAATTTACACAAAGTATGTATGTTCTGGCAACCAAAAATTGTTGGCTGGGTATGTACAGTATGAACAAATTTTGCATAGTGTTCTATTCTGATTTATGCTCTTGATAATGCTGTTTTAGAAGTGTTTTTATTTGTCTATTTTCCAGTGCTCGACCCACTGGGTCTGATTCTCATGCATCTTGATTGTGCAGCATCAGATTGTGAAGCTAATTCAGCCTACCAGTATATAACTTTGTGTCACAAATATTAATGTCTTAATACATCGAAATACCAATTCTTAACCCAAGTCTGCTGGCAACTAACAAACATTTCCCCCAGTGCTTTTTAAACATCCATGCTACAGTGCTCTCTTGCTTTTCAAATTTCAGCATAATCAGTTCAAATTCAACATTTTTAACTCACATCTCACACAGGCAAAATCCATACCTTTAAACATAAAAGGAAACATATTTTTGATTAAATAAATCTCATTCAACCAAAGTGTGGCCCCATATGACATACTAATAACAAATTTGAGTGAAATATCTGATTTTGATATAACAAAAAAACATGTTTCATTTTTAAAATGGAGGGGCACATAGTGCAAGTGATAAACACCTGCGTTCCGACCCACTCTTGTCTTTCAATAACATTAATAGCTGCATTCTGTCACAAGGTATGACTGACCTGTGGTCTTACACGGCTGCTGCATTCAACACAATTTGATGAAATATGAGGACTCAATGGAAGCACTGAATCTTAAAGTAATCATTCTTGTTATATTACACAGAGGAAATGATATGTATTAAGGAGTAAATTAATAGCGGTGGATAGCATATTATAGGTACAAGGATAAGGGTTCATATTGATCGTAAGACGGTCTGGATAAGTATGTCTGCTGAATGACTGTAATGTTATGTAATGTAATGATACACCAGCTTGATAATTCATTTAAATCTAACACACCGAGCACATTGGGAAACTGGCCAGCATGTGCAAGCCTTTTGTCAGTAAGTATCTCTGGGAGCTCAACGAAGTATGTGCGATGACAGTTGACTACGATATGCTAAAAGCAACCCCTGAACACTGCTGAAAAGAGCCCCTTTGGTCAGGACCGACTGTGTGCAGGTGACTGTGAGGAGGTTAGGGACCCAAAGGGCCGCACATCTTCAGCCTCAGCCCACTTAAGTTTGATGTTACAGCTGGCCCAGCAGACGCACATCGTGGCTGTCTGCTCCATGTAAAAAAAAACCTTCTCGCTGTTTCTGGTGAACATGAAAACATTCTGGTTTTGACAGGTCACACCAACTCAGTTACCCCTCCCACTCCCCACCTGTAGTATGGACTCCATATCTGTGCTGTATCTCCAGATAATACTTTATTACACTTAAAATGAAGGTGTGATGTGTTGCTGATCAATGAACAAATGGACCAGTTGACCCAAAATATGAGAACAATAAATACAGAGGTTCTAAGGTACATATCTGCCTTACATTTTACTAATTCATTTTACCTGCTTATAGGCATGTTTGTGTGTTTCTTATGAGACTTCATCAATAAAAAAGATAAGGCCAAGAATTTAGTTTATTTCAGGGCATATGCTATTCAATTAAAAAAAAGACTTTAGTTATATATTGTCACTTTTCTTGAATCAGTGCGGATTGCAAATAATTATTTGTCTTGCTGTATGAGGAGCTTTTCCCACATAATGAGATCCTGAGACAATGACAGTCCAAATTTTGGAGGTGCAGAAGCAGGATCTGGTAGTATCTGCCAAAGTTCGAGCTTTGTTTCTTGGTATATTCTCCTATAACATCAGCCTGATTTTCTTTGTGAGGTTGCAACATTCTGATATGTCCTGTTTGGATCTTTTCAGCATATACACTTCTGATATCATATAGTACTGAAACCATGAAATGGAAACCTCCTGATTAGAGGAAGTTTTTTAGCCTGTATTGCAACAGGCCTGTTCCTTTGCACTGCAGTGGTCTATTGAATCCCCCTTACCTGAACATAAACTGCCAGGTGACTTATACATGTGGAGCCCATGAAACACATTTGGTGCACTGAGAATTTTCACCACTTTGAAACATATGAGAGGCCATGTCTGTGTATATGATAGTATTTATACATAGATGTAAGTGTACATACATACATACAGTACCAGTCAAAAGTTTGGACACACTTTCTCATTGAAGTGAATGGGAAAGCGTGTCCAAACTTTTGACTGGTACTGTATGTTATCAATTTATTTTTTACTTCATGTATGTATATAGTCTGTACTGTATTTGTGGGTATATGTGGTTGTTTTTATATTGAATATTTGTGTATATATTTATGCATACATCCAGAGTATATATACCCATGAGCTAAACTACTTATAAAACTGCAGTAAATATGAGGAAAGGTCTTTAGTATCAACATATTCAAAAAGTAAGGCCACTTTATTGTCCAGCGAAACCCATCCCACCTAACTGAATTTTCATTTCCAATTTCATGCCATCCTTGAAGCCAAGGCCATTTACGGTGAAAGCTTATGTGCGCAAGTCAAAATAGTAATGCATCGCCTTCGTCATTCACCACAGTCAATTATCCCTGGCTTTTGTGTGTCCTGGTCCTCTCTGAGCCTGTCACGGGAAGGTCTATATGGGTCAGCTTTACCACGGAAATGGGAGGCACAATGTGCCAGCAACGTTTCCCCTGTCACCCCTGTGTGGGAGTACTCTTGACTGCCTGCCTACAACAGACAGGGCACACTATTGGCCTCCACAAAACAACCTCTGTTTCGGTTGTCTTAGCCTTCCCCCCTAAACTCATGGTACCACTGAACAATCCCTCATAACCCATCTGCGCCTTCGTCCTGGCCTGGACATCACAGTGTGACGCTCAAGGAAAACACGAAAAGAAGAACACAAGTGCACAAAGCACAACCCCTCCTCATTGTCCGTCCCACGGGATCTTTTTATTTCATTGCAATTTTTGTTCATATTAACCTTTGGAAGTCAGCCTGAATCACAGGAGTCTAATCATTCACTTTTCATTGGCCAATCGTTCCAGTCTATGGTCTCCATATTCCACAGTGCCACACATTTTATTTAGGCTGTGTCGGCCACCCATGGATTTGAGGTTTGATGTATTATGTTTCCATACAAACAACTTCTGCCCTGGATCTCTCCTCTCCCCACTTCCATTGCATTTGGTATTTGGTTTCATTTTGCGAATTCCCAGGGATTTGCAAAAGTCTTATGTCAAATGTTATGGGTGTCAAGAAAAGTAAAAACTTATCCACCTTTGTAGTAAAGCCATTACAATTTTAACATGAGGAGTCTTCTCCTGCATTTTTCCTGTCCTGCGGTAAATGCTGGCCTGTCAAAGCCAAACTTAGTAAAGAGCCCTGCATGAAAAGCATTTCCCTTATTTTTGCAGCCCAAAGCTTTATCCAAGTAGCAGCAGCAATTCTTTAAAAATGATAATGACTCAGTTCACCTGACTCTGGCCTTGATTATTATGCCTTTTCATGCATGTAAAATGGCTTTTGTTAAAGGAATACTCAATGAATGGGAATTGTGTTACGCCTGTCTTTGGGGAACAGTGTGCATGTTTCCACTGAATTTCTGCAACCTAAAAATATTGATTCCTAACTTTGTGTGTGTTTACAGCTGTAAGGCACCATTGTGCAGCATTGAAAATGGAAGTTGGTCGACTTCATGAAAATGCTGCAGCTATGCTTACTATCTTGACAACTAAGACAACTTTCTAGGAAAAAGATGAATCTTCTTTCTATTGAATAGTTCTTGTGTGTCAAAGTTCCTCCTGCCAGCAAAACAGTCCTGTGATCCTGGGATATTCTATGATAACCTTGGTGTGGAAGAAGTTCAAGAAAATCAACAAGAGCAAGATGCTTAATCTGAACTTTTCCAGAAAACATCCAGCTCCTGGAATTACAGCAGATATGGTTGTCTAGTTAGTAAATAATATTATGGTATTCAGGCAACAAAATAGCAGTCACTAGAATCTAATATGGAAAGGTCACTGGCAAGAAAGTCTCTGTCTTCTTAAAAAAATCACTATTTCTCTTTTTTTCAGATGGCATGAAACAAGCCCTGAAACTAGATGCATCTAAACTAAAATTGTTTTAGATCTTGTGGATCCTATGATATGTTGAAGATAGGAAGACAGGGATTTCTGAATTAAACAGTAATTTATAAATGTCTTTGTGTGTTTGGCTACATTATTAGTCACGATACAAACAGCGAGGAAAGTCAAAAAGAGGCAAGCATGCACTTGACTATCTTGAAAAATCCTACTTGATTTATAAGGACATTTTAAATTTCCAACATGTTTTCATGGCCATGTCATTCCTCATAATTGCAAATAAGATTTTCTTTCCATTAAGGAAATTTTTGATTTATTGGATGAAACCTCTTGAGATGTATTTGAGTGGGGTCCATAGATGTAATAATGCAGAAATGACATGGTTCTGCACTTGGTAGGCGACTTTGTGGATGAGGCCGTGGATCGAAGGTTTGTGCAGGTGGGAGAAAAGCCTCAGAATAACAATAAGAATACACTGCAAGATAACAACATTTTTAAGTGTGGCTTTTGTGTGTTTTCCTCTTGTGGAGGGAGCCAGAGTGGGCCAGGCTTGTGATTGGGTGTGCCTGGCCCACTCTGGCTCCCTCCACAAGAGGAAAACACAAGTCGGACCTGCTACCACTGGTGACCTTGCATTCTGCATTCAACTGTGGGAGAAAACGGAACAATCAAGTGACAACTTCACTCTTGTGGACAACCTTGTAACATCAAGAATAAACTAGAAAATGAAGGGAGGAAAAATATGAATAGATTAAGGTTATATTATTCCACAAGACAAACCTTTCTGTTTGGAACATATACAAATAAATTCAGTTAATGTCTGCTCTGTTTGTTATGTTTGGGGTTTAAAGTAAGACTCCCATTAAAGGGTTTGAAAATATTATTTGAGGAAATAAGAAAATCACTCACCAGTCAAGTTACATTTTCTAACCATGGTGAGGTAAGTTTACAGTGCTAACAACTGTGTTATTGATCAATTAAGCGCTGAGTAGGAACCAAAACAATCATTTTGTGATTTTTTCTAAAATGTAACTGAACTGGTGAGCAATTTTTTCATTTATTGACTTAAAACAACAACAAAAAGCATTTATCACTTCTCGAAGGTGTCATTTTAATTCCCTGTAATCCAGGGGTGGACAGCCCTGGTCCCGGAGAGCTACAGGTTGAGCTGGTTTTTGTTTTCACACTTGAATCAGCATGTAAATCAGATCCAAGAAACGTGGTGAGGTGAGTTAACAGTGTTAACAGCTGTGCTATTGATCAATTAAGTGTTGGGTAGCAACAAAAACCAGCATGCAGTGTATCTCTCCAGGACCAGGCCTGCCCCCACCCACCCCCCGATGAAGAGCTTATCCCATTGTCTACATCCCCCACCCCCTCCACCAGTCCTGTCTCACTCATCTGACCAGCTTGCAAAAGGGTGACACTGAAGGAAGAGTTTTATTCTTCTGATGAAGCTCAAACGCACAACAGTTCTGCAAGGGACTGTCATAGATATAACCACACAGCAACTGTCACAGGAGCAACACTAAAACAACAGGGAAAATGTTAAGAAGTTATGTTCAGAATTATACAAGATATTGCACAATCAAGGATTGCTGATATAGGTTTCTGTTCCTTTGAGCTTCCAGAAGGTACTGCGTGTCCAGTGTTGATGTTCCTCAACAAGGCCTTCCTGGTACAGCAGGCAATTCCAAACAACTCGCCTAGCAGCTTTCACACCTAGCTTTTGAGTCTTGCAAAGCACTGTGACATAGCTGGTCAAAGCAACTGTCTTGTAAACACTACATCCTGGGTTCAAATCCCAGCAGTGTGCCTGATCCCTACCTGTTGTCTTGTGCTTATATGTGCACCTTTGAAATGAGGGAAGCAAAATAGTGGGAGGGACAGACAGCATATGTGTTCTTATTAACTAATAAGACTTTAGATTACCCCTTACTTTTAGAGCACTCTTCCACCTGTTTTTGATACTGTTATTCAAGTTTTTGTTTCCTGGGGAATATGGGACCCTTCTTCACGAAGCCTCCAGTTCTTTGAGAGATGAATGAGGTGGAAACCGACATTGTCTTACAGAATTCTCAGAAATATTGGGAACATGTCGATTGAGGGTTTCAGGTTTACAAACTATTTGACCTAACATAGTGGTAATTAGTATTTACATTAATATGGAAGATGTGTAGTATAGAGCAAAGACCTAACTACAAGGTTGTCACTTCTGGAAACTGCTCATGTTTTGGTTTTCCATTGTTACATCAACTACGAACGAAAAGATACCTGCTCCAGGTGAGGCTCGAACTCACAACCTCGGCATAGCTCTGCATACTGTTATATAAGTACCGCGCGCTAACCGATTGCGCCACTGGAGCTACATGCATAATTGGGGAAAATGTCAGCAACTCACCTGAAAGATCCAAATAATAAGGTCCAGTTTCAATGAGTCTGTGTGGTGTTAATACTAATATTTTTTTACCATGGAATGACACCTAATTTTCTCACCAATACAAAACTAAGAGGCAAGGACTTACCAATCACTTTTAATGTTGTCTTGTCTACAAATGCTGCTTTCTTTTCCATCTTTTCCAGGTACCCTTTGAAAAATAGATTACAATCACAAATGACAATAAATAATAAATAAATGAATACAAATCATGCATAGAATTTTTGTTAATTTAGTGAATTGAATGAACTGAAATAAATCTGACGACACAAAGACTGTGGCCCAGTGAGCCTCCCTTCCAAGCCCCCTGACTGTGTCTGTCCTCTCAAGGCCCCGAGTCTCACAGCACCCACACGGACCCACTTCAGCTCCCATTCAGCCAGCATTCTGCTCTAACTATGCCACAAGGAGGTAGACGTTCCTCCAAAAAAAACCTTGCCCAGGGGTCACACCCTCCTGCCCTCATTAGTGCCCAGGTGGAGGGGGGTCCTCACCCCTGTCCCACTGTCACTTGGTAATCTTGTTGAGGACCCTGGCCACACAGAAGCACAGTCCTACAGCCCCTAAATACCCCCCACCCCAACTCCCCACCTCACCCCCCACCCCACCCAGCTCCACCCAATTCCATTAAAGAGGAAAACAACACCTAATTACTGTTTAGTTCAAACTTCCGTTCCCCACACCTCTGTGCAAGCACCAGTGCTCTTTGTGTCCCTGAGAGAGAGAGAGAGAGAGAGAGAGAGAGAGAAAAGGAAAAGAGAAGGGAGGGGAGGGGAGGGGTATGGAGGGTGGGGGGACTCAGGGGTGGGAAGGAGAAAGAGAGGGGCAGTTCTTTTCAGTAAATGTGTGAACAAAAGCCTGTTCAAACTGTCAGGCCTGAAGCCTGGGGTGTTTACCGCTTCTGTATCTATAACCAACAAATCAAGGCCTCCCCCCTCGCTGCCCCCTTCAGTCGCCTGCCATTATTCGGAACAGCAAATTAAGGACTCTTCCATCTGGGTGTTATGACCAATTAGGGGGGAAGCTGTCAGGGGAGATTAGGGCATGCTGGGAAGGCGGGCGTATGAGGGGGCTTTCATTAGAGAGGAAGAGCAAGAGAGGAGGGGAGGGACCAGGGTAAGGGTGTGTGTGTGTGTGTGTGCGTGTGTGTGTGTGTGAGTGAGTGACAGAGAGTGTGAGAGAGTCTGTATTTGAGTGTGTGTACATGTGTGTCCGTAGGTGTGTACCTACATGTGTTTGATTGCACATTTGTGTGCGTGTACGTGTGTGTCAGTGATAAAAGAGCATTTCTCTTGTGTCTTCCATCCACCTTTATATTTGTGTTTGTGTTTTTCTTTACAATAAAAAAAATATTTACTTCAAAAGGGGCCTCAAATACCGGGAGATGGCCCCTATCAGAGACAAGCTGACTTTGTTGTGCTGTGACAGCACATATTCAGAAATCCTGGGTGAGTTATTTTCCAGACTGAAGAACACACTTGTCTTGTCAAAGCTCTCTGGCTGCTGCAGGGCTGCTCTCTGTGGCTTTCATTCCCTGCACTCCACAAGGGGAGCATCATTAACTTTTCGCTCAATCTGAATATTAAAGATAAACCAAGGCCCAGACACACATATTTCAAATCTCTTTCTCTCTCTCTCTCTCTCTCTGTCTCTTTCTCTCTCTCTGTCTTTTTCCCTCTTTCTCCCTGTCCCCTTTCTCTCTTTCACTTTCTTTTCTCTCTCTCTCTCTCTACCCCACACTCCCTCTCATTCTCCCCCCTTGCTCCCTCTTCCCCCATTCTCTCTTCCCCTTCCTCTCTCCCTCTCTCATTCTCTGTAACTCTCCCTCCCTCCCTCCCTCCCTCCCCCCTCTCTGTCCCTCTCTCTCCTAATTTGCAGAGGGCAGGTGTGCTGGGGCCCCATCCCTCTCCCGGTGTGGGTAGATAGAGAGAGCGTGATGATGGGGTGCACACACAATGGGGGCCGTGGCGCGGCAGTCCCAGGGTCAGTGGTGCGCACCGCTCCCTGACATGGTGGAGGGGGGGTTCCTGTGTCCCAGGCTGGTGGCGGGGGTGAGAACAGGACTAATTGGGACTAATTGAATTGGATGTGCTGATCAGATAGGGGCTGGGGGGACTAATCTGAAGTGTCACAGCAGATAAAGCCAGGCTGGTCCAGAGTGTCTGCTTCATATGGCAGACTGTAACATAGCCTGTGAGAGGGCACTGCCTCCTTTTGTGGCTTGTACAAAGGAAGGCAGCTCAGGCTGGCAGTTACAGAGAGCCGAGAGGGAGGGAGAGGGGGTGAGGACGGGAGAGTGGTGGCTTCGTATCAGGAAAGTTTCAGATTTTGCGTTAAACTTTGCTGAGAATGTTAGCTGCCTTCATGTGTGCCTTGTCTTGGGGCATGACAGAGTGATGGATCCTCCACATGATTTTTCATCACATCCACTTTTTGCTAACTCCTTATACCAAGATGTTAAAACCACAAATCTCAAACACCTCAGTGAAAAAAAATGCAGACCCTCAGCAAAGTCAGAGCAGCACATATTTGTACACTTACCATATAACCAGAAAGTTGTCCCGCTTGTTCAGCACAAAACCTCTGACTTCATGTGTACCTCCCCCTGCCCAGGCCTTCCCACCCTGAATTTCCGGCTCATCTTTTTCTGGGTATTTGATTTGATTGGTGGAAGGGGGCAAAAGGGGGGAGTGGGGGGCTTGCTGTGGAAGGTCACATGATCTGTGTGCGTCAGGCTGGAAGACTTGGCTGCGATAAAGAATGCACAGGTGGCCAGAGCTGGGAAGCGGAGCTGAACGGAGCGGGGGGGTTTTCAGTAGGGGTGGGGGGCGTGCTGTGAGGGGTACTGAAGGGGATGCATGCAGAAACAGGGGAGGGGGGAGGGGCTTCAAACAGCAGCCCTCTGTTCCCCTAGCTCCCAGAAAAAAAAGGAAAAACAGGAGGAAGATGACTTTGGGGGACAGCATGGTCCCGTGGCTGTCCTGTTCGGGGAGGCGGGGCGGGGGGTGGGTCCCCGTTCTGGGCACTGCGTCTCCTTGTGGGGAGAAATTGTCAGCCCCAGTGCTGCAAAGCCTTCCTGCATGTCTCCCACAAACTCAAATATGCCTTTCAATAAAGTAATAATAACAATGTTATAAAGTACCTATACTTACTCATGATTTGCTTTTCCTGTCTCTCTTTATCTGCCTCTGTTTTTCTCTGTCATTCTCTCTCTGTCTTATTTTCTTTCTCACAGGTCAATTCTTTTCTCTTAATCTCTGTCTCTCTCTTCCTCTCATTCTCTCTCTCACAATTTCTGTCCCTCCACTGTCTTCATCCTACACTCAACCCTCACAACCCTCCCATTCCTCTTCTTCTTCCTCCTTCTTTGACGTGAAGAAAAAAAAATGAAAGAAAGAAAGAAGGAAAGAAGCAAAGAAAGAGTCCAATTAAAGGCTTTTTTTTCGCTGCTGCACATCTGAAGCTTGCCCTTGAAGCTGTGCGGTCAGTTGGTGTACAGGAGGAGGAGGTAGTGGGAGATGAGGGCTGAGGGGGGGGGGGGTGTCAGCTTGTTGAATGCGGGACAGCGGCGGGGGCGCAATGGGCGGTACCGGTCCAGGGCACGCAGATGTGTGACCAGCAGGACAAGGCCCGCTGTGCCAGGCCATGACCTTTACAGAACTGGTGCTTCTACATGTCAGAACTAATGGAGGTCAGGCCCCACCTTAAGCCTAGGGAGAGAGGGTGTGTGTGTGTGTGTGTGTGAGTGTGAGTGAGAGAGAGAGGAAAGGGGTGAAGGGAGGATGGGGGGGCTCGTTGAGGCTCACACAGCTGGGAGAGAAATATAACTGGATGGAGACCAGGCTTAAGGCTCACAGCGGAGGTAAAGAAGAGGACAGTGAAAGGCCATGGGGGTCGACAAAGTTCCACAGACGCACTGGTGAGTTGGATTCGCTTTATAATGGCCAGTACAGTAAAGTCACTCTGATTTAATTGTAGAATACTTTGCAATTACATGATGGCAGTTTGTGCAATGATTGATTAATTGATTATCATTAAGTCTAGGAAGTGTACTCCACCGGCATGGCAGGATGGATTTGGGAGTAAATGTATGCTAATTGCAGCTTTTTGCTGTTGCACTTTCTCTGGGCGTTTGTTGTTGTTTGTTTATATGTGGCAGCCCATCATTTCTGGGTCGGATTTTGTTTGTCTTTGAGCCCAGGCACAGAGCAGAGGGAGGGTTCGGGAGAAAGAGAGAGAGAGAAGAGTAATGTAAGAGCTGCTTAATCCAGCTTTCAGCAGACGACAACCCGTCGTTAGAGTCAGCTCAGTGTCAGCCTGCTCGTGATGGGAGTTTGTTACTGTGTCATTGGGCAGTCTTTCAGTGTATGAGTGTGTGTAATGGGGGGAGGAGGAGGGGGTCCAGTAGCGAAGGGGAGTTTGTCTTGTAATGGGAAGAATGGGTGGGGACATCTCAGTCTGACCTCAGCTAGATAAATTGGTCAGACCTATTGCTGGTTTCTGCTAGTGGAGTTTTCATCCAAGGCTGAGTGAGTGTCCAGTTATAATGGCTCGGTATAATGGCTGACAGTTTAACCGCACCAGAACACTTTATCTATACGAGCAAGCACAGATGGAGATTGAAGAATGGAAGTAGAGAGCTAGGTATGGGAATAAAGAAACTTCATCCAACAAAAATTGGTTGAGCTATCAGTGTGACTCACTCCAGTGGGTCTCAAGCCTGTGAATGCTGTTGCACCCTCTGAAGTATAATAAGCTGTTGATTCCTCATAAATGGACATATTTAATGTGGAGGGATAATTTATCCTCTTATGCCAAATTGTCAGAAACAGACCCATATACTACATCACAGGCAGGTGAACTATCTGTCAGACAAAAATGGTTTCACTCAATTACTGTGCTATAAGGTAAATGGCATCTTTAAGCACATGACATGTAGTCACTGAAACTAAACCATTTGAGATCAGATGAAGAAACCATGAGGAAGGTTAAAGGCAATGAGCAAACCTGCATTATGTAAAAATCTAATTAAGGAAAAAATATACTAGATCTTACATGTAATGCAGGTTTGCTCATTGCTCACTTGTTCAACAATCAAGTGATTGGCAAAAAAAAAACTGCATGCACCAGTTGGCCCAGCTGACCAAACTTGAGAACCCCTGACATAAAGCAGTGATTGTGTTTGTCTGAAAAAGCTGTCTGAAGATGTTTTTGTTTCATATTAGCCAATGCATATTAGCAACACCTTTTAGCTCCTCCCATTATGCGGTTCATGAAACATCACACCCACCAGTGACCCATATCTGAGCTGTGTGAATCTCAGTCTGACACCCAGTGCCATTGTTTATCATGTCTGCATTGGAAAAATGCTTAAAATGTCTGCAGTGCTTACGCATGGCTCTCTGGATGGCATGATCATACAGCAGCAGTTTTGCTGTTCTGTACCTGGGTGGCATTTTTCCTACAAGCTGTGCACAGTTTTGCATTTTGCAAGGTTTGTCCTAATTCTGTCACTTGAATAAAATCTGTGACATAGATTGTGTTTCTCATAAACTCATATTTAATACATAATTAATTACAATATACTTTGATTATTACAACAACTTAACTGTATATATTTTTATGTATTAACACACTTAATGTTTTAAAAAATGTCTTTAAAAATGTTTTAAATTGATATAAATAATTCTGAAAAAGACAGAAATAATTGAAAGAAATAAAATTAGATTTTTCAAAAAAATTATACATTTTATATTTTACTGTTAAAATGACATGACTTCTTTTTACACATACTGCAGAAATGGGAGTCAAAAACCCAAAAGGCTCTGATTGAAAACCTTCTCTTTCAAGGCAGCTCCACCCAAGGGTGAATAGAATATTACTGTCTATTCCTGTTATGCATTGTAGACATTGTGTTTTTCCTTTCCTTCAACAAAATGTCCACTGTATACTATTGTCTTTATGAATCATGTGACAAGTCTAAACCAATCATGGGTGTGCTTCATGGCATTTGCAAGGATCAGAGGGCTGACTGGGCTCACAGGGAATAATTACTGGTGGAGCTGCTGAGGGTGAGGTCCAGGGCAACTGGTTGGAAAGCACTGTTAAAATACATCTGCACTGGTCCGGGGTGAGCCTGCCTCATATGTCCCTACATCGAGCCTGGCTCAATGTTGGTTGTTCTGTCAGGTACGATGCTGAGCCATTGACAAAAGTGGACAGCCTGCAAGCTATGGTGGGGAGCCATGGAGGGTCACAGGCTGTCTTTGTTTGCGTGACTCTGCAAATGATAAGTCACCCATGTGTTGATAGATGCTACATATGAAGCTATTGACCTGGTAAAAGAAAGGAAAGACAAGTCAGCAAATCACAGACCTCAAGCCACATAATGCTATCTAAAGATAGCATTTTTCAGGTACTTTTCCATTCAGTGAAGGCACATAGATATTAATATTTATATAAACATGTGCAACTGTCTTCGAGCAAACATTTATTGCACACGCAAAACTAAGGTGTAAAGTATTGTATCACCGGTAAGCTTGGCCTGCCCCCTACCCGCTCTCCTTCACTACCACCCCCCTACCCCCACCCCACCCCACCCCACCCCCACCTCCTCTTTCCTGAACTATGCAACATCTATTCAGGCTCTGCCATAGACAATCTGTGCCACTTTGTGCCAATGCAGACAGCTTCCTCTCACATTATCATTCTGAGACAGTGGCAGTCTGTTTGCACCACTTTGTGCTATCCCAGACAGCTTCCTCTGACATCATCATTGTGAGACTGAGATAGTCTGTACCACTTTGTGCTATCCCAGACAGCTTCCTCTGACATCATCATTCTGAGACTGAAAGTGTCTGTATCACTTCGTGCCAGATAAGACAGCGTTTTCGTTTGTAATTCTTTCCTTTTAGAATTGTATTATTCAGAGTGGTGATTTTTTACAACTATAAACTATTTCACTGAAATATACATGTATGTACTTTTTTACACCCATGGAAGAAAATAACAAATGATACATTTACCCTTAACTTTACAAATAACAGCAAATTGTGTTAAGCACTCAATTTCTCAAAGTGATTTTTTGACGGTATATCTTAAGGGAATGACAATACCTTAATATGAAATATGTTACATTATTTTGCTTATATGTGTGTGCATGCATGCATAAATGCATGTGTGTATTTTTCATATTTCAACAGGTATATTTTATGCTTTACAATCTGAACAAGAAAATTGAATGATATTTAAAAAGCTGGGCAATGAAAAACAAGAACATAGGTGTAGTCAAAACTAATTCCAGTATTGCAGGGGCAACCAGGTGGGAACTTATGCTGTGGCTGACAGAGAGAGAGAGAAAGCAACAGGTTGGTGAACACAGGGCTATAGCTCCACCTGGAGGCTATCCTGGACAGTTTTCCTCTGACATTAGCTGCCAGCATGGAGACACAGTAGAAATGTCTGTGGAAGGAAGATTTACAGGAAAACGTCACACTCTTCATATTCCATTTGTAAAACTATTCCCATAAATGCAAATTATAAATGGAATTGTCCCATTCTCTGGTGTATTAGAAAAACATGTGTAGAACGTTACATAATTCATGCTGATTTACAAAGGATGAAATTCAGTACTAATTTATGCATGACATTTGTTACCATCATCAGGTCTTTGACTTGAGCCACAGCAGGAGTGTCTACTTGGTCATTCTCCTGGATCCCTGAGAAAGCAGTGGAGTGCATGGTGCTATCCTATTACTGAGTGTCGTCAAACAGTAAAAGCTACCATGTCTAGTGCACCTGGATCATGGTTCGTTATTTCATTGCACATAACACATGGTAAATACTAGTAGAAGACAAGCTTCTTTCTGGGTCAATTTAATCCAATGTATGAATAATAGGGATGCTGTGATACAGGAGGTATCTTTTAGAAGATATAAAACTGGGGTTATGACTATCTGGAGCTCATATCGTTTTGTGTTCCCAGGCATTCAGAGTAAAAGTAAAAACAGTTCTTAGTTTCTCAAATGAAGGTTGAACAAAGGTCATTTTAGAATTTTGTTTTTGTTGTATTTATTTTATTTTTGACTTATGCAAGAGTATTTCAGAAATTCAGAGTCCTATTGTATGTGTTTATGTTTATGTAGAAATATCATCAATAACTGATTTTTATTTACTTGCAGAGCAATGTATACTGTTCCACATGAGAAAAGAGTTTTTACTTCATAAAATGCAAATTCTCCTTGCATGGACCATGCAGCCAGGGACCAATAAAAACAGTCCACAGGTGCTGCTGTAAATGACAGATGGCAAAGTCCAGGTCAACTCCATTTCAATTCAACCAATTAAGGAAAGGAGTCAATTATTTAATTGAAAAAAAAAACAACTCAATAGAAAATCATGGGACCAAGGTAAAATAGATTTGATCCCAACATTGATAGATAGTTAAGTTCTTAAGAACTTAATTATCTTCTAAGAGGATGTTCTTTCCATATTGTGCAGAGGTGACTGCACCAACATAGCCTCACCGATTTATGGCAAATGCACACAAATTACCACCATTATATGTGTGACAATATGGGGTTGGAAATGTACTTACATTTTTTTATGTTTCTGTGAAAAGAATCCCTTTTTTCTGTAGTCATCACTGCTAGAAGATTACAGAAGAACAGAAAGTCATTAGACTGCCCTCCAAGCAGATATGTGCAGACAGAAGGTCCTGAGGAAAGAGCTTGGAGACCTCATTTGGATGGCCTCACCCACAGCTGCAGCTGTGGCCCTGCTAAGCAGCCTAGAAAATCCCATTACACTGTCATTAATGAGGGAATGCCAGAGTATAAAGGATACAATGCAGGGCAACCTCAGCCCTCTGTTCCAGATTCACCTGGGTCTTCCCTGTGAGTGTGTTTATATGCGTGTGTGTGTGTGAGAGAGAGAGAGAGAGAGAGAAGAGAAAGAGAGAGAGAGCGAGAGAGATCTGGCAATGAAAACACTCTGAAGAGTTCAACATAGCAGAATGCTGAGAATTCTGAATAAAACATTACTGTGCAGAATGTACAATCAAATGACAGGAAAGTTTGCAAACTGTCAATAATCTACAGGATTGTTGTTGTTGTTGTTGTTGTTTTGCCTGGCACATTCTATCAGATTGATTGAACATCTACAATACATTACATTTGAGCATTCAGGAGGCACTCTTATCCAGAGAGACCTACATGTGCACTTTTACACAGTATCCATGTAATTTTAAATGCAAACATCTGAGTTTACAAGGTCAGTTCCCTAGCCATTACATTTTACTGCCACATCTAGTTCAGCTGCGAACAAGTGAAACCACAAAAATGACACTGGCCCCATCAGTGTATGGAGTTCTGCTCTAAAATGAGGATGTATATTTTTACACAAAGAGTTATCAATGTGTAGGACAGCTCGCCGGGTCATCTAGTAGAGCCAGAGACTCAACACTAGGATTGAAACAGTACTAGATATTCCTGACTGTAGATAAATGCCAAACCTATATGGGCTAAATAGTCTATCCATTATGTATTCCTATTTTTCCTTTGTTTCTTCGCCATAAAGGCAACACAAAAATTAACAAAAATATGTTTGTTTATCTGATTTTCAGTTACAGCTATGACTAGTGGACACAGCTGAGCTGAGTGGGCATGCAGCATCTCTCAGGTAAGTTAAAATTGAGCCTTTTTAATTTTAACAAATGCAAATGACAAATAGCATAATACAGAAACCAGAACCGATAATAAGAATCGAAAGCTCTTAGCAGGTGGGTCATGAAGATTATAAACAGGCAAGTAAAAATATACTTTATTTACTTCATTCACTTCCACTGAGAATGTAAAATAACAGCGGTATGGGCTGATGGGTAAGTCAAATCTCAACCGACCAACTATCATTTTCACAAACACGTTGACTAACTGAATTAGTGAACCACTGGGACTAACTCGCAGATGTTCCATGCGGTGATCAGGTAATCACGTCTGTGAAGCACTTCCACCAAAGAGTAGCGTGCTTGTAGGTGTATTTATACGATTATTGGAATGTTTATCTATATCCATTTAAGTTCCTGGCTGTCCAGCAATAAAACTCCATGCGTGCTACTTTAGGATGAATTTTCACATCGGCGTAGAGAAAACCGTCTGAAACGCGTCATGAAACAATAATCTTTATTTTTTTTATTTGTACTTATCTACTAACACCAAGTATCTAAATGCGGGTTTTATGATATTGCATCCAAAGCAACTGTTGCTCCTTTTTTAAAACTCTGAAATATGTAACTCTTTCCCTGTCTCCCAGCGACATATGCCGCCAAATCTGGACAACTCTTGTACAATATAGTACTGCAGAGCAGCCAGAAATGGCGCATTTTCTGTGGATTTCATTAGAAAGTTTCTTCTGAAAGTACGTTCTTGATAAAAAAAAAAAAAAACGAAGGGCTCTGTAGCCGTTTTTTTCTTCTTCAAATCAGTGTTGTTGGCTGTATTTTTGGTCACGTACTCGCGGAATGCACTTTATTTAGTCAGCCGTTAAAACGAATTTCGTTTTAAAAGTGACATCGAATACCATTCTTTAAGAAGTAAGCCAAACATTTTCAAACACTGTTTGTGTTGCATCGAATTATAAAATTATTTTAAAAAAATATATTCAAGACACCTTTGTTTCAGGGTATTTCGTCTCTAGTATTATGAGGCAAAAAGCTCTCAGAGTTGATTAGACAATTTTACACAAGCCTACTTCATAGCCGCGCTCCATGCTCCTTGAAAAGTTCATATGCTACAAATGCGAAGTTGGCAATAAGTAGGCCTGTGTAGTAATATGCATATTTATGATATTTCAGAAATTCACCTTTCTTCTAAATTCGTCTAAGACTGGGTAATCAGATAAATTGTATCGGCCCATGTATCATATAAACCTTTTTAATAAATTGTTGCTAGATTATAAGACATTTCCCAGCAACGTAATTGAAACATAATTTAAAAAATGGAAACATATTTGCCATTATTGATTACCTTATCTTGTAGCTATGTTTCTGTAATATTAAAGAATAATTACTTTATAATCATTACTTTTCCCACAGGTTGCGTGGTTGCAGTAACGAAGAAATTCACTACTGTTGCCGGTGTTCTTGTTTTTCTTGTTATATTATCGTGAATTTTTCCAAAATGAAAAAAAAAATCTGTCTTTTCATCTTGCAGGCTACAAGAAGTGAGTTTTGAATGTTCATTGATTCGTTTATTAAGTTTCAAAAGCTGTAAAAAGGGAGTTCAGTGACTTTTGGGTCACCGAATATCAAATAAAATATAAAAATAAAAAGTTCTGGAATACATTGTACAATCCCCAACGATCTCAAATGAATTGAACACTGTTGAATATAGCGAATAAATATTAAAAGATTTATTACCAAAGCTGGACGTTTGTTGAGTTTTTGGGCAACGTTTAATTGTTTGTGCCAAATGTGCCTGCTTAGCCATATTTTAACGTTGTTTTTACAGTTTACAAAATTATATTTCCATGCAATTGTTTAGTGAGAAATAGTCCATTGAGTGCATAAGACTGTAGGAAACTTTAAAGTCGTAAAATATATACATAATCTCTTTGGCTGTGTTGTTGTTTGACACATGTCATCGTACGCCCCTCAGGTCCTTAGCCCTCTATTTATTCTTTAAATGATTTTTTTATCACTATTCATCTCAGGACATGTTGGTTATGACTGTCCTGCTGTGGTTTGTGTCTGTTTGTGTGAATGAGTTTAGTTTTATATTTTTTATATAGTGTCTTGACACATGTTGATCTTTTGTAGCTTGTTACGTTTGGCAAGCGATTATTATTATTATTACTATTATTATTATGCATTTCAATTCTCGAACCTCTAAAAATAATTGGTTGTATGCCTTTTGTAAAGATATTTTTATCCACCTTGTGTTTTTACTTGCAGAGCCAATATTCGTATTTCGAATTGTAATTAGATAATTGCACTATTTGGGATTTATTGCACAACTAAATTCTTCATATCTGTCCCTCTTTTTATAATATGGAAATGTTGCCCAGGTTCGCTAAAAATACAGAGCTGCCGATGTTAAAATGTGGCCAAGAAATCTTTAATACAGCAAAATATGGTATATTTAAATGTATATATTTTCGTTAAATACCTCTGCTCCTGCCGTATGATACTCCTGCCGTTTTATCTCGTTGGCACTCACTGTGACATATGACAGGCAACATGTATGATAATTTAATGACCTGTCTGAAAGTTCGCCTAATTACAAAACGGTGACCTTTTATTTTGGAATGATTTGGTGTATGATAATTGTGAACATAATGAAATAGCGTGGCAAGCCTCTCAAAGTTCAGTGCAATTAATGTGCTGTATATGGATTGTATTATAGCAGAGGAAATTTGGACATCGTTTAATTTTTTGAGTTGTTGTCCACTGAGGATATTTCTGATATTTGGCCAGTACGTTTGATGTTTTCTTCTTCTTGAGAGGAAAAAAAGAGGCACGACGAGGTGGCCGAGTGGTTAAGGCGATGGACTGCTAATCCATTGTGCTCTGCACGCGTGGGTTCGAATCCCATCCTCGTCGTTCTGTGTATATAAAATCCTCTTTTCGCCAATGAGTGGCTTCTGCACCTTCTGCACCAGTCTTCAAGCAAAGAGGACTTTGGCCCAATCAAGTAATTCACTGTGCTATCTCCTTCATGAACTGCTGAATCATAAGTAAAATCAGCCCAGTATTTGTTGCATTGTTTGATCTAATGTAATGATAAAGTTGCAAATAAAACACTGATCTGTGGCTGTACTGCTACCTCATTATTAAAACCTAATCCTTTTTTGTGTCAACGTTTTCAGTAAATCTGAAAAATGGGTGAAAATGACATTCAATACACATTTCATGGTTTTACCCCTATGAGTTAACTGATGACAGACAATGAAGCACCAGCCCTTCATGCCCAGATCTGTCTTGTTTTTCCCAATATCAGAACCATCATAGCCAGAGCACAATGGATTAGCAGTCAAGTGCTTTAACCATTCGGCCACTGGCACCGATTCTGGAGTTACAGAAGATTATCCATAACCTTAATCGTAACACCCACTTTCACTAACATTTGGAACAACAGTACAGAAAAAAAAACGTTATTATGGTAAATAAAACCAACACAGTACACTTGTGTTCTGTGTGCTTCTTTCCAACAAAGATACTACAAGGCAATTGTATATTTTTACCTTGTAAAAGAGAACCAATCATGGTGACAGTACTATTTACCTTATATCTTGAGAAGAGAATCGCTGTAGTTACAGGTAGGTTTTAGGTCAGGGATGGTCAAATCGGGCCCTTCGGACATAGGACACCAGATTAGTGGAATGGCAAATCCGTTACATTATTCAAGCAACTATAAGTTAAAATAACAAGATTAGCATTACTGTTGACCTCAACTGAAAAAATGTCAGCGGTAGTGCTGATTTTTTTACCTAACTGAAAATTTATTGTATAATGCAACTGATTGACAATTTCAATTACATGGTGCCCCTGGTGTGAATCAGTCCCTGACTGAAAGAGAGGAATGAATGTTTCTCACAGTCATTAGTCTTTTACATTACACATTTAGCAGAGATGACTTTCCTTTACTCAGGCGATTTACATTCATACACAGAATCCATTTAAATCCTGGGGTAAATGCTGACAGCCTTGCTTGCACAGGGGGGCAGATTTCACCATTTCCTGTTTGGATGGCTGCACTTTGGGCAGGACTGGGGTGATGGAAGGCAATCACCTCATAAAAGTTCTGAGACAACATCGATGAGGATGGGATTCGAACCCACGCGTGCAGAGCACAATGGATTAGCAGTCCATCGCCTTAACCACTCGGCCACCTCATCCCGACTGTTGTGGGATCTACCCTCCCAGCCCTCCCCATGGTCTGACTACAATGGCATTCAAACCTACATGTGCTTTAGGATTCATTTAACTCCTATGTTCTCATACTATGTTCTTTTACGCCTGTGTTCTCAATTGAAATCCACATGTACAGTGATACCACATCTGCAGTTGTCCACATGTGCAGTGATACCACATCTGCAGTTGTCCAGAATTAGAGCTGTAGTCTTAAAGCCTTTTTGGAGGGTTGGGCTAAAGTTTTTCTCAATATAACTGTTGTAACATATCATCCAGTATAGTACTATGCCAGAGCTTCTGAGATATGCACACATTGGGAAATGTATATTTTTCTCAGTTCTGAAAGGTCTGTAACTTGTAACTGACTTCAAAATACACCATTCTGAAGAATTTGAACCTTTTATCGATTGGAACCCTTACTCTTAATTGTCTGCTCCTATTTTGTTCCTATGACCACTGATTAAATGAACCTACAATCTACAGAGCTTAATAAGGATCTCTTGTCAACTGTGCACACAGTTTAAACCTGTGGCTTCAAAGAAAAAAATGTTATCTGTGCAAAAACCGTGATGTGAGATGTCAAAAAGAAATAAAATTCCTTTATTTCTCAAACAAACGAACAACAAAGAAAAGCAGTACAAGGACACATTAGCTCGACTGTGAACAGAGATAGGCAAAAGACTAATTCTGTCCAAAGAGAGCCCTTCTGTACAGAAAATGAAATGCACTTTTATCATCATTTGGCAGTTAATACTATCAAACCCTCTGAGACCCTCACCAATCATTTGATGTGGGTAGAATTAGCCTGCAACTATCAACAGTTAAAATAAGAAATAATTCTCTAAATTTAAACAGTTCTCAATTGTTCACCCCAATATGTGCTGTATAATTTATTGATTTGTGGCCTACACCAGTTGTTACGAGTCGTCGCTTATGCTGCTTATGTCGTTAACTCTGGTGTCCTTATGCTAAGCTGACTGACAGCTACCTAGGTGGCAGGCATGACTACCACTGTTTGAGATCTGAGTAGATCAGGACAATAATCGCACCAGCCTGGAACCTTGCAGAAGCTTTCACATGCGTTACGGCCTGGCCCGAAAGCCAGCTGAAAACCAAGTCATCAAACTTACGTTGTTTCCAAACAGCTTTTTGGTGTTTCAATGGGATCATTTCATTAAAACGAATTAAACTGAGTGCCATGTATTTATTGTACCGCTGCAAATATGAACATCCTTGTAACCAAATAACTAGGTTTACTAACTTGTTGGCTAATAAGTTTAGCATGTGTGTTAGCTAGGCTACCTGTGAAAATGCTATTATCAGACAACACACAATGAAAAACACCATAGTCTGTTTTTAAACTGCATGCCTTTCTCATTTCATAAATTTTGACATGTTTGTTCACACATAAATCCAGAATTCAGGATACATCTGCTTTGTAGCCTACATACCTCCAAGGAGGAGACAGAATTTAATCACTGAAGAAAGTAGTCAATAATTGAACTAACTGGGAAATTGTCAGTTACACTTGCAATATTGAACCAACAGCAAACCAACATGCTTAAAACCTAAGATGTATTTTGAAAATAGCCAGCGAATATATTGAAGTGAATGTATTGAAATAAAATACATAAGAAGAAACTGAAAAAAAAATCAATATATGTGCAAATTATTCAAATCTAGTCCTTTCAAAATGTCATAACTGCTAACCTTAATTAAAGTTTCCTTTTTCAAAGTTCTGCCCATGAAGAAGCACATAGGAAATGGGAGGGCAAGAAACATGTAATTCCAGTCCCTGCTCTGTTTTTTCAACCCTTCAGGAGTCATGTTTGCTTACAGAAGCTGCTGAAGCACTGAAGAGCTGTGGCAGACCATGAAATGCATGCATACTCTCTCCTTGCTTTAAAAAAAAATGTCAGCTCTGATTACCACTTTATCACCAATGGATTTTATACCTCGTGAAATTCCAAAGTACAAGACATACTTTATGAGCCTCCCAAGATGAAGCCCTGATCCAAAGTGCCTACAGCACAGGCAGCCACACTACTCCCATGATGCACCACTCATGGTGAGTGTAGGCCAAGGGGTGAGTCCATCTCCAAAGGTGGAATGTGCATTAAGAGATTAAACATTTTGCAGCTGACAAGGTTGAGCAAAGCTGTGCGTTTTATTCCCCTCTGAGAACCATGTTCATCAAAGGGACCTCTATGTGTTATTTATTCACACATCTGGGGTTTGTATTATTTCTGACTGAACATTGAACAACATTTCTTCCCCATAGACTGCTGATTCTTGTTGATATACTTGCATATGATTCAAGAATGTATGAAGAAAGTAACATTTCACATGTTAATACTAAACACACATTAAAAAGAACCTGACATGCTGCAGATTTTGTAAATGGAAGTGTGTTGGTTGGGGCAAGAGTTTAATTACACTCGGTTGCAAACTGATTGCCCCCAGATTTCAACCAAAGAAAATATTTGCTTAAAACCACATTTTGATTACATCAGAACCAAATAATCACATCAGAAACTGAGTATCAGGGGTTCAAAAATTATGTTCTGTGTAAAAATGAAATGGCCTTAGAACCATCTCAGAATGACAAGCTTAACATAAAACTGAGCTGGCTGTGACCACACCAAATTTCAGTTCCCTTTTCTTTTCCTGTGCTAAGCCTGTACAGAATCATAGGTAGGAGGAGAGAAAGTGAGAGTGTGTGACTCCCGTTCGCAGTGCAGATATCGTTGCTTTCGGAGGGACACCACTTGTCAGGATGTCTTGGACAGTAGCACCCCAGCTCCTCAGAACCAGCTCCATCACATGGACACCAGGTGAGGGTGGCAGAATTTGAGGGGATTTCCAATGAAGGAGGGCTGCAGACAAAAATGATAATATTCACTGGACAGTTAAGTTATGTTGCCGCTGAAATGCACGTATTTATCACAGAGAATATGTTTGGGGGAGCGGGGGAGCAGAGCTTGGGTGGGTGGGTTCTAGCTCATAAAAAGTAGTGTCTTTATGATTTCTCTTTGAAAGTTGGGGACATCTTTAATTGGAGTTATTCTGGAATTAGTCAGTAGCTGTAGTATCTACCGTGACCAAAGAATATGGTTCATAGCACACAAACCCTCTGCTACAACCAATCCAAGAGTAACAAGATAATTTATGTCATTGAGAATTTCTGACAGTAATTCTGTCTCATAATTTGCTAGTCGTTCTTTGCGTTCTGGCTTTGTAGCAATGTAAAATATTATGACTCCAGTGATGGGCCTCTGGCTATTTCCAGACAAAAGAAATGTATTCAACATTTGCTTGTAGAGTGTGATCTACTGATGATTTCATTTTGTACAGTCAGTTCATACACTATTTCAATGTAAATCATCAATACACTTTTTAAATAGGAAACATAAGGACATACAAATACAGAAGGACAAGAGGAGGCCATTAAGCCCATCTGGACTCATCATTAGCCTTTCAACCCAGCGCAGGAGTGGGCAACCCCGGCCCTGGAGCTCTAAAGATATTTTCTGGTTTTTGCTCCATTCAAACCCCCTGTGTGCCCTAATTGCATAAGTGTATTCATTTGTGGGCTTAATGGAATGCAGGTCACAGGTTGCCAGAGCGAGAGGAAAAGATTGACCTCTCAGACTCTGAATAAGTGATTGATATAATAATTGTCCAAACTGTAATATAAAGTATGGATGGAATCAAAAACCAGAAATACCTCTGGCACTCCAAGGCCAAGGTTGCCCAAGCCCTCCTCTAGAGACTGTTTAGCACTACACCGAACCAGACCTTTGCCGTATGACCTGCTAAACTGTTCCATGCATCGACAACTCTTTGTATAAGATCAGCACTTGAGGATTGCCGCATTCCAAATCAGAGGAATTAAGGCCTGAGGTCCTTGGGCCAGAAATCCAGTTCCCTGACCACTACACCACAGAGCCTTGCCATCTTATGTTTTGGGACGTTTGTAAACATAAACGGGGCTTTCAAGAAGGGAGAAATGATCCTCTCCTGACAAATTCTACCTCAGATATTACTTCCCAAATTTACTGTAACAAGAAGCAAGCGAAGGACTTCTCCTTTCTGTCATGTGCTAAGCTGAGATCTCACATGCATGCACGCATGCACACACATGCATTCCAAACCATATAATTATCGATGTACCTTTGTATGAATATGTGGAGTGCATACAAACTGTTTGGGTTTGGTTTATGGGTCGGGCAATCAATGAGGTTATCCACTGATTTCTTTGCTGGCAGGGTTTTAAAAGTGCCAAACCACAGTGAACAGAGCGGCTGGAAAGCGGTAGAGTACATTCACAGCTTGCTTACTCACTCCTCTTCCTCTTTACTAGAGCATAAGGACAAAATGAGTTCCTTCTCTTCCTGTCAGTGGCGATGTCCATCACTCCCTGGGAGGTTTATCTTTGATAGCTGTGTTATCTGTTGTCACTCTCTGACAAATGGCATTCAGTCCTATATTTAAATGAATTTCTTTGTGCCACACTGGATGGCTCCACATGTGCTGTGGTTGAAATGGTAGAAATATGGTGTTTTAGGTTGGTTGCTGGTTTTCTAAAAAAGCATTGAAGACTTTCCCACTGATGTATTCATGGCTGTTTCTTTGATAGAGTCTACTGAGGGAAGCAGCTGCTCCTCTGAAGATGAAGAGGACATTGAGGTCTCTGCTTTTGAATGCGTATTATGTATCCTCCTGCTAAACACTGATTACAAGCCCATTAGCCTCACTCGTCAGGGTCTCATAATTATGAGGCTGACTGGTTTCTCACTCTAATACTGATGTAGCTTTGTTTCAGCCCAGTTTCTGGGGATGAACCTTGCAAATAAACCAAATGTCTGTCACTTCATCTGTCAAACCACATTCTCATTGACTATGAAAAGGGAAGAGGCTTGGGAGTGGCTGAGTGACACAAATCTGCTGGAACCCTACACAGTTACATGAAGCATCGACCACAAAAGTTAGATAAAAAAAACCAGTTGTTTCTGGAGTCCAAGATGCAAGCCCATTTCAAGACAGTAAATTGCCATGTGAACCAGAACATTTTTGCTGATTGTAATTGTGGCAAGTGCTCTACCACGTAAAAAAATCTATTTTAAAAAAGCAAAAATGACTGATGGCATTGGTAGCTGAATAAATGTGTGTGTCTGCCTGTGCATGTCTCTTACAGTGTCAAATTCTGGAGAAGGAGAGGGATGAGGCAAACCAGAAGCTTTCAGAGATTGAAGAGGGTAAAATTCTGAAGCATGTTATTCCAATCCATGACTTATGAAGAGCTCTTTCTTTTTGCAAATGTATTGCATATGAATGAAGATGCAGTATTGTATATTGCCTTCACATTTTGTGGTATCTGGGTATATGTATTTTCATGTGCATGCATGCACACACTTGCACACATGCACACTCACGCACATATTTTTATGCCGGTTTGTGTGTGCAAATACACAAACACACATGCACATATATGTATTACTGTGTATTTCTGCATATTTTGGTATGTTCATGTGTGTATGTGTGTGTGTGCACACATGCACACGTTTGTGTGCATGTATGTCCATGCATGTGCATTTATGTTTTGTATGTGCATGTTCGTGTACACGCACATGCACATGGATGTCTATCTCCTCAGTGTCTACTCAGCTCCTGAAAGAGATCAACGCCCTAGAGATGCAGTTTCAGATTGAGCGTGCATGTCGGGAAAGTGCAGAGGCCTTTGCAATGAAGGTCTGTGGCTTTCAGCGTTGTTTCTATTGTGGATGATTCAGAATTTTGACGGAAATAAAACACAGTCATCATAACCACTCCCATGTCCTCATCGCTTGACCCTGCTGACCTCTGAGCAGATGACAAAGGAGAACAAAGTGCTGAAGCGAAAGAGCCAAGCCCTGATGCCACTGATCCCAGAACTTCCTGAAAACTTTGATGCCCTAAATTTAAACCTTGAGGATGACCCTGAATCCGAAAAAGACACCGATAGCAGTGCGGAGTCTATTCTGCAGTGGCAGGCTCAGATCAAAGGTAGGCTTATCCCAGGTGTGTTTGAAACCATAGCAACCTTGCCCATGAGCGCAGGACAGGAAATAAGTTATATCTGGAGAGCAACAGTGGCATCTGTGAGAGGAGGTGGATACAGGGTGACTAAGACTCATTGTTTTTAGTTTTTTACCAGTTGAAAAGGGTGGGATGGTTTAAGCCAGTGCTTTAATTTTTAAACCAGTAAAAGTGAAATTTTTGTTATGCTTAAGGTGATCAATATCATGCTGAAATCTGCAATGCAGGAAATAACATAACAGTTTAGGTTAAGGTTTGACCTCCTCTGCACTGTATCAATGTTCCCCCAACAAAGTCTACTCTGAAAATAAATTTTAGTGTTTGAAATCAAAATACAAAAATCTCCCAGAACTTGTTGTTATTATTTTCATGGGATTTTCACTTTTACTGTTAAAAATAAATATCAATAAAGTGCTGGATTGTTTCTGAAAAAGAAAACCAAAACTGATCGGCCTTGAGTATGACATAAGGGCTGTGGTGAGTGGCAGCAGTGGCCGGTGTTGTAATGTGAGTGATGAAAAAACAATAACTGTCCACCCTGCTTCAGACCTGCAGAGCTCTCTGGACCAGCTCATTGGGGAGAAGATGCAGCTTTCTAACCAGGTGGAGGCGCTGAAGAGAGAGCAGGCCGAACTCAAAGAGCAGGTAAATCCTGCGTGACAAAGGTATTTTCACCCCTGTGGCCAGATGGAGGCACTACAGAAAAAAAATAGACAGAGCCCTAAAAATGAGAGAGTATTTTAAAAAGCTCTGTTTGTCTACAATACCAGAGCTGTTAGTCTTAAAACACAGAGGAATTTATTAGAATGGATTTTGTATGTTGTGTTTGTGTGAGTCAGACAGAGAGAGAGAGGTCCAGTCATTGTGGGTATGTAAGTGTGAGTTAGGGGGGTTGTATATGTTTATGTTAGTTAGGGGTGAGTATTTTTGTATGTGACCCTGTCCTCACTCTTTGTAAAGCTGCTTGAGGAGACTGAGGAGAAGGAGGCCTTGCTGAGGAAGCTGAATAAGCAGAACCGTACTATGAACAAAGTGAAACGAGGTACCTGAGAGCCCAAAGTCCACTGCCTTTTAAGGCTCACTTGACTCATCCTGATGTCTTTCAATAATACATCACATCCTGTATTTTGAAAATGGTTCTACACAACGATTCAAAGTCAGATATTGATATGCAAGTGAAAATATGCGTAGTTTTGCCATAAAAGTATATTTATTTCAGATTTTACAGATTTGGCATTACTACCATGCTCATAAAGTAACTGAGTGAATGAGGGGGCATTGCTTTTCCCCCTGAGAACTTCCATGTCACCACTCTTTCCTTCCATTTTAGTATTACTTTGAGTAAAATCAGGAAGTAATTAGTAAATACTTGTAGCGTGCCTTAAAACATGATGTACATGCAGGCAAAGTGTATTTTACTGTTTATGCTGCGTGAGTACAATGATACCCTATTTTCCCCCATCTCCCCACTTTTTACAATAGTGTGTTCAGGCATTCCATCCTCAATCAATGATTCAGGATCAATCCGGAAATTTAATCAGCTAACAAAAGCCAACAAAATCAAGGACATTGGTGTGTAGGTCCATCAGACCTGCACATTTTAGCAAAGCAGGGATCTGGTTGGAACTCTGGTGCATTTCTCCAGGACATTAGAAGTGGTGGAGGATGTGAGCAGTGCATGTCTTAAGTCTGGATGTCAGCTCTGCAGGGAGCCATTGACTGACGGAAATCTCTGCATGTGCACAGCACAGGGACGCACTGGTGTGTGTAGATGTGATGACAGTGTGCCCTGATCTGTGTGTGCAGTGTCCCAGCTGGTGTCTCAGGAGTTCAATGATATCACCCAGAGACTGCAGCTGGAGCAGGGCCTGAGACAGCATGCAGAGGCCTTTGCACACCAGGTACCAGCTGTGTGTGTGTGCGTGTGTGTGTGTGTGTGTGTGCGCATGCATGTGCATGTGCATGCGTGCATGTGTGTGTGTGTGTGTGTGTACATGCGTGTGTGTGTTTGTGTTTGTGTATGACTCGCATTGGGTATTTTATCCACCCATTTTCCCCAACAAACCATTTATCAGCCCCACCACAGGCACTTGGGAGATGGAAATTGTACACACCTGACTCTTCAGATTCTTTTGATTGCTAGCCTTTTATTCTTTCCACAGTCCAGATGTGTCACTGACTATATATTGCCTATGCTGTAAGAGCAGCACAAAGCTAGTTTTACCTGACTTTAACCCCATCTTTGCCCGACAAGGGTGAGCTAACTGTTGCCCCACCAATGGGGACTTCTGGCTGCAGGTGGTAACTGTGCATCTGGGACTCAAACAGCCAGTCACAGACCTCGCAGCTGCACCAGAAACACGAGTCTCTACTGCCCGAGACACTCGGAGGCTGCTTAGCTGCATATGTGTGTGTTTGTACCTGGTAGGCATTACCCATATTGTGTTGTACTGTATATCCTGGAGAAGAATAAATGAAAGACCGAAGTGTGAAGGCATGGGGGAGAAAGAGAAAAAGAACACATTTGCTTCATGTCCATCACTGATGGCAGTTAGTGATTGGAAAATCAGAGGTGCCACAATTAGCTGTCATTCACTGGATTGTTTGAATAAATCAAAAACGCTGTGCTGTTCACAACAAAACACAATGATTGACATCAAATAAATGAGTTACTGGGAGCATATGGCAACTCCACCCACTTTAATATCATGGACCCCCAGTCTGCCATCCCGTCTCGTGCACGTGTGGACTTGTGAGCTGTGTTAATTTCCTAAAATGAGAGTCATGGTTTGGGCAATTGGCAAACCGCTCCTGCAGCTCTTGTCAGCCACATTTGATGATAGAAAGGGGTGCATCTTTAACATTTTGTTTTTATGTTACCCAGTTTTGGGGTATTGTGAGACCCCAGGGTATAGTGAGCAAAGAATTTAGTTAAAGAAACAAAATTATGGTAAACTTAAGAACCATGGTATGATTTAGGGTTTAAACATACCCATTAGGGTAATTTTTTGAGGACAATTTAGTATGAAGTTGCACTAATTATCTGGCAATCCTGCTCAGAGGCCCCAAACAATGGCAGCTAAAGAGCTTTTATATATTCAGAGTCGACCTAAGCCTGGCCTGGGAAGTGAAGGCTTCCTGTTAGAGACAGAGAGACCAGGGCCACAGTTCAGAGCAATATCATCACAGCAACAGAGACGATCCTGCACTTTTCCTATTTTTTTGTTTGTGAGCCAGGATGTCTGAATGGAAACGCACTCACACCTCATGCTAATTGCCCTAACTCAGCCTCTACGGGCGCGACCCAGGAAGACACAGAAACAGCGGCCCCCGGACTGTGTGAATGGAGGAAGCGCAGGCCAGTGTGCGGGGACTTCCTCTTTCACAGGATACGGGGTCAGGCCTTTTCATTCAGACCAGAGGTGTCACATAGTAATTGGGACAAATAAACAAGCACAGGCTATAGAGGGCTGGTATTTGAGTCTTTGTAAAAAAAAAAAAATAATAAAGAAACAGGCAACATGGCTTTGGCAGCTGCTTTAACTAGCATCTTTTTTGGTTTATTATTAGTACTGGGTGACTGGACACAAAAGCAGTCCCCCTTTTCATTCGCCTGTGTTAATTGGCTTCCACCACAACAGCAGTTTCAGGGCTCCATTGATGCTCTGCGCCCTTGTGTCTGTCCTGTGGTGGCTGCCTTTGCGCGCACTGGGTACAGGCAGAGTGTGGACACCCATACAATGGTGAGTGAAAAGGACCCCTGCAGTTGCCTCAGCTTGGCCCCTAACTGTCAATGCCCTGGGAAGTGCTCCTGTTTGAGTAGAGCCTTTTTTATTTACTCGCCTTAGTCTATTTGTCCTGTTTTGAAAACACTTTCTTTCATTGCTTCCTTGCTTCCCCGGCATAATGAAGGTTTTTAAGCCATAACAAAAAGGAGAGGACAACAAAACAGGATGTATTTTGAGATCAGCTGCCGTTTGAATGTCAAACATTCGCTCAGACTAATTGCTGCCCTGCATGGTTAAATTGCTGTTTGTGTTGGGGACATGGTTGAGTGCATAAACGTTAGCGCTATTTTAAGTAACCACCCGGACAATAGAGAAATTGCAACTAGTAAAACTTGTGCATTTTGCTCTGGGTGGGTTTTAGATTTCTGTGACCTCTGACTTGGGGAACGTTTCATCATTTCCTCTCACCAGTTTTTAAAAAATATATATATGTATATATACATATATATAATTTTTTTTTTTTTTATTTTCAAAAGAAGTGAAACTTAAAAGTTTCATGCAGGACACTTAAGCCAAACCCAATGCACTCCCAGTTCCTAAATTACTTTGGCTGAATTCATCACAGCTCTGTACTCATGGGGGTTCCTGCAAAAGCCACAGAGTTCCTGTTTATGTAATATACAGAGATTCAGGTACAGTCACAGATGGCCACTGCCATTTTGTTTTTTTTCTCAACTTTCTCCCACTTTTCCCACTCCCAGACTCAACTCAACTTGTTGATATCCCGAAAACAACCTTCTCCTGTGACGACCTATCCATAACACCACCAATTATACAGTGCATTTGTCATTGAGGATAATATTCTTGGTTCATGACTCCACAGGCACCCAGTCTAACTAGGAGTGGCTGCCGTAGAGCAACAGTTTAACTAATGTAGCTGGCTGTCTTCCCCAATGATGCTGAGCCAATTGTTGGCTCTCCAAAGCAGACTTCTGAAGTTACTTTGCAATGGTGTGACTGAGAAACACATACATAGTTGTAGGGATCAATCATGCTTCCCAATAAGCATCTTAATGTGTGAGCCACCCAGAGGCCTTTTGCTATTCTTCAATTATCATAAGTCCTTGGTGATGGCTGGATTTTCTCTGAAGACTAGCTACTCATTGATCAGATGTTTAAGAAGCTCACTCAGATACTGACTGACAGTGACCAGCACAGACTGGCCTTGAGCAACAGTGACTTGCATTGACTGGAGTTCATTGACAGTGACTGGCATTGATTGGAGTTCATTGACAGTGACTGGCATTGACTGACATTGAGTGACAGTGACTTGCATTGACTGGAATTGTGTGACAGTGACAGGCGTTGAAAGTCATTGATTGACTTTGACTGACATTGCCTCCCATTGATTAACAGAGACTGGCACTGACTAGCTTTGACCTGCATTGAGTGACAGGGACTTGCAATGACTGGCATTGATTAACAGTGACTGCAGAAGACTTGGTACTCAGTGAGTGTTTGTCTTGCTCACAGATGCTGCTGAAGCAGAGGGAGAGCCAGAGGCAGAGTGTGATGCTGCTGCAGAGCACAGAGAAGACCCCGCAGCTCCAGCAGGCTCTGCAGCAGGTGGCCCATATCAGCAACACCCTGGAGGAGATACGCCTGCAGCAGCAGAATCAGGTGTGTGTGTGTGTGTGTGTGTGTGTGTGTGTGTGTGTGTGTGTGTGTGTGTGTGTGTGTGTGTGTGTGCGTGTGTTGTGTGTGTGTGTGTGTGTGTGTTTGTGTGTGTCTCTGTGCGCGTGTGTGTGTGCGTATTTTTGGTTGTGTGTGTGTGTGTGTGTGTGTCTGTGTGTGTGTGTGTCTGTGTGCGTGTGTGTGTGTGTGTGTTTGTGTGTGTGTGTGTGTCTGTGTGGATGTATGTACATAAATGGATTTATGCAGCAGCTGTGCTTGTCTGTGCGCATGTGTATGTGTGTATGTGTGTGTGTGTGCGTGTGCATGTGTGTGTGTGTGTGTGTGCGCGCATGTGTGTGTATGTGTGTGTGTGTGCGCGTGTGTGTGTGTGTGTGTGTGTGCATGTGTGCATGTGTGTGTGTGCATGTGTGCATGTGTGTGTGTGTGTGCGTGTGTGTGTGTGTGTGTGTGCATGTGTGTGTGCATGCGAGGCGTGTGGTGTGCATGTGTAAGCTCTCGGTCTCTGTGTCTGTGTCGCTGTGCAGGTGCTCCAGGCGCAGTCATCCCTGGAGGGAATGGAGGTGCTGTCAGAGCTGCACAGCGTCAGAGCCCAGCTGGAGGCAAGCGAGACCCAGAGGACAGAAATGGAGACCCAGCTGAGCAATGCCCAGCACACTATCTCTCAGCTGCACCAGGAGGGTACAGATTACATTTACATTTGGATGTACATTTACATGAGGACTTAGAGCACAGCATGAGAAGCGTATGATGTACCTTTCCAGCTGTGTTGTGCTCTTCCACTTCCATTGCCCTCTCTTGAGTATGTAAAATTGGCACACTACACCTCCTATTGATTTCCCCTTTCCCCTCCACGCCCACAGTGAAGGACCTTCAGGATAGGTTGAAACTAATGGCTGAGGTCCCGCCCACCCAAAAGGACCCACCACAGGAAGAAAGCGCGACTCCTGCTCCTCCCCCACCCCCTCCTCCTCCACTGCCACCCCCACCAACTTCCCCAGCTGCAGTCGAGTAAGATCACCTCATTGTGATGCAGAGAAGTTGAAGGCAGTTAATGTTAGGAATACCGTTCTTTTCTCAAAAATACACACTGAAGCTTTCTGTTACAGCCCCATACAAAGTTTAAGTAGATTTATCGGTAGTTGTTCATTTGCTTCTTTCTCTATTCCTCATCCCATTGTCTCTTCTTCTAGCCCACTGGAGGCTCTGAAAAAAAGGAAAAAGATGGGCACTGCAAACACCAAACCAAGCCAGGGTATGTAATACCTCCCACCCAGCCTCCTTCTAAAGCAGTTAGGACCTCAACTGCCTCAGTATCCTGGACATCTCAGTATGTCTTTATGAGTATCTCATTAATTTACAGAATATGGTGGTTCATATCTACCCATAATAATAACAAAAACAAAAATACTGCTACTGCCATTACTATTTTTGTTGAGCCTTAGCAGGGAAATTTACATGGATAAAGTATTCACATATACATATATATATACAGTATATATATATTTATATGTGTGTGTGTGTGTTTGAGCATGAATGTGTGTGATAGATATAGATGCAGCAGCAGGGCCGCTCTCAGGAGTCTGTGTTTGTGCCCTCCCTATCCAGACCAGCCTAACTCACAGAACATGAAGGCCCGAGCGGTGGAGGAGATGATGGAGCGCATAAAGAAGGGAATCGTGCTGAGACCCACCCAGAGGCCAGTGCAGGTGCTGTGCAGCCCTGGCCCACACAGCCCCACACGGCCACACACGGCCCCACATGGCCCCACACAGCCCCACATGGCCACACACGGCCCCACATGGCCCCACATGGCCACACACAGCCCCACACGGCCCCACACGGCCCCACACACGGCCACACACGGCCCCACACGGCCCCACACGGCCCCACACCCACACGGCCACACACGGCCCCACACGGCCCCACATGGCCACACACAGCCACACATGGCCCCACACGGCCCCACACGGCCCCACACGGCCCCACATGGCCACACACAGCCACACATGGCCCCACACAACGGCCCCACATGGCCCCACACAGCCCCACATGGCCACACACAGCCCCACACAGCCCCACATTGCCACACACAGCCACCACTCTGCCTACACCTCCTTCAAATTGCCTCAAAGTGTTCATCAGGATGGAAGCACCGCTAAGTACTGTGCACCACTGCCCTCCCATGTGAAATAAATGGCCGTGGCACAAACTTTTACTCTTACAACTCTTACTCTTTATGATTTATTTCCAGGGATACAGTACTAACTTTCATCATAACCATTGTATTATATTGGCGATGCCTAAAAAAACATTTAATGATGGAAACTGAAAAATAACTGACTAATTCCATGAAGGTTAAGCACTCTGGATGGCAGGTAATCAACCTTTTGTTTTATGTAGGTTGGGTCAGAGGATGACAGTGCCTGGAAGGTGAGATTATTTTATTATTATCTGTTTGTTAAGATTCACAGCCGTGTGATAATTTCAGTGTTTACTATCCCTAACACTCTTGCACTTTAGTCATAATACTACATACTTCTGACTGAAAGTGTGCTGTGTGTATATTTGCTTCTCAGGATCAGAAGAGTGACAAAAGGAAATCTGCTGTGCTCGAGTTGCAAGGCATGCTGGTAAGCAAGAGCAAGAGCTTCCAATTTTATTTTTATTTCATCCAATTTGATTGATATTTCTTGTTGTATTTATGAGTGTCTCCTGTTGTGTTTGGAAAATGATTATTCGTGAAGCAACCAACGGCCACCAGTACTTAGCTAAGTTGTGCCAACCATTCTGTTTTGCTATGGAAAGTAAAACTTTTTCATTGGTTCAAAGAACTTAGTGAATGACACCTCATTGTAGCTCCACTTTTGGCAGGTAAAGAAACCTTTATTATACTAGTAGTTGTATCCAGTTCCATATGGATTTGGGTTTATTTTCCATGACTAAATGTCCAAATGCATGAATGGTAAATAAGAAACAGACTGTCTGATTGGTCAATATTTGCAGGACTCCATGAAGCAGCCAACCCGCAGAAGGGGGATGTCCCGAAAGAGGATTAGCCGCAACGTCGGGGAGGTGGAGCTACAGGCTGTCCTGCTGAGGAGGAGGAGGGCCATGGGGGACGAACAGGACCGCCCCACTTCAATGAAACCCCAGGGTAGCCCAGCACACTCCGTCATTTATGGTGCAGCACCACTACAGTAGACCCAACCCATGGGACCCCAGAAATTTTAAAAGAAAGTTTGTTTTCATAGCTGTAAGATATAAGTATCATATTTTACAATAAGTCTGTAAACTTTGCGGTATATTCCATATCCATCATAGACGTCAGGTCCACTGCCTAGGTGCATTGTCATAATTCTAAGCACGATCTCAGGGACAAACAGACACCATTTTGTATGCATAAGTTCATAGAATGAGGGTTCTGGGGTGCCACAGGATCTTCAAGCCTACATTCTTACATAGCACATTATGGATCAAATGCAGCAGATTTCTCAATTCTGATTTCACAGCAGAAAACATAACACCCATGGCTCACCAGGACCAAGGCTGGTGACCCCTGCTATAAAGCAATGCCACTGCTGTAAAAGTGCAGGCATAGCAATCTGCCCAGTCCTCACCATCCTCTTGCTCCCCAGACCCGGAACCCTCAAGATCCCCAAACGGCACTCTGCTCTGGGCAGGAGAGAGCAGCAACACCCCTGTAATGCGGAGGCTGAAACAGAACAGGGAGAAGAGGAACTCCCAGGTCAGGGCCTCTGAGCATGTGATCTGGGAGGACAGCTGAAGACCACAAGTAGGAGGGAGGAGAGGGAACAGGGTTATTGGGACAAAGCGTAACATTGTGTAACAAAGTGTAATATTATTATGAGATCTTAAAGGGAATGCGCAGGAACAACGATAATAGAGATTTGGGGGTTAGGAAGGATTTTGAAAGGTTCAGAATGTTCAAAATCACACAATCCGCTTATGATAGCACAGCTTACCCATGCCAGACATTATTGTATAGTTGAATACAAAGGAAATGTAGAGGATTGCTTGGACCAGGGTCCGGTAACAAAGAAATCAAGGTGCTGAAAAGAGTTGCTATTTAGTAGGTTCTGTTTCAAATATTTTAACAGTGTGAACTGCCAGATGAAGGCGCAAGGCCAAAACGCATCAGAGTTGTTTACCTGTAGTAGCTCTTCCTGTCAGCCAGCTGTCAGCTGCTGGGCCATTACATGGGAATGTTTTGATGAATTCCACATTTCAACATGTTTGTAAACTCATAGAACTGAAAAACATCTGCAAAAGCCATCGCCATTTTGTTGCTTAAAGCTTGCCATTTTGTTATCTTGCTTAATCACAACCCTCGATTCCGACTGCTTCCACACAGTATTCATGTAGCTCCGTTTGTTCATACAGCTTGTACCCCTATGGTTTTAAACCCAAAAATGGCCACATAACAATTTGTCATGACAGTATATTATTAACTATCGTGATTGAATGCTGTCTTTTAAGTTCATTACCAGTACATGGTTGTATCTTCTGATGGATAATGTTTGGCAGTTATAAATATGTACTGTATGTATACAAATATGTATTGACTGATACACACATGCAAAGTGGCTGAAACATTAATTAATACCTTTTGACACATTTCTATGAAGAAAGCTTTTAAAAAAAACATTTTTTCTTAAATAAATGAATTTTTTTAATCACCATTTTAATTTTACCCAAAACATAAATTTTTCAGATGATACAATAATTCATGAATATATTTTTAGTATGAATAAATTATGAATTATATATTAATGAATGTGATTTCAGTTGTGTATTTTCAAAAGCTTGCAATTAATAGGAAAATTCTTGCTCTCCTTCTTTAATGATCTTATCGAATACATTCAAAAATACATTGTCCTCAGTAATTACCTCTGGTTATTATATACAGAAGTTCTATTCTGAGCACTGGGTGCTTCACCATCTGATTAAATCTGACCTGACAAAGCAAGGTAAGAAAAAAAAATACTGTAACATGATATTAACATCAGTATCATACAGCTGGCACGCTATGTATGTCGTCTCATGAATTCCAAAAAGAATTGGTCGCTTAAGAATGGCATGGCTGGTCTCTCTATAATACCACTAAGCCTGAGTACTGTGAATTTTTTCAAATGGATTAAGATTTTATAACCATTACAGCTTTTAAAGAGGAAGCATTGTGCTCCCCCTTTTTATTTCCAGACATTCTGTGTTTATAATTCACTGCAGTGCAGTCGAGAATGAAATCTTGCTATATCCCGTATTTTAGTCTGATTCCTGAGGTGTCACTAAGCTAAAAGCTGCCAGGTGATTTTAGCAATACAGCCAGACAGCGTCTGGTTCTGAGAATGGATCGTAGAACTATCCTATTTCTTTCACACTTCCACTGCCATGCACTTTGTTAAAAGCATTTGAAATGGACAGGATTATTCTCACTCTAACACATTTCCAGTTTTTTTATTTATTATTTTTGTAGCCTTTGTATGCTTCTTAGAAAGCCACTTTATCATCATCCAACATAAAAATGTCATACGGGTTTTGGTCATTAAACTGAAGGGTGTCCATTTCTGGTGTGGGATCCCAAAATAACAATAAATTAGTTATGAGTGTAGGTGTGGGTGTGAATGTGATCTACGTGACATTGTTGGCAGTGAGGACCACAATGACAATGTACCTCCACTCCAGCACACGTAAGGCTTCAAGTTAATGTTCTTTTTTATATTCCTGATTTTCTCCAGCTTTAGATCCAATACGGGAACTCAACTCACACCTCACAAATGTCCTAGACATGTAAGAAGCTGTTGGGCGATATGGGTCGTTTTAGCTTTTTAGAGTCTTTTGGGAGTTAAAACAAGGCATGAACCTGATGTTAATGATCAATGCAGTGGCCCACAGCCATGGTCTCTGACTATTAAAGATACTCAGACAAGACTGTATCACCAGGGATAGCCAAGTGAGAACATAAATCAACATTTCTTTTTTCAGCACAGCAACATGTAAAATGACAAGCAAGACTGTAGTTTTTGTTTCTCCTCATGATTTCGTCATTTTTTTTTTTGGGGGGGGGGGCGGTGCAGTGCTTTGCATCTGCATCTGCAAGGAGTGAGCAGCAGCCATCTGGTCCTCAGTCTGACTGCATTCTGTTCAAAGTTGAATGTCTGTTTTTCCCATTCATTGGAGGGGGGAATTCCCATTTTACCTGGATGTAACTGATTTGAAGTAGTGATGGACAAAGTCACTTTTTCATACAACAAAGTAACACTTTCATATGCTCAGTTGCTATGGAGGGTGTTGACAAAAGCTGAAGGGAGGAATGGTTGTAAGATTCTTTCCATTTTGCACAGCTATGTTACTGCCTCTATCATATATTCTTGATCAGAAGTACTGACTTGTTGATATGTGTAAAAACCGTAACTGGAGGGCTCCCTCTGGGGAAGGGAAGAAGGGAAGGGTATATGTGCTAGAATTCAACCTTTGCCTCTTGGCAGCTTCCCATATACTGAAACTTGAAGAGCTCTCCATGGTCTGGAACTCACCAGTCTGAGAGTTCCATATGGGAGCTCTCCATGGTCTGGAACTTGCTTGTCTGAGAGTTCCATATGGGAGCTCTCCATGGTCTGGAACTTGCTTGTCTGAGAGTTCCATATGGGAGCTCTCCATGGATCTGGAACTCACCAGTCTGAGAGTTCCGTATGGGAGCTCTCCATGGTGCTGAGGCTCCCCAGTAGTCGGGAGGTTTCTATTCTGAGGGCCCAGGGTGTAGAAATTATGAAAGTAAAATATCTGTAAGTATCATGTTAATTATAAATATATCATATTTTTTTTTGGAAGATGATATTGGATATGTCAAACAAATTTTGTCTGCTGGTTAAAGCTTTTCAGTTTACTTAAATATACATTTTTTAACCATTATTAATTTCCAATTTTGCTCCTCCTTGAACAGCATGTAAAACTGTGAATTATTTTGAATAATACGACATTAAAACATTATTTCATGCACCTTAGCCTTTATAAAAACAATATTGACCCAACAGCCAAATTATATACACTGTATGTATTAGGTCAAAACACAACAATATATGCTATGACCAGGTAACATGATAAAGGACATATGGTCATGGTATATGTGGGTCTATCTATATACCCTGCAGACACATGCTAGTTTTAGTGTGTCTATTGTTATTTTTGGTATTTGTTTCAATATGTGTGCATTGCAGTGCATGCAAAAGAGCAGAGAGAGTTTAATGCATCAACTGCACTACTTAAGAGGAAGATGTTTTTCAATGAATAACCTCTTGTAATATAAAAGTCATGTCCTTTCAAGATTGGGAAAAGGCCATTGAGCATCTCTGAGGAGTTGGAAATGTGAATTTTTATTTTCAGACTCAGTCCTCATAGAAAGTGAGTTATATGGTACTGGTGCTGCATGTATTATTTACAGAATATCTGTTTTGATGTACCCATGGGGCTGCTGAGATTCCAAACATGATTTCTCAAATTTACCAGCTTTTACCGGAGTATGAAGTGAATACCTAAATAAATAAATAAATAAATAATAGAGGTTATGCATTCTGAGATGGAGGTGCATGGGCAAAAAGGAAAAGATGGCATATAAATCATATGAATTTTATGAATAAATATTCAGAATCTCTGCACAGCTGTTATATAGGCTTTCAGTTACACAAAACACTAGATTGCAGCTCGAAGACAGTCTAGAAATTACTTTTTAAATTGAGGATAAAATGCTAGACATGTAACAGGGGTTCCATAAAATTTGAGTATTTGAGTATTTTGAGTATATACTGTTATTACCCATGTTTTTTATCATGAATTTATATGTATATTTATGGGCCAACATGACTGGTTATTTCAGCTGAAATTTCTCATCCTGCTGATTGAAAATCTGAAAGTTCAAAAACTTTTCAGCGAAAGTATGAGTATTTTGACAAGCAAATTAAATTGTCTTACTTGTACATGAACCACTTGTCATGTCATCCATTTCTTCTCCCACATTTTGCTAATGTGATCCATCTATTCTGTTCAGAATGTAATGATCAAACGAGGGGATGTCATGTTTCCAGCTAGTTTCATGAATTACTACATCACCGCTCTCTACTTCCTTTTTTGGAATCTATTTTCAAGAAACGAGGAAGTAAAATTGGCCTTTAAAGTGCTGCAAACCATATTGAAAACTTATCAACAGGGAAGCTGGCAATAATGCATAACACCTTTATAAATAAAGCACAGGTTAGACAATCATGCCATGTTTGTCCAAAAATGTAAGTTACATGAAAGCTGGTATTGCTTTTCATGGAGCTAAGCTAATTTTAGCACAGAGTTCAGAGGTCTTTATCATTGTTGTGGATAGGGCCGGGAACTGCTGGAATGTGTGACTAATGACCACCATGTTGTGAGGACAGGAAATGCTTCCAGCACAGGAGCCAAATCTCAGGACTGACACCCATGAATTTGATATAAATGTTTTGACTTGTTCGCAGTCGTTGCCCAAAGTAACCTCTTTTCTCAGGGCATTTGCCACTTTCAGTTTGAATGTTGACTTTGTTATGTGATCTTTGTATGTGTGTTCGCATATGTCCAGCTATTTCTCAATTTATATGTCTGTTTTTTCACTGTAATGGTATTTGTCCATCCACCCTATCAGCAATCCATTAATCATAAAATAATTTCACAGACATTAAGATTCACACATAAGCCATTCATATCAGCACCGTCTGCATATTGTCTCTGAATGTGAGCCATTTCGTTCATGAGAGGCAGCAGCACTAGTGTGTAGTTCTTTCTTAAATCTCAATTTGAGTGATTCATCCTTGACATTTGTGTAGCGCCGATGAGGAAATGAGTTCAGGCTCATTAAAAAGGTTCCTTTTTGCCTCCGTTCTCATTCGTGGCTGCGTTCCTGAAGTTTGAGGGGTCACGGCTCCATGTGCACAGCTCTGATGTTATCGCCTCTTCACCAAAATAATTCAACTAAAATGTAAAAAAAAATCAAAATACAGTAAGACAAAGGAAAGAATAATATGAAAGGGAAAAATAAACTAATATAAAATACAAATTGTCGGACAAGAGAACAAGATTTTGTACTTCTCTTGCTCTGTCTTTTTATGTTTTGTCAGTGATTAACATGCAGGTACTACTGTAGAAAGATAAGAATGCAATTCGAACATAACATTTTAACTGAAGGACAATACTAGACGCTATTAAAACACTATAGTTAAGGCATTAAGTACTTGAGGTAATAAGAATTATACTTCATTTCTCTATTTATCTCACTCCCTATCTCTCAGTTTTCCTTCCCCATTCCCTTTTTCCCTTCCTCTCCAAATGAAGTATTGTCACCAAAGGGGACAGGAGGCCAGGACTCAGGGACAGTGAACATCCTCCTTCCGGAGGGAAGCTGGGGAGATAAACAGACTCCCGAAGGGGGAGGGGACTGGAGGACTGGGGGACATGGAAGTGGCAGGCCCCCAGGAGAACAGCCCTGGTAGCAGAGAAGATGAGGTAACACCTTGGCAGAGGAGTGATTGCTGTTCTGGGCATAGAGGGTATACTGCACCAGCTAACCTGATTCTGAGTGAAACTGCCCTGAGGTGAGATGGAAAAGTGAGCAGGTGGGCACAGCACAGTTTTAAAAACTGTTTACCCAGGATCTAGGAGTGGATGGAGCAGCCCTCTGCATGTAAACGCATGTAAGTGTGGTAAGGTTTATAATTTTTCATGTTGTTTTGTGTACAGTAGATAATACCTGCTGGCGATGACAAGTGATTGGCGGTTCCGCCAACAAGAGGAATGAACTTTACACGGCACATTACTTTGGCAAATGGCCACACAAAATGAGCGCAGAGCTGTAAACGTATCTCTGGGGGCACCTCGAGGGTAGAAGTGGAGGCATGGGTGGTGGGGGAGGCTGGGTTTGAGGGGAGAGGAAAGGCCAGGTCCAGTGGAGTGACACGTAGCAGGCTAATAAAGGTCTGCTGAGATGGTGTGAGACGTGCGCTGATGACGGGCTCTGCCTTAGCGCGGCCGCCGCAGTGGCAGGGTGGGGGGTGGTATGCGGGGGCGTGAGGTTGAGCGGAGGTCATTACACACTGCCGCAGGGGTGTTAAGTGCTGGGGAGGGGAGGGGTGTTTGAGTGTGAGGGGGGCGAGAGGCGCGGAGGCCCCTGTCGACAAACTCTCGCTGGTGGAGCTGAGTGACAGAAAGCACCCGCAGCTGACTCAGCTCAGCCTCCGGGGGGCAGCGAGGGGAAGCACAGCGGCTCTTCATATTCTGGGTGTGATGGCCGACCCCCGGGTCACCACAGCCCCACCCCCTCATTATACTTCGAATGACTGAGGTCATTAGAATCACACCCCCCGCCCACCCAAAGGGAGAGAGCAACCCGGGGTGTGAACTTACCGCCACCTCACCTAGCCTGCCCAGCAACAATTCATTTGCAAGCAACTCCTTGCAAATGGACAACACTGGACAAATAACACCGGACATTACTGTGCCTCATTTTTATTTTTACATCAGTCTTTGATTTGGTGTTTCTGAATATTTCCCATTTTAGAAATGATTACAAATCCAGCTGTCCTCTAACACAGTATGCCATACATGTTTTACATATTTAAAGACAAAGGTAGTTTAGCTCTTCCACAATGCTTAGTTCATGTCTTAGTTTCTGCAAACAAATAATCCTGCAATAGACTTTAAAAGGGTCTAATTAAGAACATTCAACAGCTTGTTACAATTTAAAGGTGGTTGTTATAGTTGGAACAACAGTGAAAGTTCAAATAATTTTATGGCTGGTGAATTGTATAGCTGTACATACAGCATTTATACCTCTGCACTGTCCTCTCAATTTGAAAAAATGGAAGGCAAGTTGCAATTCGTTCACATCTTGCTTGCTGTGTAAAAGACCTATCAGTAGCTCCCGGGTTCAAGCGTTTCTGCCAGGTGCATGGCCACTTCCGTCCAGGGGGAATCCCCAGGGCAGGGGGCGAGGCACAGACGGGGAAGGTCCAGCACATGGGTCGGGCAGAACTGGAGGGGAGAGCTGATTCGGGAGGGGTAGGCATTTGGGAACAGGGTCCTTTGGACCATGTCCCAGGGCAGGGCTGGCATTTGGTAGGTAGCCCCATCCAGCTGGACGGTGTGGGATCCCTTAATGAGCGTCACGCTGCCCCTCAGGTCAGGCTCTGAAGGCGCCGCCTCGGGTCTGGCGGTCATGCGGACCCCCTGCGGTAGGCTGATGATCCCTGGCGGTGGCTTGGAGGGATTGGGGCTGATATTCCATGCCTCTCGGTCTGCCCTCAAGCCAGCCCCCTGGTCCTTCGGCCCCACCTGACTCTTGTGTTGCTGGGACGGCTCCTTCCCAGCCCTGCAGCGGGGGGACAGGGCTCGGGAAAGGGTGCTTTTAGGGACAGGCTGCAGTGGAGGGAGGCCCTTCCGCCGTGCCCATTCTTCCACACGCTGGTTGCTGGCCTTCTGTCTAGAAGCCTGAGATTACCATGGAAATGTATAAGTATCACGACAGTTCTGGAATTACAGTTTGTAAGATTAACATAAGTAAGGATAATGTATTTCAAACACATTCTACATTGTATTGTAATTTATGTGACACATATTTAATATTTTCCCTACATTTTTATAATAATGCTGTAATAATTTTAAAACACACCACACACGCAGACTTCAGACACACTGATACAAATAGCTACACTGAGAGTAACCTTCGCCTCCTCCTGCAGCTGCTTGTGTGTCCTGACCAGAGTCCGCCTGAGTGTTAGAAGTTCCCTCTGTCTCTCCATCTGTCTCTGTTTCTCTTTCTTCCACTCGCCATCCTTAAGGAACCTGCTCATACAGTGTAGTAAAATACATCACATACACAACCCACAGTCCCTGCAGCTTCACACTGGAATACACACCAGTGCAAGTTACCAAAAGGAGTTTCATAAGAGGATTGCCCACTAACGTCTCTCAAACACATTCTCTCCTAAAACACACTCCCTTCCATGAAAGTGATACTACTGTACTACTGATGTACCTGGCGATTGCTCTGTAGCCCCAGATTCGGGCGAGGTCTATGGGGGTGTGGCCCCTGCTGTCATGAGCACTCGTGTCTGCCCCCGCCTGGACAAGAGCTACAGTGCAGTCCAGCAGGCCCTCAGTGACTGCAAAATGTAAGGGTGTCAGGCCCTCCTGGGTGGAACTGGAATAAAAGGAACACATGAGTTACCCAAATAACTTACATCAAAACATTCTGCACATTTTACATCCAAAAGATTTACATTTTCATAACAGTTAGTAATTTTGCAAGGCAAATACACAGGTTACACAATCCATTTATATAGCTAGAAACATTCTGAAGGAATTCAGTTACCTCACTCAAGTATACAATGACAGCACCTGACCTGGAAATTGAACAAGCAAGAGTTACAAGCCCAGTTCCCTAAACATCATACTGCACTGCCACTCCACAAAAAATTGAGGGTACTGTAGCCCCCTGGTTAAATTATCTGTCTCTAAGTGTACGGTTTTGGCCAGGTTATACCAAAGAATATGCCTCTCTGGTTATCTCTCTGCTTTAGATCAGATTGACTGAAGATACTGAGGTGTTAAAACAGAGCCCAGAGAGTGAGTGCAGAAAACACAGGAATTCATATAGAGGAAATGCAAGAAACAGCAAATGGCAAAGGAGAGGTACAGGACAGACCGGACGTGACAAAGAGGAAGTGTAGAAAACACAGGACGTGACAGAAGGGAAGGGAGTGGAGAGGGCAGTACACATTGGGTAGGGCACCGTGCTCCAGCAGGTAGGTAAGACAGGCGAGGGACTGGGGCCGGCTCTGGCTGCTGACCGCCATGTGCAGGGGCCTCCGGCCGCGGGGACAGCAGGCGTTCACATCCACCTCCACACCCAGGGCACGGGACTCTAGCAGCAGCCTCAGGCAGTCCAGGTGACCGTGCAGAGCCGCAACATGGAGCACCGTCAGGCCCTGCCCCACAACACGGTGGGGATAGTGGGTACATTCACACACATAACATGGGGGAGGTGCCATCTTACAACATACACTCAGAATCCTGTTTCCTGTTAAACGTTAGTGTGGATCAGTGCTCCTCAGTCATTGGACTGGAGAGCCACAAAGGTGTGCTGGCTCTTAATGTTACCCTGTACTACACTGATCAATTAAAGCACCATTTATCAAACAAAGTATTCATCAGTGAGTTGAGCATGCAGTCAACACCCTTCAGTTTGGGTCTGAACTGCTATGGAATTTAAGGTGATAAAAACACAGCAAAACAACTGTGCCTCTGCAGAACCTGACTGCCTGAATACCACTACTAGTTTAGAAGTAGGTTCTCACCCACCACCACCATATTTGTTGTGCCATCTGCCATAGCTGATGAATTGGGGGGGCACAGGTGAGTGAGGGCTCACCTGCTTGTCGGTTAGTGAGGGGCACAGCGCCCTCCTCAGGCTGAGCAGCAGCCAGGCCTGGTTCCCAGAGGCAGCAGCCTGGAAGACGTCATTGTCTGGAGGTGACTTCGATGCCATCCTCTGAACCCCCTTTCTGGAAGAGACAGATGGCAGCATGGGGTGGGCAGTGAGAGGGAGAGGGGCATTCAGAGTAACCAGCAGAAGCCCTTCTGAGCATCGGGAATAGGTTATTATAAACTACTTAGTATTTAGCTGTATACACAATACACATACTATATTATAGATACATACATTTATATACATACATGTCAAATGTAGATGAGTCCATTCTCCAGGTAGTTATTATTAAAATTAATTAGAATAAATGATAATGTAGTTTATGTCACAAGCAACAATCTAGAGCTCAATCCAGACCCCCTCGGCAACTCAAAGTGTGTATTTCTCTGCCTCAGTAGCTGCGGAGCTCGACACTGGACTGTGGAATGAAAGTATGAAAAATAATGCGGTTTTCCCAGCTAAAGGACGGCGGTGTGGTGTTTTGCCTAATAAACGGTAACACCGTCACCGTCACTGAGCATTCTTTGGTGAGCAGGTATTTTTTGAAAAGTTGAAATACGGGGTAATGTATTTCAAATGCCGATGCTAAAAACTGAAAGAGTATGGCATGTAAAGTAAAATGACAAATTGCAATACTAATCAAAATCTCTTAATTGTGCATACATATGTACGTTTTGGGGGGTTTTACATATAAAATTAACTCAGCTGCAACACTGAAACTCAACGACAGTATTTGTTGACATGTTTGTTGTTGCTATGGTTGTTCTCGTCAGGATACTAGTCCTCTACAGTCTTTTGCCATTGACGTTTTACAATATTGCAGTATGTATTTTCTGTTTAAATGATCGCATACGTCCTCCTATGTATGCACAAACTGTCAGGGATTACCAATGAAGCCCATCTTGAATCAGCCCGAGATGACAGCGATGCCAAAGACAAGAGTATTTCTCAAGTTAACCATTTTCACTCTCTTAAAACTTTCATCAAAACATCTCATTCTGAAAACATTTATGATTTAATCACAGTACTTACTTGTGCATATCTGACTGCGGTAGACTTTTAAGGCTTGTTTTTTGCTCCAATAGGCTACTCCTTCAGGTACACTAAAAGGAGGTTTCACCAGCTCAAGTGCAACAAAGCCCGTAAAATTGTCCGGCTGTGAGGTTGTTTGCTTCTTGGGAACTGCTCTTTTCCACAAGTTCATCCCTCTGGTGGAATTCTGGTAAAATTGCACCCAAAAGGTAAACGCGTCCGCATGCACCGGGGAGAATGGGCGAGCAAGGCGGGGCTGTCACGTTTAGCCACCGTAATGGACAAACTTGATTTTTAATGGCCATAAATATACAAACAACACTTCCCTTAAGCTCCTGTTGTAATTGCACAACTATTTGTCCAACAGTTATGTTTTCACTTTCACGAAGTGTGAAATGGTTTTGCTGATACAGTTAGTGTTGTATATGTACAAAATATTACATTTATACTTAGTGCGCCTTTCGGGTTGACTGTCATGCAGTGATGACTATTATCCTGTAGATGGCGCCCTAAGAGACCCTTAGGGGATCATGGAGGTGGACCTTCTCCAAAAATGTAATCAACCTCATTTGGTCACTTGCAGAGGAATGGGCACTTTTTTACCGTTTTATCGGACAATGCAAATGGGACTTCTTGAATAACAATTAAGGTAGGCAATTTTTTACATTTTATTTCCTGAACATCAGCCAAATGTCTGTATTCTTGTGGCTTCATTGAATACTCATTATATTTAAACCTTTATAGATTACTGTTAATTTATTTTACACGATTACCAAATGTCTCCATATGTAATATGTGAGAAGCAAAGGCTGGAGAGCCAAAGTAATCTTAGTAAGGCTGTGACTGACAAAATCATAAACAATGGGAAATGATCTGTTGGCTACTGCGCAGGCTAGCCAAATCCTTATGCCAAATTCTTAAGTCATGTTATGTAGGATACAGACAGCAGCACAGTACCAGTATCTTCTGACAAACTGATATATCAGAAAAGGGGGATGATTTTATATTTTGTATCATTTTGTTTAGATTATGTGTTTGCTCTTGAAAATAAGGAGTAATAACAGGGAAATGAGAAGGAGAGCCACTTCAGTGACCTTAGGTGAGGTCACCAGGTTTACTAATGGTAACACATTAGTAGTATACAAACCGAGCAAATCACAACACACCTGCATTGTCAGGTCAAATTGTCATTAGGCTCCATTTACTCGGTAAACCACATCGGGATTTTGATATAGTATGTTTGTATAAAATGTACAGAGCATTTGTTGTCCTCTGATGTTTCTCAGGCAATGCAAATCAATGTTTTTGTAACCTTTGAGTTTGAGTTTTGCTTCTGCCATGGAACATTGATTTTAGGTTATTTCAAACTCAACTAATAAAACACCATATTCACAAAATGTTCTCATATCCAACAACATAACATTAACTTTATCAAGACATTTGTGAATAAAGCACATGTTTTGTGACCATTGCTGTAACAATAGGGGAAAATTCCATGTAACTGTTTTGTAAAAGTATATTAAAAAGGTGGACAGATCTTGTGTCTTGTGAACATTCTTACAAGCATCCAAAATGTTCTAAGAACCATTTTAGAACCATATTTCATTTGCAGGAAAGAGACCCTTAAGGTGATCTTTCCATGCAAACCCAACCAGTCTTTGCTGCAGAATTGCTATCCATTGTAAACAGTTTGATTGCTTTGTTTATCCTGTTGCATTTTTTAAAATCTATTTAGCTTTAAACGACTGAAACTGAATGTACTCTGCCTTTCTTGTCCAGGTCATCCTTGTCAGGGAGATTGTAAATCTTTTTTTGATGTCCAGGCAAAGTAAAGGCAAAACAGAGGAGTGTGTCCCCAAAGGCAGCAGGCTATGCAGGATGACCCTTTCCTCATACGTGTCCCGAGGCAGCAATCTTTGTGTCATTCTCACTGATTAGTTATAGTGCTTGTTTCCATACAGCATCAATGTAAAGCAGTGGAGAGTAGGGTTTTGTATCTTTTATTGGATAGATCCTCGCTGGGTTGAGACACGGATACTTTGCGAAAGCCGATGAGCCACACAGTTCTTGATAAAGCCCCTCTCAGCAGGCGCAGCGGCGACGGGTTTGGTGTGCAGCGGTGCGGATCAATACCGCATCGAGTGCACCCAGAGCTGGGAGAGAGCGGCCGGTTGGTGCGGCAGCTCTTCCGTGTGGTGGTTGCCCTGCCTTTCCTTCCTGACCGTTATTATTGTCTCCCCGTCTTTGCGTGCCTTTCCCGATCGACGTGCTGATCAGTGGGCAGTCTGTTATCGATTGCTTGAACTGAGAGGGCCGGGGTCATGCCATAAGTGTGATTGATTCTGCTCTCCATGTCAATATTCTGCACATCTCAAAACAAAGATGAACTATGCTATTTTGACAGCTGACAGCCACACAGATATTGATGAATTGACAGTCACTTAAGCATCAGTCTTTAATACTTTATGCAGTGATTCCTACACTAATGTGCTCATCACACATTTGATTTAAGTTCTGTTTACTTCTCCAAAGGTAGCATTAGCAATCCATCCATAGATCAATAATTGACACATTCCAGGGCTATGGGTCTTGTGGAGAAAAAGCCCATTCTGCGCATACTAATAAATAGGAATTTCAAGCTCTTGAAGATGAGCTGTATGTGCATTCTGCGTGCAGCTAACATACCTTCCATTCTGCACAGCAGTCAGCGTTGAGTGTCGCTATCCCTGTCCAACAGGGTAAGGTGTGTAAAGATTTTGTTAGGTTTGGGCCTGCTATTTTTCTTAAACAGCACACCTCATAACTAGTGCCAGTGATGTGTCAGTTTGGGTCCTCTCTTGCAGATGGCTCTGCAGACGTACAGAGAGCGGGAGGCTGTGTGTTTGCTGCAGGAGGTTTGGGAGTGCTGAGAAATGGAAGCGCAGGGCCACGCATAACTGAGTAGATGGGGCTGGCTCAGGGCACCAGGGAGAATGAGCTCATTGCAGAGAGCGGGAACATCTCCCCAACCGCTGCTATGACGATACCATTGGCTGCCCTCTGGACCAATCAGGATGAGGACCAGTGTAACATTAGCGCAAAGGCGGAGCCTAACTTGGAGCAGCAGGATTAAGGGCAGTTTGGTGCATTTCCTCAGTACTGAGCACACACACACTCACTCACAAACACACAACTGCTCCTTGTTCCATTCATTCTCACACACAGCACATATCCCCTTAAATCCTTAACTTTGTGACCACTTGATTGAGAGATATTTATACCCTGAAGGACAGTGAGAAACCATCAGCACTAATATCAAATAAACTGACTATAAATGGCAGAGGCAGAGTTGTGGAGAATGCACATTATCAGCTATTAAACATGTCTATTAGTATAAAATTACAATAATCATTAAGTGGCACTTAATCCCCCTAAAGCTTTCTGCCACTTAGAAGTCTTTGGTTTAAAAAATGGCTCTTTGACAATATTTACAATATGTATTTCAAGCCAATAAAGCATTTTGAGAGCAATAAAAGGAGAGACAGAGAGAAGGAGAGAGACTTGGGGGAGTTAAAAAGCAGCACATTCTTTGCAGTGCCTTCATATTTGATAAGCCACCTTGTGAGGACCCCGTGCCCTGGGGAAAGCAGCTTGCGTTTGTGTAAGTGCGCTGATGCCTCTCTCTATTCCACCTCCCTCTCCCTCTCTCTCACTCTCACTCTCTCGCTCTCTCCCTCTTTTACTTTCTCTCTACATCTTCTCCTCCATGTCTCTCTCTCCTCCCTCCCTCTCACTCTCTCTCTCCCTCACTCTCTCCCTCCCCTCTCTCTCTCCCTCCCTCCCTCTCCCTCTCTCTCCTCCCTCTCTCCCTCTCTCTCTCCACTCTCACCCTCCCTTTCTCCTCTCTTTCCCCCTCTCTCCCCCTCTCTTGTGCTGCTGCTCAGCCATGCAGCAGGGCACTAATGCGGCCTGGCACATTGTGCGGCTCAGAGTCACAGCACGGCCAGGCAGTGTGTGGTGACCGCGCCGCGACCTCGCTCAGCGCCCCTGCACACGCTGTGCCGCGCGGGGGAGGGGTGAGCACAGGACACAGAGTGAGGAACCATGGGGGAGGGAGGGAGGGAGGAGGGAGCTGTCTTACTGCACTGCGCATGCCCGGAGACGCGGGGAGAACATCAGCAGCTGGAGAGGCAGGGCTTCTGAGGTCTTTCAGTATGGCATGCAACAGAGCACCGAGGGACGCATCCGCCTGCGGTCTGATAATGGAGAATACATACATACAGCACACTGTGTGTTTAGTATATAGTTTTCCCATTTTTTTTTGACAAAAACATGCTCTGTCCCCTATTTTTTCCTCCAGTATAAAACACAGACACGTGTGTGTGTGTGTGTAATACATAAATGCATATGAGAGAAGGTGAATATGACTGTACAAGAGCTTTTCTCATCATTAGTGTGTGTATGTGTCCTGTATAAATTTTCCATCTCATCTAATATATTTTAAGAACAAATATTAATAATATTAATAATATATTAATTAACAACAAATAATATAATATAGAATGAGCTGATCTTGGACTTTGGCTTTTGTAACATTACGCAGCATCATGGACTTGCAGGCCTATGGAAGGAGTCACCTGAGTATGTTGCTATGTGTGACTTAGCAACATTCACCCACTTTCTTTACATGATGATATCACATACACATTTTATGTGCCGGGTTTTAATGATTAATGCCTTTGCCATGTTAAAGGGGGAAATAAATGTAGTCATGTAAAATGCAAATGCAATAACTGCATAACGCATAATATCTCACCTGCCTCTTCTGAAACACTTCTGTAAGATGGATATTCTGTTGTCCGATTCGTGCACCAATATTCAACAGCAAAACTGGGGGTTCTTGGGCATAAGGACATGCAATATTTGGTATAAAATATACTGTGGGGGGGGGTGGGGGGGTGGGCAGGAAAATTGAAGCTGAAACTGAATTGGTGAGAAAAGACATGAGCCATTGAACAGAAATAATGAGATGATGACAGAGAGAGCAAGAGAGAAGCAAGGCAGAGAAACTGACGCAAGACCGAGGCTTAAAACTTAAAAGTGAAGCAGTGAGAATTAATATGACAGAGAGAATGAGATGATGGCAAAGGAGAGAGAGAGATGATGATTGAGATAAAAGGATGAAGGATGACAACTCAGATAGACTGAGTGAATGAGAGATGAAGACTGGAATAGACAGAGAAAATAAGAGAGATGAAGACTGAAATGGACAGAGAACGTAAGAGAGACAGAGACTGAAACAGAGTGAATAGGAGCAGAGAGAGCATTTGGCGAAGCATGAGAAATGGGGCAATGCAGTGGGAAGGGGGTTACATTAACAAGAGGAGATTAGGGTTGGTTTTACCCCCCTCATGCTCTACACAATATACGAACATCAAACAGGTCTTCAACCCATTTCATCCTGCAATACGATGAGATTAAACTGGTCATTTTAATGACTGAACATGAGGAATTCACAGAAGCATCTGAGAGTAGACAGCTGTGTTTTGGAGGGGGGGTGGGGCTGTAATGTAAGCTAAGCTGTAGTGCTGTCCTCCCCTTCGGCTTGTAAGACTTTGATGGGATCGTATCGTTCATCTACATTAATTACTAGCACCCCACGCCCCACAATTACCCTTTTCTCTAAGCACTGGCATAGGACAGCCATCAATCCCCTTCAATCAGTAACACGTTAAGGAATGTATTCAATATAGTTCTATCCTTCTCCTAAACCCTATATATTAATGCTGTCCTCTGAATGCTGTTTTTAATAGTTTTATAAGGTTAAGTACACCACTGCCTCCCTCCCAGTGTGTTGGGGGTAGAGGCTGTCCTTTGCCTACATTCCAAGCTCTATACCCCAAGCTCACAGCTGTGGAGGCTCTGATCCTCTGGATATCTTGGTGAAAACATGGATTTCCAGGTTTGTCTTGATGTGCTACTTCTGAAGAGCGTTTATAGTTTTGTCAATATACACCATCAACTGATACAAATACAGATTGAACTTTCACACATGTGTTATACTTGGATTCCCCTGGATAGTGTCTGTGGTAATGTGCTGTGTCCAGATGGCACTGTGAAACATGTGGTAGTGCAGTGAATTTCAGAGTTAGAATGACAGGTGATTGTTCAAACTATGTTGTAGTGACTGTTTAGTTTGTATTAGAAGAGTTATGGTGACTATTTTTCTTTCAGGTTATTAAAAAATCCCATTGATCCAGACATGCAATCCTCCTTTTTTTCCTTGGGTTTGGTGTGCTAGGTTTGGCGCAGAGACTGAGGGCTGTGGTGTGAACGCTGGGACTGAGTCACCAGGTCACTGAGGCCAAGCCAGATCTCCAGAGGACACCTGCCCTCGCCGGCCTCCCCTAGGCCCAGCCTGCTGGTAGAGAGGCCAGTCACGCTGACGTGTTTCCCCTGGCCCGGCCTGCTGTGCCTGGGCTGGGGATTGGCAGAGCGGGCCCCCTGCCAGTGGAGGGGTGGAAGGGTGGAGGGGTGGAGGGTGGAGGGGAGAGGGTGAGTGAGTGAGCTGTGATTGTAAGTGGCATTTGGTTCCTCCTAAAGCATTCTGCCTCTGTGGTTAGTCTCATGCACATGCGCATATTATCAGATCAAACACACACACACACACACACACACACACGCAGCACGGACTTGCAGGACAGATGCACACAACAATACACATGCACACATACCACATACACGCACACATGTACTGAATAAAAAGCAACACACAAATTCACACACAAATGCAGGCACACAACACACAAACATTTGTTTGTTCCCTCAACAGAGGACCCTTTCAATATCCATAGATTATCTAAATTTAGCTACTGTCCTTCTCATTACCTTAACTGCAGGCGACATTTACTCACGTGTCTGAAGTAACTCACATTTACTTCACATGTCATGGGAAATGAGTAATACCTGTCAGTGAGCTGCTAACCAAAGCACAGGACAGTATGGAAGCGTGGTGTGGTGTGGTGATCAGGAAACTGATCAAATACCACTGGTGCTAAATTATGACAAATTTCTATTTATTACAGAGATCCGTCACTGAAGACTGACATGTGACACGACGAAATATGATGCAACTGTGCTTGGCCCTCTGTGCTCAGGCGATGGGGCACCACACTCAGGTGCTAATCTCCGAAATATGTAAGAGGAGTAAGAGTATTAGCAAGGTTAGCAACCTGTCTATTAAAGAGAAGGTTCTGCAACAAGCGCAAAAAGCTACATCCCACACCAACCTCCTCTTCCCCAGTGACCTTCGCATTGAAAGGGCTAAACAGTTACAGTTCCCTCTGGAGGACACAAGTTGCTGGGGGGCTAAAATCAAGTGCTGCATTTTCAGAGATGCACGCAAAGTTGTTTTCACCAGCTTTGCTCTGCTACCAGTCCAAAGTGGAGGAATTCCCAGCTGTCAGGGAAACAGCAGTACTTACTTAATGTTGAATTATTTGGTATCTTATGTATTCAGGGGTGAAGGTAATTCAAGAACAATGAACAAATACTGTACTCAACAATGGGTGCCTTATTTATTGGAACACCTCATTTATTTGAGATTTTTGTGGAATGCAGATGTTTCAGTCTAAAACCATTGTACTCATCTGAACCTGATGCCACTCAGACCTGAAATAAACATGTGACTCAAGGTGATGGACCCTATTTTGTGCCATGACACTGGAGCATCAAGATAGAGCCTTCATATGTTGCTTATAGCAAACAGTTTTGAACATGCATCTCCTGGTTGCTGTCAATGACATGTAATGTATACATAAAGGTACATAGTATCTCTCAGGTAGTGCATATGTATCTGTTTAATCACCTGTGATGTATGTACCGCTCATTTGTAATCATGTACATAATGATGTTGTGTCATAAGGGTTAGTATCACCTGTGGGATGAATGGTATCAAAAATGATCATACTGTAAAAATAAATTTAAGTCCATCTCATTTCCACATGAAAAGGTAGCTGCTATAAAAATCAGACTTTTTTTGTTTGCTAATTTTGTTTGAACCAAAATTGAGAATGTTTCTCAGCTTACTGTGTGTGTTCAATCGATGGTATGTTTCCACAAGAAAAGTGTAATTTTAAAAGATTCACAGCAAATCTACAGAAAAAAGGGTGACACATTTTTGGACACTGTGGTAAAAATGCTTTAAAGTACTGTACCATCACCATTCCTTTTCCTTTTATTCAACTAAGAAAATAACCAAAGTTCATTTCATTAATTGAAAATCCCTTGCAAAACATCATGGGCAGTTTTCAACACATGAATTGAATCCCGAATATCTCAGCTTGTTTCACAATTAAGTGAATTTCAATTAATTTCCTGGGTTGCCTTAGTTGAAATGGAATTGACCCCAACCCTGGTGCAGATGTTAATTGGATCAGCGGTGAAGGTAAACATGCCAAATCTGGAATAAAAACATAGACTTTTTCCAATTCTATCTGCACCTAATTTCAGTGTTCTTATTACTTTTCTTTTTGTCTCTGTGTAATGATGTGCACGTTCTTGGGAAGATTCAGGTAATAAAGGTTAGCACTAAAATGTTGCCACATTTGCCATCTATAATTACTATTTCCTATATTACTGTCCCTTTCATTCTGAGCTGTGAAATGAAGTGCAACCAAAAAATGATAAACCAAGGTTCTCTATTTATGAAGGATAATTTCTGATGAGGAGAGCTTTTGGGGGGTGTGTTTGGGGGGGGGTCGCTGATGGCAGCGTTTATATCGGTGCAATTGTGTTCTTGGCTGTTTAAATTGAACTGACATCTCACCTCTTACACTGCGGGCCGTGCAGGCTTTTAAACCCTCCCCGCCCTGCTTTTTCAGCTTGTTTCACCTCCGATTACAACAAGCTAAGAGCGCACATCCCTGGTCATGGTCCAACATTAATGGAGTGTTTTCTTTAAAAACTGCTCTCTCTCTCTCTCTCTCTCTCTCTCTCTCTCTTTTCCCCCACTCTCTTCTTTTTTTCTCCCTCCCTATCTCTGTCCCTCTCTCCCTCTTCCATCTCTACCTCATCGCTCACTCAGTCCCTCTCCTCTCTCTGTTCTCTCCCTCTCTTTTTCCTCTCTCTGTTTCTCCATATCATTCTCTCCCTCTTTCCCTCTCACCCCCCTCTCGCTCTCCTCCCTGTCTTCCTGCTGAACTACCTCTGCTCTTTACAGTATTATCACAGCCCTTTCTCTCATTATTCCCACAGTAAAGTATAAGCTTTCCCACCATTAAAAATAAATTTTCTCCTCATCAAAGCATTATCTCTTCCTTCCTGAGGAATGACAGTCCTGTCTCCTACTATATGAACCCAGTGGAGTACGGCTGTCTGCTCTTCCCTCCTTAAGCTATGAGTGCTGGAGATGAGTTTGACATTGTAGATTTATTTAGTGACAAAAGGAGTTAACACACTTTATCCTGTGATGGGTGATGTAGTAATTTAATGGAACCAGTTGGAAAACTACCCCTTTCAAACGCCCTCTCATTTGTGCACAAACTACAAAAAGGATATCTATACTTATAAAATACAACAATATCTGTAATGGGAAATTGTGAGAAAGGAAGTCAGAAAATTGAATTTATATATATATGTTGTTTGTTTATGCAAGTTATGTAATGCTAAATTATTTCAGTTCATCATTATTGCTTTGTAACATCCATTCTGAAACTTTTGAGTGCTTGCTCTTCAACACTGAGCACACAGCCTGGGGCAGGCAATCAACAGACAACTGCTCAGCTCTTATTAAATTTGAACTGCTCCTGCCTTGGCCCATTCCTGAGAGCAGAACTAATGTATTAATTAGCTGATGGCTTCCATAAGTTAAAATAGCTTCTAGGCATTTTCATAGAGAACTGCATTACTTTGTACATTAATGTTTAACTGTATTCACCAGATGATGCTGCAGCTGAGAGTGTGTGTGTGTTGTGTGTTTTATGTCAAGTCAAACACCCAGTAATAAATCAAATTTACAGTTCCTTACATTGTACATAGTTATTGCCCTTATTTCCACTGGCTTTTCCCACTTTGTAAAGTCAAATGTCACTCCCAGTACCACACATTCAATCTGCTTCTGCCTTGTACTTTTCTACATGAGCAAATTGTGTCAGAACTTCCCTTAAACAGTAGCTTTGTTCCAATAAGAATTCCATAACAAGTGTATCTAAAAGCAGTTGAACTAATTTACATATTAGACGCCAAGGGTCGTTTCCTTCTCCATTCCCAGCCATGGCCAGAGGTCCCATTGGCAAGGTAACAATTGGCCAGCCTCGCCGGGGTTCCATACGGGGTAGGCCGGCCTAACTCTCCCGCTGGCTTCATCGCAATAGCACCCGTCATGCTTTGGCGCCTGCGGCGGCACAAACCGACTGTACGCTGACTACGTCTTCCTCCAACGTCATAGGCAGTGCGCAGTTGGTGGTGCGGCCGCAACATAAAAAGAAGCGAGAGCAATGTCACATGAATCGGAGGAGAGTGGTTTCCTAACTTTGTTTGTCGAGAAAACATTTCTAACGTGATTCGAGCAAGCACTGCACAGTGCAGTAAAGGATGAGCTGAATTATTCATTTGCACATGAGAATTTCATTTTTTTTTTTTTGTGGAAGTAGATGGCATGCAGTAAGCGTTGTGCAAATTAAGATTGTTTTCATCAACGTACATTTAAACAAGTTTAGTATTACCAGCTTTATAAACAGATAGCAAGCAATATATAAAATTGATACTATGTAGATCTTTCTGCATAAAAGCATCTACTTAATGGGAAAAAGTTCGATCTAAATATACTTAGAATTTCGTGGACATTTAGAATAATAAATAAATAACATGGTTTTACAAAAACACGTAACTTCTATTTACCCTGTAGAATGATAATTTTTCACCAGAATTCTGCATAAATTTATGAATATATATAATGAAATCCTAATCTTATACTGTTGTTCTTCTTCTTGTTGTTGTTAACATCTTACAATATTTTATTATTAATGAAGTTTGTCCTAGTCCCGTATTTTATTTTCACCAGCCTAAAATAAGCTTCACACATTAACTCCCTGATCTCATTTCCCCCAATGCAGGGATTAGTTTTTGTGTTCAGATGATAAAACAAGCATACGCTGGTGGAAAGAAGTGATGGGTAAAATGAACCCCCATTAGAATGGTGCTACATTCCCATTTCAGTCATTTTGTTGTTTGAACCAATCAGAAATGCATTTCTCTCTTCTTCGCTCATTGGTCCAAATCGTTGAGTCACTGATTCTAGATAGGTCCTCCCATTTTTGGTTCAATAAAACCTCACTTCTCCTTTTGTAGTGGAAAGACCAAAAAGCTCCCAATGACAGACTGAAGTCAGTGGTCCAATACCTTTCTGTAAGGAGTCACTGGCTGTGAATTTCCTGAACATTACCGCGTTCAAACTTTATTTTACAAACTTTATTTTATATCACTATCACTCATTCACAGCCACAAACATTACAGAAAATGGAGACTTTGTTTCTCATTGAGATCATCATGTTTAACACATACTGACCTCACAGGTGAGCCTCTATGTTTAAATGTTTATAAATGTTCCCAGCAAGAAAAATGTGTTTGCTTGCATTTGGCTGTGTCAAACGTATGGGCACTACTATAGTGAAAAAAAACCAGCTGAAAAACTCCAGGGAAGACTCTTTATAATTGTTTAGAAGAATAAATGAAGGGAAAATGAATAAAATGAAAATGTAAACTAATATCAGCGTGAAAACCATATTCCCACCCCAGACCAACTAGTATGGCATGATTCTGGAGTGAAACATTTTCACTTTCACCCCGTTCATCTTCTCACACTTGCCATAGATTTCCTCATGTCCCAAAGTGATTGTGCCTGAGCTATAAGTGACTGAACCTCTTTAGCCACAGACACCTCCAACTATGACTCCCCCAGATGTTCAGCCTCCCACTGTTTGCTGGCTTGAATTCGTTGGCTGTTTTTTTTTTCCTTTTTTTCTTTTAGATAAGACTTCAGTTACTCTAATCACCACATGTTTGACAATGCAATATGTGAAATTCAGTCAGGAGAAACTTACTGATGTCAAAATTTCAGCAATTGCCTTTTTGAAGTCATTTCCCCAGTAGTGTACTTTTATTCCAAATAAATGTGCAACAAAATATTGTAAATTATGGGAAACCACAAGGGATTTCTGACAGAAGAAGACAGAACAGGCAGTGACATGGAACACAACACCAGGCAATCTTCCTGAAAACAGAAAGCACAATGTCTTTTGAAACAGAAAACATTTTCTCAATCTTTTGAATGTGAACGACCACTCTTCTGACCACTCTTTTGAAGTATGTTCATAGCTAGCTTGTACTGGTCTCCTTTTATTAGCATTAAGGAAAGATTTCTTAGGGGACCTCCCAAGAGCTATCATCCATTTCAAACCCTGGATTTGGGTAATAGTTTATCACTGTTCACCAGAGAAACAGGACATCAATCCGTATTAAAGTGAGTTCACAACTGTAACAGGTGGAGCCCATGTAACTAATAGCCAGACTCTTCAGCAGAGGTGGATGTTCTTGAAATAAATCCACATTATCTGCTTTAAAATTTAACTGACCACTTTTTCAGTACAAATGAAAAAGTTTTCTGATACAAATGGATTAGTGTGGCACATCTTTAAGTTCAAGGTCTGAAGAAGGTCCTCGAAGAACAAAAAATTAGTCTTTAGGGCATTGAGGAAGGCCTTTGATGGAAGGATATCACAGCCTATGCAACACCAATGAAAGATCTGCTTTTATAGAAGGCCTTCTACGAGGTCTAGGACATCTGCGACATGCTTCATTCAAAAGCTCTTAGACTGAAAGAACTTCAAACTGCAGAAACTCAGGCTACTCAGACAACAAAACTTCACATGTATGATAACTGCAACTGACATGTTTCTGCTTATCAGAAGCAAACTCAGCTGACTTGAGAAAGGGCATTGGGGTCACTCTGTGAGGCCTGAAAGGTTGTGTACCCTGGGAGAAGAAACCCAGCCACATTGCAGGAATCGAATCAGGCTGGGTGACAGGGAACCAAGGGATAAGTCATATGGAAGCAGTCATGGCAGCACTTAAGACATCACTAAAGAATATTTTTACCAATCCCCTGGGAATGTCACCCATTTGGTGAGAAAGACAGTTAGATATCTTTAATTGAGAATTAGTGCCATCATTTAGATATACAATTGACATTTGGGATGTCATATATGAAGGAAAAGATTGAACGACTGAAGATTGGCTTAACTCAGGACCAGTTGTTTTTTGAGTGTCTAGGCTCCGGAGCAAGAACGGTGCCCGCCTGAGCAGCCAGGATTTGCTATGCATCCTCGCGCTAACGAGACCTGACACCACTGGCTGCATTTGCTGCTTCGCACATAAGCGATCTGAAAACGCGGTGCTATTTTCGTTGATGTTAATTTGCTCCGTGTTTGAGCTGCAGTTCACGGCTCGGTCAGCCTTCTCTGATACTATACTCCCGTTTGTTCCACTAAAGGTTCTTCCGTCACTTTGTGTTAGGGCTGAGGGCTCCGTGAACTGTGAATGCACCGAGCATGGGGAGCTTGCTGCGCAGAAGCATTCTGCTTCCTGGGTCCTAAATGCCGCGATGGCAGAGGATTTGCTAAGAAATGTTCCTTACCAAAATTAATATCTTCTCTTGACGGAAATTCTGGTTTAAAAACACATAAAACAAATCAAAATGTGTAGTTTGAAAGATAAGGAATCAACGGAAATAAACCGAACGCCCTTACCGATTTTCAATGCAAGTCATTAATTAGCTGTGTAGCGCGTGACTTACATATACAATCAATCAATGAAAACATTATCTACCCTGCACAAAACGAACTCCATCCAATAATCTATTACTTTTATGGAGGTGCTGCTTGTCAAATCAGGGTTAAAATATACACCGCCAGTTCCTCTCATATTTTGCACGCAAGCTAATATTTCTGATAAGTCTGTGTTAACTGTATTTTCTCTTCTTTTTTAAAATCCTCTTGGCTAAACTAGATGAACGAAAGAAAGACGTTGGGGTAGAGATAAGCCATCTTGCGCTGTGTTCCGCTCAGATCATCTCGTGTTCTTTTCTGTATATTTCAAAATTACATGCATAATGTATCAAGCTGCAGGTGTGCTTATAAACCTAAGACATTTAACTAAAAAATGAATATGAAAAATGAATAATAAAATAGATATGGGAACATTATTACAGGAATATAATACAAAGTTAACAAATTATGTATGTTTAAATATATATATATATATATATATATATTAAAAATATATATATGTAAATATTCAGGCTGTTTCTGATGATCATTTTTGCATAAATAGATTAATAATATGCCACATGTTTTAATTATTTTAGGCCTATTGACCTATTAGAACCAATAATTTTCATTCTTTCTCTTTCAGTTCAATTCGTATTATTTACAGGTTTTGAATTTAAATGTATATTCATCTAGCCCTGATATTTTTTTATAAAACTTAAGTTAGTGCATCACTGTTGACAGAAGCATACTGCCAGGCATAAATCATAATTGATGGTAAAGGGCAACAAAATGTAACATGAAGGCAAAAATTGAGATGTGAATCTATGTTGTGTCAGTGCAAACATGCATGTATGACAGTGCAATGTATGTGGTGTACTGGGAACAATGACCTTTTCCATTCATTTAAAGAATATGTTTCGCAACCTCTTAAATTACATTATTCTTTTGCATGGCAGACTGGCTTTTCACTCATAGCTGTTTAAACATGAGATCATCTTTTTCCCTAAATGTGCATAAAATAATCTTCTTCAAATGTTATTTTTACTATTGATTCAAACTCACTCTGACAATTTATAATAGTCTCACAAGAGTCTGCCATATTGATTTATTTATTTATTATAATTATAATTATTAGTTATTCATCTACACTCCCTCACTGTTGTGGCTACGTAAGAGTTGTGTGAGCTTTATGCAGGGGTTAGTGAAGGGACATTGTGTTCCATTGCAAAATGCTAGAAAGTAGTAATATCAAAAAAAAAAGAAAATAGGCAAGCATCCATTCAGATTTTGAAAGTTGGTATTTTGACGTTTGATCTGGATATTGTGAACCAAATCTCTGTGGTGTATTAATGGTTTGTATTTGGATTTAGCATTTCAGCATTTGTTTTGAGGTTGCTGTCCATAGGGTTCAGAGGTCATTTGCAGATAATTCATAAGTAGTGAGTTTGTGTATCTGTAGTGCTTCATTCACTGAAAGCCCTTCCTAACGATGGCAATCAGCTCAATCTCAAGAGCAAGAGCCAATGCAAAAGACTGCACCCGTTCTGCTTGGGTCATTTCTGTAGAATTGATAGAGACTTTCTAAAATGCTTTAGCTCCATGAGGAGAACAGGAAATCACCAAATGGTGCGGATGTTTCTTTAATCTGTGTTATCCCCTGGATGGAGGATTACCCTTCCAGCTACTGGTTGAGAACAACAATAAAATTCCATCATCATCATCAGATCACACTGATTTTTAACACCAGCCATTCTTTCTCATGTACATTTACACGGTTGTTGTGTTTTAGATGTTTATTAGCTCTTAGCAGGTGTTCAAGACTCTTACAGAACATGCAGTTGTTGAACAGAAGGGCAATTGTATCCAATTTATGAGCAACAACATAACACATGAGTGTTATCAGTGCATCAGAGCTGCAGCAAACAAATATGAAGAGTGTTTAGCAGGATCCTGTGGAGAGTAACAGAGTTTTTCAACCAGTGAATAAATGAAAGCATTTTTTATGTGTTATATGAGAACATATGCATTCAGCTAGGCTGGGTGCGCTGAGGAAACCATGCTCATGAGCTGAGTGCTGGGTGCACTGCTGTCACACCACATCACCCGCGCCGGGGGGCCAACTCCGGCTCCTCTGGCCACGACTGTTACCATGGCAACAGCAGCAGATGTTGAGCGCGCCGCGTGATCTACCGTGAACTTTTGACCTTTTCTCTCTAAATTCCGAAATTGATATAGTTTTTTAGTGTTGCATTTTTTTTTTTGTTGTTGTTGTTGTTTATTTCCAGCCCCTAACTGATTATGGTCTCATGTTATTCCTGAGCCATATGTCGTGGTCTGCATTATTTGGTGGAAAAGGGTCTTTATTGTAAGGGTAAAGTGACATGACTGGTGTCCTTGATATGTACTTCACTTTTCACCAGGAAAAAAGAACACTTTACCCAGCAAAGTCTTGAGTGTGATAAAATATCATGATATCTACACCGCAGTTACCTACTGTCTACATTATGAAACCATCCCTAATTTGAATTTCAAGTGAAACTCTGAACTTTTGACATTTTTAAAAATGTGTTTGAATATATAGACATTAGCTGTCATATGGTACACCACATGTGATATGGATGATCTTCTACACAGGCAGCCCGCAGTACACTACAGAGAAACTAAGGACTCAATATGAAGCATGTTGATGTTTTAAATGCTGACTGATAAAATGCAGGGGCTGGAGCAAACCCAACCAACCTATGCCTGTCATATGTTCAACCCCCAAAATTGAGGCTTATTGCATGGCATTTATACAGCCTACAATACAAGGAGGGAGTTTAGAGAGTCCTAAGCTGGACGTAAGTGTAAATAACGGTTGTGTATTTGACATGGGGTGGGGTCTAGTTCAGATTTTAACGGGGCTGTACTTGCACTCCTGCTCTGCAAGGGGGGAAGGGGGAAGGTGCAAGCCAGACATAGACACCCTGAGGGCTAGAGGGCACCAAGGCAGACATAACGCAGGCCCTTTTGCAATTGCTTCTGCCATAGTTATTAATTCTATCTGTTGCCTGAGGTGAAGATGTAAATTCCAGGCCAAGCACATCAAATGAGCTCTTCCCCCTGGTGTACCAATGTCAAAGCGACAAGGTGCAAGGTGTAGGCATGTCTATTTACCCCTGCACTGCTACATCCTACGCGCATTGACCTTCAGTCAGTCAACGCGGCACATCGTCTCTCACAAAAGGATCAGAACAGAGCAATGCGCAAAGTGTGACAGCAGTGTACAAGTATGGCCTCATCATGTGTCTGGATATTGAGCCAGCTTCTCCTCTTAATTATTTAATTAGCCTAGCCAATTATGTGAACTGACACTTGAACTGATTAATTTCATGGTCAGTTTATGAATGACGGTCAAAGACTGCTCTCATGTCTGTATATGACACTTTTTACCATCACATAATCTATAAGTGAATGAGCATTGCTGTTTGACATCATTTGCCTTGGCTCATTGGGACTGAATTTGCCCAACCCTGAAGTATTTGGGTTCATGTGTAAATTTAACACAACCGCAGAAAAGCCCTCAGCGGCTATGCAGAAATCACACTCTTGGTGAGCTTCTCTCTGATTCAACAGTCACACAAGACTTTCAAGCATGATTTTGTTTTCTTTTGAATTTTCTGTCCAGAAAATTACTGGAAATGTAACGTTCTATATTCTTATCAGTTATGATCCAGAGAACTCAATGTTTTTGTGAGTTTTGTAAACAGTGCACACCCTTAACCTCGTTACTGCTGCACAACACTCTCGCTCTCAGGAGTCATGGTAGCAGTTACTGGCCAACAGCTTGGTGAGGGTCAGTCCAACCACACAGAACTCATGTGTACTCAGTAAGAATTCTCTCTCTTATGATTATACCACATAAATAACTTATGAAAAATGTTACTATACTGTACAAAGCACCAAATCTCTCCCATACGAAGTTCTCCAATAAAGCTGGCAAATACCTATGCATTGCCATTCTAAGCAGAGTGTCAATTCAGCATGTGGTGCCACCCAGAGTATGTATCAAAGGCAGACTTCCTTTCCATGAATCAAAGTATATACGTTGTGAAGTGATTTAGGAGCGCAAGAAGTACGTATTTACAATAAAAAGCATCATAAAGTATGAAATAAGTAATTATGATCTGCTATAGTGATTGTAACATTTAATAGTTGTAACCATTAGTTGCGTATTCATCCATTTAATTTAGCCATGGTTCATCTTTCATACCTTTTAATAGTCACTGCATGTTTAAATGTGCCTATTACGTGTTTATGTCCAATGCATTTGACAGCTTGCATATGCTGCGGTTGCTTGTGATGTCTGCTGTGAGCCGTTCAGTGGATATTGTTTCAATTGACAAAGTGCATGTAGTCTGTGCACAGGGTTTTTTTACAGCAGCTTTAACAATGTTGGGGTATGTTCTAACTGCAGGCTGTTGAGCATGTGTTATTCCATTTTCACTGAGGACCATGTGCTGTGAAACCACTCATAAAATTCACACTGGAGTTACCCTGCCAAAAGGGCTTTATACTCCCCTCTCACGCTCCTCTGGCCAAAGAGCTGAAGTGCAGCCCGTTCACTGATACACCAAAACAAACACAATCAGAGCACATATACTCAGAGTCCTGTGTGGGGCCAATCAAAGAGCTAATCTCCCAGTCTCTCTCGCTCTCTCTGTCTCTTTCTCTCTCTCTTTTCTCTAAATTTTTATTTCTTTAATGTGTGAGTGTGTAGGTAGGTCTTCTCTAGCCTTACATGGTTTAATTTAGTTTGACCTCGTTAAGTTTATTCTGTATCTTTTTTTAGTTTGGTTGATATTTGAAATAAAAGAGATCTAAAAACAAAAAGTCTCTTTCCATTTCTTCTAAATACAGTTCCACGCTCATTTGTATTGGAGAAGACTAGAAGCTTCACCTCTTTGCATTTATGAAAAGGAAAAATTGAGGTGAATGAGATTTGAAAGGTTGTCTGAAGATTTCTTTTTTATGTCTCATCTTTTTCTGTCTGAGATCTCATCCTCCTCATCCTCTGTCTCTCTCTCACAAACATATGCACATGCTCACATACATATTCATAGACATATACTCTTACAAGTACGAGTGTATGGTCTCACAAAAACATGCACATACACACTAACATGTGTGTATGCATAGGCACTGTCACACATGCAAATACACACACTCTATTTTTCACTCTTCTTCAGATACAAGGTGTCCTTCCATGAAAGATTTCCTTATACATACACAATCAATGTTTAATGGCCTACCCTGAAACCAAGGTTACTCTTGCTATACTCAGCAGAGGGATGAAAATTTCATAGAGGTAATTGAGATAAAACCAAAAATGCAATACATTTCCATTCCATTTTCCCCCATTAAAACAGAACTTTTTTTTCAGTTATGAGAAACTTTTAAGTGTCAGACAGCGCTAGACTACTTTTTATTTTTAAAGAAGACTTTTATGACAACTGACACACCACTCTCACTGTTCCCACATCTGCTCCTGCACTATAATGTTTCAGCCATTTTTCAGTTTCCCCCACTGAGCGCAGGCTGTCCCTGTGCTTGTCCATTTGTGCCAGTGGCGAGCTGTTAGCATCCAGCACAAGATGTCTCTCTTAGTGGTTAATTATGCACTACCATGAAAAGTACAGTCCCACCAGTGTCAGGTCTAACAGCGGACAAACGCTACACCATCATGTGACCCTTGTACCCCACACATTGCCTTTTCTACCAGGCCCCATGCCTCACTTCCTCTGGAAAAGAGAGTGTCCATACAATCAAGCCAGCAGTTCTCAAACTCAGAACCTGGAATCTACTGTGTATGCTGAGGGTTTTTTCAGCCAATGTCTAATGAATTAAGGTTGCAAATTTTCTTGTTCTTTTTTTCTTTTTTTTCTTGGCCCGTTGCCACTAGTTCTTTCATAAAACTCTTCATTTCTTGCAAATGCTGTAGTTTCAGTAATGCAGAAATTAATATGGAACATTTTTTTTAATTATGTGCATGCATATTTGTGGCATAATATTTCTTTAAGAAGGTAGGTTTTGTTTGAGTGTTTAGTTACCACAAACAGCCAGCTACAATTGAGAATATAGCTGAGAGAGATATTATGGTTGGAACAAACACCTGCCTACACAGTGAGTCCCCAGGACCCAATTTGGACACCACTAAATTAAATTGTTTTACTGCGAATGAGTGTTTGCAGGCCAGGCAGATTTTTTTCCCAGCGTTTGGAATGGAATCTAAGTTGTATAATGTGGATATGGGCAGTTGAATGGAAATGCCTTTAAAAATATATATTTTTTAAAAAATTAGACCTGCCTCTGAGAAATGCAGCAGCTTAAAGCAGCACTGGGTCCCATGCAGATGCTACAGGATTAGTGTGTGCCTGTTGGCAGGGACTGGCCTGTAGCCCACTGCTCATCCCTTGCCAGAATTAAAATGTTTTGAGTATACTGCTGTGTTGCATTGTGGGATTGAATCAGGGAGCCTCAGAGGGTCTGTGTGGGTTACGCAAGGATACGCTACTCAGCTCCAGTGTCTTCAATTACTTCCACTTTGTGGATATGTTGCTGCAGTATTTGATAGTTCTGTGTGCATTTGAAAGCGTGGGAGAGGAAGAGAGGCACACAAAGAGAGACTGGAAATCAGCTCAATCTGTCCGTTTGTGTGTGTGTGCGCACATGTGTGTGTGTGTGTGTGTGTGTGTGTGTGTGTGTCCATGTTTGTGTGGGTGTGTGTGAGTGTGTGTGTGTGTGTGAGTGTCCATGTCTTTGTGTGAGTGTGTGCGCGTATGCCAATGTGTGTGAGCCTTCATGTGTATCCTGTGTGAGTACATAGCTGTGTATGCATAGGTGTTTCAGTGGTTGTATCAGTGCATGTGTTTATGTGTATATGCTTGTGTATATGAGTGTTTGCATATGTGTATGTGCACATCTGAGTGTTTATATGGATGTGTGTGTTTTTGCATATGTGTGTGTATGCCTGCATGTGTTTCTGCATGTGCTTATGTGTGTGTGTGTGTGCCTGTGTGTGTCTGTGCATGTGTTTATGTGTGTGTGTGCCTGTGTGTGTCTGTGCATGTGTTTATGTGTGTGTGTGCCTGTGTGTGTCTGTGCATGTGTTTATGTGTGTGTGTGTGTGTTTGCGATTGTGAGAGAAAGGCCCCTGTATGCCATGCTGAACTCCTGACCCTGCTCTGGCTGCCTCAGGCGGTCCATTAGATGATCTGCTTTGATTAATTACCCAAACACTGATCGTTTACACTGACACTGCCACTCACGGTGACAGGGCTGAGTGACGGACGAAACAAACACAGGCAGACACACCGAGAGATGCGTCTCATGTTATGACACTCAAGGCAAATAAAACAAGCCCAAAATTCACAATGAATCTAAGTGTAACACAGGTTTAACTTAGTGGAAGTGTAAGATCAAAAATGGTAATCCAACAGCATTCGATTCTGTCTGGCAGAATATAATGTATCTCCAACAATGCTGAAATGAATGTCATGCCCTTGGTGTGCAAACTGCATGGGTTTGCTTTTTTCCTGCTTCATCACTGCAAATCGAGTGCCTTGAACACTCCCACCACCCCCACCTCTCACACCACCCAACCCCAACCCCTGCCACTCCCTTCCAAAGCCCTGGAGGGTCTCAGACAAACCCTGCAGGGGTCTGCAGCCAAGACGTCATCCCAGGAGTTCACCTGGTTCCTGGCCGCACGGGGCCGCGTTATACAACTCTGGCACACGACCTCTGCCTGAACTCACAGCGCTGCATGCAGCATTGAACTCTGAGGAGCAAAAACCTAAGTTAAGATAAGTCCCCTCCCTACCCAAAATAATCTCTCAGGGAGACGGTGACAGAGGGAGGCAGCGGCTCTGGCACGGGCTGAGCGAGCACACTCAAAAAACTTCTTTACAGAGCTGACTGTTACAAAACGTTCCCCTGATACCAGCACACTTTATCCACGCAAGGAGCCGCTCACCTTGTTACACATGATTTAGGCCGAGTGGTGATGAGCTCTGTGTCCGGATTTGTCCATTTGAGTTGAACAAGAGGAAAAATTCTCATGCAAAATAAAATGAATCCTCCAAAATATGGTGGTTTTATAAAGCAATTCTAATAGCATTCTTAGTTAGGATACTCACAGTGTACCATATAGGGATAGAGCATTTGCCATTTTTTCTCATAGCCTTTATTCCCAGATTTTGGCACTGGAGTGGCAGATCTTGTAGGACATGTGTTCATGTATCATTCCCTCAGGTTTTGAAATTTGAGTAGACAATGAGGCAAGCACATTTTAAATGGTTAGTTAATTGACCCCAGTTGTCTTACAATTTTTGCCTCATTTTTATTGTTCGAATTCAATTGACACTGCATCTGTAGTTTTGTATCCAACATTATGATGTCAAATTCAGAAGTAAAGAGCATTGTCCATTTTTGTTAACATTTTTTGTCTGCTTGTAAAATTTCAAGTTCTCTGCCAATTTTTGACCCCAGAGACAGGAGAGGTTGTTTCACTAAGATACCTATATTGCCCTCTGCTGGATATCTGGTGTCACTGCGCTTGTAATGCTTGGCCTCTTGGCGATCAGCCAGATAAATAAACCATTTTTTGATTCCCCCCTTTTTTTCACAACTGTGCTGTCAGTTCAGGAAACCAGTGGCCTCCCACAGACTCAGGAACAAGCAGCCTAGCATGTGGGTTCCACCAAATTATGAGGCAACAAGCATCCCAATGTAGATATGGTGCCAGTCACTATGCCTGGTATGTCAGAGGACACAAAGACGAAATAGGCTCAGTTCCCAAGCCCGTAGGTGCCTAGTCCAGCCAGTTAAGGAACTTTTGAGTGATGTGACATGATTTAACTGGCTCTTTTTCCCGTTCAGGCTGAGCCAATTGCTGCCTCGGCAATGTGGCTCTCATAGCTCTTAAGGGCACAGCTGGTGCTCAAACACCCAGCCCACAGCTGCACCATGAACATGTACTTCTACTGCATAACCCCCCCCACCACCACTCCCCACAGTGATGCATTCATTGTCTCATAATATCCTTTAATACAATTGGTATTATTTCCAAACCAGGAGCCAGATTGGTTTATTTTCCCAATTCAACATATACATATCCATACCCAGTTTCTGCTACAGCAGTTCCAATGGTGTACAGCTTTTACCAAATGTAAAACAGGTTTCTGTAGGCCCTCAAACCTCAGAAAGCACATTGTATTCCCCAGCTTGTGATTTGGAAACTCAGGGAGGCAGTCACTCGTTCCAAAGTCCCTGTTCAGCCTAGCCAACCCCCCCTCCCTACCCCATCCAAAGCACAAATCCCATCCAATCAGAGTGCAGCAGCCCCCTGAGCTATCTCTCATTAGCTTCATTCCATGTCCTGGCTCATACCCATCCTGTGTGCTCAGTCGGAAAACATCCTAACGGAGTCTGAATTAGCAACAACCTCCCCCGGAAATACCCAGGATGCCTTAATGCCAGAACAAGGCAGGAAGCTTAGGCCTGTGACCATGCACTCACTCTTCCTTATCCTTTCCTTGCCCTAATTTTGCTGTGTATTTCCTATAAATAAATAAATAACAGTTGTGAGCATACGATGGCCTTAACGTTTGTCTCAGTTACGTACGAGCAGCAGCCTGAGCGGTTTGCAAATGCTCCGCACACACAGGGAACAGCTCAAAGTGAAGGGGGAAGCTTGCGTTCCTTTAAAATAATGTGAAGACTGTGGAAACGTCTGCATGTTGGATATAAGAAAGCAGCAAGAAGTTGATCACAAAGAGAAAACAATCAGCCCCACTTGGCCTTACTTGGCCTCTGCTGGAGCTAAATTGACTCTGAGGATTGTACGATGTGGGTGTGTGCCCAGGACACAGCCTGGTATCTTGGAGACTGCTCAAGCGGGTGAGTGGGAGCCACACAGCACAGGGGGAAGCTGAAGGACAGCTGCTCTGTGAGCCGTTCCTTCATCACATTCACTACACGGAAAAGCAGCTATAGCCCAGTGAGCTGACAACACTCCCCTAATTCAATTCTCCTGGGGGGGATGCACGGATCATACCTCCATATGGTCCATCAGATTCAATACAGCCCTCCTTCCTGCATGAGACAAGGTTGACCTTTATGAGGGCACCGAGCTCCCGTCTGCTCATTGGTCCACGTGAACGCATAGCCTACCGCAGCCTTCTCTTCTCAGAGCAGCGACACATCTTCTGCATGAGGGATGGATTTTATCATGAAGACAAATGGCCACATCTCTTACCTCAGTATATGGGTTTCCCCACCCACATACCCTTCCCAAATGAAACGCAGCTGAAGCCCACCTCAGTGTGTGAGAGAGAGTGTGTGTGTGTGTGTGTGAGAGAGAGTGTGTGTGTGTGTGTATGTGTGTGAGAGAGAGAGAGTGTGAGTGTGTGTGTGTGAGAGAGAAAGAGAGTGTGTGTGTGTGTGTGTGTGTGTGTGTGTGTGTGTGTGTGTGTGTGTGTGTGTGTGTGTGTGTGTGTGTGTGTGTGTGTGTGTGTGCACGTGTGTGTGTGTGTGCGCGTGCATGTGTGTGTGTGTGTGTGTGTGTGTGTGTGTGTGTGTTTGTACAGGAGAGGAAGGGACTCATATGATTATCCTCTCCACCAAGGCCTAAAATGATTCTGCGCTGAAGCTCCATCTGTCTGCCCCTTTGCCTGAGCCATATCTCCTGCTGCCATGACCTAATCTCTATCTGCTGTTCAGCACGGGACCTGAGGGAGGTGAATAAAATATGAACCCTGTCCAAAACCCTGAGGTTAAAAAAAACAGCAGGGATTGAGCTTTCAGCGCTTAGCTCTGAACCAGTGTTCACCAGAGTCAAACTCATTTACTCACAGGGGAAGAGAGGTTTAATGGAACTAAAGGGAGGATTGTTACCCTGGAATGTAATAGTCAAAGCGTCTGTTGCTGGGGTAGATGCATTTGCAATATTTGCATCTTAATGTATCAGTGATAATAGATGCACTTACAGCCCGTTACCTAGAGAGATTCACAAAGCCTGAAGCTCCATTCACACTGATCCCCTATAAAAGACATGTGGAGAATAAAATACATTTTTTTGCTTCAGTTCATTCTCATGAGAAAGATATGGTTAAATAACAATGATTTAACAAAGGGAAGCTTTATCTAATTACTCCAGTACATCAGATTACCTTAACTTTATATTAGCTGGCATTTTCTTTCGCCAGTCCATATTTCATTGGGTGTGTATTACTTATTTGAGCTTTTAAACTGATTCAGGAGAGGCATTTGAAGGCAACAATATGCTCTTTCATACAGATTGCTGTACTTTTTTTCACAAATATAAATTGCCATGTACGTGAGCTGTCATCAAGATCACTTTTTCCAGCATTCCTTCCCCTCCCTGTCTCCACGTTTTACAGGTCTGTTATTGGTATAAATGTCTCACCTCAATCTTCCATGTTTTATGTGTGGTATGTGCCTTTGTACTGTGTATTTCCTTTTCCTGATTTCATCATTGGTATCCAAATGAGGGGGTCACCAGCCTTGTCCTGACAACCAAGAGTGACTCGGCCCCTGCAATCCCGGCCCAAGCTCAAATTTATTAGTCAATACACAGCAATGCAATACACGGTGTGTCTGAATAAAACTCCTTTCAAATGCATATTTGTAGTATGGGAATGTATTTTACTGGATTGTGAATACTTACACAAGCGCTACGGTGACCAGCTGCACCTTATCAAACCTACTGGAATAACAATGGAGCCCTTTAAGCGGAGTCACCCCGGTTTTATTTTCCCCACACAACAAGGCCAAGTGTTAAAATCTTCCATTAGGGAAGCCATTATTCAAATGAGGGTTTAGTTCTCTAATAGGATAAAACAGGCAATCCATTTTACACAGAATGCTTTGGGTCATTATTGCTGCAATGTTACAATGAAAGAGCAGAAAGCAGCCGAGTCTGAGGGGATACCGGACCTCCTGGTTGCTTGGTGCTGTTTGCTTTTAACATTGATGTCTCAGCAGTAGATTCCAGTTCTATACAGAAAATCAAACACCAAAGCCATATATGTAGAGAGGTGATGATGTCCTGTCAAGGGTTCAATGTACATGAGGCCAACATTGTTTTTTAATTTGGGAATGTATTGATTTTTATTTAATATTTAAAAATTGTGAAATAATTGTTTTTAATTGAAAATATCATTGTTTTTCTGCTGGCTTTGTTAGAGTTAAAGACAAGTATTCAGCATTGTGGACAAATCTGGAGGGCAGGACAGATGGTGGGCAGTCTTTAGGTCATACAGAGAGAGAGGGAGAGTGTGTGTGTGTGTTTGTGTGTGTGATGTGTGAGTGTGTGTGTGTCAAGGCCCTTTACATACCCTCTGTATTCTCCCAATGGCTAATCATCGGACAATGCAAGACAATGTCTGGTTTGTAGCCAATCACTGCAGAATGCAAGGCTTATTTTAGGTTCAAACAAAGTGCAGATAAGGTCCTGACTTTTTTTTGGACTTAACTAACCTAAAGTTTTTTTTGTGTGTTCCTTTTTGTTCTGCAGATAAGAATGTTTAACGTATAAAAGCTCTCCAAAAAGACTAATTCCATCATGTTGTCTGAACCTTGAATTAGTTTCAAATGCTTGCTCCAGGCAAGAGGCCAAGTTAATGTTAATCATGACCAACAGAAGTTAGAACTTAACACTAAGTGCCACAGTAGGATGAAGAGCGAACTTTAACATATAGTGCTTTACAGGGCAAACAGGTTTGAGGTTTACAGTGATATATATATATACACATTGTCATACCAGAATGAACTGGATTTGCTAAATGAAGTTTCAGGTTAAACAGGTGAGTGTTCATTCTGTGGTGGAGTACAGATTGTGAGAAACTATTCCGATGAGAATGTTTTACCAAACAGACTTTCAACTTCCAATGCAAATTCCATCAGTCACAGGACCACATTCCAGGCCTGTTGCGTGCACAAAAAGAGAACACAGAGGAACCCCGCCAGATGATCAGCATATGGGCATGAGGATCACAAAGGAGCTGCCTTAAAAGCATGCTTTAGCGTGCTCCAAAGGAAGTACTAAAGTGCCTGTGGTTGAACTTTCTGTTTTACTTCACTGCATTGTGTTGCAGTGTGGCACATGAATTCTGATGAATGAAATACATCTTGTAATTAAAAAACAGAGCAGGTATTAGGCATGAGTGGGAGAATTTAAATCTGTAGAAAATCAAACACGCAGCCCTCCCCCACCACCTGGTGATTTCTATGGCCTGGTACTCATTTTAACAATAAGGTTATTGCAGGGGCCTCTGGGAGGTTGCATGGTATGATGTTTTCTGGGGAAGTGGAGCCCCACAAGTCAATTTCAGTTAAGCACCATTACTGGCCATAACCGGAGGCCCACATTGGGTGAGGCAACTCATGGCTCAATGTGAACGGAGATGCATCCACACTGTGGAAAAAAGTGAGGGCTGGCTGTCATTGAATTGGAGTTGTATGCCACAGCATTCCCTTGATGGAAGCTGGTTGCTGGTTACTAAACAGTTCAGCTGAGTTCAGGGTGGGAAAATGGGAGGAAATAACAGTTACTTCGGAATCTAATGGGAGATCAGGTGGTTATAGTACAATAACGCAGTGATGTCAATATATGAACATTAATTAATTCTTTATGGGGTGCATTGTATGGTTAGCATTTCTACTGTTTTAGATCATGTGCAGTAGGTCCATCTGAGACACAGGACATCAGTGATTTGAAACACATTGCTGTGTTGAACCTTGAAACTGGCTTTCAACTCTCACAATTTCACTCCACAATATCAGTTCACACAAACACATGTAATTAAAATTCTGACTTTTTAACATGCAATACCTCTCGCACATGATTCATTGTATGGATAATTTCAGGATTGAAAGAGTAAGTACAATACGAACCTGAAATTTGTCAGCATAAAATGTATAATTGAATTTTAACTATCACAAACTTTTAGGAAGTTGCTTGTTGGCTGTGAAGTTAGTGGTTGGATGAGTCTGACCACTGTCTCACTAAATGAACCGTGGCAAAATTTGTGTGTTGTAGACTTGCACTGCTTATATTTCTGTAATATTGACATTTTAGGTTATTGGAAAAAGCAATCCAGTTACTTATATAACTGCACATAACCTTCATTTTATTAGGATTTCTCAGTCTGTGCCTCCTAATGATTTTCTTCACTCTTTCGTTTTGCTTCATTTCAAACCAACCCAAGGGTTATTTTTTCTCCCCACTGCATAATAGGAAGTCAACTCGACGAGATTCATGAGATCCAATCAGCATGTACCAACAACGCAATCAAGTAAACTACCTGCACATAATACGGTCAAAAAAATCTAAACCCAGACAAAAAAAAAACTTCCAGCACAGTGCGCATTCTAGTGCGGTTTTCCATTATTGCAATCATAGGCTATAATACAATTAAAAATAATTTAATTCCACCAGGAAAACCTGTTTACATCTATCACGTAGTTACATGCTCACTTACCCCAATACTAGTAATAATATGAAGCGCCAATCAAAACAGATTCGCGAACAGATTTCACATTACATGCCGCCTCAGTTAAACGCCGAAACATTTCCGAGCATTAAAAAATGTGTTCCATTTTCAACATGAATACAAAGTCAAGTTCTGAATGCATTTAAAAGAGTTGTCCCGCTGTGAGCGATAAACACCTCGGAGAAAATTGACTACTCCAGACGGTCTCTCGCGTCTGCGGTCCTCTCGCTCACTGACAGTTATATTGTAAACGCTGTTTAAAATGTCAACGCCGCCCTGCGCAGACACTTCACAATTACCGTCCGGTGTAATTGTGTTTAGCGTGGATTCTCACTATCGCTCGGTGTTGTAAAACAAAGTGGATTTATTGGAGCTTGTTTCCACCACTTTAAACGGCTCTTCTTTTTACTACTGCAGACCCCCTGCCTCTTGCATCGTAATTAACTTGTCATGCACAGGGCGGGCCACACACAAGAGCACGGTCCCCCGTGGATAATGGCTCCACGACACGCCCTGGTGGGTTCCTTTCAACAAAAGACAACCTGACAGCACCGAGAAATAACTTCATTTCGTTTCTGCAAAGCCCGGTCATTTCAACGTAAAGTGACTACATACATAAAAATGTATTGCCTTTTTTTTATGTCTGTAAATCATGCCCGACATAGCCTATACGGGCAAATGCAGCATAAATAACCAAATGAACAGAATAATTATTTCGGGAAATCTTTAAGGTAAAGTGAGACTATATGGTTTTAAATCAACTTCTGACCCACTGTATTTTGCAGGCAGAGAAAATGTATTCTATTGAGCAATATGTTGGACAATAATCCAAGTACGACTTGTAGTATGTGGAATTTGTAATCTCAAAAAGGCAAAAAATTGATGGCCAGTTTAATGTAACTGCAAAACCCAGGGTAGTATATACCCTTGATTATCCAGCATTTCTGTACCTTAAAGCATGTGTCTTACCATGAATTACTTAACAATTGAGTTGTAAATATTTAGTATTTTGAGTTGCCCTCATAGAGAATGTTTCCTTAAGCGATTAATACTTTTTACTGTTACAATATTTTGTAAAACAGAAATAAGTATATGGAAATACTTGAGAACTTACATCATGAATTATACATTTTTTCATAAAAATTGAACGGACTGAATTTATTGTCATGGGTGATGTAGGTGCCACCTGAGTGCCAGCCTCTCCCTGCATCTCTACACCACCACCTGGTGGCTGAAATCAGACATGTCAAATTTATTACTCAAATGCAAAATGAATCATACACATACAAAGGCTTTGAAAACATTTCACAAATGTCACACTTGAAGATGCCTATAAAACTTCAGCTCACAGAGCTGCTGTCACATTAAAGGACACGACTATGATAAACCTCAGCAGCACATATTACTCATCCTAAATTAACAGTTCACTGTTCTTCAATCTGTAAAATTATTTTAAATAACATTTTAAAACAAAGGTCTTGCTTGTAAAATACATTACGAACCCTTGACGGGTTTATAAATGCATTTAATTATTTTGGTCAAACAATCATAAAGAAATGCATAAGGCTGTATATGCAATTTGGCAAATCTTTGTATAGTCAAAGCCATACTTTATATTAACACGTCAATATAACTGAAAACCCTTCTATTGCACAGTAATAAACTAAAACAGAACTGCATATTTGATCTTAATTTCCTCCGCATAAATACTCAAATGTGATGAGCATGCCAGCAGGCCAGGGCTGTAAACATGGCAACCTGCAGTTGCAGAACACAGCTACACTATCATAAACACAAAAATATAAACACACAATCAGCGCTGAATGCCATGCAACAATCCTGATTTGGAATTATTTACTCTGTTTCTGCTGATGGCTTGGGACACAGATGCAAAGCAGGGTCAAATGAAGTTGCATGTTTTGAATGCTGTTGGAAATTGTTTACATTTGTTTGTTTGAAGAGCTGGGTTTGATCTTGCAGTCCTGCTCTTCCAATTGTGACTCCTTTTTGTTACTGCTTGGAACTTGCAGGAGAATAAGTCCAGAAGGAGTAAGTAAGGATCGTTATGTACAAAGTTGTTGTCAGGACTTCAGTCATAGAAAAGCTGTGGCATTGTCTGGCTTTTTTAAACTGGGTGTGACAACTGGATTTTCTTGCTTGGCTAGTTATAGTGACATAAGTTTCATTTCCTTTTAATCAAATGGATGAAGAGAAACGGAACTGTTCCTGTACATTATAAGTTGATGCCTGGTGCCTGAGTCAGATCTGTGTGTGCTCTTACAGAGACTTCAGCAGTAGTCCTTGGTTACCTACATTACATACAAGCATAAGGACCACAGTAAGTACAAGTTACTGGTTACTAGTGCAGCCTTTACTTCTGCATTGTGTGCTGCAAATTGTCTCTTCCTCTTGTCATTAAATTAACGTATTAATGTGTTTACATAAAATATATTCGGTCTTCTTAACCAAATTCTAAGTCCGCTGAGTAGACTTTTCTGGCATTTTCAGCTTGCAGAAATATAAGAATGAATTCTGTTAGAAAGTATTATCACACAATGGGGTATTGCACTTTTATTTGAACACTTTTTTCAGCAGAAAATTGTGTTGGACTTTTATGCATGATTAAATTATTTCTTATGATTTATGATATTTGAGGCTAACATTAATCTCTCTAAGATGATGACAAGGAAAGTGACCTTAAAGCTGTTGGTACTCATGCTGGCAGCGTCTCTCAGTGGTAAGAAACTTCTTTATTAAGGCTGTCCTAAACAACTGCTGTATAAGTGCTGTCTGTGCTGTACAATGAAGAACATTTAAGCATAAAGCAATGATCACATAATTTCCTCATCCTGGCACAGAAATGTAAAACTAATATTGCTTTTACTGTCTTATATACAGAAAACAAAGAGACTTGCAGCTCACAGCATGGAAAAGTACAAGATGGTAAAATACTCAACCGAGTTTTTTACATTTATACACATATAATTAATTGTATTGACTTTATTTTTGAAGTTGGATTTCTTGTATGATCATCTACCTTTCAGTTACTAGTTATAAACCTGACCTTATTTTCAGCTAATAATGCCAATCATTGATTTTTTGTCAGATACATTTGTGCCTATTGTGTCTTTATTGCAGCACTTTTGTCTTCCTATTAGTAGCACTGATGTTTTCCACTTTGTGAATTATGCTAGAAAATAGCCTGCAAACTACTAAAAATATAGTTTGAAAAGAAAAGTTGTAACAAAAATACCAAGAGACAGTGGAATATCTTCTGCATGGAGGAGTCATCAGAAATTGATGACTGTCTTTTTAGGATTGGGATGTTTTGAAGAAACAAGCAGTCATTATGTGGACCCTGAGAGGAGATCACAGACAGATCCCAAGAGCCAATCATCAGGTAAAAGTTTAAACCACTGTGAGCCCATGGACTCAGCTTACTCATCTGCTGTCCTCAATGACAAATCCTCATACAAATATTGTTTGGGGACACATCCTCAATGACAAATATTTGCACCACATGAGCAATATGAAAACAATGTATTTGTATTGTAAATGTGTGTCCCTGTATTATCAACTATGTTCCGTCCCATGCTGTCAAGGCAACAGAAGGCACCACTTCAACAGAAAAAAGTGGATAAACCAGTATTGTCAATAGTCTCCAATTCTCTCAGTTTCTCCCAGTTAGTCTCTCAATTTCTAGTGATCTCCACTGGTTGGCTGGAGGCCTTATAATTCACATATTTCAGAAGAGATTACCTGGAGACACTACTGAAAAAGAGACCTGTTCTAGGTGAGGTTTTGGCTCACAACCTGAGCAGCATGGCTCTGAATTGCATACATTAACCAATGGTGCAAAATATTATACAATGAAATTCAGGTGGGAAAGGGAGAGAGGGATTTTAAAAAAAAGAGTTCAACAGCACTACATACAAATTTGTGTCGTAGGTATGTGAAGTTTTGTCCATGAATCAATGCCCAGCTGTTTACTTGACTAACCACACATTTAAGCACAAAGTGTTGAACACAATACGTTTTTCCACTTTGGAATTATGAATTTACAGAGGAGGTCACAGATATGGACACAAGAGTACATGTGGTGTCCAACAGAAAAATAAAGTTGCTTTTGACAGCTAAGGAAAATGACAAAGAGATCATGCCATGTTGTGAGCTTCTTTTTGAAGTTTCTCTCAACTACCGCTCACCAACCGTCAGCATATCCACCATAGACTGGCTCAATCAAAACTCTGCACCCCCAGGTAGGACTTGGAATTCCGTGGGACACAGAGCCAATCAGGGTTATCCAATTACGATTTCAAACAATGGTGTGGCATACATGTATTTACCATGCCACTATCATAACTTTTTCACGTAATTGCTTATGCATTTCTATCAACACAACAACACAATCCCACTTCAGTTTGGGAGAAACTATGGGCAAATGATAAAAATAATTACATTGATATTATTGACATTGCATCCAGCTTAAAAAAAATAATTTTAAAAGACAATCATATGGGGCCCAAGATGGGATAGTTTTGCAACATTATTTGAAGGTAGACCATGCAGCACTTTTCTCCCAGTGTCTGCATTGGGAATTTTAATCATTATTTGGATATTTATCCCCAAATACCAGGAGAAGAGGCTCAGCAGGTTTAAACACTGAAGCAGACTGCAGATGCATCAGTGGTGATGCCTGAGCATGGTTACTGAGTGTATGTTTGAAGGAGGAAATGCTACATTGTTCTCCTTTATCTATGAAAAGCTAAGCTGAAAGGGGTAATAGTGGAGTTGTTGTCATTCAACAGGACACAATCAGCAAACAGGAGAGAATGAGCTGAGAATTGTGCTTATTGGAAAGACTGGAGTGGGGAAGAGCGCAACTGGAAACACAATCCTGGGAAGAGAAGTGTTTGAGTCACAGCCATCTTCTACCTCAGTGACGGCTGAAAATGAAAAGCAACGAGGGGAAGTGGATGGGATGAACCTGGCTGTGGTTGACACTCCTGGCCTGTTTGATACACAAATGAGCAACGTGGAAGTTCTTAAGAAATTAGCCATGTCCGTTTCCCTCTCCGCCCCAGGGCCCCATGTTTTCCTGGTGGTTGTTCAGCTGGGTAGATTCACAAAAGAGGAGGAGGCCACACTGGAGTACATTGAGAAGAACTTTGGCCCAGGGGCATCACAGTACTCAATAGTGCTGTTCACACATGGTGATAAACTGAAGAAGATAACTATAGAAGACTTTCTTAAACGAGACAGTACAGCGCTCTCTACGTTCATTAAAAAATGCCGTAATAGATATCATGTCTTTGACAATGAAAATCCACAGAACAGAAGGCAGGTCTCAGAGCTGCTCATCAAGATAAGGAAGATGGTGGCAGAAAACGGAGGAGGATTCTACACTAATGACATGTTTATTATAGCGCAAAAAGCCATTGTACAAGGGGAGGAGAGCAATAATATTTTTTTACAGATTTTAAATAGATTTCTTGATCCTGTGGAGGAGACTAATAGGCATGATGATGATGATGGACAGAAAGAGGATGAACAGACTTGGGAAGTTTATTTGAAAATATTCATTTAATGTCCTAAAACCCAACATGATAAGGAAAAATTCGGATGCTTCATGGATCGAGAAATTAAAGGGTTTATTTGAAAATGGTCTATATGCTGCATTTCATTGCCACCAGACACCTGAAAAAACCCATCTTCTGAGACACATCCTTATTTCATGTAATTTAATGTGGACTGACAATATACACCAATTGCTCAATAGTAGACAGACCTTCAGGTCGAAACATCATTGAATATTTATGGGAAGATCATTGCAGCAGTAAGCTGGGCATTAAGCAAAGGACTGAAGCTATATGGCTCAACTCCTTGTTAGTTTGAAGAAATAGAATGATAGTGCGGAGACCTAATCAATGAGGCAATAAATGGTATTTGCTGAGGTAGCTTGTTCAGGTTTTCTCATTTATCTCAAGGCTGTCACTAAGTAGTTGTTATACAAGAAAATTGTACCTATGTTGGCCTTTGAGATGGTAATATTGTGGTCTGTGTGATGATTTTCTTTACAGTTATTCATTATTATTCCTAAATATTAGTTTTTGCCATTGTACTCTCAAGCACAGTTGTTCTTTTACATAGATAATTAAAAAGTACAGCATTTTCATGTCATGCTTTGCTCCGTGTACATTATAAATAAAGAAGGCTTACTGTAACAAGTTAAATCTACAATTTGTTGTGTATTTTTTTGTTCTAATAATATGCTCCAATGCATTAAAAATTATCTTGCATTTGCATGATCTTGCATGTTCAAATCAATTTTACACATATAGAAAGCAACCTTTCCCCTCCTATGTAAACTGTTTTAAGGAGTATCTGCATCGGAGACTGTGATTGCAGATGTATAAACAGAGCTTCTTAATTTTAGGTACAGAGGATGTCTCTGCTCTGCGGCTGGTGTTAGTTGGGCTGAGTGGAGTTGGGAAGAGTGCATCAGGAAACACCATCCTGGGCAGAGAGGAGTTTGAGTCAGGAATCAGTTCCTCACCAATGACCCTGAAGAGCAAGAGCGGAACAGGTGAAGTACATGGCGTTTTGGTCACTGTGGTCGACACTCCAGGTTTGTTTCACACAGAGATGTCTGAGGAAGAACTTAGAAAAGAGATGGAGAGAGCAGTGTCTCTGTGTGACCCTGGACCCCACGCATTCCTCCTGGTCATCCAGTTGGGACGATTCACTCCGCAAGACCAGACAGCACTGAAGGAATTGCAGGAGATGTATTCTAGGAGTGTGACAGACTTTGTTGTCGTCCTCTTCACTTATGGAGACAAGCTGCGGAAATCTACTATCGAGGAGTTTATAGACAAGGACACAAATCTGCAGCAGCTTGTTGGCAAATGTAATGGCCAGTATCACATGTTCAACAATAATGACATGCACAATAGAAACCAGGTGAAGGGACTCTTGAAAATGGTGAAAGAGATGGTGCTGGAAAAAGAGAGGAGATACTTTAATTTGACCAAAGAAAGAGAAATAAGCAAAGTTTTTCTGCCTTCCCAGGCTCCGGGTGAAGAAACTTTACTTCTGTTCATGATATTTGCAGCTTTAATATGGAGCTTAAATAACATATTATTACTTATCAATTGGCTCCTAGGTATTCTCCAGGTGTGTGGGGGGAGGGGTCAGTGAGGAGCACCCCAAAGATTACCATGAGTTAATATATGGAAAACAACCCAGAATTTGAATAAGCCCCAAAGTCCACCAAAAAAAGAAAATCCATCTGCATCCTTTGCAGTCAATCCAAAACCAAAATACCAACATCAGCGAGGAGTTAGACAGCTTTTAGATTTTGGATCAGTTAAAGATGTGATGTTTAGGATTAAAGGTCTAATAAATAGTCTTTCTCACATTTTGTCATGGTTATGTCTGAAGACCGCCAAAGGAGGCCTTTAACCTACACTTCCTGTTCCTGGTTGTTAAACATGTTGTCATTTGCGTAGCCATTTCATGGGAGTCTTTGGGTCTGCTGATCACACAATATGGTACAATTATATCCAGGGAATAAAAAGACATTTTAGGCTACTAGGTGCACCCTATGGTGCAAACATTGTTTCCTCATGATGTTCCCATACTCCAGGACAATGGCACATCCACCATTGAACCTTTATGGGAGGCTGACTTCTGCTCCTTTCATTTTTCAAATTACTCAATGCTTTCCTTCTTGAATTAGACTTAAGTCAAACTCTATATTGGTTAACAAATAAATATTTATAAATAAATATATTTATTGTTTGTTCTTTTTATTTTGATTATTTAGTCAACCCCTTTATATACATGTCTCTCTGATGGTACAAGTAAATATAACAAGTAAATATTCTAGTAAGTTTCAACAAGTCTTTCTCTCATGAATTGAAAAACATTTTTAAACCACACATTACTATTAATCTATATGAATATGTATTTCTATACACACTTATTCATAATTTAAAAATCTTGATGAACAATTACAAATTTTAAAGGAATTGTTCATTAAGAATATTTAGTGTAGCATCCAGAAATTTTTGTGAATCTAAGTGATATATTACCTGTACAATGCTAATAAAAAAAAGATGATGCTGCAGAGAAGACTGCTTTCTGAATGTTTTTATTTTATTGTTGATGCCACTTACAGTGCCTGTTCGTCTATATCTCACAGTAAGTTTATACCGCCCCCTGGTGGACGAATGCAAATGCAGCATAAAAACACTTGTAAAATCTCAATACCATATGCACTTTTAAATATGAAGATGTCTTTGTAAATACTGCTATGACATAGGTGCTCTCACCTTAATGGACACTACAGTGACAGGCCACATGATCTTGAAACTTTGAGGAAAAGGGCAGCTCTGACCATGAACTTATCACAAAAATATTCCCATCCATATTTGAAGTGAGGGAAAGTGATAAATTCGGTGCTGGGAGGGTGCCCTTAATGGTATGTATTCCCTTACTGACTTTTGGTGAGTTGACATTGTCATCAACCAAAGCTACCATTGATGCTATCAAGTGACAAGAGGGATGAAGTGGAGGTACACAATCTGCAGAAGTTTTAAGGCTCTGCCAATGTGCCAGCACAAAATATCATTGCTAATAGATGAAAAGCAGCTCTTTCTAACTCCTTGCCAAAGTCACTAATCCCTGGATGAATCCAGAGATGTGTGCAACCCTGCAAAGAATCTGGATGATGCATTATCTCTTTGTACCAGCGTTTCACGCTGCCAACATGTTTCCTTCCTTACCACACAGATAGAGATTTTCCTTTCCTAAATGAACAATTGCATTTGCTGTTTTCAGATCAAAAATGTCAATGTTATATGTGCAAGACTGTAGTATTAGCTCCATGGACAACTGCAAGCCATGTGACCTCTTTCATTCACTTTTCATACAAACTCTCTTTTCATACAAAGGAGCAAATCTGCACATGAGATTTGCCCTTGAAAACTAACTAACACTAATCCCATTCATATTCATGTATTCATTTCACTAACTAGTATAAGTGTGTCACTCCTTGCCCCAGGCCAGAACACCCTCCCCTTGAGTTCACTAAGGCTGAGTTGATACTTCCCTCCATTTTCTACCCCTTTGCTCTTTTCTCCTTCACATTTACACACAGGTGCACACTCCCAAACTCCCAAACACACACATGCACAATCCACATACAGATATATTCCTTACTGTGTATTTTGTATGATGGATACTTTTCATGTTCACCCTCACAAAATAAACCATTTTTATTTACAGCTGGCTGCCTATGTTATTATCACTCAAACATTAACTAAAGAAATTATGTTCAAAGGATTCAATGAATTTAGAAGTCAGTTCAATCCACAACATTTATTAATAACCAGATTTGATGGATAGAGGTATTTGAGTGAGAGGTTGTCTGAAAATACTTCTCCCAAACTTTTGTTTTAACTCCATTAATAATAAATATTGTTGAATAATATTACATGGTTGTTTCCCTTTATTTTGATATTAATATTGATTTTTTAGGTTAACAGATTTTTTATTGGTTAGTTTTGGTCCAAATCCACATGTGTACTGGATGTTAAAATAATAAACAGGAGATATTCCGTACAGTGAAAGTTGAAGAATTTAACACTAACTCTACAAAACCTGAATGGTAATCACCAATGATGGAGGAAGCACAGACAGGAGTTCTATCATAAGAGCAGTTGTCATCTTGTTATAAAGAGTTGTGTTAGTTAGCATTTAAGCCTATATACAGAAAACACAATGCACAATGTTTTACAAAGGACACAAACACAGTGTCAGTGCAACATTCCAAATAACAAGGCTGATTTGGAATCATTAAGACTGTTACTTGTGATGTCCCTGGACTCAGATACTAGGTAGGGTCAAATTTACAAGTTTTGAATGCAGATGGGAACCATACAAATCTGACTGTGTCTGCAGAGCTCGATTTGATCATGCAGCATTCCTATTGTGATTCTATTTATTACTTCTCAAACTTGCAGAAGAACAAATCCATAGAGATAAAGACATTTTCATGAAAAACCTGTAGCATTGTCTGAATTCACCAACCTGGGTGAACCAACTGGATTTTCTTCCTTAGGTAAATATAGAGCATAAGTTTCATTTCCTCTTAATCAAATGAATGAAGAGAAACGAAACTGATGCTGCAAATTATATGTTGATTTCTGGTGCCTGAGGCAGATCTGTGTGGGCTCTTACAGAGACTTCAGCAGTAGTCCTTGGTTACCTTCAGTACATACAAGCATAAGGACCACAGTAAGTACCAGTTACATTACCAGTACTGCCTGTGTGTGCTGCAAAGGTGTTTAAATAACTTGTAAATAATTTTGGAAGTCAATGCATATTTACATAAAATACACTGTGTCCTCTTAACAAAACTTCAAGTCTGTTACATTGAGTTTTCTGGCATTTTCAGCTTGCAGAAACAGTAGAACAGTTTTGATCAAAGCATTCTTAAACAAATGGGTATTGCGTTTGAACCTGAACATGACTTTCTGCAGTTTTTGTGCTGGTCTCTCATGCCCAATTCCATTATTACCTGTTATGATAATTATGATATTTTAAGCTAATGCCAGTCTCTCTTGATCTAAGATGACAAAGACAGTGATCTTAAAGCTGTTGGTTTTCATGTTGGCAGTATCTCTCCGTGGTAAGAAACTTCTTTACTATGAGTGTCCAGAACAACTCCTGTAGCTGTAATGTCTTGTGCTGAACAATGAATAAGATTTAAACATAATGGGGATATTGAAAATGAATGATTTTGCAATGTACAATAACTGTGTAACATACTATAAGGTTGCCTATCGGGGTCCCTGAATGAACAGTCTCATAAACCTTTAAACATTTAAACAGTTATTATACATTACATAAACATTGATGAACACAATCTTAACTGACCCTGAGGTTCCTGTATTTTAAAAGACATTTTAGAATACGGTTGAGGCATATTCTATTACATTCAGCTAGAATAGCTTTCTCTAGAGGAGATTTCTCTGTTCTGGCAGTCATGTACTCTAAGTGGTTCTACATTATTGCAAAGACAATCATTTCACAAAGCTTTCATTAATAATGGTGCAATTTTAAGTATTCTGGTGTCAGGTAGAACAGAAAACAATGATCGCATTACCTCCTCCTCCTAGCAGAGGCAGTTGAAATGAACATTTTTTACTGTTTTATGTACAAAAAAAAAAGAAACTTGCAGCTCACAGCTTGGGAAAGCACTGGATGGTAAATATGCTGTTTTGGCCCTTTATATACATATAATACATTTTATTGTTGAAGTAAACATGAACTTGTTCCTCAGTGGACCTTGTTTAAAGTTGATTATACTGATTATTGATTCATTACAGGCTGCATAGGAATTTGCCAGCTGTGCCATTTGAGCAGTACTGCTACATTTTATCAATTAGTAAACAATTTATATGTGTATTATCAACTTGACCGCAATACTACATTCGCTACTGCAGATACCTGTGTCGCTAACATAAAGTAATGTCACCAGCTAAGCAAGTAATTCTTGGAAGTCTTCCAAATACGATTCAGATGATGTTGGAACCTATCCAGCATTACAGTTTTTTCCTTATAAAACTAAGCTTAAGATTTTCAAGTCACCTGGCTAGCTGGGTAGATACAAGCTGCTTCTAAAGGGTTCCAAATTCACATTCCTTCAATTACTTATCCTGCTGAGCCTACCAGTGAAAACAGACATAGCCTAACTTTGTAGGTATCAAGGCAATAGAAAGCTCACTCTGAAAACAGACATAGCCTAACTTTGTAGGTATCAAGGCAATAGAAAGAAAACAGACTGATGTTAGGTATCAAGGCAATAGAAAGCCACCTGAAAACAGACATACCTAACAGTTCATCTCACCACTGTATTAGAAAGCTCACTCTGAAAACAGACATAGGCAAGGGAAAGGCTGATGTTAGGGGCACCACCTGCACCACTGTTGCCACACCTGCCTTGCCTGCAGCAACATTACCAGAAAGTCCCAAATGTTTCAACAGAACAAATACAAGAAAAGGGCAGGGATTTAGTAGGGTTACATGCTTAATCAGATTGTTAATACACCACTGATAATTACTATGAATGGTTATTTAGTGCCATTTTTAAGGATGAGATGCTGCATTGTTTACCGATAACTATGAGAGGGGGCTAGCATAAAAGTAGTGATAGTGGAATTCTTGTTATTCAGCAGGACACAATCTGCAAACAGGAGGGAAAGAGTTGAGAATTGTGCTTATTGGAAAGACTGGAGTGGGGAAGAGTGCAACTGGAAACACAATCCTGGGAAGAGAAGTGTTTGAGTCACGGCTCTCCTCTTCCTCGGTGACATCGGACAATACAAAGCATAAAGGGGCTGTGGATGGGATGATCGTTGCTGTGGTCGACACTCCTGGCCTGTTTGACACACAAATGAGCAATAAGGAAGTTATTAAGAAAGTGGCCATGTCCGTGTCCCTCTCTACCCCAGGGCCCCATGCTTTTCTGGTGGTTCTCCAGTTGGGTAGATTTACAAAAGAAGAAGAGTCCACACTGGAGTACATTGAAGAGAACTTTGGCCCAGAAGCATCACAATACACAATAGTGCTGTTCACACATGGAGACCACCTGAAGAAAAAAACTATAGAAGAATATATTATACAAGATAGAACAGGACTTTCTGAGTTCATTAAGAAATGCCACAGTAGATACCACATTTTTAACAATGAAGATCCAGAGAATCGCACACAGGTCTCAGAGCTTCTTCTCAAGATAAGACAAATGGTGTATCATAATGGAGGAAGATTCTACACTAGTGCCATGTTAAACAGTGCAGAAGAAGCCATTGAGAGAGAGAAGGAGAGGATTCTCAAAATACAGGAGGAGGAGAGACGGAAAGAAGAAGAGGAGCTGTGGAAACGCATAAAAAAGGAGATATATGATGAAAACGTTAGGAACCTTCATTAAGAAAGTGAAAAAGCACAGCTTCTGTAAAGACTAACTACTACACAAGTATGGTATCCCATGTAATTGGAATTATTGTGAGAGGCTTGTTTGATGCATTTAGGAATGCACAATAATATATGGAAAAAGTTATATCCATTTTGCTAAAAAAATATGTTGAACTATTCCACATGAAATTGTATGGAGGAATAACAGAATAACAGTCATATAAATATATCATTATGTAAGTAAATTGTAGTCACAGAGTCCTTTTGTTTTGTTTACCACTACATATGCTCATTGTACTTATATTTATCATAATGTGTTTCTTAATGATAGAAGCATGTTTAATTTTACATTAGGCTACCTTCAAATAGCAATGTGCTGCTTGGGGAAAAATAAGTACATTTTCTTTTATGTCTCATTTTACTAGATTAGAGGGCTTGTGAGAAATGTAAAGTAAAATGAGATTAACTACACATGGTAAAATCAACATTGTGTTGAAAATGGAATCATTGCTCTTATATAAAACTGCAGTTGAAATTGTGCATCTTTTCCATCTTAATACAGGTCAGATTAGGTATAATGACTAGGATGTAAACACTACACATCAATTAGGAAGGGTATAAACTTATAGTGTACTTACTGAAAGGTATTTCAGTTTGCAATTAAATATACTTGTAAATATACAACTACATCTTGAGTTTTGATTTGGAATGGTGATTAAGCCTCTTGGCTGCAGCTACTTAATAGGTGTCTGTATATACAAATATAATGTACACTCTCCAACCAATCACAGACGAAGAATCATTGCGGCTGGCGTATTTCCCATCCACTATATTTTAAGTGAGCAAAAGTGATTAAAAACATTCGTATTCGATGGGTACAGGGTGCCCTTTTCTGGCATTCATTCCTTCAGCCTGCTTGTTTTTGTGTCTTTATGCAGTCGATCATCAAGCTAGTATTGATATTAAATGTGGGAAATGGGAAGATCATTAAGGAGAGGCAAGAGGAAGTACACAATATACATTAGTTCCGATGCTCTGCCGGTGATTGAGTGTCGGGAAATGCTGAGCTGCCGGTTACAGACAGTATTGCTGTTGGCCAGTGAAATATTCACATAATTTTCAAAGGTACCTGTGCAACTGTTGGCTGTTTTAAGTTTCAAAGCCCAAGATTTCTTACACTTACTTTAAACATTTTAAGTGTTTTTCTGTCTCTTAAGGCAGAAACATCTGTAACTTCACAGCCTCTTTTCTGCATAATTAACCGACTGCAGCACATGTCTAAAGTAAAAATGATAAAATATTTATCATTTACCTAAATATTTACTATCTATCTAAAGCAGCTGACTTTTATTTTTAACTCATTCATTGTTAAGACAACAGCTAATTTTGTTCTGTCGGTTGAACTAGGAAAGAGAAAGTGAAAGTATGATCAGTATGATCCCGTTAAGTTTCAGTTTTTTCTCGTTTGAATTCAGCAGCTTCGGTTTACTTTAAATCACGTGAACACTGCACAAGGACACCAACTAACAGGAAAGATTTACCTGACTGCATACCGGATTTTTGCATGCAGTTTTAAGAAGCTTGGATTGCTCGTTTTCTGGTGATTGCCTATTTAATTTGTACGTTCTTTGTGGGTGACATATAAGTGTCTGTATTCAAGGTACGTAGTGCAACATTCCAGGAACAGGCGTACCAGTAGTCTTACTATACCGGTATGCTGCCTTCCTAATGCAATTTTATTTAATGTATTGCGGTTACTGGATACACTTACATTTAATATGACACCTGCGCTGGCCAGGCCAGTATTAAAGAAGCCGGAAAACAAGGAGAATAGCTCTAATGTTAAAATAAATGTACTCTATGTACGACCTGTTTAACTGATAAGCAATTAATGATCTGTGTATTATTAACAGCTTACATATTCCTATTATGTCATTATATTGTACTGTAGCGTTGCTTAGCGTCAGCGTTGTGTGATCAAGGACACAAGCAAAGGACTAGCACGCGGTGGCTCCCGAACAAAGTTTCCGTTACCACAGTATTACCTCAGCAATTTTAAAATAAATTACATGGGTAAAAAGTAATCAGTTCAATACATAAGGGCACATTTATCAAAGCCTTTAGCACGTGTCAAAATGTTTGCACATGCAATGTCAGTGACATGATCTGTGATTGAACTAACTCAACTAATCGCATGTTCTCTTAGCCTTTTCGTAACAGCAAAACAGTTTTGCGCCTTTTTAAATGGATTTGTAAATCAGGCCATGGAGTGCATTTATTTTTACCTTACTTCTACAGTTCTTTCTTAACATCTTAAAGCTCTCGAAGGTCGTGGTTTAGCCTAATCAGTATAAATGTCATTTTAACAGACGTTTAAGTCTGTGACTTTTTAGTCCTGATTTATATCGTGAGCCCATCCCAGCATTTAGAATGGAGGGACCCTGCTAGCTAGGGCTAGCAACATGTCCACTGGTTGGAGGACAGAATGTTTAGGCAGGATTGCAGTCCCTGGTGCTGCCCTGTATGCTTTTACCAGAGATTGGACAGCTGAATACATCACATTACATTACATTACATTACATCACATTACATCACATCACATCACATCACATTACATTAATGGCACTTGTTAGACGCTCTTATCCAGAGCAACTTTGATGGCAAAGTGCATAAGAAAGGTACAAAAAGTGCAACGATAACCCTAGAGGGGTAAAGTCCCAAGTGCCAAAGGTGATCGAATAGATTAGAACTCTTCTACCGACTATCTAAATAGAAAGTAATACATTTTTGAGGAGAGTTGTACATTAAAAAATATAATACAGAAATACATTTTAATAAATAATTGAAAATAGGATGTTTACTAATGTCAAAAGAAATCATGATTGCTAAAATTCTATTCGAAATGCATTTCTTTTCTTTTATATACATTCTTTATGCTTTGCATAAGGTTAAGCAGATGAAGATAATTAACATATGATGGGATGTTGGTGCTAACCTAAACAGGCAGAAAAGGTTGCAAAGAAAACTGCAGTATATACATTTCTTAGAGGATACTGAGATCAGGGATAGAAAGGGCTTGTTCATAGTACATGGCATTTTTGCTTCAACGTTGTGCAGAGATTCACCCATATTCAACAAAAAGATACATTTTTTATAAACTATGGTCCGGGAACCCTTTCATCTGAGGATAGCATCAAGTTTGACTTTGAACAAATACAATGAATTGATTGTAGAGATGTTAAACATGTGAAAGGGTTAATTGACTCATGAATGTAAGATGAGAACAAAATAAAAATGCATTTAATCTCAGATTAAAAATTTTTAAAATGTATGCATCTCTTTGATACAAGATTGCATCATTTACAAAATAGTTTTCAGTTGCAGTATTCGCCCAGTCTTTTTATTTCTGTACATTTGTGCACTGCATTAAGATGTAAAAGTGAACTAATGTTTTTCTCTTTTTCTTCCCATAAGATGACAATGGCGCTGTTACTAAAGCTCCTGCTGGTGCTGCTGGTGTCCTCCATCAGTGGTAAGAAGTGTTGGAAATAATTACATTATGGAATGTTCATAACAATTAAAAAAATCAAAATAAAAATCTACAATTTCAAAGAAAGGAAACTAGAATATCTATGCACCGGGGCATAGCTGCACTGTCCTTTGCAACTACATCTTCCTCAACACAAATACCATAATATCACCATGTAGCATTTTGTCTGACTGTCACAAAGAGATGTTGAGAGCAGATGTGTATTATTGAAAATGACATTTGTAACTGCACATGAGAATAAACATGCCAAAAAAAAATTACCTAATGATACCTGGGACATTTAAATCCGAATCCATTAGGGGGAGGGGGGGAGCATTCTTTACAAAAAGGCACGTGTGATTTTCCGATGCAATGCCTCTTCAACAAGCCGATGGTGTGAATGAACATTATTTCCACTATTTCTGTTTCCACAGAAAGCCAGAGGAGCTGCAGCTCAGAGATGGGCAAGAAACAGGGTGACAGTAAGTAAATACACATCTGTGCTGATCGATCTATCGATCAGTAACTGTAATTTTAGGTAGAACATGCATAGCACAACAGTGGCCAAAGTGTTTTTAAACATGTTTTAATTGTTTTAAAGATGGATGGGCCCTTCTCAGCATTTACTGTGAGAAAGTAGTCATTGGATAATACCTGGAGCTTATTGCGATAGTCATAAAAATGAGATCCTGAATCGTCACATTCACAACTCTTTGTCATCTTTTCAGCTCTATTGTGTAAGGAAGAACCAAATAATCTTTATACAGAAATTGAGCACAGATCACAAAAGGATCACACCTGCCAAACACCAGGTAAAACATTTTAAATCCTTTCATCTGTGTATCTTAGTGCTGGTTGATCTCATGTAATATAGTGAATGAAGGATTCTTTCAATAGATGGGTGGAAACAAGTGAAAACTTGGCACAGTATTATTGCAACTCTCAAGACTCAATCAACAAACCAATCTGAAAATCAAATGGCCGGAAATTCATGTGTATGGTTATGTAGTAAGTTAGGTGGACCCAAAAGTCCTACAAATGAGCTCAGTAAAGGGGACTGCCAAAAAGGATTCAATTCAACCCATTTTCTTGTACATAAATTCAGTTAAATTAAGAAACTAACCAATTACAATTCATGAAGGAAGCCTGGAACTACCTGCAGAAGATACTAAGTGTAGATATTCAATGCGTAATAAACAATAATTACATGTTGGTGCCCCAGGCCCTGAAATCAGAAGCTTGGCATCATTATTTAATATACTTGGCTACAATGGAAGGAGTAAAAGAGGAGTTCTTGTCATTCAACAGGACTCAATCTGCAAACAGGAGGGCAAGAGCTGAGAATTGTGCTTATTGGAAAGACTGGAGTGGGGAAGAGTGCAACGGGAAACACAATCCTGGGAAGGGAAGCATTCGAATCACGGCTCTCCTCTTCCTCGGTGACGTCTGAAAATGATAAGCATCGAGGAGTCGTGGATGGGGTGAACGTTGCAGTGGTCGACACCCCTGGCCTGTTTGATACACAATTGAGCAATGAAGATGTTTTAACTAAAGTGGCCATGTCCGTTTCCCTCTCCGCCCCAGGGCCCCATGTTTTCCTGATGGTTGTTCAGCTGGGTAGATTCACAAAAGAGGAGGAGTCCACACTGGAGAAAATTGAAGAGACCTTTGGCCAAGATGCATCACGGTACACAATAGTGCTGTTCACACATGGTGATAAACTGAAGAAGATAACTATAGAAGAATATATTATACAAGACAGAACGGAGCTTTCAACATTCATCAAGAAATGCCACAGTAGATATCATGTCTTTAATAACGAAGATTCAGAGAATAGAACTCAGGTCTCGGAGCTGCTCATCAAGATAGGAAAGATGGTTGCAGAGAACGGAGGAGGATTCTACACCAGTGAACTCTTTCGGCTGGCAGAAGAAGCCATTGAAAAGCAGAAGAGGAGGATTCTGAAACAGAAGGAGGAGGAGAGAAGGAAGGAAGAGGAAAAGATAAAGGCGCATCTCAAAGGGGAAGCCCTGAAGGAGGCATTAAGGAAGCATGAACTAGAACAGGAAGCACTGGCCAGAAAAGCTGCTGAGAGGAATAATGGATATTTAAAAATGGCAGTAAAAATTGCAGGTCCTCTGCTAGTTGGGGCCATTGCGGGTTATGTTAAAGGAGGACCGTATGGTGCGTTATTGAGTGCACTGACAAGTGCATTAAGCATAGCCGACAGTTTGATGAACTAAGTGAACCAGCAACGTCTTTGTTTTAATTTAACAGCTTCAGAAAATGTTTTCTAAATTTTAATTTAATTTCATCTTTGGTTTGATTTAAGGAGTAGTATTGCCCCAAAAATACAAGCCATGTACCTTCTTTTTTTGAGAGCCAAGTGAGACTCTATATAATTACTCTTATTTTCCCCATTACTAGCCTGCTACAAATCTCTGTACTATGTCTTCAAACTTGACACTGATTTCTACAAATTGTACTTTGTGTTCATCTGGAGTGCATTCTTAAGTAGTCAACATTACAGAGAGTATTGCCATAAACTGGAAATTGGTGATATTGGTAGGTTGATTTGAAAACATTTCTGCGGCTTGGATAAAAAAGCTGTACATTTCATTTGATATTTCCCCTGTGGCATGTCACATGTATCAGTTTTCTGCCATTCCCATTACATTGGTTAACTTATACGGCAGGCTGTATTGAATTTTACTTGTTGGTTTTACCTTAAAGAAAAATAATGGAGGCAAAGAGTGATTGCTGGTGTTGGAAACTGTGTTTATTATCATCATTACGATTTTGGGGATGATAACAAAAATGGAATCATATTGACCAGGTCAGAAAATCTTGTTTCCCTTGTTGAAGAGTCATATAAATATGACAAAATTGTTATATATAATTTGCATAATAATGTGTGTAATGTACAGTGTAATAGTATATGATCAAAGTAAGAAATGTGTGAAGACATTCTTGTGCATTCACACAAAATCAAGTCAAATGGTTTGTTGTTTTATAATGGACCTTTGATATCTGTTGCTATCATTGATGGACCCATGTAGTAGTTACATCACAATCTAATTCTTCATACAATTTTTGAAAGTGTTTTTCATACTCATAAAAGTTGTTGTGCTCTTATTGGACTTTCGAGTATTTCTTTACACTTTATCATTTTAATTTATGTGTGTCATTTTGTGCAAGAAGTCTGTGGTGATAAATAAAACGTACATTTGAAATTGTATATGTGCTTCGCATTAGTTACCAATTAAATTAAAGTCAATGTATGTCTAAAGATCAAGATGTAAAGACTGTATTTTCATTTGACTTGTACAGGAGAATGCCAGATATTTCTCTCAGGTGAAATAATGTGAAACACATATGAAAAGTATATTGTATGTGAATGCTACAGTTGCACATTAGAGTAAAGAGTAAGAAATTTTAGCACAGACACTGAAGGCATTTTTTGAGTTGATATAACTATCCTAAGGAGTATCTGCACTGGAGACTGTGATTGCAGATGTATTAACAGAGCTTCTTAATTATAGGTACAGTGGATGTCTCTGCTCTGCGGCTGGTGTTAGTTGGGCTGAGTGGAGTTGGGAAGAGTGCATCAGGAAACACCATCCTGGGCAGAGAGGAGTTTGAGTCAGGGATCGGTTCCTCATCAATGACCCTGAAGAGCAAGAGCGAAACAGGTGAAGTACATGGCGTTTTGGTCACTGTGGTCGACACTCCAGGTTTGTTTCACACTGGGATGTCTGAGGAAGAACTGAGAAAAGAGATGGAGGAAGCAGTGTCTCTGTGTGACCCTGGACCCCACGCATTCCTCCTGGTCATCCAGTTGGGACGATTCACTCCGCAAGACCAGACAGCACTGAAGGAATTGCAGAAGATGTATTCTAGGGGTGTGAAAGACTTTGTTGTCGTCCTCTTCACTTATGGAGACAAGCTGAGTAAATCCACATTTACTATAGAGGAGTTTATAAATAAGGATGCAAACCTGCAGAGGCTTGTCAGGAGATGTGGAGGTCGATATGTGGTGTTCAACAATAATGACATGCACAACAGCAACCAGGTGAAGGGACTCTTGGAAACTGTGAAAGCAATGGCACAGAGACAAGAGAGTAAATGCTTTAATTTGACCAACGAGAGAGAAAAAAGCAATGGCTTAATATTTTCCTTGTTTGCAGAGGCTGAGGAGTTGGTTGGTGAAATTTTAGACTGGGTCAGTGTGGTTCCAACGGAACTAAATTTACTTCGGATAATAGCAGCTATGGCTTCAATGTGGGCCTTTGGATACATAAAAAACTGGATTTGGCCAACAAATAAGGAAAATAAGCCCACGAAAGATGAATCCTCAGTCTCCAGTGGAGAGGGTAACAGTGAAGAGCATTCAGAGAAATGCACCCAAAAGCTCCCCATGAGTTCATCTAACCCCAAAAATCTGACCTCTGAGTCAGACCACCCTCCATTCCAAACAAAAAATGAAGAATCTACTGCAAAATCTGCCAGTACATCAAAAACCAAAAGCAGCAAATCAGAGAGCTGTTAGATAGCTTTTAGACAGGCTCAGATCTTTTTCCCACTGTAAAAAAAGCTTAAGCTAGTTTATACATATGTGTATGGAGTCACTGGTCCACTCACCACTCTGCATGGTCTAATTATGGCCAAAGAATCAGAAGTGGCTTTAGGCAACCAGGTGCATTTCATGGTGCAAACATTGCTTCCACAATGTTCCCATATCCAAAAACAACTCATCCATGCACATTGCAAAACCAATTTAGAAGAGGTTCTCTCTAATGTCCTTCCCAGTCTAAACATCATTGAGCTTTAGTGGGATGTCAGTTTCTACCTCCTTCATCTCCTAAAAACTGGAGACTTGAATTGAACTGAAGGCAAGGGGTAGCCAAATCTTTATCATTTAACAAATAAATATTCTATATTGTTTTGTCTCCATGATTTTGTCTACCTGTGTATACGCAGGTCTTTCCAATGGTATCTTGAAAAGTTAATATACACCAGTTCTAATGAGCCTTTTCTGTGTTAGACGAATGCCAGAAAAAATGTCAAAACATTTAAAACACATATTACTAATAATATGCAGTAACATGTATTACTTTTCATACCTGTAACATCCTAATTAAATTAGTTGTAGGAATTGCTCATATTGTGTCGAGTCCAGAGATGTTTGTGAATTTAGGTGATGTACTACAAATGCAAGTATGATAAAAAGCTGACTTTTCTAAATGTTTGTAATTGTTGATGATGCTACTTGTAGCACTTGAGCATCTGTATCACATAAAGCTTATACTGCCCCCTAGTGGATGAAATAAATCTTTTACGCAAAATAAACATTTTTAAAATCTCAACACTGTATGGACTGATAATTACGAAGATGTCTGTGCAAATGCTGCTCTTTATAGGTACTGTAAACTTAATGGACACTACAAAGACAGCCGTCCTGATCCTGAGGTCTTAAAACAAGGGAATCCCCCACCATCGAGTCTACCTTTTCATCTCTACATGTAGAAGATAGGTATAATTAAAAACGAATATGTTAAAGGGCATGAATGCATTCTTAAAATGCGACATGTGCATGTGTTTGACATCACTGCATGCATGATCAAACCCCGCCCTGGGGGCTCCCTGTGCCATGTATTTACATCATCTGCACACAGGAGAAACCCAGAGATATTAACTGTTAGCTTTTCCTGTCCCTGTTTCTCCAGTAGTTGATTACTTGAGAGAAACTGGCTTGGAATTTTGTTCCAATTTCAATGGTATTTTGAGTTTTGGATGCACTGTGTTTGGTTGAAATGCTGATAGCCTACTGGTACTCCCATGGCTTAATTTAAATTTATGCGTCATGCATTAATTGTTATCCAGTGCAACCACAAAAGTGCATTCAGTGGGTTAGCCCACCAACCTACATGAGACAAGATCATGCACTGTCTTTATTTTATATCTTTACAATTGCAGAGAAACCTCATGTTAATACATATCGCAGGCCAGTATAAACGGGACTAAAAATGGAACTGCCTAACTGTAGTTTAATTATACAGAATATCACTGTCAAAGCTTTTATAATTAATTTCAACATTTTTAGTACACAACATTAAAATAACATACATTTTAACATATACAGATACAAGAATATTGTAAACATTTTACAATGGTAAACTGAAAGGTAAACTATGGAAAAAACATGGAATCAGATGGACAACAAAGCCAGGTTATATCAAGTATTATTATCTGTGTCAAGAGAAAATAAAACAGACCGGAAAGAAAAAAAATACATGTTTCTGCTTTTCGCTAATGCCACACCTTTAATGAATGCATTCAAAATAGTGTACATAACGGAGCCTTTTGACCCTCAAGCAGAGCGAATGAGTTGGAGTGTTGTCCCTCCCCGCAGCCTGTAGTCCCTCACAGTCTTCGTCTCATTCATCACCTCGCCTGGGGAACAAAGCACAGCCAGATACGGGTTATCTCAGCTGGGCTGCCCTCCCCTGCCTGCTGGGACCCTGCCCTGTGGGGCCAGCCAAGGCCTGACCCAGGATGATCCTCTCAGGCTAATCCAGAGTAGGATGCTGTGCGCTCCAAAAGCTAAACGTTCAAGCATTTCCAGGGCAAATCACAAATGAGAAACATGAACAGGTAATACTGTCTACACTTCTATCTATTGGAAAAATATTATTCTGCACTAATGACTTTTCCAGCTGAAAATTATTTAATGATTAGTATTTGTAGTTTCTACCTATTTTCAGCAAAAAAAATCAAAATTCTATAATTTTTTTTTTTGACATTTAAACTGATTTTCACTTGGATTTAATGTTCATTACATCAAAACACTGCAGTTTCAAAAAGATGAGTTGTTTTGGTAAATGGTACTCTGTCAAATTTGTGATACAGGATGTAACCCTTCATATCCTGGACTAAGGTTTGACCTCCTGTCCTTGTAGGCACTGTAACAACGTTCCATTAATAAAACATGTTTTTTAAAGGAAGACCAAGGTCTGATATTAAAATACAATTTTAAATGAGAAATTTTAATAATCCAATTTTCACCTGTTAAGGCAATCATTTTTCAACTGATTGGAATGTTTCCATTTAAAACTGATAATTACAGATCCATCTTAATTCAGTAGTGCTGCCACATGAGTAGTTTGTTTTTACTCAGCAGTCAGGGAATCAGGAAGTACTCTCACTGATTTGATGCCTGTCCTAATGTGCTATGCGAAACCTTTCGCAAGGTTGCCTTTACCATTTCTGCCAGCTTATCAGAGCAAGTTTTATTTTCCCACTATTAAACCATGGTAAATTTAAAACCTGTTAGTGTCTGAACTTTAGCCAGCTTTATGACAAATCAAATTGCCAAACAGGAAAGCAGCCTCAGGACCAAGCATACAGGACACTTTGGGCTACATGTTGATATGGGTTGGGAAGTTAACTCATAGCATGCACATGCCATGACCCATTTTTTTAATGTACTCCCAGCACAAATTTCATTGTTATACCTGGCCCCTTTTGCTAGTCAGACCATTTGTGCACACACTTTTGAGTGTAGATGGTTGGGTTATTACAGTATGCATGTCTACAGTAATACATTGTTACTTGCAAGAGTGTTAGTAAGATATTGTACAAACCCTTGTAAATGAGCTTCATGTTATTTGGATTCTTTCCCAATTCTTGGCACACTTCTTGCAACAGCTTTGACATCTTCTCCAGGGGGAATGCATCGATCTCCACGGTCTTCCCTTGACACTTCACCAAAATATTTATTCTGTCCACATCCTTTAGACTGTCATTGACCTCTTGGGTCTAAGGAGGGGGAGAGGGAAAGAGGGAGGTGGAGAGAGATTTATTGTTGCGTTAAAGTGGCATTTTCATTTAAAAATGAACTGAAATTAAGAGAGAGAATTTAGGGTATAAGCACTGGACCCTAAGACAATGGCTGAGTACTGAGCGTTGTTAAGGTATGCACCCCAATAAGACAAAATGAGGTTGGAAAAATGTTTTACTAAACGATAGCTTCCAACAAATGAAACAACATGTAACATCAGTTACATTCATTTTAAGATTAATTCTATATAGAACTGGCCTCAAATGGCTCAACTAAATTTACATTTCAGTGATCTGTCAGTAACTGTCAAAGTAAAATACTTAAGGCCTGTACAAGTGCTTTTGCATCAAATTCATCAGTAGTACAGTCTGACAGAGTAGAACTGCTGCAAACAAAAACAAAGCCGTAATATTGTCACTTGTTACTATTATAAACGTCTTGGTGAAATTGATACATATTAATAATTTAATCAATAATTTAATTATCATATGTAAAGCAGTGTTAATGCCAATAACTTTTGTTGGCAACTGATACCATCTTTTAAAAAGATCGTTATAACCTCAGGATAGTGATGAAAAACATACTAAGCTGGTTCTAAGCTCAATGATTTAGTTCCTATCCAGAATGTGTTAATGTTGTGTAATTAAAATACAATTCTTCTGTTATGCTTCAAAACATTTTCCTAGTGAAATATATTCCCAATAGCTGGCTGCTCAGGGGAGTGCTGCCCCATTCCCATGATCACGTGTGTGATAAAAGAAATTTATTGATTGTAGTTCCATTCAGCAAAGAGAGGCTGAAATTACCTCACTGCCAGGAGAGGTACCACTTTCTCCCTCACTTCCTGTCCTGAATGAAAAACAACATGAATAATCTGGAAAGATAATAATATGGAACATACAAGAACCAAGACCATGCATTTACATTATCTCTACATAGTAGCAACTCACGGATATGAACTACTAGCTTTTGCTATTCAGCTTATTTTTCCCTTAACTATTTTTAGCAATAGTTCCAAGACATGGAAATAGTTTGTTCAATTTTGATTGAACTTTTAGTTTTTTTTAATCAATGGAAAATGCTGTAATGTTTCAGTTTAATGCTCAAACTTTTGTTTTAGAGTATGACATTGAAAAGGAATAACAGACCATTCCAGATTTTTCCTCTGTTGGCAGTGTTTCCAAACGCCTAAGGTGCTACTGTATTATGAACCCTGTATAAGCAGCTTTTCACATACAATAAACACCCACTGAGCAGGTTTCATACCAGCACTGAAAGTGAAGCCTTTCTAGAAACCACTCTGCACAGCTGCTGCGTGTGTTAATATATGTTTTTATTTTTTATGTTCTTAATGTTTCAAATTAAAACAATTTCAGGGCTGATACAAATACAGCCCTGAAAGAGAACGTGCATGATAATGTAAAAGTAACAGCAAATAAATACTCCAGCATGCAATCGACTTTAAAAATGGGCCTCCAACCAGAGATAAAGATATTCAAACAAGCACAGTTAAACAAGCAGATATTTAAGTTATGTTTTAACGAACCAGATGTATGTATACCAGAGCTAACATCCAATAAGGCACATGCATTCAGCACGATTACCTTTGCCCTTAGTAAAACAGGCTCTGATGATAGATGATTGACTTTTATTCTATGTAAACAAGGGACAGGCAGATATAATACTAACTTGTTTCTCTCTCTCTCCTGTGTGTCTTCTGAAATGGCAGCTGTAAAACAAAAGTATACAGCAGTAAGAGATTGCTTTCAGTGATTTCTGTGAAATGTTCTGTTTAGACATCAGAGCTATGCTAACAATGGAAGGTGTGGTAATGGTTTTGCACTGCATATCAACACATAATGGTGGAATTACAAGTTTACAGTGAACACAAGACAGCAAGACAAAGCACAAAATGTGTTTTTGAACTTGTGAGCTTAACTGTATCCCAGGGTCAAGAACCTGGGCCTTAATTCCTCATTATTTTCATTGTTTCTCAGTACTTATTGACCAATTACATTGTTTACTTGCACAGTACATTTGCATCTCAGGTCAATCTTTGGGTTCCAGTTTAAACATCCAGATCCAGGGAAGAAAATTCCTCCTATAGCTGGAAATGACTATCAATAGACTACAGCAAGCATGGGAGTTGATCACTAATTGTAAATGTTACACAGAAAGCCAGGTTCTAGCCCATACAAGCATGAGTAAAACATGCCTTATACTGTTCATGGACTGTAACTTGACATTGATATCTGTTAGGACAACCACAAGAATCAAATGGGAATTTCTGTATTTTTACCCTGCTGTTCTCACCTGGCTGGGCCAGACATTGCTGGTCACTGGATCCATTTTGAGAGGATTTCTGTTCTGAGTCTATCCCATTGAGCTCATCCTTTGGATGATTTGGAGTTCCCTGCATGTCAGTTCAAACAGTAACCAACAGAGGTTATCACTGACATCATGACACGTATATGACATATCACATTGTTGGGGATATGCCATATGATACCAGCATGTAAATACTCCATGCAAGGCTTTTACTTACAAAGAACCTCTGACAATTTTACGTTTTAAAATTTTAAGTGTTTAAAATGGGTTGCTATTTGAAAACAATATGGTAGCATTTCTTGCAGCCCATTATTTGCGGCAAACACATACTTGTAAATGATTGCTAATGTTAATAAAATCTTATATAATTTTACATTCATGTATGATAGTTCTGCATGCTGATCTGTACTGAAAAAAAAAAACATGAAACATTTGGTTCAAACTCAAAGACAATGGCATTGTGCCCTTTAAAATATACAGTACATTTTAACATACATGTATACAATGTTTAAGCGATGTTTAAATATTCAAATATTACAATTTCACAACACTTCAGCGAAACAATTTATACTTTTTATCATTCTCTGGTCTTACCGTTGGCACAAAGTAGCTAAGGATCTGTCCCATCTTCACTGTGTACTGACTAAAACATTGAGGCTGCTGTGTTATATAACTTTGACTGTAAGTACTTTCGCTTTCTGTCTGAGTCGCAGATAGTACAGGGATTTCCCACTCCACAGCTTTTGTCTTCCAGGTTTACCATGTCATGCCGACCACATGCATACCTTAAAATCCTTTAATAAAATTAAGAAATGTGTGTAATTGACACCAACCTGAAATTAACCTGTACTGGTGGCAGTAGAGTGACTTCACATACCTCATTGGAGGTGGAAGTTGTGGTCTCTGTATAGAGAGCCAAACCTGGCACATCCTGGAAGCACTTCTCACCACCATCTCCAGCAGGACATGGTCAATTTGGTGGATGGTTTTCTCTTCTCCTTGTGTGCTCTATCTGCAAATAGAGGACCAGCTCCTAGGACAGCCATTGGGTTTTGGGGACTCCTGACACAAGACTTTTGAGACTTGGAGCTGAACTGGAAGGCGCTTTGCTCACCTCCCCAAATATTGGGAGGATGGGAGGACAGAAAGATTGGTTTCCAGGAAACGAGATGACAATGGAGGGAATTACAGCCCCCTCCTTTGCATAATGAAGAAGAAATGCATAATGAAATGTAAAAATAAATTGTCAGAGTAGTACCAGTAACACATGATAGCCTAGACTGCCTTGGGAATCATGAGGCAACTCTCTCCCATTAGAATTAGTTTCCTAATGAAGTTAAGACAAATAAATATTTGTTTTCTGAAATATTATTATATTAATATATCTATTACTAACAGACTGATTGCACCACAGTAAAGGGACCAGAACAACCACATTAAGTTTGGCCTAACAGGGATGAGGTGGAAGTCATTCGGTAAGGCTAGACAATGATTTAATGAGGCAGTTAGCTGGAAAAAGGGAGAATTATGTTGTATCGTATTGTTACAGAGGTGAAGGGGTAAGAGCTGCATGGGGGAGAATAAATATTTCAAACTTTTCCTCTTCTTTGTATTTTGCAGTTTCATAAATCATTTACTTGATAGGTCAGTTAGATAAGTCAATTAATTTTGTAAACTGAGTAGAAGCATGAAGTAAACACAGTAAATGAATGGGGAAAAGAAAGTAGGGACATGAGGCTGCAGTTGTCTTTGCCTTCTAAGTATTAATGCTTGTGACTAAAACTCCAAACAAATGATTCTCACAATCTCACACACATACAACAAAATACCTACAGCCCTCAAAACCTTAGATACTACAGAAAACTGTAGCACAGTTCAAAAACACCACAAACAAAACAGTTCCGTCCCTGGGTGGGCTCGAACCACCAACCTTTCGGTTAACAGCCGAACGCGCTAACCGATTGCGCCACAGAGACTACGCTCCTGTCCATCAGCATGAATATTCAATAATGCTCACTTTACAGGGACCAACTTAAGTATTAGGTCTGAACAATTAATCGATTTCCAATCCAAATCGCGATTTGAAACAATGGAAATATGAAGGAAATATATGGAGGAAAGGAGGAGAGGATTACCGCAACATAAACTCGCTCAATTTTACACTGGTAAAATTACCATTCGTATCTGAAAAACGTGAATATATCGCGTCAAAGTGGGTATGTTTGAAAATGCAAAACAAAAGTTTATTTATTACAAAAGTTTATTTACACCTTTCTACTTATAAGAAAGGTGTGCCAACATGAACTAGCTTGCTAATATCACTAGTTTCGCTAGCTAATATTAACCATGTGTAAACACAGTCCATATTGTCCGCTATTCATGCAGCCTTGCTATTGTAGCTGTATTCAAACAAATTTTCCCGCCATGTACCGGACGGGATGGATTTATGGGTATGTGCACTGCTTGTTAATACAAAAAGACACATCGTCCCTGGGTGGGCTCGAACCACCAACCTTTCGGTTAACAGCCGAACGCGCTAACCGATTGCGCCACAGAGACAACATTGTCCTTACCTGTGCGCAATGCCTACAGAATGATGGCACAACGTAGTACGTAACAGTCATAGTACAGTTCCTGCGAAATCGCTTTTCCATATATGCCCGGCTAGCTCAGTCGGTAGAGCATGAGACTCTTAATCTCAGGGTCGTGGGTTCGAGCCCCACGTTGGGCGTAATCCTTTTCCTCAATCGTCATCCTCACCACCAACTCAAGAACCCATCCCTGCACAGTTAAAAATGAAATTTGGTACTGTAACATAACATTGAACAATAGGATAGGAGGCAATCCTGACGTTGGCTTGCCAGCTACTACTAGCATTATATGACGCTCCAAGTCTCCGTTACCATTCTTTCAAGGAATACACCTCCAGTAAGTAAACAGGCTTACTTGATCCCACACAGTTGCAAAGGTGTGTTAACAATGACAGAATTCTAACGCTGAGAACATCTAAAGACTTTGTTTTATCTAAATAACTTACTACGGATCATTTGTCGCTACCATACTTCCACTTATCAACTGCTCAAAGCTCCCGCCGTAAACGAGAACACACTGTTGAGCACTGGCTACACACCTGATACAAATACTAATTAGATATCATTCCTACATTTTACGTTGTACATACCTATGTTTTTTTGCTCGTTTGACAAAATATAAGTCATATTACAAATGTACCCAATCACATTAGGGTGGGGAAAAAGAGAACACCATTGCGCACATTCATTCTCTGATTTATTGTATCCCATTCTCATTAACAGCACAGACTGATAACTACACACATACACACACTCACAAATATATGTAATATCATATTATAGAACTATTCACACCAGGCAGACATCTTATACCTGCAGAATGATGTAAAAACAGATGCTAAAATAAAAAAAAATTGATTTCAAGCACTTCATAATGCATCACTCTATACAGCACTTAAACATTTCAGATAAACTATGATTTCAAGCATTCATTAATGAAGTCTTCACAATTTTGGCCCCAACCCTATTGACATGGTCTCTTTGGACCTGACTGGGTCCTGTTGAGCCACACCTGTACATCTACAGTATAATTTGCCTGTACATGTTTTTTTTTTTTTTTTTTTTTAAACAATCCTTCGGTTTTTCTTTTCTACAAATCTTTTCTACGATTGTAATAGCTAGAGTGCAGTTGCTACTGTTTATGTAGGTGCTACAGTGTACTTATTCCTGTGTGTGTTTAAGTGTGTGTGTGTTCATAGGTTTGTGTGAGTTGGTGATGGGGGACAGAGATTTTGTGAACCCCATAATGGGTGAGGCTACAATCAACGGTCAATCAATGACTTGTCTCAACCAAATTTTTTTTGCACTCTGCAGCAAAGCAAAATGAGTTACCACCCATTTTTGGATTCCATGACACCTCATGCCTTCATCTCTGGTGTGTCTGTTTGTGTGAGTGCCTGTAGTTGCAGCAGTGTAGTTAGTGTGCATCTGAGTGTATGCTTACTTGTGCAAGCACCAGAACTGAGACCCATTCACTGAGGATCCTCCTCCTGGTTTTACAGGAGACACCAGAAATGCTCACATAGCGGGGACAAGAAACTTGCCAAGACTATTTTCCTAAGACACCATAAAGAGTGTGGGCTTACAACCCTGCCACTGGTATCCCATTGTGTGGATGAGTGAGAGTGCTAAAAATCAATACAGCAGGGAAAGGAACAGCTGGCAAAGACTGTGGGGGAGTGAGGCATCAATGCTGGGCACTACAGACCTGACCTAGCTGGCCAGTGAGTAGGGTGGATTATGTATCATGTGCTGGAGAGTGTGCTAATAGGTACTAAACAGTAGGTGGGGGTGTTGGAGGTCAGTGAGTGTTGGAGACATCATGCAGAGTCTCAGGAGGAACTTCATTCTTGGTTGTCGGAGCCTGTTCTTGGTCCTGGCTGGTCGGGTTCTGGAGAGGTTTCTCATCTTCAGGCCCAACTTGGTCCCGTCGCAAGTCCAAGGCCAGCTGCATGGCCCAAATGCTGAGGGGCCGCATGTAGGCCAGAGAGCGGAAAATGCCCTTCTCACAGTACGCCTCTGGGGTCTGGAATGCCATCCCCAGCCTCTCCCACACTGTCCTGTAGCATCCTTCTGCAGTACGCAGGCCTTGCTCCACCATTCCCTGGGACACAGAGGAAAATAAAGACTGAAGGTATCAACACAAGCTTCAGAGTGTGGGGCTGGGGAACAAGAATATTTGGGGAAAAAAAGAATACATTTGACTATTGTGTCATTGCTTGGAGCTCTAAATGACCACAGGCATTTAATTAGATAATGTAATGACACCATCTTAGAAATAATACCAATAATAACAGTAACAGCAAAGATAATAATAACAATAATTCTTCTTATTGCTATAATTATTATTACTGAAAATTCAATTTTGTCTAACCACCATGAATCTGAATAACACTGAATGAACTCACCTCATGAATCATCGTAGCAGCCAGTCCGTACACAACGCCCACCCACACCTCATCCGATTGCACACTGGAGCGATCAGGCACACCCTCCGGCCTCATCCCATTGACCGCGCCCATCTGCCCTCCAGCAAAGCGCAGCACGTTAAGATCAAACACAGATTTCAGTGCGCTGCGCACCTTTTCCACTGGGAAGGCCTATAGAAGAGGCAAGGAGAGACAGAGGGAGGAAGAGCTCTGTGTTACTTGCCTGACTTGTTACTTGATAACTACTGCACACTTGCCTGTAACTGGTCAATGTCAAATGTACACACCACAAACCAATCAGGGGGGTAATTAGATTTAATTAGACTGCATTCGCAATCAAGCAATACCAGCCCTTTTTGTAAAAAAAAAACCCTTAAAACTGGCAGGAAAGTATATGTCTTACACATTCCATATGTTTACTCTTAAAGCTGGATTATTGCAAAATGGATTTGGGATAAAGTGCAGAGTCAGAGAGTCTAGCTATAAGGTCAGGTAGGAGTTTCATTCTCCAAATGCCACACCATGTTATCAGCGACAAAGCAGCAACATGGGCTTGAAAACCTGGGTACTCACCTGGTACTCTCCGTCCCCAAGGCCTGAGGCCCGTAAGAACCACTGGCCAGCGCACTGGTCTGACATCACACTATTGGAGAGGTCACGCCCACTGCTGTCATAGTTATAATACTGACCTGCAGGGCAACATAAAGAGGGGTTTCAGAGGGACAGTGCAGCTAACTCCTTAATCATACCAAAGCATACTCAAATTCAAAACGATTGTTTTAGATTAACAAAAAACAATTAAGGCAGCACTAATAGTTTGCAATGAAAATCAGCATATACACAGCTCACAACACTAAAGTTGAGCTCTCTGCTTCAGAGCACTAGGCCGCAATCAAATCCTGCAAAACTGCCACACCCTTTCTTAGCCTCCTGGCCCTAGGTTTAGCTTTTGAAGGTTTACACAGTGATGTCACAGACATGGAGAGGTTCTCCTCATTGGCCTGCGCAAACCATCAAACAAATACAGCCTGAAGACTGGATAACACATAAGATGGCATCAGAGCCCTACATAGACATAGACAGTAATAAGATGTAAAGTTAGCTAACTAAGCAAAGGTAAATATGCAGGTCACAAGGCACATTATACACATTACTGGCAAAATAATCAGTACATAGTATGTCAATCTTCATTTCAGGGTTTCCAGGTAATTTTTAGATGAGACTTTGATGCAGTCTCCTTGTGTGTAATCACGTCCTGATTTTGTCTGCATTTATTCAGTGTTCTTTGGGCAAGTGAGAAAAACACTTCCATTTGTGTTATATTCCTAACCAAACATTCATGTATGTGACCTAGCCCTGGCCTCTGCCCCTGTAAACTTCTACTCCCCTTGGCTTTCACCTTACGCCCCACCTCACCATTCCATAGCAGCTTGTCAAAAGCAGCGCTCCCCCTGTCCAGCACGTCTCTGTATCGCTCATACACAGAGTTGCTGTCCAGCAGTCGAGCCATCTTGCACATCACGCATACAGAGGCCAGCCACAGTCCTCCACAGTATGCACTGACAGAGAGAGAGTGAGAAGCAGATTAAATAAGCTGATTGCGATTTTTGTGTTACTGGTTGAAGGGTATTACAGGGCTGTGATGTCAAAGGAATGTAATGCGCAACTCAGGGCTTTAGAACAACAACGCTAAGGGTGAAGGCCTGACTCCAGAAAAATCAACTGCTTTGTTTTGTTGGAAAATCAATACTTACAAAATCAGAGGCAGAGTGTGGTTAAAGGAAAGCAGGTAAGGTAACACCCCCTCATTTTCTCAGTACCTTTCTGAACAAGATAACTATATCATATCTCTACAGTATGCAAAAATGTGCACAATGATGTATCAGCTGAAAATCCCCCAAAATAAGACAAATGGGTCTTTTAAGAGTCTCATATGTTTAAATTAAGCAGGCCATTCTTACTACAAAGAGAGACAAAGGGGCAACTTACAGCAGAGAATGTCAACAATGGGGTAGAGAGAATCTCACTGGTAAAGATTACCCAAAACACCTGCATTACACATTCACACAGGAGGTGATAGATCATTGCTTACACAAACTCTCAAAGCCACATACACTCAAAGGAGCAAGTGCCAGGGCATGCAGAGGGAGCACAGACCTGCCCAGAGGAGGAAGATGAAAGATAAACCATGGAAAGGAATGTTTCTCCTCTATGTTTGGCTTGTTCTCTGACTGTTAAAATCGCTGGGTTATGGTGGTAGGTTACATTCTTGAAAAATACTTTCACAATGGACATACTTCCCATTTACCACCTATTTATATAGCAAACTGCCAAAAAAGATTTCAATGGCAAGATACATGTCATCTGTAGTGTAAAAAAAAAACTCCCTCCATTCTTTCTCTTACTCAGGATGCAAAATTACTAGTTTTGGGAGGGGTGTAAGCATTGTAAGAAGCCATAGCACCGTATGTCAGAAGGGTACTTACATCGCAACATAAATTAAACGAGGGATCCTCCCAATTTAAGTTTCTTTCATATGGGGGTCCTTCATCTCCTATGTGGAGTCCTGAACCCCGTCATTCCCCGTGACCTCACCTCGGCCCTGTGACAGTCCAGCCATCGTACGTCTGATCAGCGTAGCCCGAGTTCTCGATGAGCCCATCACCATCCTGGTCAAACTTCATCTCAGATTCCATCACTGCCTGTATGGGACGATCAGAGGAATCCAACACACTCAGAGCAATGCTTTACTGAGGGTTGTCCCTAGCTTACTGAAGCCTTGCATGGACCACCCTGTGGCAAACCACCTGGCAAGGAGTGACTTTCAGCCCTCGCTGTATGCACTCTGACAAATCTAAGAGCCAAAAGAGTATGTAGCTGAGCTGTGTCCACATTCTTTGGCTTCAAATTAGACACCCAGATCCTGAGACCTGGTTAGGGTGAGAGTGACAGGTATACCTCTGTTAAGTGACTGGCTGTGATAGAAGAGATGGGCAGGATCAGGTGGAATCCTGTGTACAGTGGACTCACTTGGCAGATTGGCCACATGTCCTGCAGATACTGCCTGTCCTGGGTCAGGTGGAAATCACGGTACACCTGCAGCACGAACTTCAGGTTCAGGTCCTTCCAGTCGGCAGTGTCATGGATCAGGTAAGCGTTGACCCTCTGCCAGGGCTCATCATCTGCTCAGACACAATCTCAAGTCTTCACTCCACACCGACCAGCACACTCCTCACATTGGCATCTGCATATGCTGCATATTTCTTTGTACATTTGGTACAGTTTATTTTAAGGGCAGTGCTATTTATTCCTGCTCCAGCTGGAGCCATCTTATTTTATAAACCAGAGGTAACACAATAAAGCCTAAAACTGTATTTACACTATGGTCCTTAATTGGAGGGTCTTTTATTACTGAAAAAGATAATGTACAACTTTCTTGATTTATTGTGCTTTATTTCATTAATTTTGTTGGTAATACAATGGATGAGGAGTAACCACAAGGAGAGAGCAGGCTCCTACCTGGGTCCCCAATGTCATGTGGGACCACATTACGGGTCTTTACAGGAGAGCAACGGCCACTCATCAGATTAAGTCTCTCTGTGGAGTCCTGCTGTACCACACTGCCCGCTATGTGTGTGTGAGAGAGAGAGAGAGAGAGAGACACTCTGCTAACTACCCCACAAACACTCTCATATTATCTCACATAAAGTGCACACACATACCTATACACAGTAACCACTCAAACCCACACACAATATACAAGGGGACAGACACAACACTACCATGCATGTGTATGTGCATGCACACATGAGTGCCTGCACACGCACACACGCACGCACACACACACACACAGAATGGCTTGAAAAACAAAAGGAATATTGCTACATTAGCTATTTTGCAACATGTCAGCTCACCGATGTCGTACTGCAGACTAAGGGCTAGCTTGGGCCACAGCATGATGAGAGCAAAGGAGGCGTAGAAGTGCACATCGTAAGTATTGTACATTCGGTACTCCTGACCTGAAATTACAGCAACACATTCAAGCAACACAGCTCCCACCTCATGAGAGCACACACAATACATATTTACATTTAGGGCCTGTGCACAAAGGAGGTTTATGTGTGTGAAAAAATGCAACTGTACTAGTTACGAACAGTTGAGAGAAACAGGTTACTATATGAAAAAAATATAAAACTCCCTCTCTATTTTCAGTCAAAAAAATTCAAAAGACCTGAGTTTTATTCAACACCACATTTTGGTGTAGTACTATGCTATCGCATTCATATTATATAGGATAAGCCCTATCCTGACATTGCCTTCACCACACACCACTCTCTTGACTATTGACATTGGCTGCATTTACAGTCTTCTATTTTTTTCTCAATATCTACAAAAGAGATACCGATTCATCGCATTATATTTCTGTGCAACACTAAGCACTACCCTTGCCCTGTGTTTCCACTCACCAAAGAAAACAAACCACGGACAGCCATGTGTGTGTATACTATATTTCTATGCTATATTTCTGTGTACACTTCCATTCAGTGGACTAGAGAGATACACCCTTTATTTCTACAGACATAAATCTTTCACACAACTGCATGTTTACTGAAGCAATTCAGGTCAAGTAACTTGCTGCAAGAGTACACCAAAAGTGCTGCAACTGTAACCTTGGAATTACACACCCATTTCCCACAGCATGACGCAGTACACTGCCACATGAACTTGTGCATGATAGAACTTAGGGTCAAAAAACAACAGACAGACAGACGAGCTCACCCTCTAGATAAGCAAATCGACCATACTCCTTGATGACAGAGGGTTGGGCGGGCAGGCCCCCATCCTCACTCCGGAGGCCCCCACTGACATCACTGTCTTCTGGAAGCTCCACCCACACGGTGCCCCCATCCGCCACAAAGTACAGCTCATTAAACAAAGCTGACTTGTACCATGAGGGCAGAGAGCTGAGGGAGTCACAGAAAAAGGGGAAAGAGAGGTAGTTGAAAGAGGGGATAGAGAAAAAAAAGGAGGAAGAGATGAAGAATGTCTTCTGACTGCACGTCTACGGTGAAGAAAGACTTCTTAGCATTAGCATTGCTACTTGAAGGGACATGTTTACCAGATATATGGTAAACATGTCACAGGTAGGTAAGAGATAAAATACACCATACCCAACATGGGTCTTGAACCCACAACCCTGAGATTAAGAGTCTCATGCACTACTGACTGATCTAGCGAGGCCACCTGTCAGGCACAGATTTTCATACTACAGCTGACTATCACATTACAGCTGGGATTAATTCTGTAAGACTTCAAAGAATAGTGTGACAGGTGGATTGGGGTGCTGCATGACCTCAGCAAAAGTAACGCCCAACGTGGGGCTCGAACCCACGACCCTGAGATTAAGAGTCTCATGCTCTACCGACTGAGCTAGCCGGGCTGCATGCTCTTTACATGCCATATTTGCACCCAAGTTACAGGGGCCAATCTCAATTGGGAAAACACACCAAACAACTGGCTTGATGCACAAGCCTAGTGCTACAAGATGTAGAAATTAAAAGACAAAGGAGCATGACAGTTGAGTATGGTGCATGGTAAAAACACAACTCAAAAAATAAGAAAAAATGTACATTATTTGAGAGTAATTAGATTAAAATATGCAAAATTACCTAAAAATGAGATAAGAAAAATTTACTTTATTGGATTAAAACAAGCAATATAATATTGAATCAAAACATTCTTGGTGGTAAATACTAGATAACAATATTAATCTTAAACCTAAATGTGTAATTACCGCACAAATTTATAATTCCCATTATGATATATATTTTTTGCAGTGTGGTTTTGAGGGAGAGTGAGAGAACTGTGAAAAGAGAACATAAACTACCACAGAATGCCACACAATGCAACAGAATGAGATTTTAAAGGTTTGGTTTCAAAGCATATCAGTGGAAACAGTACAGTCCATGGCCTAGCAAGATCAGGAAATATGTCAGTCAGACATGTATATTTGGGTACAAACAGGGACAGTGGAAATGAGACTTGTGTGTGCTTGTATGTGTACCTGTCCAGCAGAATTGGTGCTTGCCAGGCCTCTATCCTTCTCTCCCAGTCTCTGTAGTGTGTCAGTGCGTAGTGACAGAGAGAGGGCGCTGCATCTCCTTCACTGCCGAAGAAACGCGTGTACCTCCTGCAACACACGATACATGCTCACTGTTACACACCTCCTCAACACACACACACAAATTTTTCATAAAACATCTTATACAACACAAACACGCACTTATGCACATACACATTCACACACTCTCTGTGACACACCTCCTTTTTTACTCATCACTCATCCCTCACTCAAAAACATATCACACTCAGAATAAAAACAGTGACTAACACTGCAGTAATTTACATACCACACTCCCTCTGTAAAACACCAGTGACAAAATCTCTTAAAAACAAAGAGAGTCACACTTCAAATGATTTTCATGTTCAGAGTTCAAAGTTTTCCTTTGAAAACCAGAAATTAATGCCTAAAGGAGAATTAATGTGCATTAGGCAATTCAAAATTCCACAAGCTTGCAGTATTATCATTATTAGTTCCAAAGGAAGAGAGTAATAACTTTTTTCAGGAAAAACAGGTAACTAAGAACAAACCAGAATTTCAAGAAAGGGAGGGCAACATGATGCAGGTTTAAAGGTATGAGGTCATTAACAGTCATTAACCACAAACCTTTTCCTAACATGAAAGAAAAGTCACTAGACTTTTCTTTCATGTTTGTCTGTGAAACGAAAAAAACTCTGAGAAGAGTTTTATTATCATTATGCCTTGTCTTCTGGGTGCTGTCTGTACATGTTTGAGTGAGGATGTGTGCGCATGTGCATTTGTAGTTCCAACTGGTTATGCTGACGCCTGTGTGTATCAATTTATCAATTTGTACTGATTCCCCATTACTGCATGTCTTACATGCTCATGCAAGTCAACAAGCTCATGTCCTATACACACACACACACACACACAAAGTTATCATTTAATCGTATGAAATATACTGCCTTGCAATCTATATTTGTTTGTAAGAACAATTTTAAGGTGGTAATCCATTCTGAATGCTAATAATATGTGTGCATATTTGTCCGTGTATGTGTGCAGATGTGTGTATACATGTTCGTGCATGGGCACATGCATATGTGTCTAGCGGATGGAGTAAGGTTCTGTACCTGATGTGCTCTCTCTCCCGAGAGCCAAAGGTGATCACAGGCATGTCCCACGACAGGCTGAACTCTAAGCTGTTGTGTCCGTGTGCTGAAACCTTGCAGCCTACCGCCAGGGCCGCTGCTACCTTCTCCCCCTTCTGAGTGGGTGGGCTCGAACCTGCAGCCAGAAAGACACAATGGGAAAATAAAGAATCAGGACATCAGAAATAAGTGGAACTTCCAAGCTCCAATCATTGCATACATTGTTGGGAGCAAACACTTTTGAATGACTAAAAAATGTCTGTGATTGACAGTTAATTGTGGCTCCACTCATTTTTAATGTAACAACACCTCATTCGCCCATCACTAGAGGGAATGAGAGAAGTTTGTTTCATCTTGCTTTTTGTCCATTTTGTTAAAAAAGAAGTTTTTGAGTTTGGCACGTAAATATAAAACATGGATCACCAGTTGTGATTCGTCATGGTCATACTGAGTCATCGTTCTGTGACTAAAAAAATTGATCCAAACACAACGTGACCAAAAACAGTTTTTCCCTCATTTCCTGAAAAAAAGGTTTTTGAAAATATGGGGGGAGGATTGATTTTTTTTTTTTTATATATAAAAAATTATATATACTACCAACATTCTGTTTCTAGATCATAAGCTCAGTATTTAGTTCTAAAATCAACATGCAGCCCTTGCTGAATAGCTGTAGTTCCCATAAATACATTGATGGTCTGGAATTTGTGGTCTGGAAGATATTATTTGGTGAGCTAATGTAAGATATTTAGCAGATTATCCTACCCAGGGCAAAATAACAGATACATACAAAATTGAAAGGCAAAGAGCAGAGACACTACCAGTGTTATTTAGGTCATTCCTGAACCAACAATATAATTTTGATGACATAGTAGATTCAAGATGGATATTGGGCATACAGGGATTTAAGCAGTCAGTGGAGTCCAGTGTCCAATGTAACATAAGTAGGTCTGTTCATCCAAGATTAAATGCTCAGAGTTCAGGGTGTTTTGAATCAAGATTCAATGGAAACAGGTAAGTTTTCAGTCTGCAGTGGAAGATCTGGCACCTGAGCTGTCCTGACTGTGATAGGGAGCTCCATCCACCTCTAGAGGGACAGAGCAGAGACTCAGCTCTTAATCCCTACCTGTGGGAGAGTCTAGCCGTCCATCAGTGATGAGATCACTCCACAGAGCTCCACACGTTCCCCTAGGGCTGAACGCTGTCTGGTAACTGACCTCCCTGTCAGCCTGAGACACACAAACACACAGGCACAAGCATGCACACACACACACACACACACACACACACACACACACACACACACACACACACGTGCACGCACGCGCACACACGCACACAAAAACAGACACAAAAATATAGAGATAAAATTACCACACCCAAGAAACTCCACATGCTCAGCAACACATGCCATAATTGTACCAGACAATAATATTATGCTGACTGCTGTAACCAGTAATGGACTCTTTACAGCTTCAACCACAGGCCAGTCTTAGGGTGCACTCAATAATGTGATGAAGGCTGGTAGTTCAGGTATATGCATTTAACAGCCCTCTTTACTAGGTTGCATTACCTGTTCATGGGCCGCAATGCACAGAGTGTAAGGGTTGAAAGGGGTGCAGTGGTGCAGCAGAACCCCAGACACAGCCTCCCCCTCCTTCTCCAGGTGAAATGGTTCATTCCAGTGACCCCCACTCTTGTCGTCCTTGTGGCCTGAGCCGTTGGTCATGGTGAACATAATGGAGACCTCTAAATCGTAGTCATTCTTGTTCTCTATGTCCCACACAAGCACTGCTACAGGCAGACTAGAGTCCTGAGGAGAGAGGAGCAGGGCAGGGACTGAGTAAGAGAGGAGGTAATGGATTGTGTCAAAGAGAGTCAGGGAAGCTGATGGAGGAAAGAAAGAGATGGCTATTCTGTTTTAGTACAAAGACACACTTGGCTGTATTTTAACAGTCCAACCTCATTGCACAATGATTAAAAATAATATTATACTGAATAATTGGTGCATAATTTATTTTAATATTCAAATTACTCTGATGTCTGCATCAGTTCATTTCTTAGCAGTCTGAAAAAACTGCACTCACTTTCTACTTTTGTGATATTAACCCACAGGAAATAAATATAGCATCAGTTACTGCAGGTAATGAGCATAAAGCATGTACCATCGTATAATGAGTTTGGATGATTAAAATAGAGCCAAAACAAATCTGATAAATACCTTACATAGTCAAATTGTGGTCACTACATATCAGTGGAATGACATAGGTAGAATCCAAGTGAACAAGGGACCAAAACAGAACAGACCCTACTTTGAGTATTAAAACGGAACTGCTGACCAAGACTAACACGCTCCTCTGTGTACAGGATTGTGGGTAAAGAATCAGGTGGACAAACTTGCATTGGGAAGAGGATGAGGATAAGCAGGTTTCAGGCACCTTGTAGTCGTGCGGGATGACAGGGGACACCTGCCGGCAGGTGAGGGTGACGTTCTGGCCTGGCAGGTGGTAGACAGTCCAGGCCCGGGGGTAGAGGGCATGGTAGAAGGCATACTCCCCACAGTAGCCCCAGTTCCAGCCTTGCAGGGTGGGAGGCCTCTCCACAGATAGCACCTGCTGGTACACTGTCTGCCCCCCTCGGCGCAGGCAAACAGTGAACTGAAATACAGAGGGAGAGGGAGGACAAGAGGACAAAATGATTGGAAAGAAGGAGAAAAGAGATATAGAGGGGAAGAAGAACAAGAGAAGACATGGAGGAAAGGGACAGGGGAAGGGGGAACAGCCAGTGTAGGTAAATTGAGAGAATCAGGTGTTCATGCTGACAAACAGTTACAGAGAGAATTAAAAAACATGACAGCCACAATAAAACAAAGACCATTTTAGTAAGGGAACTGGGAGAAGAATACAAACGTACACACACAATAACAGACACACACACCAGGCCTGTGACAGTGTCACAGTATCACTGTACGCTCCACACTCAGCAGCTCCCAGGTGTTGCAGTATTAATGGTGAGGGCTAAATAATGGATGAGGTCAGTCCCACAGTCCACATTAATTCAGTCTGTCAGACTGTGCATGTATGTCCATGGTGCTGCCATTAGAGCATAATTTTACCTGGATATTAATGCATTGATTTTTGGACAAAATACAGCAGCATAGGTTATATCCAAATAGGTTTCACCATTCCTTTCTACTTCATTAGAAGATTGTGACATGGCACAATCTCTCAGCAGGGCTGGGACACCATCTACCAATGCATACCTGGTTGGCAATGACAGTTTTGTAATGGTACATTCCAGGGTTGAGTTGCCACCTGCAGAACTCCCCCCTCCAGCCACGGGTGATGGTACCTCCTCCGAATCCACCTAAGGGAACACCTGAAAGACATTTTAATTTTACTTAAAAGCCCTTTACTACTGTTCTCCCAGTTTCAACTTGAGTTAAATATTTTATCATCACTCTGGGCACTGCATTTGGCTCCAAGTGACTGACAGTTTCACACATGGTATAAAAAGAGTGTGTGTCTATGATCTGTGGTTGCTAAGAATGTGTGTGTGTTGATTGTATGTGAGCACATGACGACTGTGTGAGTGCACGTGTTCAATGTGTGTGCACATGTAAGAATATGTGGTGAATGTTTGTGCACATGTGTTCACTGTTTATGTGTGTGTGCCTGTGCATGTGTGTGTACCATAGATCTGTCGGAGAGGTAGGGCACGAAACATGTCAATAAAGGGAGCCTTCTTCTCAACTTGGGTCTTCTTGTACCACCACTTCAGATATCTGCAAAGACGAACAGGAGACAAGATTAGAAGGCACAAATCTAAATAGGGCAGACCAGCCTTGACCAGCAGAAATGCATTAAAATCCCACAGACAACAGCCAGTAAACCACACTACCAGTCAGAAAACATTCATACAAAAATGACAAATGACAGTTTAACTCAGTTACTGGTGAGAAATACTGCAATGATAATATTTATCAGAGATCAGTGACATTAATGCAATGTTCCAGCTTACATTTTGCCTTTACTGTGGAGCTATGTCACAAGAATCTACAGATTTCAGCACAAATATTGTTGTGTAACCTAAATGCTTTGAAGGAGAAAACTAGCATACACTCATTAATGAACAAAACATAACAAGTGGATTCAGTCTGCAATCTTATTTCTGATTGCTTAAACTTCAGTGGAATTTCAGTGAAGCTGCCATTGTTACACAGTATGTTAGTTTCTGATGAGCATAGTTTCCTATCATGAAGACGGTGGTGCCATTTCATAGTTATATGGCTGCAATACTTTCTTTTGAATGTAACAGTGGTTATAGCATCAACCATTTAATGCATATCTGAAGTACTTTATTAACAGTGCAAGGCAACATGAGCTGCAATAAAGGTAAAAGCTTTTATATGCTTTCGCTTCCTTATAAATGTCAGGTGAACTACAGGTGAACAGAGGCTCTGCACATCAGAAATGTGATGGACATGTTTATGACAATTCAGGGCAGTGACCTGCCCTAAAAGGGAAGCTGCCATACAATAATACAAATTTGCCTCTATTTTTTTTTTGTTTGTATTTGGAATTCTATTTTCTGAGCAGCCTAACATATTACAATGTCATTAAATACCAAGCCTACTTATTTTAGCAGATGAAGTGAGTTGTACTCTTACATATTTCATCAACAGACAGTCAGAATTAATTCAGAATTCTACTCTTACCATTAACACAACAGTTAAAATGTAACATTTTACTGGGGAAGGTCACCATCTTTCAATAATCAATACTTGAGACAACAGAGTCCTGTGTCGTCTACAGGGCACATACAGGGGAAAATAATTAAGCCATTTCAACATTTCAAAGTTCAATGTAGCATTCCACTCATTTAAAGAAAGACTCAGTCGCACTCAGAAAATACCCTTGCCAAAATCTGAATCATTTGTCTCTGACCAATTCAAATTCAAAATCTACACTGCTAGTCAACCTGAAATAATGTAATTTGCTACACACAATACAGCCCATTATTCTTCTGATGTCTCACTCACACCTCTAAAACAAGTAGGAACAACTGCCTATTGTGCCTCCATTTTCAGGTGTACCTCTGTAGATACATGATACCGGGGGGCATGCAACAAGCAGAGCTTATCTTCTACAGTCAGCATGAAAGTAGAGAAAAGGCAGTGAAGCATTACATCATAGCATGCAATAGGGTATACCATCTTAAGTGAGCTAAGTTTTCCCAGTTCTCATTTCTGTTGCATTCAACCCCATGCATGCAGATTAGACTTAACTTGCAAAAAGGGCATTGCAAGATTCCATTGTCTAGGGTGGGCACTGAAAGGGAACCTCCCTCTTACACCAAATAAATCTGGGCAACAGCAAGAATTGCCTGGCAGTAAAAAAGCGGCCTGCTTGAGGAGAAAAGGCAAAAAAGATGTCTCCCTCTGAGCTGGAAGCTACATACAGGCAAGAGGTGAGTTCAGCTGGGAAATAAACAATCATGACTAATATAGGAGAAGGCTTGCTGCAGGGCAGAGTTAAAAGCTACAGTTCATTTGTTGTCTTACATTTTAGATTTGATTACCCCCACACAATGTTACAGAACAGGTACACCGTTTTTCTCCTTCAAGTTAACTGCCATCCTATGGCCAAAAATATTTGATAGCCAAATTCAATAACTTTTTGGGAACATTTGTTATGCTTTAATATATCTACCCACTGTAAAACCTATGAGAATGCAATACTGTAGCATACAGTTGTTTGGCCATTCTGTTTGTGCCATGACTGCTGAAACAAAATGCTAAGGCCTGCAGCAGACAGGCTGAAAGAGGCATCCTGCCCCCTACACATGGACCACTCTTTCCACTCTCTGTCTGTCTGTCTTTCTCTCCATGCCTTCCTTCCTCTCCCTCTCACAGGGTGCATTTACAGCTGTTTCAAATGCCTTTAACACTCTACACAAGCCCCATTAAGAACAGAGGCTGATTCAGAGAGAATAGAGTGGGGGGCACGGAATTGTGGGATCACAGGATAAAGCCAGGAATTGTCTGTTCAACAGCCATGAGTGACAGCACTGATTAGCCTAGCTGTGTGTGCAAGAGAGGAGCCCCACACAGAGGCAAGCTGCAATTTACCGACTGTGTGTCAAAGGGAACCTCACAGACAAGCAATTCACACACATGCACAACCACAAAAACACAGACTACACACACATCCATCACATCTATGCTCATGGATACATACTGTACATAAAATACATCTCCCTCTCTCCCTCACACACACACACATACACACACATACATACATACATACAGACAGACACATTAGCCAGCTCCATTAAGATAAAACACATACAGTAATTATGGTCTCTTAATGAAGTTGTACAATTGTTGCACTGCAGCATTTTGTGGAAATTGTGTCAGAAGAAGCTCAGTGTGGCTATACAGCTGTCCTGAGCGAGTTGGAAAACAGGAAAAAAAGCTGTCAGGTCAGCAGCACAGTGTGCCACCTCAACCCCCTCACCCCAAGCCAGGATACCACTGCAACAAAACAGGGGATATGGATGGCCATTGTGGCTCTTTTACAATCCATTGTGCAGATCACTACCCATTCACTGCCGATCAAGATGACACTGACAACAAAGGCTGTGAATACAGGCAGCCATTTTGTTTTTGCCACATAACTCCTGGCCAAAGAACCACTGGTAACGACAGTGATGGATGTGGGTAGCCAATACCTTTGCCACACTGAATCAACGATCATGTCACTTTTCAAGAGGATTACATTTTTATCAAAAATAATATTTGTATCTAATGCAGAGATTTACAGAAGATACTTTACTCAATAAATAAAAGGTATCACATGAAAAACAACCCGATGAAAGATGCCAGTTTGGTTATATAGCTAAGCAAACAAAAAGGAACTATGACTGTAATAACCCAAGTATTTACTGCTCAGCCATTGACTGATGCCATTTATGCAAGCACACAGAAGATGGCATAATTACAGTGGGGCTCTTTCACTCATTAACTCAAATCACCCGAGCAACTCTGTGTGCCATGGGGAATCTGGTTAATGATAAAAGGCCACACCTACACAACAGCAACTGTTTGCTGTGCCACTCATCTGACAATGCTTTGCATATTAGGAGGCTGTGTATCAGAGTAGTTGCCATCTTCATAAATGTGCTCTGAAATTATCGGTCATTAATTAGTTGCCAATAAGATCTGTAATTTTAAGTGTTCTGTATTTGCATTTGTTTTCAGCAAGAGCATTCAGCTTAGTCCTAAATGGTTGTCACTAATAGCTAAATCAATGAGCTGGCGGAGAGAACGGTGTAAAGGATGCATGTCTATGATGCATTAACCATGCACTTTCACCAAAACAGAGACAGACTCATATGCATACACACCCAACACAAACACACCTATGTACACACTCACATTTACTTACACACACCCACACACATGCAAACACAGACAGAAAGAAAGCAGACAACTAACACAAGAATTCATACAGGAATACACCTGCACATAAACACATACGACACAACCATCACACACACAGTAATAAAAGCAATATGGTCATAAATAATATATCGAGTCTGTTATCTGTAAAGTCAGGGGTGTGGAGTTGCCGTAAAGGCAGTGGATTTTGACCATGGGCTGGGAGGCACCCTGTGTGAAGCACAGTCACATTATCTCTGAGGGGCAAACGCTCATATTACCCCTGAGGGGAACGCGGTCACATTATCCCCTGGTTCAAGTTCAAGATGTACAAGTAATGAATATGGATGGAGTAAGGAAGGGAAGGGGTTGCCCCTGCATTGAGGGATTTCCTCCAGGTATCAGGGTAACCCATCAGGCACCCACCAGACAAGTCAGACTTCCTGTGTGGCCCCACCTTCCCATGCTCCAGAGGAAACTCACTGCACCTGTTCCTCCAGTATGGAGCCATCCTGCAAAGACAGTCCCAAATTCTCCCAAGTCCACCTCACTTCCTGCTTCTATCCATCCAACAGAAACCACTGTGCCATGTGTTACATGCCTCCTCGCTGTTAAAGAACACAGAACTGTGTCCCACTCGAGTCTTTTCGGGCTACAACTCACAATGCTATTGAGGAAACAATAATTATCCCTTGGTATAACACAAACCCCAGGTTAGGCCGTGCAAGATAAGTCTGGATAGAAGTCCAGCACTTACAAATTCATAAGAGATTAAGGGTAGCTAAAAAGGGACAGTGCTAGAAATGTGGCGGTAACTGTACCGATTGTTGCGAAAAATCAAGACCAAACAAAACAGTAAAGGAGTGTGGTCTTTAGGGGCGAGGGAGTTGCCACTTACCGGACACCTAGCCCAATGTGCTCCATGATGTTGGATAGGGACACATCTTTGGCTTGGAATGGTTTCCTCTTCTCCTTGAACTCGTGAGCCAAACAGATTCGCCAGCCTTCCGTCGGTACCCCATATCCAGGCTCGGACGACACATACCGGCTCATAAGTTCGGTCGTGGAGCTGCTGTCACTGGTCTCCATTGTATACTCTTCACCGGCGGACGGTCCAACGAGTCCAGGTGACAGAGTGAGGTATTGCGAAAATGGTGTCGTTTACCGGTGGGCTGATGTAAATTCAACGAAAAAGATGTTCTAATATAAATACTTAGCATGTGCCTTTTCCATTAAGACTGTAAGATAGTAAAGTTATATCTAGCTGACACACAGGTGGCCTAAGATCTCTGTTATGTCATTATTTACTGACACCAATTTACATGTCCGAATAATTTCTCTATTAGTACATTAAATTGCCGCGTTTTGTACATAAGTTTAGAATGACGACTGTGTAAAATCTGACGAACAGTCAAATCTGGTAAAGCTATGTAGCGATAAACCATTCGTTGAGAGGCTGTTTCGTGAAACGGAGCAGTTGCTACAGATTAATTCAAGCCTTCCCGGGTGATGCTGTGAACGTTGAAACTGTTGCACGCTCACCAGTCAAAGACCAACTGACACCTGTCGCAGCACAATGGCAATATCAGAAAGCAAGTCACGCGGGTATCAGCATTGTGTCATTCTTTCAAGCTGTGTTCCTATCACACTGTAGCTAACGAATATACGTTAAAAGGACCAGGAATATCTGTGAATTGGGCGTGGACTTCAAACCAATGACAAACACCCCTTTAAGCTTTCAGGTGTGCACAGCGACGGCCTTGGTTTAGCATACCATTCTCACCCTATATGATAACTGTAAACGTAACGCTTCCTGTACCGCACAGCAGCACCCACAGTCTGCACAAACCAGTCGGCATATAGACGCGAAAGAAACAGGGAAGAGGGAAAGAGGTATCTGCTTTGTTTGCGAGGCTGTTCACAATTACAGGGGAACGTTTTTGTCTTTTCTGTTCAGGAATATGCTGTCCCGTTGCAGTCGTAGTTCAGATGTATTGTGACAGTCGGCTAATTCAGATGTTTCCATCAACTTCAGCTGTCTGGAGTCAATCGCTACCGGATATCGATACATACAGTTGTCCACTCTTTTACACTAAGTTTCCCAAGAAACAAACTAACTAGTCAGATATCTTTCTAAGAAGCATTTTGTGATAAACGGGTCGCTGCACAGTCGCATACAGTGGCTTCTTGACGAACCGTCATCGTATAAGGTTACGCATCCAGAGAACCAAATGTCCAACAGGGTGTCCGTCTCTTCCAAACAAAGTGGGGTGTTCAAGCCACTGCGACACCATGTACCCCTAATACGAACATACAACTGTTACTGTACTGTAAACGGAAATCGCTTCACGCCAGTCCTGTTGGACAAATCCTCCGAGTTCAAACCTATACCAACATAGGTAAATGCAGAGGGGAGGATATTTTGACTTTCGCTTCACTTGTGTGACTTATAGCGGATTATGTCGAATGCATTGCTTTAAATATTTTAAAATAAGTGTTGTATACAAATACGTTAAATAATTTGTGCAACAGACACAAGAAATCATTTTTATCTTGTGTGACAATGGTAGTTCCCCCCACATGCGACTTTTGGATATGGCTTATATGTCTTACGTCACATATGCCACGGAGCAGTTCCAGGTGGCCAATAAAAAAGTATACCTATATAAAATCTATGTGCAATGTTTTCAAATACAATTTTTGCTGAGCACTGAAAAATAAATCGGAATTTTGGCCCGTTGTGTTTACATCCCAACCGGTAATTACAATTCACCAGGGTACATAATGCTGTAGTACTGTTAAATTACTTGACAATCACAATTTAATACGAAACAATCAAATAAGACCAAAACGATAAGGAATTAGTTAAAATAATTGATAAGAGGAAGGGATGAACGAACATGCATTGAGAAACTCACGGAGAAAGCTTTGATAAATTAAACGATTATGTACGGTTTTCCTTTTCCTTTTTCACTCAGGGTAAGGGAATGGTCGTGCAGCCAGTGAAGGATGAGTTGTTTTGTTTATGTGCCGTCGGTATATTTCTCAAAAACGAAGATAAGCTAGCTACCTAGCTACGAACTTGATAGCAGAGTGGATTAACATTAGAGGTTTAATGTGACTCTGCTGGAACTTGGAAAAGAAGTTAACGGAAACCGATACCAGTGTAATACGTCTAAGGCCGAGGTAGATGTGAAGGTTCGTTCAGTTTTCAACAGGCGAAATCGAGGGATAATTACAGCCTTCCTAGCTCCAATATGTTTAATTTTATTCTGACTTTTTTTTGGGAGGGGGGGTTACATTCTAGTAAACTTTCTATAGGTAACAAGCTGATTAATGTTTACTTTGGGGTTACCTACTATGTTGCTTTTTCCTCAATGTACAGTATTGTAGTTGCGACACTGTCTTGAATCAGACTACCTCTCCAACCATTCATGTCTGTACCGTAGATTCCTAGCAGATTAACGCTTCCACAGTTGCATAAAACCTAAATGTAATGAAACGCATTGCTATTCAGCTGCTCAGAATAACAACAACGCAGCCCACTTTATTGTGTCACAAGTGTAGCCAAACTAACGTGTGTCTCTGTAGATGATCGAGGTGGTGGCCTCCATGTCTCGAGGGCCGGTGTTCCTCGCCGGAGAGCTGCTTGAGTGTCTCATTACTTTCACAAACCCAATGTCTCACCTCTCTACCTCAGCTAGCAGGTAAGATACCCATGGCCATTTGCTTCACAACTTCTTATGGGAGGGATCTAGTCAATATGGCCTTGTGAGCATAACAGCTGTTAAAAGTCAAGTGATACTGTTCAATGCATGAAAATAATTAAATTACTACTATAGTAGCAGTACACTAGTAGTTTGTACACTTTATTCTCAATTTGTTTCCATATCCCCACCTCACCAGATGTCGTCATAATGGTTCCTTTATTTTTTCTTTCTCCGTCTCCTTCCTTATCTGACAGTGAAATGCTGGCCTGGGCTAGTGCCCAGATTCACTGTCAGTTCCACGCCAGCGAGAGCCGTGTGGCCCTGCCGGCCCAGGGCACCAAGCAGGACGTACAAGCGGGGAGCGACACCGTCCTAATCCCCAGCAGAGGTGAGTACCTGTCTGAAACTTGTGGGTTCCCTTTGCTGCTTGTGTCTGAAATACTTGGTTAAAAAAGAAAACTGGGTAATCTTTGCTAGAGTGTTTGTTGACTACCTCATTGCTAGGAAGAAAAATAGGTGCTATATTTGTTCATTGGCTTGGTGGCCTGCCACGGATGTGTGTTTGGGAGTCAGAGATGTGTTTGGAGGGGATGGAGCAAGTGCAGTGGGATAGTGTACCCAAATCATATATTCCTGTACTGTTTCACCTTGCAAGACATCAAGAGATCTATTGAGAGTGTCCATAATGACCCAGCATTCTTCACCCATCACGTTATCAGTGGTTGTTCATGTAGATCCAGCTTGCGCTTCATAAATAAATGTATGAAATATTTGTAAGTTCAGTCCATGAAAGAACAGCTATTACAGTTTATATTAGTTGCTGTTTGTCACTCCCACGCTACAAAGTGGTACTAAATCATTATGTAATTGATTAATTCATGTGACCTTTCTACAGTTTGTTGTTTGGAACACCAGTCAGTCAAAGCCATAGTTTTATCCTGCGTGTCCTTCAAACCCTACAATGGTCTGACATGGTCTGACCTGGTGTTCAAATCCAGTCTCAATGCAGCCTTCTTTGCAAAAATCCTTGTGATGAAGATTAAAGCATTAAGCACTTTTAACCATTACTGGTTTAACATCCAGAAATTACTGGCACCCGTACTGTATGGTACACCAGGGTCATGTGTGGGACAAAGCAGAGAAAAGCATTTCAGTTTTTAGTCTGGTTGCAGGAAAAGACTTTGCCTCTCCTCACTGCCAGAGCAGGAGAGCATGTTGCATGTTGCATTTACAGTGGAAATGTTTTCAAAGCATGCTTACTCTACCTCCCCACCCTTTGTATATCAGGTGAACGTGGACAGTGTATGCTGGATACCCCCCCAAAGATTCTGTTCTGTGACCTGAGGCTTGATCCTGGAGAGAGCAAAACCTGTAAGCATAACACAGACATTTTTCTCTTTGCCCACACTTATGCTGTATGTAGCCATACTTCTTTTGTCACAAAGGGTCCATGTATCTGTCAGTGGAAATCTATCACCAGCCAACATGTATTCAATATGTCCTGCATTTCTGCATTTGGCATGTTAGAGTGATTTGCTGTTGCACAGCCACACTCTCACAATCTCTTTCTCTGACATTCCCTATCCTGCTCCTTCTTTCTCTCAGATTCATACAGTGAGGTTGTGCCCACAGAGGGCCCTCCGAGTTTCCGTGGCCAGGCGGTGAAATATGTGTATAAACTGACCATCGGCTGCCAGAGGGTTAACTCCCCCATCAAGCTGCTGCGTGTTCCCTTCAGGGTCCTGGTGCTGCATGGTGAGCCCCTTCCACTTCCAAGTAGGACTGCAGAGGCAGTGTGTGGCCCACTGTATACTTACTGGCCGCCCAGAGTGTGTCCACATGTATGTGTGTTTGTACATGTCTGTACAGAATTCTTCAATGCAGTTGTGCGTATGGGTGTGTGAATCCCCATTTTGGCCAGATGTAAGGTGGTGACAACTTGGAAGGAGAGGACACAATCCCTCATTCCCTTTTTTTCTCCCTCTGGTACAAGATATAAGCATGATGCCTTCTGAAATGTTGTGTATCCCACAGTCCCATTTCACAGTTTCATATTACTGTTCACTCCAAATCTCCACTCAGTTGCTGTGGGGGTATTTATAATATTTGAAGGGAGGAAAGGCTGTGCATTCTATTGCTGTGCAGTTGGAGGACAATAAAACATGACATTGTGTTTGAAGCCAAGGGGCTATTAACTACCTTGAAGTGGTTTATTAACTATAAGAGATTATTTCCCAGTTTGGGTCTGTAACTTCCCATGGGTCTGTAACTTACACTATATGTGATTAATGGAGGAGAAATGGGTCATTAAGGAACAGGCAGCATTCTAGGTATTTGCTTCTGGAAAGTAATGACCCTGTTATCTCACTAGCTTATTCGTGTTCAGCCAGACAGTGAATGAATATCTGCTGCTTCCCCCACCAGGCATGCCAGAGCCCCCCTTCCCCCAGGATGAGGAGGTGGCCCCCTCCAACCCCTTCCTGGAGGAGGAGGAGGCAGGCAGGAGGGATGCTCGACCCTTGGAGAGAGCACTGGACATGCTGATGATCACCACATCACGCCGTTGTGCCCGTGAGTGCCTCCACATACACACTTACACACACCCTTTTGTCCATCTTCCTGTCTGTCTAATGCAGTGTTCCTTTATTCCTGGTCCTAAAGAGCCCCAGGGGTTGGCGCTTTTTGTTTTCATTTGGTGCAGTTTTTGTTCATTTCCACAATACTTCTGACCCAATAGACCAGGTGAAGTAAGTCAACTGCATGATCAGCTGCTTTAATTGATCAATCTGCCAGCACACCTTGTGACTCTGAATTGCCAACGCTGAGGATCACTAGCCTCACTTTTTTTTTTTTCTTACTTCTCCTTATTCCCTTTTGTGTCCGAGCTAAAGTATATCAATGCTTATGCCATCTTTATCTTCATTTACCTCCCAGACGTGAATCTCCTGCAAAGGATGTATGTGTGACCTTTGCCTTCTCTCTCACATAGATCTTTTCAACATCACAAACATGCGCGGGAAGGTGGCCAAGTTCTGCATCTTTAAGACTGTGTACAGGCTTGGGGAAGACATTATTGGCACTTTCACCTTCTCTGAGGGGGACATACCCTGCCTACAGGTCTGTCTGTTTTATTCACCTCATCCAAGGGAGATACAGGGCATAGAAAAAATTATGGAAACATCAAAAGAAAAAAGACATATCGCATATAAATCAGAATTAAAACGAGACTACAAATGTTTCACATTTATATTAGTACTAATTACCAGATAGTACTATCTACTGATAGAAATGTACTGGTTTTAATCAATGGGGTAAACATTATTTCCTCATATGTTCCCATATTCTAAGGTAATAATGTCACAGTGTAACAGATTAGTCCTTGCAGACCTGTTTGCATACAGCCTTTTCTGTTGTCCATGTAAGCTGAGTGTGTGTGTGTGTGTGTGTGTGTGTGTGTGTGTGTGTGTGTGTGTGTGTGTGTGTGTGTGTGTGTGTGTGTGTGTGTGTGTGTGTGTGTGTGTGTGTGTGCATTGCAGTACTCAGTCAGCCTGCAGAGTGAGGAAGAGGTGAATCAGCAGTACCAGCGGCGTCCTGGTCAGTCCATCAGCATCACAGGTCACGGCCGCCACATGGAGTCCTGCCTGCACACGGCCTCCAGCCACTTCTCCCTGCCCGTGCCCCTCAACGTCACGCCAGGCTTCAGCACAGACATTGGTCAGCCCCCTACACTCTCTGACAACACACCTATAACTATTTAATCATCCATTTCAATGCAAATGGAAGGCTGCAGTGTCTACATGTTTGTTTGGTTTCCTTTCAAAAAAATGATGCACTCACTACTCAGTGTAATGCAGTCCTTTATCATGGTTTCATGAGTTTTGTCAGAGCAGATAATTTTGTGTTTTATGCCACATCACGCTACTCCCCACAACCAGGTGAAAAACACAAACATGTTTCTTATGATTTCTTCCTCCTCCAGCTGAATTCCTTGCCCATCATTCAAACACTGTCAGATCAGATACACTCAGATTTCTAATCCCCCAATCTCTCTTTCCCTCTGTCTGCCTCTCTTACTTGCAGTGTCTCTAAGGTGGCGCCTGCACTTTGAGTTTGTTACAGCCAGGGAGCCTGTGGAGCCACCAACTGTTCTACAGAACCAGTCAGAAGTCACAGTATGGACGGGGGCGGACCATGTGGACGTTGACACCTTCAGCTGGGACCTGCCAATCAAAGTGCTGCCCACCAATCCTGCTCTAGCTTCCTATGTCTCCCAGTTTTCAGGGACCAACAGCATCAATATTTAAAGGCAAAGTGGACCATGGGGGTGTGTGTGTACATATGCGTGTGTGACGTGTGTGTGTTTTTACAAGAGGGAGGAAAAATCAACTGTGAGAGAAGTTAGCTGTATCAAGTATTTTGGAGGTAATTAAATTGTGTGAATTATTTGCCCAGTATTTTATTTTCATATTTGTTTATTTTGCAGTGCAATCTGAACTAATCCAGCAAACTTTATACACAAATTCACCTAGAATTCAGATTAATGCTGAATGACGTAAAGCTTGATTTGATATGCTCACAAGTCAAGAACACTTTTTTATGGTTATTTTTTTAATGGTTGTTCAATGGCTCTGGAAGGCTGTCGTGAATGGTTATTGTTTGTTTTGAACAACGGTTTCTAACTCCTGTATGTTCTGTTTATTTTTACTCAATGATCCATTTGACTTTTGTGAAATCATGAACCATAAATTGTATATGGGTCCTGCATTTTCACTGTCAGGTTTCAAGTATAAAATTTATGTGTGAATCCAGCTGTTGTGTTATCCTTTATAATAATGTGTGAATAAAATGCTTATTCTCACTATCTGTGTTATGACAGTAGTTTGGAAATCAACTGTCAATTACTTTGCATCCATACAAAGCAGCAGAGAGGGATATGATGGGTGTACCGAGGAGAATATGCAGATGCTTTTGGGTTTTACCCATGATGCTTTGTAAATCCAAATATCCTGTTCCATGTTTTGGCTGCTACAGATAGAATTAGAATGATCTAACACCACAATAAAAAACTGTTCAATGTTCAACTGTTCAAACATTAATAGCTTCTGTAATATATGAATAGGACACCTTTCTTAAAGCCACCACACTTTTGGTGGCATGTTTTGCAAACATTTTACTCACTTGTAAGAATCACAACATGCAGCTTGTTTCAATGGAAATGACATTAAATTCACTGAGGGAAGCATTACAGGTCTTGCGGATTCAGTACAAATATATTACTATTGGTGTGGATATTTACAGTAGTGCATTCCATAATAGATGATGGTTACAATACAGGCTGTAAAGCATGCTTGCTGAGAAAAGAGACAATTAAAACCAGTATCTATGGTGAATCTGCGCAATTCTTGGATGGCTACTATGAAGCATGTTTCTTATCTTAATCCTTAATAGCTAGATAAAACAAACCATTAGCAAGGCTTAGGTAGCTAGGTTACATGATACAACTTGACCGATCAGCTGTTACAGTCTGTTACACAATTGCAAATCTTATAATGCTGCATATGAAGAGAGGAGAAGGAGGGTATGGAGCCAGTATCTGTTCTGCATTATAACTGGCTGAGTGATGCTATATTACCTGTGATTATGGATGCAAGGTGTAACACACTGAAGCTTAGATACAGAGGGTAGCAGGCATTCTTAAAACATGGCAGTTAATGCTGGTCCATTTTTTTCTTTTTATTGATTTGTTTTTGATATGAAGCTCTGGATCTGAGAAGACACAGTATGCCAAGATAAAACATCACACATCTTATCTGTTCTGTCTTTTACTGCAACTGCGGACAATTTTGAAAAATATTATTGGTTATATTTTTAAGGCATTTCAGATGAAGTGAGAATCAATGGTTATTTCAGAGACAGACCACTAGACAGACAGCATTGACAAGGGGCAAGATGGTTTTAGGGGAAGCTACCCTCCAAGCCTCATGTTGAGGGTCCCGTGGCTGGGGTCCAGATTGCCGTTCTGTCCTGGGATACAAGGCAGGCGGGGATCAGCGATCTGGACCACGGTCACCTTGCAGGTCTCCATCTCCACTCTAACCTCACACCAAGCTGGGAAATCCACCGGGCGCTGGACCCTGTGGAAGAAGAGGAAGAGTGAAACCGAAAATAGGTGTGGGTGCAACCCTCTCAGGTGCTGAAGATAATTCAGTGCAGCCTGTAACCCATTATTTGTGCCTTGGGCTATTACACAGTAAGCCCTGGTTGAACATGTATTTTCTCTTATTTATTTTCTTTACTGCACTGCAAGATGGAATAAAGTGATTCAGTAAATCAGAATTTTACTTGAATTTTACTTGAATTTTACAAGATTACTTGGGTATTTTTGTTAGAATTGCTTTTATGCTTTTTATAGGAATTATATTGAAATTGTCTTTCAGCAATATGGAATTTTGAAAAATCTTGAGAAATTAGGTCAGAAATGTTTGAGATACTCACATCTCACAGCAGCCAACACCCATGGGGTACAGACAGGTACACTGGAGGCACCCATTCTCCATCCAGGTCTCCCCAAGGGAATAGTGCTTGCCACTATACTCACACAATGCTGGGAAAGCACATCAACGTATGCTTCACTGTCAGCATTACATTAAGATCACACATGTACCAGATACCCTTATCCAGAACAACTTACACAGCTTACATTTTCAACCAACTTATGCAACTGGATATTTACTGAGGCAATTCAAGTACTTTGTTCTAGGGTTAAGGCCAGGGGAACAGTGTAAATTGGAGCAATGGTGGTGTCATGTCTGAGACCTGAACCTGCACCTTACAAGCACCTAAGCACAATATGAAACTGCTTTGCAATTTCATAGAAGTGGTCTTCAAATGCCAAAACCAAATTGCCAGACATTGCAACTAAAGTAATTGCAGTTGTGCATAATGTAATTGTAATTGTGTAATGTGTGTTTTCAAACTGATTTCAGAAGCAGTTTACAGCATACTTAAATGCAGTAGGATCCTCTATGGCAACACAACACTAAATGCACTGGCTGCAGTCACAGTAATGGCTACAAGAATTATGACAGCAGTGAGATTTTGGTTACTGAAATAACCCTGTTTGAAGAGTAGAACATTAGGGCTCCTCTCTTGTATAGAAACTGAGATAAATTTCAGTAAGTATATACAGGATATATACCATAGCGTATTACATTCAGATAGACAGCCAAACAGATAGCGTTATTATCCAGAGTAGGGATATAATGCTAATCTGCAATATCTCACCTTGGGAGTTGAAGTGGCACTGGGTGGGTAGCGCCATGCAGTTGGTCCAGAGAAGGGTGCTCACCAGAAGAGCCAGAGCCCACTGTCTCGCCATGGAGTCCATGTTCAGCTCTCTCTGAATCCCTCTCTTGCCTTCACACCAAAATTTATACCCCCAAAACTTTATGAGCCGGGCGCAGCCCCATAGCAAAGTGGGGTAGGGCGGGTAGGAGGGCGGTGAAGTCCCGGGGGGGTGCAGGGGAAAAAGGTTGTGTCTTGGCACAACTTTGGCACTCTGGAGAACGCAATTCTCCGCTCCAATGGGCATGACCTCTCAAACGATAGAAACACTGACACATCCTGGTATGACTAAGAGAGGGAGAGAGAGAGAGAGTGAGAGGAGAGAAGAGAGAGGATGAGAGAGGGAGGAAATGAAAGTAATAGAAATCATAACATCAGGTCCAAACTAAGCAGAGATGTATACAGATAAGAACCAAGTGTAAATATAAATAAGGTGCTTGGAAGCAAGTTTTTCATTTGCTGTCTTCAGCAGATACAGGTTTTCTTTTCATGAAGGCTAGACGCAAATCTAAACAGAGGAACATAAGAATACAAAATTAGAGCAGGCCATACTGGAAAAAATGTAATCTTATGGGGCATTATAAACTTAAATTCTTATTGTTTTGTAGTTTTAAGATTAATTTTCTTACCTATGATTTTGCCCCCATTAATACTTTTTATTCTATATAATATTCCTTGTTTTAAGACATCAACTAAATTGCTCTCATGCCATTGGCTGAAAATGTTTATTTTAAGCATATTCAAAGATATGTACATATTTTACAGTACATTCAGTCTATCTAGGCTTGTCATTTACCATCACAGTTGCCATGGGCTGCATGGGCGTCATCTTACTAGATGTTTATCAGTACAGCCAGCTCAACCTTCATGGATAAAATAAAGAGTGAGAATATTGCTAATATTGACCTCTAAGGAACATGGCTGTTACCAAGCTGTTACTAGGTTGTCCTAACATAAACACACACACACACACACACACACAAATACACACAAATATTTGAACATCGCAGCTCTCTGTCTGCACTGACCCCTGACTGCTTCCTCAGGATGAGCTCACAATGATGTCAGTTTTGTTCCGGCAGTAGCTCTCCAGTCTCCACACTGTGACTTCACACGGGGCCTACATCCAGGGCTCAGGCTGTTTTTGGGCTGTTTAGGTGGAGGAAGCTCATAAAGGCAGGTTTTGATATTTATGGTGCTGCTGCAGGTGTCTGTCTGTAGAAGGTCACAACCAGCTCACCCCTGCCCCTCACCATCTTTCCACTCACCCTCTGCAAGAGCCACCAAAACACTGGGGTAGAGTGGGTTTGGGGTCAGGTTCAGGGGGTGGATCTGTGTGCGAGGTAACGCTCCCTGAGCCAGAACAAAACATTAGCTCATCTCCTGTGATTTGCTATCAAGTTTGGATGGAAAGTGAGATTGTAGGAAAAAATTGCAATACCACCGCTGTTGTATTTTTTGCAGGCCCCAAAGGCCCAGCCATTTTCGTAAAATGCGCAATGGTTCCATCACTGCAGTCAAAGATGTGCACTGAACTGTGCTGGTCAGCCCCAGAGCTACTGCACTGACATTCACCCTGTGTCCATCGGACATGGGCTTGGTGTCATAACCCAGGGTTGTACTCTTCCTCTCAGTGTTCTCAGTACTGCTACAAAAGAGGTGGCCAACCATGATCCTAGAGAACTGCTGGGTCTGTAGTTGTTACTTGACACTTAAGGGATAAAATAAAACAGTGTGTCACACAGTTTTCTCACCTCCCCTTCTTCCTTGATTTTTAATTGGTTGTTGATGCGTTAAGAGTGAAAACAATAGACCCTGCAGTTCTGCAGGATAAGGACTAGCCTGCCCCATATTGAGAAGTTATTTCTTGGCATCTATTGGCAAATGAAACCTGAACAACAAACAACAACCTCTACAGACCCCTTATTTCTGGAGCATGTGGTCACTTGGGGTCTTCAACTGTAGATTTAACCAAATTAAGGGACGACATATATAATAAGCTGAAATAGATGAATGTATTGCCCCTCCTCATCTCTCTCCACTGCCAGTAGTAGAATGCAGAAAATGCAAATCTCTGGTCCTTTCTTCTTTGGGGCAGCAAGAGGAAATGCACCCTCCTACCTGCCTATCAAGCCTCACTTCAGCATTCTGCTCCGCATCCTCTGGTCACATGGCCATCACTTCCCAAATGGGTCCCTCACATCTCTTTTCTACTATGGCCCCCCAATGGTGCCATAAACTTTCTGTTACAATAAGGACAGCAAAATCTCTGGCCATCTTCTGTCACATAATGAAACCACATCTGTTTTAACTAGAACTCTTGTCCCATCCGACCTAGAAATCTGAACATTTATTTAATTGTCTTCTTACTATATACACAAACATATGTGCTTGTATCCCTGCCACTAGAGCATTTAATGATATACTGTAGGTTAAGCAAATACCTTCTTGTCAGCCGTGGCACAGGCATCATCTCTACCTGATATGCTTATCTACTGTATTTCACTTTTGTAAGTTGCTCAAGATGAGGGTATCTACAAAATGCCTATATGTAAATGCCAAGGCCCACTCCAGAAAAACTGATTTCCTGGTGCTGAAATACACAAAAATTAGTTGAACCTGCAGTATGGACATTGACCTTGATATAAAATGAATTTAATCAACACTCACACCATGAACTTCAGTCATTGTGTTTCTTTTTTATGGATCTAAACATCAACATGCAGGAATGTGCAGCTGCAGCAGAGAGCTGTCAGTGGGGTGAAATGGTCCCTGTCCTTTTAAACAGGTCTTTAATAATGAGTGGAGCATGCACTGCACAGAGGTGCTATGTCATTACAGAGGCTGACTCATCACCAAGAATTATATAACCACACAAATTAATGGACAAAAAAAAAAAAACCTTGGAGTGGGAAGGGATTTCCTCAATTTCATGGAGCTGCCTGCAACAACAAACCCTGGTTTCCATGAATGGAAAAGAGGAAAAGTTACATCTGCTGTTCTGATGTTTTTACGTACACCCCCATTTTTTAAAATTGAAGGAAATTTCTGTAATATGCACAAAGATTTCTAGGTCACAGTGCCCTGTTCACCCAGCATCTAATGAAATAGGCCTCTATAAGGAGCATGCAGTTTTTTTCTTGTCCATGGAAGCTCACTTTGAGTCCTTAGAGGGCTTTTTACTTATTGTTCCACCCTGGGCCAACAATTTACTGACGTCTCTGAACCTCTTTTTCCATTTTTAAGGGGTTCATGATTTAGAGAAAGTCGTAAAAACCTGCTGGATGTTGTGGGCCCCCTCTGAGCGTAACTATGAACTGTTGAGACAGCAACTGCTTGTCCACATAAACATTTGAATATGATAGGGCTGAGAAAAAGGGTCATTAGTGAGTGTTTGGGAACAAGCATAGTTTCCAAACAGTTTCATTCAAAAACATTTATAAACCTTTCCTTACTTGAATTCAAGTTTAAATTTTGTATGTGGGCTACATTTCTAGTTAATGAGGAGTGTGGTTGCACTTATGAATGTAGTGTATCAACATCGTTTATTTTGTGCATTAAGAGCGAAATTTGTAATTAGGAATCGCCTTTTTCATATCCTTACGCTATTAACACAGTAAAAGTTTACACACGATTAATAGTCCCACTCTGCTTCCACGGTCACCGACTTCATCTGCCTTGGTACAAGTTGGGCAGTGTGTCTTTAAACTATTTCATTGGCGGTTTAACTCCACCCCTCTTTTGTGTTTTTAACCAACCATTAGCTGAGAAAAAATAATACATTCAGGCAAAAGTAAAAGAAATTAAGTCGCAGCGATAGCCACAGTCCATAGTTACTATCAAAGAGCTTAAAAGCGATTGCTTATGTCTGTGTTGAACTGTTGAGTTTTATTTTGTTAGCCAACTAGCTGGCTGCGCTGAAAACATCGAACATTATGCCCATACAGACGCTTGTTACGATAATGTCATTACCCTGAATACATTGGGTAGATCAATTTTGTAATATCCGGAGTGGTGTCTACAGTAAAATTCAGTTACATGCTGTTAACTCATGTAATTTGCGAGGACTAGCTAGGTTCTTGGTCGGTGCAGAACGGAGACTGTTCCGTTCCTTAGAGGCCTCAGTCCATCGGAAGCACGGATTTCCTTTTGGCCTGGTGATTTGAGTATATTTTCCAGAGTGGCATCCCACCTACCTTTACGAAGATGGATACAGACAAATTTAATTATGTCTACAGTTGTGACATGGATATAAATGTGCAGCTTAAGATGTAAGTGTGTATAGCTAATGTAGTGTAAAGCTAACAAGCTAACATAGCTCGTTAACTATCAATACAGCTAGTTTATCTGACCAGATTGTTAAATCGATCAATTTAGGGAATTGGCAGTTCAACTAGCTATGTTTCTTTGCAACAAAAAAACATGTAGTAGCAAACAAACCGATGTCTGGAAAGATTACGCAGTGTGCTACGCTATATAGATCACAAACTCTTTAGCACAAACTGTCATTTGTTTCAAAAGCAGTAGTCAAGCCTTTTAGCTGACTTGGTTAAATACTTCGCTGTGTACACTTTAATCCTGGCAATTTGTGAATGGCTTTTTCGCTACATTGGAAAAATGCAACATATCTTGTTTGCATTTCCAACATAGTAACATGACTCATCAGATGAAAACTGTACACCTGTTGTTGATACTCGTGGTCCCCTCATGACATGTCGCCTCGTAGGAGTCTGCTGACTTCAGTGGACGACCATGACGGAAGCAAACAGTTAGCGCACATAACTTATCTCACGAGCAACGAAAATCTGTCCGTTTATGTGATTGAATACATCACAGCAGACGTTATCATACTGTACCGGTATGTTATGACAGTTGTAACTATGTCTGCATTTCTAAATACGGTGAGCAGTTGAAAGCTGCTCACTCATAATCATGGCCGGGAATTGCTATGCCGTCATTCCTTTGCAAAAATGGCCATTCTCAACAATAAAATTTAATTTGCGCCTGAATTCCACGATTGCGCATCCTCCACCAACATACTTCCAAAGTAAAACAATGAACGTTTATGTGTTCTCAAACTTAGAAACTTAATCAAATCTTCATACTGCTAATCACATCAGCCCATTAAAACACGATACAAAAGATTTAAAGTGTAGACTAGTTGCAACGTTGGTGTTTATGGTGTGACTCACTACCGTACTGATCACTGTCTTTCTCTCAGTGGCAGCCTGGAAGGAAAGCGCGAACAAAAAAGCTACAAGGCCCTGCTTCAGGACCCCATGCTACGCTTCTCTGGCCTGTACCAGGAGAGCTGTTCTGACCTATATGTCACATGTCAGGTGTTTGCAGAAGGAAAACCTCTGGCGTTGCCAGTGCGCACGTCATACAAGGCTTTCAGCACCCGTTGGAAGTGAGTTGTCAATCGCTTCTTTTTTTAGCAACTAGCCATTTATTATTGCGACGTCATATTTTACAGAGGACCAGGTGGTTCAGGTATATCCAGGTAACTGCCTCTTTGACTGTTCCTTGCAGCTGGAATGAGTGGCTTCGATTGCCAGTAAAGTACCCTGACCTCCCCCAGAGCGCCCAGGTGGCTCTGACTATTTGGGACGTGTACGGACCTGGCCAGGCCACACCTGTGGGTGGGACGACTGTCACCTTGTTCGGCAAATATGGGTATGTCTTACACCACTCATGTACCAGTCAGAGCACTGGACACGCATGAATCCAAATGCATTTTGCCAATGCATCACCGGTGGCCAGGTGACAGCAGTGTAGTGAAATGGTTAGGGAACTGGGCCAGAAACTCAAAGGTTGCAAGTTTCACCCCTAGGAGGGTCACTGCCATAGTACTATAGTGCAAGCAAACTTATCTTGAATTGCTTTAGTAAGTAGCAGTACTAAATAGATAGCAGGTGTAAAACATTCACAATATGTGTAAGGTGCACTAGTTAAGAATGTCAGCTGAAAGCCCAAATGTAAGCAAGTCCAAAATAATTTGTTTGTAGTTCCCCTTAACGTGGGATTTCTCCTCCTTCACCTCCCCCCTTTAACATAGGATGTTTCGTCAGGGAATGCATGACCTGAAGGTTTGGCCGGGGGTGGAGGGTGATGGGGGAGAGCCCACCACCACCCCAGGACGCACCAGCAGCAGCCTGGCTGAGGACCAAATGGGGAGGCTGGCCAAGGTGAGAGGAAGGCAGGCCTTTTGGTGGTGGGTGTGGAAGAGGCGTTGGGGAGGTCAGAGTAAAACACAAGTCAATGAGTTAAAAGTGGGTTCCGCACCTCGATCTAGGTGTCAGAACCACCAAAGAGCAGATATTTCTCATATGGAATCGTAGGCTTAAAATAATGTATTTTACCTGGGAATCATAAGAAAAAAAACTGTGAATCCTTGGCAAGACTCTGGGCACCACTATAGATAATAAACAATAAATCCGCCCTGTTCCATTTAACTATCTGTATTTTTATAATGTTGCCTTGAGTCTTAATCTAGTGACCATTTCAGACTGTACAGTTTTAGCCATCAGTTTTGGCAGCCCAGACATCAGCATCATGGCTAAATTCAAAGGTTGGAAACAATCAGGGAAACTTGGGGGCGCAAAAAGCACTGGTGTTGAAAGCAGAATCTGTTCCAGGGTCCAGACCTGGAGCTGCTCAGTGACGTGAGTACCCATCGCAGAGCATGGGTGACGTGCGTGAACGTGTGTCTGTGGGCCCGGCTAGTACACACCTGTATTTAAGTGTGTGAGCCTGTCTGTGTTATGTGAGTGTGTGTGTCAGTGTGTGGGATGCAGTGTTAATGAGACTGGCACTCACAGGTATATGTGTGTGGGTGTACACAAACTGCGTGTGGGTGATTTAAACACCACACACGCTCTGTACCCTCCCAATCTATCCTTCACTGTTGTATGTGTGAGCAGGTGAAAAATATGATTTTTTTTTCCTATATGCATATTGTTTTTGCAGCACCACCACCACATCCAAACTTTAATCAAATTGTCATATAGATTAAGCGGCAGTTTCAACTGCTTTATTTGTGTCAGGTTATGTAGTCCCATGGGACATTTTTAAAGTGAAATGAACTTTGCAGAGTATTACTAACTTTACCTATTGTGTTTCTATCTGAATGCCTTGCTGGTGTGTAGTGGCACTGAGCTGCATGGCTGGGGAGTGAAGGCTGTGATATTGCTGCACTCTGATTGGCTGCACTCTCTGTCCATCACTCACTGAAGCTACTGATGCTGCTGCAGCTTTGGCTTCACAAGAGTTATAAGCTCCACCCTCTCTCTCTGTCTATCTCTCTATCTATTTATCTCTCATTAGCTGACCAAGGCACACCGTCAGGGTCATATGGTGAAGGTCGACTGGCTGGATCGTTTGACGTTCCGTGAGATAGAGATGATCAATGAGGTGAGTCCTCAGCTCCCTGAGACATAATTGTCCCCAATTATGGGGTAGGTTGCAAGAGTCAGTCATGTGACTGAAGACAAAAGTCTCTGGGGCCCAGAGTTTGGTTCAGCAGTCTGAGTCCTGATGATATTGTGTGTTGATGATGTCATTTGTTTGGCTCAGCAGTCTATGAGTCACAATGTCGTGCTGATGATGTCATTAGTTTGGCTCAGCAGTCTGTGAGTCCTACCAATGTTGTGTTTTGATAATATCATTTGTTTTCCACAGCAGTCTGTGAGTCCTGACAATGTAGTGTTTTGATAATATCATTTGTTTGACTCAGCAGTCTGAATCCTGATGTTGTGTGTTTGGCTCCCAGAGTGAGAAGCGTAGCTCCAATTTCATGTACCTGATGGTGGAGTTTCCTCGAGTCAAGACAGGAGACAAGGAGTACAGCATCGTCTACTATGAGAAGGTTGGAGAAACCGATCGATTAAGTTACACACCCTGCAGCTCACCAGGGGCAAAAGTGAACACCAAAGTAGTAGTGCATGTGTAGTAAAGGCCCCTGTAACTCATCTTAATGTTTCAGCAGATATATCACACTTTGTATTTTCAGTAGTTTTGCATAATAATACATGTCCAAAAACTGATATGTCAGTGGGAATGTGAGATGTGTGAGTGGCCTTAAAAGTTAATTTTTTCAACTCCTCCTAAAATGATTTCCTTCGTACGCTCTTACATATGTTACGGGTAACTATGTAACTATCCTGTTTGTAAAGTGTAAATGAGCCATCTGTTCCATGAATGTTTGAGTCATCATTCTCTGCCTGTGTTACATGAGGATTTCTTCCAGTGAAATCAGGGGCTGTTTATGTGATGGAGCATAAGATGCAGGGGTAAACATTAATTTATGCCATGGTCATATAATTAACAGTGTTTGATGAATGACAAAAACATAAATGTTAAAATCGGTTCACCCCCTCTTCCCTCTTTTCCAGGACGGAGATGAGCCCACCCCCCTGCTCACCAGCTGTGACATCGTCAAAGTGCCTGACCCACAGATGTCCATGGTGAGTAACACAGCCCCATATGTGTGGCATTCCTGTAATGCTGAAAATTGATGTGGAAAAATGAAAGCAGAACCTTGCGGAATGTGAACTTTTAAACATGTCCCTCATCCCCTTCCATAGGAGAATCTGGTAGAGAGTAAACATCACAAGCTGGCCCGTAGCCTGCGCAGTGGACCCTCTGATCATGACCTGAAACCTAATGCAGCTACAAGAGACCAGCTCAATGTCAGTGCAGCATCCTTGTGTGTGTGTGTGTGTGTGTGTGCGTGCGTGCGTGCCTGTCTGTCTGTCTGTCTGTCTGTCTGTCTGTCTGTCTTTGGTGGAATGAACACACAGTGAAATTATGTATATGTGTATAAACTGTATGTGTGTTGGAATGAATCACAGTTAGCCGATGTCTTTGTGTGTCTCTCTTACTGACGCAATGAACACACAGTAAACTGTAAACGCGAGCACATTAAAATCATGACGTGTGTATTTGTACAGATCATCGTTAGTTACCCCCCGACCAAGCAGCTGAGCTCCGAGGAGCAAGATCTGGTGTGGAAATTCCGCTACTACCTGACAACACAGGAGAAGGTGTGTGACTCTGTGGTCTGTGTGTGTTTTGTGTACTATAAAAATGGTGTTTCTCTTTAGGCACTGACTAACAATCTGGAGTGTGTGTACACATGTATGTACATATGTACACATACATTCATATGTGTACTCACACATATGTGTTCTTTCACTATATATAGTAGTTGAAGTGTGTACAGTGTACTATTAAAGTGGTGTCTTACCCTCTCCAGGCCCTGAGCTTCTGAAGAGAATGTGAGTGTGTTTGTGTCTGTGTACACTGTATGCTGTATTCAGTATGTACTTTTGAAGTGCCACTGTCTCCTCTTCAGGCCCTCACCAAGTTTCTGAAGTGTGTGAACTGGGCACTGCCCCAGGAGGCTAAGCAGGCCCTGGAGCTGCTGGGGAAGTGGAGGCCCATGGATGTGGAGGACTCCCTGGAGCTGCTGTCCTCCCAGTTTACCAACCCCACCGTCAGGCGCTACGCCGTGGCCAGGCTGCAGCAGGCTGATGACGAGGTATTCAGTGAGCGTGTTTGTATGTGGTGTGTGTCCATGTACCTGTGTGTTTGTGAATATGTGCATACAGTGTGTGGAGGTGTGTTTTCATGTGTACATGTGTGTATGCATGACCATAGGTGTCAGCGGATCAATTATGAGTGCTCATACTATGCTAGGCAAGCAACTTTGTTCCAGAATTATTTCAGAATGGCAAGAGAAGTGTCTGCCAGTGTATCTGTGTTTCTTCTCTGTGAACTCAGGCCTTTTTCTCCATTAGGATCTGCTGATGTACCTGCTTCAACTGGTCCAGGCTCTGAAATACGAAAACTTCAATGACATTCAGGGAGGCTTGGAGCCAGGGAGCAAGAGAGACAGTCAGGGAGGCCTTGGAGAGAGCACTACTCTCAGTGATATAGACAGGTGAGTAGGCATATAGACAAGCATGTATGGATATACAGTAAGGTAAGTTAGGATATCGGTAGGTGATTGTGGGATGTAGCAAAATCATTAAACAGCATATCAATAATACAGCTTGATGTCATGTTGACTCTTTATTCCACAGCTCTCAGATACTGACAGGCCCACCAGCGCCCCCCAGTGCCCAGAAGGGGAAAGAGGGGTCAGATAATGAAAATCTGGAGGTGAGAGGGGGAAGAGTGAAAAAGAGAGAGGGCAGGAAGGATGGATCAGGGGAGGAAGAGAGGGGAGGGTTTGAGATAAAGAGGGGAAAATGAAAGGGAGGATGAGGAGGGAAAGCTGCAGGGTGTGAGATGAAGACTCTTCATTACCCTGTATGAGAACCCACAGATGTGTAACTGTAGGTATGTTGTATTACACAGCAGGACCTATGTACCTTCCTCATCTCCCGTGCCTGCAAGAACTCAACACTGGCCAACTACCTGTACTGGTGAGAGCAAAACCATGTGTATCTGTTTCTGTGTGTGTCCATCAGTAGTCTCCATCTGCAGGTATGTAAAATGGAATATGTGTGCAGTGCACCAAGTCTCTATCTGTATGTATGCAGTACTGAAACGGTGGAATGTTTGTATGTATTAGTAATCTCTATCTACAGTGGATAGTGGATTTGTATGTGCAGTCACTGTATGAAGATATTAAATGATGGAAGGTGTATGTAGTAGTATCTGTCTCTGTAGAAATGTAATTGTGCACTGTGTGTGCATGTACTGATAGTCTTGTCTCCATAGGTATGTGATAGTGGAATGTGAAGACCAGGACACTCAGCAAAGAGACCCGAAGACGCATGACATGTACCTGAACGTTATGAGGAGGTTCAGCCAAGCCCTGCTGAAGGTCAGAGACATATCTGTGAATAACAGTATAAAATAGCACAGCACATAATGGTAACAAACACAAAGAACAATGTATGTTAGCAAAGCTAGTACTGAGTAGAACATCAGAGTCACTGTCAAGGTATATCCTGCTATACCCTGTGCTCAGAATAATATGATCAATTGTTTCTTCCCTCTGACCTGATTTTTCCTTTCACTTCTTCCTCCCATCCATGCCCCCGCTAACCCTCCCCGCTCTCCTTCGCCTTCCCTTCCTCTCTCTTTCTCAATCTTTTTCAGGGTGATAAGAGTGTGAGGGTTATGCGCTCGCTCCTGGCAGCCCAGCAGACCTTTGTGGACAGACTGGTGCAGCTGATGAAGGCTGTACAGAGAGAGAGTGGGAACCGTAAGAAGAAGGTAAGACAAATGCACGTGAACACTTTCATTCACAGGACAGACAATATAATGGAAACCCAAAAAGCTGCACAACGCTGATGTTTGCCGTTATGCTGTCATTGTAAAACTGCTCATAACTAAGGCTAATGCACAGACACATAGCCTGGTGTTATGAGGCTAAAACCTGGACTTCTGTGAAATGGAAACGTATTGTGATCTACGGAGTCATTCTGTTCTTTTTATCTTGTTTGTATTTGTCTTCCCCAACACATATATGTGTGTGTGTTCGCATGCTAGTGTTTCTGAATCGACCAATTGATTGAAAGCTCGATATAGTTGTATATTTATCTATATATACACATATACATGTACACACATGCAGTATTCTCACAGTGCTTGAGAATGGCAGTTATGAGTGACTTCCATCACTGTGGCAATGACCCTGTCATTTCAGACGGAGCGTCTGCAGGCCCTGCTGGCTGATAATGAAAAGGTGAACCTGTCTGAGATCGAGCCCATCCCCCTGCCCCTGGAGCCCCAGGTCCGCATCCGTGGCATCATCCCCGACACCGCCACACTCTTCAAGGTATGGACTGCACCCTCACATACCCCAGACATGGGACACACACACCCAGATCTCAACATTAAAAGCATGCCATTCTGGGCATTTAGGGCTCACGGCTGAAAGTGTGTCTTCCTTTACGCATCTCAGAGCGCTCTCATGCCTGCCAAACTGATCTTCAAAGCCGAAGATGGAGGTCTGTATCCTGTCATCTTTAAGCATGGAGACGACCTGAGACAGGACCAGCTCATCTTACAGATCATCTCTCTCATGGACAAGGTCAGCCTCTCATGCCCTGTGAGCCTGGACAAACACCACAACACTGCTTTATGGAATGATCAAATCATACCCCACATTTGACAAGACCAGACAAACCTAGCTCTTAATAGCTATTAACACCTAATCCGGTAATATCTACGAAATGCCTGAATTGAGCAGTTTCCTCCTGGATACAGTCAGCATCCTGTTGTGTAGGAAATACCCTGAAATACCCTTCATCAAACGATGTTTGTTTGTCTCTTTGTGACTTTTTTCCAGCTTCTGAGGAAGGAGAACCTGGACCTAAAGCTGACACCGTATAAAGTTCTGGCCACCAGCACCAAGCATGGTGAGACTGTGTCTATCCCTTGGTCCTCTCTGTCTTATTACTTCCTGTCCCCAAGCCTCTGCATGCCCACCATGGTTTATTGACCTTGCATGGCCCCGGTTACCTGGGAAAGATCTCTAAACATCTGCAGCTTGGCCCACTGTGTAGGTGCAGGGGTTGGCCTCTAACTTCTGAGCACCTGACAGTTGATACGTTGCTTCCTGTGTCCATGTGTCCCAGAGCTTCTTGAATGAACTGCATTTGAGATTTGACCTCTTTTCCCTTCCTCCACAGGGTTCATGCAGTTTATCCAGTCAGTGCCTGTGGCTGAGGTCCTAGCTACAGAGGGAAATATCCAGGTACACAATCCTGTCTGTTTACCCTTATAAACTCTTCTCCTGTGATGCCCTCCGTAGCCCCTCCCCTTTCCTGTTCCGTGGCAATAGGCCCTCCCTTTCTGTTTTGTGGCAGTAGCAAATCCCATTCTTGTTCAGTACCCAATGCCTATGATTAGGATAATAGCTTCTTGTAGTAGTATTCACTTCCTGCAGTACCCCCCTTACTGTAAAATATTTATTATGCACCAATCTCGGGGTCCATTCCATTCCAACTTGTATGCTTCCCTTGGTTCGAGGGGAAAAAATCCCCAATTTACACAGATATAAGCTGCAAGCCTCCCCTCTTTAAGGGGATTAAACTTTAGTGCATTAATTGCTACAGCCTATTTCCTGGCCTGTCCTTCCTGTCTCTCATGTCTGTCCTTCTCTGCAGAGCTTCTTCAGGAAACACGCACCCAGTGACAAAGGACCTTACGGCATCAGCCCAGAGGTGATGGACACCTACGTCAAGAGCTGTGGTAAGTTAAGTCTTTGGACACATTAAAACAAATTTTGTCCCTTATTTTAATGGCCAGTGAGAAACCCTTCCATGCCATTGCATCCTGTGACATCATCGTGCAAAGCTTTATAATTTATACTGAGAGACAGACCATTCTCTGACCCCTCCTCTCCCAGTGTCAGCCTATGTTCTGACTCACTGTGTCTCTCACAGCTGGATACTGTGTCATTACCTACATTCTGGGAGTTGGAGACAGGCACCTGGACAACCTGCTGCTCACTAAGACAGGTCAGACTCTCACTCTCTCTCTGGTATTCGTATGCACACATGTACACAGGAGACCAGGAGAGTCCATTAGGTGAGCAGAAGGGGTTGGTCTGACTCTCCTCTCACCCCCTAACTCCCAGGGAAACTGTTCCATGTTGACTTTGGGTACATTCTGGGGCGAGACCCGAAGCCCCTGCCACCCCCAATGAAGCTGAGTAAGGAGATGGTGGAGGGGATGGGAGGCATGCAGAGCGAGCAGTACCAGGAGTTCAGGAAGCAGTGCTACACCGCCTTCTTACACCTGCGCAGGTAATGCACACCCATGCACGCATGCACGCACACGCAGAGCAAGCAGTACCTGGAGTTCAACATTACTACATCGCCCACTTTCACCTGTGCAGAGATTTATCATTACAGGTAGCTGTACTTTAGAACACCTGAGCTTTTCGGCAGTGTTTACACACCCACTCAAACGCTAACTCTCCAATATCTGCTTCCAGGTACTCCAACCTCATCCTGAATCTGTTTTCTCTCATGGTGGACGCCAACATTCCTGACATTGCCCTGGAGCCTGACAAGACTGTGAAAAAGGTGCACACAGCTCTTTCCCTCTGTCAGTCTGTCTGTCCCATTTTAATCCACTCCGTTCAGGAAGTCAGTTAAAATGTATTTCATTGATTGGTAAGAAATCTCATTTTTGTTTTGTGATTGTAGTCAAAATGTTTTCTGAACGTACTGGATTGAATTAGAATCGATCTCCAATTTTTATCTCTCTTGCTTTCTGTCTTTAAGACAGGGTAGCACTGATTAAAGCCTTAAAGTCAGCTTTGTTGAAGAGAAATTAACAATGGTGTTTGTATTGGTTTTGAAGTTTCCATATGTTTAAGTTTCTCGCATATAGATACCTAAGCAATACACAATACAAAAAAGTGAATGTCAGATGAAAAGGATTAGTCAGTAACAATGAGATAATATTTATTCCATTTATAATTTTGTTTAAGTATTAACTAGAGCAGACTGACTCAAAAATGACAAAATGGCTAGAACATAGATTTTTTTTGTTATCAATGTTATTAGTCTCCACCAATCCTATTCTTCCTTAACACTCTGTTCCTTCCCCTTTCAGGTGCAGGACAAGTTTCGATTGGACCTTTCAGATGAGGAGGCAGTACACTATATGCAGAGCCTGATTGATGAGAGTGTTGGGGCTCTGTTTGCTGCAGTAGTGGAGCAAATACATAAATTTGCTCAAGTAAGTTTTGTGTGTGTGTGTGTGTGTGTGTGTGTGTGTGTATTTGCATGCATGCATCTGTATGTTGTTCTGTGATGAGACAGCATCTCATGTTCTTCATGGTTGTTAATGTCTTTTTTTCTTTTTTTTTTTTTCTTTTCCCCTCTGTGGTTTCACTTAAATGTGTTTGTCAGGCAATCAGCATGTGTGTTTTGAATTGGTGGTTTGTGCCTTTTTCATGGTCTAATTTAATACATTTGTGTGTCCATGTGTCTGTATGCGTTGGTGTAAATTACAGTGCCGTGACAGGGTTGTGTTGCTTTTGTTTTCAGTACTGGCGCAGGTGAGGAGAGCATTCTGCGAAATACTGGTCTGAACTGATGGATTTGGGGGCTGTAGCCCGATTGACCGAACTCCTCTCCCCCCTTCCCACCCCTGTTTATCCCCCCGGAATGCTGGGGGAGGAGGGGTAGGTAGGAGCGGGGCGCTGGAGCTGTCTTCATTAGCCATGAAACTGGTTACCTAAGGCCATGTGCTTGATGCCAACGGCGGAGGTCTCCAACATAAGTGTGGGAAATGCTCACAGAAGATTTTTAGCACGACGCGCTTCACAGTTTGTTTTCATTTGTATATTTATATCTGTATTTACCTGACACATGGGGCTGTTCACTCACTGTACCCATTGTGGCCAAATAAAGAGAAGACTACAAACCCTAAAGGAAAAATTTGTAGGTTTTTTGGGGGCGGGTTGGGTCACTGTGCCAATAGCTGAAGTTTCTGAAATGACTTGTTTAGAGGAGAAAGCGCCATGCCCCATTCATGCCTCCACTGACATTGATTGTGGCTAGCCACAAATAAGAACACAACCCAGGTATGCACTTAAAATCCAGGACACACTCTGAACTGTGGTTCAGTAAATTAACAGAAGTCTCCAGCACCAAAACCATTTTTATTTTTTATCCACTGCAATAATAATAATGGGTTTGTACTGCTGCCTTTCGAATACAAGAAAAATTATCATGAAATTGTGTTTGTATGCGTATGCTTGTGTGTGTCAGAACACATTTTGATCTTAAGGTGTCAGTTGACATGGTATTTAACCTGAAGTTTGGCGGTTGGAAAAACATGGCACTCTGCAGAGCCTGCACAGAGGCCCGCCCAGCGTGTGAGTCGAAGGTGGTGGAGCTGTCATCGTTTCCGGATAAGTAGAGGAAAGCGTGCACTGCCACTTCCTGCCAAAGCATGGCTTGCTTTCTCACCCTGTCAGCCCGCCTGCCACCTCTGACAAGTTCACACCACCCGGGACAAATGAAATTCACTGTATAACTTGTGCGTGTAAACAGTGCAGCTGTGATGTGGGTGCACCCATCTTATCTGCACTGTCATATCTAAGAAAAACCAGCAGCACTTAAATTTAAGTTTGTCAGCTAGATTGTGTGCATAGCAAGGATTCTTCAGTGGTTTCTTTGTCAGTTTGAGATTGTGTTAAAGGTGTGAAGAGGCAGCAATTACCATCTTCCATGTATATATTTTTTGACAGTCTCTGATCAATTTGAAACTTCGATGAGTAGTTGACATTTCAATCCAAACGCAACATCTGAGTGTTTTAATAGCAATCGTTTCATCCAACTGTCAGAGAGCACTGTGGCCTTTGAAAGTGTCATTTTGAAAACCACGCAATAAACCGCTCCAATGCCCTTTGCAAAAAGGGAGTTAGAGCAACTTTATCTGCTGATAATGAGATTAATTAACATTGTTTATTTAAGGATAGTGTGATATTTGGTGAACAGTTTATAATTGGCTTCTCAACACAAGAAGATTCTAAAGATATGTATTATAAATACAGCAACGTCTGTATAACTGAGACCCTTACTGTCAAGCAATGTTCATGTTAGATACAGTCAGCATTCTGCCATTTCAGTGGAAACAGCTCTCTGCGTACGTGACAAAAGTACGTTGGTCTCACGAACATGGCCCAAGCACAAATGACGCACCTTTCATTAAAAAAAACAAAAACAACCCCTTTGCAAAATTTGGACCAAACTGCAGCAATAACACATCCACAACTCCATCAACTTGATTTTCAGTTTCCATTTTCTCGAGTCAGTGCCTCACTGCTTCCCCCGAAGCCCTCACTCACGGTTCTGGTTTTTTATGTTGCGGTGAAAAACGAAACGCCAGCAAAACAGGGTGCAAGAGCAAGAGCAGGGAGAACAGAGTCTTCCAAACCCCCTCCCCCATTACTCCCCTGCAGAGAACCAGGCGAGATACAAGGTGTGAGACATGGACAATGTCACTCAAGCGATGGGCACAGGGGGGCAAGTGGGTATGGATGACTCAGTAGCCCCTTGCAAAGGAAACAACCCCTTCACCCCCAGAGAGCACGAATGAGGTGTGAGAGACGCGGACAATGTCACGCACCGGTGTTTCTGAGTCAGAGACAGCCCCCCCTACCTCTAACTCCAACCCCCACCCCCCAAAATCCTCGTCAGGCAATGATGTCATACCCCAGCTTTGATTTTCCACCTAAACCTCAGAGCTCCTGAAGGAACCCTCTGAATGATGCTTGCCCAGGGGCCAAGGGGGAAGTTAGCACAGCGATGTTCCGTTTCAGGGTCTTCCACGTTATTTATCATTCGATGCAGAGGCAGATGAGTATGGCGGAGAAGCAGAACAATGTTTCCTGGTGTTGTGGAGTGATCAGACTGATTTGGGGATGGGGTGGGGGGTTGGAGGGTAGTCCTTCCGTATAGTGAACAGCATAGGCCATTCTCCTTTGGAGAGCTACTTTTAGAGTGAGTAACCCAGAGGCCCTCAAAGTGCCAGTTTCAACAAACGGCCCTGGACCACAGTCTCCTCTGTGGAGTTGTGGTGATTTGGCACACCAGGTCTGGCATACAGGACAAGGCACCTTTTGTTAGAGGGGTGGCATGCCTCTGTACCCCACTGTGCCTGAACTTTGGAGATAGGCCACATTAATCTGCACACACAGTGGGACTCATAACTGCAGAGCTTGTTTGGACCTGCTTGGCACCACTGGATGGTGGTCAAAGTTTCGTACTTTGAGGAGACGGCGTCTCTGATAAAGGATGCTCCAGGTCAAACCACTCCAGCACCCGCAGTTCCTCGCCTTCGCACGCCCCCAGCCTCACTGACCGCAGCGGGATGTCCGGTGACACACCATGCCCCTGTAAAGTGTGTGGAGGTGGAAATAGATTTGGTGGGGCTGGCTCCATCCCTGCCACTCCTCTTTGTGTGGTTGGGGATGATTGCTGGGACCAAGTGGGTGCCACAACACAGTTGAGAAGATGTTCTATATCAGCAGGGCCTAGGCTATCTCCCATCCCCCCACTATCCCAGGGCATGTGACCCTGGCTAGAGTCCATGGAGAGGGCATTGGCACAATACCAATCATCCTGGCTTTGGGAGTTGTCCTGGGCCTCTGAGGGAGGAAGGCTGGTGAGGACACAGTCAGATTCTGATTGGGCTTGAGAGAGGATAGACAGATGGTCACCCCCAGTATCTTCCTGAGAGTTCCTGCAGAGGACACCCAGTTCCATTGACACCCCATTCTGCAGAGATTGCTACACAACACAGAACCATTCACAATATGATTAAAGCCTAAACACTGCTATTGCAGAACACAGCACAGGGAATGCACAAAAAGACAAACATATGTACACATACACATACATATCATCCTGTATGATACTACACTAAAAGAGACCAAAATTTGAATTAGACAAAAAGGAAAATATGCTGCAACATGCTCCCTTTCACTGGTTAAAATAATAGCCAAATTTTACTTAGCACATTGATTGGCTTTTATTCTTCATTTATAGTCACTTTTGCTGGTTGATGTAAAAATAATTTGAGAACCTGCATTGTACAATATACTGATGAAAAACAATAAAATGTGGCATACATACAAGTATATCACAGAACACATGAAACAAAAAGCACATAGTAACAAAGTATATACAAGAGAGACAACAACTATACTATAGTACACTATACTTTAGTTATAGAGTTAATAAATCTATTTACCATCTGATGCTGGGCAGCCATTTTGCATCAGAATACTTGCTATACTTGAGACAGAGTGGATATGATTCTTTATTTTAGATTAGTTTGACCAATTTTACCTTGACAGCATGTGCAATATCTGGAACTGTGTGTTTGTATGAATGTATGCATATGTTCATGGGTAAGTATGTGTGTGTGAAAAAGATGGATCAGAGTAATATACCAGAGCTTTGGGGAGGAGGGTCTCAGGTGACATGCATCGTTGTGTCAGTAGGTATAGGACTGGGACAGCAGCCATGAATATGAAGAACAATACTCCCATCAGCCAGAAGATTTTCTGCGCTGTGAAATGTACACGCACAGACATGTATCAGTGGACTTCCTTGCCAGAAATATTCATTCCCATATTAGCACTTCCTTTCAGCCTAGGTCACAGCTGTGTTTTTTAATCCTCATTTAAGCCATTGTTTTCAGTACTGCTCCAAATATGGGAGATCCAGGACCTCCTTAAGGAAGAAAAATGTAACTTTGGAGGGGCCCCTGTTTTATTATCTAATTCATGCAAATACTTTTCCACTGTATATTGTTATGATTTGTTACAACTGAGTTTGTTGCTGTGGGTCATCACAGCCTGGTATACAGTGGCGGCATCTCACTTGCAGCTGGGTCAGGAATGAAGATGCAGGTAGGTGAGGAGGTGGGGCTGGAGATGAACCTGGCCACTGCGCAGTACTTCTGCCCTGGCTCAAGCCCTGTGAACACACGGCTGACCATCCTCCTCATGCCACAGTCCTCTTGGGTCTAACAGAGGAGGGGGTCCAACGAGAGAGGAGGTGTTACGATGAGCAGGGAGCTGGAATCAGAGGCAGCAGCCTTGATGCCCAACTAAGGCAACAAAATTGTAATATTCAGAGAGGTACCTCAACAATAAATTACTAAATAAATAACCAGCTGTGTATATTCAACATAATAAACTCCCTCTGCATCCCTCTGGATAAGAATGTCAGCTAAATCCCTGTAACATAAAGTAACATTTTTCAAGGTAGGATTTAGCAAAAACATGTCTACCCAGAATGCACCTCTGTGGAAGAGTAAAATGCTGTGCATGGAGGATGAAATGGAGGTGAAGAGATGTGTGAACAGACAGATGAGACATGGAGCAAAAGAACAGGGTATTACCCAGAGTTTTGATGAGTGCTTTTCACCATATACTGTTATGGTGGTGTTGCAGGGGTCCAGAAACACAGAAACAGGACAGCAGTCCCTGGGAGAACAGGACTTGTTTTGGACAGGTGAGCATGGAAACTTGACAGCCACTGTCAGATTTTTTCCCTGCAGTGAGACAGAAAGGGTGGGGGGGCTGTACACCACTGGGGTGGGGGATGAGATTGGCAGAGAGGGACAACATAAGTTACACGTGCAGCAATCAAATAATGCCCAATGCCCACACACTAGGTTGAGAACAGGCCATTCAACCGGGTTTGTCATTTACTTACAATCATACAAGAAAAACCTTCAGCACAGAAAAGATTCAGCACAGTCACTTCATACATCTACAACTTTTCTTCGTAATTTTTATTCCACGAAGACAGGGATCATGGAGAGGCACTCACTGTCCTTCAAAGGGTCAACCATGCTTGGCTTGGACCACTGCACAGACCCCAGAGTCTCTTCACGCCCCAGCTGTATCCAGTTAAAAAGGTGAAATTCGGTAAACACCTTGGAAATGTCACAGCTGCGAGACTTCACCCGTATGCACCCGGCCACCTTCATCCACTGCTCTCTAGTGGAAACAAAGTTAGGATGTTTAGCTTTCCAGAGTACAGGGAGAGGTGTTGTGGACATTCTTCTATGTCAGCGTGGGCCGAGGCTCACAGTGATAGCGATGCGCAGAAGGGGTCCGTTGTTTGTTATGTCTTCAGTGTCAGGCCTGTTCATTTGCCCTGCTTAAGGCTCACTTCAGCACCCTTTTTCATCTGAATATGCATGTTCAATAATGCTCTATTATGTAGATGTCTTTGTGTAACCATAGACTACCCATATCTCTCCAGGTAAAAATTTATCATCAGGGGGCGCCCCTGGTAGAGGTGTGGTATACACTGTGTGGATTTATTTTGCCACGACAATTTTGGTGCCATGACCTGGATCACAACAGACTTCAGTGGAAGTCTGCGACGTCCCTCCAAATCCAAATTACCAGGCACTGCCATGGTAAATAAGAGGTAAAGGGCCTTTTGAAACCCCTAGCTGTGACTGCTGTTTGGAGTGGTGGGATCACCACATGGGTGCAAATGGAACTAAGCAGGATGTTGGGGCGGGCTTTCTCATAATACCATGTGCTAGTTCTGAACTGTGAAGATCACAATTCCATGAGACTAAATTTACATGGATGGTTAGGCTACCAATCTGCAAAGTGCTTCAGCTAATCAGCATCAGCAACAAAACCAGTAATGTCATGTTTTTGACAAAGTTAGACATGTTCTGTAAATACACCAAGTCTATAGACATTTCAAAGCATTCCCATTAAACAACATTTGGTGTCTGTTTTTTCTTTTCTTTTTTTTTTGTTGTGTAAATTAATCATGGTTACGTTGTGCTGAAAGGTGCGTATGACCCAAAACTGGAAATTCCTCTGCAGAATGTTGATTGTGCAGTTGAGGTGTAAAAAGACCACGAATGCACTGAACATGTCTGAAGGTCATGCTTAGCAGTGCATTAAATATTTGGCTTCAATTCTTTAAATAATAAAGACAGTAAACGTGATTTTGAAACTGCCAGAATGGGAAAAAACCCAAATGCCAGAGGACTGCAATAATCACCAGTGATTCATCACTATGATTAAATCTTTCTGAGGTTTTCTGCAAAACCACAACCATTCATATCTCAGGCTCTCCTTCAGCCAGATCTCACTCAGTCCAACAGCTGCTGTTTGTTCACCCAACGTTTGCTATCTTTCTCCTTCTTTCTCTCTCTCTTGCCCTCTCTTTCTCTCTGTTTTTTCTGCATTCCAGATTGTAATGAATAATAATCAATTGTACTTATATAGTACCGTTCCCTAGATCTCAAAGCTCAGTGATTATTATGGCAATTCGAAGAGGGAGATAATTAAAGGAGCCAGGTTGGGGATTTTGGCGTGGACACCAGGGAAACCCCCACTCTTTATCATAGGAACCAAAGACCATAGTGTGCCAGGGCCATGGCTTAATGCCTTGTTCAGTCTTCTCAGTTGCTATGGACTATTTTGAGCTTTTGAAAGTTTCTGCTGTGAACAGATCAAGTCTGAAATCATGAACACACACACACAAACTCACCCTTGTGTCTTTTTCAGTACAGTGAAGGTAGTATTGGAGGTGTGAACAGGGCAATCCCATTGCAAAAGACCTGCCAAATCATTCCAGGTCACCGTGGTATTACAGACAAGCACTGCACACCCTGAAACGACACAAAACCAAGTGAGCCCACTCAACGGGAGGTGAGACCTGGTCCTGGGAAGCTACAGGCTTTGGTCTTCACCTTAAAATCAGAAATCAGTTCAGACCAAGAAATGTTACCTGTTTAATCAGCTGTAATTAATCAAATGCTAGTTAAGTGCTGAGAAACAACAAAAAGCCCCTGGCTCACACTGACTCAACACAGGGATGTGCTCTACTGCCATGCACACTACAAAACACTACACTAAAGCCCTATAGTAATAAACAAATGCATCACACAATCAGCCCTACCACAATACACAAACGCATGGAAAAGCTGCATTCACGCAACAGTGTTATACATTTAGCAGACACACGTTAATCAAAGACATTTACATTAAGTGTGCTTAAAACGGCTGGAAACCTGGCAACGTCACGTCAGTGAGCCTGCTGTTAAATCAATGGCGTTGTAGAGATAGTATAGTATGAACATGTGGAAGTAAAGGTTTTTTTTACTCACCTGGAGAAAACAGAGTGACAGTAGCACAAACCACAGTAAGGCACCATGGGGCACAGGTCATTGCTCCCTGGGTTACCGTGTCAATGGTATGACAGTATGAATCTTGCTGGAAGGTAGACAGAATGATCACAAAGAGAATTTATATGATCTATATCATTTCCCCCCCCCAACTTTGACCATAAAATCAATTATTACCTATTCATCTTCAGAAACTTCCAAACATATGTCTGGTTACAATGTTCAAAGTATTTCACACACTGAGAAACTGAACAGACTGAACAGAATAGAACAGATAGAATAGGTCTATTCAGAAACTTCCTTTCTTGATATACTGACTATGAAAGTGAGAAAGGGAGAGAACTGAGCATGTGAACATGATATAAGACAGATATAGAGATAGAGGGTACAGAATCATACTTAAATGTGTTCCAACCAGGAAAATGGACAGCCAGAGGTTATATAGCCGCTGCAGCCACACAGACAGATTTTCAGATAAGAGTGAATAAGAATGAGAGAGAGTGAGAGTTTGTGTGTGAGAGAGAGAGAGAGAGAGAGAGAGAGAGAGAGAGACCGTGACAGAGTTTTAGAGAGAGGAAACTGTAGGACAGGAAACTTGAGAGCACGAGAGAATGTGGTGTGATTGAAACTTAAGTGGGGTTATTGTTCATCTGTGTTTAGAGCTGGGAACAAGGAGATAAAGGAAAGAGAAATCAGCCCTGAATCATAAAATGGGAAATGTGTGTATGTATGTACACATGTTAAGCTTTTCCAGTTCTTTCCTGTTGTTTACTGCTAATAAAAGCATTTTTTAGTCATCATACTGTCTTTTCTCAAAATGTGTCATTTTTACTTACTCAATATGCCTTTTTCCATTTATTTATGTTAGTTTTATATTGACCAAGAGATAAAGAGGTGCAATAATTACTGTCTCTGTTTTGGCAAAATCTAGATGGGTAATTTCCCATACATTTGAGCATAACACATAGCTCTTATATGTGTGTGTTTTTGACAGTGAATTTGTGTTTATATTTATCATTTTGGAGTTGATTGTAGATGGTATTGTGAGCATGTGGTAAATGTACAATCTCAAATCTATGACTAAGATAACACCACAGTGCCCTCTGCTGGACTGATGTATAAAATGTGCATTTTACAACCAGATTTGAAGAAAAAACAGCAACATACTATATCCACACTTTTATAGACAGATAAAGGTGATCTTTCATCTTTCTACAACTGAATAAATGGTAAGGATATTAAAAGGTTTATAAAACAAACACAAATTAATCTTAGGTGGGAACACTATCCACAAGAAAGGACCAGCCAGTGATCCCTCCTTCTTTTGTTTCCAGACTGGAAGGACAGTATAAAAAAAGACTAATCGTTAAAAAAAAAGCAAGCAAAGATTTGTAGCTAGTTTCACTGCTTTTACTGACAAAAGCAGAATGAAGATTCTGAAAAGCTCACATGTAAACATGGACCACATTTACCTCCAGAGTGCCAGAACTGGACATCCCATGACAGCCACCAGACTAAATGCTATAAAAAGAATGACCTTTTTTCCACTTTAAAAGCATTATCTACATTATCTTGCAAATGTGCCCACAGTATACATGTAATAATGTATTTCTGCATCTCACCATAAGGAGATCAGCCTGGTCTGTTTTTATGGGGTCAGAGAATAATTTGCCAGTTATTTCTGCTAATCTGTATCACCACTTTTCCTTTTTTTAAATTACCGTACCAGGAATTTTCCCTCACACTGTGAGACAATGTTGATAAGTACAGCAATACAATCAATTAATCATAAAACAGTGATCTGTGTTTCTCCTGGTCTTCAAAGTCTCTTGTTCATATGTGTTTGTGACAATCATTCACACAGAGTCCATTTACATTCAATATTTTTTTCTCATTTTATTTCAGATTTCCTTTAAATAATATGAATCTGAGCACAGCTTTGCTGAGGCTGGTCTTTGCCATTCGTTTCCAACACTAATACAGTAAGTGCTTTATGGGAGAATGAGGAAGGGCACTGGGAGACGAATGCCTCAGGTTTGTGTCTGTTTGTACACCAGGCTTCCCACGGAAATGAGGATGCGGGGGGAGAGAGTGAGCCCGAATGAGTGCAGGGGCCTCCGATCTCTTCTAAAGCACACTGCGCAGAAACACTTTGAGGGCCACAGTGTACTGCAGGTAATTCCACACGCCACATCCCCCTGACCTCGCAAATGCTTGCCCCTCTCATGGGCCAGGGGGTGGAGCTAATACAGTGATGTAGCATGTCGCTGAAGCCAAAACCTCCAGACGCTGCAGCTCTCCAGGAGTGGAGCTGAACAACCCTTAGAGCTGGACCAAGAGGGAACGTTTTACAGCAGTGTTACTGAGCACTGAACCACAGAGGGCCGTGTGTGTGCAGGTTTTTATTCCAACCAATTATTGCTTCTTCCTTATTTGGTTCAATTACTCATCCAGCCTTGTGCATACGAGTATTTCTGTGCAGTTTTTCAAGGCTACAGTGCAGAGAATACAGGCAACAATAAAAGTAACTCATTTAACTTTACATGCATTATGTGCAAAACAGCCTAAGTACCTTAGCAAATAATGGAACGGATTATGTAAGAATGAGAGGAATCTGGGCTAAAAACCAGCAAACACAAGGCCTTCCAAGGCATTGAGCTGGAGACCACTGGTGTTGGGATTTTAGGGGGGCACTGTTTAGTAGATTCCACAGATGTCAGAACTTTAAGGGGACAGTGGAGTATAGCAAACCAAGATGGGGCTTAAAGTACAGTCCAGTCATAAAGGTACAGTGCAGTCCAGTAACAAGAGAGAGAAGCTGTAATGTTTAAAGTATGGCCAAATGATGTGGAATGTTTCTGGGTGCAGTAAAAAGATGTGGGAAGTTTTAGGGCACATGTTTTGAGATGCAGTCTGGTTGATTCATTGATTTGAGATGGTTAGTAATAAAGTGCTACGCACTGAACTATGATGTTTGGGGGTGCAATGATGAGGGACTTTCTGCTGGCAGTCCAGATCAGTAATATGAAATTATGCATATCCTGGATTTAAGGTCAGAGGGAGGGTCAGGACATGGGCAAGAGAGTTCCAAACAGATAGAAGCTTAAATAATTTCAATATTTTTAACTTCATCTGTGCTGCATTTTTCCAGCATAGATTTTTTTGACCATTTAGTCTTTCCAAGATCATCCAGTTCAAAAGACAGACAGCAATTTACTTTCAAAATTATACCTTCCAAATTACATTCTGAAGTACTGATGGGTGAATAATGTATCATGACCCCAAAAATGGGTGGAGGTACAATGGATTGTCAGTCACCGACTTATTTCAACCAATGAAAAGATTGCACGCTTCACGACACAACAAAAGGATTGGTTCAAAACAGTGACTCACGGGAAACAGATTGCAGATCCACCCATTTTTCACACCACAGCAGTAAACCAGGTATACCTTTAATGAGATTTCTCTGAAGCAGCGACATTTGCTTGTTGTTCAATGTTTAAAATTGGCAGCACAGACATTGAAAATGTTGCAGTTGGTTAGAAACTGAGAGGGAGCAGAGCTCGATGCAGGGGTTTTGCAAAGTTCATGCACTGGCATATATTTATACATAGATATACAAGCTTCTCATAAATATCTTTTGATTGATGTGAACATTATCCCCCACATGCATAGGTATACAATTTGATAATTGCCTTTTTTTGTTGTTTGCCATTTCATTTTTGGGGGTGGGGGGTGGTTTGGGTCTGTAAAAACTTCAGGTATACATGACAATGGGACACAAACTCTTGGGAAACCATAGCAGCCAGGCCTCATCAACCAGGGTCATCCTTCCACCAGGGGGAGACAAAACACACAGATGGCAGGCCTCCAAGAGCATCAAGCAAAGTCTTAAAAACTCTGTACAGTAGTCAGTCCAAGGAGAATAAAAATTCTAGTAACAAAATATACATTTAACTTTCCATTTCCTTGTATCATACACATACATACATAGATACCTGTACATAGAAAAGACATTGCCCAACTTCAATCCCTCACCCTTTTCCATGTACACAGTTCATGAGACAAGACACACAAACTTCATGAGTAGCATATGTACACGTGCACACGCACAAACACACACAACCCCCCAAACACACCCACACACACACACACACACACACAATACTTGAACAGCTAGTGTGAGCGGAGAAGGAATGTTCTGTACAATATAGATAAAGCAAACCGAATGCTGGGACTGATCTCTCATGCAGTTGCTCTCATGTCACACCAGCTGTTCTCTCTCTCTGTCTCTCTCTCTCTGACACACACACACACACACATGCGCACTGAGACACACATGCATGTACACGCAAGGAATATAAAAGAACATGTTGAATACCACTGGCTCTTGGATAAAGAGCCGCAGGCCAGGAGAGCACCCGTTCTAATTGTAAATCTTTTTTTGATTTTTTTTTATTATGATGTATTATTATAATTATTTGGAACATATTCTAAAATGAGTAGTCTTTATAAAAATATTTTTTTTAATTCCATTTAATTGAAAATAATCGCTCAGGGCAATCGGCTGAATACATCTCAGGATTCATGCACTCAAGTAAATTGGAGGCTACCATGACATACAAAGGCATGCAACCTTTGTGGAGTTCAGTCATCTGAGAGAGGAGGCACAGTGACACTGTAAACGGGCCTGCTTGCTTCAGTGGCACTGATCTCAGATCAGCGTGAGCCACAGATAAGTACTTGCAAAGGGGAGCAGCTTGCTCAGCTTGAAATGAGCAGCAATTGTGAGCTAATGTTAACATTACCCCTCCCCAGTGCCCTCCTCGGCCCCCCACGTCTCACCCATTTCTAGTAAACTAGATCTGTTAACCACTGATTTCCATACGAGAGCAGTTATAGATCAGTGATTTGAGCGATACAGAGATCATCGCGCGCGCACACACACACACACGCACACACACACACGCACACACACACACACACACACACACACACACACCTCTGAAGTGCCTCTTACAGGAGGCACAGGATCCTGCCTTGCAGGCTGCAGCACACACATCATTTACACAGAGGACAAACATCTGATCCGACCCGCATCGTAATAATCATTACAGCAATATCACTAGTATTAACAACAATAAGAATAATGATAACAGTAATACAGATTAACCCAATTAATATCCCCCTGTTTGGTACCACAAAACCCTTGTTTCATGTTTGTTTTTGTTTTAATCCGCTTGCTATATCATTTATGTTTCTCATGCTTCTGTGGCAGATAGAGACACAGGAAACTGCTCAATGAAACCTTTGGGACCATTATGAGGGCTATGTAGCAGAGATGACCTCTTCAAAATATACAACCTAATAAATATATTTTTTTTTCATTTCTTTTGCATTGTTATAGAACTGGTTGTTTTGGTTGATCACAAGCTGTCAAGCAACTGTTTTCTTTTGCAAGTGTTCCACTCCACCCTTGTTTCAGTAGTACATGAAATAACTAGCCAGCTAGCCACCTTTTTAGTGGATGTGAAGTTTCTTAGCTTTGCAGAGACTTTTTGCATTTCAGTGATTCTGGATTGATACAGTGGAATTGTTTTTGTCCAGCTATACAGCTAACTGGTTGACTAACATTGCTTTTGCAAATATAACACTTTTTACATATAGTATTTAACAACGTCATATCAATATCGTTAGGTCTCATTGTTTTGCTTAATTAGATTACATATGCACTTTTTCACAGGAAGTTGTATTTACTGGAGAGCTTTGCTACAAGCTAGAAAGCCACAAAAAATCTCCTTCATAAAAATATCAGATGGTACTGTACAGGATCAGTGTAAGATTACAGTAAAAGATGTAGAAAATGGAGTATTGGTAATTCACTTTCTTTATTTGATAAAGTGATAAAACCGTAAAATATTGAATATTATAATATCACACTTCTTTCACTGAACTTCTTCTTGTGTGATCCCAAAGGAAAAAAAAAACAGTTAACTCAGTCAATAATAATAATATTAATAATAATAATCCAAACCCACTTTTAATGTCCCCCAATCTTTAGCTGCACGGCAGTGGGGATATGAAGCAGGTTACACTGTATTTACATAGGGCTAACAGAAGTGCTATTACAGGGCTTGTCCAGCAGAGGGCAGCATCTATGTCTGGGCCTCAGGGAGTGGTAGGCTGGGCTCAGGGGGTGTCGGGGGTGGGGCCATGTTCTTAGGGCTGCGGCAAAGCAGCCCACGGGCTGCGTCCCCGTTCAGGTTCTTGTAGGGGTGGTGGGGGTTCCTCCGGGGGGGTCCTCGCAGGCACACGGAGGGAAAGCTCAGCCCTGCTAGACAGCACCCAGGACAGGAAATGACCTCATCCTGCTCCAGGCTGGCACTGCCAGAGTTTGGGAGAGGGAACGGTCCAGACACACCAGCGGGGGCGTGGTACCCGTTGCCTCCCCAGGCCAGTGGCCTGCTGACCACAACGGTGCTGTTGTTGTTGTCCAGGTGGGGGAGTGGGGGCAGGGACGGTGGGCCATTGGAGATGGGCGGGCCCCACCCATTGGGCATTGCAGCGGAGGTAGAGGCAACAGGGGGTTGCTTCTTTACCGGTGCAGGTACAGTGCCATCTAGTGTGTCGGGGGAGCTGGTGCAGTCCATGGGCTCTCCCAGGCACAGGCTCTCCCGCTCCTCCTCCTCCTCCTCCAGCCTCTCCAGGGACACCATCTCCAGCTCCAGGGGGAACCCCGAGTCATCGTCAGTGTGCTCCTTGGCCTCCTTCACCTCCTCCTTCACCTCCTCATCATCCTCCACGCTCTCAGCGTCCGTGTCTGGCAAGGAGCCCATGGGACCTTGGGCACCCTCGCCCCGCAGGCCAGCTGCCAACAGCGGGATTCTGCTGAGCTCTGGGGTGCAGGGGAGAGACTGGCAGCGGCGGTGGATGCCGCCACGTGGGGGGTCGCTCTCTGAGGGGGAGGCGCAGGGGTCTGGGGGTGGGGGCAACGTGAATGTCAGGGAGATGACGGACTTGCTGGGTGTGTCAAACAGCTTGATCTTGCCCCCATTCAGGTCATCCCGCAGGGAGAAGGGATTGACTCGTGCAGGCGTTCCTAGCAGAGAGGGCGTGGTTGGGGGCAGCATGTCCGACTTGCTACGGGACAGCCGCTGGTCTCCAGGGAGACACAGGGACCGCCTTCGATGAGGGCTGTTGTCAAGGGCAACAGGAACTGCAAGAAAGTAAGGCAGGGAAAAACTGAATGAGGAGGCAGAACTGTTACTGGATCAGCTCAACACACAAGCTTATATTGTACAAACACAAACAGCTCTGCAGGAGGCTGTCAGAGACACCTTTCAAGGATGTGAGGGTCATCCACTGCAGATAATGTCCTAAACCAGCTCCTCTGGGGACATGCCACTTTGAAAGCCAGACTGGCTGCTGCTTCATGTCCAGCTATTGACCCCTGAAGGTTTCCTTTCCTAGACACTGTCCTGTATTATCACACAGTACCAGTGTGTGGTGTCGAGTAATTTGAGTACCCCTCCCCCACTCGACGATGACTAAGATCCTTTTCCCTGGTACTGGCATTCACCTGCTCCTCTCTCACCCTGAGTGACAGGTTCCTTCCTCTCCTCGCTCTCTCGCTCTCTCTCTTTCATCTCCAGTTCCATCACAATCTCTGAGAAGGATGGTCGCTGCTCTGCACGCATCTGGGAAAAAAAGAGAGAGAATGACTGATTGAACATGAAAAGAGGAACGGAGGGAGAGTGAGTGTATGAAACAAAGGAAATGGACATTCATGGGTGGGGAAATGTGTTGAAAAAGGAACAAAATGTGTGTGTGTGTGTGTGTGTGTGTGTGTGTGTGTGTGTCTATACATGCGCACACAGGTGTACATATGCAACTGTGTGTGTGTGTGTGTGGTACTCACATTGCAGCAGGTGACAGCCAGGTCCAAGAAAGAGGGAGGGCAGTCACCAATCATGTGCTGGAAGGCCTCCACATCCAACCCAAAGTCCTGCAGGGGGAGAAAACCATACCTGGGTCACCACCACACAAATCAGCTCACACCCAACATCATTCAGCAGCATTCGTTTCACACTGTAAACTCCAAACACCCGAAACCCCATACACCCGTAGACATCTCCCCCAAGATAGGTGCCATGAAATGCTCCAAAGCCTTCAGAGGCAATTTTTGTCAAGAAATGATACTCATTGTCAAAAAAAAAAAACCTTTTTTTCTTCCTCAAGAAAATAAGACCCAATCTCCTGCCAAATGGCTATGGTTCTTATAAATGGTTGTTTTGTTTTCCATGCATCTTAGTAGAAATGAAGAAGTGGCATAGAAATCTTATTTGAAAATACAGCAGGTTTATATTCAATTATCTTCATGAACAAAGATGACTGAGGGCACCTGAAATTGACAACCCTAAAGCAAATTATGAGGGGGGTACTAAAAATTAGTTGTGAGAGGGTTGTCAAGTCAGGCGTTCTGAGGCTAGCTACTGTTCTGACCAGATTGGTGGTGGAGAATCAATTTCGCTTAAATTCAGTCAATTCAAGAAATAAAATAAAATTCAATTAATCAGTTACTTCATTCTCATATAACATGGACTCTTTAGCTGCTGATGAAAAGAATCTTGATTCCTTTCCTAAACTGAGCTGAATGCTCACTTCAGGATCTGACCCATTCTGCACCACAAAAGAGAGATACATTAATGGAAATGCACTCTTGCTAAAAAGAGGAAGACCACAGGGTGCAGTACCTAAGAGTCACCAGCAAGGAGAGTTGACACCCTAGAGCTGCTATGCAGGGCTGCAGTACCAAACATACTGACTAAAGTCTTGTGTAGACATGGAAACAAGTGCTACAGGCCACACCCTCTTCAAAATTCTGTTGTCCATTACAATCACACATCAATGGCAAGTTGTTGACTTAGACAAAGAGTGCTGTGCAGGATCAAACACGTACAGGTGTACAGTAAGTCTAAAGGGAAAGGTAAGGTGGCCTAACTTCTAAATAACATGATAGGTAATTTACATATGGATTTCTCACATTCACATGTACGTATATTAAAAGGTCATCTCGCTCAATGACGACAATGTCTACCACCTCTGCACACGCAAAAAGACTTGTACATTTGGGTGCACTCACATGCAAACATATACATGAATGCAAACAAGAAAAAAAAAACCTAAATCTCTCTCTAATGCTCACACACATGTGTATACACACACACACACACACACACACACACACACACACACACACAGCGGCTGTATCATCACTGCGCATGAGATGAAAGCGAGGGCGAGCCTGAGCTCATAAACAGTTCCCACAGGTATGCGCTGTGCTCTGTGCATTTGTGCTGTCATGCTTTACCTGATATCTCACCCATGATGACAGGGCCGAACTGTTTTACAGGCTAGATAAGGTACTGAGGAATGTAACTGTTAATGGAGACATCAGAAGACAACAGGCAAATTTTACTCTGTGCTTCTGCTAGGAGAGCAGGAGTAAAACCGTAAGATTAAAACTTCCAAGTAAAGAATTCTTACTTTTTTTCATGAATCAGCCAGAATAGAAAATGTTGTAAAATAGTTGAATGCCAATTTTTCAATTGTAAGAGTCGTCTATGTATGAAAAGGTAAAGCAACATTTTACAAGCTTTCACACGTGTCTCAATGCCATAGGCTCGCTCCCTTGAGCAAGAGGGCACTAAATTAAGAATCACTGAAAAGGTCCCTGCACTTTAGAAATACGAGTGCAACAACATCAGGAGTATGGGCCTGTGAGTGAGGGGGCTGCATCCGGAGGACCCTGGGTGACCACATGACATTTTGGCTGCAGATAAACCGCCGTTAGTTTCCCCTTCATTCCACGCTCTAGGTTTATGACCATCATATATCACCGACCCTAGTCTTCCATAGAAGCTCATTGCAGTCTCCATTTAATCACACTTCAAACCGCCCATTTTCCCCATCAGAGCAAAGACAGACTGCAGTCACAGTAAGTGAGCACCGAAGCTTTTTATGATGCAGAATTGAGTGTTATGCGGTTACGAGAACATTGAATATTCATTCATGTGGAACATGGAATTACAGAACACACGGAGCAGTGAGGTGGAACACTTAGGCATTCTATACCCGCTGGTCCAGGTCTTGGAGGTTCAACAGGTGGTTCTACAATTCTCCTCTTGTCTACTGACAAATGGCAACTGTAGATCTGTGTCTGAATCTCTTAAGCAGCCCCTTAGCATTTCAATGGGCATGTTGACATGGGAATGGAACCATATTCGAGGTTTGGAGCCATACATGACTCACGAGGTGGGGGTTGATTTGGTGCATCAATAACCCCAGTAGGCATGACAACATTTCAGGCTTTACGCCAAGTGTTTGCCCAAGAGCCTTATCGACATACATGGCTTATAAAATCGCAGTCTTTCACTAGTTCCTTTGAGTGTCATGAAACTTTATAACACCAACTATCAGTGGCTTCATTCTGAGTGGTCCCCAACTTTGTAAATCATAGCGAGTGTCACTCCCTATTGAAGCAAGGGGAAGTGCCTCAGACAAAATCCACCTGAAGCTACATACAGGTTCAAGCATTTATTCACTCAAAACTAGCTAAGCCTTTCTGTAAGCAATTAATACCCAGCTTATTGTTATGGTAACTGATACATATTTTGTTTGTTGCTTGGGGCCTTTCAAGTTATAAATCAATAAAATATTCATTGTGAAATGAGAGTGATTAAGGACATAATTTAACAAGCTGAACAGGCTTTGGCACAGTACCTTGAAAAGACAGACAGCCCTCCCAAAGACAAAGCGCAGGTGTGTGAAAATTCATTTCAGCTCTGCTCCAGGCACAGTCCAGCTGTGCTTACCTAATGTTCCTGTAAGAAGAATTTTCACCAACGGCAGTTTTTTAATCTGCTATATCTGACATCACAGCATGGCAGACACCCTGATATTCTGCACCACTGCAGCAAAACTGCACATCCAACTGCAGGGACCCACGGTTTCAGCCCTTAGCTGACCGTGCAGAATCACAGGAGCTGGATCTTCAGAATCGGCCAAGACTGAGGCACCTTGTGTTAATACTGTATCTAAACACTGCATGCAGATTCATTTATAAGCAGTGCGAGGCATGGAGGTGGGAATGAAATGCTTTTACAAAAAAAAAAAAAAAAAAAAACTGGCTTCTTGTCACCTAGAAGTAAGATTACATTTCTGCACTTGTGGACTCAGAAGATTTGCATCCACTTGCACAAATTTAGCATCACTGGCTGACCTACATTTGAGGTCCCATGCACAGAGGTAATTTAAGGACACTACACCATCACATACTTGGCATTTTCAACACTGGTGTCCATGAGCTCTGAGAACTTCTGACTTCAACATCAGAGCATTTTTCCAAGCATGTCTCAATATGACCAACATCGCCACCTGGCTTCAATCCCTCATTCTAAGATCATGAAATGCCAAGTTTCTAGAGGCAACTCAGTTCAATGAGTTTTTTTTTTTCCTCAAAACCTTAAAAAGCTTGCAATATGGTCTACACCACGTAATTCTGGTGAAAGCAATTAAATGTCAGAAGTAGAAAAGCAATTCAGGTTTACATAACCAAGGCCCCCACCCTGTTGCATTATAATTCATAGAAAACATCGTGCCAATATGAGAAGCCTATCTTGAGATGTGTAGATTAATATTTGCTGAGGCAAAGGAGGGAAAGGTGTACACTAGTGTACAATTTGACACAGGTGATTGAGTGAATTGAAAAGAGCCCTAGGTGAGGTACTTCTGTTAATTATTACAATGGGAGACACCGCAAAGATAAGAACAGCAGAGATAAAAAAAAAAAAACATGTAGACTTTCTATATGAAGTTGACAAATTTTTAATAATTGCACACATAACATGCTAGTGCATAGTTAACTTGCTAACTCCAAGAAGTTGTCGAGTCGCCTCATACAGCCCTTTTCAGTTTGTTTCTGGCGAGACTGAATTCTGGCTCCCAACACACTTGCAGTTATACAGCTCATAAATTTTTATTTTTTTTTAAACTTGTAAAACATTTTTGCGATTAGAAGCAAGGACATCCATCAGTATATCAAGATCTCTTTCCTCTGAACGGCAAGCAAACAGACAGATTGGAAACCCCAAGCTTATCGATTTCCTCCCGATCTAGAGCAAGGATCGTATGATTAGTTTTAAAAAAAAATAAAATCGCACAGCTCACAGATGTACACGTAGCTACACGTGCAACAGAATCCCTGTTCAATCAATGTAGCCATCACCACCACTGATTAGCGTGATGTTACATAAGTATCTCATTGCACTTACATCAGAGCAGAAAAGTCTTCACTGGGCACACTAAGCTGTCGTTTGTGTATCAAGGGCACAGTGCAAAGAGTAAACGGATCTTTGGCACCGAGACGGCTCCTCTGGGTTCTGTAACATGCTCGATCATTTACAATCATTGTTTAATCAGCAGGTCACATTTGATGGTCAAACCTTAAAGCCACCGGCTCCTTGCATATAAAACCTGGCCTCAGGGACTGATATTTTTACAGTGCCATGGTGTCTTCCAAGTTCCACAGCTGCTAAATGTGACGCACCAGGAGCTACTTGGATAAGTCCCCTTCATTATTATTGCGCTCTGCTAAGGAAATTCCTTACATAGCTCATACAAGACAAGTGGAAAGAAGCACATTACACCCACGAAAAAGGACAGAACACAGAGACTGGAATAAGTCAGATGCTCTTGATCCAGCACCTGCCACAGACATGTAAGCTATTCATCTCCATCACAATGAAATAGGAGCTCTTACTTCTGAGTGGAAACTCAGATAGAGACAAACATACACAGAGAAAGAGAAGGCGAGAGAGGGAGAGAAAGCAAGAGATGGAAAAGGAGGAAAATAAAGAGACAAAGAAACAAGACAGACACAGAAGAGGGACAGAGGGAGAGTGAAAGGAGGAACAGACAGAGAGTAATATTGAGAGAGAGGGAGAGTAACCACTGAGGCAACACAACCAACACAATCAGAGAACAATTAATGAAAGAGGTGACAATCTTTCACAACCACACCTGTGTGTACCCATGTGTGTGTGAGACAGATAAAAATAAAAAAGAGGGAATATATTCAAATTATTTATGCTGTTATCAATTGCCGTGTTTTTAATTAATTCATTATTTTGAAATAACTCATGTCAATAAAGGATTTATAGTTATATTCACACATATGCACATTTAAATGTGAAAAGGTCAACTATACACACTACCCAGACATTGCATCTTTAAATGAAATAGGATCTATTACAAATTTGCATACTCAAACACTGTTTAGGGTATAGAATTTCATATCAATTCATTTGAATTGAATGTGGAGGCACGTGGTGGACAGAGACAGAAGTCTCTTTTTTTATCATTATGGTCAGTGCATTTCATCTTTTTTTAACAGATCCAAGTACATGTTTTCTATTCCCAACATGCTTTGTGAATTTACACTGGAACACTCCTGAATAGAGCTCTCTCCTGCCGTCTGCTCTGTAACCATTGGTTTTGATGCACCTGGTGGGTAAAGGTTCGAGGTTGGGGTTTCTGTACCTCAGTGCGGGGGAGAAAGTCTGGGTCGGCCTGTATCCGAGCGATGATCTCACACAAGATGATGCCATAGGCAAAAACATCCACCTGGAAAAGAGAGGCCAAAACATTCTGTTCAATCCGATTCAACTGTACTTGTACAGCAAATTTGACAAAGGACATTGAAACGCAGCAGCTTTACATGTAAAGCTTTACACCCTGGGCCCACAAACCCCCCTTCACACCCTCAGAGAAAGCCCACTGTGACAGTGGCACGAGAGAGGCGTTGCCCGTCACGCACAGCTTCAGGGACGTTCCCTTGGGAACAGAGGGGCCCTACGCTCTCTGCTCGCCAGCTGCCAAACGCAGGGCACACCACCGCAGCCGGGAGTGTCACACGTGGCGCGTGCTGAACCGCCCATTACAATGACCAAAGGTCAACAGAGCAACCTCAGCACAGCTGCAGCATGACCTCTCTAGCTACCATATGTTTAAAAAAATGTAATCAAGAAATATTAACCCTGAACATATTGTGCCTCATTTATCAAGCTTATGCATATAAATTTGCATGTTATTTTCTGTGCTATACAACATAAAATGTAAATTTAAAGTAAAGGATAAGATTGCACATACCATGTATTTATGTTGGAGAAGCCATGTGTGAACACTTGATAATTAGCTGAGAACTTTTTTCAATGTTAGATTGATGTTAGACTTTTTATGTCAGATCTGTAATATCTGTAAAAACTTACATCACCACATACTGGGATGAAAAAAAGAAAGCTGCTGATCAGTTTTTATTTCTGACAAAACACCAAACAAACACAGCCAGAGTCTGGAGGACATGCATCTCGACGCATCTCGCTGTCAACCAGTCTTCCGAAAAACCATTCCATATCCAGTTGTGTCATTGTACAAACCTTCATATTTTCATAAGCTAGATGGCATGTGGGAAAACGTTTCAGAAATAAGTCTGAAAAATGTGCTTTTACAGCCAAGATACTCATACTTTCACTGACGACTTAGATCAACTTTAGAACTTGGATCCTTCTGCAAAACCACTTTCAAACCACAAGATACGATATGGCTGCTGAAGACTGTCAGGACGAGTTAAGTGGGCCATTGACTCTCACTCTCCTTCCATGTTCAGCAGCTCCAGCTCCTCCTCTTCCTGTCTCAGTCTTATCTGAATTCTGCCTCTTCCTGTTTTCAGTATCACTGGAACCTTGCCTACCACAGCTAACTCTGTCCTGACCCTGTGCTCTGCACCCCAGCCCACAGCTGGACCCCAAAACAACAAAAATAAATAAATAAATGTCCACCACCAACCATACCTTTTCATTGTAAAGTTCTCCTCTCAGCACTTCTGGGGCCATCCAATAAGGGGAGCCCACAACAGCCAGGGGCTGTTTGTCCATTCCCTCACTGCGGATTACGGAAAAAAGAACAATAACACAACAGAAACATTACAACATCTGAGTGCGGCTCATTCACCACAGCGAGTACAGACAAAACAGCACTGCATCAGACAACAACACACTTCAACACATTTATCTCTTATTTCATTTTAACCAAGGTGGCTGCAGGGAAGAATAGCACTGAACAAAACATTTAAAACACTGGGACAAGTGTATGCTGATTATCGTTCCACCAGCAATAATTAATGGCACATACCATGCTGGGGGTCCATATAGAAGGAAATGGGTTTTCAAACCCTTCCAGAAGAATATCAATTACATGTTCCTGAACAGTGGCCATAATCAGATCTCACTGATCTGGATCTGGAGAGTGAACATGCCAAAGCCGAAAAGAAATGGGCTGGAATTTGACAGAAGCAAGGTAAGCAGCTGCGTGCGTTGCATATAGAGCAAGCGGCACACAAAACTTGGTGGCAGGTAACTACCTCCATTACATACACAGGGGTTTGGCTGTTTCATCCACATACAATAAAGTTGTGTCATTACATAAACAGGTCAAAAAACAGGAGAGGGACAAGAAGTGATGGAAGGAGAATGAGGCAGAGGAAAAAAAAAAAAAGGTACGGAACACAGTCAGACAGAATTATGGCTCTCACTGTAAACACCATTTGGGGAAGGGAGTGAAAAGTGGCCGCTGAGCCAGGCACTGTGGAATAGTTTGTCCTTATATGGAGAGCTTTCATAAAAACCCCGCTCCATCTCCTCCCTGCCCCCCCCACTTCTCCCTGTCCCAAAAAACATAGTTCAGCACACAGCACCCACTGCACGCTCGGAACAGCCAGCGGACAACGTATGCGTGTTCTGCACACATGTACGGTACGTGCAGACACTCACAGCAGAAACATGCACCTGCGTCACATGTGCACAAATGTGAGCTCTCGTATGAGCAAACGATGCTTGCACACTCAAAGATGTGCACAAAGACACACAGGGGCATCACGGAGACTCACACACATGCACACACAGAGGCACACAACAGGCAAGCTCCCAGGCATACTGCTTACTCAGGTGTGTGTGCGTGGGGGGGTGGGAGACCTTGAACAGGCCACACAGAGCCGCGGTCATGGAGGACGACAATCCCACAGTCACACGGGCTCAGTGTTTGCACCAGCTGGCTGCTCAGAGCCGCTCATACAAAAGAGAGCAGCGATTGCAACCAAATCAGCTGCAGCCTTACGTCAAAGCCAGCAGTGTGACAGGCCCCCTTTTTTGCCGTAAAGCAAAAGCACTATTGGTAGTAACCAAGGGTTGGACATTACGTTTTCCACTAGGCCCTGCCAATGGGATGCTGTTATGGTACAGCATCACACCGGCTGCTGACATGAATAAAATGCTGGAGCAAAATGTCAGCGTCGTAAGCAGACAACAGTTTGAGCGAGCATTAGTCATGGGAGTTGAAATTAAATATTGACATTACTGCTATTAACCCTCATGAAAACTGAAAAAAAAACCCACAGGCTGAGACTTTAATTAATTATAGTTAGTCACTGTTATGTTTTTGTTCTCGTCCCACCCACACTCTCCCCCTTCACCCCTTTCTCATTTTCATCAGTCATTTCAAAAAAAAAAAAAAACAACAAATCAGGCCAAGCACAAGTGTTTTTTTTTTTTTTTTTTTGCTTGAATTCTTCAGTCACCCTGGCTGATGGCTTTAGCTGAGGTTGGGAGGCGTGACTCAGAACAGTTTTTAAACCTCTTACAGCCACTGATCCTCTCATTCTTTCAGCCTGTTGTTCCTGCCGTTGCTACAGATTGGACGTCATGCGTTCACTGTCCCACCCCAAAAAATCTGGTCTCCAAACAGTGCTGTTTACAACAATTTTTTCTACATGATGTACTTAGCCAAGGCACAACATATTTTAACATAGCAGTAGCAGTAGCATAGCATGCTACTGAAAACAACTGCAACAAAATGTATGGCTACTTGCTAATGCATTTCACCTGGCTTAAGGCCACAACACAGTGTGCTATGAAGACTGACAATTAAATCATATAAGATCAGTTCTTTGACCCCTGTGCCACCCTATTGCTCCACACTAGCGTGGTAATACCGAACCCTTCCCCTGCCCTTCCACCCTGGCATACAGAAGGAAGGGTTCGGTATTACCACGCTAGTGTGGTAATACCGAACCCTTCCCCTGCCCTTCCACCCTGGCATACAGAAGGAAGTCCCAGATAAATCCTTAGCCATAAGAAATAACTCATAAAGCTTACAAAGTTTATAAAATGGGAGCCACAGGCACACGGTATGACAGTGATTCCAAAGCAGAGGAATTCCCCATTTGAGCTGTGCTGTTGGCTGCCACAGTAGAGATCTTGTATGCCCTATCTTGCCTGACAGGCAGCAACTGGTAGGTCACATGACATGTAGTAAGAGCTCTAAGCACTAAGAGGCATGGCCCGGACACTACAGAGCAGCCGAACGTTGACCTGTGGCACCATAATACCAACGCAGTGAGGTAAGTAGAGGGCAAAGGTGCTCTGGTGACTGTCTGACTGAGAGCTGAGATCACTGACAGAGAGAGGAGGTATTTTCACCAACCTGTAGTCTGGAATCTTCTCCGCAAGGCCAAAGTCCCCAACCACTGCACTGAAGAGCCCGTTCTCACAGCGAACCAAACAGTTCTGGGAAAAAAAAAAGGAATTGAAGAATTCACCTAAGGGGTACAGTTCATATGTACCCATCTATATGTACACAAAGTTATGGGCTTGTGCGTGCACATGTCTACATTGCTAGGCATGCACTGAGCTGATACTGTGCTATGAAAGCTACTGCGTGTCTAAGAGTACATTAGCTCTGTATCTGACCCAGTTTGGTCAAGTTCACCCCTAAAATCAATCAATGCAAATATCCTGCAGTGATATCGATCATCTTAGTCAATGTTTTTTTAGCTATCTTTAAAATTTGATTAACTGATGAGTGAAGGTTTTATTGTGTTGAGTGAGTGTGCTTGTGCATTTGTGTGTTTGTCTATGTCTGCATGTGAATGTCTGTGTGCATGTGTACATGTGCCTGAGTGTGTGTGCATGTGTGTGTCTGCAGAAGTTTGTGTGAGCAACTTATTGAGACCATGAACTGTGTGTGTCTGAGAGTGAGAGTGTGTCTGAATGTGTGAGTCTACATTAGTCTGTGGTATGAGAGATCTCCCTGCAATAAGCAGTACCTTTGAGGTCAGGTCCCTGTGGAAAATGCCCTTGCTGTGCAGGTACTGCAGTCCCCGGGCGATGTCTAGTGACAGCCCCATCCTCACTGTCCATGACAGGTACATGTCGCTGTCCAGCAGCTGCTCCAGGTTCCCGCCGTTAATGTACTGTAACCATGGTAACAACACCCATCAATCATCTGCTGAGAATCCCAAAGCTCTAGGCCATCACTGCATCACTACCAGAGCCCAGCAAGGGCAGCGGCAGTGACGACATGCACCGGGTGTTACCATAGAAACCACCATGTCAAACCACCAAGGCTCCATCTGGGATCAACTGGGGGGGCACAAGATGCTAAAATCCTGAACACAATTCATACACTCACATGTACCACACACACACCCCAGACAGTCAGACAGACAGACAGACACACACACACACACGTTTTTATTTCAAATCCTGCTTCCCGATTTTACTCACAGAATGACTGATCTCTGATCAGTGCGATGCTAGTGAGAAATCTGCATGACAAGATTTGACATGCTGTGCCATGTTCAGAGATCTGTGCTGCTGGGGCAAGTAGCGAGTGATAGATTAATATGGAAGGCAGCTCTGGTCTCATTCCCCTTTATTAAAGTGAACCCTGAGCAGTACAGCTGCAGCACAGAACTCAGGAGCCTCATTTTAACCCTTCAGAAAGAACACACAACTTCCACATCAGGCTACGCCAAAGTGCTTTGGTCGACTTGATAGGTGGCTCATATGCCTAGCCACATGCCTGCTATGAGTCTGCTTTCCGTTTGGGTTAAGTGGCAAGCCCTTTGAAACTCGTGCGTGCACGTGTGTGGTGAACTCAAAAAACATTTGAGACTCTCACCTCCGTCAAAGCATGGAGCTGACCCTCATGTACACACACCCCAACAAACCTAAGAGGAGAAAGAGGCGGGAAAAAAGACGAGGAGAAAAGAAGGCAGCAGAGAGATAATGTAACAGTAGTGCATTGGCACATTTCCTCTTGCACCTCTTGCCAGTGTCTACAGTACCACAGGATGAAGCATTTGGTTGAACATTAATCTTACCAAGAATTTAACACACATGTATATCTATAAACACTACATATCTGACCTCACAATGATTGATTTGCTTCAACGCTTTGGTCCTCTACTTCTTTTCCCTCTGACCAGCTACTGCTCTAACTAGAAACTGTAATGATCACAGGAGCCGAAATCCACTGGTGCTTTGAATATTTTCCAGGGGACAACATTCTCCTTCTGCTGCCACTTAGAGGCAGATACTATGCTGCTTTCAACAGGCAAGATTAGGTGCGCTGTTTACTCTTTCTTCATTGGTAGGGTGCCTCATATACCAACACCAAGTGCAGAAAAATCCTCTTCTGAATTGGCTACATGTATCCCAATGAATTAGGTAAGCACGGAACCTCTAACCCCTTTTAATCTTTTAAGCAGAGCACAATTCACTACTATATTGGCGCCAACCAAAAAATACTATGGAAAAAAAAGAGTCCACTTGCAGAAAAAAATCAATTTGCTAATTTGAAATTTTCAAATGGTCAGGAGCATCTCAACTCCAGACTCTTAATGTCTGACAGAGCATCTTTAAGAGAGTTGCCTGGGATAGGCTGTATGCAAATGTTCTGGTGCCTTCCAATTTCAGGGGGTGGATTTACCTGGCCCATGTTAATATTTACTCCAGGAGAACCACCAAAAAACTCTCCATCTCTGAGTTGCCTTTTCAAGCTGGAGTCTGCCATCATACGATCATGATTACTCAGATGTAGTATCAGACCTTGGATTATTATCAATGAACACTATCACAGTTGGGCACCACAATGCATAGGTAAATTGTATGGAAATAGAGGCAAAGCTGGAAACTGCTTGGGGCATTCCAAATGATAAGTTGAAATATCATACCTGCATACTTTTGCCCTCGAAATGCATACATGTTGGCTAAAGGCAAAGCGAAGTATCAGGTAGTAAGTACTCACCTGAGGATGTTGGGGTGGGACAGTCTGTTCATGAGCTGCACCTCTCTCAGCATGTTGGCCCTGTTACTGGCTAGCGTGTTCATTTTCAACGCCATCACCTGCCCCGTGATTCTGTGCTGAACCTGTAGGGGGAGACAGAGAGCATGCATCGTCAGTCAATACTGACCATCATCAAGGGGAATATGTCATCCAAAAAAAGTTGGCTGGCAGTGGCAAGAGGCGTAAGACAGCTCTCTGCAAAGAACAGATTCATGCTATGTTCACATGGATGCCAACATAAAATCTGCCAGAATGATGGTAGAAGGTTAAACAGTATGGCTCGATGGTGTCTGCTGCTGGCTAATGCTGCTCAGGGATGCATTCCAAGACACTACTGAATACCATTTGTATTCATTAATCTTTATAATCGTTTGTGCTAATCATAAAATGCAGACAGATACATTCTTACCATCGAAAAGGTTTTTCTCTTCACATAAAAAAAAAAAAAAAAACACAGGCATGGGTTGTATATTGTACCTTCACTTCATTTGTGATGTCTCAAAACATCTTTCCCCTATCACAGCCATGGTTTCTTCTCACATTTTTTTCTTAGTAGTTATCTCCTATCTTGGCACCATTTCTGTTGTCACCTGATGAAAGGATATCTGACATATGAAACCATAACCAAAAATGCATTTGCCAAGAGGTCATATTTCAGTTTCCTTTCTGAAAATATTTAAAGAGTCCAATATCACTGTAATGTGACCAAGCTATAACATTATTGGGTTTCACATCTCAAAGCAGCCTAAGGAAAGCCCTGGTCTAAAATGTTTAGTATTTTGTGTTTGGGTATTTAACAATGGAAAAGCTTTCATATTCTTATTATAATTATTATAATCATGTTCATCACACTCGCATATGAAAGCTACGATACCCAGAGCTGGAAAGGCACAGTTAAACTCATGAGGTGCAGGCTGACAAGATCAAGTTCTGCAGAAAGAATGTGTCCTCCTGACACACTCTGAAGGCAGTGTCTCTGTTGAAACATGGCTTTAACATGTCTTGGCAAAATAAAACTTTCATGGAAGCTTTTTCCCCATTGGAGCTGTAAGTATGCTAAAATAAAGAAAACCTTTTCTGAATTGGTGTCCTCTGTGTATCGTGATGTGACCGGACACGCCTGCTAGTCGGCAAGCTGACAGTTACTTTGTCAGTGCCACTTTGACTGGCTTCAGGAGTTTTCAGGTTGAGCAAAACATTCTGTTAAACTGCCAGGGAAAATGTAAGCTTACTTGGGAACAAAATATATATTTTGGTTTGATTTAGTGTAAGTCTGCCCTCTAATCTGTTAAAGGCAGGGAGACTTCTCCTATTTGAAGTTATGCAGTAAGTGCCAATACAAATAGTAGGCCTAAAACCTTGTTTGTGTTAGCTACAGTAGAACAGTGTCCAGAGTCTGGGGAAAAACCCAAAATGGTTTTCATTGACCAATTAGTGTAAAGAATAGTTTTGAAAACAGAAAACAAAAAAACAACAGGGTTTCTTACTGCCATCTCCCACAAACTGACAGGAAATGTGAGTGTATGTTCTTGAGAGCAGGTCATCTATGTGATGTCAGGTTGGATAGCCAGAGATGCACCTACACTAGTTCAGTCTGCTCCACAGAACCCAAATCCAAACACTCCAGAATATATACACCCACATATTTCACAAAACCCAAGCAGATGTGTTCCAGAATACCTTTAACACTATGTTCCAAGATAACCACACCTGAATGTTCCATAAAAATCCATGGCCCAGTGATTTAGATTATGTCCTCAGTCATAATGACACAGATGTTTTGATATCCTATGAACCATGAATGAGCTCTCTTTGTGACTCTGAAGTCAAAGTGTCTAGCTGAGCACGAAGCTCTCGCATCGTTGACCTCCCTTCCATTACCATGGTGACCCACCACAGCCTAATCGCTCAGTAGTAATGCAGGACCGAACCGGCTGCACAGTGGGAGTCTTCACGTTGCAGGGTCAGTGGACTGTTTCATATTGAGAGAGTAATCTTCCACGCACGCCATCCTCAGGCTCAATAATTCACACTGCAATTTCTCAACGATATCCATCTCACAGATGTATGCATAAAAATCATGAACTGGAGAGGCACTGCGAAATGGCAATATAACCAATGAATAACCAATAGTCTCAGGACCATTCCCAGAGAGCTGTTTTCCATCCATCAGCCACCCCATAACTTCACATCATGGGCAGACTAAACAGGCACAGTGCAGGCCCATGCATACGAACACACATACCGAAACATATACAGACTATATTTAATGCAAACAGCTGGGCAATAAACTGGCCCAGACTGACTGCTCTGTGCACCTGCTGTACATGTTGATCAACTACAAACTATCAGAAGTGTGTCCCCCTGTCCATGTGACCAACTTGACTTGTATTTATGCTTGTATATGTTTTTATATACGTATGGATTAAGCAGTTTGGCCTATATGTTCGTGTGTGTGTGGTGTGTGTGTAAATGTTGTACATTACATTTGTTTATACTGTGTTGAGTGTGTGTCTGTGTGGCATCTTTCTCTCCTCTCTCATCCTTTTATCTGTCTCTCTCTCTCTCTCTCTCCCTCCCTCCCTCCCCTCCCTCCCTCCTAGTGCATTGGAGATTAATGTGGCCTTCCCCCACCACTCCAGCCCTGGTCACTAATAGGCTTTCTGGATTTCCCATCATTCCGCTGATCTGCTTTCTATCTGAAATCCAGGACACCGTCACAGTGACAACACAGCCAGACCAGCTGATCCTCTGACCATCCAACATTTACACACCTGGCCACACAGTGACATCCTTGTCCCTCGTTCTCTCTTGGTCTCTTTCTCCCTCTGTTTTTCTCACTCACTCTCTCAATCCTCATCCCTTTCTCTTACATGTTCTCCTCTGCCCTTGCTCTTCTCTTTTTCTTCTTTTCTCCCTCTCTCTACTCTCTCTCTCCCTCTTCTCAGCTTGTTACTCTGTTTTTTTTTTTTACTCTTTGAGTGGTTGTTGTTTGTTTTTTTGTATTGGTTTTTCTTTGGTTGCTTGGTTCTGGGGTCATCTGTGGCTTAGTGTTTGGCTGGGTTGAATGAATGGGTTAAAACTCAAATCCTTCTCTCAGAAAAGAAACACATCATATGTATCACCTCCCCTTTGCATTAATGCATTTTACAATGTGTTAAATCCCTGATGCGGGTTTCTCACCCTCTCCCTTTCTCTCCTGTGTGCATGTGTGTATGCACCTGCAGGAGCACGTGTGGCAGTTAAGTCTCCTTTCTTTGATCTTCACCTTAGCAGGGGAACTGCAGCTCTTGAGCTGGGTGGAGCCTCTGAATGTCTGTGTGTGTGTGTGTGTGTGTTTGTGTGTGTGAGCACCATGGACAGAGTGCAGCAGAATGTGCACACACACACACACACACACACACACACACACACACAAACTCACCCACACATAGAACATAAATACAACACAACAAGCATCCACCAAACCACACAAATAAAAATACACATGCACACACACCCACCCCAGCCACACCTCTTTCAAAATGCATCACACACCCACCGACTTTGAGGTGCCGGACTCCGTCCAGCAGGATGAAAGGAACACACACTGCCAATTATGCTCAGCCCGGGAATATTCAGGTCCGTCCCTCGACCAAATCTGTATCCCGGTCCATGCCCCGGTGCCAATTACTGCCCACAGACTGGGCTCAGGGCAGCCCATGCCCTGCTACCAAAACTGCAACCCAAGGCTGCCCTGCAGTAAGCACCTGTTTTCATACTGGAACCGGCATCTGTGCCTATTATTGCAATAGCACTAGGACCTGGGTCTTTATTGTATCTGCAATTATTCCTGTATTGCAATTATTACCTGGTCATATTATTGTCATGGAATAAGTGTCTGGGTGTATGACTGTAATAAAATGAATATCTGGGCCCATTATCATATATGTTGTTTATCTTTTTTGTACCAACACCTAGGCCTATTCCTATATGGGGATAACATATCAAGGCCTGTTGTTGCTCTTTTCCGCTGACACATACGAGCAGGGCTGTATTTCTCTGGAATACACCCGAGCTGTCAGGCGTGGCTTGATGTGTTTTGCACTGCCTTATGCTGGCAAGCCATGTGGGGGCTCGTTTTATTTCTGCTCATTACATTTTTGTTGTTTCAAAAAGTATACCGTTGGCCATACAGAATGGATGCAATGATTATGGATGGTGCACACGGTTTCCAAATCATGGCCAGACAAAAATAAATAAATAAATAAATCAGCAAGTGGGTATGATTTTACTGCTATATTTTCCCCTTGGTTTATATTTAGTAATACTCACACAGTGTAGCTTAAAACACACAAATATAATCTAGTGGGATGAATCATCGGTTCAAAAGTGGTTTGTCTCTGTTATGCTTTCAGCACAAATATAATCATACCAGCGCCAAAAATGAAACTGGGCCGTTCGTGGCTCAGGTCTCATGTCGAGGTTAAATGAAGTGGGTTGGGTCTATCTTCCAATCTGCCAATGAAAAAGGGGTGTTATTGTACTGGCTCTAGTACCCATGTCTGGAGCCAATGATTGGTTCTGTTATTTGCATGAAATTAGCCCCTGGACTTACTGACAATTCCAGTCACACCCCCAAAAAAAGAAATTAACATTCAGATTTTAAATGAAAAAAAAAAAAAAAAAAAAACATGTACCGTCAAGCTATATCAATTTCACACCATCTCTCCATTTTATGCAAATCCTGTTCAAGATTGTGACAACATATGACAGCAGTATTCACTCTTGCTATTGGCGATGCAGGTTTTGCTTACTACTCAGCACTTAACTGAGCTATTTAAGCAGATTATTGCCGTACCTGGATTTCTGAACATAAAGTTAAAAAAAAAAAAAAAAAAAAAAAATCAGACCTGCAGGTCTCCAAGGGCAAGACTGAATACTGCACTGACACACAGCGTAATTGCTCAAAGGAGGAAGGTGAAAATGACTTCTTGCTGAAGGGTTACTTAAGCCCTCAGGTCTGTGGTGCTGTTGACTCATCACCCTAAAACATATCCTACTTCACTCATGTTACATCCGGAGAGGACAGGCACTCAGGAGGGCGATGGAGACACATATGGGGTTTTTGAAAGGGGATCCCAATGCTTTACTGCATGAGCCACCCAGATCTTCCCCACCCCTCCCCCACGCAAAGAGAAGTTTGGGGACAGAGAAAGCCCTCAACTGGGCCATAACTCTGGCCCGGCATCAGCTCATAAGCCTGCTCCTTTCAGCCAAGCTTCCAGAGGCTCCCGACATGGCCGCTTCCACACCAGGGTTGGCCTTTTCAAGCAACCAGCTCATTCCAGTGGCAGCACTGTCATCAGCAACCTTGGCCAGAGTGTAGCAGTGTGGGTCAGCCACACCTGTACAACCGCCATTCCTCTCCATTCATTAGTAGTCTAAAAACTCCTTGGAAACCCACCCAATCCTCCTTTGCCACTCAGCTTATAAAGGAGGGGGGGGTTGGAATGACACCAAGACACAACCAGATGAAAAGAAATTTCTTCAGAACACAGTGAGCTGGGCAACAGTGTCACATTTCACTTGCAAGCAGGAAGCCGTCCGTTAGTCAGCCTGACATATCACTGTCATGTTATAGCTTTTATAATAACGGTTAAAAAGAGTCTGAGTTTTTGTTGTGAATGAGCAGGGCAATCTTTCTAGTCCACAAATGCACAGAAGTGCTGCAAACACTGGAAAAGGGTAGCCAGTTCTCTGCACATTCAGTATGACTTCCATAACTACATGAACACAAATATGGCCTGTGAACTTTAGATAGGCCCTCATGTGTTTGCATAGTACACAAACACACACAAAAATTTTACCAAATAATACAATGAGATACTGCAAGAATGCGGGAAACATTTATCAAAATGTTGACTTTAGAACTGAATTGAAAAAGTGATAAATAGTAGAAAAAAAAACTCTATATACCTGCGTATATGTGTTTTGAAATTGTTTTGTGGTCAACAGATGGGCTTATTTTTTACTTTATAATCTGGCCTGGTCTGCTCCTTCAATCCTATCTGTATATGGTTCCTAGTATCTGTAATGCCTTTGCGTCTTATATATAGACTCTCTGCACGTCAGTAACAAGAATTATGGGAAACAATCTTGCCAATGCTACTAATGAACGTCCTAGAGTAGCATCACACTGTATGCCTCTGAGTACAGAATTAAAAAATATGTGAACAAGACACACACATCTGAATTAGGTGAGGTGTGGACAGAGGGATGCATAACAAAAAGAACGCAGGTTGCAAACCCCATGTGCTCTGATGCATAACTTTATTGTGTGTGAAACAGACAATGTTTGGATCTCATCGGGCAAGTGTCGAGTCTGACAAAGGGGTGAAAATGCTGTCCGAGTAGAGAATTAGCAGATAAATGTTACTGGATGGTGATCTTGGCCCACACAGTGACACAGAACCTTCCTCCGTCCCGGTGAGAGGTAACTCCATTCCTTAGCATCGGGCCAGAGAGGATTAGAATACAGAAACTGACGAAGGGACAAAGCTGGCTGCTTGCATTGTACGTGATCTGCCAAAGGTCACAGCAGCTTGGATATCAATAAATTATAAACCATAATATGCAAGCCAACAAAGACATATTCCTCCACCCCCACCGCACCCAGTCCCTCGCCTCCAAGATGTCAGTTAGAATGCTGACAGCTTCCTGCTCTTAAGGTCACAAATGTATTAATTGCCCTGAAAGCTGTTTAACTCAAATGTCTGTCCTTGGGTCTTCATGAAAAGGAGGCTGATTGGCTGAGAGGACTTGCACGAGACATCGGCCATGTCATCACCCTCTCATGAGCCAGCTCTCTGAAGCAGACGCTGCTTGTCAATATCGATTTTTCAAAAAAATATAAAAATAAAATAAAAACCCACAGAGGCTGGCCTACAGGAGCAAGCGAGGGAGCGAAAACGAGCAGTTTAGAAACACAGGCCTGCTCGGAGCCAGACACCAGCCGCAAACTGAACTCCCACACCTCCACTGGCACTGAATTTTTGGGGTTTTCCATGTTTCAAAAAGCCACAGCATTTATAAGGGAGCTGACTTTTCATAGCAATCAATTACGAATTCATAAGTTGCACACATGTCTTATACTCTTGGCACACCTTGATTTGTCAGTTCCAGATGGCTGCAAACAATTTAAGATTAATCATTAAGAATTTCTTTTTGAAGCAGGAATGACCTCCGTGTCATGACTCATGCAGGATCTTCAAACACTACGAACACCAACCACCAAACCCAAACCCTTCTCCGCACTTGATATAATTTATCATGGCAAAAAAGCAAAAAAATGTTTACAGCACATAATGCATATTAAAAATACAAGAAAATATATACTGAGCATCAAGTATGTATTTGGGCAGTGACACATTTTGGTTGCCTGGGCTCTGTACTCCAGAACATTGGATTTTAAATGAAAGAACGACTATGAGGCTCAAGTGCTGACATCCGGCTTTACTTTGATGCTGTTTATGTCCATATTAGGTAAACAGGGCAGGATTCACAGTCCTTTTAATATGCCCCCCCAATTTAGGAGACCAAATATATAAAACATAATGATGCATCTGTATTTGTATTTCAGTTTATGCTCATTTGACCAATTACTTTTGGTTCACTAAAATGGGAAAACTATGTATAAAATGGGCTACAATTTCTACACAGTTCATCCGATATGGATATAAACACTCTCAAATTAAAGCTGAAAGTCAGCACTTTAATCTCATAGTCATTACATTATTTCAAATCCAATATGCTGGAGTACAATGAGCAGAAGTGACCAAACACTGGTAGGGGGAAAATGCATGCAAAATATGCAGTTTCACGATTCTAAACCAGGTTTATAACAATTCATATATTGAAACATAAAACATGCATTACCAATTATAATGTATAGCATATATAATGTTCAGTATGTTAGGATGTATATGCATATCAATATGCACATCAATACGTGCATTTTTGATTCGTCTTCCGAATGCAAAATTACATAACATAATGAAATATAATGTAAAAAAAAATTCCATTAAGAAACATGTAAGTTCATGCGTTGTCGTTGTAATTCTCCTTGGTATGGGAGTGGATGGAAACACATCCTTGTTTTCCCCTGCAGGTGTTTGTCCAGGTCTCTCCAGCTTATCAGCGTTTGATATCAGGGGAAAACAATGGAGGTGCCACAGCTGCATTCCTGGGTCAATCGGTGACAAGAGATGGAGACGCCCAGTTCACACAGCCCTTGTTCTGTCCGGCAACCAGAAAATGCCATTGGGGACAGCAGGGAACTGGGCTTGCAACTCAGAGCTTGCAGGTCTAATTCTCAGGTGGGGCATAATTATTTTATCCTTGAGCAAGGTACATAACCTGAATTTCTTCAGTAAAAAAAATCCAGCTTTATAAATAGACTTCATACACAGTAAAAATAAGATGTGCGAGTGTCTAAAGGTGAAAGAGTGTGCTAAATACACAATGTATATGGACTGTCCCAGTTTCAAAAGACAACCAGAACTGCAAGGCCCCTGCTGCATCTGACAATCAGAAAATACTATTTTACTGTCCCTGTTCCAGCTGACACCCAGAAATATCACCAGGTCCCTCTGCCGCTTCACTATGAATATGCTGCTTTCTATTGCCCCCATCAAACCCTGCAAGAACGACAAGGCATCACACCGCCTTCTTCCCACTGCGCTACTCCACACTGGGCCCACACAACACATCTGAAGTCATGCTTACTTCATGTGTTTACACTTGTTTCTCTTAATTAAGTTTGATTATTGACTGTGATAAAAAAAAAGACCTCTAGATAAATTCTTACAAAATTATGGAATCAAATAACAGTGCACAGCTTTACACTATCCACCCTCTTCTCTAAGGAAATCATCAACATCTGGTTTGGCCACATCATGACAGTAGATGGCAGAAGCTGAGAAAAGTCAACTCTGTTCAGCAAGTTCTATATACCGCTACGTTAGACTGCATATTCCTCTGGCCTCAGCAGAATTCATCATCATACTGGCATTGAAAGCAATGACATTTGGCTTGCCATGTATGGTCCTTCATTCTTATGCATCATAAGAAATACACTCTTCACATTCCACCTCAGTCATCCCCAATGCCTTCTCCACCACCAGATCCTCTTTTTTCCTCTTTCACTCTTTTTTCCCCCTTCTCTCCTTCATATGACCTCCTCCTCCTTCTCTTCCTCTTCCCCTGGCTGCGCTCTGCCTTCCCTGTCAAGCATTCTCCTTTGCTCTCTCTCTCTCTCTCTTTCTCTACTCTCACTTAACCCCTTCCTCCCATTTTCTCTCTTCCGCCACAGTAAACCCCTCTCTGAGTAACTCTCAGGCCCTCATTATCCCTCTCTGTACTGGGCGGCATCATCACCTGATGTTCTGTCAACCCAACCTGAAGTCTTTATCACGATCAGATAAAATTCACACAATCAGCTTTCATGCTTGCTTTGGATATTTAGGCTAAGCAGAGTCTGCGTGCCTGCTCTTATCCGGTTCTCCTCTTATTCTGTGTGAATTCAGTTTCACTTGGTATAACAACATATTTATACAGAAATGGGAAAAGTAGCCATTAAAAAGGCAGAAGGAACAGAAAACCACTCTTCGGTCAAAGATAACATCTCTGCATTGGGCCAGTCAGGCACAAGATTTTTGGGTTGGATGCCATTGCTTATCATTTCGAAATAAAATAAATCATTTACTGATACATGTTCATCAACTGTGTATTGACAAGTTCTCAAAATTCGAAGGCCTCTGCCTCTATTAACCGCATGTTCTCCTTTATTTTATAAGTGCTTTGTAGGGGAAAATTTCACCAAGACAGGCCCTAATGGGAATGCCTTGTGGAACCCTGGGGTAATGTCACTCATTCGCTCATCTAATTTTCCAGCTAGCTGTCAGACATGGAGGCAGAGCATAGCACTTGGGGGGTAAAGCAAAGCTAGCATCAGCATGATAGCCAGAAAGGCACTGGCTCGGAGCAAAGGGCAGAGCACTGGCAGAATCGATGACCTGCCTATGATATTGCACGCGTCTCTCTGCCGTCACCGTAAATCGGAGCGCTCAGTGAGAAAAGGTCACGGCTTCCACTTCTGTAGCCTGTGACCCGGCATGCTGGTCACACGTTTCAAAGAGCAGATTAAAGCCATTGCTCAACCCGAGTCATTAAAGACCTCCTTCTGAGAGACCTCACATTGCCCTGCTCAAGAGCACTTTAGCCTTAGCTGTAGCCGCTGCACGGCATCGCTTCTTGGCCCGGGCTAGAGGCGCTTATCCCGCAACGTTTCAATGCAGATCCTTTGCATATCAGCCATTTAAACATCACCTGAAGGTTTACTGATGGAGGCTTGAAATAAACAGGTTCAAAACATGAAGCTGTGGTCCTGCTGCACTTCAGTGGGTTTTACTGCTTACTGGCAGCCGACACATGCAAACCCAGAAGGCTCCTCATGACCACCATACAGTAATGTTTCTTTTCTACCATGGCCTTCACAAATCCTTCATTCCCTGCTTCCTGTGTTGCAGTCTCTCTCTCCCTCTATCTCGGTCATTCCCACCCTCGCTATTTTTTTTTTTTTTGCTATTTATCCTGTGCCCTGTATGTCCTACAATATCTCTCTCTATACAATAATAGCTCCACTACTTCATGGTGTTCCTTCAGGACTTACATTTTAACACTACATACACTAAAAAAGGCTAAATGGCCAGCACAGTAGCCACACCAAACACACCAAACTCTGTTTTTCCTGTATCTAAGGAGATGAAAATGGCAATGCAAAACATTACCCAAATAAACACGTAACAAGTTTGTCAAGCTTGGTTCAGCAGGCAAGTCAAATTCGTTGTCTTTTATTTCTTCCCTTTTCAATGAGCATAACTTGGCCCACATGGTTTAAGGCAGCCTTAAACCGATATTGCCATGATAAATATTTTAAATCAGCTGCTCAGCAACGAGCTCCCCATTGCTCTCACCGTTGAGAGAACAGGAGAAGCTTGGTATCTCTGTATCTCTGCCTGGAGGAAGGTAAAATACCACCCCGCTTGCCCACTCGCTATTGCATGTAGCAACATCTCATCAAACAGACCCCTCTGCCACTCCACTGCTAAACCATTTTTCCACCCTTCCCTTGCCAATTTCAAGAGAATTTTTCCACACCTGGCACACTGGGTTTTTTTGAAGTTTGTTTTGGCAGGGAGTGGGAGGAGCCACTGATAAGGGCCTCCTTGTTGATGGAACATGCACAGCAAGTGCCAAAACTTCTGTGCCTCACTCTGTCCTCTGTGCTTTACAAGAATTTGTGGGTAAAAATATAAAAAATAAGCATCAAACAGAGTACACATCTATCTCCAATGAAAACCATCTACAACGAAGCCATTTACCATCTGGCTCTTCATGCTCGCCCTTCGCCTACATACTCAGACACCCACACAAAACACACACACACACAGACACACACACACTCTCGTTAGCGACTCCTGTGTCAGCTCGAGGGATAATGGCAGAGCAAGCCCCAACTCGAACCCAGAGTGGAAAATAACAACAACAGAGAAAGCGCTGCTCTAGGCTCTGGAGGTTCAAGTCAAAACTGGCTTGCCATGGTTATTATCCACCATTTCCCAACCAATAATGCTGTAGCAGTGTAGTATCTTAATCCCCGCAATGTGGCTTGTCAGCTGTAGGTTTTAGACAGCTGATGGGTGATACAGACTCTGCCCCCTATGTTTTCAAGGGGGTTTCTTTTTTTGATAATCTGGAACTTTCCATGCCTCTCTTCACTGTTCAGGGAAGCACTAATCCAAAGCCCAGCATGGAGCGGCCTGCTGATTGGTTTTCCATTGTGGCCCACTATTAAAGATTCATGTGCAGTGAAAACACAGCACACGGTGGCTGTATAACCCCAGAGCTAAAGCTCCTCTACACAAACATGTTTTTATCCAGAAGCCAAATTGACTGAGAACTTGAGTAAACTGCTGCTCTCACAAAACACTGTCATTAAATGTCATAAGTGACACAGACCACACGAAGATATGAAAAGGGACAGGCTACTTTATTCACGGATATTTTTGTGTGTTGTGTATGCTATTTACTCTATAATGAGAATTAATTCTTTCAATTCTTAATTGATTGATATGTTATTGATCTCCAGTGAGGAAATTTACACTTTTTCAATTTGTTGCCTCCTCCTTAATGTGTCTGGGCTTTTCCCCAATGACTTCAGATCATGATCAAAAAAATCATTGATTACTTCACAAAACCAAACAATATATGTTTTGTTAACATTTACTTTATTTCATTTACATTTTTGTATTTTTTCCCCTGCTTTTCCCAACCCAAACTCAGCCTAACAATTTTGCCTCTTCCCTTGTCTGGAATGTCAAATCCCAGACTAGACTGCTCACAGGGACAGAAATCAATACCAGCTAAGAGCCACATGCTGGTAGATTTTACTTTGGCAGGAAAAAAAAGCTGAATATATTGACTGGCTGTTCATTTTTTTTCTATTTATAGTTGCTTTGGTTAGTTGTTGGAAAAATTCATTTCTGACCTATACATGATCAAACCTACTGTCCCCCCCCTCCACCCCCGCCCCCTGACTCTGCAGTCCCATGGCTGATCAGTGCAGCCCTCACTGCTGGGAAGTGTAGTTTTTTTATGTAGCTGGCACAGCCACACCATGGATGCCCATTCAACCAGCTCAGCTGTTGTTGCGCAATGAGGTGAGACAGTCCCTGGCCAATGAAACCCAGACGATTCCATGGTCCTTATTCATCACAGCATTACAATCCTTTAGCTGATGCTCTCATTCAGACAAACCTCACATTGCTGGAAAGCATAAGTGCATTAGCCTGATAAACATGAGAAATCGATAAACATGAAAATGCTAACCGCAAATTTAAATACAAATCCCGAGGACAAACAATACATCCATAATAAACCCTAATATGAAAAAACATAAAACTATAAAAGTAACATGAGCACAGCCATAAAATACCACAACCTTAGTTTGATAGTCGATTAAATATCACCTTTGCGGGACCTCTAGGCACATTGAGAACAGGCTAAGGTATGGATTCAGCTTCAGCCAGCGGAACGGACCGCTGGTGTGGGCACCACTGTTCCAGCACCTCACGCTCCCACACAAAAGCCAGGGACAAAAAGACTTCATGTTTCAACGTTGTTTTGAGCAAAACGTATTTTGTTTGGACAATGAGAAAAATCATGATAACGATCAGGAGGACTAACCTATACACTACATCATAATGAGCGCCTCTGCTACACTGTAATTAAGTGCCTACGAGCTGCAATTATGACATGATCCACATTACCCCCAGAAAACCCTACAGTATATTTATACGCTTCTCATTGTTGCTGCTGCCGTTATTACCGGTATCTTTAGGTCATTTAACAGAGCCATGGGAACTTGAGAGAATATGCTTTCATCAGTAAAAATATCTTTCAGGACAACACAACTTCAAGATGTTAATCACATGGTACAAATAATGAAAGTTATACTTTCTTACTGAATGGCCTTCGGGCAGGACAATATGACAGAAATCAATATCACGATAACTCTCACCTTCTGTTGATATAAATGAATATCATGATTTATGCATGAATGTGACTTTTTCAAGTGTTCTTAATAGTAATAAAAGATGTTTGTCATGTTGCATAATGATGACAGGTGTCTAATCAAACTAAAATTCAGACATTTTTAAGCTCCAAAAATATATTAGAACTCATTTTTAGAGGATGATCAGGCTCATGTTTTGCCCAATAACCTGGCTTTAGGCAGTTAAATGAATATTATAATATAGAGATACTCTCACAATATATGTTTAATATTAAATTTGAGGGACAATGATATTGTTTCTGTGATCAGGCCTACATGGGCCAGTCAGGACACCCACAGGCATACTCTATGAGCAACCAACATATATTTAATAAGTCCCCTTTCAAGTTACATAATTACGTAATGAGTGCAATTCCCAAAACATCTTTGAACTGTGAGTGTGCCAATAGCTCAAAGCCCACCAAAACACTGCTGTTCACTGCGTACAGAAACACATCAACCAAAAAGCCATTTCAGACTTATTTTTCCACTCTGAACAGCTTTCTCCGTCACTGGAATACTTTTCTCCAAAACAACCACTAGCTTATCGGAAGCAGCTGGAGTGAAGAATTGGCTGCAACGGTCCTATCCAAGTACACAGACTTGCTCACGTAATTGCCTAAATGGCTTTCATTCACCACTCACAGTAAACAAACAACCAACCAACTGCTGCCGTGGTAAACCAAATGCACACACACACACGCACCCACCCACCCACACACAAAAATATTTCCATATACGGACAACCGAGTAGCAGCACCGAATGAAGCACCTCACATCATTCCGATTTTCCAACTTTTTAGATCTTTATTTTTCCCCCATTATATGCATTTTGGAATTTACCCTCAAACAACTGTGAGCCCATCTCATTTCTGCAACATCCCCTATAAATTTGGGAGTACATGACCACGCACATACCCTGCAACAAGTGCAATCAGCCATGACTACTTCTTAATCTGAATTCCACCCCCTGAGATTGCTATGATTTTCAACTAAAAAATTTCAGGATACATAATCCTGGTTCTGGCTAGGGGCCACTGTACTAGCTGAAGCGCAGGAACATTGCCTTGCTACTAGAATAGCAGCCATTACCTCAGTTTAAAACAGAGCACTTGCAGCTTGAGTGCCTGCTATATAAGCGCTGGATCTGATGAATTCCTTGTCTGCTGACTCAGTGACACTAAAAGCTGAGTACTTGGTATCTATGACCTCACTACTTGGCTTTGCAGCTGCATAGAGTCAGGTAATGGCTCAACAATGAAGAACACCACAGTTTGCTTTAGCCACAGCGGTCAACATGAGCTCCTACTCAACACAATTTAAAATTGAAGGGTCTGGTGAAAAATTTAACATGTTTATTGATGCTAAAAGGGAGCTCAGGAATGGCAGAGGTTACCTCTGCTGACAACAACTGCTTCCCCATGTGACCTGCCCTGGTTTGGTGGAGAAGTGGGAGAAACAGCCAATGAAAATACAAATACCAATCAGGATGGAAGCAGCTGCAGGGTGTCCTGCAGGATCTGCCTCTTGTATTTCTCTCCTACTTTGATTTCATTAACATTTAATTTGATTGTTTGTCAGTTTAGAAGTTGACTGTAACTACAGACAAACAAACCATACATTCATATGCTGAAAATAATTATTATATTCTTGAAATGATGCGAGAACGATCCACAGGAAAGAAGTCATACTTTAATTGAAATACAGATTTTATTCCTCTATTCAATTAAAAATTCTATCTTGTAACAGAGTTGGTTGAGGAGGATTAGCTTGTTGTCTTGCCAGCAAATATAGTTCACAGCACCAAATCATGCAAGTTAAAACTTAATACTTATCATATCAAGTATAACATATCAAACTGTCATTATCGACTGGATTTCCCCTTTAAGGCTCAGAGTCAGATTATTCTTCTTTCATTATTAGCAGCTAAGGAAATGCATGTCACCACACATGCTGGTGAACTAGAAAAATCAACTGCCATTTTTTCCTTGAAATGACCGCGTTGACAGAAAATGAACAAATAACACTACACTGCAATCACACATTTGGCTACACAGAATTAGCTAAATCAAGACATGTAAACGTTTCCATTTCATACACTTTCACCTAACATTACTGGTTTGAATTTACAGGTTTCTTTAAATGTAAGACAAACTGTAAATGAACAGAACATGTTTTATCTACTCTTTAGCTGGACACCATAATGGTGCCTGCAATTCCCACTTGAGACTAATCGATACAGGTGATCTGTAAAAATCTTGATTACCTAATCAATAAGGGGCAAATGCCTGAAGGAGAAAGCACTTCCTGCACAGAGGCATGTGGTAATAGTGGATGCCGATGACATTGATCAGAGCCCCTATGCTGAAACTCAAAAGCACGGACCATTTGTTAATGAATTAAATCTAAAGCAAAGAACTCTGGGTAAAAACTGGCATTCTCACAAGGCATTTTTCACTTGCTGCAGGACACTGACAACATCAGCAGCCAGGGCATTTTGTCCATTTCATGTTACTTTAATCAATTTGACAGTCTCTCATGGCTAAAATGTAATAAGCTGATGAAAAAATACTGTTTTTAGTTTTTTTTTTTTTTTTTAGTAACACCCCACTATATCTCTTCTTCATACGAGATGCAAACCTGAGATTCACAGAACTGAGACAGAAAAAGATCCCCACCAGCATCCACATTTACATAGTGAGTATTTCCTAATTTATGCAATCTGTCAATCTAGCATATGTCAAGCAGAGAACTAAATAATCTTCCACTGGCAATGCAGTCTTTTATTTATTTATTTTTTTGTAATATTTTGCTTTTAAAAATAGACCGTAATGCTTATGCTTGGAGAACTTGAAAGCATAAGACTGTGAGTAAGCACTGCACAAAAGGTGCAGTAGGTAAGTCTCGAAGGTCCAGCTCTTCATCAGTCAGCTTGAAATGTGAAAATGCTCATTTATGCCAAGCACTGCCAGTGGAGTAATTTAATCTGCTGTTGCATTCACAAACCTGCACACTCATAAAACAGGAAGTCAGCACTATTAGCCTCCCAATGTAATCATGGAGGAAGACATTTCCACTGAGCTCTTGTAAAACATTCCCTGTGTACAGAATGGCTCTCTGCCTCTTCTTGCTTGTGTAAGTATAATTACGGTTGCGTACACAGACATTTGAGGGGCATTTATACATAGGACTGCAGTAAGAGCTTTCTTCTTGGTCATGTTGTTCAGTTTCTGATAAGATAAAATCAGCTTGTTTTTGGCTGTGGTCATCTTGCTGTACTGTAGAGAGTGCATTGTTAAAATTTACCCTTGAACTGTGTTTCTTAAAAAAAAACCCTTCTGGACCTTATTCAACGTGGGTCTTCTACATAGGTTTATTAGAATTATAAAGCACAGACCTCATATTTAACTCTGGTCTGGTGACCTCATATGAAGACTTTTACAGGAGGGCTAAAGCTGAATTTAGAGGCGCTGTCACTTCCCCGCTCAATTCAGGACCCTGAATTGCATCCAACCGACAAATCAAACATCAAAACATTGAAAGTGTATGGTTATTGCCATCAATTCACTTAATATAACAGCAGGTAGTGTACACAAGAGGATGTATTTCAATATGATATTTGTATGCATGAGAGCACACACAGCAAGAAGTGCTTAAAAGGTGAATTCAGTTGAAGAAAACACTGCACGACCTTCTGGGAGAAGTCCACAGCTTGTGGAAAAAGTGGCTTGCTCAGCCACTATGGACTTCACCTCCTGCCAACAACACTGCAGAATTGATCAGTAATTGATCAGTGAATTTAACCTGGGCCTGGGCCCAGACCGGCTTCCGGATTTAAAGAGCAATAGCTTTCAGGATCCCCTAGTTTCAGTTTCACTCAAATTTAGTAGCCTCCAGCCACCATTTTCCAGCTTACATGTTGGGTCTGTTCACTGTAATACTTTTTGAGAACTAGCCACGGGCACCTGCTACAGTTGACTACTGAAAGGTCGATTTTCGTTCACCTGTGGTTTATTTCCTATTCCCCAGTGATATCGAGCACTGATAAAATTGTAAAACTGACAATCACTTATATGATAAAGGGGGAGGCTCACGTTAAGAGAGCACAGGTGCAGAAGCCAAACAGGTATGGCAGCTGAGGAAGGCTTACCTTGAAAACTTCGGAGAAGAACCCGGAGCCGATTTTCTCGCAGAAAAAATCGTCTATGCGGGCCAGACTGGACACTGCGCTACGCAGTGCCCGGTACGAGGAGGGCCGGATTCGGTTTGGTCCATGAATAGCGTGAACAGGGGGCTCTGTCACCTCCTGGTCCGCCTCAACGCACTCCATGCCGGCGAATTCCACGGGAGAAGCACGCGCAGTTCAAAATCCTAACTCAGCGTTTACATTTCTCATACCGGTGGCATGAGGTCCAGAATAACTAATGTCTTTACACGGGATACTTAGCCCCCGACGGGATGTCTAAAGCCAGTAACTCCGTTGTCAGAATTATCTCCGTCCATATCAAATTGTAGCACACCTCCTTACAACAGATTTCCTCCCCCGAAACCATACACGATCTCCATGCCTAATCCGGCGGTTGTTTGTGGCTTGTCAGACTCCGTCATTCCCCGTCTCTTTGCACCTCCAGATGTGACGGCGTAGTCTACCTTCCCCGCTGCAGATACACAGGGCGTCCTCTGTCCGGTCATGCAGCCGCACTTTCTCCCTCTTCGTCTGCTGTTGCACAGCCGGTGTTGGTTCCTCTTAGCAGCTCGCCTCTCTAGCTTAGCCTTCCTTTGCAAGAGGCGCTGTCATTGCCGGTCAGCAGAGAAAATATACTGACACTATTGAAAAAGCAAGAAATGCTTTATTATTAGTGAAATATATAGGGCCTATGCCTGATTATCGGTGCTTAGTTATCAGGATGCAGGTCAGACACTGCAAAATGCCATCGTATTGTTTTAAACCTCTATTCGTCCATATGGGTCGCTTCAGTCAGACCACATAATATGAATTACATTTATTTTCACGGTTCAGATGTGAAACTGGATATAGCAAACAATCAAACCAAATAAATACCAGTGAAGCTCTCAGAAAAAAAAACTGTCCGATCGACAGCAATGGTGTTAGTGTGATCCGCTGAGCAGAAAACGGGAAGCACCGTGTATCGTGATAAACCTTCCCCTACAGCTCTACTGCGGATAATAAATTATAAATGTTGCTTGAGCCGCTACGAGGTCTTAAATTTGTATGTCTCTGTGCATCAACGGTGTTGGTGTGTCTGAACTCAATCACATTTATCCCGTCTCGTACATCAGATATATCAACGACCCTGTCCTACAATACACCATAATTTATGGACAATTACACAGCCATATTAGCATACTTCTCGAGCACATCTAGATGCGGTTCGACACCAGCTTACCTGTTGTAGGTGGTCCGTCAGGTACGAATCCACTGATCGGCTCGCTGTCCTTTTCTAAACAAGGAGCCTCGTGTTATGCTACCGGACCTTTTCTTTAATTAATTGGACAACCTTGTCCGCCCTCTTGCTCTTGGCCGGCTCTTGTGCGTCTTGCCTCCGTTTGTCTTGGCCTGCTCCTGCCGAGCAGTATGGGTTTAGTTTAGCTCTTATTGGAGGAGCAAGGATAGGCGGAGAGGGCGGGTCCAGCACGCGAGCACCGCGCAACTCCACCTGCGGGGGCGCCCACTGTGGAACATTGACACAGTTTCTTCGTAGCAGTGCTGCGTAGTGACAAACTTTATAAAAATTTGCCGATTCACTGTATTATTTTGTATTATTATACTTTCTCATTTTATACTACATAGCTAGCTATGAATAGTGTCTTCGTTAATCTTCATTCCTTGCAGAATTATTTTAACACTGCAGCACCATGTCACGCGACACAACGCATACCCTGCATTATAGCATTGTGAGGCAACATGCAGCTCTCGACCAAACCTAAAAGTATTCCACACTCCTACCAAGCGTCACACTGCACACCCAGCGACGCATTTTGCATTGCTCATTGGAAATGCATTATTTATTGATTAATTTCTTTTCTCGCTAATCCAGGGCAATTTAAAATACACAATGCAAGAAACGCAATATGTGGATTATACCTTTGTCACAGACAGTTAATTATTTATAGCACGGCTCCTCACTAATTTATCACGTCTAAAATTGTATTTGTAAGACGATATGTTCGGAATATATAATATGACGGTGACAAGAATTGTGACCTCATGATTGTTGAAATCCCAGGTGTATCATTTGACACAACCTTGAGCAAGGCGTTTCACTTAGAGTGGACCTGCTGAGAGATATAAATACAGTTGTGCAGTTTAAGTTGCTTTATGCTTTGTCTGTCGTTTTGCTTTTGTGAACTGTAACACGTGCATGTGCTTAGTTTCACAGTGTCTTGTCGAAGTTTAAGGGTACAGTTAAAATGAATATAAGTTGCTGTGCTAAAGTGTAGACGGCAATGTTGTTATTGTGGAAAAATGTTGGTAATTTTGTTGGGAAGTACAGTGGGGGGGGGATGTGTATTAATCTGTGGCGGATGGTGAGCTCAAAACAGGGGAGGAACAAACTTTACCTTTAAACCTATCATTACTTCCAACCTGTTCCCATTTATCTTGTTTGATGAACCATAAAACAAATTATTCACAGAGTAATCAACACCAGCTGCCATAAATACAGTAAATGGTTACCAATTTCATTTTGTGATAGAATCGCTGTTCTTTCTAATCTAGTGTTGCGTTCGTTATACTCATGGATGTTTTTAATCAATTTACATCAATTGGTATTCATTACTATGCGAATTACTTACCAGCCGCCACTGCTATTAATAGTAGTAGCATTAGCAGTAGTAGCAGCAGTAGTAGTGTATTTATCAGTACATAATTAGGAACAGTCACAAAATGTGTGAATATGACTGGAAAGCACCAGACAAATGAGGCGCCAGACTAATTACACAAAAAAAGAATAGCAAACAAAAAACTTGACACATACAAGTGTACAGTGCCAGAGCCCAGCGTGCTATAACTGTAATCTCGTTCAGCAATAAATCTCTGTTTGAAAGAAACAAGCATCATTGTGTACAATTTCTGTAATCCAACCATCCCTGGAACAGAGAAGCTGTGGAAGGGAAAGGGTTAAGCTTTTAATTGTTTTGAAGCTCATCAGCTGTCTCTGTCTACATATGGGAAACCACCTGAGGGAAAACTTTTCAGCACCTAAGGGGGAAGGTTCACCAGGTCCTTTCATATCCATTGTGCATCCACTGCATCATGGGGGTTGAGCGAACAACAAAGTGTGTATCATAAGGGAATACACCTCTAGCCTGATGGCACACAGCAAGTTCCATTTTTTTTCCAGCAATGAAAACTGTACTTTAATACAATCTCTAAAATGTAACTCTTAAAGATATAATTGATGAGTATGGGGAGGACAGTGTATTCTCATACATCCTAATACAATTTTTTTTAAAAAAGAAAAACATTACTTTTCTGAGCAAAGGAATGGACAGAAAATGAGTATAACTGATGTAATTTTGATTAGGTATATTTCACTGTATGTGACACACATTAATACTGCTTAAAACACCATGCTAAAAGAAGGTCTTCTTCTTTGATCACTAGCAAGCTCCATTTTCCTGGCCGATTATTTTGAATTATCGTAGAGGCACATACTACCTTGGGAAGTGAATGAAAATATCTACACACATTTGTAGCTCCCTGTATTGTAAATATATTATTTATACCCTGCAAAGGATAACATTTCCACCTAAAATGAGTCTTCAGTAAGATTTTTCCCCAGTCTAGCATGTATACAATCAGCACATGCAATTGCTTCCTAGGCTGTATGCATATGTTGACTAACAAACCAGTGCACTTCTTTGAAACACAAGCAAGAGCAAAGTGCCAGTTAAAGAAACCATGACCAACTACTCTACATGTGTCCTCTTGAATGTGCGGTTTGCAGAAAACCCACTAATAGAGTGGTTTGCCATTTTTTTTATTAGTGTCTTGCTTCAACCAGCAGCTTATACAAACACAGTGTGTCAGGCTGTTTTTCTTTTCTCGGCAGGCAAATCGGCTCCTGTCCCAACATGCAGGGGTATTCTCTGTGCTATGGGATGCTGGGGGTGTAGTGGGGGTGGTCAGGGGGTCATGGGTGGATAAAGGGTGCAGGCCAAAAAGATTCCCTGAAGCTAAACCCCCAGCAGCCACTCAGTGTTTTACACAGCAGGGTGGTGAAAACTCTGAAACTATGTCTATCCTTCCTTCATTCACCACATGTATAAGGCTCGTCTTTTTCCATTTTTCTTGACCTTCCCTCAAAAGCCATAGATTTTTGTAAAACCTTACACTTCAGTGTAAACCAATTTATGGTACAGTTTATATGAGATTAGTGTAATGTTTTGGTAAAATGTGTCCAATCATAGTAAAATTTGTAGCCTATCCTAAGGTTAGAAATTTATACCTGAAATTCATTGTATAAATGTTTCTTTTACAAAGCCTACACTGAAAAGCAATAGCAATGTTTAATACAAATGTTTAATATCAAAGTAAAAATATTTTTTTCTCATAAATGTACATTGTTTTGTCAACCAGTTTTCTCCCTTTTTAGGCTGTCATGTCTTTCATCTGATTTTCACCTGCTTTTAAAAACTAAAAGTAAAAAAGATAAATTCCATTACTTTTCTGTAGGGCATGGAGAGATAACGGCAGTATGGTTAAAAACTAATGTATTCAGTCAGCAGACATTTCAAATCAGTGATAACAAAAGGAGGGAGGAAGGAGGAGGGGACACAACTTCATGAGTACTCAAGTGAGAGTAGATTCACCAACTCTTAGTCACTTAATTATATTTTTGCTATAGCTTTTTGTTGAGTAATTTAGATTGATGGATAGCTGTTCAGGCAATGGTGCTTGTGATACTAAATTGTTTTTGTTATGTCTGTTTTTTAATTTCTGTTAAGAGCTGCTGTCATTCTGAATGTGCAACATTGTACTCCTTTAGTATCTATGTTTGGTTTTTTACTAGACGTTATGTTATTATTCTACGTGCTGGATTTAAATTTAGTTTTGGTTTTATTGCTTTATTATGGCCTTCATAGATTTGAAGAAAATATTTTGCGCATTTGAGCAGGGTACTATTTTTAAACAGCATAACACTAAATTGTTCAACAAGTCTTACAGGTTCCTTTCGGTTTGGTCACAAGCTGAATATCAATGTTATTCCCTGCAAAATCTTGTTGGGTCATCTTTATTCTGTGCTGTACCGCTTCACCAGAGGGGCTCCAGTATAGCATTTACAAGCTGCCTTCCATAGTGAGGCGCGTCTTCAAATGACAGCAAAATGTAAATCACCAGTCTCACATTATTAGAACAGTTAGGTGTACCATACGAACTGACTCTTTTTCTGCTCCCTTCAACCTCAGGCATCACGTACAACGTAAATAGCGCATGAGAAGCGTTATTAGTGCTGAAACTATGCGAGAGCATAATATGTATTATTCAGGAAGAATATTATTATACTGTAACCACATAGCCAATTGTAGTCAGATATCACGTTTACCCCCGGAATCTATCGGACTCGCATTGATCACTTTCCCATTTCATTTTTTAAAAAAAAAAAAAAAAAAAAAAAAAACAGAATAGAATCGAAGCTTCCAGGCGTGCTTGTAGCATATGGATTTTTAACCTACTAACCTGCTTCTGTGAGGAACAGTTGTTTGAAAAACGCAACCACCCCCTCCCTGTTCTTCTGGGTTACTCCTGCCATCTTGTGGTACAGAACGGGAACTTCCCCATACAAAATGACAGCGCAAAGGCTGGGTATGGAGTATGGCTGGAGCGATACATACAAATGACGACCAAAAATGCGCTGGGTAGTTGTGTTTGATGCCAGTTTATAAATCAGTGATCAATTACACAATTTAGAGTCTTTTGGAAATTTTAAAGCTCCGGTCAGGTAATCGCAGAGGTGGAAAACTCCGGCTTCACAGAGTAAAAGTAATATCACTTATTTGTTTCACCCATTAACTGAAATTGTTGATTCCAATTAGCATAGCTCTTCAGCCAAATAGATGAACTAATCACTGACATCACCTGTTTTAGTGCATAGGCAGAAGAAATACATGGTAGTATTTTTACTTTACGAAGCTGGAGTATTCCACCTCTTGGTTATCGCTTTAACAGGTGAACAAGCACATACTCAAAATTGGTTTTAATGACTGCAGTCATGCCAGAACAGTAACAATGCAAGCGTATTTCAGTATTATCAAGTATAGTATTATATTGCTTCAAACTTCACCACAGTAACTTCCGTCAAGGCGGTCAATTGCAGGTTTCACATTTCACCTTACCATGCTGGATATTTGCATAGTAGGCTACATAGGTCGCAACAATGTGTCGCAGCCCAGTGCATGCTGGGAACGACAGTAGGGGCTCATGGATATCGGTGTCCTGTCAATTTGATCAATTTGACATGGCGCTAACACGTTTTGAACGGTTCCAGGCATGGATTATACGCGCTTTAATGCGAGTTATATTCGCTCTCTATCAGCTGTTCGCGCCTCGACCGTCTGACAGGTCTTCCAAACTCCCACCTATCACCAACCCTCTCTTGATGGTCTCCGGCATGCAGCTGGCGCAGAAGATTCGCCTTAAAGAGGTTTGTTCGTTTACAAGATTTTTTCTGGAAGGTTACATTAAATGCAGTGCTTCAACGGCATGTAACCCTGGTTTTCTCCTGTATGACATTGCGAAAGTGGGTCTCAATGGGTATAATTTGTCGCAGGGTTAGCGTGTGGGATACTGGGAGCTGTAGTTTATTAAATTAAGAATGTAGCGCCGAGGCAACCGCTGTGCAATGTTCAAAGATAATTTGCTATCTGTAGCACCACAGACAGGGCACGAGGCTACACTTGTCCTCAGCAGCTACTCAGAACTAGTAGTGACAGAATGAGGTTTTATGAACCCCATTACGGGTGCAGGCACAGTTAGTGGTCAGAAGCTGTCTTCCTTGAACCAATCAAAAGGCTTAGCACTCACATCAGGAAAGAAAGATTGGCTCATCTCCAAAATGTGTACAGTGCTAATACACTTTTCCTTACGTTTGCGGCTGTAAGAAATTTTATCCTCTTATCATTTTAAGTCCGCAGTTCATGTGAAAAGTATGTGTACACAGCCACAAAAAATATGTAAAATTATAATGTGTTTGATAAAGTTTTCAGCCTTCTGACATGTAAATTCTGACTAATATGGTTCATTTAGTAAAATCTGCAACGGTATTGATTGTTATTTTCTCCTGTTACATTATAAACAGTGTATCAGATCAATTGTGAAACTTCTCCAAAATTTTATCTGGTCGTTAATGTTTGTACTAAAATGTGTCTTTTGGTTTGCATCTGTGGCTTAATTAAAATTTTGCTAATTGGCACGGATGGTATATGAAATTAGAATTTTCTGCTGACAAGGAGACTTGTTTTCATCCTTTTAGCTCTCCTAAACCTTGGCTCAAGGTTCCATACCCCTGTGTTAAAATAAACCTAGAACCCTTGTGACTAAATTGCTGATCTTGTTTCCCTCCTATATATCTCTCTCTCCTCCATGAAGATGTAGTTGGTAATAGATACTTCTGGTGTTTTATGCATTAAAAACACCTTCTGGCAGTACAAGTTTGCAGCTTTTCCATGCCTGTTTGGGAACACCAGATAGTAGCACATTTAATGTGGCATACTAGTGTAACTGCTATAACAAATTTGTTAATTAATATTTCATCAGTTGAGGTGAGAAAGGGGCACTAAAGCTGGCCATTACACCTTGGTGAAGAACAGTCACCTTTTTTAAGCACAGTGTGAAATTTTTCAAATCAGGGTCTAAAACAGTGGTCTCTAATTCAATACTGTGGTGTGCCAATTGTATGCTGGTTTGCTGTAGTTTCAGCTCTCAATCAAATAATTAGATCCATTAATTAGTCCATTAAATTAGTTTTATTCCCCTCTTCCTGACCAAACTGAACTATGTTGTCAGTCCCAGCCCCCTAGTGAGTGAAGAGTCTTAGTCTATGCAGCTTGCCTCCTATTTTTCCTTATGCAAAGCTGAGCCAGTCACTGTCTTGCCTTAACAACCTGGTTAGGACTTGAACTTGGTTGCACAGCTGCACGATGAACGTCTTCCTTGTATGTCAACCAAAGGTCCTTTAAAGCACATTATTTAAAAAGCCTTCAGAACAACGCCCGCTGAATGGACCACAGAGCAAAGGTCCCCAATGCAAGGGTAGCATTGTGCTCAGCTTTGCCTGGGAGGAACAGGTGTTATGCCAGTTAAATTCCCAGACTAATTGCTCTCTAGCGGCCTGTCTTAGTTGGCCAGAAGCTTGCCAGTTTCACAGCACAGGCCATATGTGACTGGTGTTGCTTCTGCATCATGGAAAAAGGAAGTATTGGTCATTACATGATTTTGAGGAGTCCTCTGTGCGCAGCCCCCTCTTGTCAGTCCTGAGGTGTGGGGGTGACCTGATGGGGATGACAGAACAATGTTCAACTTGGTTCAAAAAAGGGGAAAAACATTTATAATGTAACACAACCCAACAGCATGCTCAATGGCTATGGCTGTTACCCCCCATGGTATTAAAGTTTGATCTTTCCCTAGGTGACCAGTGTGGAGGTGGTGCAGGCCTACATTGACAGGATCCAGGAAGTCAATCCCTTGATCAATGCAGTTGTCAAGGAAAGGCAAGTCTCATTGTTGAATCCAATTATGTGTGTGTGTGTTTGTGTTCTTGGCACAGGGGGACAACTGCTTTAAACGGACATTCCTCATTGTCTCCTTCTCCTTACTCTCTCTCGCTTTTCCCTTCTTCTCCCTGTCCTCTGCTCTCTTTCTTCCTGTCTCACTGGATCTCTCTCTCTCTCTCCCACTCTTCCCCCTTCTCTTTTTCTTTCTCTCTCACTATCCCTCTATTTAAATGGACTCTTTCTGGCATCTCCATCTGTACCACACCCACTCTTCTGCTCTATCTCCCACCACCCCCCCCATTTCAACTCTCCATCTTCCCCCCTTCTGTCATTCTCTCTGTAAAACAGATTCTCAGCTGCTTTGCAGGAAGCTGCCCAAGTGGACAAGCTGATAGATGAGGAGGAGGGGGGCGAGGACGTTCTGGAGGACAGGCTCCCTCTGCTTGGTGTTCCCCTCACTGTCAAAGAGGCCTTCGCCCTGCAGGGTACAGAGCCTGCCCCTCCATCTGTCTGGCAGTCTTTCTGTCCATCTCTGTATCTGTCTGTTCTTTCTGTCTGTTTTTCATAGTCTATATGTTTCTGTCTGTCATTCTGTGTGTTTTTTTTTGTCAGTGGGTTTTGGTTTGCTTGTCCCTGTCCATTTGTCTGGTTCTGTCTTTGTGTCTCCCCCTCTTATTTGGTTTTCTTTCTGTCCATATTTCTGTCTGTCTGAGTCTTTGTCCCTTTTTCTCTGTGCTCATGTCTGACTGAATGGTCAGGACATCCTGTATATCTGTGTAGTTCAATTTCTGCAGTTTTCCCATCTTTCACCCTCTTCCCTCTCCTCCTCCTTTTCCCTGACTATGCCACAGGCATGCCCAATTCCTGTGGTCTGGTGTCCAGGAGAGGGGTCATTTCCAGTGTGGACGCTCCCCCTGTGAGCCTGCTGAAGAGGGCTGGCGCGATACCACTGGGTGTCACAAACTGCAGCGAGCTCTGCATGTGGTTTGAGTCCAACAACCGGCTGTATGGAATCACCAGAAACCCCTACAACACCGACCGCATTCCCGGTGGCAGCTCCGGTCAGCCACCTGTAGTGATACAGTAACATGAGCTGCCATTTTCACTCTGTCCTATTCCACCTTCTGCACAACACCACACATTGCATTAGAATGTGTTGCAATGCATCAGTGGTGAGGTACCCTTAAGGAAAGAATCACCAGAGACGTTAAAAAGCTGGATTTGTATGGATTTGATTAAACATCAGATCACTACAAATGTATCTGCTAAGTAGTAGCCCTAAAAGAAAATGACAATTCAGTAACAGGCACATACAAATATGTAAACAGCAAATCAGTGTCACACAGACAAGTCCATAATATAATTTCTATTAAATGAGGGCAGCTGAGTGGGTGATAGAGTGATGTCTGTGGGCAGCTATAGCTTACATCACTAACTAACTTTCAACCTCACTGTCTATTCAGTGTGCATTCTGTTGGGTATGACGAATATAGGTGCTTATATCTTTCTAAAAAAATAAGCTGTACAAGATGGACAAACTTTAGCAATGGCACGCATACAAATCCCTCTAGCCTGTATGTTGGTACATCTTACACAAATAACAGAGAAGCAAATTGCGGTCAGAGTCTAGCTTTGCATATTGATGGACTTTGTCTGCTTTTATTACTGGTTCTGTGTTGTGTTTAAGATGTAGTGACTCAACTTTGTCTCTCTCTTCCTCTCTTCCATTCCTCTGTTCTCTCTTTCTTTCTCTCACTCTCTCTCCCAGGTGGGGAGGGCAGTATTTTGGGAGGTGGGGGGTCAGTAATAGGCGTCGGATCAGACATTGGGGGTAGCATCCGCATGCCAGCCTTCTTCAACGGCATCTTTGGCCATAAACCCACACCAGGTGAGAGACTCATTTCTGCACAAGCGAAGTCAAGCAGTTTTTACAATGGACCCTGTAAACGGCTGAAATCCCTGAATGATAGGGCTGTACAGGAGCCCCTAAAACATTCACTGATATCATCAGTAGGCTGGGGGGCCATCTTTCAACAGGGCCAAGGATCCCTGGCAGCACTGACTGCACATTTCTGACTGGATATCCTAGTGTAGGTACACTGGATTTTCACATGCTGATCCCTCTGTTCAAGAAGTAACAGGATAAACTCAGAAAATGCAGAAGGGTAAGGGCACACTGGCCCTTATAGTAAAACACTGAATGTTGATTACGGAAACCAGAAAATGTGTGCAGTTCTCTGTGTGTCAGTATGGCTCTGAGTTCAGAAGCATGCATAAGCATGTGAATGTCCAGTGCTGAGCGGAATATGATTAGTTTCTTTAGTTTGTGTATCAGTCCAGTTGTTAAAACACATATTTTACCTTGCTGTGCAGATAGTGAGGACTCAGGTGGCTTGATACCTAGATCTGACCTACTGTGTGGGTGTGCGTGCGTGCGTGCGTGCGATACATGACGAAGCCCATGAAAATCTGCAACAGACTGTGACATTACTCAATGAGAAGCAGCAGGAGTACAGCTCCCTTCAGAAGAGGCTGTGGTTTAAAACCCGCAGCAAGAATTGCTCCCCTTTTCATGTGTATGTATGTGCATGTTAGCTAATGTGCCAACGTGTGTATTTTCTGTGTGGCTCTGTGGTTACAATGCTGTTTTCTCTATCAGGCATTGTCAGTAATGATGGCCAGTACCCTCCCAGCTCTGGAATGCACGAGGACTACCTTTGCACTGGACCCATGTGTCGCTACGCAGAGGACCTCCTTCCCATGCTGAGGATAATGGCTGGACCCAATGCTGCCAAGTATGAGGACACACCCCTCTGACTACGTTGTATGAGCTTGTCCACATAGAGGAGATGGCGCATCCCGCTAGAGTCCTCACTCTCAGTGTAGATCAAGGGCTGTCAGCCCCAGTCCTACCTGAAGACCTACAGGGTTTGCATGTTTTCACTGGGATTGAGCACTTAATTGGCCAGTTGCTACAGTTAATTGTGCAGTTAACTTACCTAATCTTGCTTTTTGGGTCTGAATTAGTTTCTGGATTTAAAGTCAAAACAAAATCCACCACACTTAGAGCTCTCTTGGACCACAGTTTGCCACCCTTGGTATGGTTGTCCATCTAAAATAGAAACTTAAATGAGTATGCTGCATTCCAATTCATTACCTAGCCATGGCACTAAACAGATTAGAACCTCATAGAATATGGAAGAGGTCATTTTTCATGCCCTGATCAGATCTCTGTTTCTACATGGGAATGCACCCATGATCTGTGCCAGTGCATTCTGTGGCCAATTATATTTCAGTTTTTGGTTGCCCTCCTTCCCAGCCTGCTTATTTTGCGTACAAATTGAGTACACCCAGAGATTCCATCTGGTTACATCTTGGGCTGGGGAGGAACACAATTCCAGCACCCATCCCACACCGCTACTTTTTCCACAGGAAGATTTATCTGATTGAGGAACAGATGCTGTTATTATGACTCTGCAGTGATATTATTGTTATTTGATAAATGCTGCTGTTGTCATTATGGTGGTAACCCTGTTTCTGCAGGCTGTCCCTGTCTTCGGAAGTTGACCTCAGGAAGCTGCGCTTCTTCTCTGTGCCCCATGATGGAAGCTCCCTGCTTGTGTCCCCCGTGGAAACCGAGCTGATTCAGATACAGAGGAAGGTGAGAGATACAGAGGAAGTGCAAAAGGGAAAAGAGAGGGAGAGTAAAAGAGAGGGGATGAAGGAGAGTGAGGGCAAGAGGAAAATAGGGTTGAGTGAGAGGAAAAAAGGGAGGGTGCTTGTGAGGAGTGCTATTTTGTCTGGAGTTAATCGTACACATAAATCATGGCTATATGTGATTTATAATGAATGTCTTTTTGGTTTGGAGGTGGTTGAACATCTGGAGGCTGACCTGGGGGTTAAAGTTCAAGAGCTGTCTTTCCCTCAGCTGAAGCACTCTTATCAGATCTGGGACACCTTGATGGCTTTGCCAGACAAAGATGGAAAGGTCTGTCTGCTCTGCTTTGTTGTTTGGCATTTTACCATTTTTATCCACATAAATTTCCCTTTGTGTGTGTGTGTGTGTGTGTGTGTGTGTGTGTGTGTATGACATTGTGAATGACTTCTCTCTCTGTCTCTGTAACTGTTCATCTACAAGTCTGTTTCTGTGGATGATTGTGCCATTGGCCATCTTACAAGGTCTTTCTGGATCAGCTTTTCTGTGGTAGTGTCTAAGCCTCTCATCTGTATGTTACCCCTAAATGTAAATGTTCTGTAACATTTTGGGGCCAGGCTGTTTTAATGGAAGTGACGCTGTGTTTTGCACCATGTTTGAGGTTTCTCCCTGGCTTCCTCCCGAAGATCAGTTTGAAATACTTCCCCCATCCCCTATATAAAGTTGACAACAATGGGGGCATTTCAAGTCAATGGACACTCTTATTACCATCTCTGTTATTTTGTCCGCCTTGCATCTATTCTACTATGATTTCCAAACAATAGTAACCGTGCGTGTGCTAACTTGACTCTGCTTCCTCCCAACAGCCCCCCACTCCCTTTGTGGACTTTATGGCGGACCATGGGAAGAAGGTGTGGCCTTTGTGGGAACTGGTTAAATGGATGCTGGGAATGTCCTCTCACACCATGGCAGCCATTGGTAACAGCACCAAAACCAGTTCTTATTTTGAGATTTTTTTTGCATATCATGTATGGTCCTATTAAGTTTCATTTTGTACTATATGTGTATTGTACTACAACCTAGAAATGAGATTCTAGGTTCTGATCATTGAAAAAAAAATACTATAAATCACACCAGAGCGCCCTTTTACTGCCCGTTAATGTACTGATAATTATATATCTTGGCATGCTGCAGTGTTTAGTAAAAGCCCCCTGGGCTCAGTCAGATATCATATCGTATCATTTGAAAACAGTGTGACAATTATTTGAAGCCAAAAACTGATACATTAGTGAAAGCATGACCATTTTTGTTGTAAAAGTACATTTTCTGACTTTCTTCTCAAAAGATTTCCCATGTGCTGTTTCCCATGTGCATGTATGACTGCTGTGACTTAATTATTCTGACAGTGGAGTTACTGAGCAAAAGGAAGGGTGTTACTTCACCAGCTTGTTCTGTAAACTCCACCAGATCATCACTGTGAATCTGTGTTTCTTTGTCTGAGTGAAATCAGGACGTATGTGTGTTCAGAGAGGTCCTTTAAAGCAGTTTGTTTTTGATGTAGGTCTGGCCCTGACAGAGATGGTTCAGAGCTCTAAGCCAAACCCATTTTATCTGAAGCAGAAGGAGGACCTCCAGAAAGAACTGGATGAGCTGCTGGGGACGGATGGGGTGCTGCTGTACCCCTCGCACCCCCAAATAGCACCTAAGCACCATCACCCCCTTTTCACTCCTTTCAACTTCGCCTACACAGGTAACCCTCTTAGTACAGCAGGGGAAGCTGACTCTGCTTCAGTACATGTCCAGCTCAATAACTGGACCATGTATAAAAATGTGAGTTACCAAAGCATTTTCCATGCCTATAATGTAGATGACTGTATGTCTTTTTGTGTTACCAGGTATCTTCAATGTCCTGGGGCTGCCGGTTACGCAGTGCCCCCTGGGGCTGAGTCAGGAGGGGCTGCCCCTGGGGGTACAGGTGATTTCGGGCAAGCTGCAGGACCGACTGCCTCTGGCCACTGCGCTGTACCTGGAGAGAGCCTTTGGGGGCTGGAGGGACCCTGGTTCCCCCTGAGCTGCACTGCGCTCTGTTCTTTGTGCCCCATCCTGTTTTTCAGCCTTTCTGTATAACCCCCTTCAAGACTAAATGCACAAATGCTTCATGTCACTCTATCACTGTAACCCATCTGGACCATGCAAACACTGAATGCTCTTGCACACTGCTTTGAGTGCAGCTCCCTAATACAGAGATATTGCCTGTCCTTTGTTGTGTCCTGAACCCAACCAATTCTGCAGTTATAGCTCAACAATGAACAGTGTAACTTTGTCCATCACTGGTACAACACTGGTCGAATGCAGGCAAAACTTGAGCTGAACTAGATCATGAGTTTGTGTAAGGCAGGAGGAAGTCTGCTGCTCACAGTAACTCGGCCGCCATTGCCGTCGCCCCTGTCTTTAGTCTGTCTGCCATTACATCTCTCAGTATGGGAATGGCGTTCCCAGCTTTCTCTTTCCTGTACAGTGTCAGTCAGGATTGCCTCTCTGTTACTGTCTTTTTGTCCATTTTTGTGTCTGTCAGCTTGGTCCAGTGACGTGTGAGTAGGGTTTCATTTGAACCAGGAATGGGAGGAGCTACTGTGTAGTATCAGTGGCTCATTCAACCAATGATTGTGCTTGGCTGTGAACATTTTTCATAGGTTCAGACAAGTCAATGATTGACAGCTGAGTGTATTTCCGGTTATGAGGTTCATGAAGCCTCCGTCACTAGTTGTCCGTCTTCTTAGCACAATTGCTGCATTCTGTGGCTTTGAGAACTCAGATTATCTGTTCATGTTTTATACTGGCTGGCACTGTTGTTTGGACTGTGTTTGTCCTCTGTTTTTCCAGCAGCTGTCCATAGCCTCAAAGCAAGGCATTTATATTTCAGTATATGTATACTTGGGTTACAGCTCTATGTAGTTAATGGACAGTTAATTATAGTTAATGGATCATTGAAAATGTCTCAGGCAGTTAATAAAAGATGTACGAATGTACTGCTATACAGGGAAATTATGGTAATCATGCACAAAGGACAATCATGGGAATTTGATTCATACCTGTCATAAATGGCATGAAACTCAGTATGGAGTTGTTCACATTGGCAGTTTCACTTTTAAAATACAAGTGATTCAAGAAGAACCTCAAAGCCTTACAAATAGGTGCATTAGCAATGTAATGGATGATTAGCTATCAGTGGATGGCAATAAATGTCTTTCATTATGTGTGCATTATCACATTCATGTGTGAGGACAGGCTCCAACTTGTCCTAACTTTTAAAGATGTACTTTTGCAGAAGCTTTAGTATGAAATTGCTTATGTACATTTATTGGTTATATATATTAGAGGTAATATCTGGAAATATTTTTGGTTAGATAAATTATTGATTCAAGATGTATGCATAATTAATTGCTTGAAAAGAATATTGCCAGGAATATTGCTTTGCTTTCATTTTTCTAAGAATACAAATGATATTAGAATGCCAATATCAAATATACTGTATGTAATGAATTTAATCAGTCTCATTACTATTAATAGGAGGTGTGTTATCTCATTGTGGTCAAAACATAAGGTGAATGAACATCTAAAAATACATATATGCAACCACACAGGGAAATACTGTGGTCAGGGCACTGGACTCAAGGGTCTGTGACATTCAGTTCCCGACAGTAGCTCAGGCCATCAAGGTAAAGCCGTCCTTAAATACCCACGTTAACCTGAGGAAGGCCCATGTTGAACTTTAAACTTCCTCTGGATGGATTTTCTTCGTTATAGGGGATTTTTCTGTTCTACTATCATTTGCAATGTTATTTTTCTTGAATGCCATTATGAAAGATTAACAATTAATGTACAAATACACACTACATATGCACACAGAAATAAACCCTTTTATAATTCAAATGTATGGTGCTTCAGTTTGACAATCATTTTTGCACAACCAGTGATCTCTCCACTTCTATAGTCCACCACTGAATCAATGGAGGAAGTTGCAGTAATAAAACCTCACACCTTCACAACAACTTCAGCAGGTTCATATTTTTTTCACTACATAATAAAATGAGATTCAAATGTGAAGTTCTGAATAAGGTAGTGTGTCCACCAAAACAAGTAAGACATATTTATGCATACGTTCACTGGATGCAATCTTTTCAGGAAAGAATGGTTCTTCTTTTCTACTTGGTTTGATCCTTTGTATTACCAGTCAGTACCAGTATGTCGAAAGAAGTGCAGAAAGAAAAGCATTTGCTTTACAAGTTGAGACTTGTGAGTTCTAATATGTCTATCCAAATGTTTCCCTTTCAAATATTCAAAATTATCCATAAGCTAGTCTGGTAACCCTTTGGCTTTACTGTGGGGTAAAAGGTAAGCTGTATTGCCCAGCTTTCTCATTCACTGTAATATGGTCGCTGTTTATGCTGTTCTTGGTGTGACTATTCTCCGATCTATCGCTTTAGTTTGAGGTGTCCATTTTTCATTCAGCTCCCAACCTTTAGATTTCTGTCACATTTAGAACTGGCAATTGTGCCTCTTGAAATGCAGCTCTGCACCCTGAAAGTACACCCTATAGCCCACAAAATGCGAGAGAAAATCCAGGCTGGGATCCAGTCAAATGTACTTTGGCTCTTCAAGGACATGTAATTCAGTCAAAATAGATTTTGAGTGTTCCACATATCATCTTTGTGTTATATTTTATCGGAGACAAGTAATCATGTCGTTGAGTTCTTTTCATTTTAAAGTACAATGTGAGATAAAGGCTGGACCCATTAGGAATGCCATCAAATGACATTTATTACATGAATACAGTTCAAAATTGTTCCTTTGTTCTGGAGAGCAAGACAGAGTTTGCTTAATTTGCATCAGTCAGTAACTTAATGAGGTTCTTTCAATTACTAAATGGTTAATGAAGGAATCCTTCCCAGTTTTCAAATATCATGTGCACAGTGTCTTATTTTGCTAGGAGTAACATCCAAGAAAAATTCAACAACACATGGAGACACCCTCACATAGTCCGATACCATATTGATGTATTCATGTAGCTGTCAAAACTGGGGCAGATTCTTTACCAGCAGTCTGTGTGGGTGGATGCAGCCATGCAAGTCGAAGAAACACAAGAGAGATGAACAATGCAAGCGGGAGGAGCTGAAGGACAACTCGCACACATATCTGGACATGTTATGGTTTATTTTCTTCCCTTCTTAGTAAGGTTGAAAAACAAACATTTGCCAGAATGCTCAAAAAGAACTTGACAGCTAAAGAAAAATAACAACCGTCACATTTTATGTGTGTGTGTGTTTTTTTTCCTTGAATTTGGGAGAAGCTGCAAATATGTTCTAATTTTCTCACGATAAAACACACAAGACGTCTGTTGACAAACCGCAACGTACCTCTGCCTCTGCAAAGCAACATTCTGACAGGTGCCAATCGAAAATGCCAATCAACATTTCCCCTCCCCACCCCTCCCAAAACCCCTCCTAAACATTCAGGAATCTGAAGGGATTTCTGTGGGATTTAAAAACAAAAACAAAAACAAAACAAAACAAAACAAATGGAAACGAACCAAAAAAAAGTAAGAGGTCCCTGCCAGTTGGCAATGCCTGAACAGAGAGAGGGAACTGGCTCTGGCTCACTGGAGATCTAGCTTCCATGAAGGCCAAAGCACCATCCCTGTATAACCCTGTTAGCTTAATGTAACCCTCATCCCAATTTAACAAGACAGATTTGGCCCATACATTTTTCTGTTGTTCTTTTTTTTCTCCAACATATTTTTTTTTGAGGGTCCTGGCAGCCCCCACCCCTTACCCCCCGAACCTCAACCCCCCAAACCTCATCCTGACCCCACACCCCAGCCCTGTCCCCGCCCAGCCCATGGCTCTCAGGAGACATTGGTGATTGGCTTGTACTTCTTGAGGCGAGTCCATTGGCCTGTGGAATAGTTCATCTCGAACACTGTATCCACCAGCATGGTGGTGCTGCCCGTCCCGTCCGCCTTGGGCAGGACCTCCGTGTGCTCGCTCAGCTTGATCTGGATGATGTCGCCTTGTTCTGGGCACGGGTTCTCTGTGGGGGGTCACAAACACAGCATGGCCCAGACAGGTAAGAGGTGATAAAAGACAACAAAAGTGAATGAACAATATGCAAAAATAAGCAACTCTGGCAGAAGTGTATATATGAGAAGATGTGTTCAGGGGTCAGAGTCAAGACCATACCTCGTGATCCAGCCATGAAACCCAGAATGAGAGCCTTCTCTGGTCGGGTGACCTTGTTCGCTGTCTTGAACATTTCCTGTGCAGCGTACATCTGTTCCCTCTAGGGAGGAAGCCAGTCAAAGAGAATGTCTGTTAATTTTCATATTTTTCAACATATTTTCTAACTTTGAAACTTTTATGCCTTTGAGGTTTAAACTTTTGTGTTAAGACTAATGGAAACATACCTGTATCAAAGCCAAGACATGTGTAAAGGTAAAGGATCCAATACTCATAGATGTCTTGTTCTAAACCTCTACATTTAGGGTTTCTGGGAAACAGGGGTGTCACAACGCAATGCTTGCACAACTGCACACTCACCGTGAGTGACAGGTTCTTTTTTGGAGCTGGCTGCTGGGCCACTGGTGTGGGTGTGGGCTGGGAGGTTGGGGGCTGTGTAGGCGTCTCTTGCTGTGTCGCTGTGGCGGCGGTGGGTGGGGCGTTGTTGGTGGGGGTGCTGGTGGGTGTGGTCGGCGAGGTCGGGGCTGTAGGGCTGGTGCTGCTGCTGTTGTACATGGGCGGCCTCTGTTTGAACTGCCCTGGTAGCGTTGCACTGGGAGCCGCTGTTTCCTCAGGCTGCCGGCTGGGCTGTAGCGCCTCTCGCCCTGAGCCACCCGCATTCGCTGAACACGAGTTTAGGGTGGAGTGGAAGACGAGGTTGTGAGTAAGAGAGAAAGAACGGGAGGGAGAGAAGAAGCCAGAGAAAACGTTAACAGAGCAGTTTCACAAGTCTTCAAAATTATCAGAAATATATTTACAGGCCAGTACCAGTTATGATAGAGGTGAGACTCCCTCACATGACTGCACCACAGACATGTGCTTCTACAGAGTGAACCACCTAGAGGCCTAAGATTTCATTTTCTAATCCTAATGGTTAAAGACATAATCCAGATGATGGAAAGAGACCACCCGCTGCTGACTGCACACATGTATACACACAAACATACCTACACACATGCACAAATAAACAATGATCAGGACCTGCTGCATTTTCTCACATCTCGTTAGCAGAAGGTCAGTCACTTACCGGGCTGTGTCTCTGAGCTGGGAATGTAAGAGGACGAGGGCACCATACTCGGTGTGGCTGGTAAGTAACTCGTAGACGGCAGCGCACTCTCGCTGTTCAATGACCCCAATTTCTGAAAAAAATACGATCACATGTACACAATCATTTTATTGCCCAAGAACTCAGTAGGCCCCATCTATCAATTATTTACATGTGTGAATAAATGTACACCTTTTCCTTCTCAAGGCAATAGTAAACAAATATTTGGGTAGATGACCAAGAAAATCTTGTTTTGTTGTTTTTACCTTTTCTGTCAAGAATTAAATATATAAAATAAAACATATAACATCAGCTGTATCAAATCATGTTTTATAAAAATGAGAAAAAATCAGCTGCAAATATAAACGCAAAAGAGGACATCACTGCCTCATTTAACACATATCTGGATATGTGGATGAACACCTGATTTTGTCAAGGCAATACAAAGCGAACATTTAGACACAGAGGAAATACAGCTGTAAATTTTAACATGTGCAAATGCTTGATAAATGAACATACAGGAGTGTACCATAGTTGTGTGAACAAGTGATAGGGAACTGAGGTTAAACTGAACAAAAAATAGGAGCAGTTATTATGTAGTATCAGTGACTGATAATGCGGACTAATGACCACATTGCCTGTGGACAATTTCTCATTTATTCAAACAAGTCAATGATTGACAGCCGAGTGTAGCTTCACCCCACCAGGGTTTATGAGACTTCAGTTCAACCATCACCAGTGATAACTCCGTCATGCCTGTGAGTGGGGTCGCAGCATTACCTGTGTGGATACCAGGCCTGCGGCGTAGTCCGGCGTGGCATTCTCCACCACCGCCTCCTCTTTGGCAGCCTTCTCCCCTGCTTCTGTCTCTGTTAAAGGAGGACATGGAGAAATCAGAATCACGGACAGGGTCATGTTCAACGAAGTAAAAACTCCCTGCACATTCCACAGCCTCTTCATTTTGGCGCCTGCAATATTCCTACAGCATTAGAAATCTTTGAAGCATCTGGGCTGCAATGAAATACCACAGGGACTTCCTGACATTTTGGCTTAAATAAAGATACTGGAAAAGCAAAAAAATAACTTTGTTGTTTGTGTATGTGCTCTGCATGGAGGAGAGCAGAAGTGCATGTACCCAAAGTCTTTCTCCTCCTCTTGGCTTCTCTTCCACCTCCCACCATGTCCAGCTCAGAAATGTCCAACAACTGAGGAAAAACAACAAATGACCAACTGTGACAGCTAAGTTCCACCTCCACAGGGCTATAGGTCTTCAAAAAGGTATTCTAAATACATAACATATAAGAAAAACAGAACCAGCCACAAAAACACTATCACTGAATTTTAGCTTATGGTTGACTTCTCCCTTTGGAAAAGTTTAGCAAGTGCGTTCATCCGAAAAATCTCTCTGCAGTCTGGATCAGGGATAAATCACATGAAGAAAAGATAATGTCTGCACGCCTGTTTAAGCACTGCTTTTTTCATTGCATTACGTGAGATGAAATTTAACCATTTCATCTCATGTAAGATTTGTGACTGGAAGTTATTCAGGAAATATTTTGAATGACAAGACCATAAAAGCAGCTCTGAAGAACAAGCGTAGTCAAGAACAGTGAGAAAAAGACACTGAGGCCTTGGCAACATGTTACCTTGACTCCCCTCTCCTTGCGCATGGGTGTCCTCGCCGGGGCGATGGGGGTTCTGTTGCTAGGGGGGCTGAACATGCTGGGTGTCGTGGGGCTTCGGAAGGGTGCTTTTGGGATCCCTTTGAGGGGTGCTGGGGTGGAAGCACAAGAGATGTGATGATTCTCTGTACAGCATTTTCCATTAATGTCTCATTTCTTATTTAGATTTATTTAAGTTCCAAACTGGTATGACCATCTGCAACCTCATCAGACTTGGCATAAATCTGTCTTCCCTCAAAAGCATTCATTTTTATCTCATCTTGGACTGGGGAGAGGCGTTAGCTAACGGTTGGGTTGCAGTCATGTTTCATTTTGTTTTATAGCACTATTAGCTGTGAAGAGCAGCACAGTTTTGTGCATGTCTGGCTCCTGATGGAGCACTGCAGTTGCACAGCTAGCTTAAAGAGTTGACACAGGCTATACAGGGGAGCATTACTCTCAGATCTGAAAGCATGCTCAATACTTTGATTTTATAAATGATGAACTATCTAATCACTAACCTCCGTCATTTTAATTTAATATCTAACAATACTGAAATATCTAAATATCACTGAACTATATTTCTGACAATACTTTTCATGAGACTGACCTTAGACTTTTCTTCTCATCGGAAAGCTAATATATAAATACACCTGAATGCTACAATTTTACAATCTGTGTGTCTGTAAACAATTCCTGCATGTGCATATTTGCTTTGAGTGTAAGAGGCTCTGTATCTCGCACTTCCTCTGGCAAGCCTGACAGTTTATAGTCAAAGGGGCAGGACCCACTTGTTGTGTCAATCTTCTTGACGAGACCCCTGCCTTTGGCGTGGAAAGGCACCCCAGCTGTCTTCTTCAGCTGCTGTGCCGTCTCTGTGGCTGAGAGGTGGAGAGGGAATGGGACCATGAGGGGAAACAAAAAGCAATGAAGACTGTCTCACTTTACACTCGCCTGTTTACTGCTTTTCCAGTGCATCTTTCACATCTTTCAATGGTGTAAGAAAATGATCTGACACTGAATGCTGTGCGAAAGTGAAATTATTGCCTGAACTTCATCTGCTGATGAAACCTTTTTGTAGGGAAAAAAGGAGGGAAATGCAGGTATCACTTCCATTTATCTCTGGCTGTTTGGTTAGAAACTTCATGCAAGCTTACCCTGGTCTGTCTGTCTGTCTGTCTATCATCACAGTATTTTTTTGACAGAGACAAGCAGCATGTTGATATTCTCGTAAGAAAGCCAGCATCAGTACTGCTGCCAAAATGATGTGGGAAAGCATGACAAATGGCAAACAAGTAAGACAGCCTTGTCTCACTTTATGTGCGCCTTTTTCTGACCTCTACCTTAGTCTTATTACATCATTTTAGATAAAAGCATCAGGTAAATAATAATAAATGATAGCCCCCCAACCCCCAAAAAAAAAACCTTGTAATATGATCGGTGGTTATACTATGCTCATTATGCTCATTTGACTGTTTTAGACTTTCTTTAGACTGCTTTTCTGCTTCAGTATAAATTATACTTTTTTGTTGCTGCATTTGAGTTGTAAAAATTGTATGTATCCCTTATAAGTTGCTTTGGATAAAAGTGTCTGCTAAATGCATAAATGTAAATGTCTAGGATCTGAATCACAATAGGTGCATTAGAGACAAATTGCCTGTCACAACTCTAGAGCTGTTACCTTTAGAAGATCATGGCCAAAAACAGCAAGACCTGTCCTGCTACAATAAATCTTAATCCACACTTGGCTGAAAATGAAAATGATTGCTTTTCCCCACATCTCATTATTTCTAAAGCTTGAACAAAATAATATGAAAGAAAAAGGAGCAAGGTTACACTGAAGTGTTTGACACAGGATCTCCGGCTGGTGTCAGCAAAAATGAAGACACAGATGTGCAAACACTTTTACACATGCTGAAAGCACACACAATCATTCTCCCACATAAACACACTCACACCCTCTCTCTCTCTCACACACAAACACACACACACAGGAAAAAAGTGCACTCCTACATTTCTGCAGCAGCTCTGCCCTCAGGGTGGCGCTCTTGGGTTTCCGTTTGAGCTGAAAGTGCTTGACAGGGGGCGTGAGCGGCCCCACCAGTGTGGTCAGGGCGTTCTTGTTCAGGTATTGGCACTCAAGAGGCAACATGGCTGAGGCCTCACACTCACTCACTGTGGGAGGGGTAGAGAGCAAGCATGTTAGATTTATTCATACTCACCCACACGCAAGTGCAAACATATGTATACTTCGGCTTTTGTATTCTGCCACACCCACACACACACGCAAGCACACAAAAGTGCACACATTGGGAAACACACATAGCGGGTGCATGAGCACTTGCATGTGCGCGCACACACACACACACACACACACACACACACACACACACACACACACACACACACACACACACACACACACACACACACACACACAAAGTTATTTGCCATCTTCAATTCATCCATGAGTAAACACAAACATTCAGCTTTATCCGCTGCTGTGGTTCTTAGCCCTGGTCCTTGAGGGCCACAATGTATGCTGGTTATTGTTTTTGCCGGATGTTCCACTACCCAGGAAGACAGGGGAGGTGAGTTAACTGTGTTATAAAGGGTTTTAACTGGTAATTAAGTGTTGAGTGACAACATAAATGAACACACATAGCAGCCCTCCAGGACCTCGATTGCATGGATGTAAAGTGAAGGGCACAGAGAAACATTTGGGACCACCATTTGTATGGCATGGAATTTGACCAGGACACACGGGTAAACACCCCTACTATTTTAAAGTGCCATGAGATCTTTAATGAGCACTGTGAGTCTGGCCCTCACACGAAAGATGGAACCCTCTACTGAAAGCACAATGCTGGGGCACCGGGGTTCTACTTTGGTGCCAAGGTTAGAGTGCCCCCTATTGGCCCACCAACACCTCATCAGCAGCAAATTATTTTCCCAGGAAGTCCTCCATTGAAGTACCAACCAATCCTGCAACTGCTTAGCTTCAGCATTTCAACATCAATAGATTTCAGGGTGATGTGCTGGCACACCACCTTGAACAAAATGCTCATTTGCTATGTCTGCAAGAAGTGTTCTGAAGGTACATTTCTTACAGACACATTTAACAGACAAATTTAACAAATCCTGTGCAATTCATCCTCAAAAATCATTTCTGTGCTGTATGAGGAAAGAAAGCAATTGCATTTTTTATACAGCCTACTTACTGCAATTTTATAATTGGATGCGTGCTATACTTGTTAATAATAAAGCTTTTAGACATAATAGCAGCGTATTAAACAGGAGCAGAGACTGTAGTAAAAAGCAGTATGCACATGGCCCTCCATGGCACTGAGTTTAACACCACCACATTAGGAGATATGTATATATATATATATATATCCACTTTCATCACTTAAGCAGTGCAAGGGTGCTCACAGTCAGAGGTGAGTCACCTCTCTTTATGTGGTAAAACGTTGGCAGATTTAATTGTGCAGCGAATAAAGAGAGGTCACAGCCTAGCTGAAACCTCATTATCCATGTTCACATTACGACCTTACAGACCCACCCTTCAATTACAGTTAATGGCAGAACTCCTGGTCTAGTGTTGTTGCCTTTATCACTGAATTTCACAGGGGCAATTGATTACAGTATCAAGGAAAGTGTGAGTCATACAGGCTGGCTTGATTGGCTCCTGGAGCTGTTTTCTTGGGGCTACTGACTTTGTAAAACAACACCTTTTTCATTCATTTCATTTTTTTTACCTTTTTCATTCATGAGATTACTATCATATTTTGGTAAACAGGCATAACAAAACTCAGCCTCGACTTCAGTCTAAACTCCACCTCTTGAAATACATATTACCAATTTTCCATTGCCAAAGACTACACTGAAAAGAAAATACCAATATTTTCTAATTTACAATAAACAGTAATAAAATACCAAATATCTGAGAAAGAATAAAATCTGAAAATCTCACCTTTCTCTCGCAGCTCCCCCAGTATGTCCTGGACATTGGGGTTCTGCTCCTCCAGGTCCAGGTTGAGGGACCCCGTCTCAGGAAAGGACTTGAGGATGTCAGCCACCATGAGCACCCAGGGTTCAGAGTCCAGCGTAGCCAGCTGGATGATCTCTGACAAGGCCTCCTTCATCTGCAAAGACATTACAGTGGGGATCCATTCTCTGCATGGTTCAAAACACATTACCAAGGAATAGTGTTTTTTTTTATTATTATTATTATTCTGACCCTGATCAAGCCTTAGACAGAAAACAAAGGAAAAGAAAAAACTAAGAAAATACCAACTTTGGTGCCACACAAGTACTTTACAACCCCCAAGTTCAACTGTAAGTTCTAAACAAATTTTACAACACTTTCCCCATGCTAAAATATCCAATTATTGACAAGCACTCATTCTTAATCTGAAAACCTCCATCATGATTTTTTTCCCCTAAATGCAGAGGAACCCAACCACCACACCCACAGACACTACAAAATTTGAATATCACCACTTTCAGATTTTGGGAAAATAATATAAATTTATGTCTTTACTTTGATATACAGAAGCAAAGGGTACATTTCAGGAACTGTACAGATTTGTACTGTAACAGTGTTGCAAATGACCCCCCAGCAAAAACACAAAACAAAAACATAACACTTGTTGCACACTACAGGAAATAACAAAAGTATTCTATAAATATAATTTTTCTGTTAGTCAAATAATATTCTTAAAACAATTATCTAAAATGAGGATTTCAAGCAAACCTTAATGAATAATATGTGAAGCAGCAGACTAAATAAAATGCAAATGTATTTAATTACCGAGGTACCCGACTACGGACCACGGCCACAGGCAGTAATCAAAAAGAGGGCGGTGACTCAGCCTTGCCGCCCGAGTAATATGCCAAGACCGATGTCAACAGAACGCACACTGTTGTCGGTTCATTTCCCCGTGCAGCACAGCAGTCTAAATGTGTGAAAAACCCCGATCCAAGACAGAAAACCATGTCCCACAGCTTGACTGTTATCGTAGCATACAAAGAAACTCTTATCTAATTATTCAATTAAACACAATTGCGTCTACTTGTCATACTCTTGTGCAGACTGAAGCATCACGATAGCCAGAAAGCTAACGACAGGGACTAGTTCTGACCAGCTAACTAGTTTCGTCTCACTACTACAAGCTATACATTGACATACGTGGTATGTGGGACCTGTAATGCAGAACACGAACTACCAGCACGTTTCAATGGATGTCGGTTTTTCGAAAGCATAGCAAAAGTGAAATGCAGGGTAGTTTGCGAGATTGGTATCATACATACTTTCCTGGTTAGCAAGCAACACTGCAATGCATGAGTACCGAACCCCAAATCAAAGCTAGTCGCTAACCAGCTAGGTAGCAACCAAACACAAATAATGTTAGTGCGACCAAGTATCTGTCCCTCCATATCAGCTAAACAGAAATATGGCCATTAGATAGTAAGCTATTGTGTTACCGTATTACGCAAGCTAGATAGTTGTTAACTACAGTATGTGCATGACAAAGTACTTCCCGCTCAGCTAAAGCAAGCTAAATGTAGCTAGCAACCTAGCTAACATTAGCAACCGTTCTGTGCATTGACTCTCTTAGCAACTCATATGGACTAACCTCATCCACAGTCCGCCTTGGGAGATGCAGCATCCCAAGCAAGAGTTTTAACTTCACTGGAGGCGATAAACTCGAAAAACACAGCCTTATGTTGTCGATTACAGAAACAGTAAGCAGCGAAGCAATGCTAGAAGGTGCCCACAATTCGTCTGTCGATCCTAGTTTGTTATGGAGCCACAGGCCGGTGTCACTGTCCCTCATCGACGCCATCTTGGAAAAAGAAGTAATTTGTGTTCGGGCATTTTAAAAGACTACCTAAGAAAACACAACAGTCAGGACCCCCATGATCCTCGAACAGCAGTCATGCCCTGCTGTAATGTTAATAAATGAAGGAGGCGGACGAATATTGCATAAACTGTCTAAAAGTTAGCAAATCATTTGGTCAACTTTATATTTATACAATACGTAGAGGTAGCACACCGCTAAGATACAACCAAAAACGGACTGGTTTATGTTTTTGTCTGATGAGATTCAAAATGACAGCAAATGCATGTTCCTTGTTCTGAGGAAGCATTACTTTCTGACTATTTGACTTGCAGCTATAGCTACATGTCTTTTTAACCTCAGTAAATTTATGCTACTTTGCAATATACTTAAAGGTAGACAGTACTCGACAGGGATATGTGTTGCTTTTCAATATGTATTTGTTTATTAATTGGTTTGTTTTGTTGAACGTTTGTTTATTACTGAATATTAACACATGCATATAGTCTGTGTGCAAGTTTAACTCAACAATATCGTACTGCTGTCATCAAATTAATTTGGGCCACTCTAGACATTGTCTCTATCATGATAGCTGGTGGATGAGAATAATTACATTCATAAATAGTAACTAAGCTAGAAGTAGGTCTGTCTTGAAAGCTGGACAAGTGGTTTGTAAAAGAAGAGCCATCTGCTCCAAAACTTTACAGAATTCCAGCTATTGTTTCCGCTTAAAACCTAAATCTAGCTAGAACTAAACCGTCTAATTAGAAAATGGACAGTAAATAGCTAAACCATGCTAGATGTAAGCCATGCATCCGAGTGAATCACTGTCGGGTGTATTGGCCAGACTTCTGATCGTCTTTGCAAGCTAGACATTTACGGACCGAGCTCGGATTCGACCACAGCATGAGGACCGTCTGTTCTACGCCCAGTATGCGAAGGGAAGAATAGCAGCAGTTTAATTCGTTGCGCCTTACGCCTGTCAAAATCAAGCGAAAGAAGGTAGGGGTAGGCGGTGACCAGCGGTGTTTTGTTCTTATCAAGACAATTGGTAAATTATATTTTCTATTAATTTCCCAAATATATTGCAGCATCAGTTACATGAAGGGTAGAATTAGTGTTTGTTTAAATAACAGTTAACAATTTTGCGAATAGCCGTCGCTCCATCGAAATTGGCTGGCGTTTGCTAACAAGCTACGTGAAATATTGGTATTACAACAGGGTTTCTTTTCCAGTGTACCGTCTGTGTCTGTAAATTTAACTCAGGTAAAAGAAAGCATTTGACGTTGGTCATAACAGCAGCTAATTATTAGTTGTTTTGAAGCACGAACCTTGGTCATTAGTCATAAAACGGTATTTTTGTTTTTTTGCGCAAGCGACAGTATGCCAGCTATCTGTCTAGCACTAGCCCTGGCGTTATTTATGTTAGCTGTTAGCAATATGCATGTTTTGTCGTAGACATTTTTCGGTTCGGGGTATTTTTTATTTGTAGTACTGGGATGTTGTTCATTTCGTCAATATTCAGCCACGATTCCTCATTTTATTTCAGTTAAACAGGTGACAGTATGAAGACGAAAGGCGTTCTTCAGTCTACGTTTGCTGCAGCGGTGGTGCTGATGTTGACACTCGAGCTAATGTGTGTTAGGCCCATTGATGCCAACCAAGAATCTGGGACCGTCATTCCAGCCGAGAGTATGTGTGTAGTGTGTGGGATATTTAAGCCTGTCATATGCCTGGAGTATAATAGACATAGTCACATTGGTAACGTGTACAACTGCCAGAAATGGGATAATCTTGAAAGGGATAAAATGTAAATTATTCATTGTAAATGTAGTTGTTCATGTGGCTAAAAAGTAAGACTATTAAGGTTCGGTATACCAATTGAAGGCCCTTCAAACTGCAATGTCACAAAAATAATTAAAACAGAACTGCAAGCAGTAATTACAGGGTAAAAGATTCATAGATGCTGCAAAGCCAGTGTATATATTACCAGTCTATTGGGCCCCAGAGTTGCACATTTTATGCTATGGTCATTGTGTTGATGTTAGATAGCATCATTCAGGGGTAAGTGAAGTGCATCAGCTTGCTTAATATCGCTTCCTCTCTCAGGTCGACCATGTGTTGACTGCCATGCATTTGAGTTCATGCAGAGGGCTCTACAAGACCTGAAGAAGACTGCCTTCAACCTTGATTCACGAGTAAGCATTGTTTTTGTCTTTTTAAAATATTTTTCTCCACATGAAAACCCCACAACCTGGTATGTATTTGTCTGAAGGTGGCTGGTTCAATCTAAAAGTCACTAACTCAAAATTACTGTTTGGACAAGCTGGGCCAATGTCGCTTTATGAGTCTTGGTTGATTCACTTCCTCCTCCAGCATACAGCTCTCAGGAAAAGCATCCTGTCAGTTATGTAGAAGTCAGGACCTGAATAGAATATGATATGGTTATTTTTCCTAATTTGAAACCTTACAGACGATTCAGAAAGGAGTTACAAAATAATTTTCAACCAGTGATCTGGTTTAATTTAGTTGCCTGTGTAAATATTTGAACAAATAGAGAGATCCAGGTGGGAAAGCATGTCAGAATTACAGCCACAAAACACCAAGGTTGAGGCATGTGTCTTTGATGTAACCCAACGTTTTCCTCCATGCCTTCCAGACGGAGAGCCTGGTACTGAGGGCAGAGAAGAGGGCACTGTGTGACTGCATGCCAGCTAATGCTCTCAGTTGAAGGCCCTGTGCCACCTGGACAGCACCCTACCCGGGGACCCGCACCCAGTAAATACCATTTCTGCCCATCTGCAGCCCATAACGGAGCACCATTACTCCTGGTCCTTTCAGGCTTATGTCCGTGATCACTGCACAGTCCCCCTCAGAAACATGTATTGTCCCAATCCAGTGTGAGCACCCTATCAGTGAAGTCAACTGAAAGAGTCTTTTAAGCAGATACCATTTTGGTCTCTCGTTCAAGGACTCCAGTTGTCCCACTCTTCTGAATTAGGTCAGATCCCTCCACAGGACAAATGTTAGAACAACTGCAGATGCAGCTTACTTTTGGGTCCCAGCACACCGGAGTTATGACACCATAGATCTCAATTAAAGCCAGAACTGGACCTCCCTCCTGCCTTCATTATAAAAGTTAGTCTCGTACAACGGTTAGTCAGCATGTGTATGTTTATGAAGTCAAAGATAATCTCCATATTTAATTTTTATGTCTTTATATATGAAGGCTGGTTAATATATGGTACATTATTTGCACTGTAGTGTTCGCACAATATGTTATGGAAAAAATTATGTTCACATTGCATTAGAATATTATAATAATGAAGTTAAAGAAATACACTAAAGGTACTAAAAGTGCATACATTGAACAGACATACTGATTACACTTGTTTTGGAGAAAAAAAACACATTTTCATTCAAGTTGTAATTGTGCTGTGAGGTAACAGGTTATTTAAAGCATAATTGTTTTTTATATAGCTGGTTATTTTTGCACAAAACCTACAATACTCAAGGAGGAGCATGTCTGTGGAAGCGTGTCATAGTCTAGTGTAGTTCTTTAAAACTCACATTCTTTAAAAAAAAAAAAAAAACATTTCTGTCCAGTTTAACCACTAATATTTGTAATGCAATAGGAAACATCTTTATATTAGGACCAACATTTATTTAGTCTGTGTTATGCTTTTGCACATATGCAAAGCTCATGGTTTCTGGTACATAGAGGACCATTTATTGTGCAGATTTTAGAATTAGAGAATAAACATACTCCAATAGAGCGTGGGAGGAAAAATGTAGCTTCTAATTCAAGAAGTTGTTTGGAACATCTGTTTTGTGGCTTTCATATTGTTTTGTTGTTGATTGTTCAAAACTGTTTTTCTTTTTACCACATGTTAACATTTGTCATTTATCCCTGGTAATGTGCTCTGTAAGCTATTCAGTATTAAAACATTTTGGTCTGTATTAAAATACAGCTAGTCTCTGTTGGTGTACTCTTGTTTTTGTTTATGAGGGTGTGGAACTGATTTCAGCTTTTGTATTGTACCTATCAAAGAATGCTGGCCTTATTTATTTATGTAATTATCATGTGTCTGCATTGTTCTTTATGCCACAGTCCACAAATATTTTTTTCTTTTCCTCAAAAATTTGGTAAAAATTAATATTGACATACATTGGCATTTTTCTGTTCATACAGACACAGTGGCTTTTACATAAGTATACTTATTAGTATACATATATGTATCCTTAGTATATTCAGTATTATATATACATGTACAGTTTATGAAAAGTACAGAAATCTTTTTTGAAACAAAGTTTCTTCTTCTGCATGTCCATCCAACATAACACCTTTTCGGACAAGCTTCTCATGAAATACCTCACTTAGATTTGTGGCTTACATCTGATTACTTGTGTAATTGCATCACCATCTTTGAAAACTCGTTTTAACGTTATTGCTTTATCTAATATACTACAGGACATAAAACCATAGATGCTGTCACCAATGGATCAAAACAAATAATGTTATTTAGCAATCAAGTTTTTTTCCAAACATGATCGTCAACGGTATGTCTGCAGTTGTCTTTAATGTCAGCAAGTGTACATATTGAACACATAGGTCATCAGGGCTACTCCTTTGCAGTACTTCACAGGCATACTCATTGGAGGTAAGAATTTATAGCCTGTTATTTGTACAAATTACATTGCATACTATCAGTTTGTATGATTGGATATTTTACTAAATGAGGTCATGTTTGCTACCTCAGGGGTAAAACAGCACTCGTCCTCTGCAGCCTGTCGGTAAAACGTACTATGGTAAAACGCCACCATTGATTTGTAATGAGAGTCTTCTGATAATTGCAAAACATCAGCAAGAACTGTAAAGACTGTCAGCTGGGTGCAAATGATAACTTTTCCTTTAATTAAATAATTATATATGGTGTTTGAAAGTTCTTCCTGCGCTGCTGTGTGATTACATGCTGCTTTGTAATGTGACATTTCACCACAAGGGGGTGCACTAACATAACATTCGCAGTACATTCTGTCGCATTGATGCAGTATTTCCTGTGGCTTAAAATAATGCTCTGCAGAGATAGCAGGTTGGGAGGAATAAACAGGAATGCAAATAAACAGGCACATTTCTTAGAATTTTTGTTGGGCAGTCATTTAAAGTGAGGAGGCGCCTATAACTCACCAATGACTAACTGATGTTTGGAAATCCCCTGGTTACCTCTTTCCTTCCTGGCTCTCTAGAATACCTATTTTTGGTCAACCTAAACTTGTTGATGAGGATCAGACATTTATTTTTGTATTGGTCAAGTATGAGAGATGAAATCCTGATAAGGATATGTATACCTCAATACTAATACAGACAAACTCTCATTAACTAACTAAACCCAAATGATCCTGATGTGTTTCATTTTATATCATTAATGTTGTATCTTTTTATCTTCCTTTTATTGCTCTTCCCCTCTTAACTGGGGAAGTTCAATACAGTTTGTTGGTGTGTCATTGCTGCAAGGTATTTTGTCAATATGAACAAGCAGACTGACACGACTAGCTATCTGGCTAATTTCAACTCTGTGGTCCACTACACTACTTAGGCAGCAGGTGCAGCCAGAAAGAAAACCAGAAGAGTGTGGGCTAGCTTCAATTAAATACACTTAGCCCATCAAATGCAATTCAAGCAAACAGACTTTATATTACAATTTTTTTTCATGAGTTTGCTTTTGGAGACAAGTAAACATCGTTTGTGATGTTTTCATTTTAAAAAAGAATTGTGTTATGTGTGACCTGAAAGACTAAAATCTGCTTTGAATTGCATATACTCTTTAGGAGACTAAATGTGCTGTTTGGTTGAATGTAGCCCTGCATCTTGCATGATAATTTGAGGAGTACTGTGCTAGTTATAACCCCCTTCTCTTGTATATACCTATAGCTGTCTAGCCCTGACAATAAGGAAAATGAAGCCAACAGTGTCTGTTCATTGGTGGAAAATCTTGGAAAGTGTGAGTGCTACTGCTATGTATTTACCCCACCCATTAACTAAACCTGCTGATTCTAATCAACACATCCTAGCTAGGTGGTGGGGCCATTTTAATAAAATCTGGTTCAGTGCATGGGAGGAGCAAATACAGGGCAGTACTTATATTTTCTGAAGGTGGAATATTCACCTCTGTGCCTGCAAATGGATTCCCCCTCTCCTCTTGTAGCCTTGCCTCTGAGCTTGGTGGTTCCTCTATTTGGGTGTACTCCTCATAAGGACTCACACTGGTGTCTCAACGTCAGCTTTGGCCTCGTCACTGGAGGGGAAGCTGTCTGCACCTCTGAGATTAAGGAGGCTCTCGGCATTTTATTTTGCTATGATTTTTTTAAGACCATGTCTGTTCAGGTCTTTCACACTCTGCTGTGCCCTCATCAGCTGCCATGGCGACAGGGTTCTGAGGGGCTCCCTGTGTGGGTGTAGGAGATATCAGTGTTACAAACGCTCCTACTTTTTGTAGGGAATCATTTAATTTTCAATATTAATGACTCAGGACATGATCAGAGTATCAACAAAAGTTATGACTATTAGAAACTACTGGCCAGGTTTGGTACTTGTAGCATAAAAACTGAGAGAAGAGACACATTTAGAGACTTTGATAGGGATAATAAAAGAAGAAACAAAGTTCAGTAACTTGGATTTTCAAACCAACCTTATTTTGAAAATCATTTTATTCAAACCTTTGTTTAATTAAGGTAGTCCCATTGGTTTGGGATCTATGCATAGCTGCATTATGACAATATCTCAGTTGAAAGCACTATTTATTCATTAATTGTACTGAATTATGGGAATGTGTCCAAAAAAAGGAACATTTCCTCAACTGGAGTTCACCTGAAACATTGGATCTTCTCCCTATAAACTACTCTACTGTCTCATGATGCACAAGTGTCTTTCCTGGGTGGTCTCCCAAATGTGTAGCACTCCCAGTCCAACTCTGTTTTTACCCACAAATCCCTGCAAATGATCCAGAATGGCAGTTTTAGGGAAAGGCAGACATTCTTTTTTTGGTAACAGTGATGATGATGATGATGATGATGATGATGATGCACCTGGCCCTTTCATAATGGATACAGATGATAATGCATTAAAGATACGTTTACGTTTTTACAGGGCCTCTATGAATTACTCATCAGTGGCCGAGCTATGAATAGGCCGTAGCCGATGATGATGAAATATTCACCACTCACCAGTGGGATTGGTGCAGAGGTGCTTGTTGCATTTTAAAAGGAAGTGGAAGGGCATTTCCAGAAGGCATAGGCGTTTTAAATAATTTTCAGTTAAAAATTCAGTGATCAATTCCTAAGTAAGAAATAAACGTGGATAAACTCCTGTTTTTTTTTTTTGCTTCGTTTTGTTAGTTAGTTAGTACATTTTAGTTATGTAATATATTACTTTCAAGTTACTAAATGATACTGTTTAGTTTGTGCTGCTTGTGAGCTTTCTGCTTGGCGGTGAAAACAGTTAGAAAAATATTTCTCGCGACCGGGACGAGGTGGCCGAGTGGTTAAGGCGATGGACTGCTAATCCATTGTGCTCTGCACGCGTGGGTTCGAATCCCATCCTCGTCGTGTTTTGTAAAATAATCTAGAAACAAAGTTCCTTCATCTTTCCGAGGGAGGGGTTACACTCAGCCGATAAACTCAATCGAAAACGTCTGTACCCTGGTGACTAATTTCATTCAACTGATTGTCCGAGATTCAACACATTCAAGTCTCAAGCAACAGTATAGCCACGATACGGTCTTCCCTGCTGTTGGGCCCTTAATTAAAAATTACCCCTGATAAAAACGCTCAATCATGAGTCACTTTGCATACACGTGCCAGTTAAGGAACTTTCATGCGCATGTTTTCGGTGACTGGATGTGTATGTATATATGTTCAACAGTTACAATTCCATTACAACTGAATACATTCTTTAGGAATACTAAGCAGCACTTTGCTGTACAGCATGATTATAAAATAAAGGTATTATGTGACTGACTGATGAAAGTATGGGACCTTTACTCTTCAGCACATTCATGGCTACTTCTGACAGTGTGGCTAAGAGGATAAATCAGCCCTCACCATTTTTTATCTTCTAATTAAAAACTATAACAGCATCTGATTAAGAACAGTTACCAGTTCATTACCATTCAGGGGCTGCAGCTGCAGTTGAAACACAAATCTGCATACCCAGGGATGCCAGGAATGCCCCCGTGCAGAGTTTGGAATCCCAAAGGATCTGGGTTCAGGTGAGGCCAGAAAGCAGCAACGGGAAGGATCTCGGATTAATAATGATAGAATCATTGTGCTTACAAGAAGAGGGAAAAATCAATGTGTATAAAACAGCATCAGGGGTGTGCAGAGCTCAAGGAAACATTGATTTCAGAAGGGAGAGTGCTTGCAATGACACTAAACATATTTGTTGTTTTAAATAATTTGGTTATCTTCATTTGGCAAGTTCTATTGGGGAATATGGAAATAGCTCCAAGCCTAGCATGTAGAAGAGATTAGATATATTTTTTAAAAAGTGTGTGCAAGTACTTGAAGCAGGATGGGCAAGGTTGGCTTCATCTCTGTTACAAAATTATACCTATTAATGCACTTATCTAATGAGCAAATTGATAATAGGTTATCTATCTGTTTGTCTAGATTTCTTGATAAGGTCATGAGTGATGGTCAAAATCAGTTTTTTAGTTCCTTTACCTTCTCTCATGCAGTACGGAAATATACCTTTCTAGACACTCCAGACCTGCAGTCAATTTCCATGGGAGTTGACTTGGTCCTTGAGAGCCAAAACCAATTTGGTTTTACCTGTTGGTTTAGTTTTATTCTAGGGGAGGGGTTTTAATTAAGTGGTTTAGTTTTTTGATAAAGACTGCCTTATTCATATCCACACAGAGTGAGAATCAACACAACATTACACAAAAGTAAGCTCCCCAACCCACTGAATACCAGTTCTATTCCAGCCTTTGTGGAACAGTTCTTTAAATTGCCCAGTTCAGAAAACGGAACTCTAAAACCTGTCACAGGCAAACAAAACCACACAAAAAGTACCATTAGAAACAAACCTCAAGCTGTCTTTGTCGCACTCTTCCAAACTACCGCACTACCTATCAGAAAATTCATGCAAATCAGCAATAAAAAAATAATATTCAAACTCCCATGTTATCTTTAGCTTGAGCCACATTAATATACCTGTTTGGCCTGCTCTCTCCAATTCATGCTTCTGAGTCACTCATATGGCTACTTTAGCCTGGCCTACCACAGAACTGATCACAGACCCAATATCCATTGTGTTAAGCCCATTTTGCAGGAATTGAAACAATATGACCCCAGTCTGGCACAATCGAAAAATAAATACGCCCCTCTGGTCTCCCCTGGACCACAGAATGTAATGATTTTGGCTGATACAAGGGTCAACCCATTTGAGAAACTGCCCTGAGTTAACCGTCCGATGAAGAACATGCCACTGCAGGTCTTCTGACATTTTTAGCATTGGAAGTCTGTAAAACATGATCCATGCAGTTGAGGAGGAGGTTGACAGAGAGAGAAAGAGAGAGAGAGGAACCCTGGAAAACATGCACACCTCCAGTATTTTGTTCATCTTTGTCCACCAATCAGAGGTGTTCATGGTCCACCAGGCTGAGGGATCCTAAGTGACAAATGTGCCTGCCCTCCCTTCATTCTCAACTTTATTAATATTCCCAAATGGCAGTAGCAAGCTGTATATCTAAAAAACACACACTCATACACACATTCAAGTGCACATGCAAGTACACATCCAAACACACATGTATGCATACGCACACACACATCAATCTTGCACACACACACACACACTCACACACATACACAGGATCCCATTCACCCGCCTCACCATGTACCCAGGGGTCCTTTCATTCCCACATTTCATTCACAACAATTGGTCTCTCCAGCAATTGCTTTCACACACATCATTCATGTCAGTGGAGACCTTAGAATTTAGACCTTGCCATTGCCACTTGATGTCACTGACAATTTCTGCATGGCGTTGAAATAATCCCGCATTCACCCTTCCTCCCAGCTACCTGCAACAGGCTCTTTTCCAGGGTAGCACATCCTACTTTCATTGCTTCATGTTTGATGAATACTTTGGCAGTGGAAACGATGAACGAGATGTGTGTGCTTTGACTTTTGACTGTGTTCTTTCTAGACCCACTGAGCCACAAGAGAGAAATTGAGAAACAACAAAAGGAATGACCTGGAGTGACCTTTGCTGCGGTCCAAGACTACAGTGGTTATAGTACAGAAAGCCTGTTCTCCAATAATGCAGCATAGACACGGTGAACATAGGGGAGGGGCAGCGGGATGGGAGGAAGTTGCGACACAGCAACTGATGTTTAGTGGTAGTGAGTGGAGCTGTGGGTTTGAGGTGTGTGTGTGTGTGTGTGTGTGTTTGTGTAGGGGGAAACTGAATATTGATTGATGGTGGGGGTGGGGATTGATGGGGAGTTAGCCCAGTGAGAATGAAGAATGGGTCATCCATGACAGGGGTTTTGTGGGGGAGGGTGGGCAGGGAGTGTGGACACAGAAAGGGAAAGGCCTGGCAGAGCTAAGAATCAGGATGAGGGGTGGGGTGGGGGTGTGAGGGGGATGGGTAACTAAGAGTGGACTGAAAATGGAAAGTGTGCTGTCTCTCCTAATCCACCCTCAAAACCAAGAGCCAGCTCTCTCTAAACAGTGTGGTACGGCCAGCCAGAGCTCCTGAACACACCAAACCTCAAACTTCCCCTCACCCACTGGCTCTTTAGCATGTATTTAAATGGGTGACTGGGGACAAGCCAAGGACAAATCAATCTTGTGCTGCACAAAAGATACCTCTAAAACGCTTTGTAAACTTTCAAAGTAGGATCAAAGGCCATTTTCACTCATTTCAAAATGAAATGCAAGCATTGTTTATCACTAAAACATTTGAACATGTATGTCCAAAAACGCCCACAAAACGTTTGATAAAGTTAGATCTAAATCCAACCTGCAGCTAACATGTAGTTGCCTTAAATAATAATAATAATAATAATAAAACATATTAATCACTAACTTGATAGGAAGAACGCACATCATAGCTACTCATAAATGTATTTCTTGGACCTACTTCAGATTTCTGAATTCAGTCGCAGCACTGAATGGCAATATAAAGTCTGCTTTTTTAATGTATGGTGTCAAGAACACGATATATAACACAAAACCGTTGGACAAATTCCAGAGAATTCAACTTAGGAAAATAACTAATATCGTCTTCGAAATAACACAGTCTACTTTCAATCCGCCAGCTTCAAAATGTTGAGAAATGAAAAGCTTACAATTTCAAATGAAAAAATCTTAGCATTTTGAGCAACTTCCCTACTTCAGAAACGGATCCTCTGCAGCCCATACCACATGCCTCTCTCTCTCTCAAAAAAAAACTCATGAGAAGGAAAACAATAATTAAATACAGTTTCGAATCTGAATAGCACACCTCTTTCGTACACGAAACTGAGTTCGCACTTCAACGTCTTCAACTGAGTGCTGCCGTACAAGGAAACTGCGCATGCCCGCTGGCACAACCGTCTGCTCCAGACCAGCCGCAGGTGCTGATGCTGTGAAATTAGAGCGGAGCATCATTTGCATGAACACGTTCCTGCTGTAAAATCTTAGATGTTTGGAATGAAATGCGTCTGTCCGACACACATCAGATATGAACTTGTTATATAGAGTTATTCGCTAATGTCCGAATGTATTAAGCCTAATGAAGAGGGCAGAAGATTTTTGCCGTCTTGAGGAGGGGGAGGGGTCGGCTGGAGGAAAGGAGGGGGGATCCAGTCTAAACTAGTTCCGTACAATGCAATTGTAACAGGATACCTTATTCAAAACGACCAACCTGTTTGTATTTGAGCAAAATAAATAAAATAATTAACCAACCTAAATTCGGGTCTATTAAATGGTATATTGAATTTATACATATACACTCTATACACGCAACGCACATTAAAACCCAGTTTCTAAACTTAAAATCAATAGCGGAATTAATATAGATACCTCAATAATATCATTGCTAATGCAACGCCTTTAAATGAGGAATACCGCAATGCATTTTATAAAGGAGCTAAGAACTACCTTACTCATTATTGAATCAAGCGTTAGATCATTTTGAGTGTCTTTCAACGTCTAGGCACCGTCTTAGCACTCAGATGTGTATATGTCTTATCTTTTCTTAGTAGCTGCCGAGCACGTGCTCAGCGATGTAATAAAATCATGGTTAAATCCGTAATGTATTTTATTTTCCCACATTAAGATTGATAAACTAATGACATGAGGATTATCATGTAATGACAAAGGGCGGATAAGGTTAATAAAAAGCCTTCAGGAACCACTGCAGTGCGCAAGGCTCGTAGACTTCACTCTGCACCGGGAGCGAACCACGGGGGAAAGATATGATAGGACATAATGAAGTATTAGCCACACGCTAAAATATTCTAACGTATTGCCGCCTATCCTTAGCTGTCCTTATTTTATGCAACGTTCAATTAAACATCATACAAGAAATCTCCATTTCGGTCAGAGGTGCGGAGCGGTGAGAGACTAAAAGACAGGCTTCTAAGAATACACCCAATTGTACTGTCTTCGATTTGTCTGTTATATTTCTTGGGAAATTACAAACTCTGCCCGGGATCTCAGACACTACTGCGCCCAAACGTTCGGAGTACAGACAATTACGCATTTTAACGCATATACATAAATATGAGGACATTCTTCAGCAGACCAAATAAACTCGGTTTTACTAAAGACAGACGACAGGGTGTTTCTCTCTTTACCCTCCTCATCATATTGGCATCACGTGGTGAATTGGTACAGCCAATCTGTAAAATGTGTAGACGACTCTAGCCCCAGAATCTGAATGTGGCTGCAATAGCGCATTATAAATACTGCTTAAAATGCAGCGCTTTTTCCCGGTCGTGAGAACAGCTCAGGGTTGCAGCGGTACATTCGCCTTTTTCTTTTCATAACTAAAAACATCATTCATTTTTTTTTCTTTCAAGCTTTAAGTATTTCTTCGGCCAGTTGCATGCATTGTTCGTCTCCAAAAATGGTTTGCGAGACAAAAATTGTTGCGGATGAACATGATACCATACCTGGGACCAAAAAAGATTCGATTATCGTTTCTTCTTCTCAAATGTGGACTTCTTCTTCAGCATCCCCTAACACTATTGAGGGAAAAGATGTGAGAAAAGATACAGTGTTCATCCGTGAATTTGAACGCTCGGACCATGTGGAGGTTCGGCGGATCTTTTATGAAGGGATAATGGAACGGATACCTAATACGGCTTTTCGGGGGCTAAAACATCAAACTCAAACGCAATTCCTGTATGCTTTTCTGACACGTAAGTAGCATGCCTTTTAAAACTGCGAATGATATGAATTCATAAAATAATGTTAATTTAACACTGTTCTGTAATTGCGCATAGCCTGTTACAAAAAAACTAATATAAGCCATCTATGTTATTTTTAATGGATTGTGTTTTCAGTGTATTCATGTTACGTATGTTTAGCTAATGACTTAGAGGGATTGATTTCTGTATCATTTTCGGTTGAAGTAATTGGATTTTTTGCCAGTGACGAATAAAGAATACTAGAGGCAGTCTTTATCACTGTTACTAAATTGCATATTTAGCTATGTGTACATGTATAATTCGTTGCTCTCTCTTCTATGTGTATTGGCATGCTGTTCATGTTTAGATTTAACCTCTACACAAAGGCATGCTTGAAATGCATGCTGCTTGCATGTTACTCGTGGGAAGACCACCGGTACGGTATATGTGCTCAATGTGCGTGTACTATGCCGGGTGGACGCATGAATGAATGAATGTTAGGATTGGCCCACGGTGTGCGCGCGCACCGGTGGCGAAGTTCACAGTACAGGTCTATGCACGGTTTTTTTCCTGCTGCAAGCGAGGAAATGCACTGACCGCACGCATGTTGACCATGTTTACTGTATTTTTGTTAGGATGAGCATGGTTGAGAATTAATCCCAAATCTAATTCTGTCCCCCAATGTCAGGTGCATATAGCTGTGGCTGTGATTATTATCTTTTCCTGGTTGATGCTGTAGGTAGTGTCATGCGTTTTTATTTGCAACGAACAGAGCCCACCCACCTTTGACGGTCCATATGATAAAAAAAAATCACTACCCCTGCATTTGCTTTTTAATTGTACCTCATGATAGCTCAAAAACAGAGCAGTGCATACGACACGCGTTCTGTGTGTATGTAATGTGGTAAGTGATCCGGAAATCAGAGCGTGTGATCACCTGCTGCACGACAGTGTGACACACGTTCTTCTTCCATTACTGAAATCAAAATATGTCTCGCTTAGAAAATGTGAATGTATACACATGTATTTAACCTGGGTATATCGCCCCATGCGAACTGCTCTGTTGACAGTAAACATGCCACATCGTGGTGCAGTGGAGTAAAAGCGTATTGCATGGGACCGGCTAGAGATAACCATAAAAAATGCAACGTTGCGCAGCTTTCCTGTGATATAGTTGTCCCCACGGGCGCCCCCATGTGGCATTATTTAGGAATGACAAAGATTCTTTAAAACGACGCAAGTTTTGCTGTGTACGCAAAATAATTTATGTGTATACAAGTACATTTTACTTACACTAAGGTACAGTTCAACCACCAGAGTATGTACAATTATAGAAGTAGTATTATATATATATATTTTATTTTTGAAAATCAGGTAACAGTTTTTTTATTTGCTGAAGTCGTCTCTTCTTGCATCATTTGTGATGGATTAAGGTGCCAGTACAATGGGATTATTTTAAATATACGTTATTTTGTGTTTCCATTTTAATTAATGTTGAATGTATTTATGTATATGTACACTGGGTTAATTCCGCCAAAATCAACATTTGATTCTCTTTTCTGACAGGTATCGTTTATTTTTCTCCCTTATCTCCATAGTAATGTGCTTTGTTGTGACCAAATCCCTCGCGCTGACCTGCTGCGCACCATTGATTCTAATGGGCGCGCGGTACTACTTCAGTAGGAAAGTTATCCTCAGCTATCTCGATTGCGCACTACACACGGACATGGCTGACATTGAAGAGTATTACATGAAACCAACAGGTAAGGAGGTACAGCTTTCGGGTAGGGAAAATGGGAAATTGCATGTTTTAATGTTAACAGTGTTTTTATACAAAGGAATGTATGTTTGGCTTCGTTATGTTCTGATACATGAATAGGTGGTTATGTTCATCGAAAAGAATTTTATAACACATATAGACAGACAATAATACATTTTTAAATGTTGGTGTTCATTAGTACGTTATGAAGATATCCTTTTGAAAGGAAAGAGTAAATAAAAAGAGAGTTATCTATATACAAAAACAAACAGGTGTGAGTACCATTCATTGTCCCAGAGCAATTAGATGATAAAGTAGCACCTCAGATTTACCATGCGCTTAGACCTGCTCAAGTCAGATTATATACTGGATGCTCCTGTTTTCTGTATTGCGTAGAGGAAAAAATGTATTAATGGGTTGTTGCAATGTGCACATTAAATATGCATTGCAGTTGCACTGCTGCTAATTGCTGAGGGCACATGTCTTATTGATCATGGGAAGGGAAGTGCTGATGTTCACTCTGCAGCGCAGTGAGTGTCATCAGAGTTCAGCGTTGCTTTCCTGACCGTGACTACATGCACAGAATGTGTTGTTCAACCCTTTGGGACCCCCTCCCAAGATGTTTAAAATAACAATTTTGGACTAAACCACCTCTCTATCATCAGACTGAAAACCAAGGGATCGATTTGATCAAACTCACTTTCCATATCTTTAGGGCACACTCAGTGTTATAATAACACTAACTTTGTGCCTCTAAGAGTGTGTGCTGTTCCATTAAAAACGGACAAGTACATGCTCCAATAACATATAACATACTAAAAGAAGATTATGTTGAAATGCAATGTATATTTTGAGTGACTGTCCATATGCCCCTAAAGAGAATAAGCACATTTAATTGAATCTAGCCCATAGTCATTTTTGGTGGAACTGTAAGAGGTGGCCATTAAATGTCGCTAATCACAGTCAGAAACAGCTTCAATCTGGCTCAGACAATAAAAAAAGTGAATGGTGAAGATACCATCGGGTCTGGGATAAGGTTCTGCTGGATGGGGAGGGCTGTCAGGGTCCAGTCTGGGCTGATTTTGGGTCAGCTGCCTCATCATTCTGCTTAGGAAAGGATTCATAGCAATGTCAGGTATTGATGACAGAGTACTCTCCCCTTCCAAAAAAAGGAAATGAAATTGATTTTTCCCAGCGGAAGTACACTGTGTGCATAGGGGCAATTGTGCAGTTTAGGAATCTACCACTCTGAACTCAGTTTGCATGTACATTGGTATGTTTGTGGGGGTGAATCGGTGTGTGCGAGTGTGTAGGTCGTCATAGGTATTTGTGTGACTCTGAGTGCGTGCATACGTATTTATGTGTGTGTGTGAGTGTCTGTGAGAGAGAGAGAGTAAGTGACAGGGTCCAGTCACCAGGCCCTGACAGCATTAGTGGGATCAGCCACGGTCATTAGTGTCTAACTGCAGCTATCACACCGATGCTGCTGACACTGCCTGGGGGGAGGGAGGGTGTGCATGAATGCTCAGTATGACAGATCAATACTATTACCTCCTTTGGCTAGCAAGAGACACACAGGCCAGCTGTCTTCTGAACCCAGCCATAGGCTGCCAACAGGCCTCCAGTGACTGAAGATCAGAAGGGTGAGGGGGTGGGGTGTCGGGGGGGGGCGGGGGGGAGGGGTCATACAGTGCCAGAGTGCCAGTCACACACATATAGCATCAGCATCACAAAAAACATTGTACCTCCAGAGAGACAACGTTTTAAGGAAATTGAAGGAAGAGCTCTTTTGTTATTGTGTTAGATATTGTTAGGTACACAGTGTTGAGAAATAGCCACAGAGCCCCAAAACCGCTGATAATACTGATGAGCTTTCTGTCCATGTATAAAACTCAGAACTGACAAAATGAGATTCAGGGATTTTTTATGGTACTAATATTTTCACATTTCGTGTTATTCCTCAGTTTTTACATAATATGGCTTCAGAACTAAAATAACATATTTTAGTTATCAACATAAATATCATACATGGAGCAGATTTTTAAGCTTACATATCTGTAGCACCTTACTAGTTAACTGAAGTTTAGGTTTTGATGTGGGGAAACAGCAATGATGCACACTGATCAAGGGTACATGAACACTATTCAGATTAGGTTTCTCACACTTGGAGTGCTGATCTGAGATGAGGTTCTCCTGTTCACATCCTGGCCACATTCATTATGAGCTGAAAGGCAATACTGGTCTTGGATCAGCTTGTCCTGCCCCTGCAGTCAGTTGAGGGAAACTGCTCTGATGTCACCTATAGGAGCTGGTCTGGGAACTGTCGCCTCCGTCAGAGGAAGAGACAGAAGCACCTTGTTTTGGCTTTTCTGTGTAAAAAACGTTGGTGGCTGGATAAAGAGAGGGAGTGCCGCTGAGCATAGCTTTATGGCTGTGAAGAGGAGCTAGGGGAGCAGGGAAACACTATGCAGTGTCCAGTGGGATGTGGAATGGATGACACCCAAGGGGATTTCCTGGATCACCCCGTAATCAGCATTTTAGCAGCTTTATGGATTTTAAAGATCCCTCTTCTTTAACATACCTTACACAAAATTACATTCATTTGGTCACACAGGACAGGATAGTGTAATTCAGCTGAAACAATTTGTGCTGGACAGAAGCAGCTAATTCAATCTCTGGATCTACTTTTAAAACAGTAGTGACATTAGTAAAATCTCTTTTTTCCAACATATTGCTTATCCAACATATGGAAAAATGTATTTCTGTCACCTGGTTTGGCAAAGTTAGTATAATGTTTTTTTTTTTTTGCACTTTAAATTTTTTGATTTCAAGCTACATATTGTCAATGCAAAGCATTATACTCATATTACCAATTTCCTTCTAACCATACAACCTTTCCAATTCAGCATCTTCCAATACAGCATTCATTTTATCGGTGGTTGAGGAAAGAGCTGGACAGGTTTTATGGAGGGTGAACTTGATGTAGTGTTCAAAGTACTGCACTGCGACAGTAAACCAGCGTTAGTATGACTGTGTACATTTGAGGGGATGTTGTTTTGAGTGTAACATTTACCCCGTCTGTCCCACAGAGCAGAAAATCCTAATTTGATGATTCACTCATTATGTGACGGGCCCCTCTGGGTTTCATGTTTCTGTTGTAAGAGGGATATTCCTTCGGCTTTCTAGAGCTGCAGATTAATGGGCTGTTTATGGTGGGGAGAAGGATGGGGTCCAGCGGTGTGTGTGGCTGTGTGGGAGGGGGGCATTATGGTACCCCCCAGAAGCTGTTAATCATTGGGGGGGGTCTGAATGCATGGGGGTTGTTGAATAAGTCCAAACCAGAAAGGGACTCAGTCAGCACCTTCAGCCCCCTGTCCCACCTCCATGGCTTTAGGCCAAACGAGGCTTCAGTGTCCCATCTGCACCGAGAGGAGGGACTGAGTGCAGTTAGCACTGATGCTAAAATCAGTGTCTTCCAGCTAAATATGTCTAGAGAGACAATGTTTTCATTAGGGGAGCCAGATTTTCAGATGCATCTGTGAAAAAAAGTTATAAATGGATTAGCAGCTTGTCCAGTGGACAGAAACAAGCTGCTGTATAAGGGTATGTTTCCAATCCAGTAAAGGAGGAAAAAGGCGGAAAAACAATACTACATACTTTAAAAAAGAACACAAAAAAGACACTATCCAGCTATGATTTCACCATGACGTAACGATGTACAGCAAAATGGCCAAAAAGTGAAGCACCTGGGTGATGCGTGTGTCACTGCTGCAGTTTCAGCGACAGACCTAAGGAGCAGACGGCAGCATCGAGGGGGATGGGCGAGGGGGGGGCGGTTTTGTGGTGTGGGGGGAGTGTGATGAATACTTCAGTCTCTGTTCAGGTATTGGACAGAGGTCTCCTCGGGGAGGGGGGGAAGGGGCTGGGTGGCATGTGTCAGTGAGGGGTGTATGTATGCATGGGGGAGGATGCTTACTGCAGATCTGAGTACCCCTTTGTCAGGGTGTGGTGTTGATGAGGGGGGTGTGGGGGGCAGGGGATGGCTGATGGGGCGGGGGTGGGGTGGGTGGGTGACAGGAAGATCCATGCTCCCAGCATGCTCTCTGCTCCCAGGGGACAGCCCAAACACAGAAAAGCTCTGGAGGGGGTAGAGAGAAGAGGTTCTTCTACAACGGTCTACATCACACCAATCACAAAAATCACACTTCAGCCAAATAGAAGTGCGCTCTTTGTTCTCTTGTCTGCAAACAAATATTAATCTTTACCCAATCTTTGCATAATTTTGGGTGATATTATCTCTTAGGATCCATTAGATAAGTAACACTTCATTGCATTCAGTACCATTTTTTGCTCCTTTTGTACATTTTGACATTTTTTTAAATCATCAGCTCTTACAAGGCCCAGATCAAGCATCAAATTACAGTTTCATGGTTGTCAATTATGTATCACTGATACATGTATCATTGTTATAATGATCTTTTTTGGTGTAGGCAAATAAGTGTCGTGTTTTACACAATACAGTTCCATTGATATGAATTTCCCCCTTTGTGTCTGCGAAAACACAGCCACTGGAACACCATCTAAGGAAGAGCCTTGGTCTGGGGATCAAAAGGAAGAATTAACACATAATTATAGGTGCTGAGGTATTCAGAAAATATATCTTCAAAGTAAAAATGATTATTTTTTTAATATATATGTATATCATTTTTTTTTTACATAGGAAGACATTTGACCCACCTCCTTTGTCTTCAATTTTGGCAACTTAAATGCAAGGGCATACTCTTTAGCACTGATTTCGCATCATCCTGAGTTTGGCCTCCATTAAAAAAAGCATATTTTGAGGTTTAAAAACAATACTTTTGTTAACCGTAGATTGACATTATTTGACCCATTGGTAGCAGTTGGTTTGAGTAGGGGACATCCAAACCTTTACACCCCTTCACCCTCTCTACCAATTACTGTCCAGTCTAGAGCACAAATCACACTGGCCCCAGTCTGTATCACTCGCCATAGCAGCTACACAAACAACTGGCCGACTGTTGATAGGGGCTTTGCAGTTTGTGCCCTCATTTGAGGCGGGAAGTTAATGGCTGCGTTTGAGACAAAAAAAGGGAAGCATCCAAAGGATGCTGTCGTCAATTTCAAAAACCTACTCTGATAACCTTTTGTTTCTTCCTGGATTTTTCCTAATCCTGCTCTGTAGTTTTTTCTTATTTTTTTAAGAGGGGGCAGAGGCTCCAGCAGTGCACTGATGTGTTTTAGCAGAGAAAAGAGAAATCCACATGAACGGCTTATGAATAACGGGGCCTCTGTTTCAGCTGACACAGAGAGCTTACAGTGGGTACACAGTGTGGGAATCCACACAAACAATGGCTAAACCGCCAGAGAGGGCCAGACATCGCACTAATCCGGATCAACTTAACCATTTATGCGGACTACGGTGGGGGGCAAAGAGTGGCGATTAAAGAAGGAAAAGTGTGCAGGAACAGGGAGAAGGCCAGCGGTGGGGGTTATTCCATATGTCATATTTTACATTACTGTTACAAACATTAGGTAAAATAATATGCTAATCTGTGTGTATTTTCTGACACACATAACATAAAAATTTGCCCCTGGTGAATCCTATGACAGACTGAGTGTGAGAAATCATAAAATGCCTGACCTAGTCAAATCCACCCTGCCGGCACCAATCAAATCACAGGAAACCTAGGCTGAAATAATTAAAGAAGTTATCCCTCCAATCAGTGATTGAGTTTCTGGAGTCCGGTAGCATCGTACTGAAATGTGTACACATATGTATGTATGTATGTACAGCTGTATATTAATGAAGATAAGGTCAGGTTAGTGGTGTTAGTATCCATCTGGTGAACTCTCAACATGACTCATTGCCTTTTGTGGTAGGCTTGTGGATTCTTTTTTGTTTTTTATTTTTTTTTCCCTAGTCTTTTCGCTCCCTCTGGCCAAAGATGGTATGAGCAGTTCCCCTCCTGACCCCTAGGGGGAGCTCCTGCTGGGAGGACTGAAGATAGATGAGTGTCCTCTGATCTCATCGTCTAACCAGCTCCTCTCGTTCTCCAAATCTTGACTCTTAACCAGCAGATCCCTTCTTCTCCGAGCACCAGCTCCGTGGAGGAGAAGGATGGGCCTCAGTTGAGGCGGTGTCCACACCCCTTCCTTGTTGCCAGGCGCGGGGAGGAGATACCAGACGCCAGACTTGAGTCCAGACCGCGGACTGCGACCCCTCCCCTCCCCTCCCCTTCCGGCGTTCCCGCCCTTCCGACCCAGGACGGTGCGGTGACAGTGCCCGTTGCTCCTCGCGCCCCTTCTCTGCTTTCTGCTCTGCCCTGTCTTCCTCTGGGACACACGACTAGCCTCACTTTACTGTCTCACCCAGGTGAGAGGACGGGAATGGCGTTCTGTTCTGCTCTCTGTGCCGTAGGCTGGAGGCCTGCAGTCTACCGCACAAATACGTTTTCTTTGTTCAGCCCTGCAAGATTATCAGTAACTCTGTATCTTCAAATGTTTGTGGCTGCCATACAGATATAGAATTTGCTGACATACAAATTGCTAAAGATACCATGACAGCAATGCTACCAAGAAAGCAGATATCCCCAGACTACCTGCTGGTTGACAAAACACATAAGAGTAAGGATTATAGGATTAGAATGGGGTAGGTTGCATTGGTTCAGAGGAATTTGTACATCAGACACTTGATTCTGGTGTATTCATCTAACTGGAGAACAAGACAGTGAAGGCCCTGAATGTTGCATGTCCATATAATCTCTTTACATTTATCTCAGACAGCACCTGTTAGTTAATCAGGTTTGCGCTGGCCCCTGTTTGAGAACTGGGAAATGGTCATCGTTTAATTTGAACTCGAAGAGACTATAGAACCCTTGAGATTGCTTTTAGACCCTGGGATCAGGAAATTTTAATTTGATGAACTTCAAGTGGACAGCTTGGTTAGAGTGTCCAGAAAGTTGCCATAGTAAGATTCCTCACAGCTTGCCTTTTACATCACCTCTATGGTTCGGTTTCTCTTGTCCTTTAAGCTGTGAACACAACTAGGCTGTAAACTATTGACACAGTTGGGGAATTAAAATTTAGGAGAGTAAAGTACAAAAACATCTAATTTTGTTTGGTTAAATAGATGGTTAAATAGTGTTAATAGATGCTAGATTAATAGAACTAGCGTGCCTGGTTCTTTAATTCCTGAACATCAAAATTCAAGCAGTGACAACATGATACACTGGTGACACTATTTTGTAAATAATCCACAGTCTACAAATTAAATATTATATAGTAATTTTATTTTTTTAAAAATGTAAAATAATGATATAATGGGATTTTGTGCAATCTATGCTTTGTTGAGGAATTCATTACAAAGAATGACAACACACTTAGATGTACTATAGTTTCTACAGTGAGTTTTATGAAAAATTGTGCAGTTTTCTTTTCTCGATTGTTCAGTGAAATCTTGGGTTTGTATGAGTTAATTGATATCCATCAGCTGATTGTTGTTTTTGTGTTGGTACCTTAGATAGAAACCTTACCATAAAGGAAACTTAAATATTAGTAGCATATGTAGCTAACCTTAGCTGTAGGAATATGCAGTGTTGCAGGGCTATGGCATCCCCTTTGCAAAAGTATTTGTTAAGACTATTGTTACTCTCTAGCTAAACTGTTTTTACATTTCTATAAATGTGATTGGCTGGAATCTTATAATCGATGAACATGACCCACTGTGAATGTGTCTAATGTATGTACTGTATGTGTGTGTTTGTTTGTGTTTAAATAATTGCTCTTAACTCTCACTGACAGTTCTGCTGAGATAGTCGATTAAATTTTAATTAGCTCAATGAGCTTGCCACCTTTGGGGAGCACACAGCACCTGTGTTCTTCTTAATTCCACCACTATTCTGACAATGCTTCAGTTTTACTGTAGAAACTACACTTTATTTGATGGCAGCTCCAGTAGACTCAAGAGGGAATAGCATGAGTGAAAATGCCATTTGGGCTTACATGGCCTGTTTATGAAAAAGTGTCCGAAAACTAAAGGTCTGAAAAGGACCGAAAGGTGACTTCACAAACATGTAGTAAGAATCCCTTCATACCCAGAGGAACATTTTATAAGTTGGTTTTCTTGAAATTTCATGATATTGGTGGAGGGCAAAATCTTCAAGTGGGCAGTGAACTCATTCATCTGGGCAATCGTTTGTAACTAACCTTGGTAAACATGACTAAATATTTGTAAGTAAAAGCTTTACGTAACAGGTAGATAGTCATTCATTGTTATTTAGCATTTGTATACATCAAAGATATTTCAAGCTTTGCTGATTAATAGAAGAGTGTAACTACCTTCGTATTTTGTAAAGTTAGATATCCAGGTAACTAGCATCGCGTTACACCACCGTGAAGGCTTTCCAAGCTGGGATCTGAATGTGTAATATCTTTAACAGTTAAGTGTTAAAGATATTATATAGCGGCCCACTGTACAAGTCGTCTCTCAATGGGAACAGGTGCCAAAAACGTTCAGTAGAGAGAAAATAGTAAATGCTGGAAGAGTTCTCACCTTGTTGAACTGCCCCTTTTGGAAATGAAAGCTATTGAGATATACTGATAACAGTGTTATCAAGATCACTTCACTGACTTTTTAAAGCCCTACAATATATTGTCATTTTATACCCATAAATTATAACTGTGAAATATATTTTTATATTTCTTATGTATGAATCCATATATTTTCAATAGAATAATTATTATACAATATATTATTTATTGATATATTATATATACTGTATAGTATATTCTGTTTCTGTAAGGTTGTGCGATGGTGGTATTTTTGTGGAAGTGGTCTGTTTTTCGGGGGTACCAGTGCTGAGTGTGTCTCTCCCCCTCCTCCTCCCCTGTTCCCTCGGCCTGCAGGCTCCTGCTTCTGGGTGGCGGTTCTTGACGGCCGGGTGGTGGGCATCGTGGCGGCGCAGGGCAAGGAGGAGGACAACACGGTGGAGCTCCGGCGCATGTCGGTGGACTCGCGCTTCCGTGGCAAGGGCATCGCCAAGGCGCTGGGCCGCAGGGTGCTGGAGTTCGCCGTGGTCAACAACTACTCAGCCGTGGTCCTGGGCACCACCGCCGTCAAGCTGGCGGCCCACAAGCTGTACGAGTCGCTGGGCTTCCGGCGTGTCGGAGGCAGCGATGAGTACACGCTGCCAGGGATGAGCCACTCGCTGCTGGAGAGGATGTTCTTCCAGATCCGATACCACCGGTACCGCCTGCAGCTGCGTGAGGAGTAGAGAGAGCTGCCGTCCGCGACCCAAGTTCCGCCCTCTCCTCCACCACCTTATTTATTTTCTTTTTTTAGTAATTATTAGTATTAATATTATCACTACTACTACTACTACTATTATTACAGTTTATTATTATTATTATTATTAATATTATTATTATTACAGTCCATCTTTATCCATTATTTTCTTTTTTAGCACTTTTTGGGGATTTGTAAATCCTATTTTCTTTCTTTTTAAATCACCCTTTAAGCCTTTCTCTTCCCCTGTTACGAGAAGGAGAAAAAAAAACAAAACAAATACAAAGAAACTTTCTTTTACATCGTTGTCATCTTCCTCCATGATTCTCATCCCTCCCCTCATACCCTTCCCCCTGAACAGTATCATCAACTCAATAATCCCTCTATTCCCATTTATCATGATGCTATTATACATAAATATACATTTTAGTTGGCCAAACCCAACTACCTATGTTCCCCTCCCACCATTTTAGACCTGACTTCCTCTTCAGTTTATCAAGGTGGGATGTCCTGGAGGAAGAGGTGGCCATTTTGGAATGGTGAGGGCTGAGGTGTACAAGCCAGGGCAGGGGTCTTTTTTTTGGAGGGAGATTGCCAGTGAGGTTTCCCCCTCCCGCCTCACTCTGGTCATCACCATTGTCCCACATCGTGTTCGTCTCATCAGAAATGCTCAGCTGCTCATTGATGAGACACCCCTGTTCCGTATTTTTTCCCCCCTGCTGCAAACTGAAAACAAAAAAAGAAGAAATACAAAAGTTCCTTGTTTCCTGAGTACATACTATAGATCGACTACCATAGTGCATTTCCATCTCTACTTCTTCCACCTTCAAAGGTCTTTCTGACACCCCTGGCCCCCTCACTTCCCCATCCCTCTAAAACTCCCAGACTCCTCCCCCTGTGATGATTGGTTTGCTGACCTTTTTTTCCCTCTTTGTCATTGGATTCCTGGTGGGAGTGGGCGTGGCTTTTGCTTGGGGAGAAACACAGGAGCAGCTGTTCCCATACAGTCTGCTGTTACATCCTTCTCCTTAAATATATATACACAAGTGAGTGTGTGTGTGTATGTGTGTGTGTGTGTGTGTGTGTGTGTGTGTGCGCGCACGTGTGTGAATGAGGCTCGTGTTTGATCACGTGTATGTGAACGTATGTGTATATGCGTGTGCGAGTGAGGCAATATACAATGTGAGAAACATTCTGAACCATTAAAGTACTCCAATCATGAAGAGGGGATATTGTTTAATCCTCTCCGTATCAATGTTATCACAGCACTTATTAAACTTCTTTTTTTTTATTTGAAGTGCATTTTATGCATGTGTGTACATGTGTATGTCACGATTTGCTCATACACACATGCATAAGGAATTAATTAACAGATGAAAAAATAGAATTTTTCAAATGAATTTAAAATTAAAGATGGAGTTAATTTTTAAATTATTATGATGAAATTGAGATTAGTATTGAGATTTTAATATCATTTTCATATTTAATTGAAAAACAAATACTACATGAAAGCACCTGTACATTGTAGTGTTTTAATGAGTCTTTAAGAATGAATTGAAATACATAAATTGTCCCTGTAATTAGAGAAGACATTGTACATTATTAGCAATATTTGTGGAAAAAAGAAAATTGAGCACAAAGTTGTCAAAAATTTGGACATAAGCTAAAAGGAATTACATATAGGCTATATATACCTAAACATCTATATATATATATATATGTATGTATGTGTATACTGATGAATACATATATATGATTCCCAACATCTCCCCATCTCCATTCTCCTAACCATAAACCAGCAAACGGGAGAGTAAACCGCAATGAGCCTGATTTGTTACATAATTGTAAAAAGTAAAGAAATACTAAAAATGTAAAAAAAAAAAAAAAAACAACAAAAATGTAGAAAAAGTAAAGAAAAAAACTCAGATTTTTCTTGCCTTGTCTCTCACCCTCCCATGAATACGACTGCAGTCCTGAGCCCACCTTCTCTGCATGTGCCACAGAGTCTTGCTGTGCTGCTCTTTTATTTTTCATTTGAGCTTGTACCCTGTGATGTCATCGGAGCAGTGCTGCGTGCTGGGCCACGTCCGGCAACAAGCGTCCGGCAAATCTGACAAGAGCACATAGCAGAAAGCACCACAGTGCACGAACCAGGATGGGGCCTTTCGGTAGATCTGTAGTCTCTGGGAAGGGGGGGGGGGGTTGAACGGAGCCAAAGGGGAGTGACAAAGAGCACACTTGGAAGCCCCACCCACTGCCTTGATGACATCACACTGGGAATCGTAGAATGCAAAAGCAATGCAATGCAAATCTGGCATGCCTCTGTACCTGCTGTGTTGCGTACAGTGCCTGCCCTGTAAACGAAGAAAAAAGAAGTAACTAAATGAAAAAAATAGAAAATAAGCTTCGTCTTAGCTTAAAAATATAACAATTTGTGTGTTTATTTGTGCAAAGGATTTACTGTTTTGCATGAATCGTGTCTTTGAAGGAAACAAATAAGAAAAAATGATATATCACATGGCAAGTCTTAACTTAAAAAGTGGAATTGTATTTTACCTATTTTTATTTTTAAGTTGGATTAGTAATTGATATCTTTCGTTTTTCTTAATGCAACAAAGGGGGATGTTCAATCAAAGTGCAAATTGAAAAAGTCCTTGAAATCGATATTTGCAAGCAGGCAGTGCAATTTCTTGTCATAGCTTGTTATGATCTGTATTCATTTTATTTTTGTCTGAGAATTGAAATGAAAACAGTAAATCAAAAATTAACTCTGTTTCTCACATTACTCTAGATTTTCTTTTGGGGTTTTCCTTTTTTCACTTTATTTGAACTCACCCCCGACCCGACCAGCCATGTGAGGTGAAGAGTGGAGGGTATCATAAAGAAATTCTAATAAAATACTCCCTCCTACCCCTCCCAATTTCAAATTAGACCTGACCAGAGTTCTTGGACATTTGCCATTCTGAATAAACTCCAAAATAACAGCAGAAAGTTACAGTAAAATAGAATTTGCCCCAAATTGTGAACACAGACAAGTTCTCACCCCATTGATGCTATCTTGGATTTTGACACTGAACATTGTATTTGCAAATTGCCACAGTGAAATCTCAATTTCAATGGTCCTGATCCCCTTACATGACATAAATGCAGTTTTTAACTACAGTTATCAGAGATATTGATGATTGTGTTTCTTTTCTGAGGATAATGGTGATGGTAAAATTTGAGTATGAGTGGGATGGAACTTTCTCACTGAGGATTCCTTAGTTTTTGCCAGGGACTGCTGTGCCTCAGGTTGTGTAGAAGCGCTGTTTCACCTCGTTGTATTGGTGATAACCATTAGAGACTTGAATGTATACGGGCCGGATACACTTCATTTTCTGCTTATTAACAGAACGGTGAAATAGTTGCAATCAATCATGTCAATAGGGAAAAAAGGATTGTTTAGCTTACTTCAGTCCTAATTGTAAGATTTGACTGCTGTTCACAAAGACAAATATATAGTGATGGATGCACCAAGGAAGACATTTGCCACTCCTCTGAAGCTCAGCTAGCATGAATATGTGGCTAAAACATCACAGGAATGACTTTAGAATGTCATAGGTTCAAACAAGCATGCAGGAAGATCTTGAGGGCCCTTGTGATTGGTTATCGTGGTTTAGAATCTCCATCAAAACTTTATGATTTGTGTATTTTCAGTGGATGGAAGGATATACTTTTCACTTAGCTTGTGCGTTCATATGTTAGGGTGCAGATATTTCGCTTGTCAGTTGTGCTTTCATTAATGAATATGGTGTTGTGTAACCAATGCTTAGTGCATATTGACTTAGGAAGCACAGTGTTGAAGGCAAAATGTTTTTCCCTGACAAAATATACATATCAACCGAGGAAAATATGACACAAACCGAAGTGCACAAATGTCCTCTGCTAACCAGTATTTGAGCTAGATCTGTACAACTGTGAAGCCATAGAGCTGGCAGACTTGAATGTAAAATGGCAAGTAGTAATGTAAAGATCTGAAGAGATCTGTAAGAAATTATCACATAGACACACACACGCACACAAAATATTGAGTGGCTTTTCATGAAACCGCCTTGAAAACAAATGGAGGTCACTTTGCTACGTCTGTCTTAATAAACTGACCTTGCTAGGGATGGGTGGCTTTATAAGTGACATTTTATTTGTGATGGTCAGAGTGGAGAGTATGAGTATGGGGCAGCAGGTTGTCAGGTTAGAGCTTTGCCCAGTCCCTAATGTGTGTTACAGGCAGGAGGTATGTAGTGCTTCAACTTCAGTATAGCATTACTGCTGTAGTGGTCATATTCAGCCTGCACAGATGGTCTGTCCCAGGTATGGTAAGGAATGAAGTGACAGTATGTATTTGTGTGAAAAGAGTTGGCAGGACTGTTTTGGTCCAACAGATGCATCTTGTGCATCTATGCTGATGAATGATTTTGGTCTCAATTGTAAATGGCTCTGTCTTACATCGTGGAAGGAATGGGAAGTGGGCGTGGGAGTGCAGCTCTCACTGCAGAATATAGTGCAGTTCTGAATGGGTATGTGCGTCTGTCAAGCTTGATCTGCATTGTGGAGTGGCTCCAGTGCTCCAGCTGTGTGATACCCATGTGTGGTATTTGGTACAGTGGCTAAGTAAACATGGGATTGGTGGGTCTGTTCAGTGTATGCATGTGTGTGTGTATGTGTGTTCCAAGGGAGACCATCAGAACCCCAATTCATAGTTATGGGACAATGAGACCTGATTAAATCAAAAATGATTGAGGCTGAGATGAGCTACCAGTGACTCCCTGATTAGAACCAAATGTTTTGTTCGTCCTAGAGAGCACAACCTTCTGAACTGGGTCAAGCAAATCGGTGACTGACAGCTCACTGTAGCCCCTCCCATCGTGGTAGATGAAAGCTCTCTCTCTCTCTGCCACTGCTACTTGCATGATCTTCGAATGGTTGCTATGGCTGTTTGCAGCGTTGCAGGGGTGGGGCAGCAGTCTGTCTGCAACTCAGTCCTCTCCAGCTGTTAACGAAGCATGTGTAAGACAGTGTGCTGGACCTGCCCCCCCTACTCATTTTGGGGTGGGGTAAACACCGTTACCACTTTTTTTCTTGAGCCACCAAATCAGTGACTCACAGCGATTAATTAGTAAAAGCACTGGGCGCTGATTACAAGCACAGAGTCTGCAGTCTCTCCCTGTGATGGAATTGCAAGCTATTTATTTAAGTGCTTTTTACAAATAAAAGCATTTCAAATTAATTGCTGGGGACCGCTTTGTCTCCCTACCTGTAGTCTGATCAGTGATGTGGGTATCTGGAGTGACTGGGTACAGTGCAGGGATAGGCAGCTATGCTCACTGTGTGGTTTCAACAAAGATTGTGCAGTAATTGTTTTTTTTAAAGAAAGAAATGTAAGTGAAGCTCGAGAAACATCCTTTTTTATTTTTAAGTCAGAATACAAATGGAACAATGCTTTCAAAATGCAGCTGAGGGTTGTTTTTTTTTTTAAACTAAAAAACACTTTGTTTTTTTCCATAATTGGTGACTGTATGTATATAGTTATATCCAGTGCTGTTAAAAGTAAAGACAAAACAAACAAAAAAAACATGATTTGTGATGGTATTAAGGCACAGTGGTTTTCTGAATAGTGCTTACCTGCCCTGGAAAGATGGCTGCCACAGGATAGCTCTGTCCTGAGAAGAGATGGGTTGGGCGAAGGAGAGATCGTCTGTGCTGGAGGGTCACCTGGATCCTCCCCTCCATGAGGGTTTTGGGATCCCCTTAAATCACGGTCAAGGACATGTATGACTGCAACTGCAGGTGCCTCGAAAGCAAGAGCACTTGTAGCACAATTGTGTCATTGCTTCTTTTTTTAAAATCTGATTTTGCTTATATACTGTATGTACCATATGCATATGTATGATAAGGCATATATATAAATATACATATATGAAATGTAGTAATATGACATGGTTATTTTTAAAGATTTAAATTTGCCAAAGGGGAAGGTTCTGCTTTATTTTTCATTGTAGGTCTTTTGAGTGTCTGCAAGTGTTGAACACAGACTGTATTTAAAGGTATTATTTGAAATCTATCCCTGCCCTTGTGCCATCTAATCTAGCAATAAAAATAAACCATGACATTCAATCTTTGGATTTTCTGCAAAATGCTGCAACGTTGTATCCCATATACTGTACTGGTTAAGGTCGCGATTGTGATTGCTTTACCGTTGGCATGGCAAACATCATCAGTTGTGGTCAGAAGAGAGGTGTAACTGTAACAATGACTCTTTTGTATGATAAGAAAAAATGTGTTTTTTGTTTTTTTACTTTGAATTAAAATTATACAGTTCACAGTAGCGTGCCTCTGCATGGTTGGAACATATGCGTGTCAATGAGAACCAATTTGTGTTTCCAAATGTGTTTCCAGTAGAGATAAGGAACTTGATGTCTTCTCTAAAAGCTGTCATGTCAAACTTTGCTCCTCCGAGCTCCGATTGGTCAGTCACAAAGATGAATGCCACTGTTCATTGGTGGAGACCACAAACACGCAGACAGACACACATATCTTTCGACACTTCCGTAATTGCAGAAGTGTTACATGCAAATATTAACAATAGCAATGAGAAAGAGCATGCTGCATAACTTACCGGTCCAGAAGTTAAATATGTTTGATTTTCTGGAAGGAAAAAACCTTTTTATTAACATTTTAATAAATGTAAAGTGTAAAGTGTATTTTACTGTAAATAGCATCTGGAACATTTTATGATCCTTTTGTAACAGTACCTATAGACAAAAAATATATACATATTTTGAAATGTTTACAAAATCTCACTGAAAATCAAACAAGATCTTGACAATACATGCTGTCATAGGTCAGACAGACAGTTGCACACACACCAGAAGATGAACAGCTTTTAGAGATTACACCAGCTCTAACCACCGATTTGGCTCAAAATGCATAAAACAGCTGTCAGAGCTATGTGGGTTTTGCCCCGTAACAAAGATCACAAAATGTTCTGCTCTGTGGGGCCTTGTGGCTCAGGAGTCAGTCACTGCTGTAATCTTAGAGATCTTTGGAGGGTCTTCACTCTGAACCCGTAAGGTTGTCTTTAAACGCACCTACGCAAAGCACAGCAGCTGAAAGACGATATGCAGCCACACGGGGAGGTGAGTCAGATAGGCCCAAGGGTGGGGGAGTGTGAAGCTGTTAGGGCGTGGCCGGCCTGATGACAGAAAGATTGTTGTGTATGCAGTGATATCCTGGGTCTTTGGGGTTTATATTTTTAGTTCCTTTAAAATTACTTTAACTGTAATTTTGGTCTCCGGTTTTCCTAAGTTTCTTTCATTATTTTTTTTTTTACAAAAGGGAACACTGTAAAGCTGTAAAGAAATGATTTCCTGCATTATGAAAGAAATGGATGTACATACTGTATCAATAAAAAAACAAAACACAAGCTTGTACTGGTTTTTGTCATCTCATTTTATATTATTCATATACTTCTATTTTCCATTTTCTATGTCATTGAAACAGTGTTAAAATGGGTTACACAAACAAATGGCACATGAATGATTCCATACATTTTTGGATGAGCAAATGATTAAATCAACACAAATAATAAGCAAATCATTCTAAAAGTAATACATATCAGGGAAAAGCTCACTTCAATTTAACAGATGGTTAACTGGTTGCTCTAACAAGGTGGATTATTTAGTGACTAATCATATTTTAGGGAAATAACATATTCTCTGACAGCTCATATGATGACATGGCAACAGGTAACACACACTAACGCTGAGGTTATTGTCTTTGCAGTGAGAGAGAGGCAGCACATGATGTGTTGCCCTTGACGACAGCAGGCTTCTGAGACAAGTTTATCTCTGGCAGAAAGAGTCCAGCCTTCTCAGTGTTCTGTGTGTGTGTGCGCGCGCGTGTGTGTGTGTGTGTGCGTGCATGTGTATGTGTGAGAGAGAGAGTGAGCTGGTTCCACTCAGTAGCAATCATGCTGATCTATCCAGACTCTCCATTCTGCCTTCAACATTCAGTTTGGTTACAGAAATTTGGTATGAGAGTGTGCTTCATAGGAAAGTGTGTTGATCAGGAGAACGTGTTAGGTAGCTGGTGTGTGTTTGGTAAAGGTACCTGTTAGGAGACTTTGTTTCGTAAGCACATTGAGTGCTTTGTTAGAAGAGTGTGTTAACATTACCCTGACATTAGATGTATGCCAGGTTACAGCACTGGAGCCAAGGGTTTGAGAAGTGTACCATTCCTTTTTCTCCCTAGTGTAATATCACCAGATGTGCCCCTTGAATCATTAGGCAGCACCAACGGCTAGAGCATGTGTGCTCCTCCACTGCACCTGCCCACATGTCATATATATATACAGAAGTGATAGCAGCACACTGCCCCTCTCCTTTACATTACATAAATAAATATGTAACTACTTTGATTAGCCTGGCATGTCAGTGGACCCAGCAGGCCCCTTGTATACAGACAGAGCCTGATTGGCCCAAGCTGGTTTGATTACGACAATGAGGTGTAACAGAACCCGGAACATTCACTAGGTGATGCGTTTTGAGCCAGACATTCACAGGCTCAGTAATTTACTAATATTGGGAAATATTACAAAGAAATCTCATAAACTTCCTTCTGATCCAGCTCTTCTAAAACTTCCATATTTGGGCTTGTGTATGCGTGTGTGATTGTGTGTGTGTGTGTGTGTGTGTGTGTGCATGTGCAGAGGTCCTCCTGTGCTGTACCAGGCTGAATCAAGGCCACATGGTTGCAGGGATCCCGTTGAGCCCTGCACACAGCACCTCTGTCAGCCAGAGACATTCATTAAACACAGTGAAACTGGGTCAGCAGGTCTGATAGCACAGCCCATGCTTTCACAGAGCTGAGCGTGATGTGTGTGTGTGTGTGTGTGTGTGTGTGTGTGCGCACCCCACGAGTGCGAATGCATATTAGTGTTCAAAAGGCAACAAAGCCAAACGAGACAAAAGAGAGAAGGGCTAACTCACGCTGCTGCCAAATGAACTGCTAAGGGATTACTATAGCGTTTGTGTGAAGGGCTGTACCCTGCCTCTACTTCAACACACATGGACTCATCGTTTTAGTTTTTAGTTACAACTGTTAACACAGAAAGCCCTATGATATCAAGTCAAAGATCCTCAACATAAAAAGCAGGGCTGCAGAACAGTAACGTCAAATTAACCAGTAGACAAAAATCATTTAAAAAATCCAAAACACTAGAAGCTACTTGTATAAATTATTTTCAGTTCATGCATCAGACTGTCAATGAATGTGCTGTATTACAATAAAAAAGAAAAACAGATAAAGCTGTAGCTTTGGCTTTGTGGATCCTAAAATAGAAATATTGGGATATTTGAGTCAAAGATAGCTTCTGACACCCCGCATTCCGATGGAAAGGTAATATCGAGAAACGGCTGCGTCATCGTCTTTACAAACCCAAACCTGAATAAAAACTGAATCAGACAAAAAACCGCACTGGGTTAGGCTGGCCTTGACCACTGCAGTGAGCTCAGAAAAGCAGCGACAGAGCAGAAGGTAGAAAAAAAGGAGAGTAAAAAATAGAAAACTGTCAAAAAAAAAAAAAAAAAACCAAACTGGTGTGATCCAGTCTGGAGCCGTTGCCCCCGGATACAGACAGCAAGAAGGGAGAATTCTGCAGAGCGAGGAGGTGCGGCAGGAGCTGCAGCTGCCTGGTTGCCTAGCGATGAGGATCCAGACTGAGGCTCAGGGAGACGGGGGCGGCGGCTTTGTGTTAGGGGGGAGGTGCAGCTCCGACATGGAGCCCCACGACTGGCCGCTTGATACCACCACCTTCAGCGGAACCTGGGTGGAGAGGGTGGGATGTAACTCTTTATCCTGAGGTGACCTACAACACCTCTTCTCTGACACAGGTGCCCCATTTACACAAGCACACCTCCATTAAAGCAGCTGGACACAGCTGCTGCTTCCCGCCTCTGGGTATTACAGGGATAAAGAGATTGCCACATGCTTACACTTACGCTATTACACATGTATGAGCAGATTACCACACTTATATGTTTTATGTTATTACACATCTATGTGCAGATTACCATGTGTACATTTTTAGATTATTACACATTTATGAGTAAATCATTAATTCTATATAAGAAAATCTCCATGTGCATGCATAAATAATCATATGTATGTATAGATTAGAAAACATGTATGGACATAGTATTACACAAGGTTATGTATTACAAATATACATGTAGGTTATCACATGTTTGAACAGATCATAAACTGTTTATCTGTTGGCTATTATCATGTATGTGGAGGTTATCACATGTGCATGTTTAGGCTATTACAAAAGATGAGTGGTTTGCCACATGGGTGAGTGTAGATCACTACTGTTGCCAAAAACCCCAGTATTGTCCTCTTTGCACACCTTGAGATGAACTCCAAGAGAGTCAACATGCTGCAGGGACTCCATGGTGGTCTTCACCATAGCTGTTAAATATAACCAGAACATACATACATACTATGATAAACATACATACATACATAATATATTTTTACCACAAGTAAAATAACACTTTTTCATATTCCATTAATGATAATTATGCTTCGCATTAGGCTTGTAAGAGCAACGAACAGCTTGTCATGTAGCTGATTGAGAGGCAAATGGAGTGTTGAAATCCAGGCTTGAACACAGCACTGGATACTCTGTATACTGTGATTAGCCTATTTGGGCTGAATGACCTATGCGATACTCTTGGTCCCTGCTGTAGAGGCTGGACAGCTGAATGACATCACCCTCTGTATGAAGGCGGGGGGTTTGTGGGCCAGCCCACCTGCAAAATCCTCCACTTGCGAGTCCTCCACCTCAAACAGCAGCTCATCATGGATCTGGGCCAACAATCTGGAGGGTCACAGGGACCAGGACACAGTCACCGCAAGACAGCAACAGCACACCATCGCCCCCTGTTGTTCGAACCTATGCGATTCCAACACTTTGCCAACTCCCGTTTTCAGTGAAGCACCTCTCTTTGTTAAAGATCGGGCTCCACTCAAAAATACCTTCAGCTTACCACCACCAGACAACGCTCTTTACTTCTGAACTGTTCTAATGAGGTCTGGTTAAGTACAGGAGCAGCATGGTTTCATGAGGAAGTGCCATGAGAATATGGCAAATTTAGATGTGCTCAATGCAGATGCATATGTCCCTATGGACACTTAAAGACACAACCAGTGATCCATGTTTGAATGCTTTAACATAGCTGATATGACTGTCACATAACATAATTGACTGTCTGCACATTTGCTCTTCATTTATTTGCTCTTGAAGCACTCAATCTGGCATGCCACTTCACTGAAATTAGCCCTAAAGTGGACATAATATGATTGTTTTTGATTGATTGATTGATTGATTGATTGATTGAAGTGGTCCATGACAGCTCATGTGGGAGGTTCTTTATCTTAATGGACAAATTGTTTGGTTGCGTGTGGGTGGGGAGGGGGCAGAACAAGGCTGGGATGATGGGCCAGGCGGCAGGCCCTTATGTCAGTCACTAGCCTCAACCTCACCCATTTACAGCTCCATTCACTCCAGTAAGAGCAGAATGGTAGAGGGTGAAGACAGTGTAGAATCATAGCCACACTTCTCAAGACATACAGGAATGGCAGACCCTGATGCTAGAGTGCTACATAGTGTGCAAACTTTAGTTTTACTTTTTAGTTATTTTGCTTGACATTATAATTGTGACCAGAGCATGAAACAAGGATCATTGATTTCAACAAATATTTAGTGAATACCACGTATAAAAAGCAATTAAAGCTGATAATTATTCTCACATAATTTTATTTATCTCGTTAAAAACCTCTAAATCCATACAATGATGATTACAAATTGGCTGAGGTCTTTTCTATATTTTGTCAGCACAGAGGCATTTTAATACTTGAATTAAACACATCAGTCTCACTTAGAAACTCTACCTAACTGTGTTTGATTTGATTAATCAGCCCTGTTAAACATAGTGCATTCACTGTATTAAAATAATTGCATCTCACTATTAATTAATTACACAAAGCCATAATTGGTCCATTCTCATCACCATGCCAACAGCTCTGATACTGAAATGTTCTTGCAACCAGTTATTTGTGCAGTGATGTCACTGAGTGATGATGAGTTGTGTTAGTAATGAATAGAGGTAGGTGGAATGGTCAGTTCCTCCTTGCACCATCCTCTGTGAATCCAGGAGGACTCTAAACTACCATGCTCACACTGTTGCCACTTCCCTTTACCTTGTTCAGCAGCTCAGCAACTGCCATGGAGAGACTGTGTGACTGAATGACGAAATTAGTAAACAATGATTATGGTCAGGCTGAATGGCCATTTCTCGTAATTATCTTTCCCCTCTGTTTTTTTTCCAATGCAGCCAGTGCATGTAGACCACAGGAGCCTGACTGACCAAGTGGTAGCAATTGTGGGCCAAGACAACGGATACCCTTCACCGCTTAGCTATTAGCTATGCCACAGATAACCAAGAGCCACCCCCTAGGGAATCTCGGCCAATCAGCACAGAAATAGCTGGGACTGGGATGATGATGTGGCATGATGCAGCACTAAGGAGGCAAGCCTCAGATGGAGATGCCAGCTTCAAATCCAGATGGAGCAAGGCTTTTGTTCATATGACAACTCCTGGTTGTATGGTCTGCCCGATGCGATCTGACACCCACGCTATATCAAAGCTTTTGTGCACAGAGTAACTGGATTAAAGAGGCTTGAGCCCAAAGTGGCCTTACAGTAAGCTGGGGCTGATTGCATTAGAGTGGAGCGCAGGCTAGAGTGAGGGTGGGGGGGTGAGGGGTGGGGTTGGGGGGTATTGACAGAACTAAGGAGTGGAAACGCACTGATGCCAGACTGCATTGAAACAGTGAGCACCAGCAGACTGCCTGTGTGTGTGTGTGTGTGTGTGTGTGCGTACAGAAGTGTACATATGTACTAGTGAGTTTATATATAGATGTGTGTGTGTGTGTGTGTGTGTGTGCACTCGTGTGTTTGTGTGCTCGTGTGTTTGTTATACATGTATCTGCTGGATGTGAGTGTGTTTCCATGGCCACCATGGCAGTAGTCTCTCACTGCTCTTGGCTCCACATGGGGAGGAAAACTGGTCCTCACTAGACTGTAGTTGCGGGTACTGCTGTGTGGAGTAAGATGTTGTGTTTCTGCAGATGGAGAGAGAGAGGGGAGAGGATGACAGAGGCAGACAGAGGGAGAGTGAGAGAGACAGAGAGCGAGACAGACAGACACATTAGAAGGCAGACAGGAGCAGAATCAGAACTGAGAAAAGGGTTTGGTGACAGCGAGGGGTCCGAGACACCCCCGTGCCCCTCCTCAGGCCTGACGTCACTGTGACGTCTCAGTCAGGAGATCCACACACACACTGCACCGTGACTCGGAAAGATCCAGAGAGTCTGGGCCCACACACACAGAAAATAGGAGACAGAGGGAGGGAAGGACAGAGAGAGAAAGTGAGACAGAGAGGAGGGGAGCAGAGGAGAGACACAGAAAGAGGGAGAGAGAGAAAGAAAGGAGTGGAGGGGAGATAGAGGGGGAGAAAGAGAAAAAAGAGAGAAGAGATGAAAGGGAAAAGTAGAGGCAAAGAGGGAGGGGGAAAAGATATGGAAAGACAGAAAGAGACAGAGGAAAGAGGAGGGGAGAACTACAAAGTGTGAGAGATGCAAAGATGTTTACTTCCAATGAAACAAGTCTTTGAAAGCCCGGAGGGACAGGGGGAAGGGTACAGAGGGAAAGAGGCAGCACGAGGACAGGGGGAGAGGAGGAGAGGAACAGCTTCCAAACTGCTGTGCCTTTGATGGGGTTACAGAATAGTGGGAGAGAGGAGGAGAGAGGGAGGGAGGGAGAGAGAAAGGGATGGAGAAAGGGAGGGATGGAGGGAGAAACGAAGGAAGTTGAGCAGAGATGATTCAATCAGTGTATTACATTCCAAAGTGAGATTAACGTAATTTATCATACCTGCTGTCATACGGAAATGAAATGTCATGAGCATCAGAAAGTGTGGACTAGTCACTTGGGCAACTGGGGGCCAGGCTGTGAGAACTGAGAACAGCGCTCCAGATACACCGTTCCCATTTACACCAATCAGATTAAATAGGGCGCCCAAACATTTGAAAGAATACAGAGGAAAAAAAAACAATTAACAATGTAAGTAAGTCTTGTGGGATGATGGCTGAGGATGTGAATAATAGCATCTATTAAAGTGTCGTTGCAGGGGCCAGGCTCCTCCACTCTCATTCTCAGGGATCAGAGACCTCATTACTGCAACGGCCTCCAGGTTCCCCGGCTTACGCCAAGTGCTCGCCCCATTATTTTGGGACCCAAGGCCAGAACGGCCCGGGCAGAGAAACACGCAGTCCACACCTTTTACAGGAGCTAGAGCAGCTGTCTGTGGCAGAGTGTGAGTCATGATTGGACATAAATCAAAATCCAGCTGACCTCTCCTTCTTCAATCATACCCTCTTATACTGGGAGAGAGAGGGAGAGACAGACAGATGGAGAAAGAGGAAGAGAGGGAGAGAGAGAGAGAAAGAAGCAGAAACAGACTGAGACAGAAAGGGAAAGAGATAGGGAGGAAGGATACAGAGCTGATCTACCTGGCCGTGAGAGTGGAGGAAGAGGACACCAGAGAGAAGATTCGTATCATGGCCATCTTACAGAGGTCTGCTGCAGATCCTGGGGGAGAGAGAAGGGATACCACACCAGGGAGTTAGGGATGCTGGAGGGCAACCAAGGGTTACACAGACCAGGGACCATTCCTATTGGAATGACTCAGGGGCTAAGGGAGGGGCAGAGGTGGGTAAGAGATGCTGTGGGGGGTGACTCAGCTGTCCCTCTTATACCTTGGACGACAAAGTTGACAGCCTGTCTCTCTGCCTGGTTCCGAAGGGACCAATCAGCTGCACGAATGTGAGGCAGGGACCGCCGCCGGCCCATGATTGACACCACGTAACCTTGGAAATGCACACAAGCAACATAAAAGCAAATCATTAGGACACTGGTACAACACGTGCACATTGATGACCAGCTGTAAAGTTTTTTAAAGCAGCATGCAATGATTTTTTTTTCTAGTGACAGCACAAACACTGCTGATTGCATGCAGATTCCTATAATTATTATAATTACAGAAAAAAACTCCTGAGTCTGTGATTCATGTTTCTAGTCTCTGGAGTCCAATTCACACTAAAATGACTTTATAAAAACCTAAATCTCTCTCACTGTGTGGGTACGATACCAGATGCAACACAAGCTCACGTTCCCATATGCTGTTGGAGGAATACAAGATGAGCCGGTGCTCCGCTAACAAACTTGCAGATGCCTTGCTGGCATTAGGAGAGCACTGAGACTGACTGAGTTTATCCGGTCTGCCCCTATAAAGTCAAATGCTAGTCTATAGATCATTTACACGGTATGTTACATATTACAGATATATAAGTTTAGTGACCTATCCCGTTGAGATTTGTCACCTGGCCTTGATCAATCCAAGTGTTTTCCTGTTCTGCGTGCAAAACGAATTCAAAGTTACTAAACCACACCTGGGCCTGACCTCTGACTTAAAAGGCAGAAACTGAAGAAAGTGTGTAATGTGTCTGTGAGCACGCTCTCAATAAGCAAATAAGTAAAACCTTCAGAGGGTGAGGCAGAGAATCAAAAGCACAGAGACAGGGGTTTTAGGAACTGGACCAGCTCACAGCCTCCACAGTAAAATAAAGGCTTGCATAGTAATGCCTTCCTTCATCTTCCATCGTACAGGATCCTGCTGCTTCCCACAGTTTTTACAATGCAAATTATTCTAAAGGGCTTTTCAAGGACATTCAAGCACCATATTTGAAGTTTTCAAAGACTGTATGTGTATGTTCATATCACAGAGTTTGTTAAAGGGTAAAATAGATAGTTCTGTTTGATAATTATGCCATCTCACAATAACATATTCATCATGACATTATATATATATGTACAAATGACTACATACATTAGGAAACGGTTTTTAAAAAAACACATGAAGCAAATGAAAATTAAGCACCTTAAAACACTAATTTCCATTTTCAAAAATCAAACACTTTCAAGGTTATTAAAGTACTGTGGGGACACTGACAATGCTCTGCATTCAAAAGTCTGTCTTCAGACATGTTATTTTCACACTAGTACAGCTTAGATACTGCAATGCCAGCTTTGCTTCCCCCTGAAGGCTGATTTTTAGCTGAGGGTAAGAGGCAGAAAATACACAATTTGGCACCAGCAGATTAAACTGACTATGACCAAATATATCCACAAACACCCTCTCGTCCTCTACCTCTGACATAGTGAAACATTGTATTGACCTGGCGAATTTGCTCAGTTCTAACACACTCTCACTGTATTTCCAATACAGCGGCAGCAGAAGAGAGAGAGAGGAAGGGAGGATGAAGAAAAATGGAGGGATGGAAAGACAGAGAGAAGCACAGAAGAAGGGTTGGAGTAACAGAGTGGAAAAAGGGAAAAAAGATGGACTATGGAGAGAGATGATGAAAAAGAGAGGGAAGGAAAAACAGAGAGAGGGAGAGAAAAAGAAAGATGAAGAAAAAGGAAAGAGTGAGGGATGCACAGAATGAGGAATGAAGTGACAGGAAGAGAGAGGGGAGAGATGATGGGTGGAGAAAAGGAATGAGTGGGGAAGGAGGAAAAGAGAATGAGAGCAACAGAGACAGAGAGAGAAAGACTTTGGGTATGTGCACAGCTGACAGCAGCTGATAAGAGCCCTGTTGAGCACAGAGAGAAGGAGAGGAGCCCTACTCAGGGCCCTACTGTAGGACCCAACTGGTTTCAACGCAGCGCCTGCTCTGTACAGTGCAGCCGGGTTACAGTCCTTGCGGGTGCATTTAAAATGGAGGACAAGAATGTTTACTGAGAAGCATCTCCTCTGTCTCAGGCTTGACAGAGAATAACCAGGCCAATGCCATGCAGCACCAGACTGTTGGTACTTTAGGTTGCTGCCACACAGCAGGTGTGCACTCCTTTGTTAGGGTGGAATAAATCACCCTTCAGTACTTTTATATGACCCTCTACCCTGGGACTTACACGAGTTGCAATAGTAATTGGCTGCCACATTTTCTTTTTTCAATGTAACTGTTTTTATGGTAAAATCAGAGGTGAAGCCTGCACGTGCTCATCAGGTGACGGGTGCAGGCAAAACTGTGGAACAAACAGTCCGCTGTGCCTGGCGTTTTCACCAGGCCCCCCCCTTCCCCAGCCCCCCTAGCCGATCTGCTCCCAGAACGTTCTGCTGTGGCTCGCCCAGGACTGAATGAAACCTGCCAGCCAATCACCTGGTGAAAAGCATATGTGTGTGTTTGTGTGCATGTGTGTGTGTGTGTGTGTGTGTGTGTGTGTGTGTGTAGGGAGGATGGGGGGGAGCTGTTGCGGTTACCCAGGAATCTGCGGCCTGGGCTCTTTGCCGCTGGGCTGACACATTTGCAAAGCCAAAGATCCCTCTAATGTCACTACGCTGCACTTCTGGAAAAAAAAGGAAAAAAAAACCTGGGAGTTAAAAAAAAGAAAAAATCTACAGTAGGAATCTCCCAGGCCAGTGCATTCCACGGCCCCAAACAATGGGGGGCGGCTTTGTGGCCAAATCCCCCTGGAAAAGCAGAGGTCAGCCACTGTATGGACATGCTGTGACCCTCTGCCAGAGCTGCTCCCCACCACATACACACGCAATCACACACAAACACACACACATGTACATGCAGGGTCAGAGACACACACACACATACACATACACAAAACTAAACACAAACATGCAATCATGCACACAAACACACACACATGTACATGCAAGGTCACACACACACACACGAGTACATGCAAGGGCACACAAAAGCACACACACACACAACTAAACGCAAACATGCAACCATGCACACAAACTTGCAAACACCTATACATGCAACCACACACAAACTCATACACACACACATTTGCAATGTCACATGCAAGCATACACACACACACACACACACACACACACATACACTGCCAGACATCAGCTGAACATGTCAGTAGTTATTTAGCATACCCTCTTACTCAGTGGGTGAGAACATACATACATTCAGCTGACTACAATCAGCCATAGTGCCAGATATGGCTAAGCACATTCCTAGATCACTGAGAATATACTGTACATAACATCACTAATGCAGTAATGCAAATGATTTATGGCTAAAATCCCAACTTCTGAGCACTGCACAGAGTCAGTCATGAGAGATCCACAAAAAAGCCCTCTCGACGAGGATGGGGACCCACGCGTGCAGAGCACAATGGATTAGCAGTCCATCGCCTTAACCACTCGGCCACCTCGTCAGGCAAGCACTGTGATGCAGGCATACAAATGGAACTCTAACCGGCTGTTCAGGTTCACGCACACGTTTCTCAGACACACCCAGGTGAACCGTAGGGTAAGAGGACAGAGCAGATGACTCAACACTAACAGGCAGCTCTCCGTCTGTTCAGTCAGAGCAGGTATATATATATGTAGGTGTGCATGTATACTCATGTATTACTCATGTGCATGTGGGTGTGTGTGAATGCACATGCATTTAAATCTAAGTGCACCTACATGTTAGGATACTCATGTGTCAACACTTTTTTTTTCCGATTTTGCCTCTTTTTGCAACCTGAGCGTAGCCAAACCATTTTGCTTGCTAAAGCAACCAACTCTTTCCTGCCTACTCAGATTGAAGCAGATTTAGTTGCCTCAATTCATGCGAAGCTGAGTTCTTGCTTCTTTCTACACTGCAGGTGTACCACCAATTACATATCGCCTCTGCCATCTCAAAATAGCAAAGTGAACATATACTTGGTTTGTACATCAGTGGGTGCCCAGTTGACTGCAAATGGCCACTGGATAGTGATGAACCATAACAAACTCTGATTCATTTAACCCTTATCATTCACAGGAGAGGTTGAGCCAATTGCTGCCTTGCCAGAGATGGCACGGCAGGATTCATGGTGCACACGCTTGCTTCCCAAGCAGGCTGGGCTGCAATGGCATTTCAGATGGGAGTATACCGGTGGCTACCTCCCTAAGGGACATCTACGCGCAGTGAAAGAAATAAAAAAACACAATCCTACCTCGGGAGTCTCCCGATGCGAGGCGTAACAGGAGGGGAGCATTATCATCTCAAAAACGAGCAGATGCGTGGGAAGGATACCGAAATCACAACGACAGTGCGTAAATCTGCTTTCTAAACTGCCCCTGCCAACCACATCCCAATAGAGATGTGCCGTATCAGTCGTACTTTGGCTAGTTCGGCCTCAAGAACTCCTCGGTATATATCATAGCTGGCCCTGCCCCAGGCGTTCCTGGGAGAGAGCTGAAATGTAGTCCAATAAAGCCAGGGGTCAACGCGCACACAGTGCGAGAAGAAACTCCTCTGACAGGGAGAGACAGATAAATCCACCGGCCTTGATTGTCTTATTGATGAACAAAATTAAAGCTGGTTTCCAGCCTGATTTCTGACCCATTACTCTTGTGACTCTGGCCCCCTGTGAGGGCCCACAGACGCCGGTAGTCGAACTCCAGTTTTATTACCTCTCTGGCAGGACCGGCGAGTGCCTCTCGCCTCAGCTAAAGAAGGGGCCAGCGAGGGAGTAATAAATACCGGGCTGGGGCGTGAGCGATCGGCGGGCCCGGGTAATAAAATGGGTGTCGATTCGTGACAGATCGATAGCTCTGCGGCCCCGCTCTCTATCTCACTGAGCCCTCCAGGGGAAAAAAAGGTGCCGTGCTTTTGGGGCAGGCGGGGGTATTTTTGTCTCTGCAGACACAGAGGTCTAATCTGTGGAGCGGCCAATGTGAGTGTGTCACCTCCACTAATCTATAAATCCTGAGTTTCAGCTGTGATTCACTCCCCTACCCCGACATGTCCAACTCCACCCTTTGTGTCAAAACAGTCCTTACAGAAGTCGAATCCAATCCAGCATAATGTAAAATATGTGAACTTCAGGAAAAATACATATTTCACAGCAGCGACATTTTTTAAAAATTGCAGTATCTGAAAACTTAAGTGATTTATATGAATATCTTGTACAATATCTATATTTTATTATATTAATAATGTATTTTATTTCAATACATTCTCTACACTAATTTCCATAAAGCTGTCCTTTAAATGATCCTTCCAGATGGGAGAGGGTTTGCAGTGGTCAAAACAGGCATGTTATCAGCCACCTGATTATAGCTGGATTTACTACATATAAGACAATCAGCACGCCTTGTACAAATTACAATCAATACATTTTGAAATGTGGTCCCGTTCTCTCATTCAAATTGAGCTACTTACTTAATCAGTCCCACTCAGTGAATGTTTCCCACAGGACAGGGAGAAGACGGACTCTGTGTGCACTTAATTCATGTGACAACTAATCCCTTGTGTTTTCCACATTGCAGAGGTTGGACAGGAGTGGTCGCTAGCAAGTGATGAGACCAAATATTTAAACCGGCTTCACTCCATTCTTCCATGGCGAGAGTGATACAATTGTTGACCCCAAAATCAGTGGTCAACATTAGAGATATTAAAATTGTATATTAAACAATATCCTTAATGGGATGTTACCAAATTCTCAAATATAAAAATGGTATGGTACATTTTTACAATGTCATGAATGCTATAAAACTGTGCAGATTTAAATTTTTAATTATTTTTTAAACTTACTTTGATTTGAATTTCCTATTTTGGTGAGGGAAGGAGAAACCAAATCTGCTGGGCTCAGAATATTTTTATTTCTGCCTCAGATGGCATTAAAGGCCAACTCATGCCAAACTTCTCTGATTCCAGCAAAAACTCATGATAACACTTGAAGAAATATGTTTAAAACAGAAGCAGGGTAATGATGTAGGAGTTCACAGAACTAGTTACATTCATAATTCATTTACAGTTATTTATTTATGAACTGATTTATTCATAATTCGTTTATAGTTTGCTACTTCACATCTGTAATATACGCATGAACATATACATCACAGCACTTGGGGAAGTGTTTGAAGGAAGAAGTCAGAAAACTGACTTTCACAGCCAAAACGCTAATATTTTAATAATATGCCAGTTTTTTTGTATGTGGATCACTGTGCTTTTTGCAGTTGTGGTCATATACTTCTTCTATGTGTAGAGATTTGGGTATTACCCAGTACACAGGACATACACAGGAGTGCTTGGGGAGACCTCACCCTGTTTCTGGCATTGATGGACCGTCCTCTGGATGAAGTTCTGCACCTCCCTGTATCTCTGAAGGAAGCTGTCAACAAATCGGCTAGCCTGCTCTGTGCTCACCCCCAAAATCCCGGAGAGACGCTCCCTTCCTGCAGAAAAGGTCAAGATGACAACACCTGAGCAGGTTGATGTGTGTTTATGACAGCTGGGGGAGAACCGTTACATCATACCTGGTCATAATGTGGTAAAATCCCTTCGTAAAATTTACCTTTCCCCGTTTAAGCACAAATGGTACAGTCCAGGTTAAACCCTCCTGAGCAGGCTCTGCCTTAAGGAATAATTGTACAGTCCAAATGACCTCTTTTCATCACATTCACTAGAATGTACATTTTAGTAGATCTTTTTTCAATATCAGCTCTAGTGTGATTCTGGTCATCCACTCACCCTCCCCACTGTAAGAAATCAGAGAACACAATTCTGTGGATTAACAAAACACAAAAAAAAAGCAATGGGGAGTTTTAATCACATTCTCTTTGTCAACTCCCCAATGACTCCACATAAAAAGCAAATTGTTTCTAGGCAAACAAATAGGGTGGCACATATTGAGCACTAAGAAGCATGTGTGGCTTAAATAAAAGGAGATATTTGCTGGGAGCCGAGTCTTGGTGATAGATACTGTTGGATTGCTGTGGGGCAGGCCGTGGTGGTGGCTTGTGATGTGGTTCCAGACAGTCCCAGTGCCAACTGGAAGCGTGGGAGCCCAGGGAGCAGAGGCTCTAAGCCCCTAACACCCTCTCCCCGGGCAGGGGCCTGCTGGAGCCAGAGCTAAGCCTGCGGCACTGCTCTCTGTCCCTGCCCCGGCTGACCCGGTGCAGATCCACTGTGCCTGGCTCTGTCTGCACCCTGCCCTGGAGGCGCCCCTGCCCACCCAGGCGTGCAAGTGTGTGTGTGTGTGTGTGTATGTGCATGAAAGAGAGTTTGTCAATGTCTAAGAATGTGTGTGTATATGTCTGTGTGTACCTGTGCAAGTGTGTGTGTGTGTGTGTGTGTGTATGCCTTTGATTACAGGCATATCTGTCCGATTGTATGTCTTTTTATATCTGTTTATTGTGTGTATGTCTATGTTTGAGTGTATTTGTGTATCTGTGTGTGTGTGTGAGTGAGAGACAGTGTCACTGTTGCCCTGATGCCCTGTGACAGGCAGGAGAGCAGCCTTCCGCACAATGCCTGCAGCAGAGCCGTGAGACACTGGGGGGTGGGGAGGGGTTAGAAGGTCAGCAGACAAGAGCGTCACAAGAAAAATCTCTTCAAATGCTCCAGGAACTTTATATTTCTATATTTTTCATTGGGTATGACACACTTTCATTATAACATGGGGTGAATATTACTGTAAAAATTGTACACTGTGACAAGAGATCTGATCCCTGTGTTCGAGTATTTGTCTCTCAGAACAAGCAGGACCCTCAATCTTTTATATCTGCTGACCTCCTGGGTGCCTCCCCAGTGTTAGCTGGCCCCTCCATAGACTGGCTGTGGCCTGGGAGAGGGGTGGCGAGGGGTTAGGGGTAATGGAACGGGGGCCACAGGGCAGGATGCTGTCGCTGCAGTATTCCGGCCTTTATTCTTAACACATTTCTGGGAATTGGAATATGTGCTTGCATGCATATGTGTATGTGCGAGTGTGTGTGTACATGCCCTTCTGTGTCTCCACATTCCTCCTCTATGAAGTCACAAACTCACAATGACCCCCCCCCCCCAGAACAGCGTGCTCCCCGTTATTGTGCAGTTTCATTACGTTTCTTTTTATCTCCTCTCAATTTGTGTGTCCCCATCCCGCCCCCCCTCACCACCCTGTCCCTGGAGCACTCTCAGCTCAGAATCCCCTCTTTATCGTCTGACCCACTTGTGTCTGAGTCCATGGTAAATTAGAGACACCCCCCCCAATCCTCCTCCAGCCCAAAACCTACCCTGAACTCCCCCTCATTCCCCCGACTACGATTGTCTTCCGAAAGCAGGTTTCCATTGAGTATTCTGTAACCATGGCAATAGGCTGTTCTGTCGGCACGGCTATTTGCCCATGTTGATGGGCTCTCGCTATCTCACTCTGCCCCTGCCTTTACTCCTCCACTCTGTGACTATATATATATATATATATATATATATAAACAGTTTTCCAAATGAAATGCACCTTACACCATCTGAGTGACACTCTGATTGGTTGATATATGTGATAACAAATAATGGACATGAAAAACAGAGGAGCAGGTTCATAAATGTGAAAATGCTTGTAGCTCCCCCCCAGTTTATAAAAAACATTACAATCACACTATAAACAAGCTTTGTCTAGCAGCTTGTAGCTAACTTTCCTGCATTTACAAAAGGGGAAATGGGCTCGTTTTTGATTTATGAGTTTGAGACTTCAGCATCTTGGCAGGAGGAACGATGCCAGGAGAAGCTCTTAAAGCAACGCATTGATCTGCCTGTAATCTGCTCAAATGAGATAGTGCATCATTTTTCCCGTGGACTGCTCCACTTTTTCATATTACAGCAGACAGACGTAATTTGATTTCCCCTGGTATCCCAAAGAAAATGGCTGGAGAAGCGCCAAGCAACAGGAAAGAAAAAAAAACTGCAGAGAATCTCTACCAAGTGACAGGAGTGAGATGCAATAAAACAGGCAGTACATCATACCCCATCATACAAATTGTTTACTGGAAAAGGTCTTCACAAGCATCAAGTCTGTTTTTTTTTGGTCAGCTCTGCTTGGTCCTACTGGTCAGTCTCTTGCTTGGGCTTTTATGTATAGAATTAAAAAAAAACTATTTTCACCATTACTCATAAACAGTATGGTTTATGGAATACAGGACATATTCATAAGCATGCATAAGACAGCCAGCCTTTGAGGGATTTTGTTCTCTGTGAATCTGTTGCTTTAGACTGATGTCCAAGAGCTTTGCCATGCACATGCATGTCATTAAACTCTATCACTGGATAGCAGGAGAGTGATGGTGTGGGGGTGGTGCAATAGTATCAGCCAGAGAGGTGGCAGTAACTCTGTGATCAGTAGCTCTGTGATCAGTCTGAAGTCAAGCCTGACTCTCCTCTTCCTCCTCCACAGTTTCCCTCAGTTATTTCTCAGAAGATCTGAGTGAAGCCTCCGTCCTGACAAACTGCTCACAGAACTATAAAATCCCCCCCCCCCATAATCCATATCTGAGGCATGACCCTCCCTTCCCCTACCACCCCGTTCCCTTCTCAGCGAGTTATGGGAGCAGAGTGCCGGAGAGGGTCGTTGGATCAATAATCTGAGGGTAAGGGAAAAGATTTGCGGGTTCAAATCCCTGTTGAGGGTCAGCAGCTAATCTGAGTAGAAAGGTGCTGAGACTGAACCTCATACTGAAAAGGCAGCAGCTTGGGCCTCTCTGGAGGAGAAGAGAAACCCTTGGTTTGCATCGGTAATAACACGTGCCATACTCCATCTCCCTAGGAACCCACTGGTCACGGACAGTGGGGGAGGGGCCTGGGTTTTCAAACTGTTTCCATTGGCAACACCAGTGAACAGGCTTTCCTTCCCGTTCCATGGGCTCGACCAGCTCAACCACCCTCTTCAAGTTAAATGGGTCATGGCAGAAACGTTTCTTTTTTTAATCCGTCTTTTTGCACAGTGTGGACCGCGCTGTACCGATGCGTTGCGCTTCCTGTATTCTCTGATGGCGGTATCTGTCTGCTGGTGGGGTAATTCCCTGTGTCCGCTGATTGCTGGTATATGGGACAGAGCTGAAAACAGTGTGAGCTTTTAATATAGGAGCTCCTCCGGCAGGTGGGGCCTCACCTTCAAAGCTCTCAGACGCCCTTTGAAGTCCTACGTAGTGAAAGAGCCTTTGAGGAGAGGGGCTGGAAATATGAATTCATATTCTAAAGCGTGGGGAACAGGAGAGATGTGGGTACACCCAGGTCTGTAGTTACATTTAGAGGGCTCTTTCTGGGCCATAACTGGATGTGTGTGGTATACCTTTTACAGACTCCTTGGCCCTCATGATTCAGCATTTACAAAAGTGCAAAGAGTTAGATTTTTTATCTCAAGGAACAAAAAGCAAATTTTTAGGATAAGGGTGAATATTTTCTTCCAAAATCTACTCTTATAAGCCTGTCTTTTTCCCATCATCCACCCAGTCAGGTAGGGGCCTTGCACATGACTCCTCTGATTTTCTTGATGACTAACCATCATTCTTTTCACACTGCAGACGCTCTATCAAGTCTAAATAAAGTAATATCATATAATAAGAGCATATCCTCGGTTCCCTCACTTATAAGAACCTGGCCAGCCAGGAATGCCTGCTCGAGAGCAATGAGACCAAAGATTTCAACCCCCATTTTTCCCCCTGCAAGGCTGAGCCAACTGTTGCCTCGCCAATGCAGACCTCCGGCCACAGCTGATAATATCGTGGCGAGGAACAGAACTCCCAATCGCAAGATTTACAGCTGCACCTCGAACATTTGCTTCCACCGCATGAGCAAGCCCGGGGCCCACTCTAATCAGCCTTTACAATCTGCGAGACAGGGAACAGCCGCTTCAGCTGTAACAGGCCCCTCTCCAGTGATCCCAACCCAAAGATTAAACCCCATCTGGGAATGCGGCAGTCCTGCCTGCTGTTTCTCCGCTACCGTTATGGAGCACTTTCCCCTAGTACGGCGAGTGCGGTGATGTGAGGAAGTGAGAGGTGCACTGTGGGTAACAGCGGGAGAGATCTGACCTGCTCCGTATATCACGGAGTACACAATGCGCTTGGCATGCTCTCTGTCCTCTGGCTTCAGCCGCTCCTCTGGGACTCCTTTCCTGCACCAGGAGAAGAAAGGAGACACGTCAATTTGCTCTACCAGGAGACCAGTGGGTAATTGCAGATATCATTCCTGCAGCTCTGACATTTTTTGGTGGGGAATTCAGAAGTTTGGGGGCCTGAACCAGAGGAGTCCAGGTCATCTTTTGTTTTGAATTAGGACATTTTTTTTGATAAAGGGCGATAAAAAAAATGAGCTGAGATTTTAGTGCATAAAGAGCTGATATCTCTGAGAGGTGCTGTGGGGTTTGGCCACAGGATGCTTTCAAAAGCTATAAATAAACGGATATGGGTTGGAGGTGTCAGGGCTTATTGTCTCTGCCAGGGAGTGAGCTGGGATGGGAGGGAGAGCGCTCTTCCTCACGGGTGAGCACAGCCTCACTGACTCTTAGTTGGATGTACCAGATGTTCAGGGCCTCTGAGAAAGCAGATCTTCTCTGCTTTGCTGTCTCACAGGGCCCCAATCAGAGAATAGGAGTATGAGACACCAGTCCTGGAGGGCCAGTGTGTACGCCTATAGTTCTTATGATTAAGAGTGTCCTGGCCTCAGTCACTGTCCACATTATTCATTTCTAACACCTCAACTGGCAGCTGATTAAAAGGAGAAACACAATAAAACCAGCAGACACTACAGCCCTATTCTGAACGAAAATATTCTAAGCAAATATGGGGCTATACTTCTCTAACTAGTTCCATAAAGTCCTACATCACCACTTTCAGCTTCACGTTTAAGACTATTGTATGAGGAAAATATCAGGAAGTTAGATGGAGTGGGCATTTATGAAGCTGCATGCTGTTGTCTGTGTCTCACTCCAGGAAATCTACACTACAATCTACACTGTCAGCTTCAGACTCAGGGCCTTTTTCAGTTCAGAGTCTTTCAGATCCTCAACCTACCTGCTTTTCCCAAGTGGAGAATTTTAGAGAACCATGTTAGGCTGGATGGAATTAAATTTTAACCATAAGTAAAACAGAACTCCATTACTTTGCATTACAGTCAATTGGCAGAGGTTCTTATCCAGGAAAACAGCCAGAGCATGACAGAGCATAAGTCCGTTCACCTAATTAATATGAGCAACAGTGCCAGACCTGGCTAACAACATTCCCAGATCAAAATATGCATGTAACATCATTAAAGTGTTAATGCAAATCAACTCACCAAAACTCAAACACAAATTAAAACAATTTAGGAAATTCTACATTCTAACATCAGCCTCAAGTGCAGCCATGTTACTTGAGGTCATCTGCCTGCCCTTCTGTTCAGCTGGAGAGCCGGGCATCCAGAAATCAATGTGCTGTATTCATCAGTGCCAGTGTGCAGGACTCCTGCTAAGCAGGGGCAGGGCTGACTCGGGCCCTTCCCGGCATGGGAGGCTATGCAGGGCTTGGCGCACTGCCTTGCACTGACAGTAGGAGATGGACAAATAAGAGGTCAGATACAGTGCAAAAATAAAATCATATTGGGTATTGTAAACTTATATTTAGTCAATATTTCTTTTTTTAGAGGTTTTAATTTTCATTTTTTCAAAAAGATACATTTTCTTGTTTCACAATTACGATTTTGAAAACAGGGCTCATTTTTCAACACTCATCACAACACACAATTAACACAACCACACACACAAGTAGCAGAACTCCTCAGATCCTTTGCAAAATGAAACACTTCTTTCAAAACTACACAATAATTTATAAAAACCCAACGTAACAACTTTCTTTATCCAATATTTAAAGATGTTCATCTGAAGATGCCATGTCCTAAGTTTCGTGCAAAAAAAACAGTACTGAAGTGTTCATTACTTGCCTCCACATATTCATGATGCAGGTCTTTTACTCTCTCAGAATTTCTTTCAAATGACACTCGGAAGAGTTGTTTCATCTGTATGTGATGTGTAAGAGACCTGATGGACATTACTGAAAACTGTGTGGTCATTGAAGATGTTTGTTTGAATTTCTCTGAGGTGTATCATCTGATAAATTTGGTCCTTGTATTCTTTGTACACGTCCTCCTCCAGGCCTAACTCTACCTCTTCCTCTCCCTACCCATCTTCCTCCCGGGGCTCCCCCTCTCATCCTCACTCTCCCTCTTCCCCTTAGTGCAACGCTGCCTTCCATTTTTGTTGAAGACAGTCACTTGTTGCCTTTTTATGGTGCTTATACCTGATTGGTGGGTTTACAGTTAAGCACCTAAGTGTCTGTACACTTGATGGCCATGTTTGATCAGTTGTTCATAGACATGGTATTTTTAAAGGCAGTGCCTTGAAATGGCAAAGAAGTGACATCATGTTAGATTTCAGTGTCTAATGTAGAGACGTGTGTTTAGTGTTTTGAAAAGGTGTGAGACTGAGACTGTGCTTATAATGCAGATCTGGGCTGAGGCTTTGCTAATCGACTATCAGGTTTCACTAACTGTGTGTTATTTTTAATTTTAGTGTGTAAGCATTTGTAAAAAAACTGTATTGACACCTCAGCAGATATACTGTTGCAACAGTAATTCAGACATTTCGACAAGAGCACAGGTGAAAAACAACTTTTCTCTACTGTCTACAGTAAAATCAGAACAACGTAGCCTACTACATGCACTACATCAGTGCTTTTTGGTACACATTCACTGCATTCCATGTGTGGAAACCCAGATTTCTGTTCAAAATGTTTGGTATTTTTTGTGCATTAGGATGTTTAGGTTTCCAGGGTACAGCGAGAGGTGGAATTTGAAACAATGCCTTGTATGCTGTCCTGTGACATTTTACATGTATTTTGATTGGTCTACATAGGATTGAGGGACGAGAACGTCATGGAGGAAGGGGCCGCATATTCTCAAAGGAACAAGAGAAAGCTATCATAAACATGGTTTTGGCCAATAATGCGATACGCCTCAGAGAAATTCAAACAAACATCCTCAATGACCACACAGTTTTCAATACAGTTTTTTTTATTGCTTACACACTAAAATTAAAAATAACACACATTTAGTGAAACCTGACACTCAAGGAGCAAAACCTCAGCCTAGAGGCCTGACGGACATTATTGAAAACTGTGTGGTCATTGAGGATGTTTGTTTGAATTTCTCTGAGGCGTATCGCATCATTGGCCAAAACCATGTTTACGATAGCTCTCTCTTGTTCATCTGAGAATATGGGGCCCCTTTCTCCTTGACGTTTTCAACCCTCAATCCTATGTAAGTCATCTTTTATCCCACTGGCAGACAATTTTGCTTATTTTATTTTTCCTCAAATAAGTTTATTTATGTTGCATTTTTTACAGCTTACATTGGCCTTTCCCAGAGTGGGGCCAACCAGGGCATGCTGTCTTTATAGAAACAGCAGGAGATGGACACGCAAGAGGTCAGCCAGTTATTTCCCTGCGGCCCCCAGCACCTCAGAACATGAATAAGGGGCTTTTACTGTGATGCCAGTATACCCCTTGACACAGGTGTATGTCTGCACGGCAGGTTGTCCATCTATGTGAAATGTAGGGAGGTTGTCTACGTCATGGCAGCACCCACCCCCCCTCCAAGACTTTCTGCATTTCATTGTGGATATTGTTTTTTTAAAGAAAAAAAAAAAACATACTTTTTGAGTAGCGTCACTGATTTTCATTGAAAATATATATTCTAAGACATTACCAAGTGTTAATGCTGAATTTGTAATATCATTACAGATATAGACATATGCAGCCAAAAATCTCTTGCTAACCTTAATATATATCTCATAACTTTCAGTGATAAGTTACGAAAAAGAACAAACATACTATTTCCAGGGCAGGCTCATAAAATATGAAGAGGAGGTATTAAAAGGAGACTGTAAAAGTTATAAATCACTAGCAGTCAGTCAGAGCTGATGGCAGTCAGTGTTAAAGTGATAAAATTATTAAGTTGCTAACTTTAAGTTTTTTTGTGAAAACCACTATCATTGGCTCTACAGTACCATTAGAAAGCTGAATTCCTTCTCTTTGAAATGTAAATGTAAAAATGTACCTCCAGGTCAAAAAATCCCTGATAATGATGGATCACTAACACTTCCTCTCTCTTACAGACACACACACACTTCATCATGATAATGCTCTCTCACATAGCCATCCTTATACAGACACAAAACACACACACAATCTGTGACTAGGCTGTCTGAGGTGGATCCTTTTGAACTCCACAAATCATTCAGGAGTGAGAGCTGTTCACAGATGTCAGGAAAGTCCTCTCAGTTCAAGGGCAAACTGCTTCAAATAAGCACCACCCCATCTTTCATGACTGGGGCCCTGAGGTTGGTAGTTTCTTGAGCAAGGCCCTTAACCCCACATTGCTGCCAGGAGGGATTGGCCCTTGGTTACCATAATCAACTGTAGGTCGATTTGGATAAAAGCATCAGCTAAATGCCTATGCTAAATGTAAATGAAGTAAAAGGCAACATCTTGCCTTGTCTCCATTTCCTGGTCTTCCTGTCTACAGGCTCACTTGTCTCATCCCAGCATTTTTCAGCTCATACATCACAGTGGTTTTACATCATTATATAAAGTCCAAAAACTGACATGTCAGAGGAAGTGTTAATATTTTGTCCGTGAAAGTCCATTTTCAGCCTTTTTTCCTAAAAACATTTCCCATATGTGATGGCATCCGTTCCTGCATATATTACAGATGTGACATAGTTATCCTTTTCCATAGCGTTGCTGAGAAGATGAGCGGGCATTACTCTTCCAGCCCTTTAGTCATCACCCTCAAATTTTTTTACAAGTAATTCTTCAAGTAAAACTGGGAAGCAAGCCTGGATAAAGCGTAACTTTATGGGACTCAGCTGTCTCCTCTCCAGCGGCTTCGCGCTGCCTTATCCTCAGGTGGTCATCAGTCAGCAGTGAAAACGCATTCTCACCTTAGCAGTGAGCACTTTTCACAGTTTCCTGACTCAGCAGACTCCAGGCTGGGTCTGGTTCTTCTGCTACACAAAGGTTTCACAGGAGGCACTAATGCTTAGCTCCTCAGAAGCAACACAATGCAAACTTGAAGAAGCCATGAGGCCATCCTTCTAATCTTTCATACACAAAATGTATGATTCTACATCACTAACACTGTATGCTTATACTAAATGTAACACTGCAGTGTGTGTGTTACTTACTGCAAAAGCTGCTTGCTCATGACAGTGGTAATGATAACACCCATGACTGTGCGTGTATTACTGCAAACACTGCATACTATTGGTAGAGCTAATTCTAACACCTGAGAGTGCATGTGTGGTACTTACCGCTAACACTAAATTCTAATGGAAACACCCCTGAGTGCACTTGGCACTTGTGGCTAACACTGAATAGCAATGCTAATGATAACACCAGAGAGAATGTGCATGTGCTACAAACAATCGATTTTTATTCTTGCACTCTCAAACTGCATCAATTATATAAAAATTTGAAATGATTCCCTAATTGAACAGCTGCAGGTCCCAGTGAGAGGTTAGAATCCGCAATCCCCTGGTTTGGAGCTCAGGACTGTCGTCTTCACCTCACGCTCTTGTCCTCAGACGACCCTGCCAACGGCCCGTCACTGTCACATTGAGTTTGGGGGCTGAGGGCTGTGTTCACATGCTATGTCATGTCTGCTTTTCTGCCCAACCAAAACCTCCCCCCTCAACAGGAATGGTCTGATTTGCTGCTCTCGGGCGAACTGGCACGTGAAAGTGTGCTGCAGTGCTGTGACCCATGCTGACACATTTGCAGTGACTTGGTGCCGCGGCAGGGAAAAAAGGACAAAAAGAGCAAAGGAAAAAGCAAGGGGGGCAAAAGGGAGAGATTCAGAGAGACAGACGGACAGAGACTGTGAGGACCAGAGAGAGGGCGAGGAAAAGAGGATGGAGGGAGAGGGTCAGAATCAGAGCGAAAGAGGATGAGAGGGAGTCGAAGAAAGACAAAGACGGAACCCGAGCGGCGCGCCTTGGGTTACGCAACCCGGTCCTAGACAGCAGCACGGCGAAATGACACACAGACAGAGCCGCAGTCTGGACCCGACCGGGATCTGTAACATCGCATTACCGTCACATTAGCCACACGCCTGCACCAAGGGTGGCAACGTGCCCTGGGGGGGGACAGGGGGGTCTGTGGGGGGTTAGAGGGTCGGGGAGAAGGAGGAAGAGTACAGCGGGCAGACAGAGGAGTCTGGGGCCATGTCTCTGTGACAGCTGGTCAGGCACCATGCCAACCCTCACGTAAGCTCTTCACAGCATCAGCAGGGGGCACTCTGGAGCTCAAAGACAACATGCAAAGAAGCTTTGATCTCCCACTGCCATGATAAACCGATTAGTCACTGCAGAAGACTGGAGGAATCTGCTCTCTTAACCACTCAACAGACATTTAAATTTAAAGCGTTTTGCAGATGCCCTATCCTCTATCTGTTTAAACAGCTGGGTATTTTCTAAGGTAACTGAAGTAACATGCTCTAAGTTGCAAAGGCAGAGCCCTACCTAAAAATGTAACTTGCAATCTCTACAACCTTTCAAGACCAGCTCAATAACCATTAGAAAAATTTAGCAGACCCTTGTACCCACAGCAAATTACTACACGTAGAGAAATTCAAAGGGTTGGACTGGGCTGGGGTGCAAAAAATATGCAATATGAGTATGGTCTTAGGATAAAAAAAAACACAAAAAACATGGGATTCAACTAGGACCCCAATTATTAACCTGTCAAGGAAATTATTCGATTAAGTAACAAAACATAGTTTGTGTTCCTCTTTATATCTACTGGTTCAGGGGTGTGAAGCTCTAGTCCTGGAGGGCCGCAGTGTCCGCAGATTTCAGTCATTTCCTTGCAATCAGCAGCAAATCCAGGCCTCAGAAGCAAGGTGTGTGTACTCTTCAGCCAATTACTAGCTTAGCTGAAGCACTTGAGTGCTGAAACACACCGAAAACAGCAGACATAGCAAACCCAGCGCCCCAGGGTTATATACTTTGACACCTTTCTCCCATGAACACACCTCAGTATAGATGAATCACTGGCTGTCCTTTGGGACAGGTTGCCGTAGCATGAACTCTCTTTCCCCTCAGTTTCACTGTCCCACCCACACGGTTTGGTGTGTAGAAACATCACTGCAGCACACTCTGAAAACCGTGATCCCCACGGTGTACTGTGCACGGAGCTCTTGGAAAGAATTGGATTCTAAGCAAAGACAGGGGGCTACATTCATTCATATGCACTTAGTCTGTTTAACCACATTACATTTATATTTACATTTTGGACATTTAGCGCATGCTGATTGTTTCAGGTGCAGTACCTTACTCAAGGTTACAATGGCAGCACCCTACCTGGGAGTCAAACCTTAAGCCCAGCTCCCTGCCCATGACAATACACTGCTGCCCACTGTCATACTTTGATGTCAACCTTGCACTCTTAACTGCTGTGCTGTAGCAGAACAGCTCTTTTGCACATGTACAGTTATGTTATAGCTGTGTATTTCTGTATTTTGTATTGTATGTGTTTAGTTGTATTAACTGTAATTTTCTCCACATCTTTCATGTCTCTAGCCAGCAAATTTACTCCTCAAATTCCACTGCATGTATTTATGCCTACAAATGACTACTAAATATGAATTTAAATTTTGAGGGGTAGACTGCATTCTATTTCATGAAGATTGCATATTTGCTTATAACATACTGAAAAAATCATGCTGTAATGTAAAGCCTGTTTTGACCAAACTGCATATGCCCTTAAAAAAATCTAAGTGCTTTTGATTGAATCTAGCCCTAGGGTACCATGGTGATCTACAGAAGAGGAAGAGGAGAACCCTCAGCTGCACTCTAACCCAGCTTTTACTGTCCCCAAATTACTGCTCAGACCCAATGCAGAACAAAGGAGTGGTACAATTATCTTTCACCATGCTCTCATGTTAACTCCCAACAAATTAGATTTCACCGCCTTTATTGTTTTTGACACAATTTGGCACACTTAAGCTCCCATTTTTCTGTTGAGTGGTAGGTACTATATAATGATGAGTTAAGTTAGTAGCTCCTTAAACTCTGCATATAGCTTGCCAGAGGCCATAGGACATGTTATGGAGTCTAATGTACGTTATGGTAGGTTGCAGTATATATATATATATATATATATATATATATATATATATATATATATATATATATATATATATATGGCATATTTTGGTATCTTGCTAAAAACAATGGTATAATGCAGCACTTGTGAAGGAAGAAGCAACCACACAAAAGAGCAGGTCTTCTCTCAAATCCTCCTGTCATTCGCTGTATTCATCCTTCTGTTTCCACAGAAACAGGGAAGGAGGAGGAGGAGAACTGTAATGTCTGCACTCCTGTCAGGCTCAAATGCTTGCAGGAGAGGTGGAGGCAGCATCAGCAGTTACAGGTTTATAAATGCCTGAGATAGGCCACAATCTCTCTGCCTTTCACCTCCTACAGCAGAGAAGGCTGCTAGCTCCCCCACACAAATCTAGCCCATAATTACCACAGAGGAGGCCGGCCCAGGGGCACAATAAGGAGAGGTAACGGGGAAACAGCTGGGAATTTGTGCGCTGGGCTCCGTCAGTTGTAGTGATGGTAGCCATGACAACGTAACTGCCGAGTGTTCTGCCTTTAAGCTATGCTGTATTCCCTGCTGGCCACCAAGAGCAAATTACATGCAATCCCCCCCACCCCCTTTTGCTGGTGTGGACCACTCATCAAAGACTCATCACAGCACATGTGAATTCTTTTAGCTTTTAAAGAGGCAGTGAAGCCTTCAGCGAGGGTCAGCATATAAATGCTATCCCTCTTCGGCACAAGAAATCCACATGCTCAGATGTTACATACAGAGGTAATGCTATACGCTAAAATGCTAAATCCGATATTAATGTATAAAGAATTTACATGCTAAAATGGTAAACTCAGAGTCAACGCTACACTCTAAAATGCCATATCCAATTCCAAGGAACAAGACATGTACGTGCTGAAATGCTAAAAGGCTAATGTGCAACGTAAGCAGCTAAAGTAAAGGCTTGTCCCCTGAGAGTGACAGGCACATGCATTTCTGACAGTGAGGACTGAGTCAGCCCCAACACAAGCCTCAGCTCTGGGGTGTCGCTGCACCCAGCCTCCTGACCGTGATGCTGGATGCAGGCTCTGCCAGGCCCGCTCTGCCAGCACGCAGCAACCTCGGCCACGCCCACACGGTCGCCGTGGCTGCAGGAGAGAGTGCGAGCAAATGAGCAAGAGAGCACAGTGCTCGAGCCGAAAGAAAGGGCTGCTCCCACACCACACAAGTGTGGTGATTTAAGGACAAGAGTGGGGAGAGAGAGACAGAGAGAGAGAGCAGGGAGAGAGAGAGAACCCTGAACCCTGTATCGGCGAATTGGCAGGAGGAGCCTGGTGTGAAATGAGCAGGAGGGACGGCCAATCGGGTTCGCTCTGTGGATGGCACACGTTATTAAGAGCGCTGCAGGTTTCTGACGACGTGCAACATTTTGCCAGCACCCCCTCCCTCAAAAAAAAGGTGGGTGACAGGACTAGGGATAAAAGAGAGCGAGGGAGAGAGGGAGAGGTATTTTTGAGCATTTCCTGCTAATCTGGTTTTATTCTGGCCAGATAATACCCTGCTCTCTTTGCTGCAGCTCTACGGAAGAATTTCTTTGTTGGCTATTACTTGCCTGTTTGTAGATGATACATTCACAAGGAAGAAAATGTTATATTAGTATTATTAATATTATAGCACATTTTCATTGATTTAACTTTGAGGAGAGGTAATTATGGTTTTATACATTTGTTCTGAAATGATAAGGCAAGCCTGGAGAGCTGTAGTCATGCTAATTAAGGCTGTTGAATCTTTCTTGAGTGACAGTAACAGGGTGGCATGGATATGATGCTTTCTAGGATCATTCACATTTCTATTGTACTGTTTCACTTTAATGTACACACACACACACACACACACACACACACACACACACACACACACACACACACACACACACACACACACACACACACACACACACACACACACAAACACATTTATATGTAGGTCTAGGACAGCCTCCATAGTTAAAGGAACAGTTCACCCACATTGCATATCTCTGTAGCATATCACAAACACTGCAAGTGATCTACAGTCCACTCATGAGAGTCTCTTGTATGATGTGTCCACCGCATGCTAATAAAGAAAACATTATAATTCTTGTCTGTATCCCCTAGCTAACACTGCATAAGGCATGCAGAATCACAGGGACAGCATATGGGACATGGGAACTTAAAGACAGGAAGTGAGGTGGGTCTCACCACTGTGAGGCCAGCATGGTGAAGACATCAGTGGTGGGGTCATGGAAGAGTTTCAGTAGCTCAGGATCAGAGGTCAGGTGAGCCAGGAGACGCAGCTCCACTTGGGAGAAGTCTGGGGCACAGGGGAAACCAAATCATCATCATCATCATCATCATCATCATCATCATCATCATCATCATCATCATCACACAGATGTGGTTTTCTTTTTTTTGGTATCCACTATCAACTTGCTCAATTTGCACACAATATAGCTACAATGCTGCATTCTATATTTCCCTGTCTGGCCAATTCACACATAATATGGCTACGCCACCAGTGGCCCTCCATTCTGTTTCCCTGTACATTCACATTTATGCATTTAGATGTTCCTGAGGCTCTGCTGTTTGCTTGTCTATTATTGGCCAAACTCCCACAATCAGCCTGATGTTGGCCCAAGAAAGAATCACAGAATTAGAAGCAGAGAGTTGAGAGGTAGGAGTGCACAGTGCCAGCTGGAATGTAATACCCCCTCATTTGCTCAGATACTTTAGGGAAGAGATAGCCATATCATCTGTAATATATGTAAGAACATATGTGTGGCAGCACGAGGAAAATCGTGTCGGAGAAAGTCAGCAAAGGTAAATACTCATAATTCCGATGACATGTCCATTTTCAGACTTGGATCACTGTACACCATCATTTGTAAGCCAAAGTATGTGATACATAGCTGGATGAGTCAAATGGGATTTTAAATGAATCACAGTAAGGTGGGTGACCGTTTGCACAGTCGAGTGGACCTTGATCACATTCTCCGTTTATTTATCCTGAGATGGGTAATGTGGATCTATGCACAGGCACACTGCAGTGGCAGCAACATAAACTCAAGCATAAAGGTGGGACTTTGTATATATTCTCACATCTAACAGGTCACTTCAGGCGTGTAATGAGTACAGCAATGTCAACAGAAAACAGTTTCCTTTACTGAAAAAATCCAACACATAAAAAAGTCAACTGCATCAATAATGAAAGTTTGTGGGTACAGAATAGGTATAAAAACAACTCCCAGTACCACACTGATATGAGTCAAACTTTGTAAGGCAGAACACTTATTAGAATCCTTTGATGGTTCCAAACCAGACAGACATTGTGAGTGTAAATTTTCCACCGAAGATGCAGTTTGATCTGAGATGGTATGGGTCCTTCTCTGGTCTCGGCTCTGTGGAGATGTCTGTATTTTTAAAGATATATTTTAGTACCCTTTGAAAAAGTGGAGTTTCTGTGGAGCAGGGGAGTTTCTGACATGCTGACACACAGAGTTGAGAATCACTCTCTGTGACAAAATGATAATTAAATTTCTGCTACAATGCAATGACGCCTGCCCACTAGCGCAAATAATGACATTACAGGGGGTCATATTTCATCTAACAACACAAAGCACTGTCTAACTATAACACTGACAGAACACCTGGGACTCTGTCTTTTAGAGAGGCACAGACAGACAAGCAGGAGGAGAGACTGCTTCCAACACCACAAGCCATTGAGTGTTACCAGAGAGTTAGCACTGATTGGTGAAGATACACATCTCTTACTGAGAACTGGTAACTTACAGGCATGTGGTGAGCAGCTGAGTGATACTTAAACAAGCCTTTATTGTAGATAAGAATTTCTTTTTAATTGACTTGCCTTGTTAAAGAAAAAATTTACTTACAAACCACAAAGCAACAAAGCTCCAAGTCATATACGAGTCTCAAGTGAAGACCTTCTCAGAGGAACAGCACAAGTCCAAATGGGATTTTATACCCCTGACACCACTGTACTTAGGTAGTTAGGAGGACAGGGAGGTACTCACATCCCAGACCCATCTGAAGCAAGCAGTTTACAAATGCCCAGTTACTCATGGAACAAAATCCCTGCTTCAAACCCTCTGGGACAATCAGTGAGGTGCCAGAAATGACAGCACTAACGACCTCTCCTGCTTATCCTCCTTCCGTGCAATACTCACTCTGAGAACACTCTGAAAGGAGCTATTAACATGCCCCAGCCAATGGTTCCCAACTGCCCCCTTGTGCCCCGCAGACATCCTGGCCCAGAGGGACCTCTAATCCTCTGTGTCTCCAACAGATGAAAGAAAATATCCCTCTATCCGGTTGGGGGGAGGGGGGGTATGAGCGGTGGAGCTGAGTTACAAAATGCTGACAATAATCACACTACGACTCCGGAAGCTTCTCTATGGCCCCTTCTCTATGTCCAGGGACTTCTTTCTTTACTTCTGTTTAGTTAATAGATGATCTCTTACAACTTGCCAAATATGACCTGAATGCACTGACTTGCCGGTGATATTTAAATTTATATTCACTTAGGTTGTCCATGAAAATTGCCTTATTAGGATTTATTGTAAGGCACCCTATAGTACTATGACACGTGCTATAAGCACACTGTAATGCAGGACTCTTTATACTATACATGCGCTATAATGTTAAGACTCTTCCTATAACACATGCTATAAATGCAATATAATGTTATCACTCTTGCTATAACACATGCTATAAATGTGTTAGAACTCATAGAAGCTTTTTCACTGGCCATGAAAAACACTCAAAATTTCCTTGAAATTCTGTAAAGAACTACTTGATATGATCTGATGATCCATTCAGGGGCTGCATCACTAACAAGTGAGAACAGCCAATACGGCACCAGGTATATTTTACACTGTTTACTTGTTGACAGACATTTGTTTAGTGACATTTTTAGACAGGCCATTGCATTAACCTGCCATCTGAAAGTCAAATGGTGAGGAGCAGTGGGCACTCTCTGGCCTTTCAACTGTGACAGGAGGTGCGTCCATGCGGGGAGAGGACACACATGGCCTGATTCGGAGGTGACGTGTGAAGGGGAAGAGGAGGGGAACTGGAGCACATGAGCTCAGTGCAGGTATGTGGTTTGGGGTGTTAACTACGCTCTGGGCCCATGCATCTGCTCCAGACACACAGGGGGAGGGACAGAGAGAGACAGCAGGAAAGTCTAAAAGTAGGCCCCAGCGCACCTGGTGCATTTTGACATACATCAATGCAGCAGGGAGGGAGACAGAGAGAGAGAGAGAGAGAGAGACAGAGAGAGATACACAAACAGAAGGATGCCTGTACACTGGAGCTGAAAAGACTAGGCTAAGGCAGGTTTAACTTCAATGATCTACATGCATTATCATCATCATCATCATCACAATCATCATCATTATTATAACCACCTCGTCTCTCTCTCTCTCTTTTCGCAGATACACATGCACACACATGCTCAGACATGGCTCCCCTGATTGCCAGAGTGCAATCCTTGCTCATAAAACTGCTCTGATCACAGCCTTCAAAACTGTAAAATGTAAAATGATAAATACATTAAATAATATCAGAAAGGTCATGTTTAATGAATGGGTCTGAGCTGCCAGGCCAACCCAAAATGAGCTCTTGTGTCAAAGACATAAGATGCTAGTCACACTGGCTCTCTCCTACCATACACCATATGCTTACACTGGATCACATTATCAGGCACAATTTCTCATGTGATCATGCACATAAATCAAATTCCACTTAAAGAAAAATCGATTTCCTCTTCCGTGTAATTAAATCAGGCATAAAAAACTAGGTGCCCCACATATACAGTTCCGTTCTGCATAGATGGATAGCTCTGTTTACGTTTTTTTTTTTTTTTTTTAAAAAAAAATGTGTTTCCAAAGATATACCTCCATCTATATTTTATGAGTCAGATCAGATATCACAGAGCTACGGTTCTTTCACACACAAAAAAACTGTGGGACTGTTCCTGGCAGTCAATCTGATACGTGCTTGAAAAGCTCCTAGCCTGTGGGTTTCTATGTTAAAAACACAGACAGAGTCCTCGAATTGATTGAAAACAAAAAGGAAAAGAAAAAAAAACCTTCTAAAGATAGATCCGCACTCACCATCAATAATTCAGATGAAACTATCAAATTTCACATTGCTGTGCATTCTACCTTAAAAAATGGACAATAAAACACAAGCGTTCAGCGGATTCGGCCGCAACTGGAGCCGCGGTCCATGTCCTTTGTGACAGGGCCTTGGGATGTGAAGAGCCTGATTTAACCTCCAGAATATGCTGCTTCCCAAAGCAGGGGGATGGGGATGGGGGTGGAGGTGGGGGTGGGGTGTCATGGTGCGAACATTTGACAGAGCGTGTCTTGTCGTGTTGCGGGTTCTCCCGCACTGCTTTATCCACAGCGGGTATTGATCGGATGGCTGCTGAGCCCACTGCCTGAGAATGTCAGGTCTGTTGACAGAACAACGCTCGCTAAAGCAGTACGGAACTGCACTCCTGAGGACCGGACTCTTGCATGGGCCTACTGTACCAACAGATGCAGAAAGAGAAAAGAGGCATGATAAAGAAATACTTTATCCTAATGTTGATATTTATTTTTTTCAGTTTAAATACATCTGTTGTTTTTATTTAGCTTTTATTTAACATAGCACTACACTTAGCTATGTTTGTCATTTGTCAAGTGGTTTGAGAAAAGTACTGCATAAAATAATTGTATTATTATTATTTTTATTATTATTATTAAATGGTATCTTAAAATTGTCTAAGATATTTTAAAGTTTCCCCTCTGCGAGAAAGGCACCATTAGAAAACGAATGAGACAGACATTACTGAGGGGCATTTTGACCAATCACAACCCAATGACCTCTTGACCTCTGCTCTTATGTCACCTCTAGGGCGGGTTATGTTAGGGACTGCCCTCCAGTGGAGTGACTGGAGTTTACAGCGCCTTCCAGGGCCTGCTGGGTTCAGGTCGGGTGGTTTCCATGGTGACCAGGGGAGGAGCCTCATTTTGACATGTTTTGGCCCTCTGATGCACCCTCACACCCATGCCCTTTCTCCCCTGGCAGGGGACTGTTTATATAACTCCACACCCGCCATGCACCCGTGTCCCCAGAGCTCAGCGTAACTGTCCTCTGATTGCCAGTTATGATGAATCAACCCGTCCTTACAGACACATACAAAATTCATATTCACAAGCACCCAAATTCACACGCCTCATGCTTGCCTAGGTAGAATGCTTTGTCACTTGAACAGGGTCCAGTGAGAAAGAATGTTACCTTCCTTTGAAAACTAGCCAGTGTAATTATTTACTAGTTAACCAGCTTCATTTGTGCTATCCACCAGAAAGTTATTTTTACGGCCATAATTCACCAGCTTGCCACTTGGATAATGTATTTTAAGTTCATGTCTCTAGAGTTTCTCATTTGCTTATCTATATTCAATAGCAACAGAAGCTACTGAGCAGTCACTTGGAACTTAACTGGAACAGACCGATGTGCTTGTATAGCTGTGCTGTTTTTTTATTTTAATTTTTGGAATAAATTAATTTAATATGCTTGGTATAAACATCTTCCTGTAGGAGCTGAAAAATGCAGTCCTGGGTTTTTTTCTTCAAGGACAGTTGCAGGCACAGCTTGGGGACACTGAACTGTTTCTCTGGGCAGATGATGTGTGTGACCTACCAGCAGCGAGGAAGGTCCAGCCGTCTCGGGCCATGAACATGTCACGAGGGTGGACCATCACCAGCTCTGCCTCCTTTCCTGAGGAACCAAAAAGACTCTAATCAGAATCATGGTAATGCAACTCTTTTTCTTACAGCAGGCTACTGAAGTATCCTGTTTTTCACCTAAACTGAGCTTACTAGCCCCACTGCAGCTACCCTCTCCAACAGACAGAGGAGTGAGTGGTGACCAATCACAGGACAGCTTCCAATCATATGTCATCAAGCTTGCCACTTTTAAAAAGGCAGATACGTCACCAATCACATCCTGCCTTTGCCATTTGAGGTACACAGAGTCAGCATGTTCAGCAGCTCAGTTCATATGCCTGCAGGCGCCCAGGTGGCCAGGAGTGGCCGCTAGAGAGCAACGAGACAGTCAAACCATAACAACGTACTTCCGTCTATCCCCGGAAAGGCTGAGCCAATTGTTGACTCACCAGAGTAGACCTCCAGCCTCAGACAGTAAAAGCTACTCAAACACCCAGTCACAGGACTCACAGCTGCACCATAAACAGGTGCCTTCATTGCATAAGCCTGGAGGCCCAGCACAGCAGACTTTCTCTGTACATTTATTCAGTATTTGAAAACCAAACAGATCGACCTCACAGGAAAAACAGCAGACACTGCAGTCAACATTTAGTAACGGAACACCCCCACAGGGTATATGGCAACCAGTAAAACTGAACTATTGAACTAAAATGCTCTACAGCTGAAAGTTGCAACAAATGAAAGTGACAGAAATAATATATATAATATATAAATACAGAAAAAATACTCATCCACTGTTGAGGGTTAAAATCTCTCTTATTAATCAATAAAGCAGGCTCAAATACCCTATAAAAGCAAGAGACTTCTGCTCTGCTCATTAGGTTGCTAAGGTGAAAACAAAACTCTGCACTTTAAAAAATACTTAACAGCCCTCACTCCTGTGCTAACAGCAGTATGGATAACAATTGGTTTCAAATAATCAAATAAAGTGCTAACCATCATAATTTCTAAAGGCTCAGAAAAAGCTCAATGCGTTTTGTAGACAAACTGGATCAATCTCCATTTAAAATCATCTGATTTGTAATTCCTGCCACTTGAGTTAAGCCAGTTTCTTAGAAATTTCTCTAGTGTGCGCAGTAATTAAATTAGAGTTTCTATAAATACGACTCATACTCTACGTGTAGCTAACTAGGGGCCTACTTCTCTCACATTACATACAGAAAAATAATTGAGTTCTTCTCTGGCAAAACTGAAAAAATGTATGCAGAGAATGCATTTCTGTGTTTCATTTCAATGTAAAATTGCCATTGGTCTTTGGGCTGTGACAAAGCAAAATAACGTTCGGCCAATCTAGGATTGTTGCCAAGTTGCAGGCCTTGAGAACAGCCTCATCAATCAAAATGACAGCCATGGTTTTTGTATGGTCAGAGTATGCAGAAACCTCACTGTAATATATCACTGCCTCTACAGTGTGGGGGAAGGGATGGGAAAGCCAGGGTGTGTGGTGTGGGGTGTGTGGGGGCGGGGGGGACAGGGTCGACTCACCTTAATTACAGGAGATTAACAGAAAATGGGGCTGAAGGGGTCAGTGATGGAGCCGGACTGAGCTCAGGAATAGAGTGAGTAATGGTGCAGCACTGGGCTGATTGGGGTTGTGTGAAAACCCCAGACCAGGAACCAGCTGGGCATGGGTGGGGGTGGGGGGGGTCTGCTGCCAGGAATCGTGAATCACCCCTACATGCATTATCCCCTGTTTGCCCACAGTCAAGCACTGCTCCAGCAGGATCTCTGTGAGACCTGCCAGGAATGTGACTGGGGGCGGGGTGGGGGATTTTTGGTAGGACACAGCTGGGTAACCTTTGGCAACAGGAACATGTGATTGACGGCGAGGTCACCCATTTCCCAGCAGTAATGATAATCATTCTGCATTTGCCTTGCATGAATAAATGTTGCTGACAGCAGTGCACAATTTTTATAAGAAAACACAACAAAAATGACATAAACAACGCAACATATACAGAGGCGGCATGTTTAAGAAGTAGGGCAGAATTATGAGAATGTGCATAAGCAAAGATGCAGTATTGAATACTCTGTAATTTGAAGACATATGATGAGCTTATTTAGACTGAATGGCCTGTTTTCTTCTTCATATGTTCTTATCTTCTTATTTCAGGTATGAAAAATAGAAAAGCATTCTCCCTGGTAATCTTCCATAATAAAAAATAAAATGGTAAATGGTAAAAATAAATGTAGCAATTCAATTGTATAACGCAATATATATGTATTTGATTAGGATGTCGATGAATGCCACAGGTACTTTCAAAAACATATTAATAAAAGATAAATCAGGCAGTCTATGCTCAAATGAAATAAAATATAAATGTATTTTCCAATATTGGAAGTGAAATTAGTTTTGTAATAGGTAACAGCAGGGCATGAGGAAAAATGCAGGGATCCAAACAAGGTATGGATCCATCCTGATAATAATTGATTATATATAATGTAATCAATACTAATTTCCTTACAACAGCAATGTAACCAAGCAACCAACAGCGAATGACAGCAGTGAGTGCCAAGGCCAGAAGTGTCCTGGGTTTGCAAGCCAGCATTTTTTTCTTCCTTTTTCATTCAATAAACATTTGTATTTACCTCTTTTGGTCATCCAACAACAAAATATATTTAGCCCCAAAAATGTAATATTTAGGTACATCTAGGTATGATCTTTCTACTTCTCAAAAAAGTACATGCTCATGAAAGAGAATTATGAGCTATATTTCTTCATTATTATATGTCTCATGCATACTGACCTGGAAATGTAAATCAAAAGACACCCTGCCTGCTGATGCATTATCTTTCCACCTCTGTGTGAGGCTTCAGAGACATATTCATATTCATATTCATATTTATGACTGTGGCAGTGGGTTTACCTTGTATATACTGCTTCTTCAGTGGGTTTACCTTGTATATACTGCTTCTTCAGTGGGTTTACCTTGTATATACTGCTTCTTCTGTGGGTTTACCTTGTATATACTGCTTCTTCAGTGGGTTTACCTTGTATATACTGCTTCTTCAGTGGGTTTACCTTGTATATACTGCTTCTTGCTGATTTGAACCGGCTGTTTGGGCAGGGCTTGAAAATTCTGCAAAAAAATCAATTAATACATTAATGAAAGCAGCTCATGGAAGAGACAGAGGGTGAAGAAATAGTTACACCCACCAGAGTGCATACCACAATCAAGCATTCAGAGCTCATACTTTTGTGCAAAAAGGTTACAACCATATCATCCGCACAAAAATCCCTGCAGAAAATTGCCTGCATAAAAGACAAAGGAATAATAACACAGAGTTCACACAGTGCCAAACAGCTATATGCTATTCATGATGGTGATTCAGATTTAACTTTAAATTAAACAGGGTTTTTTTTTTTCAAAAGCTAATGACAAACTGCACAGACGGTTCCAAATGTCAGCTTGCATTCCTGGGGTGTTACAGCGCTGTGACTCCTCAACAATGAACTTTAAATCTGCTTTAAGTTTTGGCAATTTCATTATAGCTTCACAATGACAAAGGAACAGTATAACAGTGATTGTAAAATTAAGCACTCATGAAGACCAAAATATGTGGACATAATAAACAAAATGTGGCTCAAACAAGTCAGTGATTGGCAGCTCAATGTAGCCCTTACCTTCCCACTATTACATTATACTATGTCTAAAGCACATGGCAATACCTGCATCATGACTGTCATCCTCATTTTGGACAAGGCTAACTCCATATATGTATCTCCATCATCATCATCATCATCATCATCATCATCATCACCATCATCATCTCCATTATCATCCTCACTGGAGCAAGGCCATCTGGATGTATGCTTTGTCTCTTTGTCATCTTTATTAAAGCACTTCCTCTCTCTCTCTGCTGGGGAGGGGAAAAGCAATGGCTTTCTACACCTTCATTAGACAGATATTGTTGGGTCATGGGGTGAAAGCATATCATATTTCACCCCCTCTGCATCCCAAATAAATACAGCATTGTTCCCGCTGAAGGCCGTCCCTGGAAATCAGTTACACTGCAGAGAAGAACCCCCCCTCCATCCCTCACTCAGGACCCCCCACAGGGTAACCACCTACAGGCCTCACTGATGCCCTTGAGCCCCTCTGTCTTTGCTTTTTCATTCCAAATAATTATGATTTTTAGAAATTGAAACTTAAACCTTAAAGGGCTGAGGAGGAGGCAGCTTTGGATAGTGCTGGCTTTTGTTGTTACTCAGTCAATTAAGGTAGTTTTGATTACACAGTTGACTACACTTCATCAGGTTATATTGGGTCTCAAATGATGTGTTTAAGGTGAAGCCTGCACCAGAGTTCCAGGGAAGAGGACTAATTATCACATCACCAGTAAAAGACGGTTTTGGGTTATGAGCTGTCAGACCAGGTCTTTTATGTCATACCTTTCTAACCAATCACCGATGACATCACATATGAGAAAATACAGACATTCCTCGTCTGAGAACTGATCGTACTGATTAAAAGTCCATGACTGAATTTGATTTAATTAAAAAAATGTGGATATTCAATTTGTGTGCATCAAGAGGGAAAATCATTACCCATGAGACAATAAATAGCGTTGTCTAATTCATGGCAATTAACAGATCATTGTAAACCAGGAATGAAAACCAGCAAAACAAAAAGGGTTCTCCAAAACCAGGATTTGTACCCCGTGTATAACCAGTCAAAGACTACCTCAGTCTGCACTGCCAATGGGGATGGATTTCACTTTGAGTGGGAAAACCGACATCCTCATCTCTCGCACATGATGCCTGCGGTCAGTTTGTGTAGTGATCTGGTGTAGCAGCTGCAGTGCATGAGCTGGTGGCCTGCAGAGCAGGAACAGGCATGGTCACATGACTCCGCAGCCAGAGGTGCATGTCTTACATGCCCCACTTCACTCATGCTGATGTTCATTATCTATACATCACATCCAGTGGTTTGAAAATAGAACTACACAATGATTCATGTCTGACAATTGACATGCTGGTGAAAGAATGAGTTCCTTGGACATAAGCGGAGATTTTCTGATTCGCTCCTACAATGGTCCTCTGTGAGCCATGACATATGCTCCTGTGTATTTTACAGTTGTGACATAGCTGTCGTGTGTGTAAGGTTACTGTGAAAATGAGGCTGGGCACTACTTTTCCAAATAGTTCTGTGAACTCCTTCATGACCACACCCATTTAAGAGTATTTCCCAAGGAGAAGTAAGACTGGCTGGCATTACAGAATAGAGCCCCCATGATATGGTGGAGGAGGTTGCAAAGATGGAGTGGGAAAACAGCATTTTTTTGGCATTCCATGTTATGGTGAAAAAAGAGGAAAAACAGAGTTGAAACACATGAGAAACAAGAGATACCAACATTGCAAAGAAAACCCCCCTTCATTTAATTTCCTTCAATTTTCGTAATGTTTGTAATTCGCCATTTCACCCTAACAAAGGAATGATTTTACATTACCGAGACAACTAACTGTCGTTTGTAGCAGGGGTCATCAATCTTATCCGAGAAATGCTGGCGTTGGTGCAAGCTTCAGACACTTAAAGACCTGATCCAAAGAATCAAACAATCATGCTCTTCAATCCAGACCTTGATGAGTTGATTCAGGTGTTTCACAGCCACACCAGTCCTATTCGGACAAGATTGGACACTCCTGATTTAGAGTCACATTCATTTGTTGCAGAATTAATGGCTACCAGAGCAGCAGCGCGTTATAAATTAGCTGCACTGTGACCCTTTATGGGTGAGGAACAGACGCTGAAACGTTAGAGCACCTTATTGACTTTAAATGAAGCAGGGACGGGCTGGAAGAGGAATCATCCTTCACTCGTGAGGGACTGCGGTGGCACACTGTTAGCCTCCAGGATCTTCCCCATTAGTGCTGTATTGAGTTTTCTGAGGAAGCACTTTTAATAACCTCCGTTTAATGTTTATTCCACGCCCCCCATACAGCCTCCAACCCCCAACCCCCAGCCCCCAACTCAATCTCGTATATCTTCTTGGGAATATCAAATGCAACACCAGTTACCAAAGAAGCAGGGTGGGGGGATGCATTGATCTATGGAGAGTTTCGACTCAGCTGTTTTTTTTCTGTCTTTTTTTATGCTTCATCCACATTGATCTGGAGGGAGGAGGTCAGAGTTATACACACAGGTCTTTCAGACATTCCCTTAGAGACACCAAGCTTCTGAGCTATTCTTAGCTCCTCACCTTCAATCCCTTCTTCGAACTCCAACCCCCCTAAACATCAACTGCTGACATTCCACCTCGACAATGAAAGGCATGTCCATTTTATTTACTGCAACATCCTGTGCTACATCTCTAGATTCTATAAACGCTTAGCAATGCTTAAGGTCAGGTGTTGTGTACTTTGGAGCAGCACTGTCAGGGATCCACACAGAGATGCTCTACCTTGGAAGTGTTCCCTCACTGAGAGGGAAAATGAACCAGAAGATTTCTCTTTTTTTCCGGTGGAGGGAGGGTTTGGGATAGAGGGCTGCGCATCTATTTGTTTTGTGTGCTGCCAGGTTGATTTTTCCGGCCTCTCCTAATTTGGAAGGCAGGTTTATCTGCACGCACAGTGCCGATGCATTATTCATATGGTCTGTCAGAGGGCAAGACAGCAGCAGTGCAGGGGGACACGAAGGTCTTAGGACTATCTCCCTCTCACACACACACACACACAAACATTGCATGCGCAAACACAGCAAGCACACACACATGCACGCACGTGCACACACACACCCATATAACGTAGGCTCAAACAAAAATTAGGCCGAGACATGGAATTGAAACCATTACTTCACTCAGCTGCGTGAGTCTGCCTGTTCGGAGATTCTCATCTGAATTGCACTGCATGAAAAAAGATCTGAGACAACACGCAGCTCTGTACTTTAAATGCGTCCCTGGTAGTTACTTAAAAGTACCTAATGCTGACTTTTTAAAAAGTCAAAATGTGCTTAAATGTGTACAGATTGTGGCAAAACACAGAAAATTCTTGAGGCTGAAGCAGGAGCTTCTAATGCTTTTCCCCCTCTGCAGAAGTGCGATTTCCCCTGCTGGGCAGTGATTCATAGCGCCAGATCTGCCTGATCAGCTTTCCCATCATGCTCTCTGCTTCTCTAACGGCAGTACGACTCACACTAAAAGCTTTCCTGACACTAGGGAGCAATCTGATAAACCTGCAGCTTCCGGAGCTGTGGCTCTCTCTCTCTCACACACACACACACACACACATACATACGCACATACAAACACAACAACACACACACACACACACACACACACACACACACACACACACACAACTCACCAACACACATTACACGACAAACTCACAGAAAGCAAACACTCTCACAAAATACATCTTATAATCAAGCTGTGTGCAGCTCATAGCCACAGGCTAATGCACATACAATACAGATTAAAATGACACCAGGGAGTAATCAATTGCTGTTACTTGTTCCTTTTATTCCATCATGAAATTCATACATTGAGTCACAGACACTCACACACACATACCCACACACAAGTTGACACACACACACACACGCATACGCGTGCACCCACACCCACACCCACACACACACACACACACACACACACACAATCAAACAGTGCTGCAGAGACAATGCTGGGTCATCGCTGGGGAAGCAGTGCCAGGGTAACAGAAGGCTCGGCTCTGCCCCAGCAGGCTACCCTCCTGCCCCACTCCTCCTCAGCATATGCTGCTACAGAGCATAGCGCCAGGTCCACTGCACACCGGGAACCGGGGCAGATACAGTACCCTTAGTCAGCAACAGGAGCCCCACAGCCCGCCCACCCCTGAGCCCTGTGCCTGCACCCTCACCCCAGGCTGCTCACCCTGCTCCTTTGCCCTGTTACCAGTGGACCACAGGTCCCTGGTACTGTCCTCACATCAGTAATTACACATACAGACACCCACTTGCACTCACATCAACACATGCAAAGACTGTGACCTATGAAGACTCACATAGGTTCTCACATGGATAACTAGCACACACACATGCATACACACACAAATGCATGCACAAACACACAGGGGAATTGCTAAAAAGGAGGATGTGGAGGAAGTTATTAACAGAAGCATGGAAAAACAAAAGATGGAGTGTGTAGAGAGAGACAGGGGGAACTGTGGCTGTGAACAGCAAAACATCCGTAAGGAAAGTGAAGGAGGCAAACCTAGCGAGCTGCTTCCGCTGTATTAGATGTTATACATTTTTAGTTACTTCTATTTTAGTTACTGCGAATTCTCCACATAGGTTCCCCTTTTTCCACTTTGTTCCAAAAAACTAAACATGCTTCTCCCAAGGTTACAGATTTTGCAGTCCCACAAACAAGTTCAAAAATTGTGGTCCTCTAATTAAGAACATGATAAGCCAGTGTAACTAATGAGCCATTTACAGTGCAGCCGAAACTTCAAAAGAAGGGGAAAGATGGTAGAACTGTGTGACCTTGACCTAAGTTTGGATTGGAGGATACCTACTGTACACAACAATTAGAAAATAGCACTGATGTATAGCCTGGATTTGAATCCCTGGTGGGACTGCTGTTCTCTATTTTACCCAACCTGCCACATCTGCTCACTGACCTTAAAGGCAGAAGATTAGTAAAAATGTTTCACGCTTCTGCGGGGAAATGAATCTAGTGCATGCTACCCAGCTCTGAAATACTCATACAGCAGCACACACTGTGAGAGATTGCTAGATTGCTTTTCATACAACAAAGGGTTAAGGTTGGTTTATGCACAGATAGATGCACAGACAGGGGGACAGTCAGACAGACGAAGAAAACCCAGGAGATATTGAGGGGTGGGGGGTGGGGGGTTTGGGGCTGAGGGGGTAGAGGTAGAGGGAAGTAGGCCAAATTCAACCAATACCTTCAGTCTCCCCCCACCATCCCTTCATTCCTCCCTCCTATCCTCTCCCTCCATCTGAGTGGTTCACTTCCACATGACCCAAATACAGGGTAGGAGAATGAGCTCGGCTCACCAAACCCCAGAGGAGCGACGCAGCTCAACAGCCGACCAGACCCCCTGACCAGGGCAGTCAGTGGTTTTTTTACCCACCTGGAATGACAACATTGATAATCCCAGACAGATACACATAGATCATTAAACAATATGGGCACTTAGCAGATTCTCTTATCCAGTCTGACTGGTTACGAAGACAAGAGCATAGATCTGGGCTGGAGCGCAAAAATACCCTAGAGGGAGGCATAGTCCCAGAAATGTGAAAAACAAAGGACTCAAAAGGGAACTTGTTGCTGTCAATGTAATTAAATGATGTAACAAACAAATTAGTGCAAATCAATATGCACAGAAGCAGCCCGAACAAAACCACAAGCCTGTAATCTTATGGAGATTAAAGAAATTGACACATACTGAAGTAAAATACACTGGCTAGATCAGAACAAATGTGGTAACACTTAGACTTCATATAAGCAAATTAAAATAACTGCAGTTATATAACATTAACTTCAGACATTTTTATGCATTTCTATGTGACGCATTTTTGCTGTAATATGTATGTATGATTGTATTTTCCTGAAAGCCCATAAACTGTAATTACAATTTTTAGTAGTACAGCAGTAATCTTCTGTTTCCATAAAGGCAGAGAGTCCTGTGACGCCCCTCCGCTCAGCTCACCTCCCCCAGCCAGACTCCCCTCCTCACCCCCATCAAAAAACAAAGGTCAGGCTGAGGTTTTCCTCACTGGCACATTTGCCGAAGCGCTATTCTGGGGGAACCAGCGACACATCCTTCAATCGCTGAGACGGCACTACAAGCTCTCAGGTCAGCGCTGACGGCAGCAAATCAAATGCGCTCGCATCAAACAGGGACACAAATGTTTGGATGCAGCGAAATTTTGTCGGTGGACATTTTTTGGCAGGGAATGAATCGGTATGATCTGCTTAGCGGGGAGTTCAGAGATTCATGAGAAAAGGAGATGCAAGATGCACGATTTTTACAGGCTGCATGAAAAAGGAGAATTAATTTTAAAATAGGTCAGGAGCTGAGTATCGCTGTATATATTACTTTAAAAAATAAACAAATACTGAGATGCCACTTCATTTAGGCTTCATGCATTAATGATCAAATGCAGATGATTACATCCAAAGGAATGTCTAAGCAGGTTTGCCGATGAACGAGTTTCCCTCTCCTTTTGAAGAGCTCTTTCGTCTGGCTCCTATCTATGAGCTACAAAACACAACCTTAGATACTGTGTATAAACACCACAGAGGTTCACCCGAGATGCAAGAACTGGGACATGATGGTGAAACTACCCGAAAAGCTGTGAGTTGCAGAAAGTGGCGGTTTTCATGCTCATGGGTGTCGTACAGTTTTGCATTACATTTTAGGCATTTAGCAGATTCTCGTGCTTGGAGCAACTTACATGGTTTACAGTTGTTACACGCTGTTCATTACAGCAGGATATTTACTGGAGCAATTTTGTTTGAAGTGCATTGCTCAAGGGCACAATGGCAATGCCCCACCTGGGACTCAAGCCCGCATCCTCTGAATTAGACACTCAACTCCCTAAACATTCATAAAGCTATTTTACCTTTTATACAGCTATTTATACATGCAGTCCAGGTGCATTGGGGCTCTCCTGCTCTCTCTTTCACTCTCTTGTCCTGCTCCTTCCCTCAGCTAGCAGAATGAGTGTCTCCTTTAGCCTTCATTGATCTGGATGGCGCTCTCTTGTTTGCTTTGGGTTTATGTAAGGATCAGTTTGTCTGAGGTTACTGCTGTTAGCTGCTGTTGAGACTGCTCACCTCAACCTCTACCTTATTGTTGCACCATGTTTGGCTTGGCTGCTTCTTTGGTTTGTTTAGCCTTTATGTTGCCTTTGTTTTGTGGTGATATTTATGCTGATAGACAAATCTAGACAAATCAATATTTTCAGTCAAGTCAGGATGCTCAATTATATTTGTTAGCAAGTAAATTTCTTCCATAAACTTGAGAGAGTGCCGGCAAATATGACTCCCTCACACAAGCCTGTCAGCCACTGCATCTTTTGCATCATACAGTACAGTTCAGCTCATGCAGTCATTGCACTGGGAGCATGCTTCATTGGAGTACAGACTTTATGTGGAATTCACTACTGTACAATGAGCCCTCCCAGCAGAAGAACACAGTTCTCCCCAGGTAATCCTATGGCCGATCATGCATCGTCCATTAGGACACCAATCACAGCTGGTTGCCACTGGGTCAATCTGGATTCAACACCAGACCATGGTAAACCCCCAGGAGGTCTCACCCACTGAGCTTCAGCAGCTAGACATGAGAAGGGATTTACAGATTTACAGGGTGGTATGGCCACCGGTTAACGCTAAGAATTTAAAACAGAATTTGGAAATACGTGCTGAATTTGAATCAGCTTCCTAGGCATTACATCCAGTACGGATTCATGTGCCTGAGTATCAGCAGAAGAGGACACAGACTTTTCTACATACAGTAAGAACCTGACTAAGGTCTGGCCCTTCTCTTTAACTCTGCTGCTCTTGATGGATGAAGTTTTGGACCTTCTGAAAGGACCATTACCCAAGCAACACTAGCAGCAACGTCCCATAATGGCAGAGCAGTGAGACTCTTCACTCTATATGGTCCTGGAGTGGAGTTATCAGCGAGATGGATAAAGTGGATAGAAACTCAGCGCTGCTGGTGCTGGTTCTGAATCAGTGCACCGGCCCCAGCAGTGACAGGGGCTGTCAGTGTGGGCAAGAGCTACGACTCAACCCAGATCCTCAGCCTTATTACCACACTAAACACACTCCAGAGACAACAACAAGGAAAGGAAGGAGGAAGAGAGAGAGGAACTGAGTATGCGTGTATGTGTGTGTGTACATGTATGAATATTTGTATTATATTTTTGTGTGTGCATATGTGTGTACACTGTATGTGTGTGTGAATGTGAGAGAGAGAGTGTGTGTGTGTGTGTGTGTGTGTGTCTGTGAGTGAGTATGTAAGTGTGAGTGTGTGTGCCTGTGAAAGAGAGTAAATCTGTGATTTACAGTGAAGGGCTTATGAAGGTGGCCGGCCACAGGAAGCGGGGGAGTGACAGCCCTGAGGCCGTAGGGATAACTACATCATCCAGCTGGAACAGAAGATGGATAGAGCCAGCCAGAAACACAAGAGAAACACTTGGGTCAGCTCTCCGCTCTCCCTGCTGACAGATGCAATACACACAGATCAGCAAATCGATACCAATCCATCTCTAATCTAAAGACCAGGGAGCCACTGCCTAAGACCCTGCAGCGTCACCAGCCTCCTGAAGCAGGGGAAGATACGCCATCGCTGTGATCACTGTACGTCTCCCCGCAGCCAGAGGGACCAGCTTAAATGTGCAGACTGCTTTGTTTCAAAAGAAGCTGATGCTGTAGATGTATGTCTGTTTTCAGGGCCCCACCGCAGGAGACAGCAAGGGAATCAATCAACGCTACAGCCAGCCGAAAAATCAGCCCTCAGGAGCAGCACTGTCACCTCAAACTGCCTTGGACTCATCTAGGCCCCAATCCCCTCTGCTACTCCCTCTATCTAGCCTCACATCAAGAGTGGAATTTGGCAACCATTTTTCATGATGAACATCAAAGGATGCAATATTAACAGTGAAGCTCCAGAATCATATATGTCATTTTGTAAAGCTGTCTTCTATTATTAAAACACACAAAATTGAATCCATGTGTATGTACCAACACGGGATTATCTAACAACAGAGCGGGAAACAGGGGTAGCTAACTCAATTTCCGAATCTAGTAATTAAAAAGTCTTCTTTTTTTCTGAGACTACATTGAATAATCATAGATGTATTATATAATTCGTTATGAAATCCCTCCCTACTTTTGGTTATTGCTCATAGCCATAAAAGTTTTAAATTCACTATTTTCCAATATATTTCTAAGGACAGTCTGATCTCGGTATGGTGCCCTAACACTCTCATTTTAACAACACTGACTAATGTGCAAATGATCTGATTGACCATGTTGTTCATCACAAACACACACCCCAAGTTGGTCAGAGGGAAATGGGCCCCTCCTAATCATTCTTTTTCCTTCCAAGGTTTCTTCCCATCTGTTCCACCAAGGGAGTTCTTCCTATTCCGGTGTTTTCCAAGGCTTGCCTCGCTTCTGTGCAGTCTTACACCAAGCTATGTTGTGCAGAGGATTACGACAAATATTTCATGACATTACACACAAATAGATCTGACAGAGCTGATTTGCAGAAGAACAGAGACTCTATGTGCCTGGTGAAACATACAGGTTGAAGGGACTGTTTACCCGCTCCTGTTCTTGTGGAATCTGCCTACCAAGCCAGCCTGGCTTGGCTCAGACAAAGAAAATTATTTTTACATTGACATTGACCCAGTACAGCACTGCAAGCCTCTCCCATCTGTACCTTCATACAGCATCCCATTCTGCCAGCTGCTGTCTGAGGAAAGAGCCACCCAAATACAGCAACACCTTTCAACAGAGTCCCAGGTCAATGGGCCCAGGGGATGCTCTGCACCCATTCAACTTACAGAGTTTCATATTCAGTTTATACATTGGTATTTGTAATTGATAATGCATTGATATCACTAGATATGAATTGGTTTTCTGTAATTTCTGTAATGTTATATATATAAGAACAATATTTTCCACTTATAAAGTTACAGGCCATGTGCCTTGCTCAAAAGTGCAATTGCAGTGTCCTACCTGGGAACTGAATTTCCAACCTCCAGTTACCAGGGAAAATCCCTAGCCATTATGCTACACTTGTACATGATTAATAGACTAATCAGTGCGTGAGCTTTCAATACATGCATATTGCTCAACAATTCAGTCCAACCTGGAAACAGCCAGTAATTGCTACTTTTCATAGTGGCTTGTGGTGCAACTTGAAAGCCAAACATTTTTCTAGCTTGGCACCTATGGACCCATAGGTGGAACTCTGCGTGAGAAGCATATCCCAGCACCGGGCAGGTTTCCCAGTGAAATGTTCCCACATGCTCCCTCACAGCATTCCTTAATGGTTCTGAATGGTTTCCCAGGGACAGGAAACACACGTGCGGCTCCAGCCTATCTGAAAATGGCAATCCTGATGACCATCACAACGCCGTGAGTGGCTGTCTAAAGTTCCAAGGCTCCCTCCGACCCAGCAGCTCATTTCTCGGTTTCTTTAACAAAATACGCCAATTAACAGAAGCAGAGAGTGATGACATAGCAGTACATGGAACTAGCTGGAAAAGCAACGGCTCAGTCATTTTACCCGTTATTGCCACATAACACCTGTAAACTACACATGAAAATATGTTACGGAGTGATTTATATTGTTTCAGGGGGAATTTAAAAAATGCAATCAACACACTCAAATACTCTTACTTTCACTGTCGTGTCCATTTCTGGATATGGGTCATTGCTCAAAACTATTTTCAAACTACAGAGTGAGATGAATCAGATGAAAAGTGTCAAAATTAGTGAAGCGGGCCTTCAGTAGTCATGGGATTATTTTTCTAAAATTATAAATTCAAGCACTTCCATGTATGTATAACAACATTCATATTGCCCATTTATAATACAAAAATATCTTAAGTGATGCAAGACTACTGTATTGGGGAGGAACAAAAAGGACTCAGGTGGGATGTGAATTAACAGTGTTCTGGTTACTTCTCTGCAGCCTACAGCAAGTAACTTGCCTCATGATACCACTTTCATTCCAGCCTTACCCACTCCATAACAGGCTGAACAGCAATATCACAACTGCTGTTCCACTCCCTACTTTATGCCTCATACACTTCCACCTGCTGGCCAGTTTGTGTCATTAAAATCCACGCCCAGTAAAACCCGCAGTAACCAACAGGAAATAAGTATTTATTTATTTAATACCTTATCCCCAGCTCACAGCTCTGAATCAGCTTGACCTTTGAAGGCCTGCAATGGCATTCTGCTAAGACAAGCTTTTCCCTGGGTCTGTTAGCAAAATGTGAACGGATCAATTCCAGGCAGGAACAAGACCAGGGATCACAGACCAACAGCGGTTAGGAAGTGAGTCTGACGTTAATCCCTAGAGAACCTTTCAATACTAAATCTGCATTCCTCCACAGAAACAGAATCCTGTGCACAAACGGATAGCATTACAGGGAATGTACAGTGTATAACTCAGTGTATAACTGTCCCCATGTTGACACGTGGATCCTGATAATTGCTAGTAGGTTAGACTCCCAGGTTACCGTGACAGTAAGAAATCCAAGAGTGGGAATGATATAGGCTTTTGCCCTACAGATTACTGGTATATTGGTTGCTACTATACTATAAGCTACTAATCTTGCACTCTAAAAAAGGAAACCATTACGAATAGTTAAGCTGCAATGTCATATAGAAATAACATGCCTCCATTTCCAATGAACTGACAGCTCAGTAGAGGGAAACACAAGCCAGACAATAAGCATACAGCTAGCATGGAATAGCTATTCTGATGTCATAAAAGAAACAAAACCCTGATAGCTGAGCAGTGGTTGACTGGTGAGTACATGGCTCCTGAGAAAATAGCTTTTTGCATTATCAGGATATTTTATTGTACATGGGTAGGTCCTGTTGTTTTTTTCTTTTCTTTTCAGTCCGCCACTCCTTGTCAAAGCCCATGAATCTGACTGATACTTGGAAAACATTAGTTATTTGTGGGGGACATTTGGCAGCTTTACTCACAACTACAGGTACAGATCGAGCCGCAACATGACAACAATCTATTATTCATCACAAACTGAACTGATGCAAAGATCTGCAGACTCACTTCACTTGGACAAGTTGATGATGCAAATAGGTGCAAACTGTTCCCAGGAGGGATTCAGAGTAAGTATCAGACCACAGAGCTCTGACCAGTTTACCACACTGCTGCTATGACCATTGTTCCATACTGCTGCTCTGAATACTGTTCCACACTGCTGCTTTAAGCACTGCTCCACACTGCTGCCCTAACTCAGAAATACTTCCCATGGCTCGTCTTGTTCCCTGCAGCCTGCGCAGTAGTAATGCACACAGCACGTACCGCAGGATGAACACACAGTTCTTCTAACAAGCCGCAGACCCTAAATCACTCCAGAGCTATGACGTCATGGCGTCACACCCCACCTCCACTAAGTGCCTTTCCAATATAACCATGGAAGACACAGGGAACATCCTGTATTAAGTGACAATTTATCTAGCCCCCTCACCCCACCCTCATACTCCCACCATGTGACAACCGGTTGCCCTGTAGAGGTTGTGCGGTTACTGTGTGGGGGTGTTCCCCGGGAGGTGGGTAGGATGAATGGGGCTGCAAAGCATTCTTTCTGGAGCTGATCCAGGTTATTATCACACACAGCATGGCGCAGCTTGCTAACGTTAGCGTGGGTTGGGGCTGGGGGGGGGCCCAGGGGTGGCTGTTCATTAGCTCTCACCACAGGGACGTGTGAAGCACTGCAGAGAGGAGAGGACCGGTGGGGTGAAGGGCAGGGTCTGGAGCAAGAACAGGCCCAGGGTCTGGGGGGTGGGGCTGAGGATATGGCTGACTTTGCACAGACACACACACACACATACACAGACACACACACACACACACACACACACACACACAGACAAGCCGTCTTAGGTGGGGACGGACCCGGGGGCAGGGGCGGAAGGAGCACTGCGGCAGAAAGCCAGTTCCAGCCTCCTCAGCTGATCGATCGAAGAGAGAAGTGTACACGGCCCAGCCCCTGCTCATACATCAGACCTCTGGTGGGCTCTCAGCAAGCGCGATGGGGCTGACAGTTTATGAGTCTGACAGAGGAGAGGAATATTAGACAGAGGTACAGAGCATCATGATGCAGACACTAACAAGAGTCACGGACAGACTAATATTGATGAAGATGACGATGATGATAGTAGAAATGATGATAAATGAAACAAAGCCCATTATTTACTATTTAATTAGTCAAATCATTGACATGATCTGATGTTTTGGCTAAAATTCTTGGTAAGTTCTTGAATGAATGTTCAATCTTGAGTGTCACCAAAGGTTGTTCTCATGTAATTGTAGGCTGATGATGATGATGACAATGACAATAGTAAAAAATAATGATGATAAATGTGATCAAGTCAAAGCTGATAGAATAGGAATAGTCTAGGGCTGGTCAAGAAGAGCTTCACGTCATGGTGTTCCAGCAAAAAGAATATTTGGGAACTGAATAAGTGGTAAATAGTTGCAGATATTTATCTTTTTAATGACTAACAGTGAAGCCATTGATTGACAAATACATTTTATTTATTTATCCTTTATTTAACCAAGTAATCCCATTGAATATTACATCTTATTCAAAAGAGACCTGGCTGTGATTGGAACCACTGTCCACTTTTGGAGGACTTGCATGTTAGTCAGCCTTCTACAAAATTAATGGAGAATTAATGGATACAGCAGCCATGGGATTAGAATCAGTCACTCCAAATGAGGAAAAATCCAGAAAAATGTGGATGAAAACCATGTAGTTCAAAAACAGCAAAACAGCAGTTCTGTGTCTATATGTAGCATTTTTTTATATTTGCATGATACATTACTGACATGGCATGGTTCAATATGTCTACGTTTGTTTTTCTAATTCAAATACAAAATTAATCTGTTGCCATCTGAAACTCCTTCTGTGAGTTTTCGCCCTTTATGTTGACATGACAACTCACCACTCAGTCATCACTCCATGGTAACATGTTGACATGACAACAGAGAGCATGCTGCCCTTCTCTTAATAGACTTGCTGTTGACTGCAGAGGGAGACTATGAAGGCTCAGCAGGAGCTGCGATCTGTGTCCAACATGAGCCTGCAGCCCTCCCCGTCCACACAGTTATACACAGCATTGATCCGATGATCCTGTCTATTGTATTTATGTCCTTGATATCAGTCAGAGATAACCCCTACTGGTCACCCAGCTACCATACAGAAGCAGAACATGAAGACTCAATGTCTTTGCTAGCTCCTCTGGTGGACTTCTGAGGGAAGAGAAGCAGTGGCTGGAACTATACGTTACAGAGGTGAGCATACACTTGTCTGTGCTGTCCCAAGCTGCCAGAGGAGGTTGCGGCAATGAGAACAAGCACAAATTGCAGTTTTATATAGCTTTATATATAGCAGTTAGGAATCTCACTTCACTCAGTCAGTTTTCTTTCATTTTACCTGAATGACAAGGGTGCCAATCAAGAGGACATTCTCAGCCCCTTTTTGAAGGTAATTCCACAACCCTTAATTGCATCTCATTTGGTAGTGTTCTGTTTCTTCAAATCACTCTAAAGAATTTAAATTATCAGGCAGTTCAATTTACTACAATCAATGTAATTGTTGCAAAGACAATATTTTTAGCTTGAAGGGGTAAAATTGTCCTGTAGCTGCATGTTGTGAAAGCTTTTGAGGTCAAAGCACAAGAAAAAGCTTGTGAACAAATTTGGATCAAGCACAGTTTCCTGAAATTTTAAAACTGTGTGCCTCTTCTTTGATTACCTGATATTTACCTCATCAACCTTTTCTGATTATGGGCACAGACAACAAAGCGTAAATATACCCACATGGCTAAATGATCAGAAAATATTTGCCACTGTGACGCACAGTTTCTTGATGTAAAAAAAAAATTCCACAGGATACAATTAAGGGAAATTGGCCAACTTGCTGCCAACTGGTACAGAACATCCTTCTAATGAATGCCACGCACGTTAAGCGATCACAGAAAAAAAAAAAAACTCATAAAATGTGATGAAGATAAGATTCCTACCTCCACTCTGACTGCAGTGAGAGAGTCATACCCATGGCACCCGTGACAGAAATGATGTGATCAGCCAGAACACTCATTACAAAAGTGCTGACAAAGGTTGGCCGTGTTCACAGACTGCTCATGTTAAACTTCAAATATCTCGGGAGGGGTTTGGGGGTGGAGTAGGAGCACAGCCGAGGGCATGATATGTGCAGAACCGCAGCGCTAGTCCCATGGTCCTCATTCCTGGTTCTGGAGGGCCACAGTGTACAGTTGGGTTTTACTTCCATATAAAGTTCCACAACCAGTCAAGAAGAAACAAGGTGAGGATAAGTTAACGGTGGAATCACCTGCTTGAATTTGTTGATTTAAGTGCAGAGAAACAACAAAAACCAGCATACACTGGAGATCTTTCTTTTGCCGGTAACCCTATATGCATTCCCCTGGCCAACATAAAGTAAAAAGCAGAAATTCCCAGGTATCACAGATACATTTTACTCTACAGATACATTAGCTATTAGCTAATTGGGCAGTTATGTGATACCCCTTTGGCTGGGTACTGAGACTGGGTGGTGGCTGAGTGGAATGGCATTATGTTATTGTCATTTAGCTGACAGTTGCCTTGGATAAAACAACTGTAAGATAAAAAGATAAAGATATGTTCAACCTCTCTACAGTACTTCTTTGTGAACCCCCAATCGACTGCAGTTAGATTCTGTATTATTGTAGTTTCATGTTTATGTAATCATACTTGATTTCAGTGGGATGAAAGACAGATTCACCCACTGGGCATGACAATAACAAACCAAAGCTTAAAGTACCGCTGGGCATCAGTGACAGGAGCCAGTGTCTGCAGTCTGAGTAATGTATCAGTGATGCGCAGCTGGAGGTATTCTCTGTTACTGTGCTGATGGCACTGAGACTGCACTGCCCTATTCCCCAGCACTGCGTCTGAAGGGAGTGCCTCAGTCTCTTCAGAACACAGCAGGGCCAAGCAGAGCTCAGACTCAAAAAGAGATGAGAAAGACTAAGAAGATGTGCTTAGTCACTTAAATATTTTCCAAAACACGGAGAATAGAAAGTTAGAGATGAAGAAAGACAGAGAGAGCAAGAACAGCTGAGAAATGGAGTAGAGCTTCTGCTTTCAAGTGTGAAGGATTAAATAAAAAAGAGATTTTTATTTGCTCAAAGAGAGGAATGAAGAAAAATAAAGACTAAGAAAAAGACTGCAAGGACTAGTGCCATCCCGTTCAAAGACTTACAGACCCAAGATGCACTGCAACCAGTGAACAGGCTTGAAAGGCTCTTGGATACTGGGACATTAAACAGGCAGAACACAATGCATCCAGACTAACTCTAAAGAACAGAACTGAAACAGGCAGAACACAATGCATCCAGACTCACTCTAAAGAACAGAACTGAAACAGGCAGAACACAATGCATTCAGACTCACTCTAAAGAACAGAACTGAACCCGTTCAGAGGTCACAACCTGGCAGCTAGAGAGGGCAGACCTTAAAATCCCAGATTATCAGTGTGGGAAAGCTGAACATCCATTCTGAACCTTAGGGATACTGAATTCAGTATTTTCTGCTGTGCAGAAAAGAAGAAAAGAGTAAAAATCATTCTGATTAGTTGATTTCCATTGCTGACAGATTCACCCATTATTTGGTTAAAGAAACCTAATTATACAATCTCTACCTATATATAAATCCACACTATGCATAAATCCAATCCTGATTAAAGATCCCAGATGAACAGGTTAAGAGGAATCAGCACCTCGCAATGCTGACCCACTCTGCTGTTTTTGGGGACCAGAAGAAGGCAGGCCTGGAGTCCTATTCATACAGAAAGTGAGTAACCTGTTTCTTTGGTCCTGTTCCTGTACCAGCACAGCTGATCTGAGTTTGAAGACACTCTTTATCTTACCGGGGAGACTGTGTACCTAAATTTAGATCCAAATTATTACCCCTTTTCCCTGAGCAGTAAAGTACATCCAATTTGATATTCTTCTAGCAAAAGATATGAGATCTTACATAACTCAGAGTAGAAATGACAATTCAGGTTACACCACACATGAGGGGATCACGCCTGCAGCGAGTATTCAGGAGATTTGGGAATAATTTAATTCTGTTGCTCTTATTAATTAGGATACTAGTATGACTATTATTGCTGTTACTGCAGTTGTTACCATTGTCATTCTAATTTTCTCTGAATCATCTGAATTAATTGCACTGGCAAAAGATTTTCATGCCATGCCAATTACACACCTCAGGAGAAAGTGCTTGAGAAAGAAGGGGGAATGAGAGACTGACAGAATTTAAATACAACCAGATAGGACACGGCTCAACGAGGCAATTTCAGAGCATGTTTGCTTTGATTTACATGGTATTAGCTTCATTCTCATCAGCAACCTTTTCATAATAAGGCTCCTATTACCATTATAATTCACCTGCTCCTTTGTTTGGCTTTCTGTCTGGGCGTCATCAATGTGGAAGAGGCCTAAAGTGGATTAGTGAAAAGACAAACAAACCCCCGACAGCAGGGTTTCTGTGCTTTAGTTCAGTTTTTTTTGGTTGTTGTCATTGTTGGAGTGGTAATTAAATTGTGAAGTGTTCTGAATAATGCATTCATCAAAAACAAATGGAAACCAAGGCCAACACCCTCACCACCACCACCACCACCACCACCAATGGGAACTCCACCAGTGAGCCTAACAGGCGGTAAGTGGAGAGAACAGCCAATACTCAGTTATTCACTCTGGGATATGGGGTGGGAAGAGTGGGCATAGGGCAGGGCTGGATGGCTTCTCTCAACTGGACCCAATGAGCCAGGCCAGGAAGCAGCTCACCTAACCTAACAGTGAAGTCTCAATGTGGGTACACATGTTCGTATGCTGTACTTCAAAGGCCCACCCCAGCTAAACGTAGTGCACTGGAGACTGATGAGTCTGATTAGTTTAACCAATTTACACACTGTTTCTCCCCAGTGAGGCTGAACCACTTGTTGTCTTTCCAATGTGGATCTCCAGTTTCAGCCAGGAAAATCATTTTTGCTTTCAAAGTCACTACCATGGGACACAGAGCTGCACCACCATCTTCTGATTTCCCTCTGTGTGCCACCTGAAGACCTGATCACCGGGTGCTTTTAAAGGCACACTCGTGTCAAACATACTTTATAATTTTCCTCCTCTAAAAAAATACATAAAACGGAAATAGAAAGCAGCAGCACTAGTTTGAAAACACTCCCTCGTTTGCTCAGTGACCTTACATAAAAATTATACCTTAATCAAATCTGTAATATATGCTAAATTAATTTTCAGATATGGGTCGCTGTAACTACAGAATGTAAGATATAGCTGAAAAACATCAGGGCGAGTAGTCAAGTGGGTATTTTATGTCTGTGTATGGTTCACAACTGCCTGTAAATCCTGCTCTTCCTCTCTTTGCTTCTGCCTGCTATTCCAGCCTGGGCTAACCCAAAGGTGCAGGGGTGTAGCAGTGGATTCTCTGCCCCTGCCAGGAGTGCACCACCGGCATGCCCTGCCGGTGTTCCAGTGCCTCCCTCCTCATTTGGGAACCTAGAGGATAGAGCCCAAGGCCAGATTGCTTTCATGGCTGCTGAGTCACTCTGTCGATAAAGCTTTTCTCTTTTTAACAAATTCCCAGATGTTACCCTAACTGAGCCAATAACAAGCTCTTGCTTGCATTATAAACATTGTTTTTTAACACCATTGTTTATTTTGTTGGCAAACACCTCGCTCCACCCAGAGTGAATCAATATTCTCCCCTCCCCCTCGTATAAACTATAACCATTTTATGCGGTAAGAATATAAAAATTTACATTATTTTACCAGGTTGTGGTAATACCTTACTCAAGTTTGCTGTCACAAAATAGTTTGCAGGTTCAGTTTCTAAATATGAAGCCAGGGTAATGCCCTGTTACTCAATGATTCATTGTTAATCCATACATACCGATTTGCTGCAATTCAGTCAACAGCTCAATCAAACCCAAACCAGAGAGCTTAATCACCGGCTCAATCACACCTAGATCATTACGTAGCTACATCAAGGCCAAAGGCTAAAGCAGAAACCAGCACAGAGCTTGCCCCCAGGACTGGATTTCTGACATACCGTGATACAACTTTGGATTAATGGATGCTCATTATATGCAGGGCTGCTGTACAGTCATTAAAACTCACCTGTTTAAATCAGATTAAAACAGTTGTATTTCAGTAATATGCACCTGATGTATAACATGGCCAAAGATCCATTCACTGTTTTTATCCCTTTGCTTTAGGTATATGGTATGTGAGTGCTTAGATTTTTCTGTGTATTCACTGGATGTATTTTTTAATCTACTTAGACATTGTTACCTGTTTTTAGCATAGTCTCAGCACCTCAGGTCTGGGTGAGTTGCAGGTTCTACTGGCTTTCATCTTCACCTTAAAATCAGAATCCAGACCTCGAGAAACAAAGCTAGGCTAACTGGGTGGTTAGCTGCTCTTGTTGTCCAGTAAGTGCTGAGTAACAAAAAAACAAGTTTGCCCTGTGGCCCACCTGGGCTGTGCTTGAGGATTCCTGATTTCGATTGATAGAATTGTTGCAATGGTACTCATGCTTAAATCTGTCCTCACTTCTACATGTTAAAACTTGTCCAAACAACACCAAAACACCTCCTAATTCATGACAGTGAATTCTGTCTGTCACCTCGAATGAATTCTGCTGCAGAGTGCCGGACTCTGCGAGACGATAAATCAAACTGCGCCACCCAAAAAAAGCAAAGTTCAAACTAATTGGTAAGTGTCAGAACATTTAAAATGCATGGTGGCTGGTGACAGAAACAGTTTGCAATGTTTTGTGTGCTGGCAAATGAATTGCACTGATGTGTCCGCTTGAAGAGCTGTGACAGCTGACGCAGATCGCAGTTGGTGTGTCATGGTTGGTAATTACTGTGCCTGAACCTGAGGACCTGATTAAAAGTCCAGCAAAAACTGTTCTGGTGGAATGTGGCTGGAAACAAGCTCTATTTAAAGCATATTTTCATGCCCAAAACGAAACAAAATACAACAGAGGCTCCTTCACCCATGGAGTTCAATAATTGAATTTCTAACAAACGATTTGTTTTCGATTTTTGCTTCAGGATTTCTGAAGCACTTGGCTGGCTCTTTTTTCCCTGCAGCCTTATGAGACCAGAAGTGAGGACCACTGACTCTGACTTCAGTGCTGGAACACACTGAAACCCAGCAGACATGGGAGAACTAGTCTGACCCCAGTGCATTAGATCATTGCTGAGGGGGTCAAAATGGCTTCTCCTTGCAATAAGAATCCACTGATTTCTGACGCACCTGGCTAGCATGCACAGCCAAACTCTAAATTAACACAGCCCTGTATCATAAGAGATCAAAGGCAGGGTGGGCAGTTTTGAAGTAAGTACCTTTTTAACAGTTAACAGTGACGCAGTCTTACTGCCCACAAAGACCTGTTAAGGAGTAACATTTAAAGCCAAATACTTCTTTGCGTGTACATTTGTGTTGTGTGCCTGTAGTGTACATGTGCAGAGGAGATCCACAGACCGCCATTGCGTCATCTTGCGATTATGAAAACAGGAAGAGCCCTTATCTGCAGACACATTTTCATTCATCACCGTTAACTTCAGACAAGCTTCACGCTGATGTTATGCAGGAATGTGCACTGCTTTTGTCTCTCTCAAACGCACGCACAAACACAGACACACTAAACTCTCCAAGACGCACGAACACACAGCACATCCAGCACCACAACCACCACAAACACACACACGTACACACACACACACACACTATACTTCCTAAGACGCATACATACACACACCACCAATAACAACACCACACACACGTAGAGTAAACTTTATAATATACGCACACAAACTAAACTCTCTCTAAAACACACACACACAAACACACACACACAAAACACGCTTTAAAAGTTCCTCTTGAGGAAGCCTTTGTAGATAGCTGCACTGCGTCACTGCCGAATCATTGCTAGCTTTCATATCTAAAGAACCCACTTCTTAACAAGCTTCCTTCTCTGAAGTTGATTACCAGGGCTGCCATAAAGATAAACAGGCTGATGTCTTCTGCATATTCATGAGGCTTCTGAACGCTATGAGAGAACTAATCCAGAGAGAGAATTTGTACAAAACTCTGCTCTCAACTAAGCCACTGCGATTCTTCCCTATAGATAGACAGTCCTCTGTTCGTCATCCTGCCCAAAGATAACTCTCTTCATTACCATCCACATACCTCTTCATTTTGTGCCTCATAACTCACTAAACCTGACGAACAAACTTCTATACTCTGCCATCCTCACTCCCCGTTCAAAAGAGTAACGCAGTTTACAGAGTTTTAATTTTCACCGTAAATGTCACAATAAATTCAGACTAAGAGACCAGGGGGTATACTATGAAGCGAGTTCACTGGTTATCAATCTAACTTTGGTAAACATTATGACCACCGTTTGACTTTTCTGTTAATGGAACTAGCTCTAAATCAACTGTAATGTGTTCAAAATACACAATAACTCTTAATGACTATCTGTGAGCTAATAACCTCTGCATGTTTACCATAGTCCAGTTGAATTGGTAAGCCAGCTTCACAATATAGCCCCCTGGTGAGGTGAGCCAACTGTGGCAAGCAGCTGCTGTTAGACATCAATTAAATGCTGAGTAACAATAAAAAACAGCTTGCCCTATGGCTCTCCAGGACCAGGACTGAGGACCCACTAACACACACATCAAATTCAACCATCATTACAACCCTGTAATTTAATTAGGACATAACAAAGCTTTACCTGCCCTTGGATGAGGGTCGAAAATGAACTTTTTCGCCAATCAGCCAAAGTGATGATAAATGAAAAAGTCACCGGCCAATCAAGGTACTCAAGTCAACTTTCAAGAAAACCTACCGGCACTTGGCCCTTGGCTGGTTTAAATTTTTAATGAGCCTGTTGAAAAATGTCAGGATGAGTCAAGAGAGTCCTTAATATTGTTATAGTTTAATGGGGCATTCAGAGAACATTCAGGTTGGGAGCCTTGCAGAGGGAGGCAGCAGCAGCAGCAACTGAAGGGCTTGAACCTGTGGCCTTCCAGTTTTAAGGACACAAAGCCTCGAGCACCCAGCTGCCCCAAGCCCCCTAAGGATATGGTTGTAACTGTGGAACCCAGTCAATGTGACAGCGCACCAGCATGTCCTGCTGATTGAGGCTGCCGTGCCACTCAGAAATCCAGGGGTAGGCCCTCTGCCCACAGGGCTTAATTAAAAGCAATTAGCCACGCCCGCCTCTACCATGAACGTGGCGCGTGTTGTGGGGTAACGACAGGTGTCCCCTGAGCTCCTCTATGACACACATATGGTGGTTGGTGGAAGGGGGGGTGGGTGGTTGTCACAGCGTTTGTCCGTCACACTGACAAATGCCTGTCTCTCTTGGATCCACATGCCTGAAGCACAGCAAATGGAGCCTTGCAGGTTTCTGTGAGGCATGCATTAATCTGCAAAACTACAAAAAAAAAAAAAAAAAAAACTACTGTACAGCTAAATATGATATTGCCGATAGCTATTACTTCATATGCAGAGATGTAAGATAGTAACACTGAGTAACTCACTATTCACAAGACACCATAGTGTAAACACCAAGAAAAGTTTCTCTCTGCTCTCTGAAGCATCGAAAAAAAAAAAAAACCCAAAAACACAATGCAAATTCATCGCAGCCAATAACTAATACATTATTCAAAGGCCGGCTCCAGAGCACATGCTGAGCAATGATTTAAAAATGGTGCAGTGAGAACGCAGCAGATATCCAAGTATTTAGCCCCAGGTTTTAGCAGCAGAGTGAAAAAATAAAAACACGCCTGATCTCATTTAGCCAGCTTTGGTTTCACAGTGAAGGGCATCTCCTTCTGTGTGGAGCCTGTTTTGTGAAAATGGGGGGTAGGGGGGGACTCTGACAGTAGGAGATAAAACAGAATGAGGGAAGAAAAAAACACCCTTTGGTCTGCAGTCCTCATGGCTCATTTTAATTTTTTTTACCCACCCCCATTTGCACTATCTGCTTGTGTGAGAAAAAGGCTTTAATTTCCGCCAACTAAGCTCTGCCATCACCTCATATGAACTAAGAAATCACATTTCTCTGCTATGGCATGTGAACGGTGCATGTGTGCATTAGCACATGTGTGCATGCATCTAAGAATGGCTGAGGCATGAGGGAATGGACAGGGGCTCCCAAGTGGAGCTGGCTAGGTTGACACCCGAGCCATGCAACATGTCCCCTCCACAGTGGCAGACAATGTAATCAGCTGGGTATAAGTAGTTCTGGTGGCTTCCTGCCTCAGGTCCACATACACACGTTCTTCTGCGTGGCTTCAGGTCATTGCTGTTTCAGGAGTGTAGCTGCACATAGCTGCTCCAAATCACCCAAGTGGGTGTTGTACATCAAAGGCAGCTAAAGCGAGCTCCTCTCTCTTTCACTATGAAATGCTGTAAAAATACAGCCCATTACTATTTTGCATTATTCACTGACTGCCAAAGGCTGTAGTCTGACCTACTATGATACTATGTTAACTGTTTTGTTCTGTTCTCCACTTCTTTATGTATTTACCAATACATTGTTTCACTCCTCACCCTCCAGAGTCCAGCTCTACAATAAAGACTAAAAGCTAAATATTAAGTTCTTCTAAAAGATAAATCTTGCTTTTTGGGCCGGTAGTGGTGCAATGCACAACCAGGTACTGCTGGGACTAACCAGAATCTTATTATCCCAAATAAAACATTACACTCCAAAATACAAATATAATGAAATTAAAGCATTTCCTCTACCAGTTCAGAACAGCCCCACTTCACAAAGCTTCATTTGTAAAGGAGAGAAGACAGATGGAAAGATGCTCCCATCCCCATATGGACCAAGTAACTTTACATGAGCATGTGCTAAATAAATTACAGCTGTATGACATGATTTGAGATTCAGTGGAAAACCAAGAAGTCACGATCAAAGATTTGATACAACCATTACAAAAGGGAATAAGTGAAAACTGTAATGAGAATGGTGAGAGGTTAAAAAAGTTGTGGAATGACAGTCTGAGAGGGGAAGGAGGGGGGGCGTCTCGAGTGGCTCCCTAATCTCGGCTCGGCGGACCCTGACAGCAAGTGTTCAGTGGCCAGTGATGAGGTATCGATCGCCATGGAGACGCCGCAGGAGAACTTCTTCGTCCATTGGGGGGGTTGGGGAATGCTGCTCTGTGTTACTCTGCCAAAGAAAGGGCTCCACTCCATTTCCAAAACATGCTCCACTCTGTCCAACAATCCCTGGTCCCTCAAAACCAATACCTGATCTCTGACTGAGCTTAATCAGAGCATGCCCAATGGGAGCCATCCAAGCAGAACCTACAGGGCTGATATTGATGTGAGCGATAGATCAGAACCGCCAGGATGCATCACAAGGGGCAGCATGAAAAGAAGCAAGGGCAAATGTCCCACGAGCTGGGATCATAAAATTACGTATTTCATTGTTTTTTCATTCTTAAAATGGTGTTAGGTCATCACTTTCTCAGTCACTTCACGAGCCTGTCAGTCATCAGTTGTTAGATTAGAATGACAAATTCTCAGGTATCTGCTGGAGTGCCCACAGATTTTACTGGCATCTGGGTAAGTATTTCAAATACATATCTGGCCCAACGGCAGTATCCATGCAAAGCACTGCAGTACTGTTTCTCTCTTTCCTTTATTTCAGCTGCTCATTACTGATAACACTGAAATACCTCTGTCAGTGGTAGGTGGCAGAGAACTGTAAGGGTGGGAGGACAGTGTAATGGGCTTATAACTCAGGGACTGCAAGTTCAATTCCTAGGAGAGACATTGCCACTCTGCCCTTGTGCAGGGTATTTTCTCCAATAACATTCAGCTCTGTAAACGGGTAATGAAAAACTGTGCAATGCCAGAGCCTGTGGCAGCTTAGTTTCCTAATATGTCAAGTAAACTACATTATCTATTAAAAGCAGGTGTCTCCATTAGCGTTTAAGGCAAGCAGTTTTTTTAATCTGCTACAAAAAGTTTTAAGATGAAATTGCTCATGAATCACACATGTGCTCTAGTAGGAAGCCTTTCTCTATGTCTCAAATCAAACATACATCAATCACAGGTCACAAACTCTTAGTGGTCAACACTTAACTGCTAACCATTGGTATGGATTAGTTCAACATTTGTCATTAACCTTGATAACTTTTATTCACAATTAAATGAAATGTTTAAAACTGGTTTTTCCATCAAAGCACAGGTCAGTGAATTCTGCAAGCACCAAAATTAGTTTTTAAAACCATGGTTATGGTGAAAAACTTTCCCCTTTTTATCATGAGTAAAATGTAAGAACTGATTGACTCCAGGCCTGCATCTTTCCACTACATCCAATGATGAAACAGTTATATTGCAGTGTTGGCCTGAGATTCAAGCTCGTCTCACCTCTACTCCTCTAAACTGGTCTCTGAATTTATGTTAATACAGAATTCAAGACCCAGGTTGGCCATTTCTAGTTTATAGGAAGTGCACTCCGGGATGATTCCTTTTTTAAGAGCACTACATCAAATAAAAATTGACTGATTGATTTGTATAACGCATTTACTGGGATAAGATTTCACTGGTGCGCTGCGGGGAGCACCTCTCGGAAGAAACAGCAATATAGAGAAGAGAGGTGGACCAAGGAAAAGGGATTTCCCATTCATTTTAGCAAAACGTGGGCGTCAAGAAAAACTGCTCAGATACCCAACGTGTTTGTTCTGCAACAATGCTACTACTGTTTTGCCATATGTTTAGGTCCTTTTTAGCAAATGATGCTAGTTGTTTGGTGAATGTTTGATGTAGTATAATTTCAGTGCCCTGGATCCATTTTCCAGGATCACAGACAGTCCTCTCAAATCCTGAAGCACTGATAGCTGGAATTCAATCTACATTAGTCCAGAACTTTTCCTCATAACGAGCATTAAGAGCATTATGCTTTTTCTCTGAAATAGATAGAGCGAATCTGAAAAGTTTAATGAAGAAGCCAAAGTGTCAGGGAAGGTAAAAATTAACACACCAGGCCAAACCATTGAATCTCCATCTTTGAAAAAGACAAAAGACACTAAAACAATGGGTTATCTGTCATTCGTACACAACTGATATAAGGTGCTGGGTGTTGCTCAACTAAAGTAAATGGGCCAGGTCCACACTCTACGGATAAAGAAAAGTCACACCACCCAGTCTGCTTGGACAGTTTTGGGGTTAAATACAGTTTTTGTTTCCATTGTATTACTCAGATAATTTATAGGCTTGTTAATCAGGAAAGATACATGAAAACAAGTTGAGAGAAATGATCACAACCACTCTTTATCTACACAAAACACAAGCTGGACATCATCGTGCTATACATGCAAGGTACAGCCCTGCCAGGAGCTACGCTGATATCACAATCAGGCAGGACAAGGCTGGCCTGCAGTTTGTCAGGGCCGTGTCCCCCTTGCACTTTCTACAAGGAGATAAATCAACTAAGCTCCCCTGCCTGGCACAGGAAACCTATGCAAATCTCTATGACTGTCAGTAAAAATGCACAACAATAAAAAATAATCAAACAATTGGAAACTTCAGAGGTTAACTTTATGAACAGTAACACTCAAACTGAAAACAATTAAAACGCATTCAGCGGATGCTCTTATCCAAAGTGACCTGCACAGATTATGCTGCAGAAAACTGCCCATTTATACATCTGCCTATTCACAGAAGCCATTTAGGTTAGGTACCTTGCTCTGGGGTACAATGACAGTCCCGTTACCCAAGTGAGGAACTGAAACCGTAACCCTTTAATTATAAGCCCAGGTCACTAAACATCACACTATACTACCATCTCCTGAAATTAAGCAAAGTGTTCTATTAAGATGGCTTTCTCTGTCTCAAATAAAGTACTTAAGTAACTTTAAATACCAGACACACAGGTCTCTGAACCTCAAATATAAAGCCCATGGGCCTTTGAAATTCAGATGTTGACATCACGATCTTTCGTTATGTGATTTCACTTCTGCCTGCATAGGAATAGTTTGTAATTCTGCCATTAGTCCTGCCTATATAGGTATCATTGTAAATTGGCCATTATAGAGACGGGTTGCCATTTGACTCTTCCTCTGGCTTAGAAAGTGATATTCAGCTGATTCACGATCTGTAGTGATTCAGCTGATTCAGCCTCTGCTCCTGTTTACACGGTGTATGGATCCATGGTTATTTGGCTGATGCAGCCTTTGGTCCAGGTTATATAAGGAACGGGTGCGATTCAGCTGAGTCAGCGTTTGCTCCTGTTTATAGCGGGATCTGTTGTGATTCAGCCATCTGAGGCTCTCTGAGCTGGAGGAATGCCCGGAGCTTCCAGCTTCACCTTGCCTTACCCCGGAGACACACCACTCACAGGATACCGCAGACTCAGGCTCTTTGCCTCCTGCAATATCCTCCTCACATCTTCATTTCAGTCCTCTCCACTTTCCATGTCCTCCTTTTCATCCTTTCACTTCCTCCCCTCTTTCATTCCAACCCTCTCGTCCTCCTCTGTGTGTTCCACTTTCTTCTATCCTCCTTTTTTTCTTTGAAAAAAAAAAACTTAATTCTCTTATTACAGTTTGCTTCCGTAAGTCCATCATAGTCCTGGGAGTGCCAACTACTAAATATCTAAACCCCCATCTCAGGTCCGTTAATAATTCAGACAAAAACCTGGCTTTTTAACCGAGGGAGCGGCAAATACAGTTCATTCTTTCACCAAAAGCTTCAAGGCAGCAAAAAATCCAAGGAAAACTGGGCTAACGCTGACCCATATTGTCAGCAAAATTTAAGGATACAAACAGGCCTTCCCACTACACAATAGGCCTAGTTGTTTCAGCATTCTGTTTGGTTCTGCTGTGCAGAAAACAGGCCACAACAGCATATACTGAAATATATATACACAGCAATACAAAGATGAAAACTGATAGCACCACAAACAGTTATAAGCAGAGTAAACAGATGAATATCACATTACAGGCTAGATTCAGTACAATAAACTCTGACTCTGACAATTCTATTTTTATATTACAAGAATACCTTCCAAAACACATGTTTGCTTTCCTCCAATAAGGTACAACATACTCAAATAAAGGATGTTGTGATATAAAGCCTACTTTGATTGAATTGCATATGCCCTTCATAGACTAAGTGCATCTGACTGAATCTAGCCCACAGTCTGATTGTGCTGTCGAAAGAAATAAACCCTGGACAGACCTGCAGGACAGCAGAGGACAGATAAGCCCGAGGTATCGTGGGGAGACGCAGAGCCCAGGCCCTGCGCGGCACAGGCAGGAGGATCAGATAGGCCTCGCTTCCCTAAGAACAGGATTTCAGAGGGCTTTGCATCTGTGTGCCCCGGTGCCTAACTCTCACTCGCCAATGAATATTTCAGCACTTCCCTCCACCCTGTCCTTTTTACCATGACATGGCCACACACATACACACACACACACACACACACACACACACACACACACACACACACACACACACACACACACACACACACACACACCTTTCAACTTCAAGACTGTATCTTATGTGCTCTCACATATACAGTCATGCGCACACACACACACACACACACACACACACACAAACACACATTTCTATACAGACATGCACCAAACTCAGATACACACAAGCAAATGCATGCTCACAAACAGACGCACATACTCATACACACGTGTGCCTGTGTGAATGTTGTGTTGTTGAAAAAGAAATCCATTCTCAGTTTAGCTAGCAGTATGGAGAAACAGTGCACAGCAGGAGCACACACAGGCTCCTGCGGGGGTACACATTAGAATACAAGCACGTGATGTGAAAGACTTTCTCTTTATCCACACTGCAAGGTGCCAAAGCCAGATGTGTCGTTGTTAATCAAATGTAACCTTGAATCAATACAAGATGGCACTGTCCAGGCCAGCTGACCAAGCCTAGGCCATGCTAGGTCACCCATCACGTTAAATGAGTGGAGAGCAGTCACAAGAGCACATTACATCAGTAAACAAACAACATTCCAATACAAGCTTTTCCACAGCAAACCTGCTTTGATTTGTACAGTTGTATGCTATCTCTGTTTCATACTCCCACAAACAAGCACAGGAAGACAAGTGCAGTCATGGAGCAAACACAAACATTCACACTGTACACAGAGCTCTGCCCACTCAGTCGGCCTCCAATCAAAAAACACAAACACTCACAGACACAGAGAGCACTGCCCCTCCCCACACACACACACACACACCCACACACACACACACACACACACAATCACAGATCACTGTTCCCCCACACATACACACACAAACACACACACCACTGCTCCTCTGAGCTTCAGATGCTCTGTGACTCTGACTAAATTCACAGTACTCAAGGTGCAGCAAGTGTGAAGTTTGGGATAGACTAACCTGCGACAGATTTACCTCAATTTCTCTCACTCTTTCTCTCTGGCACACACACATACAAATTCACACACAAGCACACACATACCCATGCATACACTCAAACACAACAATACATACTGAAAACCTATGCCTAAGTAAGCAGACATGCCCCCACACACACCCAAACACATACGCTCAGACACACTCACAAGTTTTAGCTCTGTGCCAGCTGAACAGCCGGAGAACACATTTGTTATATAACTCTCCAAAAAATCTCCTTACTCTCCCTGTGCAGCACACACATAGGCTGAGTGAACAATTCTACTCCTTCCTCAGCACAGCGCATCTTTGCAAAGCACATATGCTGATTGGTCTGGCTAACAGAGGTTTTGTTTACATAATAATTAAGTAAACAGAGAGGGATTATGTGTTGTGGATTGTGGAATTTTTAAGCCTGAGGTTACAGCAAAACCAGTTTATTAACTCAATGCTCACACATACACACAAACACAAACACACACACACACGCACACACACACACACGCATGCGCACCACTTTGAAAGGCAGGTGGCAATGACAATACAAAGCAATTGGTAAGAGAAGTCTAAAGCACCTGCAATCACTGTGATATCATAACTAATTAAGGGAAACCGAACTCAATGAATATCCAAAATCACTGACTGCGGTGTCATGGAATCTGAAACTGATGATTGGTCCAACTCCAAGTCACTATGATGTCATCACTAACCATGGAAACTGAATCACTGAATGGTCCAAACATGAAAAACAACAACTGACTGACTGCATGCGAGAGCCTGTGCAGACAAAATCAAACCAAAATTGCTCATCAAATTCCTTTTTTTATATTTGAGATGGCAGCCCTGGAAGCTGTGCTGTCCATGAGCATCCACTCAGGGCTCTATATTAGATGGGACAGTTCTGTTTGATTGAAATGTAATTTACACTGAATGTAATAATTGTACACCATGGTCACCAACACAGAGAGATGAAAAGCCCCTCTGAAAGAAAAGATAGTTTAAATGGAGAGAGTGCAAGGGGCTGAGAATAAGAGAGAGATAGACAGAGGGGGAGAGGGAGATACAGACTGGGAGAGCGAGAGAGAAAGAGAGAGGCTGTTGCAGTGTTGTAGCGTCACTCAGTGGATTCCATTGAATTGCTGATGTTTATCTCCAGTTTCCAAAGTGTGAAGGGCATTCCCACCGACTCTGGAGACAGCACACAGAGGGAGCACTGTGACAAGACTACAAGAAAACAATCCCGCTCCGTCTGTGTGATTAAAACCAAGCCCGAGGCTCAGGTTTAAGAGGGCTGGGGAGGACGCACAGGGGGAGTTTTTTTCTTTAACTTGTGTTGCCTGGCTGCTGTGGCAGTACTGAATATACCCAGACAGATCCCTTTACTGCCCTGAAAGAGGCAGATGTGAGGCACAGCTTACCAGCCCATCATCAAAGTCACGGCTGCAACATTAATGTGCAGGTGGACACTGGAGTGAACAATGGTATGTGCACATATACGCATGTGTATCCACTGAAACTTACAGCATACCCAGCTATTGGCATTATTACCAGTAATATATATGGGCCTTGGAGTTACAGTACACACCCACCTCCTCAGCTAGTATACTCACCTCCTCAGTTACCATTCCACCACTGCTAGTGAATGAGAGACAGTTATACACAAACAGATCCATCATATATGTGGGGGAGAGACAGGAAGCTGGAGGTTGGAAGAGAGGACAGTAGGAGAGATGAGGAGAGAGGAGGGCATTTGATAGGAAGAGAAAGAAGGACAGAAAAAGATGAATGAAGCAGAGGAAGAAAGATGAGAAGAGATGGAGAGATGAGACATCCAGAGGAGGAGAGAAGTGACAGTCTAGAGGAATAGGACTGTGAGTGATGAAGCCCAGTCACAGCTCCTGCTAAAACACTGGACCCACAGTGGTCCAGTACCAAATTCTGGCTGCTCCAATACAAAGTGAGGCCAGCTGCCTCTCACACACTTTGGCAAAGCAGACAGAAAGCAGTCCAAAGGTAATATAAATAAATAATTAGTAAAATTAAATTTATGAACTCAAGTAAAATAAATAATAATGAAATTTAAAAAAGAAAGTCATAATTTGATACAAAAGCAAAACATGGTAATAGATATAACATCACCAACAACAACAATCTCACCACAGGGACTCTGAGACTCTGTGTGTGTTGCTTGGGGGCCTGTAGTCTGCCTAGGACAGCCGTGCACATAGAGCTGCCCGTAGGCCCAGTGACTGCGCAGCTCAGATTAGCTCAGAGGAGACAAGCAGCAGCTGCTCACTCATGGTTCGGGGAAACTCATGCTAGTACACTATACTCCCATTCGAACTGCATAGCAAAAACTTTAAAGGGCTTTCTAAAATTAAATTCAGTCAATAGCTTTTGTTTTTGAGGTTTTAAAATGGATTTACCAAGCATTTTACCACCAAGCTTATTTTTGCTTTAAAGACAACTTACCAAACATGTTTCTTATCCCTTTGGCTGATATTTGTACATATTTTAAATAGATTGTAGCATGTATTTTTGTTTTATTTTGTAAGCTGTATTTTTACAGTGTGACAGAGGACTTTGTGATGATGGAATAAGCCTATCAATTTGAAAAAGAAAAAATATATATATGAGGAGGAGAATGTATTAAAAGAAGAGAAGCTGAAGTTATGAGTGGGAGTGAAAAGCAACCGGGGGAAGACGAAAATTGTCAGTGATGAAGCGCAACTGAAGCAGTAAAAATGAGTATGAGTGACAGAGCAGAGCCAAAGAGGAAAGGCCTGAGAGGGAAGGAAGGCTGACACAATTCTAACTCAGGAGGACGGAAGCACCATGAAGAGGAAATGCTGATGAAGATGAGCAAGTGTGACCAAGAGAGAGACAGAGGAGGAGGAGGAGGAGGAGGAAGGCGAGAGAGGAAGATGCAGTATGACGCAGAATGGAGAGACCAGGAGGGATGTCACTCACTGGCTGCTTGGCTGACAGCCGGCCGCTCACTGCGCTGGTCTGGTTCCAGGTGGAGGAGATGTACATCTGGATGGTGGGAAAACCCCAGAGTGGAGAGACGTCAGACAGGATAGCACTTAACTGTCAATCATTACCACAAACACAACAGGACACACAGACATACGCACACAATCACAGACGTGCACACAGTCAAAAACATACACCCACTCTCACGCAGAAAAACACGAGGTACACTCAAACTCACTCACACAAAAATGCATGCCCTCATATGCGCGCACAAACAGAGACACACACACAACCAAGGATAGCACTGATATTCATACATAAACATTTTAAATGCTATTCATACACATTCCGCCCACACCTTCAGGACCATCACTGATCAGTTATGAAATCTACATTTTGTTTTTAACACACAATCCATTGAAACACCCCAATGATGACATGATGCTGATGTATTAATAATAAAAAGCTTGTTATTTCATTTAAAGCATTAAAAAAACTGTTTTTAACACAAGCATATTCTTGCTCTGTTGTTAGAGCAATTGAAAGGCAGTACCAGTGGGAAGTGTTCAGACCCAGCCTCCGTGCAGCTTGCTATTTTTGCTTGACAGCGATTGGCGCTGACGGTTCTTATAAACACTTGCCAAGCTCACTTCTGCCATCTAGTGGTTGCTTCACCAAATGATCAAAGTCCAGCAAAAACATAGTACTGTAATTCCATACAGAGGAAAGAATTTGTGCTTGACACCACTGCAGGAAAAAACGGGGAGGGTTGTGCACAGAGGAATTGGAAAACATCTGAGCGGCGCCATTTCACAAAGATGACACTTATCTAAGATCAGGGTCTGGCAACACACAGAGCGAGGACCAACACTTAGAGCCCAAACAGAAAATAAAAGAGCCAAACAAACCCTGAGTAAAGTGCTGAAGGGACCAGGTAATGCACCCTGACATTTTTCAGCTGCTACAGCACATCTTATTGCTTGAAAATAGATTCATATGATGATCCAGGTCCAAAAATTCACTTGTGAGTGGAACTATCAGTGTTTTGGTAATGAAAGTCAGTTCTCTGACTTCCTTCCTCATTATTTAAAATCAGGAGATAAGTTTGGCTGGGGCAAAGATACACAGGGATGTTTCAGGTGTGTGAAAGGTAGCCAGGGACCAGGGCTGATGGAGCAGAGAACCTACATTTTTCATACATGACAGGATCCCATCGATGAAGGTGGATTTTATCTTGTGAACCTGCAAGGAGAAAAGCAGCGTTGCTGAGATGGCCATTAGCTTGTAGTTTGCACTGAAGTCTGTGTCTGTTTTCAAGTTAAATACCACTTCAAAGCACTTATCTAGCAGCTACTAGATTATATACTTCAGTTGTTTTGTGCCACTTGATTTGTTGTGTACATAATTGTACATCCCTGAACTGTGGTTATTTTTTAAGGCTGTTACTTGCATGTATTCTTTTGTTCATGACTTCACAGTTAAGTTCCCGTGACAGGTTAATCATCAGTTTCCACAATGAGTTTTATGTTTTTAAAATTCTGGTCTCTGGAACTACTCTTCCCTCCTCTAGGGTAACCTAAGCTATGCACTTTTCTTCGCATTTTAAGTGGTTCAGGATAAGACGTCTGCTAAAAGCCTGTGGTATAATGTAAAAAGCCAGCTTGTCCCACCTTCCTCTACAGCTGTCTGTGCTGTCACCATCCTCAAAGCTAAGCCTGCCACATTAACCTTTTCATTATCCCTACATGAACAGCAAAAACCTGGCTGTAAGAGTATATGTGGGGAAAAAGTGCAAGTCATGGCCCCATGGCCAGATACTAAAAGCTCCAGTGCAGTGGGTGTCTTCACAGTGACACAGAGCTTCTCAGTCCTGGCCCTGGAAGGCTGCAGTGTCTGCAGTGTGCTGGTTTCCATTGTTATTCAGCAGTTCATCGATCGATTACAGAAGTTTATTACACAGATAACTAACGTGAAACCCAAAAACCTGGAGTCCCTGCTGCCCTAATGAAAGGCCCATTGCTTTGAAGGCACTTAAATCTAAGCCGCCTTCAGATAATACAGTAATGAGCTTTGGAGTAATGGTATTCCACACTTCTTCTGCAAGTTGCTGGTATTTTTTTTTCTGTCCTAAAATTCCCATCAGATTAAAGATTTTGTGTATTTGCATCAGAGGAGAACATAAAAAATTATTTTATACTATCTTTTCTTACTTTGTACCCCACTATATAATTAAAATAGAAACTATTTCTGATCATACAGAATACCACTAGGAAAAATCAAAAACAAAACAAAAGGCCACACTGATTTTGCTTGTGTAACATGAAAGCACCATGCTGTCACTAAGCAACGCGTCAAAGAGGAGTTCAGATGTCCGGAAGCTGCTGGAGCTGATTGGCCTTTGTGTGCTGCCAGGGAAACAAGGAGTCCTATTCTGCAACCTTCCGGCCAGGATCCGGGGTCAGCCAGAGGTCACAGAGAGAAGACCCAGATGTCAGAATCCAACAGCAGGCTTACAAAATCGTCCCTGTTTTAAAACACTGGCCTTACAGTGCGGAGAAAATGCAGTGAGGGGAATCACCTGTCTGTATTCCAGGATGATCTTGGGCAACGGATGGAGGTCTTGGAGTTGCAGCAGCTGCATAAACAGGAGGCGTAAGAGCATGAATAGGGCTTGTGAGAGTTTTGTTTTGTGGCTGCTTCAGTTTCATTAGCGTGGTTAAGCACTGTGGTGCTGGGGAGAGAGCAGGCTGTGACGCTGCATGAATTCCCCTCAGCACCACGGACAGCGCTGCGTTATTCACTTCTCATACAGTACTTTGTGTCAGGCAGCTCTACAGAAAACAGTGAGGGCTGCTTTCCCTTTATGACAGACATCTCACACAAGCAAGCACACACTGAAGTTCACGCAAACAAACACACACTCAAACATACAGCCACACCTTCTCACACACAGACACAAACACACACACTCACACTAAAGAATATGACTGCACATGCACAACACACACTTAAGCATACAGCAATGCTTGCTAACTTACAAAATTATGCACAATGTAGGCACACACACACACACACACACACACACACAAAAATGTTAAATAGGTAGATAACCTACAGCACAGGGCTAGAAAAGGAAAGGGAGAAAGAGCGAAAAACAGTAAGGAGGGAAGGAGGAATTGAGAGAAATAAGAGAAGGGGAGAAAGAGAGGGAATGGCATAAGAGATAAAAAGAGAGAGACAGAGAGGGAGAGAAAGAGGAAGAGAGAGCACAAGCATGACCTAATCCCCTCGTGTGCTTCACATGTCTGTACCAGAGCACTTCTGCTGCTCCACACTTTCAGCTCGATGCTGTCTGCTGCCAGTACTGGTGCAGCTGCTTAAAATAGCCCAGTCAGACACTACCCATTACGCAACCTTTGAGGGCACGCCCGGTACCCCGTCTGCCTGATCTGACGCGTCCACCTCACCCCCAGCGCTATGGCATTACCTTGGCAGCAGTTTGGCTTCAGTAAAGAGGCTAAACTAACTTAGCCACTACTTAAGACCAGGCACTATTGCGGGGGTAGGCATCGCTGGTGAGAGCCATGGTCAGCGGGAGCCACATCAGTTTGGGCTCCAGGCCTGTGATCTCAAGTGATGATGGCTGGCTATTCATGATTAAGGTTTCACAAAAAGTTAAACAACTTTACAAAAATGAAACCAAAAAATATCATGTCACCAAAAACCCCACCCCAATCCCCAAGATAGATCCAGCTGTACTCATATCCATGACCGCATGTTTATGTTAAGATCTGCTTGACTGCTTGATGACGTGTTTTTAAAATGATATGCTATCCTTTCATGTGAATAAAGTATGGCACAATGACAAAAGTCTGAAAATGGACATGTCAGTGAAAGTATAAGTATTTTGGTTATAACTGTAAACATATGTTTTTGTGGCATGTTGTTGTATATACTGCAGATGTAAGACTGCTATCCTATTTTTAAAGTCAGGAACTTTGGCAGGAGAGGGCTTTTAGGACACCAGCAAAATGTAGTGTGGTTCACATTGCATGAGGGAATGTCTAATATACAGTGTGATGTGGCAATAGATAAATGGGCCCTGTATGACCAGTGATTAGGAGTGAAGAGGAGGAGAATGAGGCGGTCTGTAAAGGGGGTGGGGATAGAGACAGGGGAGGGCTGGGGGCGTGGCCTCACCGCTGCCTCAGAGGTAGATTGCTGCTGCTTGAGCACGGTCTTGGGAAGCCTCCTGTTCTCACAGCGCTCATGCAAACGCAGTTTCTCAAAAAGAACCTGGAACAGGGAAGGAGTCCAAAACCACACATTACCCAGCATTCTCTACTCGCCAAGCCCCTGCAGAACCCCCCTGGCCCCCACAGAAACCCAAAAACCCAGGGATCAGATACAGCACAAGAACCAAATAGGAGAGGAATCAGACAAAGCAAACAGACATGACCATAACACACAGATAGGATGAATTACAACACCCTCTGGTTTCACAACTGTGATATCACTGTGTTACAACTTCCTCTGTTATAATAATAATAATAATAATAATAATAATAATAATAATAATGTGAACAACTTGGCAAAACAAATATTAAAACATTCACACAAAACAAAAACAGACAGCTAGACTATGACACTAACACACAAAGAGAAACATAAAAAAACGCAATTACTAACGAGGGAATTCGTGTACAGGAATGTTTTTAGGCCAGTTTCAAAAGCTCCCACAGTATGTGGTGCTCTCAGATGTTTTGTGTAGGAAGTGGTGGATGGGACAGATTGGTACTGACCAATCGGAGCTGAGCACTGCTGGATACCAGGAACTGCTGTCCTGCAGCCTTATGGGCTTCCTGCTCCAACTGCTTCAGCTTCATCTGGAAACAGGGAGACAGGGAGAGAGACAGAGAAGGAACAGGCAGAAGTGAAGGACAGAGAAAAAAAGAAAGACAGTGGGAAACAGGTGGAAGGTGATGAAGAGGGGAAAGAGGGGAGAAGACAAAATGGAAAAGAAAAATGACACAACTGAATTTAAAAGCACAACAAAACTACCATAGGGTGCTGTTGGTCCTGCATATGCTCCAATAATTTTTAACAGCTGATAATTTCATGATCAGAACAGACTGATAACCACCATCATTAGTTGGGTACAGGTGTGAATATGAGAGGATGGGTGGGGCAGCAGGGAATGAGAGTAGAGAATGGCTGTCTGAATTTAATCAACACCGTCTGTGGATTAATTTTCTCCCCTGGCTGGTTTTCGACACGGCCGCATTAATCCCAATGCTTTATGCCTGACGTGTACAGACAGCATCGGAGTGACTCAGAGAGGCACAGCGGGGCTACCTCTTTCACTGTCTCTCCCTCTCTCTCTCCTTTTTTTCATACTCTATCAGCACACATGTCAGCTGCTGCTCTGGATGAAGAACAATAACAAAACCTGTAACTTCACAGCCCTGCAACAGCAAGGGAAGGGAGGAGGGAGGGTTTTTTTAGTTTTGAAAGCCCATAATTTAACATAACATTAATTAAGGTCATCAACATAAGATAAAATTATAGAAAATTATACCCCTCTCAAATAAAAAAAAATCCAGAAAAAGTGAAAAAAAAAAACACATAATATGCACATGGTCACACACACACGCACACACACACACACACACACACACACACATGCGTATACACAGCTGTGCAGGACAGAGAAGGAGCCTTTTGGAGCTGAGACTATCAGACAGAGAGGGAGACAGAGAGAGACACACACAGAAAGACAGAGAGAGAGAGAGAGGGAAACAGAGAAAGGGAGCAAGAGAGAGAGAGAGAGAGAGAGAGAGAGGGAGAGGCCATTCAGTGCTGCAGGCAGGGTTCAGGGTGAAACTGCACACTGAAACCTGTGAAATGCTGACAGGACTCTCAGCATAGAGTCAGACCATCTGTAGAGAGCATCAATCCAACCAATCCCCAGAGAGATACCCCTAAGTTACAGCTCAACTGCACTGCCTGTGGCAGAACTTTACCCTGATACTGACGCAGCGAATACAAAAACCAGGGTGGCGCATAAAATTAAAAAAAAAAAAAAAATCATTAAATGTATATGCACATCAATGGATGTGCCTTATCGGTTTACCAGGATGTCATTGGTTCAAATCCCAGGAGGAGCACTCTTTAGCACCCTTAGTGTAAGCGATGAACCTAAATGGCTTGTGTTCATCGCTCATCAGCTGCATAAATGGATGATGAAAAATGTGAGCTTTGTCAGTTGCTAGGGCAAAGAAAATCTCCAAAGCACATCAAAACACTGCGGCTAATGTAGGTTCAAAGAGCTGGCCGGGAGGGTCTAGTGACACAGTCAATAGCTTCAACCCCCTTACTGCTCCCTCTAACACGCACACGCACGCACACCAGTGTTAGGCAAGTTCAAAGCACTTTAGCTCCACGCAAACACTGTTAGGTTTTTGTTCCCTTTATTCTGCTTTTTGATTGTCGCACTGCAGCTGAAGGATCACAGAGAGGACATAAACCCATAATCCCATTGGAAACATCTGCAGGAGTTTTTATTTCAGAAATTATCTGAGCTTTTCTATGACACCTCTTAATAGCTTTTTTTATCCCCCCACTCCACCACGTTGCTCGTTGTTCTGGCAACGGCGCAGACCTGAGGAGAGACTGGTGAATGAGCTCTGCTGAAGCTCTCCTCTGTCAGGGCTGGATTACAGAGGGAAGAGTGAAGAGCCATCACTGGGAGCACAGCTTCTCAGGCTGCTCATCTCAGATCCCAGCTTACTCTCTGGAAAACCAGGAGGAACGGATCACATTAAAGGCGTGCGCCAAACCTGATACAGACGATGATGAGAATCCCTTTAAAACCCGTTCAAAATAGTGGGACTCAGCCGTTGCCCACATCACTTCAGTAGTGACATCATGTGTGTCATATCCATGTCACATGACTCCTTCAGTGACCTCAGGTGAGATGAGAAAATGGGTTTCAGACATGACACTAATGGACTCCAGGGAATGATGGGGTAGGTCATTCTGTCTCATCACTTTGGCGGCCACTCCTGGTCAGACCAGGTGCCTGTGGATGTTGACCTCCTAATCCCCAGACAACATGGGCAGAATGTAACTGGTGGTGTGTCTACGGTCTGGCAAGAAGTGAGATTAGTCATCACGCATGTGCAGCTCCTGAAGGAACCTAGAAAGGGGTTTTTAGCAGGGGATCATGTTCTGCTGATTTCCGGTTGGAAAATTTGGGGATAAAAAAAGAAGTGACACCAATGCTAAGTTTTTTAGTAGAGTTCCCATCATTGCTACCTGAGACAAAGGTGTCAGACACATGTTTTTTGTCATTTTAAAATGTCACTGCATTACATGATTTTATGATTTAAGATTATCACTCAATAAACGAAGCCAGTAGGCTTTAAGAATGTGGCTGCTTGGTAACGGTGCTGCATAATTAGCGCCTGCACATGATCCTTCTCAAGGGTCAACAAGGACTCCCTTTCACTTTGAATAGGACAACTTCTGTAAATCAGGCTTCATCAACAGAGAAATATTCACCTAAGCCATAAAACTAGAACAAATCGCTTCACTTGGGCCTGAAAGTTGATTTTCTGCCTGTTTTTAAAATGACATTTCAGTTGCAGAATCTGATGTTTTCAGGATCCAAAGCAGCTCTGTGGAAATCTTTTTACCATAATCCTTACAGCAGCACTGTAATGAAAATATGTAGAACAGCTTTAAAGCCAGGGAAACCCTATGGTCTGTTACTTTGGGTCTACTGTGGTGCATTGTGCCAGGATCAGTGAGTTTTACAAACAAAAACAAAACACATCAAACACACAGAGAGCACAGCCCAGCTCTGCCTCCTGCGCAACCTGCCAGAGCACAGAGTGTACATGTGTAAGTGTGTTTAGCACACTGTTCTGCACCTGTGTGTGTGTGTTATCATTCGGTTCTTCACCAGAGTGTGTGCAAGAGGGGGCATTTGTGTGTTAAAGCATTATTCTTTCCCACACCACTGTGTTTGTGTGTGTGTATGTGCGTGTGTGTGTGTGTGTGTGTGTGTGTGTGTGTGTGTGTGTGTGTGTGTGTGTGTGTGTGTGTGTGTGTGTGTGAATTTTGCTGCAGCCTTATACCCACTGCTACTTTATTTGACTACTCTAAACTATTATGAAAAATGTCATGGAGATTAAAACACATCAACACATCTGATTGGTGCATACATCGACAGACATTAAAAAAAGCTTGGGAGATGTATGTCCCCATGGCTACTAAAAAGAATTCAGAAGAATTTACGAATATCATAAACTGAGAAGCACATGTACCATGAACCTATGTCTTTCTCAATTACGCTGTGAATGTTGCTTTAAAACTGTGCATTTGAGTAATTACAGTTAAATTTATTGTTTCATTATGTTCAAGAGCATATGAAATTTCTCAGTCTCCCACAACAGGTCACAATACAGAGCTGTGCAATGGGGGAGGCGAGACACCAGGCTATTTATAGACTGGCAGAGTGCAGCAAGATGCAGGACACACTCTCACATTCAGCCCAGTGCTGAGTGTGCATGTGTGAGAGAAAGAGTGTATGCGTGAGCAAATGAGAGTGTGTTTGTGTGTATGCGAGAGAGTGTGCATGCCAGTGTGTAATGAGCTGAGTGTGTGTGGGGGCGCACCCGTGCATAAAATCATTGTATGGTTATCTCTTTTCAATAGACTACAAACATCTGATGTTGCCTGAGGAGGTGAAAATAACTCTAAACACTGCTCACATCGCCTGTGTTAAACTGTAATACAATAGTCTCCTGCAGTAAGCAGGAAGGCCAGCCTGGCAACACTCACCAGGACAAGGCTTAGGAGAATCGGGCACCAGCACAGGGAATAAAAGCAACATTACACCAACTCATCTGCTTCCTTCTTCCCCCTCTTCCTCGTGTATTGGTTTGGTATTACCTCTGCATACAGAATGAGGCTGAACTCTAGATACTCTTTATGAAGTCTGCCGGGCAGAGAAGACTGGCTGGTTTCCAGCTTTTCTCTGGTTGAGATACTTGTCAGCTACTGGCTCAGTCTCTGAACCGGGTCTGCTTTGCCTGACAGCTCAGAAGCAATGACTAGATCTTTTTGATTAGATTTTGACAGTCCACACTTGTGGCGTGGTGTTAAAAACAGACCATTATATTGAAGAATTGGTTCCTTATTTATTTGAAAACTCAGATTTCTGTCATGTCCATGTCAGGACAAGGTTTATTTTACAGCAGTTTCGATTCCAACCTTTGTAGCCACGTAATGGTCATACTCCACTTCTGTGAAAATGAGGCCACACAGTTTTTTAAATAAACATGGCAGAAATTAGTTGTGATAATACCCTGTGTTTAGACTTCTGTGCCATTAAAATGTGTGTTAGTACCTGAGCAAATACTTTTAATTCATATTTATATCATAATTTCATATCATTAACATTTCTTTTCACAGTGTAGTTCATAGATTGCTCTGTTTCACTGTGCTATGACTTATATTTTACAATATTATATTATATTTGAGACTGACAAATGTTTGCTTCTTTGTCCTACCCCGCTTTTTAAAAAAGCAAAGAAAATGGAAGCCATTCCACCCATTATTGCGTTGACTTGTGCAGTCTGAACTGCAGTGACAAGAAAAGTCCCCTAGGCAACATTTAACTGTCATTAAACAATACTGCCAAAATGGCAAATAAAGCCATGTATGACCTGTACATGAGACTTATTTAGATATGTAAGACACACAAAAATGGAAAACAAGGTGAACACAGACGTACAAGCTTTGTTAAGCTAAAAAAGAATGATCACGTACTTAGTGGAAACTCTTAAGCCATGCTTTTGATCTCTGTTGAACCTGTTCATTTAATTCTCTCATGCAAACCTAACCCCATCTTAAATACAATGGAATGTATTTTTTATTTTCCAGGTTATTGAGAAAAAGTGTGTTTACTGGTGATTACAGATCAGTACACATGGTTAAGGGGGCCGTGTGAGGCGGAGGTGTATTTACCCCCAGAATTTCGGAGGTCCTCTTCAGAGCCTCCTTGTCCACGTAGATGTGATAACTCTCCATGGCTGTCCAAAACAAACTCATTTTAGTTTGCAGTGCTCTAACCATTTAAATCTGTTTCCATAAAGCAGCAGTGGTGGATTAAATATCTGCATCTGCTGCCTACATTTCCCATGGATCCATGCTTCCCAGAGGAGAGCACAGCAGGACCTGCTTTATTACTACTGAATGGGTGGGAGGAGAGAGGAGCTCACCCGCAAGCACTGGGATCATGCTGAGCTCCATGGTGGAGAAGAGGTCCCACAGCCCCTGAGACTGCAGGGAGAGAGTACAGTGGGGCAGGAGCTATCAGAGTAGAGCATCATTGCTCCAGTGCAGGGGCTGTGCAGCATACAGATGTGAGTACAGATTCACATAGATGAGAACACTGTGTGTGTGTGTGCTGATTCACATGGATGTGAGGACACAATGTGTGAACACTGACTCACATGATTAAGAGGACCTGAAGTGAGTGTGAGTACTAAGTCACATGAATGCAAGTGCAAGGTGTGAGTACTGATCCACATGGAAGTCAGAGCACACAGTTTGTGTAAGTATGGATTCATATGGATGTATGAATACACAGTGGATGTGAGTACTGATTGAAATTCATGTGAGAATGCACAGTAGATGTGGGTACTGATTCATATGCTTATGAGGACTTGTGGTGGATATGAATAATGAGTCACAAGGATTTGAGGATGCACAGAGATGGTGACTACTGATTCACCTGCATGTGATAAGGATGGACAGTGGATATGAGATATTATACTCAAAGTGTGTATGAGTACTGATTCATATGGATGGGAGGTGTGAATACAGTGTGAATACTGATGAAGCACATGGTTGTTAGGAGGTATGGATGAACGCAGACTTGCCTGTAGGTTTGACTGCAGCTTCATCATGAGCTGGTAGAGTAGAGAGAGGCTGGTGCTTATGGGGGAGGACTGAGAAACCGACAGTGGGAGATATAAATATAAGAGAAGGAGGAGGGTGGACAGAAAATAAAACGACTGAGTCAGAGAAAAAAAAACATTTGCACAGACCAAAAACTACCTGCCTATGCCTTCTTACTCAAATTGTTAAAAAATGAAACAGATGTGTCCATTAGTAACGAATGTTACGTAACTTTTAAAAACCCCTTCAGGAGGAAGATGCGCACACTGGACTCACCTTCCCAGGGCCGACTGGCTGGGCAGGGGACTGCGCGGGCGTGATTCCGTGCTTGGTCAGGAGGTTCTGGAAGCAGGAGGCCGAGTCAGCTGGGTCCAGCAGCCAGGCAGCAATTTGTGGGTCCAGAATCCGGCATTGTGCCACTGTGTGGGACAGAGGCAGAGCAATTTTGACTGTCACAACAAATCAGTAAAATTAATCATAATACCTGTTAATTGCAGACCTGGGTATAATGCTGTATTGTATTTGCAGTGTTTTAATCCTGTGATGCTCATTCCTGTTCATGGAAGGCTGCAGACAATGCTGGGTATTTTTCACTAAATTCCACTACCAGTTCAAACCCAAGAAACCGGATGTGGTGAGTTAATTGTAATAACTATTTTAATGAAACAAAACAACCAGCATATACTTGCATCCCTCCAGGACCAGAAATGAGGACCATTGATTTATCCCTTTGAAACCAGTTCCTTCAAACTACTGACAATTTAAAAAAATAACCTAAATATGTGTTTGAGAAATACAATTTCCCAATATACATACAAAAATATAATTCTTCAATATTCTAAGCTCCAAGACAGCACAGAACAAAAGTGCAGCACAACCTACAAAATAAATATAGATGCAAAAGAGGCATTACAAAGAGACATTCACACCAGCGACAGGAGTAAATGAACACTGTTGTCTGGGAGACAGTGACGGCAGATTTGTAATCTGCTAATAGAGAACCACCACTCGGCAGGGACATCAATATGAACTTGCCACTGGAGTATAAAACCTTTCAACCTTCACCATCCCCCACTGTGGTAAAAGGGCACATGTCAAATTCGACCACGGATGCCAAAAGGTTAATGCGCTGATCAATTTTTAAGCCACATTCATCATGTGAAATGTAAGTTATAGCTTGCTAATAACACACCGTGAGAGAATATAATACATGCTACTTAGTTAAAAATACTGTACTACACAGGAAGAACGATTTTAGTCTTAGGAAATTCAGCAAATTAAAACAACCCCAATCAGTGTCACCAAAGCAGAACTGTATGTGCCATTGAAAAGGATGGATTGTTTGAAAGGTAAACCTTTTGTTCATGACCAAGGGACTACAGATGGAAATTAGTTCATGGCCAGCACTACTTCTATTAACTTAATTGCTGATAGGCTGATTCCTGTGTGCTCTGGTGCGGAGCAGCAGCATGGTATAATGGTTAGGGAACTGGGTTCGCAGCTTGATTCCAGCTGTACCCCTGAGGCATTTAATCCGCAATGCTTCAGTAAATACACAGCAGAATAAATGGATCCTGTGCTCAAACGTAAACTGTGTTAAGACATTCTGAATAAGATCATCTGCTAAATGTCGTAGTGTAACTAAATAAACACCATCCAAACTTGTAGCCATAATAATTATCACTGCTGCTGCGCAGTAACTGAGATTTATCTGCCACATGCCCATACTAACGATTAATTACACATTCATTGCTGGGGTCAATTACTTTCTCAATTCAGTCATTTGAGGAAATGAATTCATCAGCTGAAAAATTTCAATAATGTTCTAAATTAAGTTTCATGAACTGACTAAAATGAAATGGAATAGACCCTGCCAGCATTGTGCTAGGCCAGCAGGACCACACTGTTGGGAGTTTCAGGGCCCCCTGCCTTGTTTCCAGCAGAGGTCTCTCTTGTAGTGCTGCAGCAGGGTCCGGAGCAGGTCCTTCGCTTTGTAGCACACCACCAGCTTTGGAGAGGTCAACACGAGCAGAACCATCTCCCTGTGGAGCAAATCCCAGAACATCACGTAACAAAGGTCCGCAACCTGAGGGAGACCAACATCACTCCTCCCCCTGTTCCCTAATACCCCCAAGTCACAACACTTGTCTTTACTAGCCCCCCAAAAGTGGGACAAAATTCTCAGGGTGGACAGGACAGTATCATTATTGGCCATCTTCTGACACAGACAAAAGAACACAGCTTGTCTGACTGGATACTGTTAAAGACTGAGGCCATGGCACTTTATGGTTTTGGTGATGGTACTTTTGTCTTAATAGGGTTTATTACGAATGCATTACTTATATCATGATTTGATATTAAGTGCTTTTAATTCTGGTTAGCATAGTCAATTTGGTGGTCTGGGAATATTACTAGCCAGGTAAGGCAATATTTACTAAAAAAGTCAGATGAATACACATATAGCAGCACAGCACAGCACAAGATGGACAGATATATTTGGATTCAGCATCAAAATCAACATGACCCACAACCCCATGTGTGTGACTGTGATAGTTCACCCCATGACTGATTTCCATCTGTTTTCCTTCAAGCATTGTTTTCTTAGAATCAAAACAAGAGCTTAAATAAATCTGCTGTCTACATGAACAGCAAATCAACCCAAGCATAGCACTGTCAGCATCAATGCTTGAAAACAAATGGGAGTCAATGTATACTCAGGGAGTACGCTTCAACAGCCTGTTGATACAACATGCTCTATTTCCAAATCGACCATTTACCTGAGAAACTTATTTAGGAATTACCGGAAGGTAATGCTGTACAATCGACACCTGAAACTAATGCAGTACCTCAGATCTATACTGTCTCCGTTATATGTTATTCATTACATCTATATTTCTCCACTTATATACAATAAATCACATCTATATTACTCCTCTCATGGAATAAATCTAATTTATTTTCACCCACTTACATGCAATTAATCACATCCACGTCGACGAGCTTGCAGTATAGTGCCACAAACCTATATTAACCAACTAATTAAAAAGAGCAAACTCCCAGCACAGACAGCATGGTGGGCGGGCTGTGCTGACTTCCTCAGGAAGCCCTGCTCCCCACAGCTCTTCCAGTCTGCCCCCATGCCGATGCGACAGATGCAGGGAGTGTGCGCTTCATTTCCTCACACACATTTAATCCTCACTTCCCCCAACCCCCTTTTGACATGGGGAAAGGAAGGTTCAGAAGGAGATGCACTCTCTGTCCCAGAAAATGCAGAGAGGCTGGGCGCAGAGAGGCAGACGGCTGGGGGGGGGGGCATTCAGACTCAGGTGCTCCAGGTGGATGAGTGGCCCAGAGAGGCTTTGATCCTCCCCTCTGCTCGTTTACCCATCTGCCTTCCTGTCGCTCTCAAATGATAATTTGTTAACCTCAGATCTGAAAGCATGCCAGCTTTAGCCACTGGCCAAGGAAGGGAGGGAAACATCTTTCTTCTCCTCAGAAACAGACCCAGCCTTTGTAGACAGAGAATAATGACTCACATTCACTGAATTAAAAATTGACCAGATTAGGCCCCTACACTAATATAGCATCTTGTAGTAGGAGTGCTGATCTGGGATCAGTTAACTACTGTTTACATTTTAACTTTATCCATTATTTAAAGAGTTAAAAGTTAGCACCGACACTACATCACCATGACACTGAGCTGGTCTTTCAATATGATCTTACTTCAGTACATGCCACAAAAGATGTACACAAAATATGTTGAGGTCTCACTTGGTGAAGAGGTCTTGATTCTGATCCGGTTCCTGCTGGGCCCAGGCTGGCCTTTGCTCCAGCTTCAGGTAGACCAGACTGTCCTCCTCCTCCAGTGTGGTCACATCCAATCCCGCCTTCAGCAGAAGCAGTATGCCAGATACAGAGGGGCAGTACTTCTGTGTGTGAGAGATTGAGGCCGAAGGAGAAGGCAGGGAGGTCAGGGACAAGAACAGCTCTAGATACTAGATCAGCTCCATTACTCAAAGATAATGGGTTTAGTACGATGTGATCACATCCAATCCTGCCTTCAGCAGAACCAATATGCAGGACACAGAGGGGCAGGACTTCTGTGTGTGAGAGAAGAACTCAAGGAATTACATGGTGGCTCAATGTTCCCACTGGAGGAAATGCATGGTGCCAGACCCACCAGGGCTGTTTAATGGGGCCCATAAGAACCATTAATTATAAACACTCAAGGAGACTCGAGTCAGTTACAAGATGTCAGTGATGACATCATCATTAACCAAATCAGACTGTTTCCATCATTTAGTCAATGTGTCAGCAATGATTACCATCATTAACACAGTCAGACTTGAGGCATCAATGATGATATCATCACTGACCCAGTCAGATTAAAGTTGTCCATGATGATGTCATCATTTAACCAATTAGATTCAAGGTTCCAGCAATGCAATTATTAGCTAAATCAGAATTCAAAAAGGAAACCAACATTAACCAAACACCTTTACATGAGCAATAATGACATAGGGACACAGAACATCGAGACAGAAGACACACATCCCTGGATTTTGGGAACAGTTTTATCACATCACAATCCCAGCCTTGCAACTGTGTTAGATGAGCACAGTTCAGGACAGCACAAAGCAACAAAGCACTGGTAAAGCAGGAAGAAATCTTAGCTGCTGACTATGTAGAGCAGGCCTGTGTGATGAGAGAGAAGGCACTGTATAAATAAGAGACTGGAGTGAGTTCTGTGATTTTTTCCAGTTATAACTATACTAATTGCATTTTTTTCTTCTTCTTACATGTTCATTATTCAATCTTTCCTTTCTTTTGGTTTCTTACTTGGAGTGTGACCAGTGGCTTATATATTTAATATGATGTTTGTAATTACATGGAATATGTGTCTTATAATGCCATGTAGGATAAAGTACAACTAGGTGGCATGGCACAAAAAATATCATTAATTCATTCATACTTTGTTGCAATGAGGCTTTTAAGTGTGGGAGGGTGAGGCCCACCTGCTTTGGGCTGAGCTGGGTGCTGCCATCCTGATACACCAGAGTGAGGACCAGTGCAGGCGCTCGGCCAGCTTCCTGCAGCTTACAGGCCCTCTCCTCCGAGCTCAAATGGCATGCGTCCTGCACCATGGGGTCGGAGGTCAGGGACGTGGATGACTCTCGCCCTGTCTCTGGGATTTGGGCCTCCTGGCTGTGTCCCTCCTGTCCTTGCCCATTGTGCCCTGCCTGGCTCCGTTTCAGGAGTTTAGAAATTTTGGCCCCTGCTCCTTCGAGTTCCACTGAGCAAATAAAAAATAAACTTGACTTGCCTAGCAACTGCATATAATAAAATGCAGCCAAAAGTACTCAATGAGTCAATGAAAAAACAACAAATAACAGTGTACAGTAAACAGAACATAGAGAAAAACATAAGACCAAAAAAATATATTTGTATTGAGTATAAGTGGGTGACTCTGGGACTCACCCAGCTCCCTGGGGTCCTCCCCATATTGCTTTGGATTGGGGGGATTGTGGGTCTGAGCCATGACACAGCTGGGTTCTGGCCTAGTTAGGCCCTCTATGCAGGCCAGTGTGGCATGAGACACTTTTGGTGGGTGTGGAGGTATCTGAGGTGCCTCTCTGCCCCCCTCACTTGCCCCCCCTGCCATGTGTGGTCCCTGGGATGGACGTGGCGGCTCCCACCTCAGCAACCTCTTAGGGGCAGGGTGGTTCGGCAGAGGGGAGGTTGGTCTCCTCTTCAGATGTGTGACCTGGCTGGTCATTTCCTGAGTGCTGCCATAGTCTAAGCGGGACATACTGCTAGGGGTGTATGTGGGGTCATGGGTGTGTTTTTGGGTGGAGATAGGGGTTTGAGTGGAGGTGGGGATGGAGGTAGGGGTGGGGGTGGGTGTATGGGAGGAGACAGGTGTGTGGGATTGGGTGGTGATGGGGGTGTGGGTATGCTTTTGGTTGGAGATGGGGTTATATATGAGTGTTTGGTTTGAGATGGTGGTATGGTTGTGTGACTGGGTGGAGAACGGGGGGTGGGTGTGTATTTGGGTGCAGGTATAAGTAGCGGTGGGGGCGGCAGTGGCAGTAAATGTTTGGATAGAGGTGGTAACAGGTAGCATGGAGTGCGCCCCAGTTTGACATGAGGTCTGCAGGCTCAGATGCATGCTGGGCTCCCACCCTCTGGTGCTCAGCTGAGTGTTCTAAGCAAAACAGTGAGAGAAGAACGGCATCATCATATACTGCACCTTATATTTCAGCACATATTACAAAAGTCTCATTCAATCAAACACTGTTTGTAATTGGTAATGTCCGGGATCCATTTTTGACTCATATTGGCAATACCATTCATGAATAAACTGACTTTAACTCCATTTAAATGTTATTAATTTGTTCTGATGTTTTGCTGCATTTTTTTCATTTGTATTTGTTAGTTTCCAATCCCTGAGTATCTGGGTTGTTTCTTTTCTTTTCATTTTCTTTTATTTTGCCATTTGTTTATCCATTCTTTTTTACTTTGTTCTTGTGATGTCTCTTCTTTTTTCACATCGGTGAAATGTATCTATTTTGCAATGAGGGTCAGTTTATTTCAGGTGAATGTCTTCATTCTGATTAATTAAATGAACACTACATATGTGATGTGCATGTAAGCAGTTTCTCAATGCTTTACATGCACACATAGTGCCATGTAAAAAAGTGAAGTAATTCGACCCGATTAAAACCTTTAGTCAAGAGAGAATCTCTGAGGGTCTCGGAGGCTGAAAAGTTGAAAGACCTCTGCTGTCTGGACATCATTGTCACGGCAACGGCCTGACTGCTAACACTCAGCCAGAGCTAGAGTATCACAGGGCTCTGTACCCACCGACACAGATCAGCTCAAGGTTATTCCCTGGGAATCCCTGTATGCCTGTCCGCCAGTCTGTGACCAAAGGCCACGTCTGTAGCAGTGTACAGAATGCAGGTCATCTCAGGTCTGAGAGAGGCGGGGACATGGAAAAGGTCAGGCCACTTGGCAGGACGGGAGCATGTCTGTCTCGGGCCTGTGGCTCATTCTAGCACTGCTGGCGGACGCAAAAGCCGCTGCAGCAGCAGCTGGGCAGTGCTGCAGGGTACGACTCAGGGTTCAAAGGTCGTTCTTCCTTATAAGGGCCATGTGGAAGTTTGCCTGTGGACATTCACTCAGATAGTTGGCCAGGCTCACTGATTTCCATTTCTACCTCCTAGGTAGGTGGCCAGGTCGGGGGTTTGGGGTGGGGGGTGTGGTTAAGGGAGGGGAAAGTCTAACTCTCCCACAAGAAGAGACACAAAGTACAGCACAGTGTAACCTTCCAATGACCTTTTTTTTTTACATAACCAGTCTACAGCAGTCCAGCCCACTGAGTGGAAGCACATTAATGTTCCATATCTTTCACATCCACTCTAACAATTCACCGCTCTCCACTGCATTTTTACTTCACTTCTTTTTTATATACAGTACCAGTCTGCCTGTATGAATTAAAATCAGTCTAGTTGCTCACTATCAGCCAACACCAAGAGTGAGAACAGAGCATGTCTTACCTTTGTGGGACAGGTACAAGTGTACAATTGTTAAAGGAATGGACAACTCAAAGTTCACAAAATTGCATTATTTTAATTTGATGTCACTCTTAGGCACCAAGATCTGAGCTTTACTAAAAGTCAGTAATTGTAATAAAATTAAGTTTGATTTGAGGCTTTTCATCCATAGCTTTCAGCAGAGCTGTGTGGGCGTGGCCATTGCCTGGAGACTGCGGGCATGGGCTCATTTCACTTCAAACATACCCATTCAAATGAGAAATGACAACTTTGAGTTGGCCATCCCTATAATGCATTTGCAGTGTGGGAAAGAAGTGTGGGTCATGCTGCAAAGAATCAGAAGAGCCACATGCACACAGCCTCCTGTCCCTAAGTCTGTGGGAAACTGCAGCTGTCCAGGGCTGATAAGTTTGGCTTGGATGTGAAAACCTGTTACAAAAAAAAAAAAAAAAATGAGCAAGGGGCTAAAAAAACCTTTAAATACAAAACGAGAAAGAAGCCCTACAAAAATAGAGATAAGAGAAATCCCATAAAAGCTGAGGGTTACTGAGGACATAGACCTGGTAGTGTAGTCCAGTGGGAGCTTACAGAAAAAGAACATAGAAGCAAAAGCAATGAAGGAACAAACAGCTTGCCAGTCTGAGCGGCATCACTGTCAGTGATATCGTGCCCTCACTCTTAACTTTTGTCCAGTTCATGCATGACAGGAACATCCGTGACTCTTATTTACACTATGCTATCTGATTCTTTTTCCTTGTTTTTTTTTTTGTTTGTTTTGAGATCTGGATTTCATAGTTATTGCGGTGACCCTCATAATCAAGTTCAGAATAATTACTGCTTCACAACTGCAATTGTGATTTTCATAGAAACAGACAAATTTACATTCACACCCTCACACATCTGCGTTTAAACCAAAACATTCCACGGTCATACTCCGAAATACTCCTGAGGGTCTGTCTTCAGAAAAGCTGAACTATTTAAGAACCAGATTTTAGAGAGCTGCGCCTTGTGTCTGTTGCTCACAACAGGGTTACAATTCAAGATTCAAATTGATGCTGTGGTGACAATGATCCAATGTTTTCTTTCCTACAATCTCAACAATTGCAGAAGTAGCATGTTAGCATAATAAAATGCTAAGGACAGCCGTTCTGCTGGACCCTTACAACCCTGCATTTAATCTAATATCAAAACAACCAATGAGTCAGACCTTGTCGATGCTGAAAAAACTGTTAAAGACCAATGAGTAGCTTGCTTGAATGTTGGCTCATTGCAAAAAACCTTTCTTTTCAATGTCAAACACGGAGACATACCTCAGTATTAGGGCGTTCTTTAAGGACCATTGTTAGCTGTTCTTTTTAACTTTGAGTTTTAATGCGTGACCAGAATTTTAAACCACCCAAGGGCAAAATGCTCCATTCAACTTTATAGGATTTGGATGGTTGATGAAGAAGTTAATTTTAAAACCTGTTGTAAAAATTAGTTAGATAGTTGTTCAAGGTTGCTGTAACTGAGTTACAGAAATCAGTGTTAAGCAACCCAGTGCTAGGTGTCATTTTATTTAAATTGTGCTGAGGTTTAAATACCTTCTCATCATCTCCTGTCCTGCTGATTTGAGGGATTTCTCTGGCTTCATCCGGGCTAGCTCTCTCCCTGTGACCCTCTGTGAATGAAGGAACACAGCAATGGGTGAGCACAGTCACAACACAGCTTATACATCAGACCTGGGGAAAAGACACAATTTAAATACTTAAGATTGGGTGAACAGCCCTGATCCTGAAGAGCTACTGGGTGTGCTGGTTTTTGTTGATACACAGCATTGAGCAACTAACATAAATGATTCATGGGTAACTCACATCATCTGTGTTCTTGGGTCCGCACTGGTTTCTGATTTTTATGTGATAACAAAAACCAGCACACTTTGGGTTGTCAGTCCCATACTTAAGATATATGGTGTGAAACTTTGACATTTTAAAAAAGTCTTGCATATCCCTCAGAATTCTCAACAAAACATGCTAACACCCAAAATGTACTGGAAGCTGTGTTCTCAGTACTGATGGAAATGGTTTTCTTTCCAAACCTTAACAATCGTCACTGGCAACAATATGGTTGAAGTGCTTCAAAGAATTACATTGATGTGGTTCATCTGATGATTACTGCATTAAATACCACAGTCCTGGAGTCCTGAGTCCTGAGATGTGTAACTGGACGAAGCTCCTTACAAACACTAATTTAGGATGAAATGTACACAAGGCTTAAAAAAGAATCCCCTTGGCATCCCTGTTAGCCTGTGATTTAATGGAGGGGGACAAGGCTGTCTGACTGATATCCATCAGGGGTCATTATTTCTGGACTCTGACTATCTGGACAACTCTCAATGGTGTTTCGGCTATGCGTTTGACAGCTAGAATGCAAATCTGGAAAGGACTTTAAAAACTCTCTGGCAAAAAAGAATTATACAAAGACTGTATTAGAGAGAGCAATCAAAACAGTTTTGTCTGCTGCCTCTAACAGCGCAAATACTGTTACCCAACTCTGAAAAGTCCAAAAATTGCAAAAGCAACGGAAACACAATCTTGTAAATTCTATTTCATACTGCCATCCAGGGACTTCTGAACTTTATGTTTCGATCTGACCTGATGTCTGAAAGCATGTGATCTGAGTGGTGCCTGAGCAGAAACTCAGACAGATGTCTGGCTTTCATAAGAAAAAAAAACACACACACACACTCACTCACAATGTCCTTTACTTTACTGCCACACTGTGGCCATTAATGCATCAAGCACCCTGTAAAGCGACAGTTCCACTTGCCAGTTAAGCTGATGCTTTGTGGCTGGCAGTCTTGAAATGTTCCTGCTCAGTTGCTGCTTGATGTTTTGTCAATAACGCCCTGTGAGCAAGACTAAGCTGAGTTCCACAGAGTGGATCTTTCTTTCTGAGATGTGACTGATCTCTTGTCAGTACAAAGGGCTGTACTTTTTTTTTTCAAAGGATCAGAGGTGGTACAGCCCCATAGTACAGTGGGATTTGCCAGGGAGTTCTCACACACTCTCCATTCACTTCTGATCCAACAGGACTCCAAATACCTCTCCACACAGCAGATTATGTGGCCATAGCTGTGGGAGGTGGGGCACAGGGGTGGAGAGGCTGCACCACGGATCCACTGCACAGCACTGTCTCACCACCTACAGTCTGTATCTCCATCAACATTGCATGACAAGACTATGAGAATGTGTTATAGCCTGGTGAAAGCAGCGCAGTTCACAGCAGTTACCCCCCCCAACCCCCGCATACCACAGTGTACACACACAAACACACACACGCACAAACACAGGTACAAACACACACTTTTGATCTACTGATTTCTTAAATTCATCTCCAGCCCCAAGGACAGAGAAGTTAAGATTAAAAAAGCATTACTAAATAGCACTGCAAGATGGAACAGTCTCGAGACAACTTCGGCAACACAGTCATTAGTTGCATTTCGTGTTGGGAAATGATTACAGATCATGTTCACTGTAAAGTCAGCAGTTAAAATATAAACCACATGAAGAGAAGTCATCAGTAAAAAAAAAAATTACTCCTCAGTGAACTGCCCTCATGAGAATCTGATTAGGGTCTAGGCTGTGTACTTCCTGCTGTGGTGATAAGACACAGTAGATGCTGATCCCATACAGTAGGGTTATCTAGTGTCTCTAAATCTTTCATCTCTGAGTCTGAGACTAAGACTGCATCTCTGTCTACCTGCATGAACACAGAACTGGGGAGAGAGCACCCCAGGACTCTAGGAGACAACCCAAATCCCAGCTGGGCTGAGGGGTGATACATTTAAGAACAGAACTTTTGCTGTGTTTAGGGACACAGAACCCACCCCCTTATACTAAAATCTGCTATATTCAGACTGCAGCCTTATTCTGGAGAGATAGACTGTTACCAGGCAAGACATGAGGCCTGGAAGTAGAAAAAAAAATTAAAAAGCAATCTGATTGGCTGCATCTATCAGCTGTGATTGCCTGATTGGCTCAGGAATTTGCCTCCAAAATGTCAGGCCACGACTTGCTATTCACAATGATAAGAGCCAGTTAAGAATTAGCAAGGATTTAAACAGGGACAAATACCTCAGAGAGCTGATAGACCCACACAGGTTACAAAACATTTTGTTTTCTGAGTCCTTTTCTGAAGGGACTGTGTAAACAAGAACGTGTTTTAATATAGTATCCTATGGGTTTTCACACAATTAATGGTCAAGATCTTGGCTCTAAAAACAAATCTTACCTGAGCAATAAACCATTGTTTTATGTTACCAAGATTAGTTATAGGACTTCCATTTATTTACAGCATACAGCAGCACAGACAGTTAGGGCTATGTAGCTCCCCCTTTTGGACTGTTTTTATATTGCACTCACCAGTGTTCCCAGTGTGGCCGTGGCTTTCTTGTGCTTTGTGTACCAGAAGCATCTTTCTGCCATTCCTCTTCTCAGAGTGTCCATTTTTCCCTGAGCCTTCCCTGCAGCTCACCATGGGGTTCTCCCAACAGCACCCCTCCAGTTTCCCCCTGTAGCCTAACACCCAGTTTTCATTGAAGACACCTGCTTGATTCTCCCTGTAGCTGCCTTTCAGTTCCTCCCTGTAGGTCACTACCTGGTTCTCCCTGTAATCTAAGATCTGGTCCTCACCTGCCAGTTCCTGGCTGTAACCCCCTGCTTGGTCTTCCCCTTGTCCAGCGTTCCTAATCTGACTCTTCCTCTCCCCCACCCTACAGATCCTTCCTTGGTTGTCTGGTTCAGGGCCAGTCCAGGCTGAGCTCCTCCTGACAGGTTCTGTCTCTGACGCTCCAGCCTCCTGCCAGTGAGACGGAGTGAGCTGAAACCCCGCCTGCACTGAGGCCACCCCAGCTCCCACCCCTGACAGCACCCCCGCCCTGCAGCGCCTCGCCTCCTCTTCCTCAGTCACACTGTTCTTCACTGGCTTCATCAGACCCCCACTCTGTAGGGTCTCACTGCATCTCACAGCCCATTCACCTCCCTCTATCACACCGTCACCAAGCAGGCCTGGTAAAATCCTTCCACTGTAACTCTGGCCCTCCACCTCCTTTTCCACCAGAGATACTGGGGGGCCCCTCTCTGACTCTGCCTCCTCTTTGCCCCTCCCCACTTGTGTGACCTCCTTGGGCGTGGGACTCCAGAGAGGTAGCAGCAGCCCCCTAAACTGCCACTTTCCTCCCCGTACCCCTTTCTGTATGTGGGCATCCTGGTCCCCCTGTGCTTCCTCTTGGATTGTCCTTCTATGCAACCCCTTTCCAACCCCCTGTCCCTCAGCTTGTGGCCCCCTCACTGTGGTGATGTCAGCCCAGGGCAACGCAAGTCTCCTGACCCCTTCCTCTTTCTGCAAGCTAGGCCCAACATCATGGATCTCAGCCTGGTCTGGTCCCCGAATCCCCAACGCGTCCTCTGGGGATGCCTGGAGTGAAAAATGAATGCCACAGGCAGGGTCCCCTCCTCCATCTCTCCTGCAGCATCACACAGAAAATAAATCATTCCCCTTAGTTTTTCTACTATATATCACATCCTTTAGTTTGTCAAAATCACACTGGGTGGACTGGGCTGTGAAACGGTTTTAAAGATATTTTTAGTTTCTTTAATTCTTATTCTTTGTTTTATTCCTTGTTCAGTGCCACACAGCCAACCATGGACAAAAAAAAAAAAAAAAAAAAAAAGCTTGAGGGTTACAGCACGCACCAAATCCTCTCAAGTCACTTAAAGCAGGCCAGGAAAAAAGACATACTCCACAGGGTCAAAAATACCTTGTATTTTTGTTGGTGAGGTGGTTAATTACTCTTATTTCATTACAAAGAACCAGCTAATGGAAACCTGGCATTTGGGCCAGAAGTCTTGTTGTTAGATAAACCTTATTTTTAGACTCAAACTTCTCAACGATCTTCCTCATTGAAAAGTACCTTTCTAGGTCCCTCTAGAAGCTGCCCTAATGCACATATCTAAGGCTTCTTTTCCATAATCCTATTCAGCGAGGCTCACCCATCCCATTTGCGTTCCGGGGTGTAGCCCTGGAGAGGGGTGGAGAGCCCCTCTCTGGCAGGAGTGGAGCCTGACGTCACCTCCAGGTATGGCCAGTAATGGTCGCCCCGTGGGGGAGAGAGGTGGCCCCTGGCCCAGGCTCTGAAACGCAGCAGCAGACCATCCGAATTCAATTCACAAGTGCTTTATTGGTATGAAAAAGTTCACATTTGTATTGCCAAAGCATGGTAAGGAATATGTGGAACATCATAACAATTACAGAACAATGTGATTGTACATATACACATACATATACATGTAAATACATACACATAAACAGTAATAATAATAACATACTAATACTACAGTGATGATAACAGCCGATAGGCATCTATCTTCTGCCCTACAGGATGTATACACTGGCAAAGCTACAATGCTGTAAAGAAGTGGTCTCGATAATACAGAATTGGAAGGCCGGATTTCATTCCAGGTTTTTGCCAAATTAGTCCTGTTGGGTTCCGAAGAACAAAAATCATGATTTTTTTGTTCTGAAAATAACAACTAAGGAAAATCAACTTCAGGTCCAGGGGGTCGCAGTGCTTGTGTCTACTTTATCCAACCACACACTACACCAGCTCATTAACTAACTCACCTCTGGGACCAAGGAAGCAAACAAATTTGTAAACTCAGGAGGTATAAGTACATGGTTGGAGCAATTACTTGCAGATGCTGAACAACCCTGTCAAACACTATCGACCACCTCTGACCTGCCCTCTCATGCTCCCTGTCTGCTGCTGTGTCTGTGGGTGTTTGTAGTTTCCTTTCAATTGGCAGCCATTTTAGAGAATTTACATGATTCAATTAAACGCGCAAACACCTGGCCAATCCTTCCTGATCCCCTGTGGCTGAGCTCTCCTGCGCTCGTCTCCAGCTTCTCTCCTCATTAGACTGCCTTAAAAGGCCGCCGCCTCCCTTCTCACCTGCCGAAAGCAGACTGTGCTGAGGCCACATGGCATTGCCCAAGACCCTGTTGTCCGCTTGAACTGCACTCCAACCCTCCAACACCCACAGAAGAGAGACCCCTTCCATTATAGTCTCACTGTAATGCCTTCACTCATGAGAATACGACACTAATTAAATAAATGTAATATGGTGAATAAGATTCCTTTTGTTTCTGAAGATTCTTGTGCTTGAAATAGCCACACTGAAAAGCGAGTCAGAACCGTAAAAGGATACAGTGGAATGTCACGATATTATCCCTCCAGAGTCAGACTGAACACTCACCTATCTGTCTTACACAGACCAGGGAGACATTTTTAAAAACATTTTAACAAATACTCTTTAGATATAGTCCTGAAGAATGTTTTCTCCTCTCAAGAAAAATTGGCACAGACTTAAGACATACATAATTTCCCATACTACTGTCAGTTTAAAGTGGCTCATTTCGTAAATTAAGCATGTAAGCCACTTTGCATTAGGGCATGGCAGATGTAATGTAAAGTTAGTACTACAACATTTAATGAATGATGAACCCACAATAATCTGAGTACACCCCTGAGTTTAGGTGTGTAATAGCTACAGCTAACACACTCACACACTGACTGGAATCACAGGATGGTTCAGGGACTCACCCTGCCCGCTTTTGGCTAGTTTGTCAGCGTACTGGGCCCTTAGTGCAGCTTGGATCCTCTGCGCAGATGCAGACAGAAGGCTCCTGTCCTGGCTGCACTGCTCCATTGTTCCTTTTTGGACTGCCTACACATATAAGGAGGCACACCATTTACATATTCACAACTGAGACAGCTGAGAGTGGTCCTATGCTGAGCCAACAACTGTATTGCAAGTCCCCAGTTCAGGCGTGTCATGGCATCTACTGGATTTCAGCACATCAGAACCTAAGTGATTAATAGTCCTTATTCATCTAGAGTCCAGACACTTTATTTTGAAGGCCTTAACTGGCTAACGATTTGACAGGGAACCACACAAACATAGACAGTTTAGCCTTACAGGACTTGACATCCCTGCTTGACAGGTTCATGAGCAAAACAGGGACAGATAGGCTGGGCAGAGCATATTCAGCCCTGTGCGAAAATGCACTGTAGAACCACAGGGCAATGTCCTCATTGCACCACTGAACCCCACGATGAAACTCAGAAATTACTTCACTGACGCCTAATTTACATGGAAGAGGTGGCAGACGATTCCCCATGTAATGATTTCTCGGTAATGGAAAACAATTCAACACAATTTTAGATATCTGGGTACCATTACCTACAGCTGACTTGTTCTCCTGATCTCTCAAGTCACCCACTGGATAAGTGAAAATTCGCGCCTTGACTGTAAAATAGCCAACTCGGTATCCCGGTAGCTAACGTTAGTACAACAATAGCTAGGGCAAAGGTAACAATTGGTCTAACAATTGTTGGTCAACAAATTATGATTTGTTAACGGTCTCTTACCAATAATCATACCAATAGTTTGTACGGTTATTGAACGATTATTTTGTTTTCTTATCATACTATTTAGTGCAATACTAAGTTCATATTCACTTACAGTTCACGCTAGCTCGAAGGTTCCCACCATATTTCCCACCAATGTGCGAACAAATCAGCAGAGCTAAGAGCTATCCATGTGCACGAGCTTAGTGTGGGCTACACTTGCTTGCTGCAAGCCATTGGTTCGATCATTGACGATCTATACACAGCGATTCGAATCCATTGCTTTGCCACCAGTAAAGGCTTTGTTGTTGTTGTTGCTAAAATAAGGTGAGCCAAATGACCATGTTTTGACATACTGTCATGTGTTGTGTGCGGATACACTTATTTACACCGTATGCGATATGTGTCAATATTTTATTTATTCATCTTCCGACTGTCTTTCCTTTGTCGAAAAGGAGTCTAGGCATATACGCATTGACAATAGAAAAACATGAATAGTTTGTTTTCCTTTTAAACAATGGCAAACTCTGGAGGACATACAAAAAGTTAAATACCAAACATACACCCCGTTTTATTTAAAAACATTAAAGACTCAAACAGATACCATGGATCTGGTCTGTGATATAATCAAAAATATTGGGCTGTTTGTAAACTTCTGAACTTGTTTAAGGAAACAAGGAAATAATCCTGCCCCGAAGGACATTTAGGTCCCAAATAAGAACATATCTAGGACAAGAAGTACATATGCTCAATCAATATTATGGAAACTACTGCACATCATTGTCATCAGCTATCTATCTGCAAGGACTCAAGATTAGCACAATCATAATAGGATGCTTGATAACTGGTGGCAACTTTTTAGTGCTTGTGTGCTTGCCGCTCTCGCACTCAGTAGTCCTATATATTAAGGACGTCTTTGCAGGTACCCTGTGTGACAGTGGTAAAGATCATTGCAGTCAGACTCTGAGGAGACACGGTAGCTTGTGAACTTGGATAGTTTCTGGGAGGCCAGTGGCAAGAGCAGTGTGTGTGTCTGGTTGCATAGAGATGGACAGGCCAGCTGAGGTAGGCCAGGGGCTTGACATTTTGGGGTTGGTTGTTTTTGGCCTTGGCCAAGGTGAGGGGTAAGTATTTTGGCAGGTTAGGACCCTGCTCTCATAAAAACCTATGCTTTACTTTGAGTCTGGAAATTTCAAGGCCTGGAAAATCCAGACTTATGAACTCACTCATGCAGTTTCCTCAAGTAGGAAAGATACCATAGAGTGCAATTTCCATATTTTGAAAAGTTGTTATTAGTTATTGTATTTAAATTATACAATCATTTATAATTAACTTTATATAGACATATCGATATAAACTAAATATCTATCAATAGTACAGGTTCAGCAGTGTTGGATGGATCCTATTGGTCACAGTAAAGTTGTTAAAAATACATGTTTACAGAGACCAAACCTTTACAGAAATTAAAATGCAAAAAAAACTCACCTCTCTGCAGTAAATTAAAATTTTATTATTTTAAAGTTAGCTAAGTGTGCAGTATTACATTGCAGGGAATGGTTACTTAAGACGTAAACAATTACATACAAAAACATACATAATACCCACATAACATGACTTCTGCGTTTAATTATATTTCATTGTTTTTCAAACAAAATTGCCAATGGTGTCTTGACACATAAAACAGAATCACACTTTTTGTTTTATGTTATTGGCAGAAAACATACAACCTTAAACAAAACTCAACAGCATGACAATATTGTACAAAGAAAGAACAGTGAAAAAGAAGACAGTGAAATAAAAGTGTATTACTACAGTTGTCCAATCAGAACAAGAAAGCCCCATGGTAACATCAATATCCAGTGGATTGACGTATTGACATGAAAGCATATTACCACTCCCTTTCTCCTTTTGTACTCCACCCAGACCGATTGGAATTCCATATAACTACTTTACAGCCTCTGAGTGGTTCACACTGGCTGATTTGAAAGGCAAAGTGTGTAACCTGTGGGTGTGAACCAGGTTGCACCATTGCCAGCTATGCCCAGAGGCCCGCATTGGTGAGGAAAGAATTAGACCAGCCTCACTGGGAAACGTTGGCGGTAAGCTAGCTAGTTCCATCGGTCTTTTCGCTTTTAAGCGGCCACACCCATTCAGACCAGGCGCCTGACGTAAATGCTGTGCAAAATTTTAATGCAATGCATGATTCTTTCCTGCAAATGTCCATCAGCTATTTTCCTCAAAGCCTTCAGCTGTGTTGTATACTGAATGTCTATCCAAAAGACAGGAATGCTGGCATGTATGTGAGTAGTCAAGAGACACTATCAAGAGACACTGCAAGAGCCAAGGGGGAGTGCGTGTGTGTGTGTGTTGCATACATGAGGAAAGGAAGAGGTTTTGGCTCTGTATCTCCTGAGGAGCCGACTTCAAATGGCCTTGACTGAAGATTGAGATAATCTAGGGTGGTTTTAATGCGAAGCTCCAAAACGTGCCCAGTCCTGAAGAGCACAGCTCTGTGCATCTCAGCAAGGGCAGTCAAAACAAGGCTGACGCCCATCCTCTGTACTTCTTCCTCCACACACTTCCACACTTCCTACTGAGCAAGCCCCTCTAGGACTGACCAACCCGCCCAGCAGCACGGCCCTCTAGCTCTTCCACCACCCTCTTGAGCAGTTTTTCGTCCAGGTGGAAGTACAGGTAGAGATCTCGCTCTCGCTTCAGAGTACGGCTGTGCTCAAGCTGGGACCGCTTGCCTCGGATGTCCCCCACCATCTTCTGCATCACCTGGTTGAGGCTGCTGAGCTGGGACTCCAGATCCAGCAGCCGCTCTCGCAGCTCCTGCAGGGAGAAAGGGAGGAGAGAGATTGTGAAGGACAGAAAGAGTGAGAGACAAACATGGGAGAAAAAGAAAGGCATGTTTTAGAGTAGGGGGTAAGGAACAACCTAATTCATTAATCAATGCCCACTTAATATTCTTTTAATAAAATTCATATATTTTCTAATAATGTTTCAGTGAACCTACAGGACGAAATGTGGATGCTCCAGTGTATCAGCACAACACTTACTCATTTCATTTCTGGGTTCATGACTCAGTGACAAATCAAGTTTATTCAAGCCCCAGTGTGACTAACATGAAGTCATAGGTCATGTAATTTAAGCTTTTCTTATTGCAATGAAAGCTGTCCTTTTTAAGACACAAGATTGTTTTCAACAAAGAGTGTATGCAGTGCAGAATATAGTGTCTAACTACTCAGTTGATTAAGGAGATAAGACAAAATGTGGTTAGTATCAGCATGCAAACACCAAAAACAGCTCTGTTAAACTGGGAGAAGGCTGGTTCTTAGTTTCGGACAGAAGAGGGCAACCAACCTGGGTTTTTTGTTTACATTGACATGCAGATAATCTATGACACCAACAACCCACAGTTATTGATGGCAGATTAGAGAAGTGTCTGAACAGGAAATCAGACTGGAAAGTGACCTTCTTTACCCTCATTCTTTTTTTACTGTATAGACTGGTACTTTCTGGTTTATACCCTGTTGGAATTACTGGAGTGTCTGGTTTAGTGAGTTTTGGAGTGCAGAGTGACACCACTGAGAGTTGCTCCTGCATAAAGTGCACATTTAAACAGCAATGTGACCCCTTTCCCCATACGTGGCTGGTAATGAACTTTTCACTGTACCTTGGGTCAAGGACACTGACACGCACAATGCAGGTGGAGAGGTTGAAGAAAGAGGATGAGGAGAAGGAGGGGGTGGTGACATACCTGTGAGTTGGAGCAGAGGTCCTGACTGGCCGTGGCACATACCTGCGGCCCCAGCAGTAGCTGCTGCATCCCTGAGTATGCCACCCCGCGGAGCTGCTCACAATCCGCCTCAAGGCGGACAGTAGCCAAGAACTGCTCCTGGGCCGCCTTGGCCAGCGCCTCTCGGACCGCGAGCATCTCCTCCTGCAGCCGATGTGCGGCCTGCTCCAGCCCACCATAAGTCCTGAAGGGGTCCTCACGCCCATCCACGGAATCACTCGCCCTGAGTTCCAGGACCCTGTAAAGCCTGGAGTGGCAAACACAGTCAGACCAATCAGTGCTATCCCAACAAACTTATCCCTGATTGTACCTAATGAATTGCTCATGGAAACAGGAGTGCCAAACTAACTGGAGAAGTAACACCCCTTAATTTCTTAAAGTTAAAAACATTATAAACAGGGTGGCTACGGCAGATTTGTAACACATGCAAGACTGTGCGTCACAGCATGTGGGAAGTCATTTTAGGATGAAGTCATAGATGGAACAAATACATGGTAGTATGCCTAGTTTCTGGAGATGGAGTTATCCAGCTGTGGTGCCAGGCTGGTGGTGTTTGGTAGCTACCTGCTGAAGGCTTTGTCCTTAGTGCTGATGATGGAGCTAGGCTGGGTAGGAAGTGTGATGCCCAGCTCAGGCTGAGAGAATACGTGAAGCCTCTGCTTGAGGGCGGCACCACTGCCCTCCAGCCGGCCGCTTAGCTCCCCAAGTTGGCCCAGGAGCCTCCTGCCGCCCCGTAGCTCTGCCTCCTGGGCCAAGTGCAGCAGGTCAAAGGAGGCCTTCTGCCGCAGCAGGTAGGCACACACCTCATCCTGCCGCGAGGTGTAGTACTCCTGCCGTGCCACCTGCAGCTGGAAGTCTCCCCGCACCACCGGGACATTCAGCAGCCGCGCACTCTCCCTCAGGGCTGCTGGGACAGCATCCTGCAGCAGTGCATCCAGCTCACCCAGCACCACCTGCAGCTCCCGCGTAAAACCTGCCTCCCGCATCTGAAGAGCCTGCGCTGAGTCACATGGCTGGAGAGGGAGGGAGTAGAGATCAGGGAGGGAGACTGGGCTGATTTGCAGGACATTAATGTTAACTCATGTTTTAGTGCAGCAGTCTTTGACAAACACTTTGACCAATGGAACAATATGAACAATGTTTTCTTTCACATATAAATACATAGCCACAGTAGTAGGGATTAGAGAATGAGATTAGGTGACAAAAATACAACGCCTCGGTTTACATTTATATTTTCCAAACTGGCACTCTGTGGTCACTACTGCGACAAGGAGTTGATACCAGCACTGCTGTTTCCAATTCAGACTCTAAATATTTCAGAGACAGAGGAGTTGGGTATGTTGTAAGCATATTAGCTCCTATCCTCAGGGACATATTTCTGTGCATTGCAGCACAAGTGATGGTTGTCTCAAATCCATCACCATACAAACAGAAACAGTTATCTCTGCGATTAGTGAGGCAGCATATCACATGGATGAGTAACACATCCACATGACCTCTGCTTCTATTTGCCAGTAATGTGGCAGTGATGTGCATGACTGTGTTACTAATTCTAAACTGAGGATATTAATGTTTTGAATAATAAGGTGTGACTATTGAATAAAATGCAAAAAAAATACTACTTGCACTCTGCCATACTGACACAAAAGCATGGCCCATATAATATTGTAATCAGTATCAATCAACTGCTGTGTCAGAGAAGGAAGCAACAGAAGACTGTACTGATACAGCGCTATGGATCCCAAATGTCATGACTTTTTTGTGCAGTAAACATCGCAACCAAAAGATACTTGTTAGACCTATGTGGTAGAAAGACTGTCTTAGCTTTTGCTGAAGTAAACATCTCATTTCAGAGCACTGCCAGTGTGCCTTGCAATTTCTTCTCATTTACTTGACCTTTATACTAAAAAGTAAACGTGTATACTTAAAAGTGAGTGCATCTTATGTTTTACAAAAAAAGGAAATTACAAAAATACATGAAACCGTTCAGGAAGAGCTCTAGAGGATGTGACAGAGCAATAACCACAGATTGACATTAACACAGCCAAAGGCCAAATGCTGGTAGATCTCACCTTCTGCTTATAAATAATTTGGTCATTTTTACATGAATCCATTGACTGGCTGATGCTTCTTTCATTTATAATCACTTGAAAAAAGTTCATTTCAGACCCTGTGAGTAATGTACAGACACAGAAGCAGGCAACAATTCCTCACCCTGGCCTTGCTGCGCAGAGACTCTGTGATCCATTGCAGGCCAGACCTGACCCCACACTCCTCTGCCCGGGCCTGGAGCAGCTGGTGCTGGGCCAAAATGTGGGCCCACTGCAGACGTGACATCTGGGTCCTGCGGGCCTCAGTGCCACCATTGTCCTCCTCTGGGCAGCTACTTAGGTCCAACAGCTGGAAGTTCTCTCCATTAGAGGTCTCAACCATGTCTGTGATGCCCTTGAAGAACTGCTTCTGGGTGTATAGGGCCAGGGCCTTAGTGTTGAGCTCCTCTTGGTGTAGGTACGGCTCCAGTGACAGCTGGGACAGAAGGACAGGAGGTCCCTGAGCAGTGGTGGACGTGGCCTCATCACTGCCCTGAGGTGGAGGCTCCACATGGAGGAAGGAGGCCAGCCGTTTCACTTCATCCGCCAGGCCCTGCAGCACAGAGTTGGTCTTGGCGTTTTCTGCCCCTAATGCGGCAACATCATCCTTCAGGCGATGCGAGGTGTCCTCCTGACGGGAGGCCAGGCGAAGCGCGGCATCACCACAGGCAGCGGCCAGAACCTGCAGCCTCTTGTGTCGCTCCAACTTCAGCTTTCTCTCCCTGCGCAAGGCCTGCAGCTCCTCCTCAAGCTGTGCCACGTCCACCTCATCTAACAGTGAGGAAGAGCAGGGCCCCACTGCGGTAGCTTGGCAGGCCTTCAGGGCCTCTCGCAGCTCAACCTTGTCAAGGATGGGCTTACCAGAGTCATGGAGAGCCCGGAATGCACGCACTTCCTCCGGAGAAAGCACATTGTTCTTGCTCAAGCTGCTATATAAGAAGCGCAGGAACTGCTGGTGCTCTGGCTTTTCGAACAGCCAGTCAAAATCCTCGCCTTTAAACAATGAGGCACCTGGGTAACCCAGTCTTGCTACCACCTCCACAAAATGACTCCCATCCAACATGTCTGCACTGGATCACACACGCAGGTAACTATGGGAAATGGATGTGTGCATATGTAAATGTATATGTACATCAAGAATCCACCAAGGAGAACATGTCAGTCACGCCACATATTCTAGACACATACTTAAACACCAGTCAGGCCAGACAAGGAGGAACAAGGATTTAAGGCTATTCACATATATTTTCTTTTTTACATTACCGATGTTCTATATCTACAATTTGTTAAACTTTGAAAACAGACTCCATTAGCGCACAAACCCTGGTTATCTGTGACCATTTAATCTGTAGCAAGCCTGCAAGGTTAGCAGTTAGTTAGCACACATACTTTGACAGAAGTCTAAAATAGGGGAAATGTATTGGTTGGCTAGCTAGCGATGAGTACCTACCATTAGCTGTAATCACTGTAGCATGCAAACGTGCGATGGATCTCGAATACTTTCAGAGTAACTACATGGCTAAACAATAAGGCGTAAACATGTTCCTTGTGTAGCGTTTGTGTGAGAAACTATGCAACACACGATTACAGCTAGCAAACTACCGTTACTATTTACGTATCACTACTTTGGGCATTCATTGGCTGGGTAAGAAGTCGCGCCGAAATTGTAAGCTTGCTAGCTGGTTTGCCTGCTAGCTAAGTTAGTGTCCATATAGCTATGGTAACGGTAACATTTGATCCAGTATAATTTTATATTTACTGTTTACTGAACAGTAGATGTCATTTTAGTTTAATTTGCTATTCAAGAGTAGGTATGCATTCTTACCTCCAGTTTACGTATTATTTCCTATTGGTTTACAACTACAGTTCTGACACAACCACTCCTGCGCTTCAAAAATTCCCAACTTTGAGAAGTTGCATCTGCGCAAGCGCTTGATCAATGATGCACTGAAATCATTGGTTCCGTGTGGTTACGTCACAATTTGCGAAGGACAACTTTCAACAAAGATGTAATACTGATATTTATGTATTTATTGCACACAAGAAAATGGGATGATAAATAAACCACATGTGCATTGGTGATTGGCTTCATGTCAGTACCTTGCATATTAATTTTGAGATTAGCTGCCTGATTCTGTAGTCTCCCAGACAGTGTAATAGGAAAGTTCCTTTTACTTTGTAATCAAGCGCAGGCGAATTTTCAACCAATGAGAGATCACCGGTAGTCAACCCTCTCCACCCACAAGCAGGGCAGTATTTTTAGACCTTAACTTGAATTTCATTCCACTGATCTGTCTTATTGCCCTTTTGTATGGACCAATACATTTTGAAATGTTTGCTACAACAATATGAACCAAATGTTTTTATCTTTGTCAAGTGGCTGTGTTATGGGCCCAAACCTGACAATGTACTGATCATGTCTCTTTCTTAAAAGCGTTTAGAACACATAGAACTCTACAGTTCGAAATAACTTGTATTGAGTGAACTCTGCTATCATAATTCATTAGAGCCGAGTTAAACAAACTAACAAAACTGTGACTGAAAACGATGGATTAGTGTTTACTTCATAGCAGCATGCTGAACACACATCTGTACAAAGTACGCAGGAGAAGAGCACCGACGACGGTTTCACAGACGAATGAAATGGCATGTATTTACACCAATGAAACACCAGATTAGCGGATTTGGACAGGTCCGACTCCACCCCTGGACTTTTAGTTCAGGAGCAACGGGCATTTGGTTATGGCCAGAGCCGTCTCTGGTGAAGGCGAAATTAACTACAGTGGGAGGAGTCGGACATCACTGTTCCTCGATTTCAGCGATTTACTGCAGGCATTCTTGTGCTGGAGAGGAAGGAGCTGAAGTGATACTGTGCAACGAATGGAAAACGGAGATAGGTAAACTTTGCATAATTTCTTAACAATCTGTTTTGTAATTACTATAGTCGTAGTACAATTTAGCGATTAAGGTATTTAACATTTTTTTCACGTCTGCAATCTCGTTATCAAACGTTATCTAGCTTAACTTTTGCTTGGCACTCATCTTTTATGCATTGCTAGCTAATGTTAAATGATGTCAAACCGCTAAATAGCCGCCCGAGGTAGAATGTCACAGATTATGCACGCACAACTGTTTCCCTTTTCCAGTCCACTCACAGAAAATGATTTATGTTAATACAGTGTTTCCTGGTATTATGTTAATCTATTTTCCAAGAAGCAAAACATAGGTACAATAATATCGTAAGACACAATATAGGAAGAACCAGAATGGCTCATTTTAGTTAAAATTCGTAGGCAGGTAGGGTCAATGCATCCAGTGATACGAAACTGAGAATATGGCGCTTATGTACATATGCACTGTCAACAATACAGACTCAGAAGTATGTAGCGTGCCTTATCGGCAAAGTTTGCTTTCACACGTCAAACATGGTTAACTGAAACACGCCCAGCAAGTGCGGCACGCTATTGTCGAGACTCCGGCCTTTTTTTGGCAAGGCGCGAAACACCCAGCTACAATGCAGCTGAAGTTCAGGCTGTATGGCAGCGATTTACTGGTCATCTAATAAATATTATCGTAAAATGTTTCTCTGAAGGAGCAGCTAACAAACATACTGTCCTGTCACAGTTGATAACGGGAGCCATTTCTTTCTGAACTCGTTTAGCTGTGTGAAGCAAAGGACCATGGTTCAAGCCAAGACCTGGACTCTTCGCAAACACTTTGATGGCTTTCCCAAAGACAGTGACTTTGAGCTGCTTGTTGAGCAGCTCCCTGAGCCCAAAGATGGAGGTACTTTACTGCATGTCATCTGTACACTACTGCTTATAACCTATACTTTTAGAATCTGCAGCATATGCACATAATATGTACACTTACTGTACAGACACAGGAATTCTTATCCAGACTTACACCGTTTCCGGTTTTTTAAATTTCATTTATTCAGCTGGAAATTTACTGAAACCATTTGAGATAACTACCTTGCTGAAGAGTACAGCAGCAGTACCCTACCCTTGAGCTGACTCAAGTCCAGTTCCCAAACCATTAAATTGCACTGCTGCCATTTGTTGATTCTGCATATGCAGTTGGAAATTGGGACATCTGGGAACTGAACCTGCAATCTTGGAATTACAAATCTATATCCCATCGTACTATATGGCTGTCCTGTCATTTTACTGCACTGTATGTGCCATATGATAATTTGCCATGGATAATAGTGTACTTGCATAAATAATCAACTGACTGGCTTCATTTTGTTTATTTCAGAGGTCCTTCTTGAGGCTGTTTTTCTCAGTGTTGATCCGTACATGAGGTAGGGTTGTGTAGGCGATAGAAGAGGGACTTTAGACTTTAATGTAAACTATTCAAGGGTTCTCCCTCTGGTTACAGGTTCAGGGGCCGCAGGGGGTGTTGGCTAAGTAGATACTTCTCTGCTTAATGTAAATAATAATAATAAAAAAAGATATATTTTCATATATCATGAAAAAACATACTTGGACTGTCCAGATCAGCCAGTTAGACACCAGGTGGCTGGATGCAACTTGCTTGTGTTCGCTGCATGCTCGTAACAGTTTGGGTTTGCCTAAAAAGTATAATTTGTATCATACTGTGTAGTATATTCAAGTCTTTTCTTAGTTTCTTTCTAGGTTTTTGTATTTAATACGTTTTCTGTTGGTCCAGTTAATCCTGTAATTTATGCTGTAACTTGTCTGCATACCACAACCCAAATGCAACATCAAAATGGATCTCTGTGTCCCACTTTACAGAGAAGAACCTGAGATAAAACACATGTACAGCTACTAAACTCCCAATAACTGTCAGACATGTGTCAAGTGTCAGTCTTGCATAATGTTGTGCTAATTTTACCTGTAAATGAAAGTGCTGTGCTGTTTCTCAGGCCATACAGCAGGGTGCGCATGAAGGAAGGTGACGTGATGATTGGGGCTCAAGTTGCCAAGTAAGGAGGAAAAAAATGATTAAAATCTGTTATTTCATGTAAAACGTGTAACCAAGGGGGAAATACTTTTATGATTTATTGGTTGACATAGTATTGTGGTTCCTCTTCATGTTTCAAGGAGCAGGAACCATGCATTAAGTTTGGTCAGTGCAGCCTTCCTGCAGCGTGGTTTTTGTTATGTTTTTTCAGAGAAAATGTGGAAGTTTATAGTTCTCGCATCTGTGTTACTGAGTAGACGGAGAAACAGCTTTAGGCTTTAGATAGCCCATGTTAGGGAAACCACAGGAAATCAACAGCAAGGATTCTGGCTGGTACACAGTCAAACAAACGTAGTCTCTTTAAGGGCAAGTTCAATTCAATTAAAAAGGATTTAAGTGTTTTTAAGGGAATTCCGAAAGACCCTTTCCAAAGGACACATTTGCTTGAATCCCATAAAAATCCACAAATAAACTTCCATTGTAATACAAAGTCTGTTTTGATTGAATTGCATATATCTTTAAAGTTTATATTTGTTTTGTCTTAACCATGCTTACAGATTGGGTAGGGAACCATTAATATATTTACTTACTTACGTAGCTATCACACAATAGATAGACTGTTCTTTTGAGTGCCAGACTACTGATTTGAATGTTGTGGTCACAGAGCACTTGTGGTAAATTCGGATTTTGTATTGCAGAGTGATTCAGAGTAAAAACCCCAGCTACCCGGTTGGGTCACATGTGATTGCCAAACATGGCTGGAGGACTCATACTATCTCGGATGGAACGGGGCTGACGATAGTGCTGTCGGAATGGCCACAGGATGTCCCGATGTCCCTGGCTTTGGGAGCCATTGGCATGCCTGGGTAATTTAGAGCCACCATCTGCGTCTATGAGCATGGCGTAAAAGTATTTGCCTGGATGTTACAGGGCATTTATCTGCGCAAACATCTAATGGAATGTAGCTATTCTGCCTTTAGAATGAATCATATTAACTGTGAGAATCCCAGCCTTACAAGGGTTTATGTTCTGTTAAGATTAAATACTTTTTGGAAATTCAGGCAGTGTACAAAGTAAAAGCACATTTTTGTGGTGCAGCTGTGTCCTCTGTAATTAGGAGTTTGATTTACAGCAGCACTTTTACTGACTATGGCTGGAGGTCCACAATAGTGCCCCAAGAATAGGCTTAGTCTTACTTGGGAAAAATAGTAAGCTAGTGATCTCTTCTGGTTGCCCAAGGGACTGCAACTTGACCATTGTCATGTTTTAGGAATCTGGCATGTGCATTTATCCAGACTGGCTTGAGCAATTGGATATGTACAGAAGCAATAGTGGGAAAGCACCTTACTCAGTGGTACAACAGCAATACTGTTACTAGGAACTAAACCTACAGTAAACACACTTCCCAAACCATTGTTCTACACTGCTATGTTGATTCTCCAGCTGCGTAAGCATAAGAAAGTGTTGACACATCAGTGAGGTTAAAACTGGTGAAGGCTTGCTGTCACATGAATCAAAGGTGTGCTTGTGCACAGCTACACCCACTTGTATCTGAATGAGCCAGTCAGGGAGGTTCACATTGGGTTTGATGGCAAAGTTCAGTTGGGGCACCAGCAATGCCAAAAAATTGTGAAATAGGTTTGCGTCAGCTGTGAACCTTAGCTTTGCATGGTGACAGATATGAGACGGCTAAAAAGTGTTTTGGACCCCAAGGATATGGATGGTAGAATGAGGTTTGATGGGTAGAGTAGATCTCAAATGTGTAGAGTTACCATGTGTGTCCAGTACCTGCCTGAATTGAACCAATAACTTTGTTGTGATGTGGCGAACAAAATCTTTTAATTTATTCAGAGAAGTGCACACCTCATTTTGGCTCCACCCTTTATTGGTTGTATGAAATCTCATTCTAACCATCATGTATATTAACCATTGCACACTTTGCAGTTTGACAGCTCTGTATGGGTTGGAGGAAGTGTGTCAGATCAAACCCGGGGAAACTCTTCTGGTGAACGCTGCAGCTGGAGCTGTTGGATCTGTTGTCGGGCAGATTGGCAAAATCAAGGTGCGTCCAGCGACATTTTGAAATATGAGTACTTCTTCAGCCAATTTTTCTCCCAAGTTGGGCAAAATATTCTCCCTGCCCAGATGAGATGTAGGGAGGCATAAATGTGTTTCCAGAAGGATCACAAATGAATATTTGGCTCATGCATCATTATGCTTTGATGTTCTGCTCATTTCCACCTCTCTCTGTTTATTTATTTGTTCATACAGGGTTGTAAAGTGGTGGGTTGTGCTGGAACCGATGCCAAGGTGTCCTACCTGAAAGATCTCGGGTTTGATCATGCTTTCAACTACAAGACTGTAAGCTCGCTGAAAGAGGCTTTAAGAGCTGCCTCCCCTGATGGATATGATTGCTACTTTGAGAATGTAAGCTTGCAGAGGTTACCGTCATGTTAAGTTATCAGCACAACTTGCTCAGTTTAATTACACTTGAGTAGTTTGGTACTGGACTCAAAGACAATGTAATAGATTAAAAGACAAATTATTGGCTTACTTTAGAGAGATGGTCTGACTAGGTAAATGGCTATGTAGCCAGCCGTATCAGTGTTAGACTATTTGACGGTCTGGTTATGAAGCTAAGACATTGCATGATGCTGTATTGCACGCTGTGCTCATTTCCACCTTATGTAAGCACATAAGAAAATAATTATGTAGTTCTATAACACAATGTTATACAATCCCTTACATTCTGTAATGCGCAAGTAAATCAAAGGCTTAATGATTCCACCAGGTTCTCAATTACAGCTGTGAGAGAGATGCTCCAGATAGACCCAATATTACACTTTCACAAAGAAAAGTGAGTTATGACTTTCTTGATTTTAGGTTGGGGGACCTTTCTCTAGTGCTGCCCTGCCTCAGATGAAGCAGTTTGGTCGGATTGCTGTATGTGGAGGGATTTCCTTGTACAATGACACCACTCCCCAGTGCGGTGTGTTTTCCTCTCTCATCTGCTCTGCTCTCATCTCTTCACTCATTTGGATGCAAGTGTAGTGCAAAGGTTAGGGAGCTGGATTTATCACTCAAAGATACCAGCTCTATTCCCAGGCATGCCACTATATTATTGAGAAAAGTATTTCACCTGCATTGCAACCGTAAATATCTAGATGTCTAACATCTTGTTGTATAACTTGATAATGTGTGAGCTGTGTAAATTGCTCTGAATCAGAATGTCTGCTAAATCTGTATGCATATTGCAATGCTCATAGTTAAATTGCATATTTGTACATGAGAATCTGCTGCCAAGTACTTGCTTTTTAGATGCCATTTGTGATAACCTGTCCCCTCTCCCTGGATTGTCTGGGTGTTTTTTGTTTTTTTTGGTATGCCATGTTTATGCTTCACAGCCACTTTGCTAGTAACTGCATTACCCAATGGTATGATTTCCTGAAGTCATTCATCAAAAGTTAAGGGTGTTTTTCATTTTTGACCACAAGGGGGAAGCAACAGGCCCTGTTTTCACACAAAGAATTCCAAAGTCCAACAATTAGTTATTGACATGAAACATCGCAGGGTGAGATGTAATGTTAAATTATAGCACCATCTCTGTTATGATATTCAAGGAACAAATTTTTATCAATGAAAATCTCAGTTTTCTGGAGGAATACTTTGAACCAATACATAGAACACCTGTCCATGGAGAGAAATTCCTTAGAAAGAAAACAAACAAAAAAAAGCAGATTAAACTAAGCTGGCTCCTTTGTGAAGTTGTGTGTTTTAACTACACTCAAGGGGCAATTGATCAACAGTTTCTTTTAAATGTCCGCAGGTCCATATGTACACCTCGATATGATCTTCAAGCAACTGAAAATGGAAGGATTTCTTGTTGGACGATGGCAGCATAAGGATCATGAATCGCTACTACGGCTGCTGACATGGATGAAAGAGGTAAGTTAAAGTGTACACAGACCTCAGCTGCTCCCTAACCACATTTCTTTGCCTTTATACAGCTGTGGCTTTTGACATTTCAGTGCAAGTGGCCAGATAATATACATATAAGAAAAGTGTAATGAAATTGTTTTTTGTGAAAAACTATGTACTGGCTTTTTGTAACATTAAAATACTCAGTACTTGTGTCGCTGACAAGACAAGGAGCTACCAGTATTTAACACTCTGTTGCTTGATTTGTAGGGAAAGCTGAAATGCAGGGAGCATGTCACCGCTGGCTTTGAGAATATGCCAGCAGCCTTCATGGGGATGCTGAAGGGTGACAACATTGGAAAGGCCGTTGTTAAAGTTTGAAGTTTTTTTCCAGAACCACTCTGTGCCTGTCATTTGCTGCACAGGATAGGTATTTTTTTTACCTGCAATAAATGTTTGGTTTTGTTCTTAAATATGTTGTTGTCACTGAGTCATGAAATTGACGACCTGTCTTGCGATGCGTTTCCATTGGTTTTTCTTTCCAGTGGAAATGATGAAAGATAAACTTACTCATAACAGTCTGCCATGGGTTTAGGTATGACTGAAGTTTTGAAAAATTGCAGTCCAAACAAATTTGCAAGAAGCCCCAGGACACATTTTAGTTCAAAATATTTCTTTTAAAATCAACACAGGAAACCATTTGCCATACAATCTCCCATGTCACTCTGTATGAAAAGGTATAGAATAATTTGGCTAATTGGTATTGGTTTCAGTTTTCTTACAAGCTTTTGTTTAACCTGAAAGCAAGGCAGTATTTTTAGACCTTGATTTGAATTTCATTAGACTGATAAGAGGCCTGTTTCTATGGCAAAGACAGCCCTTTTTCTGTGGACCAATCAGATGCTGAGGAAGAGATCAAAAGAATAATTGCTGTCAGAGGAACACCTGCCACAATCGACCAAAATATTATATTAGATCCTGATATTCAGCAAGAATTCCAATGACAGTCTTAATATAACTGCTTGCATGCTTTTTATGTATTTTTTTTTTTTTAAATAGTGATAGACATTCAGACATCTCTGAGGGTTAATGTCTTGCACATATTTTACATGGAGAAACTATTCTATTTGTATCAATGTAAATGTATCTAAAAGGAGGCAGTTTTACCATCTGTATCTGTGTCTGTAGAGAGTACAGAGCACAGTAGCTTTTTTGTATATATATTTATGCTAAACACATTAACTATCTGAATGCAAAGGCATAGATACCGTTATAGACTGGGGAAAATTCAACATAATGGTTGTAAATCTTATTTTGGCAAAAAATAAAACAACCTCCACCCATAATGGTCGCCCCCACCATTTAAATGAATCTTACACACCTGGAGGAATGGCTTTAGCAAAACAATAGAGTTCAGGGATACACGTACACTCGCACACATACGTACGATGAATCAGCATGGTTATGTTTAATTTTCTTTCTCGAGCCAAGACAAAAAATTTTCTCGTTTATCACAACATTTCGTCTTGCAATCCACAATAGCCAATAAGCACGTCTCTTCTAGGTTGTTAATTACGACTGCACAGCGGAAGCGAATGTGTCATTTTCAGGTTTGCACAGGACAGGGATTTTGTCAAGTCAAAGTAAAGAGTTATTAAAATTAAGAAAGGTCTACATATATTCTGGATGGCTCAGTGCTTGTATAGCCCGTTGGATATATCTCAAGATTCGACTGCATATTATTTAGCTCATTTCACACTGCAGTGAGCTCTCAGTGTCAGATATTCAAAATTGGGTTCTTTCCCCATGTAGTCAAACTAACTTTGCAAATCCAAACACGACTCGAAAAAAGTGATAAACTAGCTGCCCTTTAGCAGATAAAAAAAAAAAAAACCTTATTTAACGCTGTATTGAAAAGCAAAAATGGTTGGAATTTCCAAGGTTGCATGTATGAATTTGGCTGCCACATGCGATTACCCCTCTGAATTCATTTGTAAAAAAAAAAAAAAAAAAAACGGAAATCCAGCTACCATAAGATTCATTTGAATGAGTCCTTCCTCTCTGCTAGTCATGCTGACTTGAGTGTACAGCAGTTGAAGGGGCAGGGCTTCTCGCAGCCATATAAACGATTTTTGACGAGAGAGCGACCGGATTATAGCGCCACGGTCAAGGAGGGAACAAGCACATCTAAGGGTTTTAGAGTAACATATCATCAAAATGATCATTGTAATTGAAGATAAGGTAAGAAACGAAAATAATTACCTCTAAGAAGTTGTTTCCTTAGTACGAAAGACACAAACACAATGTATTATACAGTATTATCATATGGTAGTTATGACAGGACAAAAACAGTGCCGATGTGAGTTTTCTCCAGGACAATCCCTGTTTGTTCAGTGCAAGTTGGGGGGCTTGTCTTCTAATGGATACAAAGTCAGCTGGGCAGCTTGCTTGATAGATGGCTAGCAGTATACCGGAGAGATCAGTTACTAGTTAGTCCACAAGTAACACCGAACTGACATGGCTATCCATGATCTCAAACTTATACCTTGGCCATCGTTCGGGTTACGAGTTAGTTGACTTGTGAGCTCACAAGCACATTAGTAGCTTGCAGTTAAAAAAAAAAAAAAGTTGTAGCTTGCAGTACTGTTTTATCAGCACACAAGCGAACGTTTTATTGTTTTCCATACACGATTAGGGACTATAATCGTATTTTGATAACTTTACATGCAACGACACGATCATGATCATGTATATGATCATGTATCGTTGGGCGGCAGAAACTACTACTAACTGGAAATTCTATCAAACCCGTTTAAGCGACCGATGTTCGTTGCCTGGCTGAGTAACACAGCACACATTTTAGCTCGCTAAGTAGATGGCCAGAAATAGCTGGCTAGATAGTCGAGTGAGAATGGCTTAAAATCGGAATGGTTAAGTAAGCTTTCTTCATAATGGTAGATTACACGTGTTCCATGAAGTGATTGCAGACCAGTTTCCTCAACATCATACTGGGTGCAGCCAGAAGGAGCTGTCTGTTAGTGATTTTTTTTTGAGTCAACCAAGCTTTGTTTTCCACTACATATCGCTAACTGCAATGATCGATAATACTGAGTCTGATACAATAAGAAGTAGCGACGTCAGAATTCTTAGGACAGTCTTTCTCTTGTTTTGAGAGAAACTTGGGTAGTTCATTAGAGGCCTTGACACGGATAGGGCGGGTACGTAGTAGCGATGCAGAGTTGTTTCACTTGTAGTGCTTGCCTCGTATGCGTGTATAATGCAAACATATCCCAAAGAAGCAATGAAGATGTCAATCGATTGGTGTAAAATTAATTATTTTAATTTTACACAGTTTTGTCTCCTGCATGCTGAATAGTATACATATTCAAGATATTTGTAAATCTATGAAAGCATGAAATAGAGATCAAGCGTTTTGATAGGTTTCTCATAAGCTGTACTTGGCTTGTGAATGAAATAAAGAAATGTTCACTTTCATTTTAGATTTACATACGTCAATATCTATAATTTTCTGCAGATAGGGATTTCAGATCTGTAGGAATCGCATTGATAAGTTGTTGCACCTTTGTAATGACAGACTTTGTGGATGAACAACAAAAATGGAACAAGAGTTGGTTTTGAAGTGAGATCATCAAGCAGTTGCTAAGGAAGTCATGTCACTATGTAACATATCCCAGCGATCTGCAGGAACCGCAGTTGAGGCTGGCGATGGTTAAGAGGATGGTCATAGACACATTCGAAAAAACAGAAAGCACCAGGTGCCATCTTGAGAACTGTGTGCATTGATAATGCCTAATAAAGATTAACAGGGCTGCATTTGCCTATGAGTCTCATGGTTTCAGTTCCCCAGATAGGATAAAAACCCATCTGGGTGAAATATTTTAGTGTCATGTAACTGTACATGTTTGCCGCCTTGTGTACAAGTTCACGATAGAGATGCACATGCCTTACCTTGTCAATTACAAGTGTGTTATTTTTTTTCCTCCCCATGTTGTCATGTACCAAGGATTATTCAGTGATGATGTAGTGTGCAGACTGTGGTATGAATTATAGTGGTGTGATGCCCGACCATACTTTGGCTGCAGTATTTCCTGTGGTTTTCTGGTTTTTAAACAGATATACTACTGTACATTAAAATGAAATGCTACCTTAATACTCTGATTTAAATCAATAGGACCCTGAAAGAAGAGCTCGTATTTGATCTGACTCAAAACCAATGTCCACCAATAGTCATTCACTAATGGATATCTGCAAGGTTTCATTTTTCATTCTGGCTGATGCAGTATTGCACTGTGTGAGGATCTCAGCTGTGGAGTAACTGCTAGTCATTTTACCAAATCCCAGGTAGCATAAGATATTTAATTTTAGTAGAACACAGAGAAGCAGTGACTAAAAATAAGATTTTTATATAAAATTAAGACAGTCATATGGAAAGTATTTAAATGCCTGCCTGACAGTAGTCATTTTGAAATGTCTACATGTAAAAACAGTATCTAATTTGTAAGTAAGAGAAAGAAACCCTTATAAAATAAGAAAGAAACATATCCTTTGAGTTTCAGAAGTTTTGGCTGTGGTTTTTTCCCCTTGTTAGGATGGCTTTGACAAGGCCTTGAGAGAAGCGGGAGACAAGCTGGTCGTGGTGGACTTCACTGCTACGTGGTGTGGGCCCTGCCAGTCCATTGGCCCATTTTTTAAGGTGAGTGTGTCTTTCATACTGTCATCCATCACACAAAGGGGGAAAACATTACCCAGTTTGTATGGAGTAGTTTGTGTAACTATATCCTGTTTCTGTAGCTGCAAACAGGAAATCCAGAGAACACTTCATCATTTGATTAGTAGTGCACCAACACAAACCATTTTCATTGATAGGAATTGGTTGCAGACAGGCTGTCTTTACTTAAATTTGCAAGCAAGAAACTTCAACTGAAAGTAGTTAATACTAGATCAAAAACAAGTTCATAAAAATATTTAATGTAAAGACAAGTTCTTTGCCCTGGCTTATTCTACTGATCATTGGTTGACAATAAGTTCCTGTTATTCCTTGTAGAGAACAGAAACAGATATTGTTATTGAAACCTGTTCTAAACTGAAAATAGGTTTTACAGTGAAGCAAAATTAGCACAAGCCATTCAAAGAGCCTTTCAGAGCAGCACACATCATGTAATTTCTGAGAGTTTCAGCTGAAATGTCACACAACAGATATGCAACCGTATCTGTGTGCTGCTTAGTGGTGAAACTAGAGCACTGTGATGAAGCTCCTGTTTGTCTAGTTGCCTGGAGACCATTGGGGAAGCCTCTTTTAACACAAATACTCATGATGCTGTTCCACAATAAGAGCCATTGGGAGGCAATTACAAAGTGACCTGGGGAACACGAGTGTGCAAGGGTGCGTAGAGGAAGATCAGCAATGATGGAAACAGGGGAGGCTGTTTCTGGCACTCCCATGTAAGCTCGCAATGACTCATGGGTGTGGTCAAAATTTCCGTAAAGGGAAAATCTGTGGTACTGACAAGGGAAAAAAAGTAAAAATAATGCTAATGATGTAGACAGACATGCAGAACAGTGTTGTGGGGGCACATGTCTGATGCACTGAGCTCTGACTCTGACCTTTTGTCTCTCTCCACAGAAACTCTCTGAAGAATCTGAAAACAGTAACGTAGTGTTCCTAAAGGTGGATGTGGATGATGCTCAGGTAAGGGAAACATGGATAGCATGCTTTTATGAAATTAAAACGGTATTTATTTGCAGTGGTTGTGTGTTTCCTCTGTATTTGTATGGGGCATGTTGATTTACCCTCCTCTTAACATCGTAACATGCCACTTGGTGGTACACTCTGGTAAATAGTGTTTCCTGGTGTGTTATACTTCAGCAAGCTAGAGTATTATTACAAAAACAGAACAATACAATAAGCTCTTGATTAAGCCCTCTTCATGCACACATTCTTTGGTGCTTCATGAGAAAAAACAGATTCTTTAAAATTCTCTAGATTTTCCTTTTTGTCACAGATCAGCTGCCAGTCAAATGTTTAAATCTGGGGCTGCTGGCTGGATCATCATGTTTAGGCACTCTCCTAGTCTGCGATTGGGCTCCATGACCTGTTACCAAATCAGGATTGTGCCTGTGCTGACTGTGGTTGACAGCCCTACCAGGCAGTATGTAATTGGCTTTAGTTATAATTGTGTTTATGTGGTCAAAAGTGGAAAGTGGAGAAATGTTGCTTTTTCTGGCACAGGATGGAACAGAACTATACAAGTACAAATGAGAAACCAGGTTTTTATCTTGGAATATTCAGTATTGCTTTGTGAGTATGTGGAAGTGTGCTTTTTAATATGCATTACACTTTGTTATATGTGAAGATATTTTCTTCTCTCTTCTCAAGGACGTTGCCTCTGCCTGTGACATCAAGTGCATGCCAACATTCCACTTCTTCAAAAATGGAAAAAAGGTATGCCTCTGTTTGAAAGAAACCAAAACTCCCTTCCCTTTTACATTTCTCACTGTCAGCTAAATCTCCTTTGAGTAACATTTGTTTTAAGGGAATATAGTGTTTATGTAACTTTACTGATACAGTAACCTGTTTCTCTTATTCTGGGCATCAAGTCTGTGTAGTTGTTCCAAACTGGCCTGTTTGAATAGTTATTTGGGTTGTGCAGAGACCAGGCTATGGACCCAAAAAATAAAATAAAATTGTCTTTTTGTGGTTAAGGTACTGTTCCTGTTTTATACAGGCTAATGTATGATGCACCATTAATTGCTGCTTGGTCAGGAAACCCTTGCAAAAGAGGAATTTATCTCCGTTTCCTTGATAAAATAAAGGATAAATACATAATGTGAGTCTTCAAGTGTTTAACTTTCAATATCCTACTTTCATGTTCCAGATTGATGAATTTTCTGGATGCAATCAGGCAAAGCTGGAGGAGAAGGTGAAAGCTCATAAATGAATCTGTACAAAGGACTGTGGCATCTACCAATGGCTAACAATATTCCAAATTTTGTCTTGAAGGAAATTCCATTATGTGTACAATAAACACTGTGTTCCTCTAGAGCTTTCACACTTCCATTTTTTTGATGTTAGTGTCTCTTCCATAGTGATTTCAGAAATTAAACGTGAAATCATTTGTTTCTATTCCTTTTATTATTTTTTTTTTGTCCTTGTACACCATGAGTTGGATCCTTTGTTTGATATTCTATCATCTTAGCTCAATAAATTAAGACACTCATACATTTCTCATTTTTGGGATTTCCTACCATCTTTCTTGTAAAGTGTGCTCAGTTTTAATTTCAGGAACTAGCCATTAATTTCATTCATCCAGTTATTTGCATAACCTGGTAGTAATGTCAATTTAGATGTTTTGGCTTTTTTTATCTTGTTCTCCAACACCCAAATATGAGGAAATATGTTGACTATCAGTGTCTCATTGGGTAAACAAATATGCCCGGCAAACAAGTTCTGATTCCCAGAACATTTCTGAAGATCTTTGGTAATCTTTCCAGTTCCAGAAGAAATTCCCAGGTGTCTCTGGAGTTGTGGACCCGTTGTTTCAGCTCAGCTTGGGGGTCACATCAGATGTAGAACATTTAAGAGCAGAACATGATGCACCAGATATACTAAATTGTTTGAATGTGAAAAGCCAAGCTTTGCGCTCTTGAGAACAATGCAGGTTATGACTCTAGTGAGAGTCTAGTGAGAGAGGTGTGGCTACACACACTCCTGTGACATTCCAATCCTTCAGAAATAATGGTTTTATATGTTTAATATTGCATCATCCTGATTTAAAATTCCAGATTGTTCGTAGGGTAACCAAAAACTGAATCCAAATTACAGAATTAAAGGGATACTCTTTCCCTTCCATTTAACGTTCTCTTCATTATGGAGAAATCTTCTGAACAATTCACTTGATTACCCACACTTAGCAGTTATCAGCTTTAATGGAACGCTATGGAGAACTTCTGGAAACAACCTAGCTCTAATCAAAAGCAGAAATTTTCCATCGAGTCAAGCCCGAATGGTTAGAGTCTACAGTGCCAAGTTTAAGATTTTGTTAACACGGAAATGGCCTTGTTTACCACTGTAATACCTAGCTAGCCATTCAATGGGTCTTATGGAGTTGCTGGTATATTTTCTTTTGCTTGGAAATAGGTTGCATACCCAGAAGTACCCTACTGAATTTCATTCAGTTTGATGAATTCTAACTACCCCTGAGAATTGTTCAGAGGAGTTTATTGAAATTATACTGGTTAGTTTCTCTCCTCTTATTAAGTAAATGAAAGGGTTCAATTGTCTGTTGGAGTATCCCTGTAAGAGTGTAGAATTAAACATCCTGTGCTGCAGATTGCTGGAAAGATTGTGTGAAGTATCTAAGGAGAGAATTCAAACACGGACAGGACAAGGCTGGCTGGACCATGCTTATATTACACTAGCAGTTTGGAAAATGTGCTGATTTATTTGTATTTTATGCTTTAATAAAAATGTGAGAATAGTTTACACATATACATTGGACAATCACATCATAGTTTTTACACATAGTACAAATAAGTATATAGCAGCATATAATTAATACTGTTGATTTTCTATATGAAAAAATACAGCTTTATTTTACAAAAAAGTAAAAAAAAAAAAAAATGTATGGTTTACAATGATGAAATTATGTTCCATATCTATTTCAGCAAGAATACAATGTCACTGTGAAGAACACATGTTGAGTAGCATCTCTACTTTTAAAAGTGAAAGTATCCTGATTTTCGTTTTCTGTAAAAGAGGAAGGGAGGACATGAGTGAGGGAATTTGGGTGATTTCCACGTGTAAGTGTAGAAGACTGGGCTGAGGCTTTCATGGGTGTATTCCACAACTGGAGCAAACATCAGCTGCTCTTCTAGGAGCTCCAGTATCTAATGGAAAGCTTTCTGGCCTTTCAGATAATATCGTGCTTTAAGTTGTCTAATGCTGTATGCATCTTTCTATAAAGCCATTTAGGTAAAATATTATTTTTTTAATATTTTTATCAGGATGAAGTGCTGCTTACAAATTCAATTTAAAAAATAAAATAATCCAAAAAAAAAAAAAAAAAAAACCGGTCTGAAAAATAGGAGTGAACATCTTTTCAGTGTCATTATAGCATGTATAATCCACAGTTATTAGTGTATGTGTGTGAACATGTGCATGAGGAATGGTAGCTTATACACTGCCAGTCAAAGGTTTGGGAACATTTAGCTTTTGAAAAGCTCAGCTCTCAATGGTGGCTAAACCACCTTTGGGGCAACAGATTTTCAATATGTGCTTTTTAAGTCAGAAAAAAGTCAAATCATTATTATATATATTATATCAAATCATTAATCATTTATATAGCAAAATCTATTCTTCATACCAAGGAAGACATTTTGATGTACACCGGACTTTCTTCTTTCTTATTTTAAAGGGAACAGAGAAAATCAATTACTTAAAAATAAAGTTTAAAAAGTTGAAGACTCACCTCTTCAGACTGCACCTCTCCCCTCCCTTGCTCTTTGTAATGTCTCTGCCCTTATTTACTTGTGTGAAATTGATTTGCTTTAACCCAGGCTGTTGTTTATTTTCTCCTTAGGTAGCCGGTAAGGGAGTCCTAATCTATTAGATCACCTTTGGCATTTGGGACTTTACCCCTCTCTGGGGTTATCTTTGCAATTTTCATACCATTCTTATACACTTTGCCTTGTAAGTCGCTCTGGAAAAGAGCGTTTAACAAGTGTCATTAATGTAATGTAATGTAAACAAATGCAGGATTTCCGCAAACAGGCAGTGCATGCTGGTGAGGATAGTGTGTGTGTTTGTATGTGTGTTGGGGGTGGGGCCACATGCATGTGACATACCTGGAACAGTTGTGTCCACTCCATCCTGGACTGCAGTGACATCGGTTTGGCCTGATGCACCTGCCCCCATTCAGGCAAGGTGAGGAACAGACCGCTGTGGGGACATAATCTTGGATTTATTCTCGTTTTCCCCCGTACCCTGTTAATTTGATAGAAGGTATGCTCCCTAACTTGTGTTACCAGCCAAACTTGTGTTTTTCTTTTTGCAGTTGACCAGCTGAACTGAACGGACATTGACTTGTAAGGCTACACTTCCTGTGACACTGCCACAGGCAGCCAGTCTACCACAAGGAGATGAGGATTCGTTCTCATGTGGTTGGGGTGGGGGAATCCCTGCCAACTAAACTCCTCCATCTTTGGGCGATACCAAGCCAATCATATATTATTCAATACAATTAAAGACAAACTCATCACTGCTACAGCTGGGACTCAATTCTGGACTGTGGTGCCCATCACTACACTTAGACCTAATGTATTTAGTTCAATGTGGTGGCAATGTAATAAAATAGTTTGGTAGTTACACCTATAACTTAGAGATTCCAGGTGTACTTCCCCACCAGGGTTCTGCCATTATGTGCTTCGAGTGTACAAGTGGACAGTCTGTGTAAGTTGCTCTCAATAAGCGTGCCCTTGCCATGTTTAAATGCATTGTGGTCCTGGATGGTTAATGCAAACAATGTATTGCTTCAACAGCACCACAATATTGCCAAAGAAAGCAAACCAAGGGAACTCAGAAATGTCCAATGATGAAATTTCCCCTGCTAACTGGGGTTGCAAGAGTTCTGCATTCCTTGCATTACCACAGAAACAAGACATTCTGGGGAGAATCAGGACAGAATCATTTTTCTGTCTTAGCACATGGAACTTCCTGTTTCTCAAAAATGACATGTGTGTACCTGTTCCTGGTAAATGGAGCACGGGTTGAATCTGATGAACAATCCAATCACAAAAGCCAACCAATTATCAATGGTTTACCTGTGAGAGTCCAAGCCCACAAACCAATAGCTTTAACAGAGGCCTGGGACTCTGTAAGTAAACTCACTGATGCCAGAGCAAAATTACCCCTAAAGTTCCCTCAAAATCCAGAACAAAAATAACCAAAACATTTATGCATAATGATGGTTTTATTTTCATCACTTTTAAATAATACTTTAATGCAGTAGTACTACCCCACTAAACACCTGTTATTGTCATGTTAACAACTAGAGCTCTTCCTGGCATGCTGATTGCAACAGTGATACAGACAGTGTGTGGCCATCCACTGCAAAGCTGTTCTGACAACACAGCCAGTGAAACTAACCTCCAGTTTCTCTTTTATACTAAAAATTCAGATGAATGTGGCTTTCATTCTCATAAAAGTGAACCTGAGTGGTCATCTGGGCTTTAAGTATTATAAAACTAAAAAGCTATGTTGGAATAAAAGTTGACAGATCATATTCAAGGACAAAAGAGCCATTATGAAACATTTATGTTTCAGTAACAAAAACTGAAAGTATTGTCTCTGGCATTACACATCAGTACTGGTTCATCAAGAAGTTCTGTTCATGTCTGAATACACAAACAGAAGTGCTTGCAGGAGGGGAATTCATTTAGGAGTAAATGTTTGTTGTAGATATCTGTCTCAGACGTGATCTTGTCAAAAGGTTTGCTGTTCTATAAAGGCTTTGGCTTGGTGTTGGATTACAAGCCCAGTAAATGTTTCTACAGATAATTAGTTGTTGCTATCTGGATTTGTTGCTATGGATGAATGGTAGTACAACACCCGAGTGACGTAAGCTGGACCCATAGGCTCAGCATGGGGCGGGGATGTGTTCTGAGGATAGGTGCCACTTCAGGACAATCTCAGCATAACATTGAGTCCCTCACACAAGGGAATCATGTGTCTGACAATAATGATAATGGATCGCATTTATGTGATGCCTTTGACAACTCATAAGCTCCAAGTCCTTCACAGTGAGGTAGGAGGTAGGTCTCCCAAATGACCTCTCACTTGAGTGATTCATGGCAGCCATTATAAACTGGAATGTTGACCAATGTGTGCTAATTCGGCTCGATTACCTTTGTCCTTTTCACACCTGCTTCGGCAAAACTGTTTCAAAAGTCTGTATGATCTTCCTCCCTTCCACTCCTTTTCTTTTTTGTTTTACAAAAAAACTTCCACAAAGTTTAATTGAATGAGAGCTAAGTCTTGAGTGTTTCAGTTCATTTTGAAATGCTAGTGACAATCCTATCAAAAGTGGCAGATCTAGTTTTCAAAGTAAATGCCTACTCACATTATTCAAGAGTGAAAAAGACTAAAGTAACATGCTTCCTGCATGAAACCGTCCAATCCTCCCTCTTTGGCTTTCATTAATTGTTTATTTAGTTAAAAAGGGACAGTGCACAATAATGAACATATCAGCAACTGAGTCAACAAACACTGTGCAAGAATTGTGGAATTATGAATTATGGAATTATGAATTCTATTCACTATAACTCTCTGGATAAGAGTGACTAACAAATGTCATTAATGTAATGTAATGTAATGTAACATCAAATGACATCCTGACACCTGAACACCACTTAACATGGCTTTCCCCAAAGAAGTTCCTAAATGCACTAACATTGATTTGGGGCACTGACAATTTTGTCAGCATCATGGAGGAAAAAAACCTGTATTCCTGTGTGTCCACACCGTGAGCCTGAGGTGCACACACTTACCGCTGTGACATCGCGTTCCAGTCCAGCCTGTTGGACAGTCACACTGATATGGAGCCACACAGCGACCTCCGTTCAGGCAAGGCAGTATGCAGATCGCTGGGGTCAACATTTAAAACAAAGAAATGAATAACATAACAAAAACAGCAGCAACATACAACATCTATTCAGTCACATTGTTCACGTATCTGAATTTTCACCATTTTAAAGATGGAATTGTAGTATAATGGTTAGGGATCCTGGCTTGCAACGCAAAATTCAAACATTCAGATCCTCTGGTAAGCCACTGCCATTGTATCCTTGAGCAAGGTACTCTGCCAGAGTTGCTTGTGTGAAAATGAAACTTCAATGGATTTAAAAGGATAATGTATAAAAATGTAAGCTGCATACATTTCTCAAAGTAAGAACACCTGCTAAATACATAAATGTTAAAAAATAAAAATAAAAGTAAAGATGCATGCAGCCATCCTTCGCTGAATACTCATTCAAAGTGGAGGAACTGAAAACATTGTAAGTACTCAAGATTTTTAGATGTGTATTTCCCAAAGTAGTTCACTATACATTTTAAAGGCCCACCTGACAAAATGTCTATGGTTCTCAGCTGATATATCGCATCCTAACAGAGACCACTTGCTACCATGAAGAGTGCCTAGCCAAAACATAGGCGGGCCTGTTTTGTTGATAGCAATGAGTGTTGGTTTAAAAGCTAGAAAGCACATAATCTCCTCCCATGAAGTACTGTAACGTGTGGCGCCTGGAGGGTGGGGCAGCCTCCCCTGCCCTTCCCCCTTGAACTGTTGTCAGTCTCCTGATTCCCTCCCTCAGCCTGAAGAGTTGACCAGAGTTGCAACAACAGTGGCCTCGCTAACAGGCAGACTCTCCTGCAAGCGATTTCTAATCAGCTCAGCTGTGAGCACTTGCCTTCAATTAGGCCTTCTATTTAACACCTGCCACCTCGCCACACCTGTTATTCAGGTTTGGGAAAGCAATAAAGTTTGGTACAGGAACTTTGAATGTATTTCTAGTAAAACTGAGGTTGAGCAAACTAAACAAAAACAGTAATTTACGTGCATTTTAAAAGTGTGCTCAAGTTGTAGTGAATGCAGAAGGCTGTCATGAGACACTTTTATGGCAAAAGCATAAAAAGTTGGGGCATTCTCCTCCATCTCGCATTTGAGAGTGAGAGAAGTAGGCTTATGTTAGGGCTCATGCTGTGGTCATGACTGGTGATTCTGTAGAACTACAGCTGTACCACAGCAGTGAGTCACACTGAGGGGGAATAACTGGTGGGCGGTGAGCTTCCCCATCATTCAGAATGAGTTCATGGAAAAACATTTTTTATGCTATTTTATGTCCATAAATACACTTTCATTACTATGACAACATGCCTGCATTAATTTTTTGCTATTTCTTTATACTTTGTTTATTTTGGTTTCTCCTCTTATCTTCTATTTTATATTACAAATGTAACTACAAATGTAGAATAATTATAGTTTTATAGCCATTTTATTTCATTTTGAAATGTGTGGTTACGTTTGTGAAATATACTTGATATAAATATTCAACAATGAAAAATACACAAGAACCCTAAACAATATGCAGATATTCTGACATAGTAACACAGGTTTACTGAGACATACTGCCACAAATATGTTTTCACCTAATTTGTGGGGACTAAATAAAGTTACTGTTTAAATTGTTTAAAATAAAAGGCCTATTTTTATTTGAGGGTTAGGATTACACACATATCACCAGATCTCACAGCTTGGCAGTGTATGTGGAGTGAATAATGGAACAACCGGATCCTGTTACATGGCTCCATGTCCAACACAGGTGAGTCAGACTCCAGTCCAGGATTTTGTTGGAACTGATTTTCATTATGTTTCTTCATGTATGTGATTAGTCATTAAAATTTCCAAATGCTTTAGCTCTACAGGCCCAAAATGATTGAAAATTATTGAAAAAAGTAAATCAGAGAAACCTGTGGAAATTTTAGACATCTGGCTGTGATGGGAAAATGATGTTTCATATTACCGCATAACAGGTGGAGTTACAAAAAGTGGTTGTTTTAATCAATCAAAACATTTTGCACCGCACTGACTCTCTGACATGACGTTTCCACTGAATTTTAGGTTTCATATGCCTAATATATCTGGAAATTGAGCTAAACACCAAAGGACAAACATTCATTTGACAAACAAGGCATGCCAAGCCTTTTATGGGAAATTGAGTAAGGCTATAGTGTCACAATGGGGATTCTTGCACTCTCCCTTATTTGCTCAGTGACTTGATTTGTGTCACAACACATAGAAAATACTTGAAAAATGGACCCTTACAGCCTAAATACTTATATGTTCCAAGTTGTCTGTTATCCAACATTGTGCAGCACCAGTCTCAAACTATATCATGTGGTACATAGCTAAAAATGACAGGATAAAACAACTTGATCTTTAGTGCTGTTAGTCAGTGATTGGCTAATGAGTCCAAACACTATGTTTTTACTGAAATGGCTGCTGGATACACAATAGCCCTCCTGGACATGAGATGAACAGATCTGTTCTGGACGCCACACCAGTTTGGAAGACACGTGATTGGATGCGGGCATGGTGGGGACAGGTGTGACTTACGTTCCTCACAGAGTCTGCCCATCCAGCCCTCGGGACAGGAGCAGGTGTTCGGTTTCTGGCACACGCCTCCATTCTGGCACTGGAGCCAGCACACGGCTGGAATGTTCAAAACACAACATACCCCCTCATTTAGCTCTGTTTGTTTTGGTCAAAGTGATGTCACTAAGTGGAATGCGTGAGGGTGGAGCTGAATTTAATGCGAGTGGTTTCTCAATGAGCTGAGAGTTCAAACCTCATCTGAAGGGTGCAGTCAGAAAAGGCACCAGAGAACCAACAGTTTCACTGGGCACAACAACCACCAAATACATCCATAAGGTTTTAAAGAAAGAAATGATGATGAAATGTTAGAAATAACAAAAGGTTTTAGACATGATTCTACTGTATGTATGTGCTTCATACAAGAGAACCATTGACAAACAAGACATACAAGAAAAACCATTTAATGTGACCCATAAAAAAACATATTATCGTTAACACCCCAGGGCAAATATTTTGCAGAATGCAAATCTAATTGGTGTTCTCTGCATCCATAAGAGCCATCCTTCAGCTTCTAACAGAAATAGAAAAAAGAAAGAAAAGAAGAAACATGCTTTAATCATGCCAGCCCATGCCACCACATGCCCAGACTTCAGTAATGGCACCATGCTTTGCACCGTAGCAATGCAGTGATAGGCCAGCCCAGTTCTTTACAGGTTGTGGGAGGGTCCTGGTTCTCTCTCAGTTTCTGGTCATTATGACATCATTTACAATTCTGTGGAAGCTGAATTATTTGCAACTAAAGGAGTCAAGAGCTGCAGAGTCACAATATTACTCTAGGAGTGATTCCTGGAAGAGCACAGCTTGATTGTTTGAGAATAAATACTAAATAAATGAAAAAGAGAGAGCCCTTAAACACAACCGTAAGATACAAGGGTTGCCCACCACTTTCACAGTGTCACTGAATCACTGTGACATCTATGCTCAGGCTGGAGACTAGATACATGCGCAGAGGATTGTGGGAAAGAGAGGAAGGAGAACCGGAGGATGTCACATGTAGGTAGGAGTAGAGCAGGGGGTTGTGCCCTCTACCTTTGCAAATGGGAGGCGGGGTCCAGGTGCCATTCTCCAGGCACACACTCCTGCTGGAGCCCACCATGGTGTACCCTCCAAAACAGGAGTACACGGCCGTGTCACCGAACTGGAAGACCGCCCCTCGCACCACACCGTTGGCCACGTGGAGAGGGGGACCGCAGGCGACCCCTACACGAAACCAGCGGAGAGCCCATCCCGTTAAAGCCAGATCAGCCCTGTGTCACCACCGCCCCACCCCCAAAGGCCAGTCTGTTGCGCTACTCCCACAATCCTCTGTGTGAGTATAGGCCCTTCTCAAGGCGAACCCTCTGGGCCCAGTTAGCGTTCAAGCTTTTGCCAAATACATACAGGGGGCAAATATTATGGAGTGGGGGTCTTCCAAAACCAAGGATCATTCATGCCTTTTGTTTGAATTTGTTTTAATTTTTGAGGAGTGTCTTGTAACAGGACCAAACATGTAGAATACTGTCTAGCACATAAGGTGCCAATACATAACTGGAATAATTGCTACAGATAGTTCTTTGTCACCTCAGCTGTATCATTCCTTACCAAGGGCCTGCAAGGACTTTATACATACCATGTTGTGTATGATCAATGTAATTGTGCTTTATGTGCATCTATATTATTTTACAATGCAAGTCATGAAGGAAGATTTTGATTGCATTCTAATTTAACTGACAATCAAATTTCTGTTCAGTTCTGTGAAATCTGAGGTTTATAAATGGGGTGCGTGATTCCATAGTAACCTTGATGCTATCCTAAATTCTTAAAAAGGAAATTGCAGATCAACACTACAGCCATGCAGACAAAATTCAAATAGCACCATTGTCTCACAACACGCCATGCACATTAGAGCAGAAACCAGCAAAACAAATTACAGAAATATGTTCACCAGCAGCCATTAGCGACGAATAATTTTCACACTTGGCTATAAACTAGGGCACACAGGATGTCAAATGTGTTTCATTTTTTTTAAAGAAGGTTAAAAGGATAATGGTCATAGTGCAAAGAAAAGTACCACCCATAAGTAACATGATGAAAACAGCCAGAGGCACACCCCACTGAAACTGTTAAGTGAACACTACCTTTGACTTCCGCTTGAAGACAGTCCTTTGTTACAGAACTGGTTTTGCACAATCCAGCCTTTTGAGTAATGTACTATTTTACTGTGAGGTAGTGAAGACAATAACAGCACACTACATTGTGTTCTACTACATTTTTTCAACCCTGATTTTCCCCATAGTTCCATGTACAGCTGCCCTGACTTTGTGACTGGACCTGCATGGAAAACAGCCATTGCATAACCGTATGATTGTATTTTTTAAAAGCCAAATACATAAAAAAATCAGAATCCACTAACATTCCATATTTAAAGGACATAACAGGGCCCTTATCATTTATAAAAGTTTGTGGAAACGCAATGGCGTTTACTACCTTGGAAAAAACCTTTATCCACTGGCCCAGAGCTCAGGAGTCTACCCTCTACCACAAATCTGGCGGCTGCAAAACATTTCCTTACCTTTGTGTACAACCAATATGATCACACCACATAACAATTACACATCTTAATCTCAGACGGAAAGCCAACAGCTTACAATGTGAATAAATTCCTTGGTAGAAAGGATGATGAAAGCCTCAGGATGGCTGAAGATTGGGTAACATCAGGGCAAGTGGTATCAATACATTTTAATAATCTATTACATTTTATAAAATGTGTGAAATGGCCCATGATATATGGTAATGATAATTCAGGTTCAGTGGCATGCCTTTGAGAGGCCATGAATGGAAAAGACATTTTCAAAATCATTGCAATCAGATGGCAAATACAGACTAAAGACTGTCAAAGACTGTGCCATCCTTGCAGGATTCCTTGGAAGTCCCTCCTTGCTAGAGCAGTTCATAAGCAAACACTATAAGTAGCCATTCAGCCAAATGGAGCAGAGACAGTGGAACAAACAGAAACAGAAATGATATATTGCCCTGCAATGCATTACATTGATCCAAGGAGATTCCTGTAAAATTATGCGATTGAGAGTATGAAAGCTAGAAATATCCCATTACAAGCCACTGGTCCAAACCCAGAACATAATAAAAGTCTGCCAGAATGGTTCTTTTCGAGTTGCACCATTTGCCCTCAACGCAGGGGCATGCATTCTGATCCAAGGTAGGTAATGATCAATGATCAATCTTTTGTTATAACCCAGCACACAAACACCTGATTCAACCTGAATTAATGGTAAATCTGGACAACCCTGTACAAAAGATGATGATGGGACTCTAACTGTGTTCTGAGTGACTTCTGTTGCCAGCAGTCAAACAGCTGAATCAATTCATAAACAAAGTTTTGTCTGGACCCTAACTAATTGAATCAGGCATTTCATTGCTTGACTACAACATAATATTGCACCCAAACTGGGATTTCTTGTGTAAGATCAGGTATGCCTGCTTTTGTGAGCAAATGCAGCAGAGGTGTAATCCACAAAAAGAAGCAGAGAATGTTAATGTAGTGGTTTAACTATCTGTCATTTGCTCTGTAACTTAACAAACAGGCTAGCTGGGTCATATCTGTAAAATATTCAAAAACATATGTCACATGGCCCAAGGGAGAACGTTTCATGAGGAAGCATGAAAATTGAATTTGCCAATCAAAATATTCATACTTATGAATATTTTGTGTTCATTTTAAAGCACTACTGTTATACTACAGAGTGTGATGCACCAGCCGAAAAATTTTAAAATGACTCCAGTGCTGTCAGTCAATGACTGGCCAAAGAGTCCACACACATTCAGTTTACAAACTTCCAGCTGATTGCTAACACTGCCACCCTCAACGGCTGGGGTTTGACATCTCTCAGTGGAGGACCGGGGTGTTTTTACCTAGCAGGCTTTTGCTGGATGTGCAATAAACTCCACTCACTTTCACAGGCTGACTGGCTGGAGGTCCACGTCTGGTCATTTTTACAAGTGATGGTGGCGGACCCCTGAGTCTGGTAGCCCTTCGGACAGGTGATGGACACGGTCTGGCCAACGTAGAAGGCATCTTGAGAGGCATTGCCGATTTTCGCCACCAGGCCTGGAGGTGGGGGGCAGGGCTTGGCTGTAGAGACAGGGTTGATGTGAATCAACTGTGGGAGAAAACTGACCAATCAAGCCTGGCACACAAGTGCAGCCATAGCCACCTCACGCAAGGCAGTTGTGTGTGAATACTAAAGGAGAAATGGATACTGTAATGTAAGGCACAGTATCTTTTAGCATAGCAATTAGGGAGCTAGAGAACCATAGTCAAAAACCTGGAGAAGAAACTAGTACTGTATGACAGTCAAGAGAGATTCTGCTGGGGAACACTTTTGGGTTTGAGAACAGCACAGTATACAGTATGTTTCAAAAACCTTAGAAGTCAGAAGGTCAGATCTCAAGACACTCTCACCATCAATGTGGGAACAACACTTGGGCATATTTTCGGAGGGTGGAATTAGGAAGATTCATTCTGTTTTTCATCCCTTATTTTCCCTCACCTGAAGCATGTTATGTACTTCCTTGAATTGCATGGCTCAGATTACCCATTTTCACACTTCAAAATTTATGTAGTAATAACCCAGCTGAATTCTCTTGCTTAACTACTATGTGTACAACAGCGGTTTCCCATAGTCTACTCACTAAGTCTTATTTTCACTCCATAGCAATTACATTGCCATTTTTGTGTCTTGTTTCATGATCTAGGGGAGTGCATGAAATGATAGAAATCGCTGTGGATATTGGATTCATTCTCTTTGATCATAAAATAAACACCTTTAAATAAATTAAGCTAACAGCCATGATGCAATGTCCAGACTTGGAGAACAGGGTTGAGCTATTGAGACACATACGTGCACATGCGGGGAATTGAGAGCTCCAGGACCCATTGGCCAAACAGTGGACAAGAGACTCCCCTTCTAGAGTGTAGCCCTTGTCGCACTTAAACTCAACAGTGCCCTCGGTGGCCAGGAGATATTCCTGCACCTTGCCATTAAGTGGCACTCTGGGAGCCTCACAAACTTGAGTAGCTGAATAAAGGGAGAGAAGGAGTGAATATTGAGAAGAAAAAATGGACAGAGAGAAAACTGCTGTCATTGATCATTGCTTCATAGTACCTAGAAATACATTACTACTGTACTTTAAAAATGGTTGCTGTTATGACAAGTGCAAGTCCATGTGTTAATTTCTATGTACATTTATTTCGGCTGATAATTGGGATGTAAATAAACTTGGCTTCATTCTTCAGATCTTCTGAAAATGCTAATGTGTACCATTAATTAAAATTACGTTTCCCTGAGATAAATACAAGCCTGACAGTACATTTCCTGTGTAGTTACTTGCAGTGAACAAAATGTATTTTACATATTTAAAATAACAAAAAGAAGAATAATTACACTTGCAATACATTTATAAATAATTTTTTTCCATCAACTTTTTTTCCCCTAGTGTCATTAAAAAACGTTATGACGGCATAGTCTTCTTCATTAATTCATTAAAATGCCACATTTTTACATAATTAAAATATAGGTAACAAAAAACAAAACAAAACAGAAAAACTGCCAAAAATAAGCATTTCAAGAGAGAAATTTCAAATATTTCACAAAATAAACCTCTTGACTCTTTAGAGGGAATTTCACATACCCTCACAACTTGGTGTTGGCTGGCTCCATGTTTTATTGGCTAGACAGGTGAGGTTCTGAGGGCCAATTAGCCGGAGCCCAGAATTGCACAGATAGCTCACATTGCTTTGGTATGTTTCACCTGTTGCCATAGAGCTTGCATTCTCAACGGGAGGGGGTGGCCCACATGACACCGCTAGAGAAAAAAAGCTTTTCAAATACTGTAACACCCAAGCAAAACAAGACGGGCAGTAGTAGATAGTGAATCCCTGAATGAGTTTGTGCTGAGTCATGCTGAGTCTGTGCAGTGATAGATTATTCATTTCTTGATGGGCCTCTGCAGTGATATTGACCATGCATAAATACATTAGAGCAAAAGAACAGAGAGGGGTGTGTCCTCATATATATGTGCACCTCGCAACAGTGATGTTCCTGGAGGTATTTTTTCTAGACACAGACAAACATATACATATTCCCTCTCTCTCTCTGTCCATCTCTACATCTACCTGTCCCTTACTAATATTAACATATTCATGTAAGCATGCACACACAGACACACACACAAACAAACAAGTATGCTTGCATGCCATCATACATATACATGCATGCATATGTGCACAGACACAAACATGCAGTTGCACACACACACACACACACACACACACACACACACACACACACACACACACACACACACACACACATACACACACACACGCATGCACACTGGGTGTGTACGGTGATTTACTCATTTACCATTACAGATAGGGTGCACGCCACTCCATGTCTTATCTCCTTGACAGAGCTTTATGGGATCACCCTGTTATGTACACAGAAGAACAGTGTTTCATTATCTTCACAAACCTTCATCTCTACACTTACTCCAACCATCCTTTTGAAAAACATCACCACATAGCCTCTGGGAAATTGCTCAGCTGGTTATTCCGGGACATCTTAGCAGGGATATTAGCAGGAAACAGCCTCTGAGACGGTAACTAGATACTGGAAAACATTTTCACTGGGCTTGCCAGCACTGCACCACATCTCTATTGTACTTCCTGACGCAGGCGTGGCAGATACATCAATAACATCCTGAAGCAAGTCACTTTGTCTCAATAGCCTGAGTAAAAACCCAGGCGCTACTACAAACTTCACAATGCGTGAAATTAAAAAAGGGATGAAACAAATATCAATTCTCCCCTGGAGAAAAATATTGAAAAAAATGAATAAATGTCTGACACCAACTAAAAGTACTCCCACACCTCTGCTATGAACACACCAGTGGTGCTAGACATCTCGTACCTGTATCTGGTACCCAGGTAGACATTTGTAGGTAACCACGTCCCCATAGTTGAAGCTGTCTCCCTCGATGTTGCCATGGTGAAGGGGGAGGGGTTTCCCACAGCTGACAGGAATGCAGGAGCCAGAGGAAAAACCTGGGGACCAGCTGCCACCAGGCTGCATTTAACAGTGATGAATCATCAGTCATCAATAATTTATAATGTCTAATGGACAGGGCTTAACATGATCCTCCATTTCATCTCATTTGTGCTTTTGTTATTGCTTTTTTTGCTGCAGTACTAATCTTGACATGACGGCCTGAAATGACTGTGGGTTGTGCAGACACCCTTGAACAAGGTCAATAAACATATAAAGGAAATCTGAAAGAAATCTGCAATTTCCATGCAATCTGTGAAATAGGACAATAATGTTTTATTGGAATGTAAAAAATCTTAAATAAGGAAATAAACAAAAACAAATGATTAAAATTTTGATATTCAGTTATAAGTTGTAAAAAATTGTGTTCAGCCATAAAGTTCATGTAAAAGAAAATTAATCAAGTCAAAAATCTCCATTGTGCACTACTTTTAGTCTGTATTTCAGTCCACCAGCGATGGCAACCAGGATTCAATCCACATTTGTCTTTAACTTTGGCTCACAATTAAATGCATTAAATGTGTTCATTTTCATCTTCACTGACAAAGTTTGTCAATCATAATAATTAACTTACCAAAATTGTCTTTGGTGAAAGAAAAAGTATAAAACTCTTATTCAGTTGTAACAGCTAGAGACAAATAATAATGTTTCCTGACCATGGCCTCCTCCTTGAAATTACTGTTGAAGTCCCATTTGGCTCATCCTAAAGTTTTGCAGCTGCCTATCACTTCATATTGCTTCAACAGTGCAATTCCTTTCTGGTCAAATGAAATGGACTATGTACGCAGCGGGACAGGGGCCACTTGCCTGGCACTGGGACACGGTGGGGCCCTCCAGGTGATAGCCCTCCTTGCAGGACAGCGTGATGGTCCTGCCCATGGGGGTGACCTCCTCCCCAGTGATGACCACGTTGGTGAGGTTGGTGGGGAGAGCGCAGGGCTGGGGCCTACACCTGATGGCATGCGGAGACCAGCTGCCGTCGCTTAGGCAAGTCAGAGACTCCGCCTCCGTCTCCAGCTCATACCCTGTCACACAGCTGGCCAGGGAGGCACGTGATCACTCAACACAAACCCACCCTTTCTTTCAACATTTACAATAAATAAACAAAACTTTACAAGTCCGTTTAAGAACCACACAGACAAAAGATGCCATCTAGTGTTTCATTATTATAATTATTCTATCCTATTCATTTTTGAAGTCTGTTATTTGGTTTGATTCTTGATCTTATCTTTTACTGTTGATTTGATAATTCTACTCTTGATAGTATTTTTTTGTATTTAAGATTTTGTGCTGAGCATGTTATTTTACCAGTAGTCCTGTTTTTGTGAATAGTTAGTAAATAAATGTACGTACTGATTGCTGTTGCTGGATTTTCTTATGTGAGAAAATCAAATTCTTTTTTGAATTAAAAATGCTACTCCTTCCTTCTCTTTTCATTTTAATACAAACAATGCACACCAGCCAACATCTGCATAAATACTGAATATTCATCTAAACTTTCTTTGACTCAGATACCTTCAGAACAAGAGTACATGGATGAATTATTTCACTTTACCTATACTGTACTTGGCTCCCAAAGGTGAAAACGTCCCCAATGATCTTTGCGTTCAGGACAAGTGGTGGAGGTCCGCAGGACACTGGCTGGCATGTGGGGTGGGGCTCGCTCCACCTGCCGCTCCTCGTGCAGGTAAGGTGAGCGTAGCCACTCATCTGGTAACCAGGCCTACACCTGTATGTCACCGTGTCAGTGGAAGTGGCAGTACCACCCTGCAGCACAGCATTGGGAACTATGGGAGGTGGGGCAGAGCATCTACCCCTGACACAGATAGGCACTCCTGGGCTCCAGACTCTGCCCTTCTCACAGGTAGCCTCGGGAGGGCCCAGTGTCCGGTATCCCTCGTCACAGCGGAACCTCACCCGGTCCCCGCAGTTGTGAATGCGGGGACCCAGAACCACCCCAAATTTCAGGATGGGCTGCGAGCAGTTGCATGGCTGGCACTCGGGCACTGACCCCTCCCAGGTCCCTGATGCTGAACACCGCAAGAAGGGGTTCCCCACCACCTGGTACCCTTGGAAACACACATACTCCACCACATCCTCAAAGTTGAAGCTGCTCCTGTTCAGGTAGCCATGGCTGATGTCCTCTGGGGGGTCACAGGTGTTGATGACGCACTGCGGAGGGGGACCATCCCATAATCCATCACCCCCGCATACCAGCTGGGTCCTGCCAGTCAGGGTGTAGCCCTCCTCACATTCGTACCACACCTCCCCGTTGTAGCCAAAGTCTGACCCCACAAAGTGTCCATTTGGAACAGCTGGGGGTCTGCCACATACTGCCAGCCGGCATGTTGGGCTGGCATGGCTCCAGCTCCCATTAGCCAGACACATGCTTCTGGTGGGGCCCTCCAAGATGAAACCGGCCTTGCAAGTGTATGCAACATGCCTGTTGAAGGTATAGTCCTCCCCCTCTGCCATGACGTCACCCTCGGTAACTGGGGGGCCGCAGGAGATGGGCTTGCACCATGGCTTTTCCCTGTCCCACATCCCCTCAGCAAGGCAGATGCTGGTGTCATTGCCCTGCAAGACGAACCCCTCCCCACATTTGTAGTGGATCACAGCGGGGTACAGGAAGGAGTTACCCAGGACCGAGCCACCAGCGAGGGGGCCTGGGTCGCCACAGGACACGGGAGTGCAGACGGGGGCACTGTCACTCCACCGCCTACCCGATACGCACATTCGGGTGGCCTCCCCCTCGAGTTGGTATCCCTCCTCACAGCTGTAGTGTGCCTGGCTGCCTTGCCCTATGTCTGAGATGAAGACTGCCCCATGCTCAGGAGCAGCGGGAGGCTGGCAATCCGCTGGGAGGCAGACAGGTGCTGTCCCATTCCACTGCCCATCCTCCTGGCACGCCAAAGGCAAGGCCACACTTAACTCATAGCCGCTGTGGCAGCGGTAGGCAATCACAGCCCCATGCCGGAAGCTCAGTTCTGCCCCAGCCCCTGCCCCCCCAAAAGCTTCACTGTTGGGGTCCAGAATTTTGATGTAGTCACCAAAGTCGATGTGTGGGGGCAGGCCACAGTCTGTGAGCACACAGGAGGGGGTGGGGCTTGACCATCCAGTTTCCTCACAGGTTAGATGGTTCTGGCCCACCAGTTGGTACCCAGGGAAGCAGCTGTAGAAGATGGTCACCCCAAACTTGTGGTCCATGCCCTCCACAAACCCATTCTCAATGGGCTTGGGAGGGGTGCAATAGATCTGGCTGCAGACAGGGGTCTCCCTGTCCCACTCCCCTGTTGCCAGACAGCTGAGTGTCTTGGGTCCCTCCAGTCGGAACCCCTGGTGGCAGGAGTAGGTGACAGCCTGGCTGAACTGGAGCTGGGTATAAAACACATTGCCGTTGGCGATCTCTTTTGGGGCGGAGCACACGATTGGCCGGCACATAGGAACCCTTCCGATCCAGTGGCCATTGTCACCACAGAGCATGGTTGCATTGCCCTGCAGGATGTATCCTGGTTTGCAACTATAGACAGCAATGTTGAGGTACATGAGGCCCTGCACATCCACAATGCCGTTTGGTACCTCCTCAGGCTGTGGACACTCCACAGGCATGCATTCTGGGAAGGGTGTGCTCCAGTGACCATCTGCCTGGCAGGTGACGGTTCGCTGTGACCGCAGAGTGAACCCGTGCATGCAGGTATAAGTCACCACACTCCCAAAATAGGAAAGTGTGGAGGAGGAGTCACCATAAGGTACTCTGGGGGGTGATCCACAGGACACCTGCTTGCAGACGGGGAAGGTGTCATTCCACTCCTGCCTCGGGGTGCAGCGAAGGAACCGGGCCCCATGAAGGACGTACCCATCATCACAGGACAGCTGGACGGTCCCCGAATCAGAGTCCAAACTTTGCAGGATGAGGTGATTCTCCTCCAGTGGAGGTTCGGGGCACTTTACTGGGGAGCACTGCGGTGAACGGGACACATCCCACTTGCCATACTTCAGGCAGGTCCAGACGGCATCCCCTGTGAGCTCATACCCCTCGTCACAGACGTACTCCACCTTCTGGCCCACCTGGAAGTTGGAGCCTTTGTAGTGCCCATGTAGGATGGTGGGAGGGGTCTCACAGGTGAGGAGGATGCAAGAGGGTGGGTCTCCATTGGACCATTGCTTGTTGGCCTGGCACACGCGTTCTGGCTTTCCAGTCAGTCGGAATCCAGGGTCACAGGCATACGTCACCGTGCTGTTGAATACAAATCGGCTTTCTGTCTGTGGAGCAGCAACATACCATAAATTAATGAACAACAAAGAAAAACAATAAAAAAGTAAAGTGAGCAAGCTGGCATCAAGTGAGGGAGAGAAGATGAGTCACTGAATTGAGCAAATGCCTAATTATTGCAGAGCTGAATATATACTGATGTAGGAACTTCAATAGCATGTTTGTACAGCTGATGAAGGGGCTTTGGTGCTGTCTGTTAACTCCAGATTATTCAGATATGACATAATGTTTGTGGCAAATTTCACCAGTTCAGGAAATTAACTGAAAATCAAAGCATTGACTGAAAAAACCTTACAGAATTCTGCAATGAAAATATTTCAATTCTTAAAGTACATTTTCTGAATGTAAAGAATTTAAATTAATGAACTTGACTTGACTTGGCAGTGTAGTGTAATGGGGAGGTAGCCCTGTAACCAGAGGTCCAATGGGGAGGTTTGCTTCCCCATTGGAGCACTGCTGTTGCCCCCTTAATTGAAGCACTTAACCTGAATGACTTCAGTTAATATTTGGTTGCATATGAAAAACATTAGCTAAGTAAGTCACATTGAATAAAAACATCTGCTAGATGTTTAAAAGGTAATGTAAATGACTACCACGTCAAGGTGAGAGGTGGCGCGAGAGCTGAGGATGAAGCCATTCTTTAGTGGAGGTGGGTTTGGGCAGGGCACAGGCTGGCAGGATGGCAGGGTCCCACCCCACTCCCCATCAGCCTTGCAGGTCCTTCTCTTCTCCCCTGAGATCAGGAAGCCCTTGTCGCAGCTGTAGGCCACCACCGCCCCAAAACTGTAGTTGGTGCCGATAACATACCCATGCTGGATACCCACGGGCTTGGCACAACGGACAGGGATACACCCAATGTCGAAGGGCAAGGGGACCCATGCCCCTCCCAGTGTGCACCTAAGGGTGGCTGTGGTGTTGAGCATGAACCCCTCCTCACACTTGTAGCTGACCTCAGAGTTGCTGCTGTATTTGGACTTTTTGACTGAGTCCAGGATGGCATGGGGCAGGTCAGGTGGAAGCTGACAGAAGTTGGCGATGCAGCGGGGTGCCTCCTGGCCCCCGGGGGGCACCCACATACCCTGGGAGTTGCAGAGCATCTTGGTGTTGTTGGCGGCAATGTAACCGTCACCGCAGAAGTAGATGGCGGTGTCACCAAAAAGCTTGTGGCGTGCCTCTGGGAAGGCATGGGCGATTGCTGGCGGGGGGGCCACAGGAGCGGGCGAGGCAGTGGGCGGAGCTCTGGCTCCATTCGCCAGTGGGAAGGCACTCCCGTGTCATAAGGCCAATCAGAGTGTAGCTGCAGTGAGAGGAGGAGGCACATCATCAAGTCACAGCTAAGTCAGTGTACCTTACTGTTCCCACATGGAAAGAGGACAGACAGAAGAGGGCTTCATTGGTCCGGGGGGATATAAGAGGTTGACAAGAGTGTAACTGTAATATAAATATTAAGGAGTACACACTGTACAACAAAGAACACTAGTGTGTGAACATTGGGTCACAATTTTTGAACATTGTGGGACTATATCCCCTGTCCCCCCTGAAAAGTATGCTGCTGGGTATTGGCTAACATGATCCTTCTTAATTGTAAAAAGGTTACAGATATTTTAATTTAGAGTAATGTAGAATTTATTCACTGTGTACATTTATCACATTTCCATTCAAACTGACAGCTCCAAAAGCATTGTGAGAACAAAAAGGGGGGCAGATTTTTCCTTAAAATCCCCCTCCCCACAAAAAAGTAATAAATGAAAAAGAACAGCACAGTTACCCTTCTTTACAGATGTAGTGCACCAGGCTGCCCAGGGTGAAGTTGCTGCCCACTGTGGAGGCGTCCATCAGGGTGGGAGGGTGTCCACAGTCCACCATTACACACAGAAGGGCGGGGTCACTCCAGCGTCCTGAGGCTTCACAAAGCACCTCTGCACGACCCTGCAGTCTTAAAGCCAGCATCCCGTCACACACATTACATCACACACACTGTGATGGACATGCAGAGAAGGGAAGCTCACGTAGGCACCTCCCACACTGCAAAAAATGTTATCTTGATGAATATATAAACTTAAATCCTAACTATAACTCTTTTTGTTTTTTGTTCATTTCTTTTAATTACCAAGCATTTTGCCACCACGATTATTTTATCAATACTATACTATCTTTCTTATTTCAAGAATTTTTCTAGTCCTGCTGAATGATAATTTTGCTTATTTTAAGGAATTTTTCTTGAATCATGTTTATGTTATGCATTTTTTGTTTTATGAAAACAAAAAAAAATCTTTTGTGCAAGATTTAGTTAACATTTTTTTCTTTAACCACTTTTGCATTGCAGGTGGATACCAGTTCAGTGAGGCATGTGGTTTGGGCACGGCCTGTAAGGGGAGAGAAGTTCCTCATGGGATATGTTCCACATGAATGCACACGTTCACATTCTTCTTTATTCCTGACCGCATGTCCTGAAGCATGCTAAGATTAAAACTAACTAATCAACTTGTCACTACTGACAGTGCACTATTTCATTTTTATTCATTTTATTTTTATTCAATTCCCTTCAGAAAATTATGTCTTTTTAAAGTGAGACCTGACCAAGAAAGCAGCCTTAAAGCAAATACAGAAGGAGTAAAAAAAAAACAGATGTGTTGCACAAATCAATGCAGCAATACAGTAAAATTCACCCTGTACAATTGACTGATCTTACCTGTATCCCTCTACGCAGGTGTAGGAGGCGGTTGACATGTAGGTCCTTCCAGTGAAGGTGACGTTTGCATTCTCGACAGCGGAGGGTTCCCCGCAGGCCACAGGCTGACAGGTAGGGGGCGCTCTGCTCCACTTGAGGCTCGCCAGACACTGGATCTCAGCTGGGCCCCGCAGTAAAAAGCCTTTCTTACAGCTAGTGGAGGGGGGGGGTCATTTTTCAACAGCTCAACAAAATGAGTAAGATATTGATTTTACACTGCAGAGCTCAGTTACTGTATATTTGAAACCATGTAAATTTGATGTTGCATAGCTAGTTTTATTTTGTTCTCTACCCATGTTTTTAATACTATGTGATTATGTCATGCCTGTATCCAGGGCAATTCCACTTTATATTATCTGATTTTGACCAATGCTTTTAGTCATTTACTGTATTTGTAACGACTACTACTAATACTACTATGTAGTATAATATACCATAAAATACTATTAGCCTAAGCCTAATCAACACCATGATATTGTGCTCCAGTTATATATATATAATCATGACTTCAGAAAAACATTTCATTAGCAGACCAAACTTACAAAAACATTTGACTAAATTGTCTCTTGGAGAGCATATGAAATTCAATTAAAAAAGACTTTCTATAACAACATAATTTTTAATAATTGAGTATGCTTTATTTTATTGGAGACAGTCAAATTCTTCATTTTAAAGTAGAGCAGCAGGCCATTAAAGAGATTGAAGTCTATTTTGATTGTATTGCAGGGTCCCTTGTTTCTAATGTTTCTAAAAATCCGGTAGAAAACAGGGGCGGTCTACAACCTGAAGCCTAAAGGGGTATCAGTGTACAGATTTGTGAGTGTTTTATGTCATATTACTCAGTACCATGTCCCAGAGTAAACCACCATAATGTCTCAGGGGCAGCCATGAGGTTAATATTTTATCATATTTTTCTGGAGATTATGGGACACAGTGACATTTTCTTTTCATTTGCTTTTTTTAAATGTCTGACCGTGATACCTGAAAGTCACCTTGCTTCCGAAAGTGTAATTCCTCCCAGTCATGATCCCATTTTCCGGAACTGCGAGCCTCCTGCAGGAGAGAGCTGAGGGAAATACAGATAGCTTAAAAAAAAAAAAATGAAACTAACAAAAAAAAAAAAAAACCTGTCACACACAAATTCTTTTTTTCAAACAATCAGTTATTTTTTTAAAAAAAATTCCATGATCAAGCAGTTCAAATGCACTAATTCAGGAAAGGTGCCATGCCCATCTCATAACCCCCTATTTTCCCTCCATACTGGGCTATGGGCTGGTAAACACGTCTTGGCTCCCTGACAGCAGCATCAGACAGGTGCTCTAGTGCAGTTGAACACCACCGAGGTATGTGGATAGGCGCCAATACTGCTGTATACACCAAGGGGGAGGGAGAGGGGGAGCTTTCAGACTGCCACCACCTCTGCTGCGGAAAGGCCGACAATGTTCCAGCAACACGGGGGAAAACAAAGCCACAGCTGCCTATATAATTACACTCCACAGTTCCAGGGGGTCACTGCTCTGTTTGTAGATCAATCCTGCGAGCAGAAAACGCTCTGCCTGTGCACAAAGTAAGCCGTGCGGGACCAATCCATTCACAGGTATGCAAATGGGGGGAATGGGGGCATACGGGCGGGGTGTGTGCTTGTTTCAAAACAAGCTGGGTTACATAACGTCTATTAAGCTGCTGTGCTACCCGATGGACTTGGAGCCATTGTTTCTACATAATGGCTCTGTGATTGTGGTGTCCTGTCCCCTTATATTTTTTTCACAATCCTTTGAGGAACGACAAAGAGGATCAGTGATGGGTGCAAGAAATGATAACCAGCCCCACCCAACCAAATCTTCCATCACAAGACCGATGCCACCAGTCAGATTGCTGGAAACAGGTTCTAGGTATTTCATCCAGAAGTAATGTAAACAATGGATCTTCACTGTTTAAAAAAAATATATATATTAATTTATCTGAGCATTATTTTTAAAAAAACCTTATGTTTAAAAAGAAGCGCTTGGGGGTGAAAAAAAAAACCTATTATAATGTTCTGCATCAATAGGGTTCCCATATTCTCTAGGGTTTACATGTTTTCTAGGTTATTTCATGAAATAAATAGAGGAGTTACGATAAGGACTAAACGGACCGGCTCAAGATATGCTCCACTGATTGTGCCCCATTCATGAACACAGAGGTACGCAAACTGTACAGCTTAAGTCTTAAAAATGTGAAATGTCCCTTTAATAGAACTACAAAGACTAGCTGGACAGTAACCTCATTGGTAGCGCAAACATTTTTACCACTTTAATTTTCTTCAGCGTTTTTCCCCATTCCTCAACACCAACTGAGTACACTTGTAGGCATGAACATCTTTCTACCTTTGCAGTATGGGAAAGGACGATCCCAGGATCCTAACTCTGAACATGTGATGTGGGATGAGCCAATCAGCTCATAGCCTTCCTCACAGGTGAAAACCACCTCGCTTCCCATCATGAAAATGCTCCCATCCCGATGACCGAATTCTGGGTAACCTGGATCTTTACATTTTACCGGTTCTGTTCACAGAAAAAAAACAACAGTCACTTAACCTTCTTCACTCAAAACTCCACTAGGGTTGTTGCCCCTAACATCCAGACACAAAAAGCAACCTGTCTGGAGACGGGACCAGTGTTTTAAAAGGGGCATTTTGATTTAGGAAACTGAGGAAATAAACGTTCTATTAACATACATTAAAACTACTCATATAATTCATACAATGTGGGAGTTGGAGGTGCCCTGGGTGGACGCAGCCCTTTACCTGTGCAGTTCTTGCCGTCGCCGCTGTAGGGGTGGATGCAGGTGCAGGTGTAGGAGCCATCTGTATTGTGGCATTTGGCATGCATGTCGCATTCTGAGCCAATGGCACACTCATCCACATCTACACACATACACACACACACACACACACACACAAAAGGAGATGGACTGATTGATAGATAGCATATTGTCCTCAGAGAGGAAAAGCTTTTGGTTCTGAAGATGAAATGATTTTCAGTTCAATTTAATTTTATTTGTATGGTGATTCTTAAAATTCCATTGTCACACAGCATTTTTACGTAGTGCTGGAACCAAAAATCCCCACTGAGCAAGTCTAGGGTGACAGTGGCCAGGAAAAACTCCCTTACTAAAAGGAAGAAACTTTGAGCAGAACCCACATCAGAGAGGGGAGACCATCTGCTTCTGGTCACCACTGGGCAGTCAATGGTTATAACAGCAGCGTATATTTGGTGTTATTGTGAGTGTCATTACAAAACGCATTTTGGACAGATTGCTTGCCTAACTCAAATATGTTTACTGTGGTTTCTTTTGATGATCTGCTCTAAATAAAATCACACTTGAATACATCACAAATCATATCTGAGCTTCACCCGGGATCTCTTAAAATAAAATCTAAAATGATCTGCTGAAGCGAAAGTATTGGTGCATTACAAAGAATTTGTGGGCGTAAAGATGACAGGCCACAGGTCACGTAATCGTACGTGGAACCTTAAACTAAACTGCTTTCCCAGGCTAAAGACCTATAATGTGCAAAACCACAGCAAGCTGACTGCGGAAACAGGAAAGTGGTTTAAGAATCATGCTCCCTCACTTCCTCCCTTAGAGGCTCTATACTCACCCCTACTTATTTTCATACAAAAATGGATATCTACACTTACTTACACTCTTTTAGGAAGAAGGCATCCTATTTATCTTATGCAAGGCTCTTAGGCTCCTAAGAGCGAACATCAAATTAAAATTGTATTAATCAATTTGGTATAATATAGTAATAATCAGTAAATAATAACATGGTCAAATATTCATTTCCCAGAAACTGCCATCCTGAATTAACATTTATATTAAGCAATAAGTAGTGGAATTCTAGCATAAATCTTAAACACCAATATGGGTAGCTGATGTCTCTGGCAGGGTCATCCCTTAGTAGAAACTGGGTGGACATCTCTGTCTTACCTAAGCAGGCAGGGGGATTCCCTTTCCAGGTCCCACTGTTGGCACACTTCATCTTGGACTCCCCCAGCAGGTAGAAGCCGGAATTACACTGGTATGTGACCGAGCTCCCAGCTTGGAAATCTGTGCCAAAGTAAAGCCCGAACTCCAGGGGAGGGGGAGGGCCACAGTTCACCCCTGTGGGAAAAAGTATTCACATTAACAGACAGTCAATTTGCACAAAAAAAAATTTGATGTGAGGTTGCCAAGGATGCAGCACATCTTAAAGAACCCCCCATTTTCCCTCCCAAACTGTAAAGTAAATTTGACTGGACTGGAATGACTTCTAGAGACTTTGACATGCTACTTTAAAATATCTCATTTGGTCACACAAATTGAACTGTGTTATCAGCCGAAACCTTGTGAACTTGTCTCACAGACTCAGGGGAATTCAGGAGAAAACATGCTACTGCTCATGACAATTGGCCTTCACTATTTCAACATACTACACTTTACTACAACATGCTACACATTCAACAGCACCATCTGGTCTTTCATAGGAATCTAAATTTTGATATGAACAGCCAGAAGATGTCATAACACTTTTAGTTTCAACTCATAACATAATCAATATAATATTATGAATAACTCACTGTCACAGCGAGGCAGGGCATGGCTCCATGCCCCCTTATTGAGACATTGCTGCACTGGCTCCCCCACCAGGTAGAAGCCGGGATCGCAGGACAGCTCCACCTGGGAACTGGGGCTGGTCGCAGTGCTCAGGGCACGCAGGTGAGGGACAGCGTTCTCCAGCAGGGGGCAGTCTGATAAATGCACAGTCATAAACAAGAAAAGAAAGAAATACGAGTAAAGACAAGTGCTGCCAAACTGCACAATTAAAGACAAGTGCAGACAAACACCTAATTATATTTACAATGACACAGCATGGATAATCATCCTGGTCAAGCAGACCTCACCGGCGCAGAAAACGCTGTTTCCTGTAATCTTCACTCTCCCCATAACCCCGGTTAGGAAGTCAGGCCAGGCTAGTACATTTCCCTTGGCGATGTCCTCTGGGCAGCTGGTGGCCAGCGCTTTGATCTGGGGAAAGGAGCATGCACGGTTTTGTTTCTCTGTGCTTTCCGTGACCATCAGAGGGGAGAGACATTTTCCTACGTGCCACTTCACTGCAGATATGCAGGACAGGACTCTTCACTTGAGGAGTGTCATCACTTTTCATAATGCAGGCTTCTAATCTAATCTTTCTGTGAATGTTATTCATGCATGCAGTCTTGAATGTATTTTTTAGTTATCACTGGTGTTGTGTGAAAAGGAAATTCTTTGTCTCAATAGGACGTCCTTGGTAAAGTTAAACAAAATGAAATTGTTTGTGCTGTCGGTGTGACAGAGCCATGATATTTCCCTCCACACAGTTCCCTAACAGTGTATAGGATGTACGACCTCATTTTTATAACATATTTACTTGCTGCGCTGTGAGAACATAGTCCCAGATGTTGAGCTGGCTCATGGATCCCACAAAAGACTCCACGGGGTTGAACCCCTCACCCCGCTGGTCCTGATCCTGCCCCAGAACCAGTGCCCCTCCACCTGCAGACCAGGGGTAAAAAAAACACATTATCCAAATCCCCCTTTCCACTCAGGGCCCATAGCATAACATAGCAGTAGGGGGGGGGGGGATCTTCTTCTGTTATCAGGTTACAGCCCATATATATTTTGCTGTAAAATCCTTCTATGAATGCAAAAACCTCTTTCAGGAGAAAAGCTGGTACAGTAGGTTCAGTCTTAAAGTAGCACCAAACCTGGAATTGTGGTGCCAATCGACAGGCCTTTCCCCCCATCCGAGAGGTTCCCATCGATGTAGACCTTCCATTCGCCATCGCTGCTCCGCCACGTCACACCGATGTGGTGCCACCGCCCATTGTTGACAGCTGGACAGTCCGTGATCCTCTCCTTGCCATTCACGTACACAACCCACCTACACAAGCAAACCAGAAGAAGAGATGAGGGGCGTTTTCAGACAGGTCACGTTAGGAGATCTGTTCTGAAACCGGGCGTAAAAACAATTCCTGTCCCATTTTATTGGCTGTAGTTTAATGATCTCCAGCCTGTTTTGAATCATGACCCAAAAAAATCTTTCTGGATGAGCAAAGTAAACTGGTTGGAATCTGGACAGCTTTTCAGTTGAGGTTGAGCCAAAACCACCTCAAGTGTGAGCTGAATCTGCTATGTATTAAAGGTTTATTGTAACCACCTTCCCCCCACCCCCACCCAATTTTTCCCAACCTGAACTCAACCGAACTTGTTGACCTCACCACCTCTGCTTTGGGAGGAGAAGCCGAACATGTGACTCCTCCGATTCACATGACGACAATCTCACTTCTATTCACACTGCAGCCGCGCCACTAATCTCACACTTCATATGATGTTGGAGGATGACATAGTCAGCGTGCCCTCAGTTCCTGCTACCACAGGCACCCAGCATGACCAGAGTGGGCGCTATAGCAATGACACCAACAAACTTGGCCGGCTTACCCCCATCATCCCCGGAGAGGCTGGGCCCATTGTTGCCTCGCCAGTGTAGACCTCCAGCCATAGCTAGCAAGGTGAGAGTAGGATTCAAACCCTTGCTCTCAGGGCTCCCAGGCAAATGTCTTACCCCGTAAGCCACCCAGAGACCCATAACCACCTTTATCAACCTCTTTTCAACTCTGGCTTCTGCCATTCTGCTGAGGACTTCAGATGACTCACCCATTATAGTCCACTAGCAGAAAGGCATTGTCACTGCCACCCTCCACAGCGTAAGAGATGGGCGTGCCGTAGTTCGTTGTGTCTGACGACTTCATCCAGAAGGTGCAGGTGATAGCCGTGAGGGAAGGCATGACACCATCCATCATGACAAAACCATGGATACCCGACACCTCAAAATCCAGGTTGAATGAGGATGACATCTCTGAGGAGGGGCATAAACGCATCAGCTAATGACAACACTGAGCCGGAGCAGCCCGGTTATGGAAACAGGCTATTATGCAAATCCTTTCCTGATCCTGCATCATCACAACACAGACTACGGTAACACTTTTAGGCCCTGATTTTAATGTTTTTAAGATGAAATATCACATTGACTGTAAACTGAGAATAATGCTGCACAATTTCTCCTATAGACAGACAACGCTATGTAACTCACTTGGCTGGGTTTAAATAGATTATGCAGCTCTCATTGAAAGCCATTTTATACCAGTCCCACAGTCCGAAGAGGGACCAGCAATACTGACTCCACCTTCCACTCTCTGTTGCTATGGCGTCTATACCTGTCTCACACCTGGTTCCGTTGAACCCAGGAGGGCACCTGCAGGTGAAGGAGCCCAGGCCATCTATACAGGTGGCTCCATTCAGGCAGGGGCTGGAGTCACATTCGTTTATATCCACCTCACACAGCCTGCCTGTGTATCCACTAGGACACTGGCACCTGGCCAAAGACAATGCACAATATTCACAGGTTACACCTATGCATGCACCTATGCACCTATGCATGCATGCACAAGTGCACACGCATGTACACACTCACACTCACATACACATTCATGTACACTCACACAGAGACACATGTGCACGGATACACACACATATCCACATGCAGAAATGCAAACATGCATATATACATGCACACACTGACAAACAAACACACACACACACACACACACACACACTCAAGCACACACATAGGCATGTACACACAAGTACAAATTAGAGGTAAATTCTTACACAAAATCATTAATGGCATCTGAGCAGGTCCCTCCATTCCAGCAGGGGGCACTGGAGCACTCATTCACATTGATCTCGCATATGTCCCCTGCAAAGCCTTGAGCACAGGTGCAGGTGTAACCCCCTTTCAAGTCTTCACACAAACCCTTGTTCAGACACGGGTTTGACTGACATTCATCGATCTCCAGCTCACAGTGCACACCTTTCCAAGAAATAAACATAAGTTTATTATCAGTGACACTTCGAGTCTGATTATTGATTTAATCATTTCAAATTGCAATTAAAAAAGGCAGGCTAAGCATAAGGGTCTGGAAATTAAAAGATATAAAAAGAGCAAAATACCCAAAAACCACATTAAACTGTAAAAATTATAGAGACCTTGTGATATTTATGGGTAGATTCTGTGATAGTAGCTGCAGGCAGGGTTTGAAATGAGGGGGAGTCTGGGTATGTCCAGGACACCTCATAAGAAAAGGGATTCCTCCCTCATTTTGTTATTGTACCAATAATATTACCCGTCCTTGTGCTGTTATGGTTTGCCAGCCTGTCACAACGGCAGCTGAATTCCCCCCAAACATTTTTATACCAAGAGTCAGTGGTTACTATGAACCCTGGGTTGCGGCTTCTTCAGGTGACCAGTAACCCCATCCACACAGCCAATTTGTGGTGGGTCAATCTCACCTGTTGGCCGCAGGGGTCTGCCGATGTCTCTCACCTGTATAGCCGTCCCTGCAGCTGCAGGTGAACTGGTCGACCTCATCCACACAGATTCCGTTGTTCACGCAGGGGTTAGAGCTGCACTCATTCACCTCTGCTTCGCACTGTGACCCTGGGAGGAGAACGCAGTGCATTCATGGCCAACACAGACACACATGGACCTACTGACACACATGCTCTTACTGCTGACAGTAATCAGTACAGACATCTTATCTTATCTGAACAAATTTTCCTCTACTGACTGCAGCTGGTAGAAAACACAGATCTGTCTGCTCATTAATGACACTATTAACCTGACATACACAAACCCATAAATACACCTTCCCTCCACCATGAGACACACAGACAAGACCATCTGCAGTGACGTCGCACATGAACACGGCGAGCATGATGTGTGCGATGTGGATCGAAAACACAGCACAGCATGGCGTATCAGTTTTCCATTTAGCCTCATAGCCCGTTCCTCTGCAGTTCTGTCTGCAGCTGGCATGCAGCCCAGTTCCAAGCATCCTTCTTTCTGAGGCTTCATAGTCTGGTGCAATGCTTGTATTTGAAACAGCTCAATTTATAAAAATGCAACCAAAATCTAACTAATGACACAAAATAGCATTCAAATGTTGAATGGATGATGCTGGTGTGCATTTTTTGGCTCTGCTGTAATCCACTATGACCTCAGTTATGGTCAATCTGAGGTGGACTACTCAAAATCAATGCGTGTGTTGAGCAACATCTCGTTGAATGGCGCAGGAGGGATGGGTTTTTATCCAGCGTCTTGTGCTTTCTGCAGTAAGATTCAGTCCAACATGAACCACATCTGAAACTGTACATGATTATATTCACACTAGTATTATCCTATTTAGGAAAAACAGAGTTTAGTTGCCATACCCACGTAGCCGGGCTGGCACTCGCACAGGAAGTCCCCGAGGCCGTCTGTGCAGATCCCACCATTCTGGCACGGAGCAGAGTCACATTCATTAATGTCGCTCTCACAGTTTGATCCTGCAGGGGAAACGACAATCCTAATGGTTATTTGAAATGGCTGAACCTGGACCAGCTCAGATAATGACAGGTCTGGACCAGACTAATCTAGCTCAGTCCAGTTTAGACCAGCTGTGTCCAGCACAGGACTCAGATCAAACTTAGGTTCACCTGTGCTGGATTCAATTCAAGTTTATTACAAGTAACTATAACAACAGGGCCAGTGATGAGGGTTTAATTAACAAGGAAGTTTCATTACATTAACTTTGGCAAAAAGTTCTGCTTTTCAGGGGCTCATTGACCAAAATAAATAAAAGAAAGGGTGCAAAAATCAGTCACATCCCCTAATGATAGAAAGAAACGCAGCACCAAGCAGATGAAGGCTGGGGTAGTGGTGGCATGCAAAAACCAAAAGGAAAAATGCATTTAAATAGACATCTACATGTATTGTAAGGAGTAGTGTCACCATCTGGTGATGTGACAGAGCACTTCACAAGATTTGTGAAACCGTGTGGCTTTCAGGTGATTTAGTTCTATCATTCAATTTGGAGCCTGAGAACCCTTTACTCATTAAGTGGTTATGGAGGCCAAGCTGCTGACACACGGCCGCGATAGAATGAACAGGTGAACCATTGTGCGCTGTACTGCACCTGTGAATCCGGGGAGGCAGTCGCACAGGTATCCCGCCCCCATCTCCTCACACCTTGCATTGTTCTGGCAGGGATTGAGGACACACTCATGGAACACCTGTGGAGGAACACAGGAGCCGTTACTGAAACTACACTCAGTAGGTCAGAGACATCCATCCTTTACAGGATCACCCTCTATAACTTCATCCACAACCCTGGAGGGTATTCAGTTGTTCTGGTACACAAAATGTACCAGATTTTGATCATTCTGCTCCACAGCATTTTTATGGTAAAATATTTACTTTCTCTGAGCATGACCAGTGTAACTTTACCCAATGAAATCATTTTTGTCAAAAAGCTGCTTAGATGAACACATTTAATTGGTCAACACTACTCCCAGTAGACTGGTTCAGACACTGGTCAGCTCACCTGGCTGCTGGCCTGGTAGTCCTTACGGATGACCTTTGGGGGGGTCGTCATGCTCTCCTCTTTGGGCAGGAAGCTGGAGCCAAAGCCTGTCAGAAAGCAAAGGACATGAGGAACAGGAGGGCGATTCTGAGCAGACCAGGAAACTTATCATTCGGACAGTGGAATATGGCATAATGGCCAGATTTTGGAAACATGTCAATAATGTTATGCCTATTTGCTACAAATTTTAATCAATTTTGTCCATGCAGTCTGATATTGAAACCAGACTATGGCAATGCTGACTGTAGTGTGCATCCCTGTAAGGTGATACATTGACCTTAGTATCTCTCAGGGTGGGAAGTATTCAACTTGAGAGAATGTCAGCATCTTGTGACTTAATATTGCCCTCTGCTGGGCAGTCTGACACCCACAGTCTGCATGCACCAATGACTTGCATAAACTATCCTGCTACTCATATCTGAGTGAGCTCAAACTTTGGATCGCAGTGTGAAGAGAGATATATTTTATATTACGTTTGTATGGACAGCATGTGGATGTTTGTACTCTCCTTAAATGAAAGCGAAGGTTATAACAATGAGTACAGCTTGCAATTAGGCATTCCAAAATTTGGAGGAAGGAAAAAGCATATAAATATGTTCACAGGTAAAACTCTACACACATTCTAGTAACTGCTTGGCATTTCAGATAACAGTAGTAAAATATTTATCTTGTGCTCGCTCTCTTAACTTATTAACTTATTAAGTTACAGCCTGTGAAACATTAAGTAAATTCTGAGTGAAAGCTGTTTTTTGATTGGCTGATGTGGACCTCACTGGAGCAGTGCTGGATGGTGGTTGCCCCGGTGACAGTGGTAGTCCCGTAGAAGGGGCAGGAGAGACAGAAGGATCGGCCCTCCTCAGGCTGGTAGTAGTCCCGGGGGCAGGGGTAACAGGGCACCAGCCCCGACCTGGAGAAGTGTCCGGCCTTGCATGGAACTGCAGAGAGGGTTAATCAGGAAAATGAACAAAATCGAAGTTGCATGCATATCAAACTGTTGGCTAGAAGGGCCCAGAATGGTAAAAACATAAAGTATAATATAAACAAGTGTGACAAGCTGAGAAAGACCAGGCTCCACTGGGCACTTGTTCCAGGGTTCCTGGAATGGCTCCTTGTGCATTTCTGTTTTAACAGCTGCTCAATTCCCCCAAGGGTCATTCGTGGTACTTTTGATGGTGCACACGAGCACCTGTCATTATTTTTGACTGAGACTATTAGCAGAAGTGCTTTTATTAAGTACACCGCTAAGAATGTCCAACAGATGTAATCTGTTGGTAATGGGGTTTCTAATATTGCATTGTGACTCAGTTGAACATCTCAGGTCCTCATCCCTGAAACTGAAACTTGAAATTCCAAAACAGTTCAATCCCCTCCTTCCCCCTCAAAAAATTAAGTGGGAAAATTTCAAAATCAACTGCTTTGGTCAGCTAAATTAGTGCTGCGTGACAACAAATCCTGGCACACACTGTAGGTGTCCAGAACCAGGACTGAGGACCCCTGGTCTACATGTATCTCAGGCCTGTCAGAAGTTCCCCTTTTCGCTGTTGCTAAGCAGCCTCATTTGTCCTCCTATGGGATTGTTCTACACCCCACCTGTCCCTAAGGTACTCACGCCCACATTCTCCCACATCCACCGCCCCTCTGTTGACTGTGGTGGTGTCCCCTGGGCACGGCAGGCAGTGTTTGGACCCAAAGCCAGGCTGGTACTGGCCCAGTGGGCAGGACTCACATGTCTCCAGCCCATTCACAGAGAAGCTCCCTGGCTTGCACTGCGCTGGAGCAGGGAGAGGTGGAGGTTCAGGAGAGGCTTTACAGCAGAGTCATGGGTAACAGTGTACATACAGAGTAACAGCAACAGCATCACTTTTACAGCAGTGTAAAAACTAATAATACACCTTACGGCACAGCCACAGGTAACAATATATACTTTTTAGCACAACGTCAAAGCTAGCACTCACTCTGCAGAACCATAAATCATCTATTTGACCTAAACCAGCTTGGTAACAGGTCACAGAAACCACTTTACGCCAGAGCAGCAGCTAACTCCTTGCAGAACGAGCCATGACTAACAGCACACTCTACAGAATTAATCACCACAAACCTGCTGAGCGCAAGAGAAACCATGTGCCATGTGTCTGACCACCTTTAGATATTATAGTATCACTGTCACAGTGTTAGATATGTGAAGCTGAAGAGCAGTACAGTTATGGCCTTCATGCTGTACTGTGCCTCAGTCATGTCTGAGCTGAAGAGAGCAGTTGAATGCTTTTTTCAGAGCTCCATGTTGCGGTATCTGTGTGGGCTAAGGCAGCTGGGCAGGTACAGTACCTTTACACTCGGCCTCACTGCGGGAGTGCAGGTAGGGGGTGGAGGACCCGTCTGGACATGCCTTGCACTCCATCTGCCCCTCCAGGTCCTGGAAGGAGCCAATCCAGCAGCTCTCACACGTGCTGTATTCCAGTGAATAGTACGTCCCGATTGGACAGTGAACTGTAAGACATTACATTTAGGAATTTAGCAGACACACTATTGCAGAACAACTAATTTGTACATAAAATGTATTTGTACAGATGGATATTTTGTGAAAAAAATTCAGGTGAAGTACTTTGCTCAGGGGTACAAGCAGTGGTGCCAGTAGCTGTGTGCCAGTATACACTGTACATGCCATCAGAGCCGGAGGTTTGTTTTGTTTTGTTTTACACCTTTAATTGTCCATGTATGAGCTGCATTTGATTTTTCCTCACAACTGTTCAATGGCTGGCAACTGACAATCCTTAAGAATCTGTTTTGCCTGATAGTTTGGAACTGCAACCAAGTTTAAGTTCAAGGAACAAACACTGAATTCAACACAATTTCAGTATAACACAACTTTTTCTGCCATCTGTGTTAACATTTGTATGTTTTTTTTGCATACCATTACATTAAAATTTCTACACTGTAGCTGTCCACCACAATTTGTCCAGTTCAGTTTCCACAACAGAACATCTGCAGTAATGCACATCCACACCATAAATATGTGAAAGATTTTAGTCACAGTGCAGACACAGTTTGGGTAATGAGTACTGATAGATTTATACTCTAGTAGAGTAAAACCAGGCGAGCGGTGTGACAGGAATAAAACTGCATTGAATGATTGCCTTGCGAACGGGAAAAGTGGTGTGGCGACAGCATGGGCGGAAAGGTGTGGAAAAGACAGGCTGACCTTAACCAAATGGAATGGAAGAATTCCGTTATTTTTACTTCAGCACAGAAGTACAAAATGGCAGTTGTGTTGCCAGGGAAACCCCCTGAAACACACTGTGGGCACATTCTCGCTCACAGCTTTTTTGTAAGCGTTTGCTTTTTCTGAGACATGCTGCGGAGCTTGGGGCACACTCCTCTGGCCCATGCAACGTGCTTTACTTTTTTATGCACACAAAGCTCTCTCACCACCTATGTTGTATTGATAGACAAGTGAATTCCCCTCAAAAACTGCCAACTATTCCTTTACATTCATGGCGCTTTTCTCGAGCATGCACAGTACCCATGCCTTGCTCTTTCAGCAGCTTGTAAAAGGTCTGGTGTGAGAATGCAGTCAGAGGCGAGCTCACCGCACATTCGACCCTTCAGCACGGAGCCAGGCCTGCAGTACAGTGAGGCCTTCTTGCTCTCCAGGGACTTGGGGTCAGCCACGATCATCTCGGACGCTATGTGGAAGGTGGACAGGGGCTGCTTGCTGAGCGTCCTCTTCAGCCGATTGGTCAGCTGCTCCAGGGTCCGCAGCAGCCGCTTCTGATTGGTAACCTCTGCTGAGTCATTCCTTGATAACGGCAGTGGGATGCTTGCTGACAGAAAAAGAAGGCAGTTTAAAGTACAATTTCAAATATTTTGTTTTCAATTGTTATTATTTTATTATTATTTTTATTTGTCAACATTTTACCACAATGATAGCTTTCCCTAAATCAAATAGTTTTAGGTGTCACAGAATGGCTTGCAGACCTTTATTGCTTATGCCTTTGGGACTGTGGCCCACTGTAGCACTCCTTACACCAAAGAACAGCAAAGAACAGCAAAACCATCCATATTAATGGCCCAAAGGGCCAGGTTTGATCATTGTGCTCTTGGGCATGGACTGAATAATTCCGCTCCAGAGCTAGTCTGCACATGGGTTTTTATTTCCACCAAGCACACCGGCTCAGTTAGTTAATCACCTGTAAACACCAATGCTGATTAACTTGCAGATGAGATTACAGTGGCTGTTTCATGTACGCAGCCTTCAGCTGTCATTTGTGAGATCAATAAGAAATACCAGATCCTGAAAGTGTCTGGACAAGAGATAATTCAGAGCAACAGTTGCCATGAAATCAGAATCAAATGCAGCCCTCATTTACCACCCCTGGTTTAGAGACTGGAATGGATCTCAGAGGCACCGCTGGGTTCGGCTTCATCACCTGCAAGTTACCTGTGATGTTGAAGAAGATCTGGATCTTCTGGTCTCTGGTGGGCCCTGTGGGCTTGCGGTGTCGTTTGGCCCTCAGTGGGGAGCTCCTGGGGGTTACGCCCTGCTGCTGTGCTGATGGTTGGCGGTCGGTGGCAAATCCCACATCAAAGTATGCGTATTCCTGTCCGTCCTGTGGCCCCCAGTTACTACCCCATCCTCCGGGACCTGGAGTAACAACCGACAGTGAACCCAACCCTCCAGGATCCAGAAAACACTGAAGCTATAGCATAATGAATTTATATCTGTGGTAATCATTCCTAGTCCTGGAGGGCCATAGCAGATACTGACCAATTAACAGTTGATTATACAGGTAACTCACCTCACCAGCATACACTGTGGCCCTTCAGAACCAGGAATGAGGACCAACCATTACACAATTCAAAACAGTCTTGAGAGCTGAGAGAAGGTTATATAAGTGATAGGAAGGTAAATTTTAAAGTTTTTACCAATGGCGAATCCATTTTCATAATCATAGTTATACTCTAGGCACTGGCTCTGAGACAGCATCTCCAGCTTGCATTCAATGTCATCACCACTGCAGAATGTTGGCATCTTCAAATTGAGATAAAAGACAAAAAACAGGCACTAAGAAACTGCCAATGGCACACGCAAGGGAGCTGAAAGAAGAGCACTTGTCTAATAATACACTGGGTTAGCCAACAGAAGCAGCTGAAATGATTAGGCGAAAAGGATAGTCTGTGAAAGTAGACCTAATAGGACATGACAGATTATGGTTTTATACCTCTTTTCCTCTGTAGATATAGAACTAGGTTCTCTCATTATACCCATTTCCCTCTGTAGAGCTGGAACCAGGCTGGCTAATTATAGTCTCTTCCCACTACAGAGTTGGAACCAGGCTGGCTCACTGTACCCCTTTCCTCTACAGAGCTGAAACTAGGCTGGATAATTATATCACTTTCACACCATACAGCTGGAACCAGGCTGACTAATTATAGTCTTTTCCTGCTATACAGTTGGAACTAAGCGTGATCGTTGGACCCCTTTCCCATGGTAGGGCTGGAAACAGGCTAGCTCATTGTACCCCTCTCCCACTGTAGAGCTGGAACCAGGCTGTCTCATTTTATCCCTTCCTCACTGCAGAGATGAAACTAGGCTAGCGTAACGTGGAGTCAAATCTGGCTTACCATTGTCAGCACAATTGCGTTCACACCATTTTACTGTAAAATGCATGATGTCACAATGAATGCTGCCATCAGTCCAGACCGAGAGTTTGTCTTCAGTCCAAAGGCTGAGGTTTTCCAGAAAGCAGCAGACTCCATACTAGTTACATCAACTTGTGGTTATTCAGTGTGATCAGTGATGAGAAGCACACTCCTTTCCCCCTTGTTTAAGTTGACAAAAGCCAGGAATACAAACTAGGCTAAGCTGACATGGGTCACACTGATGAATAATAAAAAATGACTTTTTAAAAACCACCCAAAACCTGAAACAAGTGTGCTTTCCCCGGCATCACAGCTAGGGGGAATTACTGCAGTTCTAGTGGTCTACAAAATGAGTTAAAAATGCATCTCAGAAACCAGGGAGCTGAAACAAGTGCAACAAGTGAACTGGATCTGGTAGCAGCGTTTTACAGGTGGAGATGGTGGCAGTAGTGGTGGTGGTGGGGTTCATTCAGTTCCACTAAATGAGTTAGAAATGAGCCTCTGAAAGCAGAAAGCAGGCAGCTCTCTCACCATGCCTCCCAGGGCCCTGTTGAAGTCCCCTGCAAAGGACTTGAGCAGGTCTGGATCGTCGCAGCGGGAGGCTTTGAACAGCATCTCAAAGGGCTTGAAGCCATGATTAGCGATGCGATTCACTGGGGGGGGTGACAGTTACAGGAGAACAGAGACAGAGAGAGAGAGAGAGAGAGAGAGAGAGAGAGAGAGAGAGAGAGAGAGAGAGAGAGAGAGAGAGAGAGAGAAAACATGACATTTGAACAGAACTTTACAATATCAAATATATTAATCACAAATATCAAGAATGAGAGGCGCCTGAATCTCCACTGGCTGGAAGTATCTTTCAGCATACTTTGAGTCAGTAGCTATAGTGTGCCAAAGCCTGAAGGAGGGTAGGGAGGCATCTACAACACTGTACTGTCACTATTACAGATAGTTCATATTTGTTTCTTGTAAGATTTTCTTAATTCTCTCAATTACTTTGACAATGCAATGTGCTTTACTTGCCATGGCCAAGGAGCTGACTCAACTAAACTAAACTGAGGGCAGAGAGACACTCGGAAATGTAAACTCACCAGGCTGGTGTCATTTATATCAAACAAAATAATCACCCTAGCAACTGGGGAAACAAATTACCTAATGTGTTGCATGACTGACCGACTACCAATTTGAAATCAAAATAAATTAGAAACAACCATGTCACAGGGTACATACGTGTGCAATTTGTAGGAATAATATGAAAATTAACACCTGACTGAAACGTATCATTAAAACAATGTGATTATAAAAACGGGCTGAGTCTTAAGGAACAGCTGGCAAACATTCAGCCCAGAGGAAACCATGGGAGGAGGGGGACTTTTAGATCTCTTTAGGTACACATACCAACCAAAAACAAAATAAGATTTACAATAAATAAAAATAAATCAAAATAAATCAAATGTAACAAAGGAAAAGAAGACCTACAGACATCCTTACATGTCACCAAAAGATAGAAAAAATAGAGCAAATAGTGCAAATAACACAGAGAACACAAAAGAGCAAATGCTGGCAGGTAGGGGACATTCACTTCCCCCAGCTACAGGCGTATGACGCATTTCCCTCTCCTGCCTGACCATGAGAAATTACAGATCCCTCTAAGACAGGAGACCGAGATGACAGAACTGGCAAGGCAATATGTAATTGCTGGTCTCAAAATGAGACAGTGTGTAGACCGCTTTGCATAAAAATACACCAGAACACACATACTAAATTATACACACTAATACTATTTGTTGTTCCTTTTTTTTAGGAAAACTTGGCACAGTTTTTTTTGGTAAATTTTTGAGCACAGACAAAGGCATGTTCTCTTCAGAAACACATCATGTCAACAGCGTCTCTTCACACCAAAGCTCTTATAGATATGAGACAGAGGACAGGGGCTGTGTGAGCATCCGATTGGCCAGCAGAGGCCGCTATTGTCACCAGAAATGCAACAATGCGCATCCTCATCAAAAAAACCCTCCCTCCCTCCCTCCCTGCTTAAGTCCTGTAACAACTGCCCGACAATGTCAGCACTGACATGATGTGAATTCAATACCAGACTGTGGCGCCTATCCACAGATGGGAACAGGGCCATTCAGTATCTCTAATTAGCTCTAGAAAGAGAGAGAGAAGGTGACAACATAACACAGAGAGATGGAGAGAATACAAATAACCCACTGCAACAAAAAAACATAGCAAGCCATAAGCCATAAGTTGAGGAGGTAACTCACAGGAGCAGTCTGGCTGTTCTGAGGAGTAAGGGGGGTTCCACATGCCGTTGTGGGCACAGAAGTAGCTGTGGACAGACTCATGGGTGAAGCTGTACCCGTCTTTGCAGTAAAGGGTGCAGTTGACCCCTTCTTCCTCCTCTATGCAGGTGAACTCCCCGTTCACAGGGTCAAAGGGACGCTCACATGTGGACCCTAAAGGGACAGATCAAGGTTCAATCAAATGCAATTAAAAGGATCCAAAAAAAAAGGTTTCTTATGAAACCTGCAATTCAACAGACTTTACATTATAGTATGTAATATGTTACCAGCGGCAGCAAATATGTTCTTTGGAATGTACTTTTTTCATTTTAAAATAAAATAACATATGCTTCATTATGTTCAAGAGTAACAGGACTTCTATTTTGATACAGTAATAAAAATTCTGGCTTGGCCAGGCAAAAGCAAAAAAAAAAAAAAAAAAATCTGTGTTTAAACTGTATTTTTCCAGAGTTAGAAGGAATGCATCAAAATGTTGTATGCCTCAGTACTTTGGTCTGTGGTACTAACTGGCCAGGATGGTGCGCGTAGAGGAGAGCATGATTATACTCTTCAAGGCCCTTAGGCTGAGGTTTGTACCATGAAGGGTGAAAAACGTGAAAATGTCTTTTCTTTTCAACAGGCCACTGAAAAATAAATTAGGTTCTTGCAGTACAATTAATTTATGTATTACTTTTATTTTGATGACCCAGGGGATTAAAACAGGAGGGGATTTGGTCAATAGAAATATGGGACAATTAAGTGGCCAGATTTAGCCATTTTTGTAGGAATCTGACCAAAACTATGGAATTTCCTCATTTCTCTTTCAGGCCAATGCCACATGATCTTTCATGACCTTTGACACTGTTTTAACATTTCATCCTAATGACCAAAATAGCTAATGGCCAATGAAGGCGTGTACCTTGAATGACGATACGTATGTCACAGGTTCGGTTATTGCCAGATGGATCTGTGGCGGTGTATTGGACCAAGGTCTCTCCCGTGGGGAACATCAACCCTGGCAGGTGGGTGCTGACGATTTTCAGAGGGCCTCCTGTAGAATAATCAAGAAAGAGTGGAAGTCACTGAGGGCTCTGTTTTGCTAGTTCAAACTTGTGCTGCTATGATAAAAAATAAAAGCATACAGAATAATTGGTGCATCACTTTCAGGTTGAGAAGTAACCACTGAGTCACATTAGTGTCCTGCTTGTGCGAAATTTATGCCACATGATTTTGAAACAGACCAGGCAATAATGCACTCTATTCTGACTTCTGCAGCATGTGTAAGAACCATTAAAATTCAGCCCTGAGATGCTGATAGAGTACTTTTTACTCTTTTTTAACACCAAATACAAATCCAAATGTGTACAACCCCTTTTGAAATCCACTTTTATATTTATTGCAAAGTAACAAAAAAAAACCTAGGAAAAATTCCACAATCCTAAAAAGCTATCATGGTGCTAATTTTAAATTCAACGAATGTCTTTCTCTTCCAAATGGATCTAATTTAAAGATGCTTCCACTTTGTTAAAATACCCTTTATACCGACACACACACACTCATCTAAATTCCACCAAGGTAAATCCACTACAAGGCAGAGGTAAATAGATCTTGGTAAGGTCAGAGCTCACCTGAAGAGGGCAGCTCTGAGCCACCGTCCCATACGTACGCATGACTCACTCCAGCAAAACCATAAAAGCTATAATAAACTCAGACATGTTGACACATGAAAATGGACAGTCTGGTCTGCACATGGCACCATAATCATATCTGGGCAGTCCTGTGTAATTGCTACCTTGTGGGCTTTTCGGGCCCAGAGAGAGGAGCTGCATATGTCATATTACAGACAGTGCCACAGAAGGGGAAAGGGACGATATTCCCAACTAGCTGACACATGTCTGGCAAAAGCTGTGCCGGTGTCATCCAGTTTCCTAAATATAACAGATCATTTAGTGTGGCCATGGAAAACAAAAACACTCTGACGTTTTTTGGTAACGCTTTAGTGACGTTATCATGGTTTGGCAGCATACCCTTTTTATATTCATAGCACGTTAGCCTAAACACCGATGCATGTATTCTCCCATTCTTCCTTATTAGGAATGTTTTTTTTTTTTTCTTGAAAATGGTAAAAGTGATGGTTGGCTTTGGCCTAGCAGCTGCAGAGCTGAGCTGGGTGCGGACACCCACGAGCAGACAGCGTGTGGCATTTAGGCTGCTGGTGACACAAGGCCCATCCGCGTTAGACAGCCACCCTGCAAATGAGGTCAATTCTGTCACCAGTTCTTTTCAGCCTGAGGGTCAGACATTACAGCTCCGAAGCAGCACAAGACATAATTTACTCCTCCTGTCACATGTAAGGCACGTGGCAACATTAGACATCTCTCCCAATGCACATTTTATCCCATTTTCAGTTTTTTTTCCTGGCAGGATCTTCTTTGTGAAACCACAGCTCTGTGTATGACATTCTAAACCACATTTTCATCCCTTATTTGTTACTTTTTCCCCAGATTTGGAATGCAAAGGCAGCCATATTTGCAGGTCTGTCTTATCCTGTGTTGAAGAGTGAGCCTAGCGTGAATGTCTTCTGAAGCCTGTGTTGAAGCCTGCGCTGCATTTTTCACTCGGTAGTCCGCCAGCTGAGCTGCTCAGTCATTGTGCTGGAGGACAGCACTTAAAGTGCAGCTGCTGTAGACAGATTACAGACAGACTGCAGATGCTCACTGGACCACAGGTGTTTCCGCAATACAGCAGGAGTGGCTGCTAGAAAGTGATGAGACTTAACCAGCTTAACCCCTGTCTTTTCCCGGTGAGTCTGAGCCAATTGTTGCCTCACCCCTGTGGATTTCCATCCATATGTGGACCACCAGGCAGCAATGGCACAGTAAGGACTTGAACACCCAGACGCAGGGCTCACAACTCCTCCTCAAACAAATGTCTAACTCCCCAGTACAATCAGGTGGGAACTGAAAACCATCAACTGAAAACCTGCTCTCATTTTGCTGTGAGACCCCAGGCACCATCTGGCACCTGGTACAGTCAGAATTCAATCTTTTATAGAATGCATCAATAGATAGATAGATAGATAGATAGACAGATAGACTGAAAGATTAGACAGGAACAGAGATGGAAAAGCATCTCCTAGGGCGAGTACCTGAGTTATCTGAAAACTGTGGCACCTCCCACTGCACCACCATTTCTGTATCTGTTGTCTGGAAAGGGGGCGGAGATCTGCACCTGTCAATCACAGGGGGCTCCGTATCTAGGGGAGAATCCTTCCAGTTCTTAGAAAAATGCAAACTGACAGTCACTGGATAAACACAGGAACACACTGCATTTGCAGAATGGGTGACGCATACCACTTTGCTAAACTGTGGTACATTTATACATAATGTATAATTATGCGATCTAATAAGACGTCATTAAGTTGTTAAAGTCATGTAACTTTTAAAGCTGTGGTCAAGAACACAAAAAACTGTATCACCTTCCAAGGGAAAAACTTTTTTTTTAAACATACTCGAAATTATGTGACATTAATTCACCAGTAAAATGAATATCACGCTGCCACATTGTCATGGCGATAATGAGAACATATTACACATTTAGCTGGGTTTCAAAAAGCACCATCTTTCATCTACCTATGACTGTGACGGTGAAGGAGCAGTTAGCCCTGTTTCCGGAACGGTCCATGGCCATATAGGTGATCTGCTCTTCTCCAATCGGAAACAGCTGAGGAGGGGTGAAGACCGGAGTCACCTGAACCACCACCTGAAACAGGACACAGAGGGCAAGACCAACGGAGTTTAGGAGATCGCTCTGAGGATATAAGGGCTATGTAGACTGTAACTGTGTCAGTGTCATGTTTTTATTATATTTTTAAAGATATTTTTATGTAATAGACTTTGTAATGTACTGTAATGTAATTATTTTTGCTCTCAATTCAACTATTTGTTATAGACAACTGTATGTATATTGCTCTGTTCTGACAGTTTTTTGTATTGTATAAAGTGAAAACTGATTGCTTTCTAATAGGCCGTGTGCTACCCTGTTTGAAACACACTGAATAAATGCATAAAATACAAGAATACAAGGGGAATGGGGGAAGAGGGGGGCGGGAAGGGTGCGGCTTCCCAAACTCACCTCCTCCCCGGAGTTGTCCCGGGCGTGGGGCGTGTCCCAGCTGATGTTGGCTGAGCTGTGGTGCTCAGCCGTCTCCGCAAAAACGTCCTCGGGACAGACAATCTTCGGAGGCTCTGAGTCTGGGGAGAGACAGAGGGAGAGTCAGTTACCAAGACAGAGAGATGGAGAGATAAAGAGAGTTTGAGTTTTAACAAGCCTTCATTTTTCCATTTCATCCCAACCATACAAAGGACATAAAAAAAAACACAAGAGAAACCAAAAACCAAGCTACGTAATGTTCGGTTTAAGTGTAAGAATAACGTCTTCTCCCAGGTAGCATGCTACATCCTAAATGCAGCAAATTGGGTATGGCCACTCATTGACAGAGACAGAGAGGAAGAGAAAGAGAGAGAGAAAGAGAGAAGGGAATAAAAAAAAAGCCAAGCATTCACCCAGGACAAATAAGCGCATGAGATCGTCATTATCTGTCAGGGTGTGCCTCTGTGACTCATACACTTTCTAACCCCTCTCCCTCACTTTACATTAGACATCCTCATGGTCCTCTGTTATCAATTACTGCATCACGCAGGCAGTGCTGCAGTAGGATAGAGGCTTAGCTCAATCCCCTTTAGCATACGCCTGCTCCTTATCCTTCACACCTGACTGCGTTGCATGTTACCTTTTTATTGCTTGTTAAAAGTGTGCCCATTCAGGTTAACCCAAGTTCCTTTTGCATGAAGGCGTGAGAGCATCGGGTCACAGTGCCATGTGGTCATCCTTGCGTTGCCCTGACTACCACGCCGCACAGCTGTCCGTCCGTTAGACTGTCTGTCAGCACATTCCCGGCAGGATATTACCCATCTGCTGAAATATCTATCTCCATTAAAGTGAGGCAGCAGGGTTTTAATCATGCTTTGTCTTTATTAGCTGGAAACATTTCATCATTAAGTGTTACGAAAGCTGTTGGAAGGGTGTCCGGTATTTGGAGTTCTTTCCTTTCCCATCATAAAACGAGGCGAGGCGAGAGGGCGGTCGGGTCCATTGGGGCAGAAGTAAAAAAAAACCGGGGAGTCAACAGGGGGTGTAACCCCCTACCCCAACCTGGTCCCTGGGGGGCAACACTCTGGGGGTCCTCATTACACCTGGGTACCTGTCAGCCACCCATACAGCATCTCAGAGTGGAATACCTGATCTAAGATCAGTTTTATGCTTTTGATGTATAACGGAAACAGTTTGGGGCAATGGAGGCATGTACTTAAAATAACCCAATAAACATCTTGGCGTTACAAATGTTGGAGAGTGCATAAGAAGCATAACACTTTTAATCAATGGAAACATTACAAAACACGTAGAACATCTAGTAATACATTTTTTTATTTCTGCATTTATGTTTTGGCTCAGAAATAAACGTGCATATGCTCCAGTAGAGGTATGGGGGGCTAGATTCAGGCATATGCACTTAGTCTCTTCAAGGAAATATTCAGTTTAAACTAATTTGATTTTGTATTACAGCCCTTCAAGGGACTTAAGTACATTGATGCAATTGCACATGCCGTTGAGGAGAGTAGTTTTGAATGTATGTACCTAATGATCATTAAATAAACCCTGAATGGAGATGTGAGGTTTACCTGTGCAGGTAGCTTTGTGCACACTGGTGCTCCAGTCGCCAGAGGGAAGGCACCGAACTTCCTTGTCTCCAAGGAGACTGTAACCTTGGCGACAGGCCAGCTTACACACCGTGCCTGCCTTCACTTCCTTCTCTCCGCAGGTAGGGGGCAACAGCAGTACATTTTTAAGAGTCATCATTGGAGGACAGTGAATCTCTGAAAGAGGATGGCAGGAAAAGTCTGGTTAAAATCTTACAGAACAAGCTGTCTGTTAGTAAGTATATATTTTAACACACAAAAACAACTATACAGTCCAGTCCCATGTCCACTCCCATCTCATATCCAGAGTAACAAATGAAAGCCTGAGCCAGAATCTGCACGCTGAAATACAGTACAGTGCTATTGTTTAGTCAGCAATAAAACCAGTTTTCAAAAGTGATGAAGGAATGGCAGGGTAAATTAGTCAATGTAAAAAAAAATCTTTGAATTAACAAGAGTCATTAATGAAAGTGTATACTGTTGCAGATATTATTTTTTGCTTGTGTTGAAGAGAAGATGGCACTGGAAATATAGAGGATAAAACTGTGAGGCACAGAATACAAAGTCCATTCCAGGAATTTCAGGAGCTGTTTCATTTCACCAAAATATTTTGTTAATGTACTCAGATGCCCCTGCCAAAGAATTATAACCGCAACCAGCCATGGTACCACGAGTAGCAGTGATGCACAGTCCAGCAAAGTTTCAGACATTTGCACAAACAAATGGCAAGTCAGTCCAAAGTCAGGGAGATTCCAGGCGATAAACAGTAATGAATGGCTTCTTCTGGGGAGTAAGCAGACGTCTGCAATTTTTAAATACAGATCTGTGACTCATGTAACGGTCAAACAAAGTGGCCGGAGGTTTGTGGGTAAACACTTTCTCCTGATCTCTTCCTCTTGCGTGTTTGTAAGGGAGAGAGAAAGGGAGAGGAAGGAGAGACAGAGGAGTGTGTTTGTGTGTGAGAGTGAATGAGTGAGTTTGGATGTTTGAGAGTGAATGAGTGAGTGTGTGTATGACTATTTGGGACAGACAGAAAGAGACAGAGGCACAGATAGACTACATGAGTATGTGTGTGTGAGTGTGTGTGTGTGTGTGTATGTGCATGTGTGTCTGTGTGTGCATTTGTGCATACATGTACAAGCGCATGTGCGTGTTTATGCAAGTTTGTGTTTGTGTGTATGCGCACACACTTCACGCCCTTTGGTTCTCTTTGAGCAGCCTGGCTCCCCCCGTGTGACTGACGCAGACAGACTCGATGACTTGTTGTTATGAGAGAGAGGCCATAACTCTCTCTGTGGAGTGATTTAGTGTGACTGCAGTCAAATTCACACCATATGTTCAGTCACTGCTGTGCATTTGCATGTCTGGAGTGGTGGGATACATTCAGTAAGGCTTTCTAACCTTTGACACAAAGCACACCACAGGTTGTTACTTTAACAAAAGACTTTGGAGATTGCACTGGTGATGGCGGGGGGTTGGGTTGGTTTCAAGGCCCAGAGTTTGATACAGATGGAAAACAGGGTAATATGGATTTGACGGTGTGTATTTGAGAGGGTGCACAGAGTTCGGAAGGTTCTACAGAGGTTAGCCTGCCTCTCCATTATAAGTCTACAAAAGCAGTGCAGATCAGAAAGACAAATTGTGCTCACTTAATGAGACGTAAACAATACTTGACAAAACCGACCACATCAAGTCAGTGAAGGCGGGTCTCGGGAGAGGGCAGGGATTCAAACATTTTGTTAAATGTGTCACACTTCCATGAACCAGCCTCTGAGAATCTAAAGAACGTCTGAGCTGGCATGCCCCTGGGATTCCTATAAGCTTCTGTAGCAGAGAGAGGGAAGAAACCAAAAAGGGGCTCAAAAGTAGGGCCTTACGCTTTAAACTGAAGCATTGCTATTACATTACACTGCAGGCATTTAGCTGACACTTTTATCCAGTGTGCTTTCGAGACAAAGACCACTGCAATGATCAGAGGTGAGGAGTAAAGGATGGAAGGGCAGGGAGGAATAGTCCCAAAGGGGTATGCTGTAAAAATAGGATTCAACTCAGAACCTGTTGATTAACCTGTCGAGAAAATGAAATGATTGAGTAGGAAACAAATCAAAACAAATCAACAAGTAAAGTTACTTGAAAGAAGATGATAAATAAAAAGAAAATTAAAACAACAAACAATGAAAAAATATACAATAACATATAAATAAATTACATGATGACTAATATGAGACTTGACAGGGGAAGGCTCCTGTGGGTGAGTGGGGGGTGCTAGTGAAGAGGTGCTTGGCATAGGTGTGACTTTGGGTGTGTGGAGGCTAGCAGCAGGCTTACCCACACACCGTGGTTGGGGCCCGCTCCACTGAGAGTTGGCCTGGCAGGTGAGCCGGGCGCTGCCCTCCAGCTTGTATCCCTCTGCACAACGCACTTCACACCTTGTCCTGTAGGAGGCGCTGCCCTCCGTGCAGTTCATGCGCCCGTGCCGTGGGGGAGAGAGAGCGGGGCATGTGCGAACTGCAGCAGAAGAGGACAAGAAAGAAAAACGACACTGAAAAAAATCTAAACAAGAACCAGTATTTTCCAAGAATTTACATTTTATATGTCCAATTACTGATCTTTGAAATATTTGTGCTTCGTCTACAGGAATAGATTGAAATAAAACATGGAACATTTGAGAGAGAAAGAGAGAGAGAGAGAGAGAGAGAGAATAAGAACATGAAGAAGCAGTGTCTCCAAATGAAATTTGGAACCAGTAATTTATTTCAGAATAAAATCTCTAAAATAGCTCTGATCATGTACAAAGCCAGGCCTTGTTACACTGAAGTCTGCATGACTAAAATTCAGTAATTACTTTCATAATGAAAGGAAGACACAGATGAGTATTTGGGGTTCCCCTGGATATCCATAATGCCAGCAACACCAAGAGGGTGTAAGAGCTTTGAGGGTGTGTTGGGTGGGGGGGCATGAGGATGAAGGGAGAGGGGAGGGCAGGCATTGTCATTCCTAAGTTGTGCAAGATCTGTTTTGCATGTACCAGCCTTCGGTACACAGCAGCAGTTTTGCAGTAGTTTTGAGTTGTTTACTCTGGGTTCAGTCTAAACACACATGCAAGCAATATATTGAGATCTTGTGCCCTGAGAGAGAAAGCGAAATTTGTGTTTAATTTTACAAGCATTTCAATAACAGTATACACAAAGAAACAAAAAAAAACAACTAACATTGTACCACATAAATGTTTATGCAGGCGCAAAAATACGGCAACATCTGAAGAGTTTTCAGATCCAGGGTACTTTGAAGAGCTTCCAAAGCTCATATGGTTTATGAGGACCAAGCTGTGATCAATAGCAATGCATGCATAGTCAAGCTAACGCTAACTTAATGGCTAACTTAAGGTTATTTTATGGAAAAAGTTCAGGGTTTAACCTGATAATTGTCATCATGCGTCTACATCAGGATGAGGTAACCCTGGTCCTACAGCTCCACAGATGTTTATAGATTTTGCTCCATTGTGACTCACAATTAATTAATCTTATTAAGCATGAGGCTTAAAAATATATGTATCCATGTGATGGACACCACTCAGATTCTTTGTAATGGCTCAAATTGTAGTCAAGAGCTCAGACAGAAGGAAAGACTGGCCCTCCAGGACCAGGGTTGCCTTTCCCTGATCTATATGTACATACATGGGAGGTTGTATAAAATGGGAGTTACACTGTTTTCGATTTTCTGCATTGTCTCACATTTGTCACACTGAGTCTGGCTGAGTGGGTTATCGTGGTGTATAGAGTCAAAAACAATACTAATCTTTGGTGGTTCTTTCCTTTCTTTGATGTGGAAACATACAACCTTCAGGAGTGAGGCAGACTTAATTAAACATGAAAAATTAGGGTTCTGCTATAAATTCTCAGTAAACAACAAGGCCTGATTTAAGCCAACACTGTACGACACAAACATGACTAAGTTTGGGCCTTACATCATCAGAGCAAAGGGGGTGGTAACTCAGCTCCATGGAGGTCTGTGTACATGCTGGTTTTCATTCCAAGCAATTACTGCTGCTTCAGTTCTTTCAAGTTCTAATTCAGTCATTTGAATGTGACACTGTTAGAAGACTGACTATAATCAAGGATTGTTACACAGTCAACACAAATAACTCATTTTACTTCATAGAGGTTATGAGAAAACCAAGATGACAAATGTAGAAAATGATTGGAGTTGATTATTAACTGGAGAACAGAGGGTGGGAGGCAATCTAGCACACACACAGTGCTCCATGGTACCGAGTTTGAGACCACTGTTTAAGAGGAATATTATGTCCTGATCAAAAGAATTTTCCAGAAGACCCATGAAAAAGTCACTGATGCCTAAAAAGTCTGGAAAGGGTTACAAAGCAAATTCTAAGGCTCTGGGGTTCCACTGAACCACAATCACAGCCAGATTGTTCAAATGGAGAAAGACTGGGACAGTAGTGAATCTTTCCCGGAGACGTGCTGCAAGACAGTGATCCGAAACACACAAGCAAATCTACATCATAAGGCTTGAAGGACAAGGCGTTTTCACTTTTGGAATGGCCCAGCCATAGTCCGGACCTAATCTCCATTGAGATGTTTTTGGTGGGACCTGAAATGAGCCATTCATCCTCGAAAACCCACAAATCTCATTGAGTTGAAGCAGTTCTGCTGTGAGAAGTGGGCCAAAATTCCTCCACAGCGCTGTGTGAGACTGATTAATGGCTGCAGGAGGCTTTTGTTGCAGTCGTTGCTGCTGAAGGGTGGTGTTACCAGTTACTGAGTCTAAGGGCAGGATTCTTTCTTCAGATGAGGGCACTGAGTGTTGCATAATTTTCTTTTAAGAATAAATACATATCACATCCTGTCTTATTTTTGCACTTATATTCCCTCATATTTTATTGTATCGTAGTTTTTGGTGGAAGATAATATTTGGTTGATTGTGTCAAAATGCAAATGGGAAAACATGTAGGCTTGTCATTCACCTACAATCTACAGAGTATCCAGAACTGGACTTGACCATTCCAGGAGTGTCCACCTCTACAGCACGACCTTACAGGCAAGCCCCTCTCATACACGCACACACATACAGGTCATGGATGAGAATTGGGGGTTTAACGTGTTCCTGCTTCTCACCTCTGCAGCTTGGTTGTGAGCCTGACCAGTCACCATTGGGCTGGCACAGTCGGATGCTGTTGCCCACCAGGTCGAACCCGGGCTTGCAGCGTATCCCACATGCAGCGTTGAAATGGTTGTTGCACACGTTCTGAATGAAGAAGCCATTTTCTGGTGGATGGATCTCTGGGCAGTGGACCACTTTAAATGAGGAAACCCAAAAATGGGTTAATAACACTGATGATTGATAAGCACAATGTACTACACACACATATGCATGCATACACACACAAGCATGCACAAAAAAAATGAAGCACATGTGCAGACACACACACACACACACCTACACACACGCAGACACACACACACACACACACCTACACACACGCACACACACACAGCACACACACACACACACACCTACACACACACACACACACACACACACACACCAAGGCCACTGAGGCAGATTTGTCTCACAGATGTTTCTGCTAGTGTGGACTTTCTCCTGATTGAAAAATTAATGTTCCTGGAAGTGTGCATGAAAGCGGAAAATTACAGATTGTCAAAATACAACAAATCTAATATCCCTGGGGGCCTGGAGCTCAGTAAACTGTGTGGCTGGTGATCTATGGCGGATTCACACTCTGCAGCTTGCCTTGTATTAAAAAGCCAGCCATTTATTCATGGAATTTAAACAAAAGGCTTTGGGAGGCTGTGAGGCTCTGCTCGGTCGGCACAGGATTTATCTGCCAAATGAATGTTCAAATGTAGAAAAACTCCCACAATGCACAAGTGTGCCTGTTTTTGTTCATGTATGTTTTTCTGTCTGTGTGTGCTTGTGTATGTGTGTGTAAATATGTCTTTGTGCGTATGTGTGATTTTTTGTACAAGGTATGTATGATTTTTTGTGTGTGTGTGTGTGTTTGTGCATGAATGAATCTGTCCATGTTTGTTTATGTATGTGTGTTTTTTTTTCTGGAGTGTTTGTCTATTTGTGTATTTTTGTGTTTGTATGTGTGTATGTCTGTGTGCGTGTGTGCATGTATATGTCTGTGCATGTGTGTTTGTTCGTGTTTCTCTATGTGTGTGTTTGAGTGTGCATATATCTGAGCATGTTTAGCTGTCTGTGTGTGTGTGTGTGTGTGTGTGTGTGTGTGTGTGTGTGTGTGTGTGTGTGTGTGTGTGAGTGTGTGTGTATTAGAGGTTTGGACATACCCTCACAGGTCTTTCCCACTAGGCTGTACCCAGGTTTGCACACGCAGTCTGTGATGGAGGTGCTGCCGGGCTGGGAGGTGTGGTGTGGGTCAGGGCAGGGAGTACAGGTACCCAGCCCTCCAGGGGACCCCTCGGGTTTGTAAGTAGCAGGTGGACATGCTGTGCAAACCGACAAACAGACACAATTACACAACAGTAAAAACTTCACAATAGCTGCACAAATTTAAACAGACATTCCCATGAAAATACAACCGTATAACACACAAACACATGCTGTCACAAATATTCATGAATGCACAGATACACAAAAAAAGTCACACACAGATACATGCATTTATTCAGGCAGATATATGATCATTGCACACACACAGAAGCAGAGGTCAGCCTAACTCCTACTGTCTGCACATTAAAGCGAATCCCTGCTTGAAAGCCTGTAACTCCTCGGGGATTTGTGAGTCGGCTGGCTCTCTCCTGTTCTGGCCCTGTGTCTGAAGATCTGTAAGACACTCAACCCCACAACTGCAAATATCTCTCCATAATAACACCACTGTGCTACAAGCAGCACACAATGTCTCACGCTCCCTCTCTCTAAATAATATTTCATCCTTTCATGTCTTCTTCTCTTAGTCTCCCTTCCCCCTCCCCTACACCTACCTGAACCAAAGCTGAGCCAGTTTGGCACATGCTATAGGTGGACCATTTCCAACCAATTAAACATTTCGGCTCAATATTCCAGACTTTCTCTAAGGAATTATTCATCATATGAAATAACATCGGAGGCCCTTCAGCATGCCATAAAAAAGGTTTACACAGAATACAGAGAATAAAGCTTTACACGGAATAAGCCCCTAACACAGTCTGAACCTGTAAAAGGTGTGACAGGATGGAGAGAGGAACGCTTAGTCCTCAGCTAAGTGAGCCCAAGTTTTTTTACTTTTATTAAGGGGAATTAACAAACTTGCAGGGTCCGATCACAGTAATCAGTGTTCATGATTTCCTCCCTTCCCCAGTTCCGCAGAGCGACTTTCAAAAGCAGCAGAAAAGTCAAACCTGTGTCTTTCATGGTCCTGCTCTTTATAGATTCAAGCTGGGGCCAAATGTACCGCAACTACATGCCAAGACACACTCATTTCCTACCTAAACACATGAGGGTCAGCCAAGAGCAGCTACCCGCTAGTAAAACAAATACCCCAAAAACTTGAACATAAAAATAGCTTTCTGCCCACATCAAATGACCAGCAGCCATATAGGGGTGCTATTCTGATGTATATAACAAACATATGAGCCTTTCAAACTGATAAGTAAAGTGATCCTCAGCAGAACTTTTTCATTTCTCTGAGCTGAGAGGAGTTACATAATCGCAGACTTACTGAAATTACAATCTCTTCGGTCTTCCTTTGTGCCTTGTAGAACGTCTTTAACGGCTTAATTTAAAGTTTACAGAAAGCCTAGTTATTTTACGTGAATAATATTTCTCTTGTAGTATAACAGTGGAAATACTGTATTAAATTTTATTTTAATTCCTGGAAAACGTTTTAAAAAAGCTTCTTTTTCTTTTTGGGTTGGCGCTCTGTGGTACAGGCTTAGTAATGGGCTCAAAACCTTGACTCAGGGCACAGTTCAGAAGACACAGTTCTGGCATTTAGTTTAACACACTCTATGCTGCCAGACTACATCCATTTAGCTTGGGTGAAGAGAAGGAATAAAATAATGATTTAAACAAATGAACAGATCACAACCAAATGTTCTGAGTCACAAAAAAAAATGTTTGCTGAAAAGATTCTTAGCTTTTAATGATATTATCATTTTGTAAAGATGAGGCATGAAATCAAGCAAATGCCAGTTGGACTATGGCTAAAAAATGCTTTGAATCAGGTTACAGAATACAAAACCACATCAACTATTTGGGTGTGAATGCAAAAGGACTCTGTGAATTCAATATGATATGACACAAGCTAAGAAACCCCCTCAATATGCATATATCCATGAGGAATAAGCCAGCCATTGATACCAGCTAACAAACACTGCTATAAGCAGACCTGGCAGTCTTAGAGGGACACGCTGTGCTCACACTGGCAACTTCTGGAAACTGAGACAGAGCTTCACTTCTTCACAACATGCGACAAACACATCCACAAAACGGAAAAAAATTTGTTCCACCAAATTACCTAAATTTCCTAAAATCTGGCTAACGCTGCAAAAACACCCTCAGGTGGAGCTCCACTTCTTCAGTCAGGGAAGGACACAGCTGCCTGTCATAGCCTGAGGGACAGTGACCAGTGAGGTCCCGGCTAAAGTATTCATGAAAAGAATAAAGGGCCACATTTGTGTGAAGTGTCATATTTCATGCCACTAAAGCATTCTGCATTGAGCAGTGAGTGTATGTGTCTGGGAGAGAGAGAAAGAGAAAATAAAAGAGAGATACTTAAAGCTTTAAAATAGTGTGCTTGTTGTCTTCTTTGTGCAGTGATTTAGAGAATGCACTTGCTCATTAGAGTTCTAATGTGCCCTTAAAAACACATAGTCTTGATTCGCTGCACATCTGTGAGATATCATGGCGCAAACTCACTAAAGCTGGTCACCACTGCAAGCCAAAAATGGGCCCAAAGAAACCTGTGCATCAAACAAACAGCACAACACACATGGGCATTTATGTGCTCGCTGTTCATTTCCAATGTCTGGAATTAGTTATGATTCTGTACAGTTATTTGTGTATTTTGCCCCTAAAGGTATACTATAATTTATTTTAACTAAGGGAGGAGAAAGTCATGCTTGAAAATCACTTTTTAGCCACATTTTTCACCAGTTACAGTTCATCCTTTTGTGCATACCTGTTATCCCTATATGTGCATGAGATGTGAATGGGAAGCAGGTCCAGGTGATTTGAAATGCACTAAAGTGTTAGAAGCTGCAGCCTCTGCTCCAGAGCGGCTAATTGAGGGTAACCAGTGTTTTCCATCTGCGTGGTCGCATAACTCTGAGGTAACGAGCTTCAGGGCCTGTCCCTCCCGGAAGCCAAGGGGAAAGCAATTAAGCCCTGCAATGTTGCAGACCGCACACCGCTTCAGATGGATTAAAACGCTCCGCTTATAGCCGAGTGAATGTCTGCATGTTTAACCCTGATGTGTGTGTGTGTTTTTTTAATTGGGTCCACGCGCCCGACCAGCACCTCCCCACAGGATAAGAAGTCCTAACTGACAAATAGAAAACACATGGCTCCAACTGCAGAATATGTTAACTTTTTTCATTCTTAATGTATTAAAGCATCAAAGACAGTGAAAATACACTAACAATCTGCACATGCAAGAAGCGTAATGCAAAGACTTCTTCAGGAGGCTTACAGCTGTACTCTCCGTGTGGATCTCTTTTACTGTATCTCTTTGTACTCATCTCTGAGCAAGACAGAGTCGTTTATCTGTGCTTGGAATGCAAACTTGAGTGCCAAAGTTGCAAAAATGACACAAGGCACGAATCTCTGCATTCTGTTTCCAAGAATAAAAAAAAACCTCTCTCTCACATACACACACACACACACACACACACACACACACACACACACACACACACACACACACACACACACACACACACACACACACACACACACACATCCAGGAGAATCATTCTGCACATCTGTTTAGGCCCTAAATGCTACAGAAATGTCTTCTGTATTAAATTGGAACAAATATTTTGGCCCCAAAAGACTCTGTTTTTCTACATAGTTTTCTGCTCACCTGCCCACAAGCATTTATATTTGCAACTCTAAATGTAAGTTTGTTTTTCATTGTTAAATCTCCTCATAGGACTGGCCATTTATTGAATATAACTAAGCTTAACTGAAATGTTTGTCTGTGGAATGAATTAAAAAGTCACTGAGGACAGTGGCTGACCCACTCAAATGTGCGTAGTCTCTTTAAAGCACATGGTGCTCAATCCAATAGATCAGTGGTTCTTAACCTTGTTGGAGGTACTGAACCCCACCAGTTTCATATGCGCATTCACCGAACCCTTCTTGATGGCCAAGCGGGGCATGTCATCACGAATCATATGAGTCAGGTTTGTGTCTTGACCTCCGCCGAACCCCTGGGACTGACTCACCGAACCCCTGGGGTTCGATCGAACCCAGGTTAAGAACCAGTGCAATAGATTATGCATTACAGCATCATTTTCTTTGAGTATGTTATATTTCATTGGAGACCAGTAAACATCTCCTTTGTGATGTGTTCTTTTAATTTTAAAATAGAAAAGCATGTAAACCTGAAGAGACTAAAGCCCATCTTGATTCAATCTCTTCTTCCCTTCAAGAGATTAGGTGCTTTTGTTTGAACCTAGCCCAGTGCCTGCACTGCAGTGTCCTCACCTTGGGTCTTGTGCAAGAATATAAGGAAGGAGGCAGAAATCTCACAGAAGGTTAATTTTGGACTCTAGTGGCTGTGCTGGTCTCTCGCTGACCACTTGGCCACTTTCTAGGATTCCGCTGGACTATTCTAATCCCCTTTCACAGAGGGAAAGGAAAAAACAGTTTTCATCTCACACGATTGCCTTTTTAAAGAAGAAAACCACCAGATGCATTGCCAACATTATTTCACACGCACGCCGAAATGTATGTGCACGGATGCGGGAGCAAACATCTTGTTCCTCTAACAGACACATGCATCACACGCACTACCACGCAAGGCAAAAATGTCTAACTCTCCCATGTCAAGACAACCTGGGCAGCAGTACATACTGATCCAAATGGAATATATTTTTCAAACCTCCAACTTGGAAAATAAGATTGTGAGCAAAATATGATCTCTTAAGAAGTGGAAAAGTTCTCTCATTTTGTAACCGAGACTGCACTGCCCTCATATCCAAAGGAATTCTGGGTAATAAAACAAATAAGACTAATGAGAATATAGCCATCTTTTCTGGTAAACTTTTTATTTCTGAAAAATCTAATAGTTTATTAAAGGCCCACTCCATCCATACTTACATCCTGATTTTGGTTGAGGAAATAATTATAAAATTGGGGTTTAGAGTGGTGACATGCATTCACAAAACTAGTCTATGCTCTAATCTATGTCTCAAACTAGTTTGAAAAGTAATGCCTCTTCATCCACTCTGGAACTTCATGACCAGTGAAGGTAAGTCACATCTGGCATATATGCAAAAACGAAAGTCAGGGCATGTGGGGAACTATGTTAGTCAGACAACTGACTTTTACTGACAACATGGGGCAGCCTATAGCAGTCATGTACCTTAAGGTACATGACTGGGACCCCTGAGGTTGGTGGTTCAAGTCCCAGTCCAGCCACAGCAAGAACACCATTGCTGTTGGGCCCTTGAGCAAGGCCCTTAACCCCACATTGCTCCCAGGGGAGATTGGCCCTTGGTTAGTCTAATCAACTGTAAGTCGCTTTGGATAAAAGCGTTAGCTAAATGACAGTAATGTAACATACTCATGCTTTCATTGCCTTTTTTTACATTTGTGACTTGGATCACGATGCAACATCATTTCCAGACTACAGGATGTGGCAATTTGCTGAGAAACATCAGGATGGGTTAAGGGAACCTTTAAAAGCTCTACATTTCATGTTGAATAATATGCAGACATAAAGGACTCGGTCAGAGGGAGACTTTCTTGGCTCCCAGCGCTGCTCCCATCCAAAGCACTTCTAATTTCCACCAGGGTGAGAGGTCAAGCTCGGGAATCTGAGGGCACCCCAACTAAAGCCATCAGCAGAGAAAGAAAGGATGACTCCCTGACCCCGACACTGAAGACCCAACACTATTGGGGCACAGAAGCTCACCGACTGTCAAAAGGGGTCACATCCGGCTATGCCAGATAAAGTAAATCCATCTCTACGTCGCTTCAGAAAGAAAGCTATTCAGGAAATGAAACTGTTCTACAACACACTAACGTCTTGTTTTCTGATTTTTTAAGACCCATGCCCCCCACATTGCAATTCCTGAATCAAACTCTTCCCCAACAGATATCATCGGAATCCGAGTGCATGGGTTCTCCAGTTTACGTCACAATAACCTTTGCCTCTTTTCACACTGCAGAAGCATCACCGATTACATACCGCGTATGGCAGCTACAGACCACAAAGTCAAGAACCTGGTATCTTCGCTTTATGCATTAGCAGATGCCCAGCTGACCAGGACCGGCCACTAGAGAGCATTGATACTGAGGATTCTGAACAGCTCCACAGCCTATCTTTCCCTAGTGAAGCTGAGACAATTGTTGCCTCACTATTTTGTTTTGTCATGTGTTCCTTTTTTTGTGTCACTTTTTGTGAGCCACCTGAAACCCATAACTGGGCCCCAACCCGCAGTTTGGGGACTGCTAGGCTGAGGGACAAACAGCTGTGCCAAGCAGCCAATTAGTGTGAGTGATGAAGGTGGCTGCCATCACTTCCTGAAGTCTTTGAACCAGAGGCCAGGTCTAAGGAGGCATGCTTGGCCACAAGGCTTTCATTTTACCCCCCTTCAGCCCTCAGTTCATTCAATCTCGGAGAGAGGAAACAAGACTGGATCAAAAAATACTCATGGGTACTGACTGTCCAATGGCAGCCAACATCACACACACACACACACACACACACACACACACACGCAAAAACACACACGCACACAACATTCTGTTTTCACTTTCATTTGCACTAATGATCAGCCCTGTCCAGGAACAAAGTAACGCTTTATCAAACACAGGCGAGAACAAAAACATCTGAGTGCTGGATGAAGCTGTACTTAAGTGGTTTTCTTTTAACAGTTACTCAGCTTTTGGAAGAATTATGAAAGCTATGAATCACTACGGCTGCCAGAAAACATACAATAACTACCAAAAGCACACAAATTGAGGGAACTCTCACATTCTCACTTTAGAAATAAAAGTGGATGGAAACCTCAATCTCCATGGATAGACCATGAAAATTTACATGACTTGGAAACTCAGCATTTATCTTGTTTATTCTATTTGCAAAAATCCAACAAGACCTGCATAGGTCATCGGTGTGCACACACTTTCTCCTTCAGTTCTCTGCAGTAGTTTTGAGAAACTGCGGCATTTCGGAAAATTGGGGCACTGAGGGGTTATTGACCCCCTGAATCAGGCTAAGCAAACTGCATGTTTCATGTTTCTTATTTCCTCTCTTCATTCAGAAGGGTCTTCATTCCTTTCCCCCCACATTTCTAACCCCAGAAGGAGTGGGGGATTTCTTATTCTTATATAAGAACAGGGGCACAGACAGACAGGTAGCATTGCATTCTGGGAGGGGGGCATGGGCACTGTACATTCCCTGGTCCTATTATCAGCAGCGAGAGACGCACTTAGTTTCCCAGAGGACCTGCTCATTTCCTGTGTAGCCCCTGAACCCCCCACCACCCTTTCTCTTCTGACATCCCTCCCCCTCCCTCCTATTTTCAACCCCCCCTCCACCCCTCCCCAAAAAAAAAGCCTGCCAGCACCAGGGCCTCTGCCATCACACATGCACTCACTTCATCACCTCTGACTGAAGAATTCTGTCTTTGACACCTCAGGGACTAACACAAACAAGACATAGAGACAGGGAAACAGACAGAGATACACAGAGGGGGGAAGAGAGAGACACACAAAGATAGAGAGAGAGAGGAAGGGAGAGAGAAAGAGATACAGACAAAGAAACACATACAGAGAAAGAGATACATGGAGAGAAAGAGAAAGAAAGGAAAAAGAGGTGAGAGTGAAATAAAAAGACAACTTCCCCTCAGGATCAAAGCCAAAATGCAGAAAGACAGCCCTGAATGAGAAAGGTGGTCCTGATCCAGCATTCAGAGTGAGAGAGTGAGAGAGTGAGCTTCAGAACAGACGCTCATGGGTCTCAGCCCCTCCCAGTCTTAGCAAAGCGAGTCAGCAAATCAAACACCACTTGCATGCGCCGACGCCCTCGGTTCTTCAGCTGGGCCCTGCCCCAGGCCCTAGCCTAGGAATTAGAGCAGATTTAACAAGGGGTGTCTCTCCTGTGTATAACAGCTACTTTATACCACACAATAAAGTAAATCTTTTTTTTTTTCTTTTTTACAGCTGGTGAGAGTGGACAGAGGAGGCATGACAGGGCTAGAAAGAGAGACCGGTGTTAATGTCACTGCGAGGCTCTACCGTCACAGTGGGAGCCCAAACTCGGGAGTTACTGGTCTTTTCATTGGCTCAAAATCACTCTCACTCATCTCACTCCTGTGCGGGGGGCGAAGCGGAGGTGGAAGCCTCCCTGTTATGAGTCCAGTTTATGTTCACACCGACTTCTGCCCAAAGCAGAGCACATACCCATAAACACCAAAGAAAAAAACATCTTAGGAGAGTCCTTGAACTGCTTCCTCAGCCAAAAGCCATCAGTGGGATCTTGGTTTATAGGGATGTAGGGGCTAACGTGCTAACGCACATGTTTTCCTCACATAACATACAGTGCATGCTCAGTTCAGCTCATATTTTGCTGGCCCATAGCCCCCCCGAAAGCCCCCTGCCTCTGCATGTTATGTGTGCTTATAGCTCTCTAAATCATAGATCAAGCATCTGTGAGAAGATCCATATGTTGTCTGCACAGGGGGTTGTAGGGAGGAAGGGGGGGGACTTTTAAACATCTAATATTTTTACTGAAATCGCTACTTCTACCTTGCACTTTCTCTGACAACTGACGTTGACAGAAAACCGATACTTTTTGGGGGGCTGGGGTGGTGGGGGAGGGAGCTTCTCTAAATAAATCTCTGCGCTGTAAGTCAATATCATTTGAGTTTATTTACACAAGAAGCCCCTCAGGAAGGACAGTGTTAGGAAGCACTGAAAACGTATGAGTATGTTGCGTCAAAGGCAGGCTGCTCTGGCTTGCTGTATCGTCATGGAAACAAACCAGGTAGGCCATTGGCTGAACATGCTGACTGTCGGCTTAACCACAGCATTCACCGCCATCAACAAGAAGTGCCCAATCCGTTAAATTTCTTCATAAGTCATCACAAAACCTGCCCTTGGTTTTAGTCCCAATTGTTATTTACGGATGGGAAACCCCTCTTAACCTCTGCTATCCTCAGAGAATCTCAAATATTACCTCCTCTGCCAAATGTCTGGATGGAAAGATATTGAGCAACTCTAGACATTTTTCTTTTTTTAAGATCCATTTCGGTGGGCTTGGTGCCATATATCCTCAGAAGAGCTTACGCTGTCAGGCATATTTCCCTCGCTCATATAGGAAGAGATCATTCATGGAAAGGTTTGCATAACCCTGCAAGTACAGTACATCACAACAAGCCACAAGACTAGCATTTGTCAAGGGTTATGTGCTGCAAATATCTGAGGAAAAAGTAAACACATTTATTCTATTGCTTCCTTTGACAAGCTTCTGGTATTTATTTCCCCTTGCATTCCCTGCCGAAAAGACTTTATTGCTTTAAATAAACACACTTGGCAGCTGAATTTGTGGTAGGGAAAGGTGAACAACAGCAGATCTTGTATGGCTCAACAACAAAGCTGCAGCACAAAAATGTGGCGTTTACATAAATGTAAAATGTACTGTTACCAAACACAAAGGGAAATTTGTTTGTGGTATTAAAACAGGAAACACATAAACATGACCAGATCAAAGAGTGAAAACACAAGACACAAAAACACAACAACAGACACAGAAACACTGTAAGGCTCCTCAGTAAGGCACGTTTTAATAAGCATGCTGATCGACCACACCTTCCCTGCAAATGTGAGCTGTTTGGTCCTACATTGGATAACAACAAATATGGTGTGTAACGGTCACCACTGAAGAGCAACTCTGGTCCATTCTCAGTCGTGATGTAATCGATCACAATTACATCTCAGTCATGATGTCTCAAGCTCCAGCTGATCTGCTGTAACAGCACAGTACGTTTCCCCAGCCGTACCTCATCGCTCCACAGACAATGCTGGCATTCTTAAGCCTAAATCAATGACTCCCTCAGCAGATGTTTTTGCATCCAGATCAGATTTTGGGCTTCCTTATGACAGAGCCAAGGTGTTTCAAGTGCTTGTCTGAGTGAGATTTTCCTGGCCTGCTCTGTATGGGCTTTTTAACCAACATTATAGCAAATGATGATTCTAGTTGGATCTGAATGGCCTAGTCTCATCATTACTCTCTTATATCCTCCTCTGGTATGAACCTTCAATGGCCAAAATTCCATGTCTTCCAAATTATAAGATTCTGAAAAGTCTCTGAAAACTGTCTTTATTCAAGCATTAATGAAATTGATAATAGTTGGCCCTTAAATCTTGCCACAAATATGATAACAGTTTACATTCTTAGTCTTTTGCGAATCTTCACCCACCCTCCTTCCCTCCTCAAACAAAAAAAATGTTGCTAATGGTAGCATGTCTGTGATAACAGTATTAAGTTTATAAAATATTAAGTTGGGGACATTGGTATTTGACCTTGTGAAGCTGTCCCCATTATTCTGCTGCCCATGGCCTCTGTAGGGAAGGGACTCAGGAGGAATAAGTCAGACGGGGGGGTCAGATTGCAGTGGGTCGTCGGGCTGCAGCGGGTCAGGGTGAATGCACTGTAACCGACAGCACACAGACCTGGACCCCGGTCCCACCGGAACCAGTTCTCACATATGCAAGAGTTATTGCATTTCTCTCATTTGTCATTTGCAGTGAAGGAGAGGAAGTTCAAGCCAGAGTTTGCTTGACCGCCTCTGCAGCACTTTTCCTTTTCCAAAAAAAAAAACTGTCTGGAGCCAGAGAAGCAGAGAGGATTATATCAGCAACCATACCAACGAATGGAGGGTCAGGTTCAAGCACATTCTTTTATTTTCTTCTGGGTGACCTTCATGATTGTATTTTACAGTGTATTTCCACGTGTTCCAAATAACGGGAAAGGCACTTTTATATTTAAAATCCTCTGAAGCTCTCCAACATTTCACAACATCTTATCCCCCCCCACCTCCCTCTGTCACTTTTACACAGGCCGGACACTGGATTTATGTCTGCCTAGGGGCTTCCTCCAGGAATCCCAGAAATCTCATCCTGAGCAAATATTTACAGTGCGCACTGTAAGGAAATAAACGGTGACCGCTTCCCCGCCCGTGATCTGGGAAAGTGCCCAGCTGGCACGGATTACCGGCGCACATCGCCACAGCAACGGCAGTGCCACCGACCCTCTCGTACAGGACCCAAGGGAAACGAACAGATCCCATCTACCGGGGTTTATGAGAGACAAAGCTGCAGCACTCCAAGCAGCCAGCCAGTCAACCTCCCTTCCTCCCTCCCTTTCTCTCTCTCCCTCTACATTTATCAATTCATTTCAATCAATTTGGTTCTATTAGCAGAACGGTGCATTGATTCAAGGTGTGTAGGAGCTGCTGAAGCTTTCGGTAGGGCAGGTCATCCTCAGGGTTTAGTCTATGCTATCTCTTCTTTTACCACACCCTAGCACTTGACCCTGGCATTATACACTTTGAGTTGTAAGTTGCTCTGGATAAGAGCATCTGCAAAATGACTATAATGTAATGTAATTTAATGTAGAACAACCAGAGCATTCGTGCCAAGTCATATACAAAACAAATTAAGTATGATACTAAAGCTCATTTTTCCTCCCTTTCTCTCTCTGTTTATCAATTGCTTTTAATTAATTCAACTTTATTGAGAGAATACCAGAAGCAGAGAAATACAGATAAAGTTATGAAACACGGCACAGAAAGTAAAAAGCGGATATTAAGGTACAAAACAAATATAGAAAACATGTTTGTATGACATACCATGACATTAAACATAAAGCATTACATTAAAAACAAACAGGCACTTAAATAATGCTAGGGATTTGTTGCTTTTTCCATTTATCTATCTCTCCATCTCATTCCCTCCCCCCCCCACCATGTTCTTGAATCTTGAGCTGAGTGGCATTAGGCAAAGGCCAACCTGACAAGTAAATAAACAATCCTGTTAACATAGACCAGCGAGTTTTCTCCTTCCTTCCTTCCAGCTTCAGGAATTTTGATAATACTGGAAAAAAATCACTCCCATACCATGTTTGTGTTCAACTTTCGCACATCCTGTTAACTCAGATAACTGGTGGTGTTATTATGCCATACCAAAAATGTACATGGCCCTGATGACATATTTTATATCAGTTATATTTTCCATTTGCAGAAACGTTGTGGTTCAGGCACATGTGGTTTTTAAACAAACTTTATTAGTTGTTGAGTTATAAAACCACTTACAACATATGCTGTAGAGGTGGATGAGGGGACAGCTGGGCATCTCACACTCTTCAGATGGGGATGCACAAGCAAAACAACTCCAAATTAGCACAGCCACAAGTCTTCACAATTACACACAAAGTGTGACTAAATGGTAAGTCACAAAGCAAATAAAGGTTTGCTCAATAAAGTGGAACAGATTTGTGTGTCTAGAGAAAAGAACATGCCCATATCCTGTTCCTTCTCTTTAACTGGCTCCATGGGGAAAGGCATAGCTCATAGTGTTTTTAACCACACATCAACGATCCAATCTTCACTTACGCAGCCCAGGCCAGCAGATTAACCCCCCCAGGTTCTTACCTCTCTCCCTTGCATGGAGCTAAATGACCCAAACATGAGTAACAAAAATGGAATTAGGTGATAAGACTTGCCTTGGCCATGAAATCTTATTATGCGCTTTGCTATAAACTGAAAGCAGATGCTGATTATTATTGCCTTTAACATTGTGCATTGGACTGCTAAATTGGGGCTCTCCAATTTGATCCAAGACCAAAGGGCCAGCGTGGGTGCAGGTTTTTGTTGTAGCCCGGCACTAAGCCTGCATTAAGACATCCAGCCTCAAGTGACTCAGATCTCATTTTTCCCATATCTGATTTGTCTCCAATCTTTTCCCTTGAGTTCTAAACAGCAAATGGTCACATGGAATCGGATTTTTTCAAATCCCACTCAGAGACCACATCTGAATGTAGTTCAAATCAGTTACAATTCCGATTTCTGTCCATGAGACTTCTGTCTGACCGATCCATTTCAGTGAATACAAACTAGTAGTTTATATGCACACACAAATCCCACCTGGTCACTTGCACACTATTATGTGTACAGCCACCCAAAAAGAACAGATTTGAAAAATGGATCAAAAAAACAAGAATGACATTGGCCCCTCGCTGAAAATTTTGGAGACCCTCATTTTAAAATCCATGAGTGACAATAGGGGTTTTACTGTTTATCTGCTTAGCAAGGTAAACAAAGGTGCTTTGCACTACAAACATTTTAACATGCTATTCATCTGCACAGCTGATGGTCTCCTGGCACAGAAGTTGACAATGTCTCATATCCAAGGCTCACATCTGTTCACAGCTCCAGCAACCTAATACCTGCTCTGCACAGCTGCTGGTGCAAACCCAAGAAACCGGCTTACTTGAGATAAGTGTGTAACAGAACTGGGCTAAATGTTCAAATACGCTGTGATTAATGACAAAATCCAGCTCACCCTGTAGCTCCCCAGGACCAGGGTTGGATACCCCTGTTTTAGATAAATTACTTTGTCCTGTCCTGTTGTTTGAAGCTGTAAGGGGCAGGATAGAGAGGTTGAAGGGGTTGGGGGTTGGGGGTTGGGGGTTGGGGGTGGTTGTGAGGGTGGGGGGGAGTAGATCAGGAATGCATAATGAAGTTGCACATCTCCCAATCAAACAAAGGGCCCAAGCGCACAGGAACAACAGAGAGGACTATATTCCCGCCTGGGACCAGCAACGAAAAGTCTGAAAATAGCTAATAAGGAGGAAGGACTCTCCCCACATTTCAGAGCGATCAGACCGGGGCCAAACCGCAGCACAGACATTCCTCTCCAAACTGTAATATCACCCTGACCCCGGGCCAAACAGGATCACAGGGCAGAACAAGATAATCGAAAACAGAAGAAAAGGAACAGCAGGATTTGTCAACCGTATATCATACTTAAATCTATATGAAAAAAGTATGCATCATAGTGAAAGTGTGCCAACTACCCGTTGGCTCAATGGCACGGAAGATTTTTCTGTAGAATGGAGAATTTCAAGACGATTTAGTGTTTTTATTCGTTTTGAAGTGGTAGAAGTTCTGTAATTGCACACGTGACTGTATCTTTCTGCATAAAGAGTATTCTGGCTGGGACGGTCAGATACAGAATACTGAATCAGGCGAGGTGCATGTACTCACAAATTCAGCATCATTCTGACACACTGAAAACAGGATGCTCTGTAAAGAGAGGGTTCTAGTATTCTTGAAGGTTCTTTTAGCAGATTTGCCTTATAGCTCAGAATTATGAACAAGGCTAGGATATGGATAGAGGAAACCTCTCTGAGACACATTTGGCCAGATTCAACCAAAAGCATTTAGTTGCTTTAAGGTAATATGCAATTCAATCAGATCTTAATTTGATTAAATATTTATATATGCTATTCTATTTTACAATAAAAAGAAAACACCCCAAAGGGCATGATATGACACACTTAAAGAAAATTATGTAGTAAGTAAAAATTATTTGGATTGACTAGCTTATGCCCTTAAAGACACTAATCCTGGGCGTATACTAAATGATTTTTAGCACTAGTTTATGCTTCCCAGGCGACAAAGATGAACTCTTCACATAGAAATCTAATTTGTTTTTAAATGTGTTACGCTCTCCAATGTAGGACTCTGAAAAACTTGTGTTTGCCCAGCACTTATTTACCATTTCGCCAATCCAGTCACAGACTGGCGTTGGATTGTTTTGTCACACATCAAGGACATTAACCACATAACTCAGTCTTTTCAGCCAACACCATTGCTATGCGTTCCCAACAATTAATTATTCAACAATTAGTCCAGAGAGACAGCCAAGTCTCAAACTCCATCTGACTGTGATTTAGCGAGGCTCGCGCTGACTGCGCACGCTGTCTCCCGATGTGGCCCGTCACTGATTAGAACCATCCAACCCTGAAAACTGCGATAATTTATTGCCGATTCGCTCAACAAATTCTTCCTCGCCCCAGCCCAACAGTTGCAAACGTCGCTGGTCATCAACACGGCCGTCAGTCAGTGCACGCTAGGTTACCACACCGACCCCCTTCTGTTTGCTTTTCTTTCTGCTGGGATTTACTCTCCAACAATCACAAACACTGCCTCCTTTTTGCACTCATTGATTAAATACTTGGCAGGCCTGTTGTTTGGTCCAGCTTGTACGGACACATTTTTACCTCTCACTTTAAGTCTATTAAACTAAAAAACACTCAGGACTTGTTTTGGCTATAACCAGACGGTACCTCATACCATTACTGTGAAATTGTTTCCCGTCACTATACCCGTGAAACCTTTTCGGAGGGGATTGGCAATTCTGCTACCCTCTGGTGTCAATGCTTCTAACCCAACACTGGTTTCAAATTTAGGGGTATCTGGATGCTCCAGAACCCCCCTATTAGACAAGAGGGACACCCCCGCAAAGAAAGAAAAATGTCAAATTTTGGAGAGGCAGCTGCCCCATTTTGTTGTTGTACCACTTTAATAAAATTTGTATGTTCTATGTTGCTGTAATTTATCACACTGCCAAATGAACTCCCCCATCCATTTCAAACCCTGTCCTAACTTGCACAGAGTGCTAGAGCAGAATGTAGGCACTTTGCTGGTATATTTACCCTTCAACTGTTGAGTAGACTCCGCACAGCCATGCAGTGTGTACAACAAGGACAGCTAGAATATCGGAGTAAAAGTGCATATCATACTAAAACTGGGAACCTGTAGGCACTTGCGTAGTGACTAGGGAGCACTTACACCATGATAGCCCTACTAAAAGCCTCTCTTCCACGGCAGTGCAAAGCCCAGTGTGTTTCGCTAATGTGAACCCCCAGCTATAGATACTAGCAATATATCGTACCTTAACTGGCAAGGTCTAGGCTATGGAGTCAGCCTGCACTCATGGTAACTGCATATATATCCTGAATAACACAGCAGCTACACAGGCCATTTTAGACCTTTCTTTGGATTGCACAGGTCTCAAAAACAATGAGTGTATCTTGACTGCTTCAGCACTGAGCGTTGTGCTATGTCTGTTTTAAATCTTTCACAGGCGAGGAATTTCTCTTGGATGCAGAGAAATTAAAACAACACGCTCTGAGTCTGAGCTTTAAAACCATTGAATTATTCTGGAGGTCAGAGTTCAGTTACAAAGCATGTTAGTTATTTAACCTATTTTTTATTTTTCAGATTTTGGTTTAATATAGATTCAAGGTTACAAATTGTACATGGTTCACATTCACAGACTGACTGAAAACATTTAGTGGAAGTTTCTGGATCTTCTCATGATTGAATGACCCTCTCTTATTGACTTTCATGTCTTGTAATCTGTATGTGATGTTGAGAATGACGTGCATGTATACATACACATATACGTATATGCATGTGTTCACTGTTTTCGTCTTCATTGGCTCCACCTTTTATGTATGAACTAAAGCTTCTGGGCATGCAGGACAAATTCCTTACATATGACAATGAGGTGAATCTGAACTTGAATGTGTGTTCATATGTGTGTGAATATGAATATGTCCCCATCACAGAGCAGTGCAGTGCAGTGCAGTGAAGGAGAGCCTTCCGTGAGGGTGGACACACCATAGTGGTTCAGTTTGCTTTGGAACAATAGAAATGTAATTCTTGTTTTGCCTCTGAGGCCTGTCTACTGTATCAATTCCTGAACAAACCAGAGACTGGAAGATAAAGTAAAAGAAAACACGCGAGTTACATCTGCCAGCAGAAACTAGGGTACAGACGGTTTTTGTTTGTTTGCTGAATGGGGGGGGGGGGGGGGGAATATGCTCCCTTGAGGGCTTTGTGAACTTTAAGCACTCAAAACACATTGCTCCTGATGGCAGGGTAAAATCTAGGCATTACCTCATAGAGATAATTTACTCTGCTGGACTGATGCATTCTTGACTATGTGCATGCCTTCATGAATGTCTCAGGCGGACGTCTTTGCCCGGGTTTCCAGTGAGTGCCGGAGTGATGTTGGCCTAAGTGTTAAAAACCTCAAGCATGTAAATCTCATTCTTAGTGGGCTTTTTGTATTGACATCCCATGCTTCTAGCAGTGCACCATAATCTAATTTTGGAAGTGGTTGTGAGCAAGTTTTGTTTCTTTGATACATACTCCACACGCACATATTTGTTAGATCTAGTGCCACTGGTCAAAGGACCATTAGTGGACACATCTTGGGGATGGCAAACACCAAAGAACCAGTGCAGCAAAGGACACACACACACAAACAGACACACATACACAAACACAAATCAAAGCAAACAAGTTACCACAAACTCACACAAACAACATAAGTACACGGACCCCAAAGGGAGTAGGTAGGGTTTGAGGGAGCTCATACCTGTACACTCGTCCCGCAGGCCCTTGCCGTAGTAGCCCTTCTCGCAGACGCAGTCATACTGGCCTGTGTGTGTCCCACACTTGCAGCTGGCCATCAGGTCACAGCAGTCCCGGCCCTCTTCACACAGAGATGAGCAGCGCGACAGATCCTCCTGGATGTAGCTGCCGGTTGGGAGATCTGGACACACACACACACACACACACACACACACACACACACACACACACACACACACACACACACACACACACACACACACACACACACACACACACACACACACACACACACACACACACACTTAATTTAGCAGACACTCAGAAGAGCTAACACAGCTTACATTTTTACACACTGTCCATTTATACAATTTGAAGCAATTCATGTTAAGGATCTTGCACAAGAGTAAACTGCAAGGAATTGCATTTTTTAAGTCAAGGGCCTGGCTTTTATGAACCAGATCAGAGCAGTCAGCACTGGCAGGGTTCAGGCATTCTTACAGATATCACAGTGAGACGACAGACCTAATGTCAGTGCAGTGACTTGTTTTTTTTTTTTAACAACTTATGACAGAGAAATGTATTGTTGGATTGATTTAACCTTAAGTTGAAGATTGCAACTTCAGATACATATCTTGCTTTTTCCCTTTGTCTGCTGAAAAATGGATGACTGAAGAAAACACCCAAACCACTGTGTCTGACTCTCAAACTGAGTTTTATTGCAGTTTTATTTATTCATACTTTCAATGAAAAGTCTATTTTCTGACTTGGATCTAGAGAAAGTGAAGACAGAGTCCCTCCTTGGCTGAGTGTTTTCGGGAAGGCGGGTGGTGGGGAACGGGTGCAAACATTGACATTAACAAAACCAGGGATCCCATCGTGTGTGTGTGTGTGTGTGTGCTGAATTTACTCGGTTTGCCTGTCCTCACCCTCATGCAGGGCGCGGCGAGCCAGGGCCTCGAACTCGGCGAAGTTGTGGAGCAGGTAGCAGTGCTCTTCCTTGGGCTGTGAGGCCATGTCGTTAAGCTCGCGGATGTTGCCCTGCCAAATCCCGAAAGTGAAGATCTCCACCCCGAGGTCCCGCAGCGAGGCCGCCACGGGCCGGGGGTCCCCGCCATTTGAATACCCATCTGTGATGAGGAAGATCACCCGAGTGGCATTCTCCCGCGAGTGCCGCAAGATTTTCTGCAGTCAGAAAAAAAAAAAAAAAAAAACTTTGAGTCAATGGCTGCTCTTCTACACCACTGCTTACTTACTCACATATCTATCACCAGAGACCTCAACCCTGACCGTGGAGGGCCGCAGGATATGTTGTTTTTTGCCATTTTTCAGACAAGAGGAAAAGACCCTGCACATGTGTATGACTGATTTTTAAGCCATAAAAATAATGACAAGTAGCAGAGAGCATTCATGCCAATATGTGTATGCACTGCCTTCTGCAAAGTCTCACTTGTCATGCTCATAGTTTTGGCCTGAATTTGAGCAAATAAAACATCTGATTTGGGGTGCTGCATTATAAACTATAAACCGTTCTTTCCTCTTTATTACTGTACTTATTCCTAAACCAGAACTGACAGAAGCAGGCAACTGTACTGAGAATATATGCTGCAATTTGAGGCCAGGTGTTCGCCCTTATACAAATTTACAACAGGGAGCTGCAAAGAAAAAAATACGCTACTCCTGTAATGTAAACATAATTGCTAGTACTTTAGCAAATCTAGGGTAAACGACTAGCAACGCAGGAATGAAACCATTTTATATGCTCATGTAACTACGCATTGGAAACCTTTTCACTTTTTTTTCTAATGTCCGCCTCTAAATTTAGCTGTAATAACTACTGGCTCCTTATAATTAGAACAGATGTTAAAAAATGTTTTTAACTTTACTGGCTGATGGCAAAGGTTAGGCGGCTACAGTATAAGCATTCCAAGCTCAATCTGCACCGTTAACACATCTGCATGGTTTTAGCATTAAGACTTGATACTGTCTATTTGTTTACACAGCCACTTAGTCACACACACCAAAGGGCTAAACCCTTGCTTTATTGTCTGCTGCGCTCACTGGTAATTGAGCCAGAGTGCATTTAAACCCACATCTCCATTGTCCTTCCCCACCCAGGAAACAGGGCCTCATCCCTCTGACTGCGAGGAAACACAAAGTACGACAGCTGGCTTTTTCCACTCTCTCTCTTATTATTATCATTTTTTCTGTAAAAATCGAAATATTTAACAGCAGATCTGTATTCATCAGCAAATGTAAGGCAGTTAGGCTCTTCCCAGAGGGAACGGTTGGTGGGCCATGGGCTTTCTTTGCGAGACGAGCACTGAAACAGGAGGGGTTGTGAGCGACGGGAGCCCTGCTCTTTATATGTCTAATTGGCTGGGCTTCAAGCCGGCACGCTGGGAGAAATAATTACAGATGCAGTGAAAATAAGGCAGGCCCCTCTGATCTTTCAAAGCAGGGAAACGCACTGGTTCCCATCACAGCCCCACTGCACCCAACCCCAGCTGTCTGTCGGTTTAACAGTGAACACACACACACACACACACACACACACAAACACACCACAAACACAAGAAAACCCCTCTTCATTACTGGTTGCCCACTAATGTAAAATGTCACCCTCACCCTGGCCTGCTTTCACCACAGTGATGTCAATGGGAGCACTTTTCCCCTGAAGCCACAGGGTAGACAGACTAAGAAAAGACAAAAAATAAAAATTCTATATGTTTTTTAAGTTTTTATGGGGCGGCATCTCGAAAAGCATGGCCTGCCCCCAATTTATTTTGAGCTCCACATCCAGCCTGGATGCATTGAATGGAGGAAAGAAACCAACTTGGCGTGCCATCAAATGGTACAGAGACAGATTTTCATGCCTACCGTTCCACAGTCATACCACCCTGGACAGTAAGGTTGACAGCTAGAACACACTGCCATTCTTTCAGGCACAAAGACCATGCCAGGATATGTGTCACAGAGAGCTGAGAGAGGGAAAGAGGGAACTGGGGAGGAAGCACAAAGGACGTAGGTAGGTAGGTAGAGAAAAAAAATGAAATGAAGATTGAAAGAGCATCCTCAGTGTCTTCCCAGACTCTCTGAAATGATTTGAAGAGAAATATGATGGTTGCTGAAGCTCTACTATGGCCTTAAAAGCACTTGGGTTTGATTGACCGAACATCTGTGAGATATCACTGACCAAACCCACAAAAGCTGCATGTGATTAAAGGCCAAAATAGGCACAAAGAAACCTGTTCTTTCAAAAACACCAAAAAAAAACCAAAAACTCAGCACGTGGACTAGATTAATGTGGTCGTTGTTTATTCCAAATGACTGGATTTGGTTACTATTCAGTGAGGGGACCCCTATGACATAAATAGCAAAAGCAAGAGTGTCAGCAAGTATCAAGACACCAAAAATGGGTGGCACTACCTCAGAGTAACTGACTAATTTGAAGCATTATTTTTAAATGTTTCAATCATTGTGCTCTGTTGTGGAGAGCCAAGCCTTTTGATTGGCGTTAACAAGTCAGTGACATATAGCAAATCGTAGCCTATTTTTGGTGTCATTCATTCATCATTAGTTTGTACCAGAGTTCTATGCATCTGGCCTTGAGTATTATCATGAGTTACCTCTGCCATTAACATTTTAGCTGAGTGCTCTCAGCTGCCCAGTATCTGTCAAGATCCAAATCCTGCCCAATGCAGCTGAAAGATAAAATAAAACTTCTGCATCCTTTTAGGTGTCTAAATTTTAGGTTCCTTGTGTTGTGTCAAGGAACCAAAAATGTAGGAGTTTAAATAACTAAACAGTTGAGAATGAATTCAGGCCTCCAGCTCCAGCATCTCACAGCTCACAGATTCTCACTGCTTCCACATGTGGTGTATCTGTAGGAGATATTTACCAGACTGTAATTATAACAGTGGGGCGCTATTTGGCAGGCAAAACACCCGGCCCACTTATCAGCGTCATTTAAACGCCATCATGAGGAACGCTTGCCTAAAAATGCCTCGCCCTTCAGACCTGCACCCCGCCAGATGACAGATGCTGGGGGAAAGGGGATGGGGGTTGGTGGTGAATGCCAAAACTGCGCAGAGGTTTCCTGTTCATCAAAGGCCTCACTGCACCCGCCACGAGTGCAGTCCTGAATATTAAATCCCACTCCTGCCACCAACTCCCAGCCTTTGATCTAAACCTCAGTGCAACCAGGTACCCTCAATGCTCTGGATCGAAGCTCTGCTGTTCTGCTGCTCATATATCTATACAGAGAATGGGGGGAAGGGGGGGAAAGAGAGAGGCGGTTAAAAAAAGAGGAAAGAAAGAGAGGGAATACAGACAGAGATACAGAGAGAGGGAGGTAGAGAGAAGAACAAAAAAAGAAAAAAGTGTAATCATTGCAGGTATGTAACTGTACATAACTCTATTCTGAGTTTGTAGTACTTTGTGCAATTAATACAGAGTCTAGGGACAAGAATGTGGATTCATGTGGGTTCAGAAATCAGAAATCCCTTTCAGTGCATTCCATAGTCACAACAAAACAAAGACAAAAAAAAAAATAGTCAACGTGAAAAGCACTCGGAAGTCAGAAATTGCTTGTTTTGAAATGGTGTCTACTCTTGGCTTTAATGCAAAGAATGACAAGGACAACCCAACCAATGGAAAATCTGTTTCACTCAAGTCTAGTCTCTCTTTGGCTGCTGAGTTGTATTTTTGAATGCATATTTTTAAAAAGTTCATCTTGAGTATTTAAAATTTTTTTACCAAAGTTCTGAGATTTTTTATAAAATGTATTTTTGGCTTTCATTTGCACTAACATGAATCTTTTTTTTGAGTGTTTTTCTTTTAAGCATCACACTAAAATAAATTTTCTGAACAAGTTTTGACAGTTGAGATTTGAGAATATGATAAACAAGAACAACATAAGCAAAAATAACCCTGTGTAATGATTTGTTAAAACATACAGTAAATTCTGTGATGAACTGTGTTCACTAAATGCCAAGTGCCCGTCACTGCACAAGACCAATTCCGAAAAAACGTTTTTCACGCTGCTGTAAAGGCATGAGTGCTTCTTTAAGGGCATTCTGTGTGCATTTTAAGGGCATGCGCTACTTAATTTGAGAAAGAAAAGAACACATTCCAAAAGACACGTTTGCTTCAGAAATAGAGAAAATACACAGAGAAACTTATGCTGGGATTTAAACTCTGTTATTACTGAATTGCATATGCCCTTAAAGAGGCAAAGGGCTAGATTTATCTAAACATCTGGCATATGTAAAAATTTTGCACATGCAATTTCAGTGACATGATTTTTGATTGGAGAAAATTAACTACCTCAACCAATCACATTCTCTCTTAGTCTTTTTTTGCACCAGCAAAAACAGTGTTGCACATACTAAATGCTTTAGTAAATCTAGCCCAGCATAGTCATTTCAACTAGGATTCACTCTTTATGTTGCACATTTTAAATGACAGATGGTGGAATGTACACATGGTGCCTTCATGAAAACATGCGGACATGTTCTGGTCAAATAATCAAGATGGACGATAACAAGGGGGCCTTTCAAAACCTGAGATTTTACAGCATCCTGCTGGGACCCTTTTAATGAGAGTCACAACATCTAACATGGCTGATATTTTCAGCTGAGGTGGACCCCTCTCATGAGTTCAGTGTGCACCACAGGTTTTGCAAAGCATGGCTCACAAGGGCGAAAGTTTGGAAAATTGCTTGAGATATTCAAGCAGGATATTCGTACGTTACGTGTTGGTTTACGGATCCCTGTCAAAACACAATACATCAAACTAATGACCGGGAGAAATAAATGGGGAGAAAGAGCTGATTCCACACAGAGGAGAAGAAGCAGTGGATTGTGCTCGCAGAGTTATGTCAAGGCCCCTCAGGGACAGACATCAAAACCATTCCTTGATGTTGTGCAACACCAAGTGAAAGGAATGTTCAAAATAAGAAATTTGGGTGCAAGTATACAGCATTCAGACGTGACAGAGTGACTGCATGGATAAAAGACAGAGGGGCCCATTGCTGAGCCCAGTTACTGAAGCCTACCATTGCAGTCATCATAGGACCACATTCCTAAATTCCATTCTTAGTGGTCCTTGCAGAAGGCCACCTTTGTAGCAATACTCTAATGCCCAGTGTTCCTAAATTTGGGTATAAGAAGTCTTACAGGTAGCTGAGAGGCCCCTTCAAGGAACATTGTACAGGTCTTGTATGCTTTCAAAATGAAACACAAGGACCAGTGTGATGAATTTGTGTCTGAAACATGCACTACAACCCAACAACTAAGAAGATTAGAAGATCTTCAAGAGGAATGCATACACTCACATCTCTGCTTTACTTTTTCATAACCTGACAGCAAACCTTGACAGACAGATGCTTGTAAAACATCTCAGAGTAGGCGCACTGATCTAGGGTCAGGGTTCTCCTATTCATGTCCTAATATAATCGGTTATAAACCAATGTGATCCTAGAGCAGCACTCCTGCTGCAAGGAGCTCTGCAAATATGGAACCTGAACCATGCTTTTAAGCCCATCCCACTCAGCGTGCACCAAGCGTGACAGTGTGTATTTTCACAAACACTCTCCTGTTGGGGGAATATCAGCCAACCAGTGACCTGAACAGGGACTGTCAGACGGCTGGTCTGGAGTTCAGCAGAGGGGAAGGGGAGTAAATGGGGAGAATTTGGGGAGGGGTGGGGAGCTCTGTGCTTGTAAGATCTAATCTCCTCTCAGGATAACCCTCCAGTGTTTTGGTTGGGAAGCTGCGTCTGCACGTGGAGGTTTAATTCAGGGGTATCAAACGAGACCTGAGGGCCTCAGTGTCTGCAGATTTTGTGGTTTCCTGTTCATCATCTGTCAGTTTAGGCTTCGGAAACCAGGTGTGTGAACCGTTTAGCCAATTAGTGACTTTAATTAAGCACCTAAGTGCACAGAAAAATAAGCAGACCCTACTACCCGCTAGGATTGAGGTCTAACACCCCTGGTTTAAGTGAGTTCAGTAGGGGAAGTCGGGGTGAGTGGGGGAAGTCGGAGATGGGGGGCAGCTCAAAGGAAGCTCTGTACTGATCTTTCCATTATAAGATCTAATCTCTCCTCCGGCTAAACCCCCCTCCTCCCCCCACCAGTGTTTTATTCGGGAAGTTGCACCAGCACATCAGGGTTTAAATGTACACCGATGCGAATGTAACCGGTCAATCCTTCCCATCTGGAACTGATTGCAGCCACCTAAAGAGCGCCAGGCGATGCTGACAGTCAGGCTGAGCAAGTGGATTTGGCTCCGTAGCCCGGCGTAATGAATGGCAGGCGGCTGGGCTCTGCATGCGCTCACGCCTGTGCTGCGGTTTCCATAAAGATTCAATATTATTCCTTCAGTTGCAGCAATGCGTTCGATGACCCTTACAGTACATTATATACCTCTTTTCATTAATCGCCAACAACCGTTAGCAGGAGTGAGATTTATTCTGTTATCCAATTCGGATAACCACAGCTGTCTGTGATCTGTGGTATAATACACTGGAAAGACTACACTACAGGGAGAAGTAATGAAAACGAGAAACATCACTGAAGAGCCATCGTCTGATTATGGCCTGTTTTGAAAGTTATCGTATTGCACAACCATGACAGTAATTGTAAAATGTTTGTTTTTGCTTGAAACGCTGTGGTTTTTTGAATGATCTGGACCGTTTTGTGTAGGGGAATGGGTTTGGGCCAAACGCCCCTCATTTAGGATCTGACTGACAGAAGTTATGATGTTGTGTCTTGGCCTTTACTCCAGGCAAGTTTATGGAGGCTGAAATCAAAACACCGGAACTAATTGCTCAAGTGACTGAAGCTTTGAATATGAGGACGGAAGGAATTCAAATCCCTCTTCATCATGTTGGCCAATCAGTGCGAAGGAGAACTTGACTGCAAGCCAGTGGATTTCTCATTCAATTAGCTAAACGGATAATGCCAAAGCAGGAAGGCCATATGAGATCTTGATTGATTCTGAGATGCACTAATTGCTATTCACAAGCAATAAAGCCCTCTTATCCAGATGAACAGGCTTAATTTTGGGCCAGAGGGGGAAATAAGTAAAAGGAGAGTGTGAGGCTACAATGAGCTGTCATACGTCAAAGGATTTGATCTCCAAAGCAAAAGAAACATTGGTTCAAATTAGAGAAACCTCACTCTCCCATCGCATACAAAAGAATCACTTGTTCTTATTTTGTAGCCAGGTCTGGCATTGTTTCTCAGGTTAACAATGCTCTGGATATGACCATCTGGTAAATGACTGTAATGTACATGTAAAACAGGGTCAAAGGTCTGAACATTGTAACAGATTAATAGCAATGGTGCAGGTCATACATAGTGGTGATGAGTTTTAACTGAGATTTTTCCTGTAGAAAGGAACAACATGAATGTGTAAGTTTAAGGACTAGAGGCCAAAAAAGACTTCACTGTGGTCTTGGCAACTTTTGTTCAACCAGCCATGGTATCACCCTAATTTCAACATGCAAGTTCTCTGGGACCCCCCCTTCCCCCTTATCTTCAGAGATTCCAGGGGGCCCCCTTGCACGCTATGACCTCGAAAGAGGTGAATAGGAGAACTGGAAGCAGGGTGTCAACAGTGCCAATCTCCAAGATTTCTGCTCTCTTTGAACTTTGGTTGCAGAACAAGGGCTGTGTTGAAAAGGAAAGTATTTTAAGTAAGAGGTCTGGCCACTCTACCACATTAGCTGGTGAAGCCTAGAAAAAATCCCCAGAACAACTCTTAACAGCAAGTAGGGTTTTAATACTCAGTTTAGAAAACCAGGAAGACTGCGGGCTCCATGACGTGTAGAGGTTATCGTACGGTTTATTTCAAGAACATTTTTGTTTTTACAGATTTTCTGCTCTCGTAAAACCCCCTGCCCCTAGAGAACAATATCTGTTCATGAACTAAATGAAGAACAATCTATAACACTGACATTGGCAACCTGAAAAATTGCATTTGTACATATAATCGTCCTGGGGCTTCCAGCCTTGGCTGCCGTTTACGTTCCATAGGTTACTCTGGATCTCTCCCCATTTTCAAACATCCAGGAACACTCTGCAATCGTTTATTTTAGCACACCACGCTGTTTTCATCTCACAGTAATGCAGTGGTTGAATAATCCCTTCTGGAGATTGAGAAACATATCCACCTCTTTACCCAGTGACCGAGTCAGAGCAAATCAAAAGAAAATAGACATGATGCTTTGGTCAGTTTCCTGAAAAGGAAAAGGCCAATTAAGCCCTGAGCCTTAGCCTAGAATCCTAAGGTGGTTAATTTCTCCATGGAGGCCAAGGATGTGTAATCATAATTGGCAGACAGAATTTCTCATTAATGCACACACACCCACCCGCACGCACACACACACACACCCACCCACACACACACACACACACACACACACACACACACCCATCCGCACACACACATGCACGCACACACGCACACACACCCGCACACACACACACAAACACACACACACCTGCACATACACACATACCCGCACACACACACAAACACACACACACACCCACCCGCACACACACACACCTGTACACACACACACACATACACACACACACACCCATTCGCACACCTGCATGCACACACACACCCACCCGCACACACGCATGCACACACACACACCCACCCGCACACACGCATGCACACACACCCACCCGCACGCACGCACGCACACACACACACACACCAATATTAGAGGGCGGTCCCCATATTGAGAGGACAGTAGCAGTACAGGGGTAACACCTACTTAGAGAAGAGCTGTCATGCAGGACAATTCCCACTCAAACTGACTGAGACCCAGATGGGCAATGATGTGCAGTACCAAGCCCTGAACCTGGCTAAGTTTGTAGTGCAATAAACCAGAGGCGTAGCCAACCTCTGCTTTAATAACCCTTCTCTGGTTTCTGTTATAAAATATAACGCCATGCATTAAAACGACAGGGGTTGATTGGCGATCTGAGAGGACGCGGACGGGCTGAGCTCAGTGGCTGATTCATGCGGACACACAGGGAATCTTTGTGACCGTGGCCCTGCAGAGGCAGGGTGGTCCAGTCCGCTGCTAAACCACACTCTGTATTAGCCAGAGCCTCCCCACACAGAACGCAGCCCTGCTGCAGCACACTGCCACAGGAGGGAGGGACGATGCCATGCGCGGGGCAGTGCCCAGCCCAGACAGGGTGACTCAGATGGCCATTGGGCAAGCGGCCTGGAGCATAACGCCTTTGTTGTGTCATCTTGGCGCAGGCCCCTTGTGTACATTACATTACATTATAGGCATTTTTCAGACTCGCTTACCCAGATTGACTTTCAAAGTTTACATTTTTATGCACTATCCATTTGCACAGCTGCTGAGTATTAACTTAACAAATTTAGGTTTGGTTACACGCTCATGGGAATGATGGAAGTAGCCAACCTGGGAACTGAACCTGTAACCCAAAGGAACATGTAACCTGCAGGACTCTGTGTAACATGGACTGTGACAGAGTCTTACCACTATGACCGCAGTATTTCCCCCCAAGTGATAATCCACCAACTTCACCCGGGATGTGTTCCTACATCATCCAGTCTGACACTCCAGGGAACGCTGTGGCTCAGCTGTCATTCAGCGTTTGATTGCATGCAAATTTATTAAAGGTCAGATGGTAAACTCACAAAACGGAGGAAGGCAGAGAGAGTGTTATAGCTTTGTGCATAATAGGGCAATAGAGTGGTGTTGCTCATGCAAGAGATTGATGAGAGTGAGGATGAAAATGTGATGATGAAACATTGAAATGGAAATCAAATAATTCACTGTGACATCCTCAGTAACTACAAAAATTGTAAAATGCTTCAGGTTGAATAAATTCTATTATACAGGGAACTGAAATGGAACTCTGAACTGAAATGGATGAACAGTCAACGGTGGGTACCCAGCACACAGGCCGGCTAGACAAGATAAGTTTTCAACATGTTAAAAACCTCCGACCATTTCTGATTCATACTTGTTTTCTCGATATGCATTGCAACCTGACAAATATTAAATCCAGATTTAGCTTTCAGACATACATTATGACTTTACATTACTCTTGGATACCATACATGGTTATTGTCTATGTCCAGATGGCTCCATGAGACACAAGGTAGCTCAGCAAATTTTGAGGGTAGGGCTTAATGCATGGAGAAATGTTCTCATTCCAGACTTAATTCAGATCCATATATTAAATTAACGACAGACGTGCTCAGACATGTAGAGACATGTTCCCAATCCAGAAAAATAAAGACCAAGAAATTGCGGTATATTGGACCTTCTTGCCCAATGTTTATTTCCCAAGCGGCGTTGTCAGGGGCAGTGAGAAATCAGAGAGATGTCTCTCTCAGTTCCAGCCAGACTCACTGACTCTAATTAGACCATTGCCTTTCCCATTGAAAATAATTGCGTCGCTGAGGAAAATCTGTCCTGTTGATTTTTTTTCTCATGACTGTTACTGAGAGGACTTGACATGTGAAAAATTTGTAATGAAAATCAAAAAGTTATGAAAATGTTTTGGTTTCATGCATAAACTGTTGTTTCTTGTCCGAGATTGTTCTGGCTTGCATTGTATGGGATGAGTATTGGCCAAACACGCGGGGCTGTGTTCCCTATGCCGCCAGCGACAGGGAGTGGAGTGCGCAGACTGAAGTCTCCTTACATGTTTCCCATCTGACGTAGCTGCAGACTGAGCATTAATTATGATTTATGAGTGGACTCATCACTGCGATTCCCGGGGAGATAAACCCAATTTTCACACACTTCTAGGTCTCCAATGTGGGCGAATTTCCATGTCGATCTCATTGCTTAGCCACTTTCTCGGCCAAACTGGGCTACCACAAAACATGGCGGTTTTAGAATTCTACACTTAAAATTGTGCAAACACCATTAAGCTAGGAGAAAAAGCACAGCTCCAAACTGTGGATGCCTCTATATAAAATACCAGTCTAAATGTGATATTTCCAGTAAAAGGTCCACTGTAGCTAAATTTACCCCCAAATTTTATCAAATGCTTGTAAAATAGCATTAAAGCAGAGTGGTGAGTACATTTCCAACTAGTTTTGAGAATTACTACATCATTGCTTTCAGTTTTTACTTCTCTGAGCACATTTTCAAGGAAACCGGGAAGTAAGTTTGACTGGGGGGCATTTAAAAGGCTGGGGGGCTCTACAAGTGTTATGGCACTGTGAATATTAATCAATACAAAACAGGTATATGTGAATATGATACAAAAGCCCATTATGTAGCATGATTTTCCCCATTTATCACAAAATGCCAGCCCTGGCTAATTACCAGCATTCAGCACCTCAAAATAAAATGCCGCAATAAAAAACCAGTGCCATCCCTGCTCTCTGATTGAATATTTGACCCTGGGGCTCAGATGTGCTTTTTCTGCGGGTGGGTGCGAGCTCAGAGATGAAGTAACTGCTGGCAGCCCAGCAAGGCGGCTGAAAAACACCTGACAGGGGAGAGCTCCTGGGGGGATGGAGTTGCTTAACAAGCTGCACCAGCAGGCTGTGGGGGGTGGAGGAGGCGAGAACAGGGGGGTTCTCTCTTTCAGCTGTGCGAGTGTTTGATTGCTTTAATTTCACATAAACCTGGAACCCAGTCTTCTTTATGTCTTTGCCTGAGCATTGATCTTTTTTTAATGGTAGATAAGTCCTTGCCCACAAAATTGCAGGGGGAGGGCGTGGGGGTTGGATTTTTGTTAGGTGAAGCTGGTAGAGATGAGAGAAGGGAGGAGGGGAGAGAGAGAGAGAGAGAAAGACAAGGAAAAAGACAGGTAGGACAGGGCAATTAGAGGCTGGAATGATTCTGAGAGGCAAAGACGGGAAAAAGAAAAAAAAGAAAAAAATGAGAGAAAGAATGAAAGAGAGAGCGAGGGTGGTGGTTTTGTGAGGAATCATGCATATTACCCTTTAGTCTCCTGTCTGCACGGCCCCTGCTGTAAACCTCACAGAGGGTGCTGCTATGGCTACAGTATCCATCATTACATCAGCTTTGCAGAGCTGCACTTTGGGCACTGAGCTCAAAATGAGGTGGGTGAGCTAAACTAAACCCAGGAAAAACCTAGCCTGAAGGCTCTCGACTCGCTCAGTCGGTGAAGGTGTTCGCCAAAAATGTAAGATGAGTCCTACGGCCTTGACATCACTCATGCACCTACATCAAAGTTTCATAGCTGGCCAGGGTTTCCCTGGTTACCATATCTCCCAGGTTACCATGGCCTAACACACTCAGGCAGCCAGCCAGCATCTGAAATGGACTTTGATCTATAAATGAAAAAAAACAACCAGCCAGTCAATGTATGCAGGTCAAATTTGACTAATTATTTACCAACACTTGGCCATTGGCTGGTGTTATTTTTGATTCAATCTACTCCAATTCAAACTGGCACTAGCTCTCCTGTAGTACATTGTGGGGTGGCGTGTAGAGTGGAGAAACATCACTAGCATACTGGAACAGTAGAATTGATAGTCACAAGGATGGAGATACAAGGAAAAATCACTCCTCTTAAAAAAAAACCCTGAAAAATGGGTCTGAGATCGAGCAATGGATTACAGATAACTTACTGCAGACATAAAGACATAATGAAATTAAGCCCCCACCCTGACCCCAAGAACATCTTGTTTTCCACAGAAATCCAGTCTCATTCCCAATTTGGAGCTGGGGAGCGGGGCGGTTAAAAGGCGAACATTCCTCTGGGACGTTATCGAGGTTTTTGGCGGTACCGTAGGGAGGTGGGACGGTGTCCTAGCTGGCGAATTGATCATTCTCATCAATCCTTATTACCAAGGCAAACACGGCAAGGGAAGAGAGGAGGATGGGAAGGAAGAAGGGGGAAGAAAGACAGAAACAGAATCCCGCTTTTTTTTTATCAAACACATTCCCGATGGAGAACTAGACCAAAGAGATGCCATCTGCTCTGCTCTCTCTCCGCTCTCTGTGAGGGCTTTGATAGAGTTGGCGCTAATCTGAAGAACAACAGATCCCAGGACTTCAGACAGAGGGTGGGGTGGGGGGTTTTCCTGGTACGGGACCGTGACCTCTCCCCAACTGGTCTCTGCTCTCTGATTGGCTCTACCTGGAGCCTGGGTCTGAAACCCCCCACCCAACGAAAAAAAAAACATTTTGAAAAAAGGCAGGTATATAAAATTCCTCCACTCCCAAAAGCTCAGCCGGAAAAAAAATCTATCTAAGACCAAGCAATGAATCCATTACTTAGTAACTGCTTAATAACCCATTATAAATAAGTATATAAATTTACACTTGCACAAACATTTGTATTTTCATCATATAATCTGAGTCAATAGCGCATTCATATTTCTAGGCCACGCCTCTTCTCTTTGTGAGCTGGGTTTAGACACGCCTGAACTATGATACATTTGTACATCAGATAGAGGCCCATTCATCAGATTCATCAGTATTTATTATATGCTTTAGACTGACTTAAAATAAAGGAATGGTGCAGCATGTGCCCTTTGTGTAGTAGGATGTTTTCTCCATTCATTGGCTCTGTTGCGTTTGCTGCCATTAACCTGCACCGATGTGCGTTTGGCTGCTTGCATCACATTTCTTTGTGGTTTGGAGTCAAACAAAAAGCAAGCTCATAAAATGTTTACATTACTTATCTGTGTTTTCTGTGAAAAAGAGAGTGAGTAATGTGCAGGATCAAAGCAGCACTATGGCGAAGCGCAGGTTCATAGATAAAAAGTGAATTAAGCAACCGCTTCTTTTTTTGGTTCTCGTGGTGGTGGTGAAGAACATTTTGTACAGAACAAAAAACAAAACTGGAAATGACAGATGATTGTGAAAACAATATTAAAGGCTTAAATGGCCGTACGTCAAAGCACCATGGCAGGCCCTCAGTGTCTCCTGTTCGTAAATCCTGCTGGGGTCAATGGCATTTTAAAGGGAATCCTGAGGAATTTGCGTTTGGAGGCAGCTTGGGAGGATGTTGTGGTGGCCGTGGTGGTGGGGGGGTTGGGGGTGGAGGAGGGGTGGGGGGTCAACTCCAGAAGGAAAGTACAATATTATGCAAAACCCCCACTTCCCATCCTCTCCCACCTCCATGTCCATGGTGGGGTTTGGGGGGCCTGGGGGATTGAGGAGATGCAGCTGCTCTCAGACTGTGTGAGGTACAGGCTTAAGCAGGAAGTGTGAAGCATGTTGGTTGAAGAAAGAGAGTCTGTTAATCTTTGTGTAAGTGTGTGTGTGTGTGTGCGCACGCACTCTTAAATATGCTTGTGTGTATGGTCACTTGTGCGTTTGTTTGTGAGTGTGCATATGTATATTTGTGGGTATGTGTGTTTGTACATGCATGTGCGTGTCTTCCCATTTGTATGTGCTTGTGTGTTCACTTCTATGTGGACATGTGCTGCTGTATGTGTTTGCATGTATGCATGTATGTGCATATGCATGTACGTATATGTACGAGTGTTTGTGTTTGAGTGTGTGTGTGCGTGTGTATTTTCCTACCAGGTGCAGAGGGGGTTAACACTACACCTGTCTGAATCTTCACGGTCCCTCAGGCAGTGCCATGCCATTTGTCTCAAACCTCTGAGCCAAGCTGTCAGCATCTAATGCCCAACTTTCCAACACTTCTGCAAAGCTTTTACAGCACTGTGAGAAGAGCGCTCTCCAGACAGGGCCTGACAAGGAATGTTGGCAAACACAAAACAGTTTCATCTCCACAGATTCAGAGAACAGTGTGAAAAGCGAGCAGTAAAGACACTGGCCACTAATGAAGGCTAGACCCTAAGCACAGGCTAAGCCCCATGCCTTAAACACCACTGGGTAATCCTCACCGTATCGTGAGCCATCTGAAGACAGGGATCCACAGCAGCAGGATTAAACTGATTTTGATCAACATCGGGTGGGTTTAATGCTGCAAAATTATTGAAATACAGAATCCATAACCTTAAGATGGCCCATGACTGCTCTGAACCGGCCACAGAGAAGAGGCCAATTTGGAGCCAGCATTGCTCATGCAAGGTTACCTCAGGTTCTCCTCTGGGATTGCACTCACTAATGTCTGCCGAATGCAGACATTTTGTGGAATTTGGAGAGTTCCATAGAAATAAAAAAACAGCACCAGACAGGAGAGAATATAGGAATATGTGTGTCACCAGTGTTCAGGTTGGCCAGGGTTTATCTGATTACCACTGAGATGCTGGGCTCCCACGGGTTACCAGTTGGCATCAGTGACAAATACTGTACCACAGTATTGCTGTGTTACAAATAAAGCAGAGCTTCTCTGCAGCAAAGCTGTGACCTCTACAATGAAAATGCCAGAGCTAAAGAGACAAGCTGCCACACCATCTGCGGGCAGGAAGTGTTTAAAAATTGTTTCCATGGACACTTATTCCACATATATCTGAGTAAAACTTCCAGGGAGCTGTCTAAAGTATTTGGCATGTCCATTTCTTCGTTTAATGCAAAACCTTAAGTGAAAGAGGGAGACACTATCTTGCAGGAATGTGGACCGTTTCACACACCTACGCAGGGGAAAGTCATTATCATGAGGTGATTCCAAGCAATCAACATTTATGTCTATTCCACTGTGTGCTGTCAATGGCAAAAAAATAATTGAAACATGGGAAAAGTCATGTAACTCATTTAGTGAGCAACATGGGGGAACAGAGCTGCCCTGGGGACTGCATTTCCCTGCATACACACTCTGAAACTCAATAAGTTCAGTTTACTCAAACAGCCTGTATCATTTGAGTGGGCGTATCACTTAAAGACTGACAAGTTAAAACTGATTTAGTTGTCCTAATAAGATGGTTCACAGTAATGTGTTTTTATCAAACCATTTGAGTAAACTGAACTAATTTGGCTTTACAGTGTACGCAGTGCTGAATAAATATTTATGATCTCACACCCAGACTGCGCTAGGATTTCTCACTGTTGTTGTCCAGAAAAAGAAAAAAAAGGAACAAAACCACAAAACAATTCCTCACTGTCATCCCAAAATCAAAAAGAACAGAAAAACAGGAGGAATGAAGCAATTCCCGCTGAGGGGGATGTGTGTGACGAAACCGGCTCTGAGTCGGACAGCCCTTCGGGTCCTCGCATCCGAACCCTGGCTAATGAGATCCGTCACTCATTAAATGGCTCTCTCAGCCTCCGATATCCAGCTAACCTTGGGACACTGCCTGGCTGCCAAGCAACCCACTTCAGCCAGCTGTTCCGCTGGAGAAAAACAATGTCCCCTCTGGCTTCCAGATTTCTACATCGGCATCCTACAAAAGCCGGGGTGTAGCCAAACAAATAAAAATACTGCATTTTATCATGACGATGAACAATTACAGCACTATGTGCTAACCTGCTGACCCTTGGAAATGTGGAAACCTTCACAGATCATCACTACACAATCCATTTTTCACTTGTTTAAGGATGGCATTTATTGTGAAATGGTGAACCAAATTAAGATAGGGAAGGGATAAGTAGTGGAGACAGAGCAGAGCGGCAGAGATAAAGCAGTAAATCAGAGAAGGCCCGTTTGGTAACACGACCGGAAGTTCCTGCAGAGATCATAAAAGTCCAGGCAGATTTGCCAGACTTTAATTTATTAGTTTACAGCACATCTCTGCAGCTCTTCATCATATCACCACCTCTGTGTAAAGTGCTAAAATACTGACCTGCCTCTCTTACTGCTACAACACCCGCAAATGAACGCATATATGAGTATACACTTCATTATAACCTCTGTACCAATACTGAATTCAATTATGACACAGAAAAACATGAAGCGACTCTTTGTTTTTCAGAAAAGGAGTAAATAGGACTGTGACAGACAGAAGCTTCTCAGAGCTGTGCAGCAGCGCTGGGGAGGAAGTGAGCTAAAGCAGTGGATACAGACAGCACTCCAGTACTGTTGATATGTGATGCAATATGATGCTGGAAAACAATAAAACTCAGTGGGAATTTCATAGGGCTGAAAATCTTTGACTTCACTATAAATCCACAATGGAAAGAATGATTTGAATTTTTTTTTATTATGTGTTGAAATGATATATTAATCAGAAAAATTTTGGATAGCTCTGGCCCAGTCACAAAACCACATCAGGGTACCAATACGTAGCATGGGGGTGGGGAGTTTATAAGAAAGAAAACATTGAGATTATGTTCCAGACAGACATCTGCAACTCCCTTCCCCTACTACAGTTTAATTTGATGTCAGTCATATTATGCATATATTTCTGACCTGCTATGTTGGAACCTCTCTCAGACCTTCTGGCCTGGCCTGCAGACTCTCCATAATGTGATTTTGTAGTATGGAAATCAGTGGAGTGGCTGTCACATGCTGAATTATCACAGGCAAATGTTTGGTTTTTTGGAGCGCTGTCAGATATTACTCATGGAAATGGCTAAATGGTGCTGCTCCTGCTGGAGCATATTCTAGCGTGGGAAATCCTGTACTGAGAACAGCTCACTGTTCTGAGAACAGATCAATGGACTGAGAACAGCTCACTGTTCTGAGAACACGTTCAGGGGCTGAGAACAGCTCACTGTTCTGAGAACAGATCAATGGACTGAGAACAGCTCACTGTTCTGAGAACAGATCAATGGACTGAGAACAGCTCACTGTTCTGAGAACAGATCAATGGACTGAGAACAGCTCACTGTTCTGAGAACATGTTCAGGGGCTGAGAACAGCTCACTGTTCTGAGAACAGCTTCCTTCCCGAGGAGCAGCTCCCCGTCTTGAGAACAGCCGCCAACACCAGGAACAGCTCCCTGCGCTAAAAACATCTCAACAAATCAATCAACCAACCAAACAATCAGTCTGTATTTTCATGTAGCACCATTTACAAATAGGTTCAGTGATTCACAATGGACATTCTCCAGAGGAAATGAAAAAAAAAAATCCTCCACTGAGTCAATTTAGGAAAAACCAAGCTGTTCCCCTGAGAGAGAAGCTTCACAGGCCTGTCACTCACACGCTAACACACTGTCAGACGGACAGCTGAAAACCCCTGACTGATGGGCTACATCATTTTGGGGACAGCTGGAGATAGAAGGGGTCAGACTGACAGGAAGGGGTGTGCTCTCACCTACCCTCCGCCACCCCCCCCCCACTCCCCACACACATACACTTTATCTGACAGGCCTTCAAATCAACAGAAAACAGATCCCAAATCTAACCCTCCAGACTCCAATCCCATCTCCCCCCCGACTCCTACCAAAGGTCCAGATAACCAGCCAGGGGAAGACCCTCATTCTGCCGGCAAATGAATGGAATTTGCTGTCATACTGTCACTATCACTGCAGATAAGAGCACACTGTCCTACAGAAGAGACTGCTGACATATCTTTCCAGGAACATATTGTAGAGCGGAGTGTCTTTTCTTAAACTCTCATTTTCCTTTGCTCTCTGTGGCAGCAACCGCATTCAAACACCAAACTACTGCTTGTGCTGTTGCTATTTTCCCTTTTTAAAGCCCTGGACAGAACCGTTCTCATGAGCACTCTGTGTGTGACGTGTTCAGTGTAAATGCTGCTAGTCTGTGTGTGGCAGAAGCAGTACTGTCCCTCTCCAAGGTTTAGACCCGTCTCTGTACACAGTCCAGCACCCTGACCACTGCTCCACACTCCTGATCTTTTTGAAGGGAACTGTGACCATATACTGCCATGAACTACTGTAAATCACTGATACACATATGCACACACACACATACCATATGCAGATACACACACACATACACTCATACCATATGCAGATACACACACACATACACTCCTACTGTATGCAGATACACACTCTTACTGTATGCAGACACACATTTTCACACTCATATTGTGCCTATGCATATGTATATGTAGGTAGACATACATCAAACACATACATACAGTGCACGCACAGACACACACACTCATGCACACAGAAGAACATGCACACCCGTAAAAACATGAAACACTTAAATGCACACAAGCACATATGCATACATACAAACACAGATGAAGACACAGACATACGCATACAGACACACACACACAGAAATGCACACACACACACACACACACACACACACACACACACACACACACACACACACACACACACACACACACACACACACACACACACACACACACACAGGTCAGACGTGCGGGGTGGCTCCGGCTTACCGTTGCCTGCTGGAAGGCTCCCTTGGTGTAGGTGCCCCCTCCCCTGTAGGTGATGGCAGGGATCTCCTGGTTGAAGAGGGAGCACTTGTGCTGGTGGGTGCGCGGCGCGGAGATGTGGTCCACTCGCGTCAGCACGTGGGTCTTGGACGAGAAGGTGACCAGGGCCACGCGCGTGGCTGACGGCACCACGGGGAAGTCGGACAGCAGCTTGCGGACAAAGCGCAGCTCGCTCAGGAAGTTGGCAGCCCCCACGCTGGACGACTCGTCCACCAGGAACACCAGGTCCAGCCTGCCGCTCTTCTCCCGCAGCATCCGCACGTTGCGCTTGAAGGTCTGGCCCAGCCGCTCCACCTTGCTCTCCGCGCTCTCCGACAGGTTGAGGCGGGGTGGGGATCGCAGCTTCTGGAGCTGCTGGAGCGCCGGCCAGCTGCCGACCGGACGCACGTGAACGCAGAGAGCCAGAAGGCAGCTCCATGCTGCAACGGGATCTCTCAGTGCAACCATAATCATCAAAAAAAAGACAAAGAAACACAGGGGAAAGAAAAACTCCCAAGTATTAATGACAGTAATAACAGGGTCCTTTTGGCGGCGCTGGGCGAGCGGTCGGCCCCTCTGTCAGCGGCTCTGGAGCGGGGTGGGTGGTGGAGGGTGGGCTGTCACACGCTGCAGTTGTAAGGCCCCCACTGGATCAAATCAAAGTGCCTCTCATTCCTGCCCCGCGGGCTAACGACACTCCTGCATCCCCGGCCAGGGCTGAAAATGTGCTTTCCCTCTCTTTCAAAATCATTTAAAAAAAAAAAAACAGAAAGGAAAAAAAGTTCTGAGAGAAAGAGAGAGAGAGAGTGTGAGAGAGAGAGGGAGAGAGAGAGAGAGAGAGGGAGAGAGAAAAGGGGCAGTCACAGCAGTGAAGTGATTTTTTTTCTTCCTCCTCTCCTCTTTCCTCTGTCTCCCTCTCCCCCTTTCTCTCCACCTCTCTCTCTCTCTCTCTCTCTCTCTTTTCCTGCTTGACTTCACTCAGATTCTGTGTCACCAGAGTGCCTTGCCTGTCAGGCTGTCAACATTCCCAAAGAAAACATCAGCACCAGTGCTCTGATTAACTCCACATGTTTGGCACGGCATCCCCTCAGACTTCCACACCACGCTGCAGATACCACAAGTGCCATTGTAATTAAAAACACTGTGGAGAGAGAGAGAGGGGGGAGAGGGGGAGAGGGGGAGAGGAGGAGAGAGAGGGGGGAGAAGGAGAGAGAGAGTAGAGAGAGAAAGAGATATAGAGAGAGGAGAAAGCAGAAGAAAACAGCAACAATAAATGACAGAGAGAAAGAGAAATGAGAGAGGGGTGGCACAGGCAGAGAGAAGGAGCAAGGGAGAAAACAAGAAAGAGGGACGGACAAATCAATAGCTTCAGCATAACTCCTGATGATTGTGTTCTATCACTGTCCTACTGTGCGTTTATGTGTCTGATACACAAACAGGCACCCACAAGCACGCACACTCATACGCACACATGCACGCACACTCAAACACAATGCATTACATGGGGCTTACATCCAACCCCATAATCAGAGGCAATGTCAGCAAGAGCAAAAATGGTACATTATCACATCAGCATTCTTCGATCGTTTCCCTCGCACTTTCCCAGATGGCCCGTATAGGAAAATCGAGAGGAAAAGAAAAAACTTTAAAAAATTACATTCACGCTGTGTTTTTCTTTTGTGATTTTATCTGTTGCCAAAACAAAAAAGCCCTGCATTTAGGAGCGGAGAAAAACACAGCATGACCATAAAACGGAGTGATGTATTGTTCTATTCACTGAACTTGTAATGGTGACCCGATTAGTGCTGTCTAATTCAGCAGATGGGCGGGAATAGGGCTTCCACACCACTTTCTTCCTTATCAACCTTGGCCCGAAAGCAGTGATGATTGTCTCACATTCTTGTCACATAAAAAACCCTCATATATTTTTTCTTCCTTTTACAACGTTGGAAACTTTCTGTCTGAAAAAGACAGGCGTTCAAAAAAAAAAAGAAGCTTCCTACTCACCAGAGAGACGTGGTTTGAGCAGACACGCGGACTGTGGAGAGGTTCCCGGCCCTTTCTCTACAGCTGCAACTTCCTGCCCCAGACTTCGCAGACCCCCCCTGGTCTCTTCTGCTTTTTGGAGGAAGGGGCTGGGGGTGCAAGAAGGGCCCTTCCGAACTTTGCTACAAGTTGACAACTCCTGTAGTGTAATGTGCACACAAACACACACAGACCTGCTCTCAAACTCAGAGACATGAAGTAACACAGGACACTCTCACACCTGCACACACACACACACACACTCACGCTCATGTAAACAACACACCAGGACACACACAGAGACACACTCACTCAATGATACACACAGACAAATACACACATATGGAGATGTAAACACATTTACATACACAGACACTCACAGATGGTAAACACACATTTAGACACACACCCAGGGATGGAACACCCACAGACACACACACACACACACACACACACCCACAGACACACACACACACACACACTCTCTCTCTCTTTCTCTCTCTCTATCTCCCATACACATACTCTTTCTCTTTAAAACACACACTCCTTTTAAACACACACACTGAAAAACACACATACATGCACATGCACACACACATGCGTGAATGCAGCGCACACGCATGCAGGCACGCACACACACGCAGCCCGAGGGTTTTTGATGAGGTTGGAATGGCTTGGGATCTGAGAATAGGCCTTCCTGTGGTTTCTGCTCTGTGGGTGCTGTATGCCTAGCCCAGACTGAGAGTGAAAAGCACTTTAGTGCAGCAAATCTGACTCTGTAAATAAATACCACTCAGTGAAATCACAGGGTACCCAAACAACCATACAAGTCAATGACTGGGAGAGCCAGTGAGCAGACAGCTCCAACTCAACTCCTGACAAATCTAAACACTGGCCACTGTGTTTTCTAACACTCAGCTAAATGGTAAATCTGGGTCAAACAGTATATTAAATACCTTAACCCTTTCGGAATCAGTAAAATATCTGCAGAATCCAAATTTCAGAACTACATTTTCCTTTCATATGATTCTACATTTGATGCAAATATGGTATGCTATTTTTAAACTTCTCAGCTCAATGAAATTCGGAGTGGCCAGGGTAAAGGATATTAGCAGATACATGTCAGATTTATGGGGTGGAAACAATGAGATGAACTAAAGGCAAAGACAGATGCACAGACGTCTGCTCCGGCAATAGGAGCCCTCTCCAGCCAGAACGCTGAATTATAACACTGGGCTTATCGCTGTGATCTCTGGTGAAAAATGAAGACAGGGTTGCACACAACTAATCCACAGCTAATCCATACACATCCGCAACACCTAACATTAGAAAGCCTTCATTTTTCTTTTGGGCGAGACTAAATGTATGTCACTTTCCCCTTTTTTTTATTTCAGAGGTACCTCTCACTCTTCTTCTACATTTGCCCTCTCTTTCTCTCTTCCCCCAACTCTCTCGCTATTCCAGCACCTTCCCCAGCTCACTTCTGCCTCCTCTCCCTGTCTCTCAGTTGCATTATATTCTTACTGCCTCCTTCTCCCCCTCTCCACATGTTTCAGTACCCTCTCCCCCCGGCCTCATCCCTCAATCTCTCTCTTATCCTCCCATCTCTTCCTATCTATATACTTCTCTGTGGCTCAGTCTCACCTTCTCTCTCTCTCTCTTCCTGCTCTCTTCCCTATATCTGCATCTCTCCCTCCTTGCTCTCTCTCGCTCTCTGGGTGGTTGCAGTTTTTTGTAAATGTATTTATAGGTTCCAGCTCATCCTCCTGGGTCTTCACCTGTCCCCCTTATCTCCTTTTTGGGGTGACTGTTGGAACAGATGCAGGAAGCTGCACATTCCAGCCATCATGTCAGTGAGGGGGAGCAGTAAATCCAGCCAGTCTGCTCCGAGGCACGGGCCCCCGCCAGCTGTCATTCCCCTCCTTCCCCTGTCTCTGCACTGCCTCACTGGAAGTGACAGTCTTAGACACCTACGCTTTAAAAACATACACAATTTTTCCTTTCCTTACATAAAAATCCACCTCTTAACAGATCATCCATCAAGGCCACAGTCATTGTCACACAAGTGTAAACCCAATAGCTTTAGATACCACCAAACAACTAACCCAAGTGAAATGCCAACTTAAGACATGTGTGTTTTCAAAAAGTATTTATTATTTCATTTTTTTCTCACACAAAAATGTGTAACTCAACAGCCTACAGTCACAAGGTCAGATATCTACAAAACTTCACTTCAGACCCAAGCATCTGTGCAGCCACGAGTAACTGCCATGAGTGTGAATTCACTGTCATGGTGTTGTGCCAGCAACTGGCAGACGGAGATTTGTGATGCCTGTTGTGGTGCTTGAAAATGTGCAGACAGCGAAGTGAAAGCATCACCCCGTGTCTTTGAGTGTGCCTGAGGCAGCAATTCGCCATCTGCCTGCCGAAAAAACCCTGACCTGAGAGGCACGACTCCCCTTTTTGTGCCGTTCATGTTATTATGTTTCTGTGGTGCTGAAGCTATACAACTGAGCAGCAGATAAAAACACACGCAACCACACAGAGTCAAAGAGGCCAGATACAGGTGTGAGGAACACATGTGGCTGACTTGTTTCCCTCCCTCCATACAACGACTTCCTGCCGCAGCAAGGCGGAGTGTTTAGAGGAGGGATGTGGGCTCACTGTTGACAAATGCTGATAAAAAAAAGCCACACGAAACACTTAAAACCAGCACCATGAAACATTTAAACCACTTAATTTAATACGACAATTAGCTCAGATTCTTGTTACTACAAGTCCCCATTTATAGCACTTAAATTAGTGACAGAAAGGAAACTCAGTCCTGTAATTAATTTACACTCTCCTGTTAAATCACCACTAAACTCCTGGCAATAGAGTATAAATGACATATATAAACAAATGACACTTAGATCCTGTAGTGCATAAAGACTGCAAAGGTCATCTCCACCTCCATTACTTATATTCAAGTAGCAAACACCAATATCCAGAGTGAAATTACATAGCATACATGCTTGCACACTATCATTTTACACAACTGAATATTGTTACTTTATTTCAGTCTTTACCTTTTTGGAAACAGTATGTGAAAACTTACAGCAAACTCTATATACCCCGGTGTACATGCATTTTACACTTTCAAATACGAAAGATTTTTACACCATTCTTCAAGGTACGATCACTGTGTCTTATTTAGTTCAGGTCGTACCTTAATTAGTTAAAAAAAGTAATAAGTCATGTTTAACTATGCGAATTTAACACGATTGACTGAATGAATTTTGGTCACTGTCCACCTTATATCTAATTGCCCAAATCAAAGAAATGCATTTTAGAAGTACCCACTCCACTGTTCCCAAGTGAATGTATCCAAATTAGAGCCGCACGAGGCCACACGTCAAGCTTGCGCACAACATGAAATTGTGCTGTATTAGAAGAAATGAGTTTGGCACGTAATTGTGAGGTATGCATGGGATGTTACGTCTTATATTATATCCCATGCTTTCTTGCTGTTCGACTCGAACGGCTTCAGAGTACCCAGGGGACAGCGTATGTTAAGTTGCACAATGGTGCTTTTGAGTCGAGAGCAGGACTAGTTACCTTCAGGTTGTGAAATAAGCCGCGGCGAGGCCGCTCTTTGTTTTCGTGTTAAGGGATCCATTAGCGAACAACTTAACGGAACAATAAATTCTTGCATTGCCTTTGCCTGCCCTCTAGTGGTAAGTTTTACCTAGTTCCTGTTTTCGTAAAATCTGCAGTAGTTTCGGGTTCTGATGAGGGTCCTTTTCTGAATAAACACTAAACCTTCATTTGGATAGGGATATGATACCTAGTTTTGTGCTACTCTGAAAATCTGACCAGTGCCTTGCAAGCCAAACAGAACATTAACTATTTACCATCATACAGATTTAAGAGTCTAAAATTGCATGTCAGTTCCTGGTTTAACATTCAGCTCTTTTCAACGCATTTCAATTCAATCAGTCATTAAGTTGTTTGCAATTTTTTTTTTCCCAAGACATTTTGGCAAAACTGCCATGTAGTAGCCAGTTGGCTCAGTTATGGCTATGTATATGATAAGGAACAGTTAAGTGTAGTTTAGCTCTATGGTCCAAGCTCTCTAACAGTTAAACAAGAAATGTAATTGTTTGAAAATTTTGCCATTTGTCCAGTGAGTTTGATACAGGGCTTCTCTTTTTGAGCTTGCACACATATCCATATATCTCCTTAACTTCTTCTACCATCTGATAAGTGGTGTAACATTGTAAACATTAAACATTGTTTCACACTTCTGCATGCTGCCACTTGCTACCTGGACCATGTGTGCCACTGGCTTTATGTATGTATGTATGTATGTATGTATGTATGTATGTATGTATGTATGTATTTATTTATTTATTTAAACCCACTACTTGCTAATAATAAGAATACTTTAGTCATTTGGACAACTTAATAAAACCAAGATGGTACTTCCTAACTTAACTTATTTCCTTATGGGAGATTGACATCCATCGTTACACCTTAATAGAGGCACCAGGGGGTGAAATGTACAAGTAGTTACAGCAAACATAAGACAAGAACTAGGACAACCGTTACAGATTCAAATGGAGTGTTGTTTAAACTTGTCTGCAATATTTTCCTGCAAAATGGTTTACATGGAAACAAAGTCATACAGCTTTGCTGTGTGGGTAGTGAGAAAAATTGCACTCAGAAACAAGTAAGTTAAAACAACAAGTTTATTATACATATAAAAAGACACTGTCATAAATTGCCTTTCCTACTTTCAGTTCAAGAATTGTTCAGCTTATATTTTCCAAGGTTTAACCAGCACGGTAACTGATACACAATTCACTCCTCTGATTTATTATTTTAGGTTCATACTGTTCATATAATTAAAATAATTCCATGTTCCTGCATCCAGGTAAATCTCCAAGTACAGCAAACCATCCGATGATTCACATTTATCAATGAACTACAACGGCAGTATTCTGAGCAGTCCAGGCCATCAAAAGCGGTACTCTGACTGAGGACTGTTTTTGTACAGTCCTTCCGCTGCTCTCCTGTTTTAGAATGTTGTCAAGCATAATTTAACAGTCCTCACGCAGAGTATGTGAGCATGTCAAAGGGGCTGCCATGCTGGTCGCCATATCATCGGTACACGATTCACCTCCCTTTTAATAAGCGAGCTCCACTCTGACATGGAGGCAGTGCTCGGTCTCCTGCCTGGCTCTGCGCCCAGGTGTGCTGCGCTCTCATCTCTCGTTCACATGCCAAATAAAGTGCAAGGGCTCTAATACTGCAAGGCACAAACTATTCATTTAAGGATTCTCTTAAAGGACGATTGTAAAACTCCAAAAACGACAAAATTAAAAGAACTATACAGTTTTATAGTTAGTAAAACCCCTCATTTTTTATAATACAGCAACAAGTAAAACCTTGTCTAATGTTTACAATTAACCTGATACCAAATACATAATGGATATCTTAATCTCGTTCATGTAGTACAAAAAAGAAACAACAGGTGTTGTGTGTACAAAAAAACAAATATACAAATATGAAAAATTACAGGTCCTAAATAATGATTCCTTACTCATAATGTATGGTATCCAGACAAATGCACGCTAATGTAATAATAATAATAATAATAATAATAACATTAATCATTGCTGACAAACCAAACAATAGTATTGAGCTAACATTTTTCTTGTAATTGGAGTCCAAGTAAAGCATTGACTTAGGACATCAGAAGAAAAATTAAGAATTCAAAAGAGCTAAGAATTTCAAACCCAGACTTCACCTTTGGGTTTTTCATGAAATTGAGACTTGCTCATTTGGCTCTGTGTTTACAGTGAAACTAACATGGAATTGCAACAGACAGTCTTTTACCAAACAAATATTCAAAATACATTTTTAAAAAACAACAATACACTACACATATTGCACGTTAAAGCGGGACATTGATCTTACAACAGTTTTAATGAGCAGAAAGGGGCATTTGTGCTTATCAGACAAGTGTAATGCTGTTAAAGGAAAACGGATTTGCATGTAGTGGTAGAACAGAAATTCCCTGTTTTGGTTGTATGACAACGAAAAAATCCCACGGCTTTTAGTATCAATTACTAGTCCACCCTCTGACAGGAATATGACACATCTGTATGTCTACCACTAGAGGGCACAATTTCTCCACATACAACTCCGCAGATTGCGTGAGAAAATATGCATGAGTAGGATGCAGCTACAAAAACATATTTGATAGGTGTTTGATAGGTGCTCAAATTTAATTGTTTCAAAAAACAGAATACATATATATATATATATGTGTATATATATATATCATATATATATGACGACAGCGCAGTCAAATGCATAATGTGTATCGCTTTCTGGGAAACCAAGCACATTGGACTTTGCGTGTTTTTTAGAGGGCAGTTAAACAGCAGCAACACCACGTGATCAAGTGGATGCTGGACCAGCATTGTGGGAAGTGCTGTTTAACACACAATCAATGCAAACTGGAGTGGAAAAAGGAGATATAAAATGAAAGTGAGTGATTTCTGCTTTGCTGTCACAGTAAAACCCAGCTACAGGCTCCCTGCGGTAAACTCAGTCACATTTGCTGCAGAGCGCTACTGCCATGATTATAAAATCAAATCAGGCATTACAACCACAAAAACAGGAAGTTCCTGGACCAAGACAACCTAGAGTGTTATTTTTGACTACTGACAGTACAGATTACACGCCCCCCTGTATGGACAGGCCCCTGTTCGCCCCCTGCTGTCACATGATGGGGGGCAGGCACTGGGCCTGCTCTTGGCTCGCTATGTCACTGCCCGGCTCTAGTTGGGGTTTGATGATGATCTGCACGGGCCTCTCGCCCCCCGCATCCTGCTTTTCGTTAGCGTCTCTCATCCCAACCTCACACACCTCCTCGTCTGCTGATGCCCCGATGGGACGCAGGCGCGCTCCAGTTGCCATCTTGCCCCCCTTTCCAGAATTGTCCCTCTTGAGCTTGTTAGGTGCGTCCGATGTTACTTTCTCAGCTGCAATGTGAAAGGAGGATTAGTGTTATAAAAGCTCAAATCCAGTTTATCTTGTTTATCAGTTAACACAATACGGCATTGGGAAGTCAGCACTGCAACACTATCGAAGATGTAGAGCCTTATCACAGAAAAGGGGCCTGGCTTACACAGTCTGGGGTAAGACTGGAAGTGATCCACCATTCTTACCTGTCCTGTTGTTGACCACTTTGCGAACAGTGGGCTCACTGTTGCTGTCTGTGCTGCTCGGATTCTCGCCCGGCTTCCTCAGGGGCCGGGTCTTGGGGCGGGCCTTCAGGCCCCGGGGGTCCTGGATCCACTCGTGCTGCATAGCCTCATCGGGGGTCATCCGTTTCGCGGGGTCCCACCTGCAGAGCACAGACGCTCAGGGTCAGAGTTCAGAGGTCAGGGACAGTGATGGAGGACCACTGATGCCCCTCCCCCCCCACTCGGGCATGGCACGTACATGAGGCAGCGTCTCAGGAAGTCCAGAAACAGCGGGTCGCTGGTCTTCAGAACAGTGGCCAGGTCTTTGGAGTTGGGACGTCTTTTCTTCCCCTTGCTGTTTGTGATATTCCGAGGGTTTCCCTTGGAATCTGTTAAAACACAAAGGCCATCAATCATCTGTTTACTACTGAATATTTTGCAATAAGTACTCCAGTGCAAGGTCAAAATTATCACAAAGGATAGGCTGCTGCAGAAGCATGGCAGCTCAGTGAAGACATTTGACAAACAAATTATCTGTGTGCACAAAACCAATGACTGTGTAAATGTAAAGGTCTCCAAACAAACACTCACCAAAAAACAACCTCCTCCTTGATGCTGTCTGGATGAAATCATTGGGGGGCATTCCCAGCAGCTGAAACACATGAAAAGCGCAGCGTTACTGGCACGCTACTGACACAGGCAGACACTAAGCCATGAGGTCAGCACTGGGGAGTAGTTATTCTCCTGCTGCCCGTACCTCCATGACGCAGGCCATCTGCTCCACCTCACTCTCCCCAGGGAAGAGCGGGTACCCAGTGTACAGCTCAGCCAGGATGCAGCCCAGGCTCCACATGTCAATGGCCATGCTGTAGGGGTGGCCAAGGATCACCTCTGGGGAGCGGTAGAAACGACTCTGGATGTAGGTGTACACTGGAGACAGAGAGAGCAACAGAACCAGAGCGAGAGAGATAGAATAATAGAATAAAAAGAAGGATATATGGAGAGAGGAGAGAGGGGGAGAAAAGAGCAAACACTGCGTTAGGTCTGGCATGCTATAAGAGCTGGCACTGAGACAGTATCCCTGTGTTTCTGTCCAGGATCAGTCAAACAGAGGAGGGCCACTCACCTCTCTGCTGTTCATAGCAGCTGGACCCAAAGTCAACCACCTTGATGTTCCCTTGGCCCTTTTGTGATAGAAGGATGTTTTCCTTTAGAAAAAGTGAAAAATGGAACAGAAGGTCAACATCTCCCTCACCTGAACAGAGTTCCCTTATTATTTTTCATCTCTACATCCTGCTCAGCATTGAGTTACAGTAACAGTAATACTGGTTTGGGACTATTCTCCAAAGTATGAGATATGAGTATGGCTGAAAGTTGACTCCACTACAAAGCTAACAATCTGCCACCGAAGATTTATAAGATATATTTTATTCTGAAGGTCACATCCATGGATGACGATGTTATTTGGCTAGCCAGGAAACTTCATCAGGGAATCAGTGATCTGTTTCGTTGGCACCGTGCTGTTTTTTGTGTGCTTGACTGTGGTGTAATGGCACAGTGAGACGGTAAGGGTCAGGGGACAGCCCGTACTGGTTTCAGGTCGCAGTGGATGATCTTCTCTCGGTGCAACATCTGCAAACACTTCAGCAGTGAGTGGGCGAAGCGCCGGATCAGGGCCAAGCTGAATCCCTGGAAATTGTTCTTCTTGATCAGCTCATACAGGTTCACTCTGCACAGAGACAAGACAGGCAGGGTGTTATATGGAGATGGAAAGGAAGAATCATGCAATCTATCCATAAATATCTGCCTATATAAATAGGCAGTCAAGACATACAGATAGATGCATATTTTGAGTGGCACATTGAAATTCCCCGGGACAAATTGCATAAGTAAGAGTTATTACAGGCCATAAAATAACATAAGTATAAAGTTGATGTCGTGACCTGAAATGCTATAATTCACTTTTGCTCTGGTCAGCAGTTCCCTACTTTCATCACTCAGGCCCACATGCTGACAGGGCATCCAGGGACTGAAGGCAGTATCCATCTTAGCTGGTGGGCCCCTTGGATCGTTCAAAGCCTGGCAGCTTGCCTCCTCCTAAGGTCAGTTCTACGAACCATGTCTAACTCACTTCACACAAAACAAGCTTTGACATATCCCTTCAGTCAATATCCAGCCTCCTGTCTCTCTTAATTTTGGACTTTTTAACATAGACTCTCAAAAATGATCCACCTACTTGAATTTGACTAGCTGTTGAAACTGTTGTTATTTAAACTGATTACACAGCTAAACTGATTACACACACCTCTATTTGTATTGCGGTTCCTTCAAGTATATATGGGGTACTCCAGCATTTCAGCAATTAAGCCCTTCGTTTTACTTACCAAGGGTTGAGAAATGCAACTGGTACTGTAGAAGTTCTGTCAGTGCATTGCAGAGAAATCTGTGAAACCAATGCACTGCTTAGCATTAGCTTAGCTTTAGCACAATGACTGGAGGTCTATAGGGCATTTCAGCACAAACAAGCGTACTGCAATCAAAAATAAGGAAATGCTCTCTTCTGGTGTGTCTAATGTCAGTAGTATGCCCTGTGGGAAGGAACGGCTGTCAGAAAATTCTACTGGCCAGATGTATTGCCAACCTGAGAGGCTGCATGCAGTTCTCATTAGTGTGCCTGATCCATGAATGAAATGTGTTGTTCCTTAAAAATTGTTGTAAATACCTGTTATAACTTAATATTGGATAAGACTATAACCTGATTATTTTAATTGCTTTACACACACACTCATTTATCAGAGTGCAAAGTGGTAATTATGCAGCGTTAATAGTTACTAAAAAATGTATTTTGTCACTTTTGTATGTGGTGCTAGATAGAGTTCCCAGAACTTCACATAGAATTCCAGTCATTGTGCTAGTGCTACGTGCTATCCAGTGCATTCGTTCAGGAATTCACAAACAGAAATTCAATAGGTGCTGGAGGGTATCTCTACTCTCATTAAGTAAGACATAAGTTCAAATGCTTAACTGGCAAAATGTCAAAGCACCCCTTTAACAGAGAATTAATGATAAGGAATGACCTGGGTTCCACGAAAAAAAGAAATAGCTCTGTAACGGAATCCTTCATGCCAGTACCAGACCAGGAGAAGAGATAGCTCTAATCAAGGCATTAAGTAAGGGATTTGGTGTCTGTAACACTAGACAAGGTGGCGGTATCAGACATCCTGTAAAGGTCAGCCAGCCCAGTAGACGAGGTTGTTTTCCCTATCTGTTAGCAGGATTACACCCCTACACCCCCAAAGGCCTATATGTCTAACCTAGGATGTCACCAGTTCTGCAGTACTGTGCAAGTTGTATAACTTCAAAGTTATGTATTGGTCCACCATTCCATCTCAACATTTCTGTGGACTATGCTGCTGAGTCATTTATGTTTACAGGTCAACAGCTCTTTCAGTGTACACATTTCTCCTTTAATCTCCATGGTGAGAGATATTTTGCTTCTAGCATAGAGACAAATTAGCATACATTGGGGACATTTTTACAAAAGGTGTACTTCTGCAAGAACTTAATCTGCTTTCTATCAGAAACAATGGTGATGTCACACAGAAACAAAGGCAATGCTTGTTAGCATGGTCAGAGGAGCCACAGTTAACAGCGAATGACAAGGCAAACAGCCAAGGGCATTCTGGAGATTCTGGGACCCGGCATAATTTGATTTCCGCATGGTGCAGTGACCTCCTTCACAACTCCCCATGTAACACTCAGGAGAGCAGAGCGACACTCACCCCAGGAGCTCAAAGGAGATGCAGAGGTGGTTACGGAAGTAGAAGTACTCCTTCATGTGGATGACGTTGTGGGAATTATCCCGGTCCTTCCTCCTGATCGCATCCAGGATTTTGAGCTCCACGAGGGCCTGGTGGTGGAACCTGCACTCAAGCACAAAGCAGCAGGGACAGTCACTCTGTGTGCACACTGAACTCCAGAGTCAACATCAAGTAAAAACCAGAAACCAACATTCTCACTTTCTTGTTGTAACCCTGAACTGACAGGCTGAAAAGAGTCACAGGCACCCTGGTAGTATCAGATTGGTTACAAAAAGAATTACAATGAATTAGAATTGAGATGTCAGACTTTAATCCACAGGCTGTCCACATCACAAATTAAATGCTTCAAATCACCAAAAAAAATCCAGTGATAATATGGTTGTATATGCTTTAGCCTTCCTTAAATGAAACAGACAGGAGATTTAAATATTTAGGTTTAAATGGCCCAAACAAATCCCTCTGACTGAGGTGCAGGGCCAGTTAGGAGAGGAACAAAGTCACACTTATAAGGACTCATTTTGTATTCTGCATTATTGAAAGGGTCTGAGTCCAAAGCCACCAGCATCAAGCACAGAGAAACAGAGTCTGCAAACAACAAATCACCTGAAGACAGGTTAAGTGAGACACTCCCAGGTGACCTCAGCACCCAGAGGAGTTTGGTCATAGTGATCAAAGTGTTCCCAGGAGAACACCTGATCTTGTGTGTGACCTTCTGATCACACTGAAAAGGTAAGGACAAACTGGAGCCCTTTATCAGCCATTTTAACAGCTTAGGAAGGGCACTGCAGAGGCGTGGCCTGGATGCAGATGCCCAAGAGAGCTGAGGGCCCATGGTGTGCCACCATACTGGAGACCAGAGATTTAGGAGTACAGGCTGCCTGACAACAACATTTATAACTGCATTTATCATGTTAATTATTACTGTGTGTATTATTGTAATTTATATACCACTATTGTGTGGTTAATGTTAATCTGTGTAATCATGCACAAAACACATTGCGCATCAGAGAAAGTAAAGATTTACTGAGCTAAACTGACTTGAAGTGAATGAAATGGAGCTTAACTTTATTGATTAGGCTATCACACTCCCCAAGGCAACAATTAGTGTAAGACACACAAAAATCATTATACTCAAGTAACTTAAGCTTAGCTCAATATCCCAGGCATTTCACCACATTCTACAAGCGTACCATTAAAACCTTCTATCGTATTACATCTAATTAAATGGGGAAAGTCTGACATATTATCTGAGGTAGAGTGTTATTCAAAAAGGCCTATTTTGGAGGAGCCGTGCATTACCGTTTCTTGTTGCGGATGACTTTTATGGCCACCAGCTCATTGGTCTTGTGATCCAGACATTTGAGGACTTGTCCAAAGGAGCCTTTTCCGATCACCTCCAGCACTTCAAAGCGGTAGCCGATGTGATCATGCAGGACCTTAACAGAGAGACTAAAATTAGACATGCATTTCAATGACAGGTTAAAATCATACCTCATATTTTCAAGGTCTATTTCTATGGCTGAAATATCCAGATGATGAAATCATTGTGTGTGGGGGTTGAATATGAGTCATTTTCCATTACTTTTCAAGGACATTTGACATGTTTACAACTTCTCAAGGCCATTGCCTTAGTAAACCTATTGCCTTAGTGTTCCTACTATCTGAAGAGTGAAATGTGACTGAGGCATATAAGCTATGTAGAAAAGGGGCACAAAAAAATTACTGTGGGACCCTAAAAGCTGACAATGTTAAAATGTTTGCTCTGGCCTAGTTTGAGTGTGTTAAACTGCAGTCCACGTGAAAACTGTGAATAGTTTGTTGTACTGTGCAGTGCTGTGCTGTCTGATTTAATAAGTGCACTGTGATGCCATTATAAAGTTATGGAGATTCCCTGGGTGAAGCTGGCAAGCCGTATGAATAAACAATGACCACCCCAGTTACACCAGGAAATTTCCCTGAGAAACAGCCTCAATGGAAAATGGAATCTGCCTGCTCTGTTCAGCCCGTCATTCCAGACGCATTCATGCCCTCGTGTTTTCAATGTCACGTATAGCTGCCCATTGTAAGGTACCAAATAAATGGGTCAGTGGGTCAAAGAAACAGGTTATTGTGTTAAATCTTCCACTTCATTACAGTAAATAACATTATCACAATTAGGGCGTGAATATAACTACAACAGACCAATCAGTAACTACTGGGGCATGAAACAAGACCAGACCAAATGGGTCAATGAATGAGAAGTCATTAGATTTCCCTTAATGAATACAACCTTAATGTAGCTGCCATGCTCGTCATCGTAACCAGAGTTCTGGGGTGTCCCCTGCGAGGCCTCGATTTTCTTGGTGTCCAAGCCCAGGTACCAGATCTCAGAGTAGTCCATGATTTCCTCCTGCTCAAACTCTGTCAGCCGGTCCTGGAAGTTCTGCAGAGCCTCTGAATACAAGAAGAGGATGAGAAGGGATTTTCTTATGGCAGTTTAACACACTCATTTTCAAATACATAGGCACACAAACCATGCATTTACACAGGTTCACAGACTCACACTATTAGAACTAGGGCCAAACATTCCTTGTGTGCAAGGTTGGGTTCACAAAGGTTCAAGGTTTTACTTGAACTCTTTTATATTATTTCTCACTCTGGACCAGCAGGGGAAGGTAGTGCTTTCCCTTTGGATACTTGCTGACTGTAATGAGACAGGCTACCTCTTGGCATGTGTTGCTTTTACCAATGTACTGTATTCTCCCTGTCCTGTCGGCTGGTATTTTACCCATCCGCCATACAGTGCAAAAGGTCCCCTACCTGTGGGCGACATGGGCAGCCGCAGTCCCTCATAGGATTTCTCCTTCTCCAGCTTATTGGAGATGCTCTTGGTGGTAATGGACTCAGACAGGTTCTCCACTGAGGTGCTGAATCGTGTGGGGAACTGGGAGACCCTTGGCCTCTCCTCCTGTCAAAAAGAATGGGTCAAATCATAAACTACTTCCTCCTCCTGCCAGGAGGTGTTTATTTCAGAATGGCTCCCAATTATTTTGCTGTTACATCACAGTCTTGTTTCAGAAATATCACACTGAATAAACATTGTGCCTTAGATAACTGGCATACCATGGACCAAATTTCTCAGAAGTAATTATCTTTACCCAAGGCTTGCTAAAAATAGTGCTGGTAACCATGGTAACTGATTTTTTTTTGAAAAAGGCTGTTTAAAATAAATATAAAGTAGGAACAAAAATAGAAATAAAAACAGTAAAATGAGAACTGAGGATTTTTTTGTGTCACCTGCTGTGGCTGGTTTTGAGTCCCCTTGTTGGCGATATGGGGCAGGATACTGTCAGACTGGTTCTGCACCTTGGCATTACTGACCACTACCTGCTTGATTGGTGCCTCCAGCTGGGGCAAGGTACCCACACCTGTCCCAAACTTCTACAAGCAGATGAGAGAAAGAATAAGAAGAAATGATGAAGAGAAACCACAGAGGAAGACAGAGGAGGTCATCCATCAAGTTTGTCTAAGGTCTATCCTCCACACCCAGTTTTGGTGCTGAGGCTGAGGTTGGCAGAACCTCTTCTCCCAAGCTCCTCACGCTACCCCCAGGTGCAGGTAGAATTACCCAATAGGCAGGGTGAGAACGAAGAGGAGACAAAGCCAGGAGGCCTGGGATTGACAGAGTCTGTCACTGCTGCAACAGTGGGGGAGATGAACGCGAGCATCTTGCCTTTTTTTGGCCTTATAGCTCTCTTCACTGCAGTTCCAGGGTTACACGCACAAAACACCGTTCGGGGTTCACTCTGCATGGCTATAGGTGACGCCCTGAGCACCACATTAACTTTGTCCTTGTGTCCCTATTGATTTCTGTCCACACAGTGCAGCCATGTTGAAACGAGGAGACTATTTATAGGACCTGGTATTTTAATCGCAAGCCCTCGAGCTGCTGCAGTGTCTGCCAGCTTGGTGATCAGGCATGGAGACTACAGCTAAATATAGTTGCATGACACCTGGTATTAAAAGCCTGCAGCAAATACTGTATCCTGACAGTACGCTGAAATACCAAAGCTGAGAAAAGGCTTTCCTCTGTGCATGCTGAGACCAAACTGGTGTCAGTCCTATGGTTGCTGACAATGAATAAATAAGCAGCCATTAGCACCACCCTGGGGAGGAAACTGTCATCATTTAACCAAATGGTTCATAATGCCCGCTTGCAGGGACTGCCCTCAGTTAATGACACCAGAAAGGAGGGTCTTCCCAGTCACTTTCAATCAACTTTCAATCAATAGTGACACTATTAAATATTAACGCTTCCTCTTCTAGTGGGTATTTTACTCCAGGTACTTTACTTAGGGCTGTCAGGATTATGACTTTTGGATTAACCAATAACTGTAATGTTAATAACTGTGGTAACCTGTATTAGCATTTGGGGAAGTGGGAATTTTAACCTATGCAATTAAGTAGTTTAATACTTTTCTCATGTTGATCATCACCATCAGCGTCATAGGCTCACCTGCTGGTAGGGACGGCTGGATGCCAGACGAGTGCCATCAGAAGGGAATCTCTGGGGATTGGGAAAGACCTCAGGTCTTGTTGACTGTGGAGGTTTGGTGGTCGGGGGGGGGGGGTGGGTAGGAGGATGGAGAGAATTAAAACATTGTTTAGCAAAGACAGAAAGACAGTAGCAGGACTTAACAACATCGGCAAAACTCTTAGATGCTCAGCAGGATGGATATTCATTTTATCGTATTACATCCATACCTATTGTCATCGTAGAGTTTGCAGTCCTCTAAAAGGAGCTATGTGACGGCTCATCCTGCAGTCAGTACTGTACCACATGCTCAGTCACCCCGATGTTTGAACTTCAAAGCACTGCAGTAAATGAGCGCTGCGCGCAGCAGAGCTCCCGCCAGCGGCACAGCGGTGGAGCTCACAGATGCCGGCACGTGGCAGCAGATACGGGGATTACTACAAGCCACAGAACACGCGTTCCTAAAATAGAGGCTCTCTTGTGAGATCCGCAATAATAAGGGCCTCCGAACTCACTATCGCGTACGAGCTTCAGTGGAAAATCACAAATGTTTTTGCTAGACACGTGTGGCATTTGGACATTTCACATGTGAAATTGCTTGTAAAACTATATGGGATCTCTTCACATGTGAAACTACGCAGTCACATGCATTAAAATTCACAGTGACCACGTGAGTACCAGGAAAGCCGGAGTGTGAAGTAGTCGCAGCAAAGTTATCTGAGAAAGAGTCCTTTATTCTAGTTTGATTGTCCTGTCTGTTTAGCACCTGTTTGGTCCTTTTTGTATAGCTGACCTGAAGCATATCTGCCAGCTTTTATGGATCAGGAAAAGATTATTCATTAAACAAAGTCACAGAACTGATTAATTGATTTGTCCCTGATGATTTTTGACGAGTTCAATGAAGTCAATCATATACTACTCATTTTAAGAAAACCTCATAATGCTAAGTTGTGACATACTTTTTAGGTTGTTTGAATAAACTGTGGCGGCCAACCTATGGGGTTCCAGAGGGCTGGACAGGTCAAGAGGTGGGTAGCACGGTATAGAGCTGGGGGGCGGGGAGCAAGCTCAACTGGCCCTGTCAGGTGGCAGGAAGAGGCTTCATCCATGGTTGGGGCATGCCCCGCCCCCTCTCCACTGCCACTCAGGGACACCTGTGCACTGGCCCAGTGCAGAACCGGAACACTGCCACTGCACTCCCATTCAAACATTTACACGTGCAAAACTCTGTGTAACTTGACCTCAGGGGCCCCCAGGCTGGACTGTGGGAGGTAGCGTGCTATGTGGGTCACTGTGGCAACGCACGGGGCGGTACAGGTGCCCCGCGACGTACGGCAGACAGGCGCGTGGTCTGGGACTGAGAGGGAGGCCAGGTTAAGCCTGATGAATGTCAGCAGACAGGACTGTGTGCTCAATCCAACTGTTTTTGTGACAACTGAAATCTTGTCTACACAATGAGATGTTCAGTGCTAAATCAAATCTGATAGAATGCACGTGATCCCTGCTGAACTGGTATAAACTCTCATAGAGTTAAATTAACACTGAACATTATGGTGTGTACTGCAACGTGACAGTGAAAATGTTATAATGTTGATTGACTGCACCACACTCAGCATGTATTAAAACAAGACCCTGCTGATCCATCCAACTCACATAAAGCGGGTTATGATTAAATTTCAGGTCTGATTAAAAAGGGTTATTATACTTTTCATGAAATTACAATACTGATCATTATAATCATATACATCAATTTGAATTATGTTAATTGCTGCAATCAACTCAATAGCTTCACTAAATTAATGTTTTGGCCACCTTTTATCCAGATGGCTCAATTTTAGCAATTTATTCAAAGTGGTACTGTGAACAGAGACACCAATTGTTAATCAAGATCTCAATCACTCTCTGATAATGAAGGCAGGGAGGCTGATGTTGAGGGTGATGTCTGGAAGGTGGGTGCTGTTCAGATTCCACTGTTTCCACAGCACAAAGCCTGGAATAGCAGGTACTGATGCTGGGACAGCTGTGGATCAATAGGGTTTAAAATGGGTCAGTGGAACAAGAAAGATCGGGCCAGATCCAGACACTTCCGCCTCAGGAAGACAGTTCTTCCCACGGAGAAAAAAAGACACAATGTTAGCACGCGGGTCACGTTGACAATTAAGCCAGAATTAAAGTATGAAGAAAAAAGGCCAACTTTATGTGAATGGGAACAACGACTCAACTTGAACAATCTCTGACATCAGTAAATTTTCCAGTTTAATATGTGTCCCTCCATATACAGTAAGTTATGCATCTCGTGTGTCTTTCCAAGTACAAGTCTTGACAGTGTACAGATAAAAGCAGACAACCTCCATACAGGTTCAGAATTCAGAATTTACGATGCAATGGTACGCTCAATATGATTCTGTTCGGTGTTGGTTATCATGATGATACATTAACGGTTCCTAGTGACAGAAGAAAGAAAATTGTTATTCTTTCGAATACCATAAGGTACAAGCATGCATCTATAGTGGGGTAATGTTCACTGTGGTATTATGATCATGTTCACCAGTGGGATGCCTTTGTCAGGCAGAAAAGTGTTATTATTTTATTTGAATAAATACAACATATGTCAAAAGCAAAAGCACGAGGTGCTGATTTTCTGATCACTCGAACTAGTATTTACATGTTAAGTTACGTATAAATCCAACAGAGAGAGAGAGAGAGAGAGAGAGAGAGAGAGAGAGAGAGAGAGAGAGAGAGGTCTGAAACATGGACGTGTTTTATACCAATCTAAGATGTGATGTATTCCAAACGTGAAATCAAGGCACACTATGCACGGTCGGATACTAAACTGATAAGACCTCACAATTTGAATTTGACAGTGTCGCAACTTTCGTCACCGATACAGAAATAAAACATTTTTGAATGTTAGCACGTTGTCCGCTGCCAAGTTCTGTCAATGTAAGGTATAGTATTTCGAAAGTTCATTATATAACAGTATAAAAGGGATGGAACGCAACACGACTGAAAGATAAAATCCTAATGAAATGACAAAAGTGCAATCAAGAAGGAGAATTTAGCTGAGACAGTGGCACACAGCTAACTTCTGTTGCGAAACACTCAAGATTTGAAATCACAATGCGGCTGCAAACATCTTGGTCTCACCTTGGTATTAATCTCAGGAAACATGTTGTTTAAGTGCCGTTGCACTCTTTACCATTCCCGTGTGAATGTACTGTGAGTCTTGCGTACGATGCTCCGAACTATAAAATCCTGGTGAATGCACTGTTCGCGTACATTTTAGACTCCTCCAACAATATAGACTTCAGCTGTTCTGTCAAGCGTCCTCTGCAAACGACTGAGGTGTCCGTAGAAGATACACGGCAGAAGGATATGATGTTGATTTGAAAAACACAAAGTGTCCAGCTTATCCTAAGCTCAAGCCAGCGTTGCACTCTTCGTAGCGATACTGCACATACGTTCAGAAAAAAACTGTCGTCAGCAGGAGATTAAGTAGACGGGACAAGCTGTTAGTCTATTCGCCTTGACGCGTATGTCTCCAGAGAAGCCACCTGTTTAGGTTTTCGCAGTTGACAGCTGGGATTCCCAATATAGATTTGTTTTTGTCCCGTCACCTATCGTCAACTCCTGTAAACTGACGCGCCAAGGAAAATCCACGAGCTCCAGCAGTAGCGTGCAAACATGTGACACATGTATGCCATTGCGCGCAAGTAATGCCAACCACCTACGAGTAACGAAGAATGGATTAAACAAAGCCTGCAACCCCTCCGGAAATCGATCTTCGCTGACGAGAATACGCTCACGACACAGAACACACAGTAACACTGATCACGGCTCTCTGAAAGTAGGAACATTTAATTAACATGCTCTGCAAAGCAGGGCTTGACCACACCGTTAATTTGAACAAATTGAATTTTTGTTTTACATGTGCATATGAACATGAAAGACCAAACTCAACTTGTTTATTTATTTTAACACCTATGATTCAACCATCAACTTCTATCCACTGACTACAATCTAGAATTCCTCAAAGAGAACATGATAAATACTGAGTCGATATAATACCTGTGCATAATCGATAAACCTATCAACGATATCGTATCAAGGGAGGCTGGATGCTGCTTTCAAGTTTACATAGTGATTGCAATTATTTTGAAACACTCAAAATACTTGTTGATGAAGGCTAATCAGTGTACTTTTACCCTCATATTGGCGATTACCTCAGCGGCCTACCACACACACACACACACACACACGGACACATAACCATGTACACACCTGGATACACATTCAGACATGCATGCAAGCAGAAACATGCATACACATGCAGAAAATCAAAGAAGTACAATGAGATGTATACACATGCATACATTTTAAACATTTGGCCTGCCATACTAATTGCATGAAAGTATCCAGACTGATGGATAGAAGTTTTCAGCATACCTTCCAGCATTTGTGTGTATCTTTCTGGGTTTTTGTATTCCTGATAGCACATGTGCACTCACAGGCACGTCAAGGCCAACCAAACAATGGGGAAAATTAGCTCTGCATATCAGAAAACTTAACCAGAGAAAGCCAGACTGCACAGCTCAAATGTGAAACATTTTCACTTATGCACATATACATTCAAGCATACACACCCACACATACACACACACACACACACACACACACAAACATATACACGCTCCTACGTGATGTAAGGCCTGTGTTCTACGGTCCTACCAACGTCAGCACGGATGAGTCATTTCTCCAAGGAAGCATGCGCTCGCACAGAGAGGTAAAGCTGAAAGGGAGCAGGGGAAACAGATATGACGATGTGATTATGAACATGAGCAATGGTTATGTAACTGAGGAACACTCGCGAGGATGATCTGTCCCTGGACAGAGTGCTCCTTCAGCATAACTGGGCTCATGAAACCCTGCCCCACCCTCTTAGTCCTGGCCTCTCGCCTTTATATGCACTGCCTGGTTCAAAACTTCAGAGGGACGCAGTAGTGCTACATACACTGCAATGTTCAAGGACATGGGCAAGAATGAACAAGCACAAATGCATGCACACGAACACAAAATAAAATAAACTTTATTCAACTTCAGTTACCAACATGCTTGTGGTTATGTGCATGGTTTTTAAATGGATAAAACTAATATTAGCTGAGATGTCTTCCTCAAATGTAAAGAAATGGCAGCATGCCTACATGTGTACCATCTTGACCCACAGATTTAGTGGGCACTAAAGAGAGCTCTCATTCACAGCACTGCCTTTTACGTCTGCCCTGTACCTCAGTGCTATGTCACTGTCCCTCATAAGGGGACGATGGGTTAAATTACTGTAAATATCTGTAAATATTTACTTATTTAGTAAGTTATTTATGCAAGTTATTTAGTACTGTAAATATCATTTCTGGTTCTCCAACCAGCAGGTGTGTCTGTGCAGGATTGTCTCGTGATAGTGATGCTCTGCTACACAGCTCCCTTCCCCATGCAATCACAGCACCGCGCAGGAGAGCTACAGGCTAACACTGAGGCTGCTCTCACACCAGCTCACCATCTCCCTCTCCTGCATCCAGAAGCATCTCTTAGCAGTCACCAAGGCAACTATTGCAGAACGTTTATGATGACACCTCCCTTTGGTAAAATTACATCAATCGGTCTAGAACGTAAGCACAATTCTTAGAATTTTAAAAAAGAACAAACAGCTTTTTATAAGATGGCTGTTTGTGTAATCCAGTAGACATAGCAGAGAAAGAACTACTTACATTTTCAAAAATGCCTCACCAAACGCTTTGCCTGGTTACATGCTGTCACTGAGGGGCCTTTTTCTTTCCACATCTCTATAAATGTCTATGGCCTCAAATCAAATTTGATGATGGCAACATGAAACAGTAGAATTCATTCATATAAAGATAGCCCAATCAAAACTCATTCAATACAACCAGGGTGTTGTCAGAGAATCTATATATATATATCTCTTAGATTTCTGATATCTAATAGTTCAGAAACAGACATGATAATAGATCAATAATTTATATGCACAGAGTGCTCCTGAGTGGTGTAGCCACCTGAGGTATCTGTTGTAAGCACTAGGTTGTGTTTTAGCTGAGGCATGACTGTACAACTACAACAAGTGCAACTGTGGCTACGAGTCCAACAGGAAAATGCACAACTGGCCATGATATTGTCCAGGGAACAAGTGTGTTGGTTGACCTTATTCCCTTTTATGGTAAAATGAATCACCTTTGATCTGCCTGCACAAGTTCTGCTGTCCAAAGGCATGGTAACTAAATGGCTCAGCTGCTGGACTGGAGGGTTTTCAGAGGATAAATGCTAGTGTATGTCCTCCTGAATGGATGACGTTACAGAAATGAGACAGCCTATAGTTATGATTGGCTGTTGAAAAATGGAGAGGCAGAACCTGCTGAAGTTATTCCAGGAGAGTACTCAACCCTGTGCCATTCAGATAGGGATCAACACTGGCTCATTACACTTACGTTAAGTACACAATGAAGCACATGCACTGCAGTTCAGGAAAGTATCTGAAACTGAAAACTACTACCTGGGCATGCATTTAATGAATGACACCATTTTGGGAGACTGGATAGCTCAGTTCCCTGAGCAGCCGTCTCATCCATACATTGATCCCAGGGAGACCGGGGCCCAAGTCCTGGCTCTGGCCCTCCACCTATGCATCTCTTTCTCTGTAACCCTCTCAGCCTCCCTACTGTCTGACTAAAGAAAAAATAAATAAGGAAGGTGGGTTGGTCACTCTCCTTTAAAAAAACAAAATGAATGATACCATCTAAATCTCTTTGTGGCTTGTATTTCTGCATATATAAATACAGTATATGGGCTCACTGCACACATACACCAAACAAAGACCAAAACAGTATTGTTAATGGCTTTGAAGAACAAAAGTCTTCAAACAACTGCAGAATATAATTGGCCTCATTATGGCTTTAGAACAAATAACCAGAAGAAGAATAAGGGGCCATGTAACAGTATACATACTATGCTGAGAGGAAAAAAAATGAAGGTATTTGGATTATATTGTGACCACTGCTTTTCCTACTGAGCCTGGTCAATGTAATTCAATCCTAATCCATTTACTGTGGAAGACAGCAAAAGAATGTTCCCACAGATTAATAATTCAACCCAAAAAGTGACACCTGTGACACAAAGTACAACAGCGACCTCAAAACAAACACACCATTCAGATCTTGATAAATCAGTAACAATAGAGCATTAATAATTAAACGGTTCACGAAAAAGCCGCTCATGGACTTGTCACATACAGGGTGGGTAATTCATGGCCAGCGTGGGGCTGTAGGGTCAGTCTGCATGGTATCTCATGTTACCCTGGTAAAAAGGCCTTAGTGGTACAGTGCATGCATTCATATTTATGTAACTGGAGCCCAAAATATCACTTTGATTTACCAGTTTAGTGTGTACTGCATCTTTTTGTTCACTGCCATACAGACATACTCATCTCTCAGGTGATTTAGGAAAACAATATAAAGAGGGATGAACCATGCCAAGCCTACCAACAAGAGACAGCAAAGGCATTTTGCTTTGTTACAGGCAGATACACAAGACTAAAGTGCTCTATTGTCTTTCTGTTGAACATAGCAAATGTTTAGCTCTGTTTTCAGGTCCTGCCTGCAAATTATGCTCATACCTGTATACTGGCGTGCTGTTCGGTTGGTATTTAATCTTGTGTCCAGTATTCATAACAAGAATGTGATAAGAGTGTGCCTAGACCTTTAGGCTTGGTATCTAACTTTAACATAGGGAAAAGGTCTGTGTGTGTGTATATAATGAGTGTACACATGTATGCGAAGTGATGTAAGAGATAGAAAGAGAGATAGGGAAAGTGAGAGAGTAAGCGATACAATACCCACTGTCATTCTGTCTCCTCCGCACTTGGCTGGCGTTACCTCGGGCTGCACCCTCCTGGTCCTGCGGCCCTGTCCCCCCCAGCAGCCCTGAAGGATGTCATAGCTACAGCAGGCAGGCGAGTTCTCATCCCCCGCCATGTTCCTGCTCCCCCATGCTGCCACACCCACAGCTGGCCTCCCGGCTCCCTCTACATCCAGCCGCAAAGGCTCCCAAAACTTCACTCAGGAGTGTTGTAAGAAAAAGAGATTCTGTTTTTTTTGCTTGTTGATCGCAGCTTTCAATTTTGCCACACTCGGCCGCTGTTTGTTGTTTGTTCTGCCGCCTGTTAAGTCTCAGAAACAGATACTGTTTTCCCAGAGTCTCCTGTCAGGTTTCAAGTCCCTGTGCTTCACTCTTTCCGGACCACCACCGTGAAAACAGAGAAGAAGGGATTCAAATTCTGCAGACGGACCAGATCCTTGTTCGTCTCAGTCTGCCCTTCGTCTCCTTCTCCCCATCATCCTCTCATTCTGGGTCCGGGAAAATGATGCGGGCAGGTTGGGCTGGGCGGGGTAGTCTGCTGACGTGCATGAGGGCCCGGAAAGGGACCCATTCCGGAACGAAGTGCGGCTGGAAAGAGAGCCGGAGCTGGAGAGGGAGGCCTCGGGAGAGTGGCTGTGGGATGGGCCTCGGCAGGGGGGGAGTGGGGAGAGGAGGCAGACGCAGGTGGCGGTTCCCATGCTCATGTAAGGCGGCTCTTCTCAGTGCCGTAGAGCCAGGCAGGTGCAGACGCAGCACACGGTGGAGGGACTCCCAGGTGGCACCTCTGAAGCTCTTCTTCCTGTTGCCACTGCATCCTGGAGACTGAGCTGCTGGTGCCGTCACCGCCCCCCCACCATCACCACTCCCCCAACACTGCAGGCTGCTCTGCTCCCATTCCCTCTGGCCCTTGCTGCATTAACAACAACAGCCCGAAGCCTGAGCTACAGAGATGAAATCCTATCTCCTGGCTTGCCTTGGCGAAGACATCAACGGAGAGCGAGTTACTGAGCTCCACACCAGAGAGGGTGGCAGGGTGATGGGTTCAAGGCCCAGGGACCTACAGCCACCATGTACCCACTTTTGGGGGCAGGAGGGGCAGGATCAATCTGCTTCATGTCCCCAAAATGGGACATGAAAGGCCCTAGAGTCCCAAAACCAGGTCTGGTCTTGAGATATACAGGCCAAGCAAAGAAAGGCTCAAAGAAAGGTGGGATGGGATTTAACCAAGCAGTTTAACTAACCACTACTGCAGTTCATCAGTCTGGGCCCAATTATGAAACAGATGGAGCTGGTCATGATGAGAAATCTTTGAGTAACTCCATTTGAAGTTATACACAAAAAGTTATATAGTGATAAGCTACGCAAATGCAGTAAGAGGCTTTATATTCAGTATTGCCATCTGTAATCCTTTTCTCTAGATAGCTTAGCAGAGAGATTTCCCACACACTCTGGGTGTCATGGAAACATCGGTCTGCAGGTGTGATTGTGGCATTGCGTTACATAAGACAGCATTGCTGCTCCCACCAGTATGTGCAGAGCAGGTTTAGCCATTTCCACACCAGCAGCCAGGCTTCACCTAAAGTCTGGTCTGTGCACTTCCTACACAGTTTACTAAATAAAGCAGGAGCGCCAGGAGCCGTCAGGTGGGCGATCAATCCCAGAGTGCAGCTGGGCTTAAGAGCAGGGAGACATCTGCTAGCCGACAGGGATGGGAGGGAAGGGGGAGGAAGGAGACAGCATGTACCGTAGCCATGCACAAGCCTCTCTCTCAAAGCCTTAACCTGCAGTCTGCTCTGCTGCCCTCGTCTGCTGTCAGGTGCCAGGCGTGGCAAGCAGTCTCCAGGGGACAGGGACAGACGGTATCAGTGACTCCTGACGAGTGACAGGGGCTTCTGGGTAATGGCCTGGCTGGCAGATGATGATACAGCGGCATGTGCAGTGTCAGGGCCGGCGGGAGAGATATGGGTCACACGGCGAGGGGTAGACAGGGTGCCGTGACTGTCCCATGAGGCTGACAGTCCATTGCTTTGATTGGGGCTCCATCTGGGGAAAAGAGGCCAAGGGGCCTTCTGAACAGAGATTAGCGAGATGCATTGGCCTGGGACTTACCCAGTTTTAAGGGCCTCGCAGGGGTGAGTCACTTGTGTGAACAACATGCTTTAATGTCACAGAAATGCACTTTATATAGAATAGCTTTATACTGTCTGTTGGTCTGCATTTCCCTTACACAGAGCTGCCTGGATTTATAATCCAGTTTAAAATTCTGTGACACCTAAACAGTGCAAAATAAGACCTCCTGGTTGAGAGTGTTCTTATTTCTGAATGACAGGAAAACAGAAGTGTGGCTGCACCCATGTGAATGTGGATGATCCCGATTCTTGCTGGGATCCCTTGCTAGGGACGGGATGGCCCTGATCTGGCTCAGCCCAGATCCAATTGGCTATGGCAAATGCATAACAGAGTCCTGTTAATTAATAGTGTATGTATCATATGTCTGTGTATGTGGGGTATACATTAAACAGGAAGGTTTGACATCAGTTGTGATTTTGTTGAAATCACACAATCATAGTAATGGTGCGTGTAATAATAGTCTAACTCAGGTATAGTGGTTGTGTGTGGCCATTTTCCATTTAATTTATTCCTCTCTGTAAGCATCAATTAATATATAAAAGTATAAAAGAAAACTGTCCTTTAATTCAAGTTGCTATGTCACAAGGCATCTTATAGCATGCCTATGTCTCCAAGCACTGAACATGACTCTTCTAAGTCTTATTAATATTCGCAATTAACAATATTACAATCCACTGCTGTTCAATCCTTAAAACACAACAAAACGCTATCACGTTTAATCCAGGATTATGCTACATACCGTACATGAGTTAATTTATGAGAAAGAGGAAGAAGCACCTTAATCATGGCTTTGTAAGTCCCACTGGATAAGGGTATCTGCAAAGCAAATAAAGAAATAATCTGTCACACTGAATCCCAGTCAGCAGCCACTTTACTGGGTTCTATTAAATGTCCCCAATCAAGTCCTTCACCGTTAAAGGAAACACAAGAGGCCTGGCAATGAAGCAAGCGGCACTTTCCACTGATTACAGAAGCGATGGCAATTTAGGAAGTAGCCACATAATCACTCTGTTCAGCTAGGAAGACTGCTTGCATGGTGTTGGCCATTAGCACCAATTTGCAGCCCCCCAAACACTGCATACCCATTGAGGGCAAATGGAGAGAAAGGAGAAAAATTATTTGTCTACATTCACAGTTTTGTTGCACAGGCCAGTGTAAAGACAATGATTTATGCATAAGTCAATTGAATTCTGAGGCATCATTCATAAATCGTGTCATTTCCCTGGATGGTGGAAAATGACTATCAATCATCATAAAACTATCAATTTTTATGTCAGATGTCAGAGGTATTATGTATATATATGTATTTATGACTGGCCATTTCCTCAGCATTAACCTCTCTCAATACCACAGCCAAATGGGAGGGGGTGATAATGCTTCCTCCCCATTTCTGAAAACCCCCTTCATTCAGGCGTGTTTAATTCTAGCGATCAGGGTCAGCCGTCTGGGTCAGCAGCAAATAGACCTCACATAATCCCTCCGTGTAGAGATCTGCAGAGACCGGCACGAATAATATTCATATTGACGAGAGTAATCATATTCCTCGTGCACGGTCATCCAGACTCCCTCTAATCAGACAAGAGGTTTTGTGATCTCGTGGCTTTAGCCCGGAACAAAATAATCAGAACTCCTAAGTCGATCGATGCCAAAACAGGACATGGCAGAAGTATTACAGCTGCAGCCGACAGACAGCTTTGTCATCCTCATTACTGTTGCTTATTTGATTACCAGATGCCCCTATCCAGTGAGATTTACATTTTCATGAGCTTTACAGCTTATATCTTTAAATATTATACACTGATATAACTGGATAGTCACTGAAGCAGCTCCGGTTGCGTACCTTGCACATGGGTAAAATGCCAGCTCCCCAGTTTGGAACTGAACCCCTGTACCTTCTTCTTCCAAGCCAAGTCCCATCTCTTAGCAACCCCAGCCCACCCCAGCCCACCCCACCCCACCCCACTCCACAGGGGTGCTGGACCTATACGGTGTGGTCTGATCACAGTGCTGCACCCTGCCTCTCCTGTTGGCGGTGATTAGACACCCTGGGCCCTGTTACTCAGCGCTGGTGCAGTCTGACCCAGCCTGACCCTGGCACACAGAGGCCTCCTTACAGCCGCCATATCCTCATGCCAACACAGCATGGGGAAACTCAGACGCACACTGACAACCAATCAATACCCATGCTATAAAAATGTCGTATGATGCAGCCAGCATGCTTTGCTCCTTTTTGCTTTCTCTGTTCTCTTTGCCCTGCAGCTTTTATGATACTGATCCAAAATCTGACTCCTCAAGAACCGGGTATAGAGAAGCAATGAAAGTGAAAGGCACTGTGCTATACCATGTATATTACACTGAAGTTTCTCCCAGGCAAGTGCAGTAAGGGGAAAGAAGATAAGGATATTAGTCTGGATGAGATTACGGATTGGAGATGGTGGGTGAGTTGGCATGCTGGCTGGTGCAGGTCAGTGCATGAGCTATGGTACCATACATGCAGTGAGGGTCCATCCCATTAACAACACAGGATTAAAGAAACTCTGACCTCAATTCCCTTCTTACAGCCCACCCCAAACACACACAGTCACATAAGCATGCATGCTCACATAGACACATACATCATCACACAGAAAAGCATACAGGCAGCTACTTCCATAGCAAACAGCCTGATGTTTTCAATCGAGTAAAATGCCTGAACTAGACACTGCATGTCTTGCATTAATCTAAGGTGGTTTACAGTGTTTATGTCACTCTATGCAGTCCATACAGACTTTAAGACTAACACATCGTGTCTGTAGTAACATATTGTTTTGTACTAAACTGAATTACTTCCCTCATCCAACATTTAACACCAAACAAACTATATTCTAAACTATATATGTAACATCTACATACATAAGACAATATCAATTTAATTTTAGTACGCCATTTTAGCAAGTATTCCACCATCCCCAAACATTTAATTTAGGAAACTACAATAATTCACAAACTATGTCCCGTAACCAGATCCATAAGACCATATCCTGGTGATGCACCCAGCTGCTGTAAATTACCCCAGAATACCCTCTTCCCATGGCATTTACTTGGCACCACTGTATGAAGGTGGTCCCTCCCTACATCAGTCCCCCTCAACAGTCAATATCCCAGTCAAACAAAACCGACAGGTCATCTTGACAAAACAGACACAGACACAAACAGTGGGACAGAAGACGTAATGACAAAGTGGACGTCTCCCTTTACAACAGTGCCAGACTCTCCCACGCAGCCCTCTACAGCCTCCTCTGTGCCAGGCACTTCTGCAGTACCAGCGGGCAGTGCCAACCCTGAGCTGAACTCCCCAGCTTCACCATCACCCCTGCCCCTTACCTCTTCCTCGCGCTCCTCACACAGGACCAGGGGCTCGGCCCGTTGCTCGTATGACCCGGCCCAGAGACCCATGTTGGTTCTGTCACCCCCGGAAAGAGACAGAGCAAAAGGTGGGAGAGGGCTGAGAGGAAATCCTGGAGCTCAGGCTGCTGTGCTTCAGGCAGAGTCTTCAGAGGTAAAAAAAGGAGGAGGGGGTACTGCAGCCTGGCTGGTCAAGATAAACCTTATCCTCCAGGACTCTGCCCCAGCGCTGACATGTCCGTCCCAGGCAGGGCACATGGGCCAGCCGCGTGGTGGAACCTGAGGACTGCTCGGTGACTGATGGACCGCCACCACCCTCTGAACACCCCCCTTCACACCTCCCCCCCCCAATCACACACACACACACACACACACAGAGTGCACTGCTGTCCTGCTATACACAGTGCCAAATATGAATTTTACACTTTTGTTTCCTTTCATCGTAAATTCATTCTTTTACATCAAAGCCTGCAGAAATTAGGTGAAGGAACAATTATGACTGTTCTCGAAATAATTAAACCCTTTTGTGCTTTCCCACCCCAATTTCTCATGCGTGTTCATCATTTTGTTAAAATGCTTAGTAAGGAAATCATCTCAGCCATTGTCCAGAAATTATAGTGCAGGATTTGTCCCTAACTTTATTTCAAAGAGAATTCTAAAAGACTGGTCTTCAGCCACTGAAAATCTTTGGGCTAGATTACCAGTGAAACAGGTACACATCACAATCAACAAAGAAATAACATATGACAAAGATCCAAAGAATGGGGCACCAAACTGAGGGCTAATCTCCTCTATCCCAGGAAGTACTGCTCAGCGGTGCGTGTAACACCCCGCTGACTGAACTGGTTTGGTTGAACACTTCTCATGCCCCAAACATGGTGTAAGTCACCAGTTTGCATTGTTCTGGGCCCGAGCTCCCTGTCTGCACCTCCAGCAGTGCGCCTCTCTGGCCAGTCGCTGGACACTGTCCATGGTCCTGGAGAGGTGACAGGGTGACAGGCCCCCCCAGGGTCACTCTGGTAAGCTGAGACCCTATGTTATGTCATCTTCAGCCCAACCCACCCTGCAAGCAGACAGTGGTCACGTACTGGGTGCACACCCCAGCGAGGGTGTCACATTCGTCACCCTCACAGCTCCTCTCAGCCAGAAGATCCCCTTTGTCTCGGAAGCTCCACAATGGCCCAGCTCAAGGTATGAACGGCCACAAACAATAACATCTCTCCCCTGAGTCTGTTTAGCACAATTTGAGAGAACTTACCCAATGACGTGCTTCAATGCAAGTGACCAAGACCAGGGCTGGCCAATGACAGCAGATAAACACAGAGGGGAACAGTGTTCTTCATTTTTCACTTGAAACCCATGCTGGGAAAGACGGGACTGTACATGCAATACATAAAAGGTACATCCAGTGCTGAACTCACACACTCATATAAAACCATGTGCTTTCCTGATGTGTGTATCACATATGATATTGTTCTGCTGTTTAATGCAATATTATTTTACCTGTGTTTTGTTGTACCTACTCAGATTACAAATGTACTGAAATCAAACATATCTGCAAAAAGTCAGGGTGCTGTGGAGTTTCCTTGCAAAAAAAAACAAAACATCATCTAATTACCAAACAGCCTGTTAGTTGGGCCATCTAATCTTGCCCCAAGGGAACTGGCTAAATCAACTGCTCCATCCCCACATTAGCAGATGTGTGGTGAACATTGAATAATATTAATGCAATCCATTATCGTGTTGTTGCCGTTGTTACTGATCCATACATTGAAAGACATGCCCACTTACATGAGGCTGGGATGCACACCACAGTCCATAATGCCCACCTGTGTGTGTGTGTGTGTGTGTGTGTGTGTGTGTGTGTGTGTGTGTGTGTGTGTGTGTGTGTGTGTGTGTGTGTGTGTGTGTGTGTGTGTGTGTGTGAGTGTGTGTGTGTGTGAGTGTATGTGTCTGTGTGTGTGTGTGTGTGTCTGTGTGTGAGTGTATGTGTCTGTGTGTGTGTGTGTCTGTGTGTGAGTGTGTGTGTGTGTGTGTGTGTGTGTGTGTGTGTGTGTGTGTGTGTGTGTGTGTGTGTGTGTGTGTGTGTGTGTGTGTGTGTGTGTGTGTGAGTGTGTGTGTGTGTGAGTGTATGTGTCTGTGTGTGTGTGTGTCTGTGTGTGAGTGTGTGTGTGTGTGTGTGTGTGTGTGTGTGTGTGTGTGTGTGTGTGTGTGTGTGTGTGTTTGAACAGTGTGACCCAGAGAGGTGTGTGTAGGCAGTGCACCACCTCTGACTGATCGTGTCTTAGGGTTAAATGGTTTGCTTAATTGACTTACTCAGCCAGTGACGGTCAAATAATACATGGTCACAGTTTAACTTATGGTCATTCTTTAAGCCTTTGCAATAGACTATAACAGGATTTGGAAATGTAATCTTAATGCAGGCTTTTATCTGCATTGTGATAATCTGTAAATCCTTCTGAAAGTAACTTTGGCAGTGTCAGTAGAGGTAGGCTCAGGAATAGGGCAAAAGGTTACAGAATACAAAAAAGTAAAGAAACACTGTGGATATTAAAGAATCAGTGGACATGAGTCCTGTGTCCCAGAACAAGGGAGGATTAAAACTGCACACAGCATTTTGCTGCTAAAATTATCATTTCAGTTCAAATGAGATGACAAAACAATATAAGCCTGAGCACTGTTATTGCAGATTAGCACACCCTGAGATACAAAACGAAATCAACAAAACAAAATGAACTAATCGCACATTCACAATGTATTGTTTGTCCAGAATTCATTGTGCTGTTTGTGACGTAGTCAGCGCTTGTGCATGGCAAAAGCTCACCTCGGACAAGCTGAACATATACAGCCTGCAGGCCTCTCAGAATGGCAAAGAGTTTGTGCATTTTTATTGACCATGGCAGACAACCACAATGGGGGCATAGGGACAAAACACTGTGGCTAACCCTGTGTAGCAGCACTCTGGATCCAGTGGGGAGGGATCTCACTGCATTTCCCTGGGAGAAGTGGCTCCGAAAATGGAGACAATCTCATATTGTCTCATCATATAATGCACTGTTACGAGTAAACACTCATCCACTGTCCAAACCCCCCCAGCACTTGTGAAGTACACGATTCTGTCTCTTGCTTTGTCACGCTCTGCACTCTCTCTGTGGGGGACGTGGGCTGTATTTGTGTAGGATGTGTCCGCTGCTCTGACTCCTGTCCCCGAGATGAGATTGTAATGTATTGAAACCGCACTGCTCATTAACAGAAACTGGCCCCCTCATGCCCCACCAGGGATGCACTTCACCCACAATCCCAATCAAGCAGGCAAATCCCATTAGTGCTCATTAGACAGGGAGGGGCGGAGGGCTCCCAGCTGGTGCATCCACGCCGCATTGCCTCTTCTGTGCCATGGCAACAACAATACCAACAATAAGAGCTCCTTCCTGGCCCTGAGCAACAATGGGGAGAGATAGCATCTGCATTTGAAGGAAGGGGCACCGCACTGTACTTGCATTGTTGTGGATACTGTGCGCAGATGCCACACACAGACAATGCATGCTCTGTGGGATGACGACAATGGGCCTGAGCAGCATGTGTGTGTGTGTGTGTGTGTGTGTGTGTGTGTGCGTATGTGTGAATGCATGCATGCATGTGTGTGTGTATGTGTGTGTGTGCATGTATGGGATCCCATGTACTGTCAGGTCCATCTGCACTGTGTCATGGCACTTCTCATTTAAGACATGATGCTGCTGACACCTCACTGGCATCTGGATTGTAAAGTCTATTTTTTGATTGATTTCCTTTTAAGAGACAAAATGTGACTGCAGTAATAAAAATGTGATAAATAATGATATTAGTTGCATTCAAGGCAGAAGATTATAAAAATACATAAGTTTGCGTGTGTCCAGAAAAATCAATTAATCATACTGCTGTTGGCAACAGTACAGTGTGGCTTAATACTCTTATTAAGAAGACTGCACTGCAGCACATTGCCTCAGCCATGATAAACAGATACACACTGGCACTGTCACAAGAACTAATTTAATTAACAATGTCATGCAGGCATACCCAAAAATACAAAAGTCAGGCACACCATGGTGTTTCGACAGCATGAGGCTGATAGACAGTAATGTTGGGGCAGGAATAGACAGGAATGGGGAGCTCACAGAGAGAGCGGTTGGGGAAAGAGCGTGCGATGTGAGGCCCCTGCAGAGAGCAGTGCAAGTCAAGGCCGTGCTCCTGCCAACCATGTAAAGTGCCAGTGTGAGCCGTGGTTCTCTGACACCGATATAGCCTTGTAATGCAGGTGAGGTGAGGCCTTGCTAAATTGCCTGCTTTAATTCAGTGTCCAATGTCAGCACTAAACAAAGCTCGGGGGGCAACCTTACCGGGTTCGGACCTCATCAGTATAATGGGCCACGTATGGCTGCTCGGGCCCCAAGGGATGACAGAGGAGGCAGAGCTAAGCTAGGCAGGAGCCTGGGGCCTGGAGCATTTAGGGTGTCACTGTCTGTACTCTCTCTCTCTCTCTCTCTCTCTCACACACACACACACACAAACATAAGCCACCTGGTCCCGTCTGTCACGTCAGTATTCATCTTACAGAGAGTGACGTCAGAAAGGGTCTCCTTTTAAAAGGATTTGAGTAGGCGCAACATGTTGACTAATGGAGAGAACGGAAGTCACGACAGTGCTGGAAATGTCACCGCTGAAAAATAAGTAGGAGATAACTACAATACAATAAATCATGAAAAGTACATCATGGAACATTAACTCATGCCTGACACTTGCCAAGACAGCAGCCAACCAGTCAGCCAGCACTCACCCCTCCCAGACCAGCAGGGGAGGCACGTTTCTTGTGAAGGTGTTATACACTAGAGCTTGTCCAAACTGGAGACTTGCTGAGTTGTTTCCAGTCGAGTACAGTAACAGTTTCTCACTCTTATATTCAGGCAGCAAGTCCTCCAGACTCCTTGGACAACAAGAAACAACAGTAACACCTCCTATTACAAGACAAGGAAAGAAACCCGGCTTCGAGACTCTGGCCGTTTCCATAACAACAGCACTTGTTGAACATAATGGGCCTTTTCAGATGTGCGAGCATCGTTGCTACTTGGGCTTTCTCAGCTTGCAGCAACGAACGCGTCAGCGCAAACGCTAGCAGTTCCTATGCCAACTAATAAAAATATCCCAGTGAGGGGACCATAATACCATGGTAAAGTTCAGAGGAGCACAGCGGCCAGCCGGGCCAGGGGCACAGAGGCCTTTCCCTCAGTCACACAATGAGCCGTTTGAGGCAGAGGAAAGGGTGACTGACAAGTTTCAATATTAAACTCTGTGACCGCGGCACACGTCGCTGCTGCCGCGGTTGCGGTGGCCCCCTTTTGTTGGACGGCTTTGCTTGAACAGCTTTTGTTTGTGTGTATCCTCCCGTGTTTATCATCTCCCACTGCTATTGTGCGCTGAATTTGATCAGGTTGAACAGAAAGTGAAGAATTGACGCAATGACTCTGTAACTCACAGCTACTGTGCACACAGGGTCACAATGCTAATAAGACAAGCTGGTATGTCTGTGGGAAGAGCGCCAAACAGATGACAGGACTGCGACACAATTCTGTATGATTTGATGTTCATTTTCACCTCGATGATTGGGAGCAGTCCCATCACTGTCCCGTGGAAAGTGGTAAAGTGCCTTTCATTACATTTCTGCAGGGACATTCCTCTAATAACATTAGAGAGGTGGAGGGCTTTCAGTAAATCCCTCCCCTGCTGGCCCCTCCCATCCCTGCAGTTTCAGAGTACTCACATCCAACTGAATTTCTTCAAAGAGATGAAAAAGCCTGCGACGCTTCCATGCTTCCTGCTGTGCAGCTATTTATATCCCAGGGTCCTGTGTAGTACAGACTTCATCATCTACACATTTCTCCGCTCAATCTCACTTCAGGGGGATTATCACCCCCAAACCTCAACTGCGTCACCCCATATTAAAACCCCATTAACCATTAGGAGGAGCCTGGGGCCCTTACTGAATCTAGTCTTTGGGTCATGTAAACCCCTGACAGTGCCCTATTACTGGGTCCAAACAACAGTGTCTGGATTAAGAGCATGTACGTCATCACATCCCCACTGTTGAGCAACAACTTTACTACTTTACAAACCTAACTGTGTGCCCATTTATATCTGCGGGCTATTTGCTTTCCATGCATACAGCTTTAACTGGTGGACACCAACAGTGGACAGTGCTGTGGCTGCATTGCACATTGATAACGCACAAATTCGTTTAACAGAATACTGATGATGCACAGATCAGAAACTGCATTGGTGAAAGTGTTTTTTCAAGGAGAGAAACGCATCACCTTCCTCAGGAGAGTGGATTTTTCTTATTGTGTAACATTATGATTTGTGTTTCCAATTTTAGACATAGCATCCTAAGTTTAGCATTGTGGAAACGAAGACTTGCTCAGACACAAGATTTTTGTTTGTACTTGGATGCTCAAAGGCCTTGGGGACACATGACTCAGAGAGAGCATCAGCAAAGACCAATGGCTCAATACCCTTTGAAAGAATCAAACCAGACTCAAACAAGGAACCGGATGCATATCAAAAGACAGACCAGCCCTACGGGTAAAGACAGGTGGAACAGATGAATCATCTGTCAATCCAACCAGAATAATATTAAATCTGCAATGAAGACAGAAATTTACTGAGGGGCATATGGGTATATATAACTCAGAGAGACTGAAATAGAAATGATAGGTTCCACTGAAGAAGGCCTAGATTGAACGAGCAATCAGGGTAGACAGATAGGACAGGTCATCTCGCAGGGCAGCCCTTGGTGAGCGATTAGCAACCTGGCCTCGGCACGTAGCCCAGAGAGGGCTGCGATGCCCGACTGCATGGGGGGAAGAATGTGCTCCTGAATAACTCAGGGCAGTGAATACACACAATGGTCTCAAAACGTTTGTTTAATAGCAGATAGATCACTGCCCAGCAAATAGACTGCTAAAGATTAAGCTCTCTCTCCTTTCAACCTGAAGAGCTGTTGAACTAAAGGGAGCAGATACACCCAGCCCAACTTTCAGCTTTTTCTCGCTGCTGAAAAGAGCAGCTGATAGTTCTAAGATAATGTGTTTGTGTTTGCTGTCTTCAGAGACTTGTTGCTGTCTGTAAATAGCATGCAGACAGATAGCATGTCATGGGGGGTGATTAGGAAATAAGCTTTTCCGGCTGAGTGGAACTAATTTGCCACACCTGTGTCTGGGTATGATAGAGCTCTAAGTAAGACCCAGGGGTACAGAGCGCTCTGGCTGCTGGGTGAGCTTCCTGCAGTCTGAGCTGAGATGCTGCTGAAGGCCACTCTAAGGCTCTGCCTCCCACTCTCAGCTCACACAGTCCTACCTTCCTCAGCAGCGGGAGGGCATTGTTCCTGTCCTTCATCAGTTTCTCCAGCTTTGATTTCATCGCCTTCCTGTTCAAACCAAATAAACCAGTCTCAGACACATTTCAGATTTTAACTGAGCTTTGCTTTTCCCTCAAAATGATGTTGTAGTTATATATTGCATAACCAATATTGCCCAAATATTACATACAGCAACCAAGCCTAAGGCTCCATATTTTTAGAGTTTCAGTTTTTGTCTATGACATTTTCTTAAATTATGAGATAATACACAAAAGTTTAGGTGTATGATGAGTATGTTGAAGGAGTCCAGAGGACAGAATATTATCTAGTACTGAAAGACTACTGACCCCCACTGGCAACAAAATAGGGTAAACACATTCAATCCTCAAGTAACTTATCTCTTAGCAACAGGATGCAACCCAGGATAACTTTTATCAGTATTCAGTTTATCATTTCTCCACGAGCGAAAGAGATGAGAATTTCTTCTTAGCAACAGATAATCTGTTATCTTTGTAGGTAAAGTGTGAGAGGTGAGGTTCTGAATGGACAGTGAGTGGTTAGTTTTACTCCAGCTCAGCTAACATCTAAGTTCCCTAATTCATAACCTTGTAATGCTCATTCTGATTCTGAACTTGCTCTTATAATTATTAAAAATATAATAGTCATACTGGACAACAAAAAGTACAACTATAATCTTTGTGGAATGACAGGGCAATAAGATGTCAGCTCTGACAACTTTTGAATGTAAACTCTTGCCAGTCAATTATTTCAAGAAAACAAAAGGATATGAGGACATAAACAGAATACTAGTTGACAGAAAAATCTAAACAGCAAAGAAGGGCTGTAATTTACAAGACTGTCTAATTCAGACCTGTCTTAACAAAGTTTAATCAGTGCAAACTCCTCTACAATAATTGCAGTAATTTAAATAAAAATTATTCACTTATGTTCATTCACACTAAGTGTTCACCCTAATGAAGCAAACCCCTTCCCATAGAAATATTGACAATACAAATTATGAAATCCAAGTTTTAAACAATCAATTTTTCAAATTATGGAAATATAGATAACCCACTGTACTGTGCATTGTAAGTTTGTAGTCGCCAATGCTATTTCCATTATTGCTGCAACTTGGGAGTCTGCCAAGAAAATGCATATTTGATGTCATGCAAAATAACAAGATACTGATTTTATAAAACATTTTCGTTTGAAAATTAATTTTATGACAGTGTAATATACTGAAAATGTAATTCAGTATACTTTGCTAATACAATTGTTTTACGTCCTGTTTTGCAGTCATGGACGACCTAGCTTACATAACAACTGTTGAAAGTGCTAGACATTTTTATTACATACATTGTCTTGAAAACTATATTTTACACAATAATTGACAAGTAACAACAAGACAATACGCCTTAAACTAAAACAAAACAATGGCACTTGTAGTGCTACTTTCTGAGGAAAAGCTTTAAAACTTACTTCCTCTCCGTGGACTGATTAGTGGAGCTCATTGTTGGAGGCATATATAGCTATTGTAATTGAATAACTGTTCGGTAGATGCGGCCACGTCCATGCCTGGGTGATTCGTTGTCTCCAGCAGTACCAGCGGTGCTGCTACACTGGAGCTGGGTGCGCGTGGAAACCAGCGTCGCTGATTGCATACCAGTACCGTGGACCAGTTCGGGGAACGCGCCTCCCACGCCGCATAGAAACACGTGTTCAGCTAATCCCGTAACCAAGGAAACTGCTCAGGATTCCTAAAACAATCGAAGGTGCGACGTCATGTTTTGGTAGGGTTCATTTAACACCATCGCCTCCAGTCAGTGATACTCTTATATTTTATCGGTTCGATGGTTTTAATGGTGCGGTTCAGTGGCAGGGCAGCTTCAGGTTTCCCACCGGGGCTTATAATCTCGTCTTTCAAAATGCTGGGGTCACTCTCTCATGTATTATTTTCGTTTAGATTTCCATTTTGATTTGTAAGTGATCCTGCCATCTAATCTATGACAGGCACCTCATATCTATATTCATCACGTGTATTTAGGAACTTTATGATGAGCTAACCCTTAAAATTTCTGATCACAGAATGCATGTAGCATGAGAAATTGTACACTATGTACATGTCATTCAAAATAAAGAGAGTTATTAGTCAATATATGCTAAATTTTGTTCAATTTGTGTGCTCATTCAGATAAATTAAGAGATATATGAATAAATAACAACTACAATTCCTTACCTAATGGGTCCAAGTACTACTCCACATCACAATTTCTGTGAGGAACTGATCAAGTGTTTCAGAGGGTTTGGTTTTCACCAAGCAATGCAATAAGATAATTCAATCATTTCCAGTGAGAAATAAATATACCAGTTAGTCTGCAATCCTCCTCCCTCTCACATGAGCCTAATGAAAAAGTCACGCACACACAGTCAACCACATCACTGTTTACCGGCCACATGATCACAGCAAACCTCCAGTCCAACGTGCCAAAAACTGCCCAGACTCTGTACAGTGACCCAGTGTCGAAAACCAAACACCTGTCAGCCAGGAAACAGAGCTGTATGTAAGCAAATAAGTTAAATACCTGTAACCGATACAACATGCATTTTTAATGGGGGTCTTCCATTAGGACTGTGAAATCAAATCCCCCATTCTATCCCACTACCGCCACCAGCGGACTCTCTTTGTTTTTGTGGCAGGGATGTCTCCAACACCTGGCCCGTGGAACAAAAGCGCTGCTTCCTCTGAGCCATCTCCCATGCTACAGGGCACTCTCAGCAAGCCTCCACATCTTTTGGAGCAGCAAAGCCTACATCACCGCAATCATCTATATTTCATACATCAATATCAAATTGCCCTGGATTGCAGGTTGTAATGGACTTGTACAAAATCATACACACATACCAATAAAATTTGGTGGTAAAAGGATTCTGTCACATTTTAAACAAAGATATAGAAATGGGTTTACCAACATCTGAGGATGGCCTACAGTAACATGTAGCTTACATGTGACTCATTTTCCATTGATACAATGGAAAACACGTGTCCATGTGTTACAAAAATAGCTTTGAGCAGACACACAAGATGCTCTCTGTTTGACACGCTACCCTTACTCCTCACAGACATACAAACACAGCAGGCTAAACCAGACTTGGAGAGACATACGGGGGACCTTAAATCTCAGTCCTGGAGAGCCACAGCATCAGCAGGGTTTTGTATTTATTTTCAATCAGAAGCTAATTTAGTGCTTAATCAAACACACCATAAATCAGGCTCTGAGTGGAGTGTTAAATCCCCATCCTGCTGTCTAGCCCAGAAAAAGGAGGAACATCCTGGAGGCCTACTGCACTGGAAAAAGGCAGGTGGCTGACTGTCTGAGGGAGGCTGTACTTAGTGATGAAGTGGAGAATATCCATCTGTCTGACCCCCATTCTATGGGTGACTCCAGTCCCAAAGATTCTGTTTGAAAAACATGTCACAGTTTCTTGATATGGATATTCCACTTGAGAGTCGGCCAATGAATATTGGATTAAACACAGATTTTTGGGAAGAGACTGTTTTATATTACCGTAGTTAGACACCTGTTCAATCAGGATGCTGTCTTTGGACGTAAGATTACATCAACAACATTCACTTCCATTAACAGACTTTTAAAAATGGACTTGACAAAAAACAGTATATAGTATTGTATGTATTAGTACTGTATAAAATGTAAAGGGAATGACTTCAAAACATACAATCTTTTATTCCAAAGAAGAGATTTTATTACATTTCTATGTACAAATTCTGGTTACTTTACACATACACAAGGTCAGAAAAGAGAGACTAAGAAAGAGCTGTTGGGTGGTGATATTAAGGAAACTGCACAAGAATGACATTCAGTTAAATTCCAGTAAAACACTAAAAGTTTTAGTTTCAGGAAGTGTGCCCAAAGAACTAAGAGCACCTCTTAGAACTGAGCAGTATTTAAAAATTCTTTTTGCTTAAATGGAAAGCACTGGAAGAATTAGGCTCCTCAGATGGATATGCAAACTTGTCCTCCTAATTGTGTGTGATAATACTTGATGCAAGTCATTAAAACATGACACTATTTTCGGCTGGATTCTGAACACAGAAGTCCTCGGTTATTTACGTCAAACCAGCAGGGGGAGCTACAGCATTATTCAGAACATGAAAAAGATCCTACAGCCTTCCATTGCTCTTCCATTCCATGTGCACAGATTCAACAGAAAACATAAATATTAAAAACACACCTGTAAAATGTAGCATTTTTATGTTTAACAGATTGGCTAAAATATATTTTTCCAAGGAAAGGTATGGTGGAAAATCACTGAAACTGTATGTGAAGTAATGGATTGCTCGATCACACACAATAGCACTGAAGCTAAAAAATCTTGGATCCCCAGTTCTCCATAACGCTATTGTCAGCAGCTGACAATAAAAACATTTTTATCATGGCATTATATTGGAACAAATTAAAAAAAAAATACTACACAACAGTAACAACACAGTAAATGCTGTCGGGCACAATGTTTCTCAAATGTGTTTTTGGGGGGAAAGGGGGTCAATGTCCCACAGCATTAGGGTGCAGGGGTTTGACTCGGGCCAGACGAGACAGCCCCAAACGCAGCCCTTGTCCTGGGGATTTCACCTGGACACTCTGTGGGGTGTTGGGACTTCTTCCAATTTGACCTGGTGATGAAAAAGAGACCTAAGTTAGACAAGCCTTGATCCACCTCTTATTTTCATAAGCTTTACAGTAAGCAATCTCTAATTCCTAAAATTAAGCTTTAATAATGCCCATGATTGTTGTATTGTCTTTATGCCAGAACTCAGTGACCATTTTTATGCATGTCCACAGGTTATTGTAGTCTGTGAAGCTACCATGGTACAGACAAAATGGCCAAGCAACAAGACAGAAAACAGCAAGCACTCCACTTTGATTGCGTAAAAGAGGAAAAATCTTGCAGTCAGAGCAGGTATTGTGGCTGAGTATCCTTTGGTGCTGAAAGCATGGCATTACCCATGTCCTGAACACACCAGCCCAACCCTATAGCCTTGTCTGCATGCACTTGACACACTCTGCATGAGGTTCAGTGTTAGATTGTGTTAGTGCAAAGCTTATTCATGGCAACACTTGCTATATACCATCACTTGCTGCAATTTCAGGTGAGTTCTGCATCCGAACTGTTACCCACATTGCATTATTATATGCTGTGCTCCCTAACTGACTCTGGGTGCTAGCATTTGCTAAATTAATCAATTTAAACATACCTGGTGGATTCCACTTTGGCAGCCTGCCCCCTCCTGGACTGTGAGAGACAGCAGGTCTACACACAGGGGAAGTTGCAGCTGGCTTCTTTGTGACAGTCATAGGCTTAGCGGCTGCTGGGCTCCGGGCCGCAGGGCGGGCTGGTGGGGGAGGAAAAACTCAGGGGTATGAGAAACATAGGCACTGGTCTGTGGTAATCTGGCCACGGCTTTCAGTTATTAAATAAATCAAGTGGTGTAAGCACACCATTTTCTGACAGGGATTTGTCATGGCCGTGTTTGGGTTACCCAGTTAGATTGATAAAAATACCTGGGACTTGGACGTTGGATTTAGGGGATTTTGAGGGCTTCTTTTCCTTCTTTGAGGCCGGCGGCGGTGCTGTTTTCTCAGCGTTTTTCGTTTTAGCCACGTTTTTTGTTGTCTCAGTCTTATTTGTTTTCTTTCGCTCCGTCTTCTTTACAGTGAACTCCTCATCGCTCTCTTCTTTGCCACTGAACTCTTCGTCACTCTCAGACTCTGCAATTACAATTCAGTTGCCACTTAACTGCCACTGCAGTGACTTACATGTGAAGCCAGCATGTTCAATCTCCCAAATGTATGTATTTACATGATATTGGCACTATAGCATATAAATACAACCAAACAAATACTTATGCACGCTGTGTTGATTTTAAGAGAACAGTGATGATTAGGGGCTAAGCATGAGCACACTGGAGGCTGTATGCTGGTGTACTGATGAGAAGGCATCATGGGTACCTGGCGTGCAGGTGGGCCGGTAGTCCTCATCCCTCCCACTGTCCCTCTCCTCCTGCACCATGCGTCTCTGCTGCTCTGTGGCCTTAGAGGCAGCCTGTCTCTGCCTGGATGGAGCACTGGGAGAACCACACTCATCTGTGATCTTATCTAGACCTGCGGCACAAATTAAAAACATCCATGACTGGCTGGACAGGGGATTTACTTGTTTGTTTTTTTTTGGATTCAGATGTAAATGGTTCAAATGGTTCAGCACCACTAAAATGCAGACACATATTTACCCAGGATGTTCACATCCACACTGCAGTTTGAGAGCAGCAGTGATGGGGGTGTTGTTTGTGCTTCTGTGAGGGGCTGTTCTTTGCTGCCTTTACAAAATAATACAGAAATAAAAAAGTGAATTTACGATTTAATATGAGGAAAATGTATTACCCAGGGAAAAAAACCACATGACTGTCAATCTCGACACAGAGATGTAATATATCATTGTTTCTATTATATATCATTATGTAATATAACATTTGCTTGTAATGGGCTTTTTAAACATACAAAACTTTGCTATCCTCAGCAAATCAGTAGGATTGATTCAAATTAGATGTCCCTTGTACAGCATTACAGCCCTGCCCATTTTGGAAAACACAAAACATTACTGTCTCACTAATATTTACAGCAGCACATCATTAGCCAGAATGACAACAGCCTATTTATAATGTCATTTCAAGGGTAAAAGGACAGCGCTAACCTTTGGCACTGGGTATTATCTTGTCCAATGCTGCTGGACTCTGGAGCATAGACAGTGTAAGGGCTGCTTCCAAATCCCTCTCATACAGTTTGTCATCCAGAGACAACCTGGCAGAGAAATGGCATGCTCAGATACATTCATTAATAGAATCCTTTTGGATGACTGTCAGTGCCAGACATCATACATTGTAATGTCCTTCGAACAGTCACCACTTTTGAGTGGATGAACAAAAATAAATTTTATTGGAGAGAACATTGAAGAGAACACGCTTGATTTATAATTCAAGAGTCTATGCAAAGATGCTACACTTGAACCCACTACCCAAGCTACCCGGCCCTTATGTTGATGAGAATGGCATAGACAGTGTTGGTGGTGGATCTACTGCAATCTGCAATAAATTGTATCAATATGTATCTTTCAGTATTAATTCCTGAAAGACAGTTTCTTCTGGTAGACTGTGTTCTTTGCATGGTATGCTCTGCTGGCACTTCTGTTCCTGGTATCTGGATGTTGAGTTGCATGTGAAATTCACATTTTTCCTAGTAAAACTAGATCACTACTCTTTCACTGCACTGCAGTATTTATGTGCATTGTTGATTCAATGTATGGAGGATCACAGGCGAGATGGTGCAGTTAAGGGCTCATTTGGATTAGGATGCTGCTTAATGGCCCTCAATTCCAGGCAGCTGATCCCTCCAGAATTCAAATGAGACTCACGGGAGCAGACAGCTTGGATGTAACCCAATGTGCTATAAAATCGGATAACAAGTAAGGCTATTTTTCTGAATTTGTACAGTGAAATAATATTTAGGACAGAGAAAGGGCAAAATGTTTAAGTGTGATACTTATGGTATGTTTTTTGTCTCCACTACTGATGTAAGGTTTCATAAAATGGTTGCTCTAACCACCAACATGAGGGATGCGTGTTTGTACCTTTCCTTGTGGCTTGTGGCCTGTGTGACAGCCTCTTGGCTTGAAGGCTGACTTGCTGGTTTGGAAGTCCTTTCCCGCTCTGGTACTTTCTGTGACAGCTTGGCCTTCTTGTTGGGAGGTGCTTTCACGCAGGCAAAATCTTCATCTAAGGCAAGACATTAAATACAGTCAGAAACGCAATCAGTGCAATGACTGGAGCAATATATTTTATGTCAACAAAGGAAAAAAAAAACACATGTGATTACATATACTATGGGTTGTTCTGTGTAACACAAAACTTTATTTTCCAAGTCACACTGTAGTTGGCCGTTTGCCAAATAATAAAAAAATGCACATAAATCAATCAATAAAATAATGAGCAGCAGTGAGTAGCTTTTATGCTTCAAATACCTACCATCATCAAAATTCTGACTGTCACAATAATTAACTTGTTTCCTATTCCTGCAGGAGACACAAGAGATGAAAAATGAGTCAGAGATCAATGACAGAGCACAACCAAAATACTACATTTTAGTAAGCAGTTCCAGCAGCCACACTAAATCACTATATTTTCTTTGCAATACTGACAGCATGCATTTTCTTTTTTAATTATTGGAAAGTGGCTTGAATGTCACAATCATGACTTTAAAGTATCTATCTAAGCTTATTAGGTATTTGTTAGGTACCATTTCAGCCAATGCAATAACAAGAAGAACACAATGCAATGCTGTCAACTTGAGCCATGAAGGCTATATCCTGTTTTTAACTCCAGCCTCCACTCTTGATTACCTGGATCATTATTTCCATTTGCTAGATTACAGGTGAACATAAAGTGAGATCAGACTCTGTGACTGTTATGCATATAACTGAATTCAGGTGGCATTAACTGGTTTTCATGAAAACTAGTACATGCACAGCCTCCTGTGACACTGAGTGTGACAGCTATCTGCAGTGGTTCCCAAACTCAGTTCTGGGGGGACACTGCTGTGTCTGCTGGTTCCTGAAGCTATAATTGCAATTGTTGTGGTACATAACGCTGTTAATTGCTTTTAATTTGATGTTTCAAATGTAAGGATGATTTACCCTCCTTGCCATATTATGTCAGAAACCGATATTGATGTTACAAAGATTGAATAGTCACAATTCATGTAAGGACTTGAACTCAGTAATATGAGTAATCAGACAACTAGGGCTTTAATTCTCTACAATGTGAAAATAATTTCTCCTAATAGAGGTTACATGTAGGTCTAATGCTCAAGCTTGTTAAGTCCTAAATGATTACAATGTCCACGTCTTTTCATTGAGGTTACACCTTATGTGGAAAAAGAGTTTAAAGACAAAGCAAAAATAATGAGCCAATTCTACATTGTATGAAAATCAGTTTAATTCTGTGTTATCGACAACCTCAATTAATGGACAAGAATAACTAGACTGAAAACCAGTATGAGAGAGACCCCCATAACCAACTCTTATCTTGTATGATACTGAAATCGACACCAACAACAACCGACACGAAACAGAACCTTTCAGCAAGCATAATGATCACAGTAGTTCTGCACACCGACCGGCAGGTAGTTACTTACACACCTTGAGGGCCGTTCCATTTTAATCCATACAAAGATTACAGTACCGATCTATTGATCAAAAACATAGCATTCTCCAGCCAGCTATTCTTACTCTCTTGTTACTTTTTAAAGACTAGTCAAGCACAATAAACGGAGAATATAAATCGCTTTTAAAAGTCGTTATAACTGAACAAGCAACAAAACAAGAAACGAGCAAGCCAGCTAACTCTTCTTTTGCTGATCATAAGTATAATAACATTGCTAACGTGTTGATACAGTGACTACTGTCAGACCATCGTCCCGCCTGAAGATGAAAAATGTATATATATTTGTCTGTTAGAACGCATGATTCGTTTTTTTAAAAAATATTTTTTCGAGACAAGTACTAATTTTCTGTAATATGTTGTACAATAGTTTCCAACTTTAAAAACGTGATTTTTTGTTGTTTAATTTAGCTATGATCAAGCAATAATTTTATTTTTTATCCTGGTATGTCGAATCTGTCAAACCGAATTTACAGTTATCACAACCAGTCAGCTGATGAAGGAAGGGTCCTGTGATATACGGATAGCTATCTGGTAATCTGGGCAATAGTTTACCGTTTAAAAATAAAACAGAAAATCTACATCACAGTTAAGGTGAGATGTCCTATTAAATAACGTATGTTTTTGCCAAGCTGGGTGTCTTTTGAATCAAATAAGCCGATATATAAATCAGCCCTAGATTTCATTTATTATGCTAGGACACTAGGTAGCATGCAAGCTAACTGTTTTGAAAAACAGAATGCTTCAAGCTAAGAAGCTAAACAGATAACCTATACAGTCAATAACAAGCAGCTGCACAATATGTTATAGTTTATATTACAGCTTGCTAAGGCATTTCTTCCACTGAATATACGCAATCGTATCATGCTGTTCCGAGTATTAAATGAATGAAATGGGCGTGACACACGACTCATTTCAAGGTGGTCATTTATTTCAGCTAGCTGATTACCAACAAAACGGTTGTTTGTTTTACAAACGAATCACGCATAAAAAATATTAGAAAATCACACTTAACACATAACATTGTTTACACAGTAAGTAACCGTTTCTATGAGATTATTCCATTGGAACCTTAGGAAATAACTAGAATATTTTTCTGCGGTGTTCAAGAATATTGTCAATGATTTTGCGGTTAACATGCTGCTGAAAGTTAACAAAACGACAGTAGTTTCTATGTTTTCCACTCACATTATGAAAATTTGTCGCTCGTCCTTCCAGGCAAGAATAACCAAAATGAAGAGAAATAAAGGGAAAATAAACACTACGGAAAAAGAATTTATGTTCGAGTTCACAGCAGGGAAGCAGCAATACACCCTGACTGTTCCCCTGCAATTCCCGGTGCAAGAAAACGTCAGCGACCTCCATGGGAGGTTGATGCTTCTTCACAAAATGCCTTGCTTCATTGAAAACGGTGAGGGCTAGTAAAATAATTACAGACTCCAGCAACATAGCAGAGAAAAGTGCTTTGTGTTTGGAGAAGATTTACCAACAACTTGAGAAATCATATTTCAAGCACTTTTTAACTAGGCAGTCACAATGTCTTATTTTTTATCCAAAATGATGCTGTCCCAGTGTTGTTCTCCACAGCAATTCAATATTATGTCAGGGTTTTGGCTACTTCCTATAATTTTTAATTACACATGTTTTACACATACACAACACACACATGGTTGTTCTATCTCTCATGTATTTGTGTTTTTTTCTTTGACTCTCTGTTTTTAGAAGTGTGTTATGTTATTATATTTAATACATGTTGTATTGTGTGTGTTTCTATGCTTAACAAAACCAGAAATGGCTCTGACTGACTGGTGGGTTGAGCTCACTCATTCAACAGGAAGTGTCTTTTAACTGAATTACCAATGTTTTCTAATTTCCTCTAGATTTAAAGAGTGCCCTTTGCAGCTTTATTGAGAAAGAAACCATTCAGGACTTTGACAGAGATGCAGAGTTAGCCCTGCAGAGGCTCTCAACAGGAGAAGTGGACGTGGACCAGCTTACAAATGCTTGGGCCCGGGCCTATTCTGAAGTAGGTGCAGTAGCCCAAAATAGAAGGGGTAGCTTGCAAGCCGATATGCATGGATTCTCCAGATGCAATTAGGGAAAAGGTTATCGTTTTGTCCATTTATTTTGGCTGGGCCTTTTACTTCTCCTCTTTAGTGGGGTCTTTGAGCTGCATTGTAGGCCCTCATGGATAATGAAAATGTTCAGTGTCACCATTGTTTTACACTGGCGCTTGAGCTGCATGCATGAGGCACTCGTAGTTGTTCTAAGTGTTATGACAGATGTGGATAATAGAGGTGTATCCATTTGAAGTGGATTGAAGCTGTTACAAATTGATACATGCTCAAACAATAAAAAAAAATCCTTTGAAACAGTATATCCTTTACATTTCCTCCCTTAAGAAGGTCAGCCAGATCATTTGCATTCTTGCTTCAGAGCACTGGAGTTTAAATTCTGCTGTCAGTTGCTCAGACGCTTATAAAAAGAAAGCACAGGCTGAACACCCCCCAGCCACACCCCTCCCCCCATTCCTATAAAGTGATGTTGGCTCACTGCTACAGTACATACAGGATAACCATTAACATTTTACTGCAGTGGCACATAAATACACATGGAAGCCATCCAGCTTATTTAAAAACATTTTATATCATCCATCATATTCATCATCATTGCATACAGATTCCTGCCCTTGGATTAATAGAGGAGGTTGATTGATGCTCTTAAATCTGATTCAGTAGACTCCGGTTAGAAATTAGCTTCACTGTGTTTGGCTAGTTTCGTTTCATGTCTGGTGTCTTTCAAATACTATATTCAGTACATATCTTCTCATCTCCTGCCTGCTGTTGTTTACACTTGCTGTTGGTTTGGAATAATTGAAAGTTGTTTTGAATCATTGTTAGATCTGAATAACTCTTGGCATCAGTGTTGTAGTCTTCCAGTTCTCCTTGTCACAATCCACCTAATCTTCCTCATTTTTCTCCAATCCTCATTTAGCTTGATTTCTTATGTAATTTAACTATAAAATTAAATGTAATTAGCATTTTACAATCCCAAACAGTAATTATGAAATGTTACCTTTTGCATTTAAATGTGACTGATGAAATGAAAATGGCTCTCACAGACCACGCTGGAGCATGCACGCCCAGAGGAGGCCAGCTGGGACGAGGACTTTGCGGACGTTTACCACGAGCTCATCCACTCCCCCGCCTCCGACACCCTGCTCAACCTGGAGCACAACTACTTCCTCAGCATCTCCGAGCTCATCAGCGAGCGGGACATGGAGCTCAAAAAGCTGCAGGAGAGGTCCGTGTGACCGCAGGCGCTGGCTAGTGAAAACCAGCCACAGCGACCACCGCCTCTGATCTGCGGGGGCTCGAGCATCCGTTTGGGAATTTACTTTTGTGCCTAACTAGGTTAATTCATCACATTTGAGATTTTGACTCTGTCTTATAAATTGAATATTCCTTCAGCAGCATCACAATGACAAGACAGCCATGAGCTAAATTCAGCTGGATTGAGTTATTACATCACATTACTACAGCATTGTTAGGGCTATTCAACGTGTTCTGAGTTCGACAGATGCTGTCTGATGGATTAATTCTTTGAATTAGGGGTTCATTCTTTTTTGTTCAGCCCAACCATATACATGAATATATTATATATTTCATATGTAACTTTTAAAAAACACGTTATATCACCAGAGTCACAGTAAGCACCCAGTAAGCACCCAAGATGACATGAAGTGTGATGCAGCTGGCCACATGACAAATGGGTGAGACAATGCCATGGCGAAAGTGCTGTCAGTATTCTTTTCTGAAGGTGTCTTTTGTTCTGTGATGTACAGACAGGCAGTGGAAATGGACAAAGTCATGCAGGAGCTGGGGAAAACCATTAGTGACCAAGATGTGAATGTAGTGGCTTCCCAACACTTTGATGCCCAACAGGTAACCAGTAGATCGGAGTTAATATCGCATTACGCCACTGTTAGTCTGAGTTTGTTTCCCGGTCAGAGTCACATAGTCCTTTCTAATAGATAGGCAGTAAACAATGCAACAAAACCTCCATTTAGAAAAAAATAATTCTCTGTAGTGGCTGTTTCCTCTGGTCATCTGATTCATGATTTGTGTGCATGTAGGAACTGGAGAATAAATGGGCCAGTGAACTCAAACAGGTGACGGGTATCCAGAAACACGAGTACCAGGAGTGGGTCATCAAGTTACACCAGGATCTACAGAACCCCAACAATAGTACCATCAAGTACGTCCAAGCTTCTCAATGCATTGTGGGATGTGTGTGTGTGTCTGTCTGTGTAAAGGAGAGTCAGAGTGTGCTTGTGTGTGTGCATGTATGGAGAAAGCACCTCAACTCTGTGCATGTAGGCTGCAATTCAGCAGGTTTTCTCCGCTCTTATTAGAGAAAAGCCCTAACACTTTAAAATCTGGGACAGAAGCGAAATTGGTTAAATCAAGATAATGAACAGTTGAGTCAGGTGGTTAGGGGCTTAGATGGAATGAAAGCCTGCAGACACTGTCGAATGAAATACTGCAAATGCAGCAGCGCTTCAAAACTTGAAAAAGCCTTAGTTTTTAGTGTTGCCATAGTGTAAAGAATCTAAAGGTCACAGTGCTTTAAATGGCCATGATATTCTAACATGAGATGAGGGTGAGGATGCTGGCAAGCTGCACTGTAAAGCATTAAGGCTTGCCTGAAGCCTCGAAGGGCCTACACTTCATGTTCTCCTGCCTGATTACTCAGTCTATACGAGGTTGGAGTTGGTGTGTTTGTGGATGGAAAACCTCATGGAAAATCAGTGATGTTAGTGGACCAGCAGTGTGCAGTCTTCCCTCCAACAGCAGTGATGCCCCAGGAGGCCCCTTTCATGGGCGAGACATTAAACTCCCCACTTACTGCGCCCATTTAACTTCTAATGGCCGTCATTGGGAGAACTGGTGTGTTAACCTCCATGTTCTGGATCTCTCAGTCTGCCTACCTAATTATTCCCCTGTACATATGACAGGCTACACAGTCCCTAACACCTCCCACCCATTTGAGCCCATTATAAGATTCCAACAGCTCATCGATGCAGTGGAGAAAAGGGTTAAACCTTCCGTGTCGTGTGAAGGTTGCTCTCAGTTGAACACGATGATGTTTCTCTCAGTGAGGAGATTAAGGTGCAGCCCAGCCAGCTGACGGAGGCCCAGGATCCGGCCGACAGACGCTTCGAGGAGCAGCGACAGCTGGAGGAGAGCTTCACCATCCACTTAGGTACCGCATCTCCGTGGAAACGCACCCGGCCAGAGTAAAAATAAACCCTAACGACAGCCGCGGGATTAATACTCTCTTTAACTGAGAGTGACCTTTTGAGTGAAATGTAAAATGAGTTGCGCCTGTGTTTATGTGACCAATTTGTTTTATTTTTATTTTCTTTACCCTCCATCTGCACTCATTTCGGCGGTTTTCTGACCCTCGTCATGCAGGCGCGCAGCTTAAGACGATGCACAACCTGCGGCTGGTCCGTGCTGATGTGCTGGACTTCTGCAAGCACCGTCGTCATGGCAGCAGTGGGGTGAAGCTGCGGCGCCTGCAGACGGCGCTCTCGCTCTACTCCTCCTCCCTCTGTGGCCTGGTGCTGCTGGTGGACAACCGCGTCAACTCTTACAGCGGCATCAAAAGAGGTCAGTGCCATGGCCAGCTTTACTGACCATCGTATAGCAGTTAAATGGCATCTTTTTAAAGGCGTATCTTGGTTCTCACTTTTCACTCATTAAGTGAAACTGTATGACTGCTGTAAGATGTCCCTGGTCTTTATTTATCCATAGTTAAGCATGGCTGTGGCCTGTTACATGGTACTGCTGGTGGCTCCATGGTGAATTTCGACGTCACAACTTCCTAAACAAGTTTTACGCTTTGGATTTTTTCCATCCTGACAAGATCCTCTTTCAGAAATTTCAGTGGTGCTGAGCTGGTGATCTTGTATGACAATGAGAGTTCATAACATTGAACGTACCAACTACCAGCCCTTAATTGGTAATGCAAGAAACCATACCTGTCTAACAACTTCTCAGGTTGCTATTAAAATACATCTTAGATAAAATGTGATGTAGCAACATATTTCTGGTCCAAAACTGAGCAGTTCCACTTCTTCATATGCCTTGTTTGCTTTTGGTTTGGCAGACTGTTGGCAATAACACTGCCTGCCTCATCCCCGTTTCATCAACCCTCTCGCCCCTTCCTACCTGCCCCAGATTTTTCCACAGTGTCCAAGGAGTGCACTGATTTCCACTTCCTGAGCCTGGAGGAGCAGCTGGAGATGGTCCAGCAGGTGGTGCTGTATGCTCGGGCTCAGCGGAGCAGCAAGCAGAGGGAGCAGCCCGGTGAGAGACACGTCCTCATCCCGCCCACACATGCTGCATGTGCCCCATGCTCTTCCTCCTCTGTCTGAGGGGAAAAAAGGCGCTTCCTGTGGAGGGCTGTTATTTGCCTGGTTGCTATGCAGCACAGGGGTTAGCGGGACAGTCTGCAGGATGTGAGGAGGCAATGAGACTTTCGCCTGGGCCCCGATGCATGGCGGGTGAATTGGTGGCCACAGATCCGGGGGGGGCCTTGTGGCCACATGTTCCGCCCCTCCCACAGCGCCGCCCACAGGCATGGACCAAAATATCAGCCCCTGCCGCCTCTGTAGATCCTCCATTCATTTTCCTTCTTTTTCATTCAGCCAATTATTGAATTGTTTACACAATGTTGCAGAATTAGGCACAGATCATAACGTAATACATGGCTGTGAAATTTCCTCAGCCGTGTGCTTAGTGTCCCCACTCATTAATACCAGTCCATCATTATTCATAATGGTGCGCTGTGTTTGACTGTAGCGAATTTTCAACCTAGTCAGGAAAAGATTTGTTCATATGCTATTGTCGTGACATTGAGTGCAGTGTTTCTGTGAGCCAAAGCACAGTAGTTGATCCCATTGCAGCTGTACTGCTGAATCTGCGCACAATACGGGAATTCCCTCTGATCTATCTCTCACTGCCTGATAGATCAGTGACCATGAGGAGGAAATTCAGTGTAATATAATTCAAGCTTAATATGGCAATATAATGGGCAAGCAGATGCAGTAGCTGTGGAAGAGGTCAGGGTGTCCCTGAAATAAACAGTCCCCAGCACGGCAGAGTGGTGTTTATTTACCCAGCGCTGAGGATAGAGGCAGCAGTGATGTCAGCCGCGTGCCCAAACCGGGACTGCGGATGTGGTCAGGAGGGGCGAGGCTTTTTTGGATGTGATTGCTTGTGTGCGTTGGAAACCACTGACACGATCCTTATCATGGTCTGCACAAGGAGGCTCTTCTCAGAGCCCTGATGCAGAAACATTCCGGCAGGCCGTCTTGACCTTATTTGGTTGTTCCTCCTCCAAGCGTCATTTGTGTCTCTGTTCTTTTAGAAATCAAAAAAGGAAAATCTTCAAATTTGCCTAGTGTGAATTTTGACTGTATTTACCACTTATTATTCCTATAGAGATCCCCAGAAATGGAACCAGTGAAGATAAAGCAAAAAACCTAGAAAGGAATCCCTCAAATATCTTACCTGGTAAGGAGCATTAGTTGAAAAAGGCTGCTGTGTGTTTTTGCTTGGGCACATATGTACATTTGGAAACACTGTAAAAAGCACAGTTTGATGCCATCCTACTTTTGCAAAACAGGTCTCCAGGCACTTTTTTAGGTCAGGTTACATTTTGTCAGACAGTGTCGTTAACTGCTCTGTCTTCTTGGCAGGCGAGTTCTACATCTCGAGGCACTCAAATCTGTCGGAGGTACACATCGTGTTCCACCTGTGCGTGGATGACAACGTACGGTCTGGCAACATCACGGCCCGCGACCCCGCCATCATGGGCCTGCGTAACATCCTGAAGGTGTGCTGCACCCATGATGTCACCACCATCACCATCCCGCTGCTGTTGGTGCACGACATGTCCGAGGTGGGCCATGCCGCCATTGCCTTCTGCCAGGCAGACAGGCGAACAGGCAGACAGAGGGACAGCAAGACATACCACTCCTAATGCTTAACAGTTTTAGCCATTCTATGCCACACCAGCAGGCTAGCTTTCCACCAGCAGGTGGCATTCATGCAGTTCACTAACTAGATCCTACTGAGAGGTGGACTGCCTCAAACTACCCTGCAGTAGGAATATTCACAAATAAAAGTGTGTAGTTAACAACTGTCCAGTTGATCAGACACACACACCTGCACATACACACACACACACACACACACACACACACACACACACGCATACAGACGTACACGTTGCGTAAGGGGCAGATGAAATGTCAGGCGTGGGGTTGTTGATTAAATGTATCATTACTTGATAGCACTGAGAAGGTATCTGAGTGAGGTCTCTCGGTCACTCCCGAGTTCACAGTAAAAGGTCTGTGAAGTCTAAGTCACTTTCCCGGTGCTCCAGGAAAACCAGTTTGGCGTACAATTCCAAGAAGTCTCTGAGAATTCAGCCCTCTTCTTGGCACAAATTATGTGACATTTCACAGGTAATAGAAGGCAAAGAGGATTGAATGTCTAATTCTGTGAAGTCATTGTTGTTGTAGCTGCAGGTTTAAAAGAAGCCGCAGAAAGAGCCTTTAATGTGCTAATGAATCACTCGGCCATCCAATTTTATATTTTAACCACACAGAACAATTTGGCTCCCCAGGGACTGTGCTTTGGAACATGTAGATGTCAGTAAACCTAATGAGCTCGCTACTCCTTGCTGCGGTTGGATAATTGCTAGAGAGGGAGAAAATTATGACGAGGAGGAAAAAAATTGGAACAAAAACAAATAGTAAGAGCCAGTAATGTGCCTTTAAGTATTAACACAATCAAAGAGATTAAAAGCCAGTGGTCTTTGCTCTTCCCCTCCTAAGGTTAAACAGTGGCCAAGTTGACAGGAAGTTGTTACCATAGTTGGAGTCCCCATCTGAGTGAGCTCACAGTTGATCTGACAAACGTATTTCAGACCCAATTACAATCTGTGTGTGCATTCATTCATTTATTATTATGTAACCTGAGTAGAGGCTTCGGTTACTCATTTCATTAATTCATTTACTTCAAGTGGGAAAAAAGGTATAAGTCAGTGCCTAATGGCTGTGAGTCCTGTTTACTCCATTTTTCATACCTTTCCAGTGTTTATTTACAGCAAGGTGGTGGACCCTCAGAAGCACATAGAGACGGGGTCAGCTCTCACAGTGCTCATGTGGACATCACCATAATAAGTCAGAGCTTGATGGAAGCTACACTATGTCAAAAAAGGTGCACCGGCTAATGTGCAAATGTGTTCCATGTGAAATAACCATTCTCAGAGCAAGGCCTTGTTTATAACAATGAGCACTCTGCTTCAGCAGCGAAGACCCAAAACACTTAGCTGAGTTTATCTATTTAAAGGTCAACATTTGCTTAAATAATGGAAAATATCGAACTACTCTTGTGACTGAGAACGTGTCCTTTTAAAGGAGGGGGTGGGAAGGAGACCACCATGAGAGAGATACATATGCTCATGTGCATCAAATAGACTTTGTAGCTGTACATTTCTGCTTCCTGTTTTTGGATCACTTAAAAAAAGTTTCAGACACAGTTTATATATCTCACCGCGGTATGCAGACTGAATTGATTATATATCTCACTATAGTCTCACTGTATATAGACGGAAATGAAGAGTTCATATTTGGAGATCCGGTTCTCAAGCTGTGGTGTGTTGTTGTAGCACAGAAGTGGCCCAGGACTCAGATTTCTGTCGGTCCAAAAACAGGGTTCCGACCACTGCAAAACCACAGCTACCATCCCTCTAGCCTGCGCCAAGTCCACAGTAGGCTGAGGAATCATAGGGAACTTGATTGCTGTTCCGGACTTTGTTTTTACGCCCTTTTTTTTTTTTTTTTTTTTTTGGCAACGCAGTTGGAAGCTTTGTGATTAGCATTTGCAGCCGACGCAGTGCTAATTGCTAATTGTTGGGAATGTGAATGAGCGGGGGAGAATAAGCACAGAATCAGGCAGCAGGAGGGAGAGGGCAACGGGTTTGGCACTGGTCTGTAATAGCTCACAGTCTGCTCTCCTCCACCTCTGTCCTGGCCAGGAGATGACCATACCCTGGTGCCTGAAGCGAGCTGAGCTAGTCTTCAAATGCGTGAAAGGTGAGTGGGAGAGGGAGGTAGCAGAATTTGCCTTTGTGTCCTCTCATCACCCGTGGGTGTTTTATAGCGTATTGCGCTACAGACATCTTTCCTTTCCCAGAATAATCAATCAGTGAGTCAAATTGTGTGTAAGACTCAGGACTGACAGTTTGCCAGTCAGCAGGATGTGTGTTTGTGTGTTTGTGTGTGTGTGTGTGTATGTATGTTTGTGTAAGAGAGAGAACTATAAACCAAGGGAGAGATCTAATAAGCAAAGGTATAAACCTTAATGTTCTTGAGAGGGTCACACCTGTCTTATATCTCACATTTTAACATCGATGTTTTGATATTGAGTCTGATTCTGTCTGACAGTTGGGGGGGGTTATGCTCCTGTGGCTGCAGGTTTCATGATGGAGATGGCATCCTGGGATGGGGGGATTTCACGGACAGTCCAGTTCTTGGTTCCACAGGTGAGAGGTCACATGACACCACATGGGTCATGTAGTTGTCCCCAGCGGTCTCACCCTTGCAAAAACACAGAGCAGATTCCATTATCGCCTGCTTTTGTGGTGTCTCTCTCCTGAGAGCTGCTTTCATTGCTTTACTCGAGGAGGCGAGGGTTGTCAAGGAGACAGGCAAAATTTCAACAGGGGTGGGAGGTGCATTCCCAGTGGGTATCAGATTGGGCTGCTCTGGGCCTTAATAGCGCAGCTGCATGTTGGCACTGCAGCTTCCACATGGTGCACTATCCTGCCTCTTGTATGACCTGGAATGGTTCAAACTGCTAGGCATTTGGAATGCTATTTGAGTCCCATGTAGAATTTCTGTTGGTATGATGATTGGAATTTCAGACTAAGAACCATGTACAAGAAGAAACAAAGACTGCCATTAATCTTTTCCCTTTATTTGCGCTCCTTTCATGCAGATTACCACTATGGATATGTTTTATTGCATTACATATTGCTTATACCAGGAATCTGCTGATGAAAACTTTAATGTTAAAAAGTAATTCTGTCACTTCAGTATTTATAACATAGCATAGCATGATGGTGCACTTTCAGACTGCAGCTATGTGCTTGGTGAAAGCAAGCTTAAATCACCTCAGAAATATAAAACTCAGGGTTTTGTATTTAACTGAGAGTATGCATGTGGTATGCTCAGTTTTAGGGGCAATACATTATATTTTGTCATGGGGCCAGCTGGGTAATAATGGATTGTTTAATCTGAGTTCTGGATGCCTTAGTGTCTGAGGTAGTTTTTGGCAGGGTTGACCCAGTTTCTCAGTCCTGGAGGACAGAGAGGGTGCAGCTCACACATGCCTTTCCCCATGCAAGCGCAGGTTTCCCCTTCGCACCGAGCCACTCTGAGCCCCCTCTTGTTTTGGTGCATGCCCTGTTTGGGGTCACGCTGTGTTCCGGACCATTCGGCTGTAAATCCTCTCATAGGGTGTGTTATGTCAGCGAATTGGGGGGACTGCATCGATAGGGCGTGGTCCCCCTGCACAGCTGGGACTGCCGTGTTTCAGGGTATCGTCTCTGGTGAAACCTCTGCCCTTGAATGCCATATGTAACCTGGCACACATTTCTGTTTGACTGCAGTATCTGCATTGTCTCTGAGCTCTCTCCACCTGTAATTTGATTATTTATCATCACGCTCTGCAGGGGTCTTTATATGACTTACATTTCATCTGCATATCTTTTTAAAAAGAAAAATTTTTAGTGGATGTTTATGTTTATGAAATGCAGGTGAAGCACCTCTCTGTCCGGTAAAACCGCAGTGACCAAACTGAGAGTAAGACCTGAAGCCTGCTGAGTAGAAGCCCCAGTTCTGTAGCCTCTGCACCACCTTGCTGTCCCAGATTTACACTGCTACACTTTTTATTAAAGATCCTGCAATGATGGTAGGAAGCCATTTGCAATATTCAGTCGTGAAATGAATTAAGTTTTAGCCTATGCATGCACACACACACAAACACACACACAAGCACACACCACATTTCCTGCCACCCTTAAAACTCCTTGGAAATATTTACATTCTGGAAAATTCATGGAAAGACATCAAATATCCTGTTGACTCTAAAGACCAAAGAGAATGGGCCAAACAAAACTAAAGCCTTTTACCTTGACCAGCATGCATACATTTGTCATGCTAGCTCACAATCTTAATGTCCTTTACTAACAAAAGGAGTTTTTCAATGTCAAAATTGCCAATTCCAACAAAAGCATTGAGAATCCTACATTCAAATGCCAATGAAAAGGCATGGAAAATACAAATCTGATTTGAGTGGGAGCCCTGACATGCACACTCACTCAGGCTCGCACATGCTCAGTTTATCTTGAGGGGGACGGCAGCACTTGAGCAGTGGGCTGCAGGGGAGGCTTGGCAATGTGTTGGCAGCAGCAGGCGTGGGGCTGGGCGAGCCGCCGTACAATGGCGCGTGCTGACAGGTTCAGGTGATAAAACAGCATCAAAGGGCCTCCTCGTTGTTCTGGGCTGCTGGCCTTAAACTCCCGACACCTTTCAAAATAGCAGCACTGAAACGGCGTCGTTCTCTACACCTCAGCCAGGCATGTGCCATCTAAATATAGATCCTTATACGAGACCTCAAAGGGTCACGCTAATAATCAAAATGCTTGTTTGAAGTTCTCTTAATGTGCTAACCTGCGGTGCAATGCAGCACACCTCCCATTGACCCCAGAGAAGTCTCATTAGACCCAACATCAACTTCCTTTGTTGCTCCACAGAAAAAAAAAATATTTACCAGAGGTGAAACTCCATGTCTGTATTCTTATTTCCCTTTGAGATGGGGATTAATGCCCTTTGGATTTTTTATTTAGTTGTCCTCACAGCCAAACAAACCAATAAGAATTTCATCATTGGATCAACATCATTGTCAAGGAACTGTGTCCACTTAGTAATAAATCATCTAAAGTAATTTAATTCATTGTCATTGTCTTTTTACATTATTTTAACCAGTTTTTTGTTTGAAAATATTATGTATTATATATAATAATTATGTATTATTTTTCAACATAAATCATTATTCTTTATGTGCTCTGATATACTTGCATGTTAAAAGGTGTGAGCTCTGTCAGTGCTGTACTGATAGGGGCGGGGTGTGTGGTTTGTGCTGTGCTGGGCACACAGTAAGCACAGCTGTCCGTCTCTGTGCCTCCTCTGTCCACAGAGTATCTCTGAGGAGATGTTCTACCAGCTGAGCAACATGCTGCCTCAGATCTTCCGCGTCTCCTCCACCCTCACGCTCACCTCCAAGCGCTGACGCAGCGGACCACACCCCGAGGGCCCCGGCCAATCAGAGGACCCCTCCTGAAACCCACCCACCCACGTTTCGCTCTGTCCACGCTACAGTCATGTGTTTGCCAGGGAGTTATGTGGCTGATGTTCCAGGGTAGGGTCCCGCTATAAGGGCTGCGTTTACGGATGTACAGTGCTTGCCGGCAATGCAGTACTTCTGTAAATCTACCCAGCGTCTCTGACCAGGATTCCTCTCGCACGTACCCCTGGCATTAGTGCCATCTTCATATTGCAGTGAAACCAAGTGCTGGCTGTGCCGCCCTGCTCTGGCATTTACAATTCCACAGAGAGGGAACTTATCTGCAATGCAGTGGCTTTCAGAATCCTGCAGTGTAAAGTGTGTTCTTGGTAACATATGCGTAGAGTCTTTTTTTAGACCTAGAAAACTTTTCTTTAGTGAAGGTCCACAAAGAGAAGTTCTCTGGGTGATCCATTCACCTGACCCCTGTCCTGTGTAAGTACACTGTCTATTTGTTTGGCATCGCGTTCAAACTCTGTTTAAAAAAAAAAAAGGTTAATTTTGCTGATGCAGAAACCAGCAGCATCCTGGTGTCTCTGCTGCATTGCAGTGCATCACTTATTTTACTTGTACTGTAGGATCAACGTTCCCCTTTTTCTCCACCAGAGGGCAGTACTATCAACAGAGATTCACACGAACACAAGAAGTTGTTGTCGTTTCGGGCAGATGTCAAGTTACAGTGTTCATGTGATCCAGAAGTCTTTCAACATGTTGCTTTGAATTTCTAAAATAGAAAAATGTTTTGCTAAAGTCAAGTGTTTGTGTCATAAACACAAATCTCAAAAAACAAGATGTGGGGCATGTCAAATAAAATGATGTTGCTTGGGACTGAGGTGGAAAACAATCACTATCTAATATAAAATGTCATGACATTGACAACATTCAGTAGCAGCTAAACTGGAGAATAAATAGCCTTATCTTTGAACTGATGTTGAATAACACTGGTCTCCTTTTATTTTCCTCAATTAACAACCAAGTAATTAATTTGCTAAATAATCAATTGTCATTAGTGATTACCAATTTTGAGAGAGCATTCTGTTCTTTACATCCTAAACTCATGCTGAATTTTAACATATTTTTTGTATTTTTGGATAGTTCTCATTTTATTTTCAAACTCAGAATATTGCTGATATGATTTCCATTAAAATGATTTGTGATGATTCGATAGTAAAACATCACTTTCCGAAAGCTGACAGTTGAGGGTTCCTTTATTATGTGTTGCATTCAAAGCTGGTGTTATATACATTTAAGAGGAGGTTTTTCTCTCGAAGGTAATAAATCAAGTTTATTAACTGAATTCTTTCTAATCATTTGAATTCTGTAGCATGATGTAAAGATGGTGGATAGTACAACAAGAAGTTGTTTAATTATTAGCCATGTGTCCCACTGGACTGTGACACAAATTTCTCAACACTGCCAAAAGCTATTCTGGGAAGCGCATCTGAATCCTTACTTTCCAAATATCACAGTTTTTGAGTCGTGACTGTAGCACACCGAATTCCAAAGCTAAAGCTCCAAGGATGCCGAACGGCACACCCCCACCTCCCCCTGCCGTTATCACCCATGTTTACACAGCTGAGGGTCGTTTGGCATCAGAGGACAACGTGATATGCATTCATAATAACTACGTGACCTTGTTATCGGGTCGACTATGACACTGTCTATGTCATAATGTAGCATTGCTGTTCACGTTTAGTATGGCATGTCATGGCAAACTCATATTTGGCATGGTTTGTTACATGAGGGAACTCAATGACAATTTCTGTAAGTTGGCACACAGGTCATAAGTCATGGTATGCTTATGAGTGTTATGTAGCCTCATGGAAAGTGTTTCCATCACTGGCTCAGTCAGACCTGGAGAGACTCTTTTGATATTGCTGATGCTGGGCTGTGCTGTGCTGATAAAAGGCCTGCCGAACGGCACACTCTGTTCAGACACAGCCCTGATTTGTGCGATTTGAATCCGCACTGTCAAAATGTGCCTTTAGCAACCGTCGTTCTAAATTAAAAGCAACATGTTGAAGCACAATTGGGTGACAGGGTGGAGGTATTATTGGAGATCCACCATAAAAAGGCTACGGCGATAGAGTGATTCACTGCTAATGCGCTGTCATTCTCAGAGCTTGTGTTCGACTGTTGACACTGTGTTCACTTGTATTAGCATTTGTGGCAGAAGACTCAAAGCGAATATGATTGTTCATATGCACCCCCCAACATGCATATTAATGTACTTGCAGGAGAGTATGCCATTGAGCCAGGTGTGAGTAATGTTTATTTGTTTTAATTTCATGGATATATTTTTCATTTATATTGTAATATTAAACATTTTACCCACCTATGCTTCCTATGTTTCGCTGTTGTCCTGTATTGTGTCCTAGCATTTTGTCTTGTTATCAAGTGCATTGCTTCATCCAAAGCCTTTAAAAAGGAAACTTCATTACAAGCCCTTTTTGAGCTCATAAATATAATTTCATAGAATGTCGCCAACTTTTTAAACTGCTTTAGGGGATTTTTCAAGACTGATTTATAGCTGGTGAGAATAGCAAATGACTGCATGTGTATTATATTGTTGTCACAAACAAGATGCAGCCAATATATAATGTTTAGGAGAACTTGCATTTGAATCATCTGTTGAGATTGAGCATAGTGGTTTAATATAAACAAGTTTTTTTTTCCCTTCCAAAGACTGTGACAGCAAGATTACATCATTGCTGTTTGCAAGCTTCTTCGTGGCTCTGTCTGCTGGCAGAAGCTCCAGATCCATATCCACGATGACTCACACCCTGAGCAGAATGCCACCCATAAGCGGTCTCTCTTCACAGCTAAATTACTTTTACAGAACCCCATGATTCCCACATTGAGCCACCCTCCCTAAAATCCTTATGAAGGGGTGAGCTGCTCATGGCTGATCACTTACACTCACCATAGAAACACAGGTTTGAGACTGTTACTGGCTTGAAGGTGAGGTTCTCTGCTACTCTCCCCCATTTCTTGCCCTGCTCCCCTGGGCACTGTAGCCACCTCTGAGCCTTCAGGCAACAGCCAGCGTTCACATGAGCTATGCTTCAGAGACCTGCCACTGTGGAACATGGCTCAGTAAGGGAGACTGAGCTCTTCCCTGGTGCATATTCACACATTCCCCTAACAACCACCACCACTGATATCAGGGCTGAACCGTAGCCAGAAAAGAGCCACATCAATGCTCCATCGTCTGAAGAGGGGAGTTGAGCTGAATTAAAACATTAGTACCACAAGATGGGAGAGAGGTCTCCGGTTCTCAGTATATTACCCATCCCTTTATTATGATGATGCTTTACACAGGCTCAGCTGTAGGAAAAAAAATAATACAGTGGAATAAATGCACAGAGTAAAATGAAATTACTGAGATAGGCTTGACTCCAATGACACCCTTTGTTGTACTCGTGCTTGAAATCTGTGAAATTTGAGGAGCCATGAGTTAGGTTCTGAGTTACCTTCAGGGGATAAACGTACAAAAGTTACATTGTCTGTGTTGAAACCACAAACAGCTAGGATGAGAAAACAACCACAGAAGGCTGTACATTGTCTGCCTAGTCAACATTTTCCACATCATTCATCACTGCTCCCGAGACGGAGATCGCGAAATCACTGCTCTCACCCTGCCACATAGATGAAGACACTGGCTTTGCATACAGCGGAACGAGGATTTAAGAGAGACATCTAGGCATTCACAAACTGTGCCTGGTAAGGGGGCTGTGACGTCATTATGCATACGTGTAATGTAACATATAAGAAAGTCACATTGTAGGTTTCCTAACTTGAATAAATATTTATCATGGCGCGTACACCCACTCTCAATTATCCGACCGCTTTTCTCCAGTCTTCGAGTGTGGACTCAGATTTTCCAGAACCACAAGAAGCCGAAGATTTAAACTGTCATCCTTATAGCTATCAGTTACGTAGTTTAAGCCAATGATGTAATAAACAACCTTGTATGCATAGGTTCAGTGATTAAATCGAAAAACATAGTTGCTTGCTATTCACAGCGTCTATCCCATTTAGTAAATATCTGATATTCACCTTCAGTAATAACTGAGGGTAAATAATGTAAATTACAATATTAATTTACTTATAAATGCATTCATGTCCTTACAATTTGTCACTTCCCTCTGATGTGAAGTCAAGCTGTCAGTGCTATCATCTGTGTGGGAGGACTGTCATCTGTGAGTGAGGACTACATAATACAGCCAGAAAGTGCGAAATGTGTTTAACTGCTGTAGGTGTTTTTCGTTTATGACACAAGGGCTATTACAAAATATGGAATTGTATGTTATTGCGTAATTATATGTCATTATATATGTTATATATGCACATGGTTGGCAATAATCCAAAAACAAGGCAACAACATGCTATGTTCCATTGGATATTTTTTTTTTTACCACACATGCAGTAATACTTTTATGATTTAGCTACTGGCTAAGAAAACGTCCGTACTCAATGCAATTTCCATACTTTTTACACACACAGATAATTACTTTCTTATACGGGAGGTAAGGGAATACTGCAAGAGAACACAGGACCAGTGCTCTGAAGTCTTTCTTTCTAGAATGAAATCACATTTCCCATCCGCGACGCCACATTTTTTTAGGTAAATCATTATCTACCACTTTATTGTTTAGGCCTGCTTTTCGGTACTCTTCATAACAGGGGGGATGTTAGGCAAATTAATTATTTGCGTATTATAAATCAGATACAGCATATTAATTAGTTACACGTCAGACAGTGTTCCTCTATCGTTTAAAAAGCTGAGTCAGAATATAGAAAAAAAAATGTCATTGCCATGTGGCGCAAAATGAATATACTTCAGCGGCAACAGAATTATCCCTGTAAGAAATAATGGTAATGTTTGGAAGAAACGTCACGGCACCATAGTCGTCAATTTTGAACAAACAAACCCATGTAGGAAACCCAAGACTTTATTCTCGTGTAAGGTTTTACTTTATCCAACCCGAAGGTTTTCCCCCCTTCCCGGTGAATCGTTTCACGTCACTATGAGTCCTTCCCACAAGTTAGGCAAAGACGGAGCGCAGGAGAAGTGAACAAGTTGCTGCGTGGACCTACGAGAGGCTCGTTTATAAGGTAAGTGACCACGATTCCTCTCTGATTCCTTTTATTTTAACGAATTCTTTACTTGACGACAGGAAAGTGAAAATGCGCGGAGCGATGTAACGAGATGAGGCAGAATTTGTTTTAAATGAGCTACGCGTCGGGGGAAAACAACAAATGAAACTTGTTCATTGTATCTGTAATAACTTCCGCTTCCTGCAACATGCGTTTACTGTATGTGTTAGCATTTAAAAGTGTATGTAATGTTACTTTTTCTCTATACTTGAGAGGGCAAACAATATCTGCTTAATGGCAAGCAACTTCGTGATTCATCTGAAAGGTTTGTGTCGGATTTCCTTGAAGCCTCGTCAACGAGTTTACTCGCCATGTATTCATTTACCTGGAGGTAGTTTTAAATCAGAAGTTAAGACTTTTCTGTATGGCGATTTTGCTTTCTTGCTTTCTAAATGTAAATTGTTTGGCGTTCCACAGTTTCGCTGTGGCTGTTGCGTACCGCTTTCCCATGGGTATCAATTTTATTTTTCTACGAAAGCATTTAATCTTTTTCTGAAAAAGCTTGGCGCTGTTGGAAAGACCCCTGCTGTTTTGACACATGCGTGTGGGGGATGAGGTGCAGGGAAGTATTTTGAGTGTTCAGTGAGATTGATTTAGTTTTTAAGCATTAGTTTTTTTTTTTTTACATTGGCATTACGACGTATGTATTGGTGTAAGCCTGGCACTGTAGTGTAGAATCGATCATAAACGTTTTACGAAAGCCAGACATTGAACGGCTTTGGGCTCCTTCAGCTTCTCAACATGAAAAGCGCAGTAGTTGTTTGCTGTAGTGATGGATGCAGTTGACCATGCAGTATATCGGTAACGTGGCCACTGTGAATTTCTAGCTACCTCCTCCATTAAAATGATTTTCATCTTAAAAGGCCACTTGTTGCATTTTTTTCCCTAAAAGTTATCTTCAGTACTTTTTCAGCACCACTTACTATCAAATCCAATCGAAATTCACACGTCATTGTACATTACACATTCAGTCATTTTAAATCCCTGTTTTTTTTTTAACAGTATTTGTTTTTCGATCAAGGATATGAGTCATGTATGATTCGTGCCACCGTTATTTTTTACATTTTCTTTCAACAGCTACTGTGTAATCTGACTATAGCTGCTGTTTGTTAAAATTGGTTCATTACACAAAGGTTTGTCAAGTGTGTACATTTGCTGATGCTCCTGGTTATTTGGAAAAAGGCTTATTGCCCAACTCTTGAGAGGCTGTGTATAGACCTTTTGATTTGTCTTTGTTTTTTCTCAAGAGTTCCTGCTGTGACAGCTCTTACAGAGATAGTGAGAGGAAAGAAGGCCAGAATCAGGAAGACATTTTACCAACCCAAAATAATCGAAACACAGACCTGCTACAAGTGGGAGTAATTTGGCCCTCAAAACACTGAACAGACTGCCTCTAATGCTATCCGATTTGAACGTTTTCAGAGGGAGAATAGATGTTTTGATTTGTTTCCACATTTAGTGTAAGCCAAAACCCAAGAAAAACATATTATGACCCACCTGTTCCTACTGTAATATAACCACAAACTGCCAATTATAATTGGATGTTGCATGACCAAAAATAGTTCCTACTAATACCAGATGTGTGTGGGCCTGTGAGTCCACGGGTCAACATTTTAAATGAAATGGAGTTCTGCATTAACCGAACACTCCCTGAGGAATTAAACATATTCCATGAGCCTCATTCTGTAAACCAAGGTTGCCAGATTATTCAGCATAAAAGGTGGGGTGTTTACTTTTTTTCCATGTTAGCATGTCTAGGCTCTTTTATGTGGCCAAAACCTGAAAAGATTCAACCGCACTACTTATGTGGAGGATGAAAAGGTTAAACAGCTCCAGTTCTAGACAGAGGGACTTTTATTGTCACCGTGGTCATGACTCTCACCATACAATGGGCTCTTTCCAACTGTGAGAGCCACTTCAGTGTGTTTTTTCATGGGCAGAGGGGGGGGGGGAAAACTGGAGACATTATGCCTGGGTGGAGGACAGGAGCTGATCTGAAAGCTGTGATCATGTGCACGGCTTCTCCTCTCTCTGTCGTCAGCTTTGTATGTATGCAAGCGCTTTTCTGGCTGTGATCAGACCTGGAGAAGCGATTGTGCATTGTGACTGAAATAGAAAGGCCTCATTGGTTCTCAGAATTGAAATAACATACGTGAAGCGGTCAGGATTATCAACAAAAAGCCGTCGGCTCTGAAGAGAGCACTGATGGCAGTCACTTGTCAGTGTGAGTGCCTGAAATGATAGATTTAATGGGTAAATTTAGCCACTATATACCCAGATTAACATCTAATGAATTGCAATTATCTGACTGGAATCACCTATCTTTGTTTTGTGGAAGATGCCATTATTTTCCAATCAGGGCTCTCATCTTCATACGATAAGAGGATCAAGAAGATGGACGATGAGTGATTACTGGAGTAGGGGTGACATTGAAGTGAATTCTTAATACTTCTGCAGTTACAGAAGTTGGAAAGGATGTTAATATTTATGCAGGCAAAGGGCTTCAGGTTCAGTTTCCAGTGTTCACCGTTTTTCCTTGAATAGCTTGAATGGGGTGACCAAACCAAAAGACTCACCAAACCAAAACGCTAGTCCAAGCATACCCCCCTGGGTTGTCGACACCTTAATTTCATTGTTTGATCAAACAACACACTGCAAGTACAAATACAAGTTCAAATCTGACACTGAATTTCCCACAACAACCCCCTCACCCCACCAAAAACATGAGAACATTTACACGTGTAAACCTAATTTTATTGAAGAATTTTACATGTAGCCTTGGTTTGTTGGTGTGTTTTTTCTCCACTTAAATTGTCAAATATAATTGTGTTTGTATTGTAAACTTTGTAATCATAACGGAACTTGTTATTCAGGTTTCCACTGACTGAATATATTTGGGTCATGTTCTCTCTTCTCTCAGGGACATGTTTACCGACTCTACCCTGAATATCTGTGCACAGTACCTGCTCAGAAACAGAATGTGAGGATGCATTTTTTTGGGAGAGGGATGTTGAGTTGTAGAAGACTCCAAAGGTGTATGAGAAAAATGTGAATATCCCTCCCGTTTGTTGGCATTGCATTGTTGGCACAGTTTGTGCTTGAGTACCTGGAGCGGCACACACTAAAGTCGTTTGCTTTAGTCCTGGGGTAGAGAGGGTCACAGGTTCTGATCTGCTCTGGGGGCACATCTGCTGCTTCCTTGAGAAATGCTCTTCACCCTGAATGCCCCTGTCAGACCAGCTGCACTGTGCTCAGTTAATACTGCAGGAAGTGGGATAAGAACCTCCCGGCTAGCTACTTAAGCCAGTCAGGGATTTTTATTTTTAATTACACATAGAGCTCCCCTGCTGTAGCTTCTTTTTTTATTCAAGTGTTTTTCCGCTCCGAAGCTTCCCGAGGTCTCCCTTCTTCGAAACAGGCTCTGTCCCCTCGTACGTGATCGCGCGCCTTGCTTTGCTATCGTGGAAATGAACTTTGAGTTCCTTGGAGGCTAGCAAGAAGCAAGAAGCTATGGTGCCAAACTGACCGCCTGGGCCTCCAGTCTTAATTGTTATGTTTGGATATCACCCAAGCCTTAATCGCAGTGAAAATAATGAGATCATGTGTTTCGGGTGGGGTGGGGGGGTGCTTGAATAAGCTAAGCAGTTGTTGGATTTTGGGATTGGAAGAATACCTCACTGAACACTGAATGCCTAACTAAAAATATCATGACACTTGCTGAAGAAATGTATTTCAGTGTAGTGTGCCTCATGGCCCAGAAGGTACTGCAGCACCAGGATGGCACTATCAACTCCTGTTTTTCACCTCTCACTGTAGCTGAGAGACAAGAGTATTTCTTGGCCTTCAAAATCGAAGTCAAAACCATTGAGCCTTCAAGTTAATTTAAGGAGGGAGGGAAGGAGGCAGGCCCTTATGGTGAGCCAGATCAATAGCTCAGACAACAGACTTGATTGTCCATGGAAAAAACTGAGAAGTTCTGGTTCATGCTGCTTTAGATGGCTGAACAAATGAATGAGAAGCGACTCTAAAAGTAGTGATAACAAAGTATATTCAACCACTTGATCTCTGCCAATTACCTGAATCAATGCTCAGCCACTTGTGCTAATTCACATGCTCTTGTCTTTCCAACCAATGTTCAAAAGGAAAGGCCATAAAGACAATACATATTCATTTTCTGTCTGTGTGGTGTGAGGGAGAAGGTTATCAAAGTTGTGAGTTTACCATTATTCGTATAAATTTTGGAAGAAGATTTATTTTAATAAGCACAGAAAATTCAAAGATTAAAGTAATGGGATTGCACACTACCTTAAAGTGGCCTGGCCTGTTTCAGCCAATCCGCTTATTACACATTAGTACACGCAAACAACCCCCGCTGACTCCCCCAGGGTGTGTCATCCAGCCCTGCTGCCAAGGTGCAGGGTGACTCTGCTTTAAAGGTATCCCATTTCCCTGATGGACACAATGGCCGCAGGCTGGTTAGACTGTCCATCACAGAGAGAGAGAGACAGTGGGAGGGAGAGCGGCCGTCTGACGTCTGGAGTCCGGGCGTGCCTGCGGCCTTGGAACGGGCCGGCCTGGCTCCGGGCGTGGCGTCACCGCCGTGCGGTTGTGGCCTTGTGAAGTCTGCACGATGCCAGCCTGTCTTTATAGTTCTGACAGGCGCGGCGGACTGGCTCAGCAGTTAAGGAAACTGACTTAAAGCATAAGGCTGAGTCCCAGGATCAAATGGCAGGCGGGACCACTCCTGTCGCTCTGCTTTAGCGAGGTGCTTATTGTCCCATGTGCCGCTCCTGTAAATACCCAGCTCTATAAGTGTCCTGGACGAATGGCTGCTACGGAAACATTTGGCATGATGTAATCCGGTGTAAATGCCAGAAAGACAAAAAAAAACATGCCAAATAATAAATAAATATCACCCTCAATGTCATGGGTTTGGGTGTATTGCAGTCCACTAATTTCAGGAATTATATTCCAGTTCAATTAAGTGATTAGGATTTTCCCCCTAGAACATTTACAACATTTCCAGTTCATTTCCTGAATTGACTGATTGAAGTGGACCCCAGCCCTGACCAGAACAGATGTCCCCATCGGCTTTACTTCCCCTATCCAGATGGCACTAAGACGGCCTAAGGTTCTTCAGTGGAAGGTGGAAGAACAGGAATGAGAGACCCTGTCTTCAGCGTGGGAAAACTTTCACCAGGCCCAAACTCATCCAAGCTTCCCATGAGGGGGTCCTGCTGGTTTTGTCCTCCTAAATGCACTTAATTGTAACTATCATTACAATTATCACACTATATGTTTGTGGGGAAAGCAATCTGTGTTGCCATCTTTGCTCTCCTATCCCCGTTCCCAAATTCATACTGATAACCCCACTCTTGAGTTCTTTAAGGCTGTACTCAGTTGCTCCTGCTTGGCTTAGGTTGTGTGTCAAGCAGGCTACGAGTTGAGAGTGGTGAACAGGTCATCAGGAGTGGAGGCTGTGTGGCCGTAGCACCTGGGGAGGGGGGAAGGGGATTTGAGGGCCTGGGGCTGGCTGCGCTGCTACTGCTAATTCTCAGTTAATGAGAAACAGGTAGCCGCATGCAACCCCAGCGCTGCGTGCATTCACACCCCCTGCCCCTGCAGTGCACTGGTGGTTGCGGCCCTGCAGCTAGGATAACAGTGGCTTCATCTTCAGACATTTTCCCAGGGAGATAAGGGCTGGGCCAGATGTTTGTAATACACTCAAGGTCTGGGCTATGGTGAGAGTGGAGACCGTTCCCTCAGTGTGGGACAGAGAGAAAAAGACTTCAAAACACTGGCAAAAAAGTCCATAGCTAAATAAACAGTCAGAGAGTGTACAGGAAGCACAAGACAGATGCATAAAGGATGGATAAATAGTTTATGGTGTTCCCTGTTCTTTCAGGCCGTCCACGTCAGAGAAACAGTGGAAAATGTGAGAGATGCAGAGGACTGAGGATTCTCTTTCATGTAGCTGAAAGGGATGCGCATTGAGCGTTCTACGGAACGGCACCCTTTGATATCTGAGACGCGTATACTCTCTGAAAGGATCAAGTCCATGATTTAAGTCCATATGTATGACAGCTTTGATGCTGTTAGAACAGGACTGTTGTTTCATTCGTACTCTCTGCTTTACTTTGGGATCAACATTATTGCATCAGCGAGCACAAGGGAATTGCAGACATGCATCCACACCTTGCAATCCCTATATGCGCGCACAGGTGTATATGTCCTAATGCAGTTGCACACACGCACATACCCATACATGCAAATACATTTGCACACCCCCACCCATGCTTAGCTTATGCATTCATACACAGAAAACACACACACACACACAGTCCAAATGCTCACTGTTTCATGATACAAATAAAAGGACTGCTCCACTAATTGTTCCTGTTTGGTATTTTGTAATTCAAAGACTCCTCCCAGCTTCTGAATCCCCATGAGTCACTCAGACAGTTGGAAGACAAATGAGGGAGAGTTAGCAGGAAGAGTAGGAGGCAAATGCAGATTAATTCTGTTCTCTGTGCCTAGCACAAGACAGGAGGCATGCTGAAGTGGAAAGGGTACAGCAGGAGGACCCTCTGATGTTTCTGCCCTGCGTTTCCACACGTTCCTGCTATGGCATGGAATTTTCCGTTGGTGGTGGGGGTGCCGTTACGCTGTAATGGCACACAGTCTGTGCTGTGTGCCTCCATCTTCACCAACCCCCCCCACAACACACACGCTCATACCACCCAGTGCCCCATTAAACTCTGGTGTTTGTGTGGAGAATTAATAAATAACTAGAGAGCTATTCCAGGCGCTGTGGGAAAACCAAATTTCTTCTTTTCCCTGTAGTTTATGGGTATGCTGCGTTGGCAGGAACCTTTTGTTGTTGGTGTCAATGCTAGTTGTCCTGGCTGTGGCTGAATTGGCAGTTTTTGTTTGAGTGACTTACCTTCAAAGCCCAATGCAGACGCTTTGCATGAATGTTGTATCGTTTTGGTGGTCACAGATGGTGAAGATTCCATACGGGTTTTCTGTTTGGTTTACATCAGACAGGTGAATGTGACTACAGTATTATCATGACATATGGGCTGTCATGTTGTGATGTAGAGCCAACGCTGCAGTTGAACATTGTTATGGTACCATCTAGTACGGACTTGTTATTCAGCATGTTCCAGAATTTTCCTGCCAATAGTTTGAATTATCCCTTGAGTTCCAGTTTATTTTTTGTTCAAGTTAAGGTTATTTTGTTTTTTATTTTTTTGACAAAAAAAAAAACTGAAGAGTAAAGGTTAGTGAAAGCATATGAAAGATTCAGTAAGGCAGAAGTGTGTGGCAGCCTCACATCTTTTTTTCTTTCTTGACACAAATTGAGCTCCCTGCTGTTGGTCCACACGTGCCCACATGCGTGTGTGTGTGCGTGAGCATGTGTGTGCGTGAGCATGTGTGTGTGCATGCATATGTGTATTTGCATGTGTTTGTGCAGTGTGTATGTATGTGTGTGTATATGTGCATGTGTTTGTGTGTTTTAGTGTGTGTATCTACAGTCCCCAGGTATGCCCTCCTCCCTTTTGACCATCTGGTTTGTGTAGCATTTGTGACTGAGGTGTTAATCATTCGACCCTGGGGCCGCAGAGATGGAGCTGTTGAGCTTTTGACTTGGCTGAGGGTTTGCTCAGATCCTGCCTCTTATTGGACAGGACCTGGAGGCTCCCGGTCACGACCCCCAGTCTTAAAGCTGACCCATGAGAATCGGCAGTGTGTAATATCACCCCCTCCAAAGGCCACTGTGACTTAATGGAGGGTCCAGCGGCTCCGAGCTGGCCGTTTGGGTGGAGGCGCAGATTCCTCTCTGCAGACTCAGGCCGGAATGAATGGTCAACTTCAGAGTGACTGCATTAAACTCTCTGTGGTGCTGCCCTCTTCACTTCTTACTGAGCATTTCGCATCATAATGGGTGCTTTTTTATCTTTTTTTCCTTTTAAAAAAAAAAAAAAACACTGGCATCCCTGTGAGTTTGTATCCTGCCATGAAAATCCCTCACTGGGAAATTGCTTTTACTCCTTTTTTTCTTCCTTTGTGAAGCCAGCAGCAGTCTTTCATTTTCATGTTCAGGCTTAAAAAGATTTTTTAAACAATAAAAACTTTTTTGCTTTCCAGTTCTCTCAAAGATATTCTTATATTCTGTGCAGGCAGCCACAATCTTTTCACTGTGGCTAAATTAGCCCTGCTATTTTGGAGCAAAGAACAGTCAAGCCATCATTGCAAACATGTGCTAATCACTGTGGCTGAGAAGGGCTGATGCTGTAGCTGATAGAGCCGGTGATCTGTACTTAACATCTGAGTCACATATTTGCTTAAAGGTTAATGTGCTGCAGAGGCTTCCAAAGAGTGATTAAGGCCACCCCAACTCACCCGTATTGCGGGTGACTTGTGCTTTACTGGGGCCTCTGCCAGGAGATTTATTACTCTTTTTTTTTGGGCTTGTTTGTGCCCTCATGGTTATCAAAAGTCGAAGGCTCAGTCATACCTCATTACAGCTGTGTGAGGTTTGGAGTGCGCAGCTGGATCACTGAAACCCTCGTACAAAAACAAAAAAGAAAATCAAATCAGACTCTGCTGCCGTTTTTCTGGCCAGGAGTGACTTCAACTAACCATGAAAAACAGCAATTAAACATTTTAAGTGTTGTAAACTAACACAACAAGCAACCCTCAATGTTTCCACTGAAAGTTGACTCTTAACTGGTTACTTTATGTAACGCACTAAGTTGAGGCCCTTTTGTTGAACAAATTAAGCGCAGTAGCTAAATTTAAACTTTGTTTTCCAAGACAACCGTGAGCCAAGCTGCAGGCCTGGCTTTGTGCTGGAAAGCCTATATTTTGACTCACATAGTACTTGCTGGATGTGTTCTATGAGTGAAAGCTACAAAGGCTTTCCGGAATATTTAAGTTCACACATACCGTTGTAAAATTTATTTTTTCTGTGCGGTGTTCTTTTAAATTTAGTTGTACCAAAATGTGATAGTCTGACAGGCTTGGAGTTTGACTAGCTTGCCCAGGAGCCTGTCCCCAGCTATGAGTTTTTTATACTCTCCTTGATTAATGGCCCACCTAAGGAGATGAAAACTTAGATGAACATTTCCGAAAACTCAACTATGCTCATCCTGTTTGTATTAAATGTTCCCTTTCGGCACAAGAAGAGAGAACTCCTTAAAAACACTTTTTCTTTGATGACTGGGTCCATCTGACTCACCTCCTCTCATCCTCTACCCTCTGTTATCAAATTAGAAGCCTGTCTATGAGAGGAGTGCAGGGAGGGAGAGTGAGAGAGAGAGAGAGGGGAGAGAGTTTTAAAGCAGGGGCAGCCCAGCAGAGGAGAGAAAGTGTGTTTGTGTGTACGTGTGCGGGCACACCCGAGAGTAGAGCTAGGTTAAGAACAGGCAGTGGGTGGGCGGGGGTACAAAGTGTTGCTCCTGATGGGCAGTTAAATGTGATACAGGGTCAGGAGGGATTATGTATAGTTAACTGAGTAGAGTTAATGGATCAGGAGGGGCGGGGAAGCCGCTCTAAATGGGAGGGGTAATGGATTTGGAGAGGGAGGGGCACTGCTGAGATGGGGAGGGGTAATGGAGTGGAGGAAGGGGACTCTGTCCTGAAGGAAAGAGGTAATGGGTTGAGAGAGTGATATGCTGTCCTGAGGCTGGAGCCGATATGAATTCACTCTTTGTTTGAGAGCAGTGTGTTGCACCCCTGTCTGCTGCACTGTGTGTGTGCGAGGAGGGGAACCAAACCAGCAGCATTTTTACCTCTTACAGGAGGCGGAGCTGTGTAATCAGGAGGGACTTTCCCCATTAGCAGAGACCAGGGTGGGAGGGGTGGGTGGAGGAGGAAGGGAGAGGGACAGAGAGGTTGTATAAGGTTGTGGATTAGAGGGGGACAGAATGAAAGGAGAGTGAAGAAAGGGAGAAATGTGTTTGTGAGCATGTGTGTGAGAGTGTGTGCATGCCAGTGAGTCAGTGTGCGCGCAGAGCAGCATCAGTAGGGCTCGTGAGCGATGTCACTGCGATGGTAGAGCATCTGTGGTGTGAGAGGAGAACATGTGTTCAGTGTGGCAGGAGGTCGTGAGTTCAGTTTCCAGTCTGTAGGGCTTGTGAGGGGTGCCCTTGCTGCACGGGGGTTACGTTGGTGCAGCGTTGTGAAAGGACCTCAGTAATGCCACTGCTGCACTTTAGGCAGTAAGTAATATTTCACTCCTCTCCCTCCATGCTTTTCTTTATGGCAGTATGGGATATTTTTGTTCCCAACAAGTCCTGAAAGCCTGTCATGTGCTGGGCATACAGAAATTTCATAATGTCTCTGGGACCGTGAGTTGGGTAAGCTCGGTTTGTGTGATACATGGAACCTATGTACCATAGAGATGTACCCATTATAGTGCTGTTGTGTGTGACTGCAGTCTCTGCTTTTAAAAGGCATTCACCCACTGACTCACGCTCTGTTGAGCAATGCTCTCACTGTCAGATCTAGTTGGGTCGTTTTTCACTCTTCAGCTTCAAAAATTACCACTCACAGACCCTTTGGGTTGGCCATTGAGCAAAGGCGTGTGTGTGTGTGTGTGTTTTATGTAGCCATTACCACTGCTTGCTGGAGGTCCATATTTGCTAGCCAAAACTCATGGGGAAAAATAGGGGGTGAGACGATTGAAACTCATCCGTCTCATCGCTCTCCAGCAACATGTGATTGTTGTCCCATCTGCAGTGTGAAAAATAGCAACAAGTAGTCACCAAGTGAGTTAGTGGGGCCCCATCTGCAGCCATGTCCTCCTGAGCCTTTCACACATGTTTGCAATGAATAGGACTGATAACATGGTGCATTTTGGGTTGGGGGAAGGGTGGAAAAAAAAAAAAAGTTACTACTCACTTACTTGCTCTCAGCTCTTGGGGTAACTACTTGCTGCCTCTTGCTCCTGATTAACTACTCACTGGCAGCTCCAGTTAGTGACTTGCTTACTCTCGGTTACCATGGCATGGCCCTAAGGGGATAAAGAGGCTGTATTGTTTTCACCTAGTCTCACAAAGTTGCTGTGGTGTACATATTGGCAGAGTGCAGGTACAAGGCTTCCTAATTGGCAAAAGTGAGGCCTAGCGAGGCTTGCACACAGCTGTTGAATGTGTCAGTGGCGAGCAGTGGTTTTTTGTTATTCAGGGAGAGGCTGAACTTACGAGGCCATGCACAAACTGGTCTTGATAGTGGGCCTTTGTTGTGCTATTTGCATGGGCATGGTGATAACTGAGGTTATTTTACATTTTGTAAGGCTGGGGGTGGCCCCACCACCCCCACAACTGCCTTCCATAAAGGCCTGCATTCCTCTGCTTTTCACCTGATAACCACATACCAAGTATCACATGTCTTTCCGATAGCCAGCCATAGCCCCCTGCGGAACATGATCGCAAATTTAAAATGGTAAGAGATTAAATTACCCCTGCGTCAGTGGGTGTGCAGTCTAGTGTAAACCAGAAGAAGGGGATTTAAAATATATGGATTTGTCTCGATCTGATTTTCAAGCTCTTGGTTGAAGGGGGCCTTGTGTGAGTCTATGAAATATAATACTTGTCATTCACTGCTGGAGTTGACTGGGAATTTTTTTTTCAGTCAATACAGTTTCTGAATGAAATCCTTTATGAATGGGTGGTTATAATGGTATGATGTCATGGACAGATATGATTGATGAATGCAGCAATGAAATGATCACATGATCAACCATGGGTAGTAGGCCATGACTGCTGTGTATGGGGGAAAAAAACACCCGGCTTTTAGTTTTTCTGCCTTCATCAGGAGTCATGTCTAAATGGATCAGTCATTTTAGATAGTCACTCTTTCATTGAGACTTTCCATCTTTCCATATATTATTTGAGTTCCTCTCCTGGAGTATGGGGGGAGTGTCATTGGCTGTCAGTCACATGATTGGCAGATAAAGAGGCAGGGTCGAGGGTCAGGACCGAGGATGCAGGGGTGGAGATTAATCTTTGCTGATGTGATCCGCGTTCAGAAATCCGAGTGACTTGGGGGCGCAGGAGATCCTAATGTCAGGCCATGTCCTCCTTTCTACTCTCAACTGGAATCCATTAGGAATTCTGCGGCTGGTGGTTTGAAGCGAGTCTCCGTTTTTGGACCACCCCCTTTCTTGGGCAGCGGTCCCTTAAGGAAGGCTGGAGAAGAGCTTGTGAAGAGCTTGCACTGTAGTCGTTGAGCAGGAGCCAAAAGCAGCCCCGGCGCTTTGAGGTTCCTGGATCTGACGCAGACGCCACGCTTGCGTCTCAGACGTCGCCTGTGAGCTGCACTCCTCCTTCCCCCTGCCATCCGACTCAGTCCAAGACACTCCAGTTGGTTTTTGCAGTGTCTGACCCATTAATAAAAATGTAATTGAAAGAGCTTTATTCCCCAGTATATCAAGTTACTTACACTGGTGCGACGCACACAAAGCCTGTTTTGTATGGCGATACTCGTCAGGCCCATTAAAGAAGATTTGGGGGCCTGTGTTGAATGGGGCAATGGACAGAAGATCAGAACTGCCATAGCAACCAAACCCCCCACTCCTTCCCAACAGGCCAGCTAACCCCCACCCTCCCATTTTCTTTGCCACGGTGACAATTCAAATGTCCTCGTGCTCTCAGAGGGCCGGATAGACCTCAGATTCAGAACAGTGGAGGTTATGGCAAAGCCGATCAATAGACATGAGCGGAATAAATTGTGGAGAGTGCAGAGTCATTAAACGAGTTTGAAATTGTTGTTTGTGGGAGGCTGTTTGTCCTTATGCAAGGCATTCATCCCATGGAGATCCACACTGTGCCATGGTAATGTTATTCGTGCAGCACGCCAGCATTAAAGCAAACACATGTGGGTTTTATTTGACACATAATTCAGAGGTTTGCTTAACGTGCTGATAAATTCTCCACAGTAGTCTCCCTTCTGGTTTTGGGCGTGTAGAGCTCTGGACTCCAGGATCAAGGCTTTTAGGAAGCATGTGCGCTGTAGCTAGAGCTAGGATCTGAGTTGCAACTGCTGAAAACAGTGCTGCTTATTTGTAATTTGTCTTTGCGGCCATCTGGACGATCCACACCGGGGAATGGTAGAGATGGAGAGATGGAGTGAGAAAAGGAGAGCAAGTGAGAATGTGAGAGAGAGAGAGAAAGAAAGTGAGAAGAGAGAGATTTAGAAGGGGGATGGCAGCCCAGTATGTGATTCAAAGAAACAGTGAGTTGCCAGCCCTGGGCAGATATGTGAAAAAGTGCTCTCACAATGTGGGTCAGTGCAGCAGCTGACCTGGGAGCGGTGGGGGGGTGGGTGTGGGTGGTACGGGCTGAGTGGACCTGGCCAGGCAGCGGGGGAATGTGGGGGGAATGTGTGGGTCCCCTGATGGGCTCTTTTCAGGGTGTCTGAGGCTGCAGGGAATGGGATTTGACGGGTGTGAAGCCTGCCCCCCCACCTCCCCCAGGCTCCAGCTGGTTCCTGTCTAAAGGCTGGAGCACAGGAGTCTGCATTGTTCTGCTCGCTCCGCTCCACGCGTTTCCACCGCAGCTCGGCCAGCGCCAAACGACAGCGAGCCGGTCGATAGCGTTCAGTCATAACAGAGGTCACCGTGGCGGCCTCAAGTTGACCACCAGCTCTGCGGGCTGGCCTCTGAAGGCCAGCCATCGTTTTATCTGACGGGAAGTGAAGCTGTTGCGTAAATCTCTGAAACCCTGAAACCCTCTCCCTTCCCAGCAACAGAGAAACAACATGCACACACACACACACACACACACACACACACACACACACACACACACACACACACACACACACACACACACACACAGTTCTCTTACCCCATTCTGCAGACTGCAGTTGCGTTTCTGTGACATTCCACCTGCCGCGTGGTTACCACAGATGGCCCAAGGGCCTCACCAGGCCTGGTGGCGCTTCCTCTCCGCACGGCTTTCTCTGAGAGGGAAAAAAAACTCCATGATGGCTTTTTTATTTGCAATAGAGGAACAGATGGGCCACATTTGTGGAGGAATTTAACACCAAATATGAATTTCGCACGCCGTTGTTTTTTCCTCCCCTGTGAACGCGGCACCTCTTCGCCGCGTCCTCACACATCTCTGGCACTCAGATGGGAGGGTTGTGTCCTACATGCGCCCGTGAGGGAGTGTGCCCATCTCTCCCTCTTTTCCTCCTCCTCTCCTCCACTTCCCTCCGCAAACCAGTTTGACTCAGACCTTCTGGAGAGATCCGAGCAGCGCTGCCCTAGCCGGAGCCACATAGGTTTTATGTGGCCACGCGCTTGAAAAGAAGGCGCAGTCCCTATTTTCGGGCTCGATGAGGAATGCCTGCTCACAGAGATGGAGTTTCAGGAGATCTGAAGATCTGTTCTTTTTGCCTCTACACCTGTTTGAGCATCCTTCTTCAAAACATCCATGCACTTATTCAGAGTAAGTGTTTGTTGTTTTTCTGGTTGTTTTTTTTCCTGTTCCATCCTCTGCAGTGCTGTGGTGGGGATAAATACCACTTGCGCTCTGCTGGTGTCATGTTTCTATGGATAGGTGCGCTGGCTGCCAAAAATGAATAACCATGAGATATAATAGGAGCCTGTGCTCAATGAAATGTGGGTTCCCATTGCATTTTATGGTTCTGTCTCGCAGTGGAAAGAGGAAGCAACAAAATTGTTAAGATGAAAGGCTTGGCTTCAAACGAAGTTTCACCTCAAAAGCGGTATGTATCTCTGGAACGAGACCACATGAAGGGCCGAAGGACAGGGAAGGTTCCGGGCTGCGGTCGGGAACCCGTGAGACAGGGAGTCATGTGATCAAGTTGAAGATGTCCTTCAGTCTGTCCCGGGAGAGTTGCGGGGAGGAAACGCTCAAGGAGGGGATCGCTCTGCGGTGTCCCGTTTCGCCCGAATGGGGCTGGGGTTGGAGCTGGGGGAGGGAGGGTAGGATTGTGGGTAGGGAGCAGTACGCAGGACTGACATCAGAACAGGGAAAGTGAATCAATCCAAGCGTGACCCACAGTCACCAGAATCACCATGACTGGGTATGTTACAGATTGCCTCCATTGTTATTCTCTTGTCCTCCTTTAAGTTCTTTGGATAGTTTATTCAGATATTTCAGTTAATGGTCAGCATGTGTATGATGTATTTTCTGTCTGTTTCTGCTGTTTTGGTGCTGTGGCTGTTGGGAATGATCTGGACAGTTTGATGCAGAGACAGATTTGAAAGGAAAAAAGCAGATGGATATAGTCAGGCTTCCCATTTAAATATATTTATCATAGCTAATACTTTGATGTTTGATGTTCTTTACAGTTGCGTTCTCACAACACATTGTGAGATGAATGTAGCGTGGGTAGTGTATGTGTGTGTGTGTGTGTGTGTGTGTGTGTGTGTGTGTGTGTGTGTGTGTGTGTGTGTGTGTGTGTGTGGCCTCCATAGTCTCTTCACTGGCTGGAGATGACAGTCTCTGCTGGCCAATGGCTTGCTGTGGGTGCGGCAGGCCAGGCCAGGCTGGTCTGTTTTGTGTAGGATGTATGCATAAATACACAGGGTCATTCGCTTCCACTGCTCTGTCCTCAGAGTGCTGTGGTAGGATGTAACCGCAATGACACTAGCTGCCACATGTAGACTGCTTAGAGCGTAGGCCTGCATCTCACCCATCTCTCCGAGGTTAACATGTTTCAAGAAACTGACTTTAGGTAGCCTGTGTTTTGTAATTTGAGTTTCTTTGTTCCTTGCATAAGATCTGCATCCACTGGCTTGGGATAAAGTGGCGTTCGCATAGCTTTATTTTTGGACTTTTTCCTCTTCAGCAATGTGATGTCTTTTTTTTCTCCTTTTTTTCTTGCAGGGAGTGTTATTAACTAATTAACATCCTCGGTTTTCTTGAACAATAGGTGAAAATTAGAGTGAAGCTCTTGCAGGGAGAAAGGCACTCAGTGCCACAATGTATAATCAGACCTGGCTGGGGTAGCTAATGACAGACTCGGGGCCGGGTCCTCGCCCCTTAGCCCTGCTGGTGGCCTCCAGGTCGGGGCGAGAGCTCTCTAGGAATGTTTCTTATGCTCTCCTGTGCATCGCAGGAAGTCTGGAACATTTAGCTAACTTCAGACAGGGACAGGAAGTAAGGAAAGAGGGAGAGGAAGAACAGAGCGGGAAAGGGGGAAAGTGGAAAGTAAGCATTGATGAGTGGAGAGAAAGGGCAGTGCCGCATGTGGCGTAACCAGAGTTCAGGTCTGTCTCGGTCTCTGAGTGAGCGTTTGAGGAATAACTGATACAGCTGTCTGTAGGTAGGCGTAGTCTCCATGCAGGCATGGGGGCTCACAGGTGAGGGATGGGAAGCTGCAGGCAAGGACAGTGTTTATAGTGCTCCCTCAGGCACACAGTGGCCAGCTGTGCACCTGTAGCCTCGTCTGGGCCTGGTGACACAGACACTGTGCAGCATTTCAGTCCAGCTCCATTCGGTTCGTTAGACGTCAATGAGCTTTTATCTGAATTCAGGGCTGGTTATGTAACACATTAGTGATTTTTAAACATGCACAAAAAATTGATAGTGAATTGGATGATGACTGTGTCATGCTCTTCCCCCCCCCCCCTCTCTCTCAGCATGCCCGTAGAAGGATGGAGCCGCAGGGGTATCTGAGAACAGCGCCTCCTGTAGCTGTTGCGTGTTTACAGACGCCCGGGGCGCAGTGTGCGTCTCTGAGCCGGCAGTAGTGGGGCAGTGGAAGGGAAGCTTGGCACCATGCCGGGGTGGAAGTCCCAGTGGCACCTGGTCCTGCTGAACTCCCTGACCTGCGGGCTGGAGATCTGTGTGGCAGCTGGGATCACCTATGTGCCACCCTTACTGCTGGAGGCCGGGGTGGAGGAGAAGTACATGACCATGGTCCTGGGTAAGGATCTGACCGCCAACCCACACTCACACATGTTGGTTTTTCGCCTGTCTCTCTGTCTCTCTCACTCATGCATGTTCATGTACAGACACACTAATGTTAGCACAGATGTGGACAAGCAGTTCCACAGGCACACACAGGCACTCCAGCTTCAGATGGAGACTGCAGAGTGGTTTGAATTCATTGTTCCCTCTTTTACTGTGGCAAACCGTGTGAATGGAAGCATGCTGTTACATGTGCCACGGAAATTCAGAAATCAGCTCACCAGCACTCTCATTTTCTTGCCGTGAAATACAATGAAATATGCTTTCTTTCAATGGGACATAATTGGATCTTAGCTTAATCTGGAATGTCCAAGAAAAAGCAATATTATGTTAGAATAAAAGTTTTACAGTTCCATAAAACTTGATTGAAGATGAATGGAGAGTGTGTGTGTTGTATTTCAGGAGTATTGTGGTGTGTCAGCCGTCTGAGCACCCAGCAGTTCCTCTGTAGTCAGCTTGTCCGGCCGCTACAGCTGCGTTCCCTGAACACTCACTCCCTCCGTTTTCTAAAATAGGTCTGTGTGTTTGCGGCCGCAGCGAAAAATGCCCCATTGCCAGCACTGCTGTGCTGGAGTCATATGACTGTACGTGGAGGTGGAGTCCATGATCTCAGAGCCTGCAGGGAACTTTTGTGCCTGCTTCCCACTCAGGCCTTAATTACATAATTGAGGTCATTATCTAAATCAGAGGCTATAGTCACCTGCTTCTTTGTCCAGGTCACAATCAGGTGCTAATTGAAAGGCAGCTGTTGAATGACCTGTGGGAAGCCACTCTCAAATGTGAAGGAATGGAGCTGCTGAGGGCGGGGAAGAAGGAGAGGGAAGGAGAAGGAGAGAGGGGGAGGGTATGCAGCGGAGTGTTTCAGATTTGATACTTTAATGGAATACATAATCCTTTACACTTACATTGTGCTTTTTTGGCATGTCGTTATGGAATTAATGACTGAATTTGTGTGGGTGTGTGTGTCTGTGTGTGTCTGCGTGTGTGTCTGCGTGTGTGTCTGTGTGTGTGTGTGTGTGTGTGTGTGTGTGTGTGTGTGTGTGTGTGTGTGTGTGTGTGTGTGTGTGTGTGTGTGTGTGTGTACTTACAACCCATAGGAAAAGGTGAGTATGGGTATGTTAAGTGTGTGCGTGTGCGTGCACTAGTGTGAGTAAGTGAATGTGTGTGTGTGTGGATGTATATGTGTATGTTTGTGTGTGTGGTCTGCTGAGTACCATGTATAGCTGAGGCCTTATTGCAATGATGTGCCCTGTGGTTGGGGCTGAATCAGTACCAGGCCGGGGCTGAATGTGTCCAGACTCCCTTGGCTGTAATTGGCCCCAGCGCAGCTCAGGGAGGGACTCTGAGCGGCTCCTCTGATCGATCGGATGCCTGAGTTCTGCTTGGGCCAGCTGCCTCAGTTTTACAGTCCTCTGGCGCAGTGGCTAGAGTCTGACGGGAGTGCTACTGCGCATACCTCCAAAATGATGAATTAGACAGACCCTCAGTTATGATTGTAACTTCAAAATTAGGGGGTAATATGAGAGAAAGAATGTTTAAGAGCAGAAAAGGCAAGGGAGGGATATGGTGTGTGTGTGTGTGTGTGTGTGTGTGTGTGTGTGTGTGTGTGTGTGTGTGTGTGTCTCTCTCTCTCTCTCTCTCCCCCTGTGCCTGTGTGTGCCTGTGTGTGCCTGTGTGTGCCTGTGTGTGTGTGTGTGTGTGTGTGTGTGTGTAGCACACACACAGTGCCCAGGTGATTGAAGCAGCCCCAGTAGCTGTGGTCCCTTGCAACAGGTGTGGAGATGTGCAGGTGGTGCTTTTGATCGTCAGGGAGAGAAAAGCGGCGGTCTGGTTTGCATGCATAGTGAGTGGGGTCGTCCATGGGCTTTGAGAGGGACCTGTGTTGTGGTCGTCACAAGGCCAGGACCCATAGCTCGTTTGATGTTGGGCATAAAAAAAAAACACCCTGTTGTCTCCTGTGGGCTGTCAGTTGGCACAGAGCCATGGTGGAGAGTAAACAAACAGCCCAACTCTCTCCTGAGGAGCAGCTCTGCTGGATTACAGGTCTGTCTGCACTGTGTGGTTGTGTAATTGGGTTGTGTCTTGCTTACTCACTGTAAGTATAGGCCTTCCCCCCAGTTAGGATAATGCATACTCGTGAAACTTCATTCATCAACAAAAAAACTGAAGATATTTGCAGTTTTTTCCCCTTTCTCATCCTAAAAATAACCCTACAGTTAGGATATTTCTGCTGTTAAGTAATATCTACTTCTCTGTTCTACATAGCATCCTAGAGCAGATATGATTTCTTTATCAAAAAATCATAACATATTTTAGTCATATTGTGCATTAACTGCAGAAAGTATTGTGTATTCAAATGTAGGTAATTATTTCATGGGAGGAGTGGAATGTATGTGGAGGTATTTTGAGGTTCTGCCTGCCCTTTGTCTCTCCTAACCCATGCAAGCAGTGGGGTAATCATTGTCATTCCCCTCGATTCACATCCACATGCTCGACTGTAAAGGCATCTCCATGTAAGACTATCTTGTGACCCAAAAGATAGAGATTGTGCTTTTTTTTTGCCTGGAATGCGAATGTGGTAACCATATCCTTGATTGAGGAAACTGTGCAGAGTGCAGTTAAACAACGCAACCCCACCCCAAGCAGCTGCACGACTACAGCAGAAAGAGCCTTTGTTGATGTAAGTCGTTCCATCAACCTGGCTGGAAACAGTACCAAAACAAATTCATTAACATACTGCGTACTTACATCAGCCAATTTTGTTGGAAAGTTAACGTCTCCTGGAGCTGTTCTTTGAAAACGGTCCATCTTTAATTTAACATGCAAGCAATTAGCACATTTAAGTAAAACTTGTCATTGATTTTTTTTGGGTGTTTTTGTTTTTGGGAATGGCTTATTTGTAAAAACAGACTCCAGTGAAAGTATTTAGTGGGTCCTGCCAAATGCACTGCAAATTATTGACATTTAGGAAGTAAATCTATAAATTCTGTCAAAGTTTAACCAGACTGCTGTGCTGGCATATGTTTTCTCATCAAACCATTTGGGTTATGTGGGTTAATCTGCACAGTGTAATGTTGGGAATTTGGACATTGTACGTTTTATAATTTTACTGTGTCAGTGGAATAATAATGATAAAAAAATGATTTCCTCTCCCAGTGATTTTTAACTTTAAGCTGCTACATCAGGCTTTTATTAGTTCATTGCTGGTAAGTAATACAGCCTCGTATTTCTCAACCACTTTTCCCAGACAGCTACACCCCAGTTACTCAGACATACACACACTCAAGAAAACCTATGCACTCACAATAACAAACAGACACACACAAGATCACAAGTACATGGGCATGTGCAGGCAATGACATGTGCACACACATGTACACAGACTGTCTCTCACACATGGCCTCTTACACATGCATACAGATGGGGCTTCCCATGATATGTGTGTGTGAAGCGGCAGCAGTTCCTGTCTCAGAATGTTGTGATGATGGTTCTTCACAGCTGTGCTGAGCAGGAATGTGAGTCCGCTGTGGACCGCTCTGTTTGTGTGCGCTAGTCCATCACTCTCCATGTCTGTCCTCAGACTGCATGTCTCTCTCACCGCATAACCCGAGTGGGAGAGAACAGGAGCAGATAACATAAAGAGAGGGAATGTCGCAACAAAGCTGAATCAGCTCAGAATGATGGTGCCAGAAATAATAAAATATATATATATATATTTCTGAACTTCAATATTAATGCATTAACTGTTCACATAATTAAAATAAGTAATACAAGTTTAAAACAAGTGAAAGTTTAGCATTTTAGTTGTCTTTTTTGTCGTGCTGTCTCCTTTTTTGGCTGTTCTCAGCTTCTGTAGTTGGTTGTTCCTGGCACGGTTTGTTCTGTGTAAGCTAAGCTGAAATAAAGCTTATTGTGTTTAACTGACGGAAGTTGTGCACATCTGGTACATTGGCAATGGAGAGGCTTCTAATATGGCATCTCATGAATGGCTTTTCTCAAAACCGAGAACAATGTACAAAAGGGGAGTGTTGTGTTATCTCGTTAAAAATAAACAGGCCTTTTTTCCCTCAACAACTGGACCAAAAACTGTTTAATAGAAAATAATTCAGAAATATATCTTGGAAAATTGTCAGATATTTAGTGGAAAACACATGTGGTGGATAAATAGTGTCTGGGAAATGATTTACAGTTCACACAGGTGAATTAACTCTAGGGAAAGTTCACCGGACACACCTGTCAGCATATCCTGGTGTTGCTGACAGCCTGGTCTGTTTGAGTATTGCATGGCTTTATATGGGAGCCTGTATTTGAAAATAAGCAGCAAGAATAACATACAGTCATACAGAGGGGAGGGAAACTAGCCGAATATATTACTCACATTGACACATGTGCAAAGCAACCTCCCATTTTCTGGTAAGGAAAGTCATAATTTCAATGGCTAATAATAAACTGTGAATGACTGTTTTTAGCCACAAGATTAATGCGTACGAAGTCAGTTACTTGTTTCATGCAAATGCTACACTAAGCAAAGGTCTTCAGTAATAGTGAGAGAAACTGAGAAGTTAGAACCCATTCCCCATAGCCATGGTCAGGTTTATCACATTCATCGGTCGCTGTCAGTTGGAGAAGGGGGAACTGAGACTTGTTGTTGCTCAACACTTCTCTGTGACAGCCGAGAAGAGCCTAGCTTAGGCTAAATGTTTATGTGAGGCCTTGTTTTGTGTGTTTTTGTAGATGCAAACACGGTGAACTTGAAGCTAATCTGGATTTATTGTAATTGATTGTATCATTGTAATTGATTTAAAAATCAATGTTGAAGTATTTTTGTTTATTAAGTGTGAATAGTAGACACTTGGATTTCCTCTTCTCAGATTTCTCCTTTGTACGGTGAGCTGTGTATCAGAAACACACACACACTCACATGTTTGGGAGATGTTTTGTGGCTTGATGGTACTTTATTCTGTAGGAGAACAGGTTTTTAGAAGTTTGTAAGATTAGTTTTAATAACTGATACAGTGTTCTCCACTCATTTGGCTGTGTTATATGTGGCTGTTTTGTTGCGGCTGTGTTCATGCAGTGATACCCTTCTCCCTGTCTCCCCAGGCATTGGTCCCGTGCTGGGCCTACTCTTCATCCCGCTCATTGGCTCCGCCAGCGACCGCTGCACCAGCAGCTATGGCAGGCGCCGGCCCTTTATCTGGCTGCTGTCCCTGGGGGTGTTGGTGGCCCTCCTCATTATCCCCCACGCTGACATCCTGGCGGCCCACTTCAGCTGGGGGGGCCGCACCCTGCAGGTGGGCTTCCTCATCCTGGGGGTGGGGCTGCTGGACTTCTGCGGCCAGGTGTGCTTTACGCCGCTGGAGGCCCTCCTCTCGGACCTGTACCGCGAGGAGGAGGACTGCGGCCAGGCCTTCGCCATGTTCTCCTTCATGGTCAGCCTGGGCGGCTGCATCGGCTACCTGCTGCCCGCGCTGGACTGGAGCGGCGGACTCCTCTCGCTCTACCTGGGCGGCCAGGCCGAGTGCCTCTTCTCCCTCCTCATCCTCATCTTCGTGACCAGCGTTCTGGTCACCATGAAGGTGTCAAAGGAGCCCCCCTGTGGAGGGGACACCCCTGTCCTGGAGCCACGGCCTCCGGAGGCCGGCGGGGGCCGGCGCGTGCCCTACTCCTGCTGCTACCTGCTGCGCTGTAAGCTGCGGCTGCTGAAGGCCGGGCCCCTCCTGTGCCTGCTGCGGACCTGCTGGTCCATGACCCCCGCCATCTACCGCAGCTACTGCCACATGCCCCGCGTGATGAGGCAGCTGTGCGTGGCCCAGCTCTGCAGCTGGATGGCCGTCATGTCCTTCATGCTCTTCTACACGGACTTTGTTGGAGAAGGGCTTTACGAAGGCGTACCCAGCGCAGCCCCCGGAATGGCCTCCAGGCAGCGCTATGACGAAGGTGAGTCCGTCCACCCCCCTTAACTTCACATCCCTGCAGCTGCCCCCGGCCACCCCCATTCACCCCTGTGTCTGCGCCGCCACCTACTGGACACTCTAAGCATAGCATGCCGAGTGGAAAGTCCAGTTTCAGGAGGGTGTCATAGAGTAGGAGGGTGAGCAGGGGGGCAGTAGTTGTATAATTTTCCGTCAGTGTATGTGTGTTACAAGCTCGCTATTTTCCTGGCTTGTTATCTAATGTACATTGTTATCAAATTTGAGTACAAAAGAAAAAAAACAATACACAAAATAAAACTGGCACCAGACGGCCCTCGGAACGGATGGAGCCTATCTGTTGTCTTCAGACTGGTGTTATCTGCGTCAGTGTGGGTCAGCTTGCTCTTACTGCACGTCGGTGGCCAGCTCTGTGGTCATTGTAGGCGTTCAGTTTTTTTTGCTTTTCCTCTAGAAAGAAAAATGTGTGGTGGCACCTACAATGTAGAAATGTGAAGTAAAATCCCTTTAGCCTGTGGGAATGTGGATGGGGTTGACGTCTGTTGTGGTGTGGTTCAATGGCGTGCCATCATTTACACATTCCAGTAACAAAAAATTTGGATATACTTTACTTCAAAGCTAGGTTATTTACAATAGGGAATAACATGCTGATAAACTGAAGAAAGGCAATAGTGCCTTAAAATTATCAATCTGCTGTGTATGTCAGAGGTTGTTTTGGTGAACCTTATAAACATGGTTTGAGTGTAAAGAAGACTGTCATCTAGTGCAACACATCCAGGTCTCTGGCGTCCATGGCTGGTATATTCACTGTTTGTCCCGTGACTTATCCGAGAGATTTCAGTGTTTGATAACTCTCATGGGCTGCTTGAAAATGGAGCTGTGTTATGTACTGAGTATGCACATTATGTACCTGCTGGGTGACTATGCAAATCACTTTGAGATTCCTTCCCTCCGTTTCCCCTCTGTGTAATAATGAAGCTAAACTCTTCTGCATAGTAGTGAGCACTGACATTCCCTACAGATGTGGATGACAGGCTAGCATCGGTGTGGAATCCTACAGCTGTGGAAGCCTGTACAAAAGAGCGAAGAGGCTTTTCTTCCTTTGCTGCCCAAATCTGAATGCCTTAACTGCAGTTAAAGTCCCATCTGATGGTTGTGACTCTCAGAACATTGACTCAAGAAGCATTCACTTACTCTGAAAGTCCTGTTTTCAGCACAACTGAATGTGCAGTTGAAGGGCACCTAACATCCAGTGTTTCTTAGCCAACTGACACCTACTCTCTCATGGTGGCCTTACTGATAATTATGCTCTGCGGTCAGGAGTGGTGCAGTCTGTGTTCAGTCTGGGCTGTGGAGCTCATCGCTGTGCTTGAGCGCCTTTTCCGGATGTGCCGACTGAAAGCCCAGCCTAAGCGGTTTTTAAAGACGGACATCCACCCATCAGCCTGAGGAACACAGACACTCCGGTCTGCTCCTCCTGACTCACCCACTTATGGGCCCAGAATGAAGGTCACACTTATGAGTGTGCATATGTGACACTCGATCTCTCTCTCTCACACACACACACACACACGCACAGACACATGCAAATGCATAAAAATGTTTTTCTCTCTTCTGACTCTTACTTACTCATTCCCTGAGTCAGTCCTCTCGTTCTCACTTATGATAACACGCAAGTGATGATACAGTCTTCAGCTCTGGATTTCTCTGAAATTGACCTCTGCTGTGATATTTCTATTAAGGCTTTTTTGTTTGATGTTCATGCAGTACATTATATGCTCACTGTGTATACTTCCCATGTCCTCTTCCTGTGCTCTGAACTGGCCTTCACCTCTGTGTCCCTCTCACCCTCCTTCTTTTCCCCTCTCTATCTCCCTCTGTCATTCCTTCTCTCCCTTGACCCTCTCTCTCCCCCTCTCCCTCCCTGCCTCCCTGGGCCCTGTCACTGGGCTCACATGCTCCTGTCCTTCCACTGCTGTGCAAAAGGAACATGATATGGAGTGCAGAGCCCTCCGTGCTCGCTGTGCTTCCAGGGAGCCATATGCTAAATTGCTAAGTGAAATATCAGGATGACAGGTCAGCCCCAACTTAAAGCAGCACCACAGACATGGTCTGTCACCACAAGGCCCTCCTCGTCTGGAGTAGGCCATCCCCGCCCGCCGTGGCACGCTGGCGGTTAGGACGTGGACAAGGAGGCGGGGAAAGCGGCTCAGTTTCAGACATGTTCCTGTTGAGGAGTCTGTTTGAACAGTGAATTCCTCCTCTGGGCCAGTGCTCTGTGTTTGGGCTGGATGTGGGGGACACTTCCTCTGCAAACATGTGCTTTGACCAGCACTGCTTTCTCCAAATTTATTTAAGGGTCAGCCCTGACTATGAAGGGTTTAATACAGCAGGATCAAGCTGTTTGCTGACTTTTTCAAAGCTTTTAAACACCGCACACGAGCTGGAACCCTTGCTTTTGTGTGCCTATGGGCATGAACCTCCTACCCTGTCTGGCGAATCACTGTTTACATAGCCACGATAATGTCAACATTTTCTTGTTCCAGCTGGTTTATCAAGAACAGGCTTATTTCTAAGCAAACACACACACACACACACACACACACACACACACCACAAGTACATTCACATACAGGCACAAACATACATGTGTGCACCTATTGTTCATACTGTAATGCAGCCAACAGGATGTACTGTCAGCATTATGATTTGCCTATCCCAGAATGCCTCAGTCTCGGTGTCCTCCATGCAGGGATCCGTATGGGCAGCCTGGGGCTGTTTCTGCAGTGTGCTACCTCCACCCTCTTCTCCCTGGGAATGAGCCGTCTGGTGCGCCTCTTTGGCTCACGGCGTATCTACCTAAGCAGCATGGTGAGCTTCACCATCTCCACCCTGGTCATCTGCCTGTCCAAGAGTGTGGTCCTGGTCACGGTCATGTCTGCTCTCACCGGCTTCGCCTACGCCACCCTGCAGACTCTCCCCTACACCCTCACCTGCCACTACCACAAGGAAAAGGAGGTGAGCACAAACCTTTGGTCACCATGGACCTGGCCAAGCCAATAACAACTAAGCACACTAATACAGTCATTATTTCGAAAACTTTAAAAGACAGACTTTAAGATTTAAATGCTTTATAATGAATACTATAAAAACAAATATAGCATACATCGCTATGTGGCGTTGTTAGTCAAGCATGAAATTGATACTAAATTTAGCAGATTAATGAAAGCATGAATCAATTATAACCCCTCCACTCTGTTGTGAATTTCTTTGTGGGTCTTTCAAAATGAATCTTTGTGTCTTCTCTCTCTCCTTATGAGTTTATTATTCAACATGGAGATATAAAAGACAGGTTGCTGTTTATGAATATGAAAAATACAGCATAGGCTGTATAGTCATGCACAAGTAACAACAGCCAAAATGTTTTTTTCATGTACAGTATTGCATGGCAGACTGAGTTTGGGTTGTTTCTGAATGTTCGTTAAACTTGGGTGTCATTAATTAATTCACTCCTGATTATTTTTCTTTTAAGGTGTTTATGCCAAAAAACAAAACCAAAAATATGCACAAGAATGGGATCACAATCACGCGGGAGTCTGTCTGTCTGACCGCGGAGGACGAGGAGGGGGGACTTAACCACAAGCGGGGAGGGGCCAACGGCCATGCCTTTCACCATGCTGCTCCCCACGGCCAGAATGGCTCCGCCCAGAGCCCCGGCCCACCCGAGCCTGAGGATCATGGGAAGCGTGGCGTCGGCCTAGACTTTGCCATCCTGGACAGCACCTTCCTGCTCTCACAGGTCTTCCCCACTTTATTCATGGGCATGATCGTCCAGCTGGCGGAGTCCGTCACGGCTTACATCGCTTCCTCCACCATCTTTGGCATCATCGCCATCTATCTGGCCAACCGCATCGTCTTTGACCAAAGAGACCTCAAGTGCTGAGCGAGAGCTGTGGAGCTAATGGGACAGGAAGTCCAATGTGTGCGTGTGTGTTTGTGTTTCTGTCCTCCATCCCTCACCACTGCTGCGTGCATGGAAAGGTCAATTGCATTTGTATTTTATTTATTTTTTTAAATGTTTTACTAGCACATCCCCATGGTCAGTTCTGTCTGATGTTTACTGAACCCCAGTGTTGACATTGACAGTGTGAGTCAGGTGACTCAGATTGGACCTTTTGAGTCATGTGACTGCACTGACCCTCAGAATCCCCTCAGATCTGTCCTCTTTCACTTTTATGCTCAGGTCATTGGGATCTTTGTTTTTTTTTTTTTTTTTTAAACCATCATCTAATGTGATCCTCAACCAGTCTGCTGGCCGCACATACAGTACTATGAATGGGTTTCCCAGTGCCCTTGGAAAAATCAAGGTGGGACGACAAGCTCCGCCATTCTCTCAGCATGGGGGGAGGAGATGGGGGCTGTCTGATTGTGTCCCACCTCCACTTAGGAAGTGCCATTTTATGCACCACCTCCTGATAAAGGGTCCCAGACACGGGCCAAGCGGAGGGCCCTCCTCTTCCTGCTGAAGGATCCTGCCTCTCTGCAGCCAAGGTAGTTTGGCGAAGTGGTATGTGGCAGTTCAAGTGTTTTTATTTTTGGTATTTTTGATCCAGGCATGGTTTTGGTCATGATGGACAAATGAATCTCTTCCCAAAACAAACCCACCTTGTCCTAACCTTGTCACTCAAACAACAGCCCAGCCTACAGAGGTTGTCATCCTCTAGCAAATATGCGTACATCTACAAATCCAGCTGTGTGTAAAATTACTTATTTTAATGACATTATTTCGGTTTTTTAATGTAAAGCACAGTTTTACTGTATATATTTTTGTATATAAGAGCAAATATTTATATCCCTATGGGAATTTATTATGCAACCTATTTGGGTGAGGTCACTTGTGTGCCTTGAGTGTTGCTAGCGTGAACAGGGTTTATGAGAGGAAAAATCATTCCTAATTTAAATGAAATCTTTGAGATTTTTTTGACAAATTTTCTAGTTTTTAATGAGTCTGGTTTTTATTTGTGGTTCTGGAATATGCCTACTGTGTTTGTGCTCCTGCATGCTCTTGAGATTGAGAGGGAGTAAAAAATAAGTGAGAGAGAGAATTGCATTCATTCCTGGCTCAGCCCAGATAGGGTGATTTTCACTGCCACAAATGCCAACTCTGTGATGAAAAGCCTAAGTGTCGCGCTAGCAGTACTACAGGAATGCAGACATACTGGGTTACTGAACATCTTTTTTTATTTACTTTGTGTGATTGGGTTTTCTGTTTGGAATCACATCCTGGAACTGTACTGTACGCATCTTTCTGTGATGTCACAATGAGCCAGTGGAGGAGTGCTGGAGTCAGGGCTCAGGTTAGCATTGGGAGCACAGATGGCTGCTGCAGCAGTAGCACTCTGCAGAGTGACACAGACAGACATGCTGCATCCATGATGAGTGGCAAAGCCCCAGAACAGGGGTCATTGTGGCTGACTAGAGCTACGCTTGAAAACACACACACAAACACACACACACACACAAACCAAATACACAAAGTCTGCAGTTGGCCTGCACATACATTTGAGATGCCACCACAAATTTAATTTCTGCATATGCTGGTGTGCTGTTAATTCTGACATTATTTGTCAGGAGGTAGTTTTCAAAAAAGTACAACTCCATCAGTAAACTGTATTAAATTCTTTCTTTGTCATTCATAGTACACCTTTTCAGTTGATATTTGCAGTAAACCTTTTAATTTGTTCAGATATGAATGTGAGTGGCACAACCATTCAGCTTTCCCTGCCACTTTGGTAGCTTCTTTGGCTGTTGGGTGACAACGAGGATTCTCCGCTACTGAATGTCCTACAGGATGTTGTGTTGGTTGTATTTTTTGATGGTGTGTTCACGTTAGTTTACTGGCATCTGAAGAGGGACACACAGTAGCAAGCCAAGCAGTGAGCTTAAAGTGCACAAGTATGAAAGTCAATACTCAAGAGCTGGAGAGAGCAAGCCAAATTATCCTGGAAGCTAAACCATCCAGTATGACTTGCTCTGAACCCTCTGAGTGACTGAGTAGATAAGATTTTATTTTGTGTCACAGCTGTAACTGGGTTTAAAATGGTTCATCCAGGTATAGCACAGCTGAGTATTCATGCACTTTGTCTTGGGGTCTCATGGTTTTGGCAGTACTACATTTCACATGTGCGTTTCTGAATTTTGAATCTCACGGTGCCCTGATATCTACAGGTTAATGCTGTATTCCCGCTTCAGCACAGTGTTTCCTCAGCTTCACCTCCGAGCAGCTGTATTTGCAGACCTGTAAGAAACAAAGTTCAATGTTACAACAAGTGCCTGAAGAAATTTCAACATTTTTGTAAATAGGTATCTATTTATTATTATTATTATTAAAAAAAAAAAACATAAGCACATATAACAATGCTTTTTGCCTTCTTTTGTGTCACATCTGTCAAGGTGTAAGGGCAAAGGCTGTTTCTGTGAAAAGAATTTTAAATTATTTTTTCTTTTGTATAGATGTGGTTATTAACTCATTTTCATCATCATAATTTATTTGTATGTTCCACCATTGTATTTCTACAATGTGATTTCAGAGTGCTCTCTGGGTCAACCAAGACCACTGCCAGTAACCACACCATCACTGGAGCAAAGCAGTTCCAAGTGATCCACACTCTGCAAGCATTACAGCCTCTTTATTAAAATTATTTAATAAATCAATATCCTAGTAAGGAAAATTTAAATGTAGCTATTTGATATCAGTAGAATATAATTTTATTCAACTAGAATACTGAAATAAAGAAATCTTTATTAAAATCAAAGTAAATTAGAGTAGAATAATTGTGTGGTATTGATTGCTATATGTTGGCAGCCGTTGAAGCTGAGATTTTCCCATTTAAAAGCGGACACTAGTATTCGCTGTAATTGCTAAATGGAAGATAGATTGTTCAGAGCCAGGAGTTGCCTCAGGTTTTAGTGTACATGTTTTCATGTGCATCCTTTTCTTTGTGGATTTTTAACACTTTTCTGTTACATTGCGACACCAAAGAATCTTGGCTGTTTCCCTCAGGTTGGCAAACTGACGCCAAAATGAAATGAAAAGAAGAACACTTAACAGCATTGTAAAAAAATACATAAAAATCATCCAATCCACAATAGTCCACTAGGTTTGGTTCACAATGGTTACATTTTTAGTTTGAAAAAATGTAAGAATAACTTAGTTGTGGACTTATGGGTGTGACTTATAGTTTCTTTGTTAAAAATTTTCCAAAACTATTTTCCCACAAACTATATATAAAAACCCTGTTCTATAAATGGTCTCGGAAATCTGTTATGCCCTTGTTTTGTCTTTTTGGATAAAGTGCAGAGGCTGAGCCATTTAATAAAATTAATGTTTAATTTGATTTGTTTTAAAGTGATCTTAAACCATGTCCTGGAATACTGTGCCTGGCATATAGGCCGGTTTCCAGAGAACATTTTTAAGATAGGGTTTGCAGTGTAAATAATGTCATTCATTTACTAAGAGCACAAGCTTAGGCTTGGTTGACATGGCATCCTTTTTCTGAAGTTGAATCGTGTCACATTCATGTCATTTGTAACCACTTTTTGCTGTTCTGTGTTTTACCCAGTCCATTCCAATTCTTTATTCTCATTAGACCTCTTTATTTTGGTAGAGACTGTTTCAACTGTGTTACTTTTTAATTGTCACTGTCACCCCATGTTCTGTAATATGCATGTTATTTTGTACCCAAGAAATTGCTTTGGGAAATGTTTCTGTTCTGTCTATAGAGATGCTTTGTTAAATCAGGGATCCTATCACTTTGGCCTGTAAACATGATCACAAACACTGTCCACAAGTTTGCTTCTCATCAATCTGCGGATATGTGCCAAAAAGTGTCCGTGACTGAACCGTTTTTCTTGTAATTTCCAATTTTTCGATATCAGCAATTTAATGTGGAAAAACATGGACACATCTTTAAGCACTAGATCAGACCGGTAATTTCCCTCTGTTGTCTGTGATTTTGCATTCTCCATAACTCTTTTTATACTGAAATAAATATACTGAATTGCAACAGTTGGACATGGGATGAGTTTTATTCAGCCTCGCACCTTAGTGTCACACTGTCGGAGCTTAACTGCTACAGAGAAATGTTAAGTGTTACTAGCATACCACTGTATTTATTAAGTCCTAATTTTCAGCGGAGTAATATTACCCTTTTTGATTATAGAGCTCAACAAGCACCGCAGTAAACTCTAAAATGTAGACTCGCTTTGTTAAATATTTAGGCTCCCTTTTACCTTCTGTAAATTGTGTCGCTGTTTTATTGCTTCAGCGTTATTATTTGTGTCTTCTCGGAGTTTTGATGTTTAAATTGAAAAATTAAATGAATGAGCGAAAAGGCACAGCAAGATCGATCGGATTCTTGATAAAGCATTTTGCATGAAACAGCGCCGCTCTTCGGGGTTGCCAAGGAATGCGAAATGTTCCTTGAGGCTCAGGACCCCTCGGGGAAATGCGTAATGAAGCACCCTATCCACTGACGTGCAAACATTCCAGGCATTCGGTGCAAGAAGAAAATCCTTCACTTTTCTGCGTTATTTCTGTCAGCAATGATGATATACTTTAACCTCACGAATTTACAGAAAAACGTGTATGTGTGATACCCTGTGTTTTTTTGTTTCTTTTTGACTTGATATTCAGAATTCTTCTGGAGACATTTGAAATATATCGCAATGTAAACTTCCTGAACAAACAGCACAGGAAGTAGCTCACAGGATTGCCATTGCTCTCCGGTGACTGCTGGACTGTTTTTACACCTTCATTCTAAATAAGGAAGCAACAGCCCGTCAGACATATGACCACCGGCCCAATTTGGGCTCTGCCAAAGTGCCCATCACATCCCATGATCGCTCAAAGCCGTCCAATGAGGGTTCTCTCTCCCCGTCTCGCATGTGGAGTGACAGCATTCGATTGAACTCCCAGCAGACTTGACATTGCAGTTCAGCGCTTCAGCTCTTGCTGGCTTGCAACTTTTCTCTCTCTCTCACACTCTCTCCCTTACTCTCTCTCTCTCTTTCTCCCTCTCTCTCGCTACCCTCTCCCCTCCCTTCCCCTCCTACTTTGTTCCATGGGGCAGCGGTGAAGTCAGAGTGATGTCATATAAAAATGCGGGTACCCGGCAAGGTGAAATAGGTTTTTGGTGAGTGGCGTTCTCCACAGCCAGCGTTGCCTATCGAGAGAGGCGCGGAGCTGCAAAACATGGTAATCATCACCATCACCACCTCAAGCTCTGCCGCGCTCTCTCCGTTTTCTACTCCACTGCTCTCGGGCTTTCGTTTCATGCCCGAAACCCTGATCTGCCTTCCAAAAATAAGCCTCTGCCACCATGCCGAAGGAAGAAAAACAAGAAGAGTGGTATTTTTAGGGCCATTAATTTTGACCACGTGCCCCGAAGGTAAACCGGATGGCCATTGCGCAAAGGCTTCTCATCAGTATGTCCTGCGAGGCCAGCACGCACTGGACGTTGACTGCGATTGTTCTCCTGGGGTTCCTAGTGGGGATTGTGTCATCATATCCGATTCCAAGCAGGACTAATGCAACTTTATTGGAGAAAAGATGGGAGACCCTGTTCTCCCGCTCCATTCTGGGGGTCTCAGGGGAGAAATCGGACCTGAACTGGGAGAGTGACTATTTGCTGGGCATCAAGAGAGTGCGGAGGCTTTACTGCAACGTGGGCATCGGGTTCCACCTTCAGGTCCTCCCAGACGGCAAGATAAACGGTGTACATAATGAAAACCAGTACAGTGAGTTTCGCCCAGAAATGTAATGCAATAGACGACACATAACACGAGCAGTAGCAAGTAATTGCGACTCGAACCGCATCTGTATCCTTGTTATTTTGCATGATATTTAAGCGGCCGCATAGACAGCATTGGGTGTCTCCTAAAGCAAAGACAAATCTATTAAAAAACCCCGTATCCATCAGTGCTAAATATCTTCCCAGGCTCAAACATGACATGAATGCATGGACGAATTTAGACGCCAACTTATTTTTACACCGGCTCCTTCTGCGGCCCAGAAACGGATAGATGTGCACGTCGGAAATGGTTATGATAGATATTCTTAAGAATAAAACTAATAAATCTCCGAAGTGAACACTGTTCAGGACACAGACGATACATTTAAAGAAACAACCTGCAAGGTTACACCCACCGCTGCACAGTGCAGTGCATGTCATTGTTTATTTCATAGGCTGTACGTTCTGCCTAACTGATTGGTTTGTTTTGCAATGTATAACTGATGTTTTGTCTGATTAGGTTTAATAGAGATCTCCACGGTAGAGCGAGGAGTCGTTAGCTTGTTTGGGGTGGAAAGTGACCAGTTTGTCGCAATGAGTAGCAGAGGAAGGTTATACGGAACGGTAGGTGTGCAAAATTATTATTCTCTTCTGTTATTGTTATGCGGTATTACAGATAGCGTCTGGTAATGGTGCACTGACTGGGTATTATGTGTGTAGAATGTATTTACAACATGTGCCTGTGATGGAATGAATGAGACCGTATGAATATGTGCAATGAATTGCATGAGATCAATTCAGTGTAATTGACCACATATATTAGGCCTATGTTCATTCATGTATCCCACGCATGCATGTCGTAAATGTGTTCATTCCCAAAGACGCACTGTTGAGGCTTCAAATACAAAAGGAATGTTTGTCATTATAAATGATCATCAATCGTGCACAATGTAAAATATGACACACCGCTGATAGCCTAATCAGCTTGGTGAAAATATAAAGTCATTTTCGCTATCAGCATCTGAATACTGATTACTCGTTGGGAACAACGTGGGCCTGTATAGCCTAAAAACGATAAAGGATTATTTTGGCTTTAACGTCCTTTGTCCTTTGGCCTTAATACGTTTGTTGCATCGGCCTCGGTATGCTGATAAGACGCTTGAAAGGAATGCTTTAATACAATTGCGTCTGCCCCGCCGTGGGCGATGACACGGTATCTTCGTGAGCGGTCTCATGGGACGTTTTCTTAGTAAGTGATTCGATTACGTAGGCTGAATGAGGATGGACTGTCCACTTCAGTGTCGCCGTTGTGAAGAATGAACAGAATATGTCCAGCGGTAACGAACACATCACAGTCGTTAAAAAAGACATGCGTGTTGAGAGCCACTCCAGCAGTGTACATTGAGAAGAATTCAGTGAAAGCTCATAGAGACCGTCCAGTATGCAGGTGCACCTGCTTGCATGGTTGCTAAGCCTCAACTGGCCCAGCAGCGCATCCCTATTGAAGCGCTCCGTCACCGCAGACAATCGAAGCGCGCCAGATACACCTCCTGTTGGGCGTGACTATTGAATTCGGTCTCGTGGTAACGGACACAGACGGTTAATGTAGTGAAATAATGTTCATTACATTTTTCTATTCCTATTTAAGTAGTTTAACAGCTTTTCACTTAAAAGTGAGCCTTTTTATTTAAATGCAATAGATTGTGAACATGAAATTAATTACCTTTAAACTAGTTCTGGTCGTTGCAATTTAATGACACTTCAGGCATTTGAGACAAGATATGACACTTGGATGACAAGGTTATTCCTTTGGATGATATAATGTTTTAACCAACAATTTTTTAGTGCCACTTTATTTTTATTAAGCAAAACTACATTTAAAAATATACAGCTGTGGTTGTATGTGCTTTATAAACTGTTCTTTCCTGTGGAATAAAGAATTATAGAGCTGTTTTATAGCTCTGCATTTTAAAACAGCCTTTTAAAAATGTTTGATATTTAATGACTTGGAAAAATTTGAATTTAGAGATTTTATGTGGATGTGTAGATGTATGTATGTGTGCATGTATTTTGTGTGTATGTATGTATGTAATTAGCACTGTGCAGTAAGTGCTGCAGTATTATATTATGGGTCGTGCTGTGAATGTTTCTTGAGGCCTCTGCATTGACTCCAGTAGTCCGTGGGGTGGGGTGGGGTGGGGTGGGGTGGGAGTTTGGCTGCTCGTCACTTCTCTGCACGCTATGCTCCATCCTAAAAAATGCTGCAGACATTACCACTGAGGCTTGCATCAGGGCTGTGTCACTAAGACTCTGGCCTTGAACAAAGACATGCACACAGACAATGACAGGACAGGCTAGGAGCTCTGTGGGACTGACTGTGGAACACTGACCCTCACAGGCTCTGGCTCAGCTAAAGTCACACATCCCTCACTTCATTACTCACTACTTCATTAGTTGTATTAATTTTTTCCTCCATCTGACACTGAAGGTGAAAATGCATACTCATGGTATTTAATGCTGTTTCATCTGCTGCTGATTGCATTTTCTGCCATTAATGTCTACATTTAAAACATAATAATTATTGTTACCCCTGTACAAAAAGTGACTTATTGTTTAATATCTGACTTTCAAACTTTGACAAAGAGAAAGAGCCATTCAGCTGTAATTAGCTGTTCTATGTGCATGGGTACCAGTACAGTTGTTATTAACCAGCAATGTTTGGTGCCACTTCCTTGGCACATATAAAGATGAGTAATGCTTTGGTAAAATAAGGATGGGAAGCAGTCTGAGTTATCCATAACATTGAAATGTAATTATGTTTTGACTCTGCATAAAGTTTTGGTGATAAACACAAATACATAATTTTCCCATGGGACTAAAAGTGTACATGACACATGTTAACCATATGGAAAACTGGATAGAGATGAACTGTAGAATATTCTTTACATGTGCATGCTATGTAAAATATCTAAGCTGTGGAGAATGCACAGCAAAAATATGACAATTCAGAATCTGTGGAATATGGGTAGTTATTGGACAGGAAGTAAAAATGTGTGTGTCCGTGTGTGGGCAAGTTTCCAAGTGCATACGTGTGTATATGTTTCTGTGTGCTGTAAGCTCTGAGCGTGTGTGGTGTACTGTAATTTCCAAGGTATTAATGCTTCAGTTTTACTTACTTTATCTCCTTTGACTTTTTCAGGCAGTCTTCCATGATGAATGCAAGTTCAAGGAGATCCTGCTGCCAAATAACTACAATGCCTACGAGTCTTTCGTTTACAAGGGTTTCTACATCGCCCTCAGCAAGCATGGCAGACTGAAGAGGGGCAGCAAAGCCACCACCGCCATGACTGTCACACACTTCCTCCCGAGAATATGAGCAAAACTCGCAATAACTCACTCATTTGCACATGTGGATGTTCCCCAAGGTAACATATATATATAAAACACACTCACATGGGTGTGTTTCATATATATAAAACACACTCATACATACACACAAATACAAACTGATGGCAAAAATAACACTATATATAGTAGTATTTATTGTCTTTATATATGTATATTTGGGTAGCTCACTTTGTATTAGAACTTATGTAAATGCCATACTTTGCTGCTTATTATTATTATTTTATTATCATTATATAAGGAGCAAGAGGCACCGCTGGCCTCTTTGCTTTATATGGGTGCTTGCCATAGCTGGCAGAGACTTCACCCTGTCACTGGTCATGACTGATATCCTCAGCTTTTAGAAGTGAAATGGATACTTTTTATTACCTCAAACAGCCACCTCCTGACTGAATAATGATGCATGAAGTTATGCTGAATCGAATGTCCGCTTACTCTTTATGCTTTCTGTTTTAAACCCGTCGAGAACCGGAACGTTTCCCTTTTTTTCCCACACTGTGTAGCCATTGTCATTGTTAAGTGGGGGGAAATGGAAGCACTTAAACTGGGTTCCCTTGCTGTTGCAATGAGGTGGTGCCTTAGCTTGCCACTTGCGGCCCCTTTACTTGCATGCGAGAAACGCACCCCACAGTCAGAAATAGGGTTGACATGCAAGCCACGCGACTCTTGGACACCCTGGGGCTGCTGTGGCCCAATTCCTAGAGGGCCAGGAGTATCTTCAGTTTGTTTTTTTTCCATAATTAGATTAAATTAAGAAATTGAGACTTTGGGCTGGACAGAGACCTGAGGAACCCCAAAACTGTCGATTTTAGAGACAGAGGTCCCTGGGAGTTTGGGCCAGGGGGACCCCGATGATCCCCGGCTTCCACCCCCAACACCAAGATGTCCAGACTTGGCATGGCGGTTTTGTGTTTTAATGACCTGGTCTGAGACCAGTTCGTATATCCTCTTACACACAGAACTGTCAAGGTGTTTGGATAATTTTTTTATGGAGAAATGTTGTGAATAATTTGTTAAACGTAGCTGAAACTTTGCTACCCTTGAATCTGAACATTGCTGTCATACCCTTGAGCTAGGTGGGTGTTTAACCCAGATCGCTCCAGTAATGGTTCATTTGAATAAATGGGTCACACAATGCGTTAAATGTAAGATTGCAAGCACTGTAAGTCGCTCTAGAAACGGGCATCTGCTAAGCTAAGCAAATAAAAAATAATGTAAATAATTATATTACAGAACACTGGAGGCAAACTGGAGCTTTATGTTGCTTATTTCACAATTGAGAATGCCTAAACATATTTCAGGTTGCACAATCTGACTATCGGTGATGGTTTAGATATTTACGCACTGCAGTCAGTCTCATGGGTCTGTTCTCCTGTCTAATTTGTTTGTTCACTGCTTTGTGAAAAAAAAAAAAACCCTCTTCACGTGTCTTTGGAATGCAAGATTTGGTATTGGTGACGGCCTGCGTTAAGAGAGCGCTCCCTGCCGTGGTACTGGTACGGCAGAGGTGATGGTCATAGCGGCTGTGGTTGGACAGAAATGGTGGAAACTAAATGACGGGGTGTCAGAGGAAGCTATTTGCAGATAGAAAGGATATGAAGAGAGACACAGGGCAGGTCTTCAGGGGCCCCCAAATGCTGGTGGTTTTGTACCGCAGAGTTCTCCCTGTAATTGAACGCAGAACCCCCCATCCCCCCCCCCCAAAAAAAAAAGAGTCCTCTTTTTGCGGAAGTGAGAAGGAGCGGACCTATTTTAACCTGGAAAAGACTTATTGGACAGTGCATGCGGCGCCTGCTGTTTGTTTAACCCTGCCAGAATGTGGATCCCACCGGGGCGACGGGCTACTTCCCAAATACCTGAGCAGACCCCCCTTGGTCAGTTGTCACCATAAAAGCTGTGGTCAGCAAAGGCCTTGAGATTCCAGCAGTGACTAGGAGCTTCTCTCCCTGTTTAATCCATTTTTAGTCCAAGGTCAGAGACCCAGGCTCTTCTGTACCTCTACGTGCAGGGGTTCATCTCTGCAGGTCGCCCTGGTTATCTTTACTTCTTTATACCATCACAATTTGTCAATTTATTCTGTATTTTATTAACTAACAGTGCACAGCTTTAAAATAATAATGATAATATAATATAGAAACGGAAAAAAACCTTGCACGGAAGAAAAGTCAGAGATACTGAGAGTAGTAAATGAACTGTAAATGTTGCTCCGCTTGTTATCGCTCGTGAAAGACAGGGCCGTTCCTGGACCTCGGGTTTGTAATTTGGGTGATATGCGACTTCCCCTCTCTGTCACCATGTTAATGGTCAACGCAGTGAACGTGTTGGTGTCTGGCGTCAGGGTCTCTTGAGCTCATCATAAACTGCTGACGTGATGCATGCCTGCTGTGAAACAAATTCAGAGGAAAGTAAACTAGGCAAGGCGTTGTTGTTACTGAATTCTGGACAGTTGCTTGCTCCTTGTAAGCTGTGCACGGTGAGCTCTGGAAATGAATGCCAGATCTGATTCAGATCAGAATGCAGTGAAATCTGAGCGCTGTTTTTTATTTTCCAGTGGGGGCACTTCCGTCTCTGCGTGACTGTGAAATGGCAGCCGTTTGCTGCTTGCCCCCACTCTAATGTGTGTCTAACAGGAGGGGACATCTGCAGGCTTGACGCAGTACAAGGCGAGTAAAAAGAGCCGAATCACAGAAAGCCTCTGTTTTCCCATAATGCTCTGCTTCTGCAGCAGCCCCTGAAAGGTTCTGCGAGATCGGTTTACCGCACTTTGGGGATCACCTGGCATTGTCTCACTCTGCTATTTAAAGAGATAATCCCCCATGGATGATCACGGACAGGTGTGTGAAGCAGAGAGCGGGAGATTGGGGTGGGAGGGGGGAAACCCGTAGAAATCTGGAGGAGGCATTCAGACAAAACCCCCCCTCCAGACACTGTGTCCCTCCCCAGGGGTGTAACTCCATCTCTCTGTAGCGCATTCACAAACTCCCAACAATGTAATGTAAAACTGGGGGAGTGAGGCCAGGAGGGCCCAGGTTGAGGAGTGACCAGGGAACCTATGGGACAGAGATTGTGAGTGTCCCATGTAAAATGGTTAGCATCACGTTGGGGAGTCACCGTGGCTGGGGCTGTCTTAGTTGAGAAAACTCACTTTGCATCAGCCTAACTGCTTTATTTTTTATTTTTATTTTATTTATTTTTAAATAGGAACAATTTGTACAGAAACCAGACTGATTCCCTTAGTACAGCTGCTGGATCCTGAGTATTATTCAGTCACATGAAGCACTTCATGAGGTACTTTACAGTTTAACTTCTGTAATGACAAACTTATTTACCCTGTTCATGTGCAAACAAAAATTATATCATTTATAATCTGTTGTGCCGATGGGGTCCAGGCTTGCCACTGTAGTGTGGAATGCAATCAACTGCTTAAAAATTAAGGCTGACACCCAGATCTGAGTGTTGTGTCCTTATGTAAAACCGGTAAAGAGACTATAGAAAGTCACACTGTGGATGTCTGGCATCGTCCAGTTTCTTCTGTGCACTCACTTCCAGAAATCTGTAGAAATGCAAGCGGCTGCTTTGAGAAAAACTGTTCCCTGTGCTTCCTTAGGTTTGGGCTGTCAAAAGAAAGTGTACCGCGCGCGTCCTGGTGATGAACGCCGGACGGTCAGTGTTGAGGATTGTGATTGTTATTGTGGTTGGGGAATGTGCACTTGAACTGTGACTTGTGGACATGAGAGGCTGAGCGGAGTGCAGGATTTATCTGCTTGAGCCAGTTTGGGATGCGGCTCTGCAGTCCAGTACAAAAGGAACGCATGGAGACCGCAGGACACACAGTGACATGTCCTTCTGGACACCTCTGCTTTTCGGTTCCTTTCTCACCCTCCTGTTTTTTTTTTTTTTTTTTTTTTTTACAAAGCATACGAAACAAACCTGTGATGTGAATGTTCATGAAGGTGACGAGAACCTTGTTTTGTTTTGTTTATTTATTTATTTAATTTATTTATCCATCATGTATGTATTAATTTTGGGTTTTTTGCCGGTCCATATGGGCAACAGGACACTACACTCATGAGAAGGTTTTTAACTCACATTGACACATTCATGTGTGTGGGTATGTCCCTCTCAGCCACTGGGGTTTCTAAAGCTGTACTATGCACTGTAACACTGAATGTGAAGAGCATCACAGATTAAAAGCTGCAGAAGGGCTATGGCCTCTGCCATTGCGCTTGGAAATGCGACAGAACTGACCTTGATTAAACTTTTCATGGAACACCCAATTAAAGAAGTACAGGATGCCTCCATAAGCGTTGCCTCAACATTTGTACTGACTTTTGCCAGCCAGCAAATTGTGATCAGTTATGCTATGCCCCTACCCACATACTTACCACAGTAATAACCAAGAGTTATTACTGTAACAATCCAAACTCATGATATATTGGTAATATAAACTACAACATACTGTAGTTGATGGCACACTGCAACCGATGACGGTCTATGTAGATTGGCATAGGTGTTTACAAATGTTTATGTACTGCTAATGGAGAGGTTAGCTACACTGCTTATAAAGGCTTTTTGTTTTAATTGGAGAGATCCCTCACAGAAAGTGTTTCACCAAAAACATCGATGTGTGTTTCATAGGGAGTGGTGCACTGTACCTCATAACAGAAACTCAGTGGAGGAGGGGCAACGTGTCTGTGTGTCGGCAGCCTTTGTGTTCTCTCTTAGTTTTGTATTCCTGCACAGAGGGGGGGTGTGCTTCCTCCGATTCCCCTCCTCTTTGTTAACATATACCTCACCTTCTGCCTTAGTTCCGATTTGTTACGATTGTAAAATTAGTAGGAAACAACAGACTTCTTCAATCATTTGTTTCTGAAAACTAATGATGATAGTAAGAATACTAATATATGAAAAAAATGGTTTTCCTTTTATTTTTGTACGTATGTGCTGTGCACAGCAGTCTGTATTCCTGAAGTAACAATAAAGGGTTGTTTTTTATTGGTTTGTTGTTGTGAATTTCACTTCTTGCTGATTTAAGAATAAATTTGTATTTTGTGTTAGTCCAGTCCCTCTTCCTGCACTTGATCTTCAAATACTGATGACATGATTATGATGATGACTATTATTATTATTATTATGTTTGATAAAAATCAAAAGAATAACATTTTATTCATGAAATTCAAATATAACTTCTTCTGTACAGTAAAACTGCCCAGGTAATACCCAGTTACACCGGGGCCTTAATGTTCAGAGTCTCAAAGACCACAAAATAAATGTAAGGGACGCAACCAGGAATGCGTCAGCACACACTATATGTCTGCTGTACGGGGATCTGAAAAGTTAAAGTCCACAGATCTTTACAAATAATACGCCAACGGACTGCCAAAATCACTCAATTGAGCCAATGGGACAGGAACTAGCATTTTATGCTTCAGCAAACAAGAGACACTTTGAAAAAATGTCACTAATTTTGAAAAAAAGTGTGTACTTCGTTACAGAATCCACAGGAGGCTAAATGCATCTCTGAAAAAGCTAGGCTTGTAGTCTGAACTAATGACTTTGTTACAGGGAAGTAATTCATCAGAACACAAGACTGATAAATGTACGTTAATTCCTCAAATTTTCCAACTCAAATGACCACCTCGATATCAGTATCAGTTACGAAAGTCTCAGGTGTCCTGTCAACTGAAACTCATATTCCACTCATTTCCCCGGAACGAACAGTTGGCGAAGCAACGCTTGATATATTTAGAGTTATGGCTCCCTCTCCTGGCAAAATCTAGGAAGCTAAGATGGTCCTTTATTGACAACTCCAGGATACTTTTCAACTCACTCTATTACATACCGTACACTACCAAAACATTTATGAAATAAACGTATATTTTCCTATAGAAATCCAAAAAAGATTTAATATTAAACTATTATTTCCATAAAAGTCACTCCTGTAGAGAGCTCGGATATTTACGTATCTGAAATAGGCTTATCCATAGCTTTCAAAAATGGGAAAATCCTGACAGGACATTAATTACTTGTCTGCGTAAATACTACTTCGACCGTAAAGACATGTTTAAATTAAAGGTATGTTTGGGAAAAGATACACAAATAATGCAATCACATTATTTCCTTTCAGTGGTTTACCTTTAGCTTGAATTCCACGTTTTGCCAAGCTGATGCTCACCCCACTTATCTGTCACTAGACCATAAAAACTACATCTATTGCTTATAACAGGATATGCTTTCTCGGGAAGACTGTATAACCAAAACTTCATTTGTGTTCCGAAGCAGTCTTGTACTGTACCTGTTGTGACAACGTATTATTGTCATATTATGATCCTGCTGTGTTTATAGTGTATACTGTTTGGTTATGCTTCTCTTAACTTGTGTTTCTTTCCAATACAAAGCCTTCAAGAAATATCACTCGATGGGTCGCGTCACTTTGACTTCTGAATACATCGGAAGGCCTGTCTCAGAAATTGCAAAACAGGCATATATGAAGGCACTATGGAAGGCAAAGCAAAGCAAGACACGAATTTTGTGAAACATAGTTAATTAAAATACACATGAGGCTCAAGGATCCGTGTGGGACGAGATGAAAACATTCACTGGTCACTTTAAGTGGTGATTGCTCAATATGTAACCGCTGTGCGCGCGTGGACCAATTGCTTTCAAAGTAAACACAAACAGACAGTAGTGGAAAGCCTTCGAATTCCCTGTGCCCTCCTTCCTTCCGCTTCTCCCAAGGGATTTCTACACATCTGTTTCAGGGGGCGAGTGCGCTGTCAAGGATGTGAGCAAGGTGGGGGCACTTGGTGGCTTTAAATAGCCGCCACCAAAACTTCGGGACATCAGATCAACTTCGGTGTCTGACGCGAAATAACCAACAGCTGGTTCCCCAGCCTCAGATACATCATTTGGACGCAACTTTACTTTTTTTGCACAAAATAATACATTTAGTTCGGGACAAGGATCTCATTGAGTATTATGTGCAACGCCGCGTCTAGCCTGAACATGCACTCGTCATTCCTCGCACTCTGCCTGGCTGCTCTTCAATGCTTCAGACTAGTGGACTCTTTCCCAAACCCATCTCCGCTGCTCGGGTCCAACTGGGGAAACCCTAAAAGATACGTACACCTGCAGACATCATCCGACATCAGCAACTTCTACTTGGAAATCACTTTGAATGGTCAAGTTAGGAAAACAACCAGCCGAAGTTCCTATAGTAAGTTTGTTTATTAATTATGATGCATTTATTGAGACTACCAACACAAACATATGAGTGTGTGTACTGTGAAACGTAATGTTTGTATTATGCAAAAGTTTATACACGATATTATGCATGAGTATGAGTATGGATCAATCAGCAATATTTACCTCATATTTTTACGTTTTAGTGCTCGATTTTTTTTGACGAATTTGACATTTTTTACGAAATTTTGACGTTTGCTTTATTTCAAAGTTCCATTTTCAGCAAGCTGTATTTGTAGTTGAGGATTATGTCATGCTGATTTTAATTTTGAGGGATTTGTCAACTTTATGTAATTCTTCTTCTTACAGGTGTAGTTTTGCTGAAGTCTGAAGCAAGAGATCGCCTAGCTATACTGGGTGTAAAAAGTAACCGTTACTTGTGCATGGATGCCGAGGGAAATACTTTCAGCTCTGTAAGTAAACTGTCCATCTGAAGGTTAAACATGTTCGCTTTAACATTGCATATATGTAGGCACGTCGTCTTTGATATAAAAAACGATAATTAAACATTCCTTCCAGTTTTATTATTATTATCTCCAGAATCCCTCTCGGACAAACCCGAGATTTACTTCAACCAGACACCATATTTAAATCCAGTTCACCCAAGATTTCATTGAATGCACCTCATAAGCAAGTTTCTTCGAGGCCATATGTAAACACAGAAACATTCTCTTCCATTTTATGTGGTTTGTGACAAAGACCATCTTGGATGTACAGGAATACAGCATAACCTCCACTGTGTCTCTCTGTTTTTCAGGCTGTGTGCAACAGAGATGACTGCCTCTTTCACCACAAGTTACTGGAGAACCACTATGACGTGTACTACTCCTGTCGGAATGGTCTGGTTCTGAACCTGGAGGGTGCCAAGCAGGCATATGTGGCTGGACAGAACCTGCCACCTTCCTCCCTCTTCCTGTCAGAGAAGAACACTGTGCCCCTGGAACGTTTGCTGCACAGGGAGAAGAGGACCCAACAAGTGGACCCGTCCGACCCCCTACAGATACTCAACCAGCCTGGCGAAGGTTCAGACTCTCAGGCCTACAGGGATCAAGACCAGGACCTGGACCTGGACCATGACCAGGACCAGGAGACGGAGGGCCGTGCAGTTTCCAAGGAGACCATCTCATCCACCTTTCACGACGACCCCTTGCAAGTACTTCACGCCATGAACCCCAGCAGTCCACGGATAGCAGGAACCCTGGGCTGAGAGGTGGGTGGGAGGAGTGGGGGAGTATGGGAGGGGTGTGTGAGAAGTGTGGGGTGGGCTCTACTACAGCTGGTCTGGAAAAAACCCACTGCTGTTTAGTTTATTTTAAAGATGTTACCAGGAGAATCCCTCAGATGATGGTACTGGACCTTTTTACCTCTTGTTTTCTGTCATTATTAAAGCTACAGTAGGTTTATTGATCTTGGCAAACTTCAAAACTTTTGCTTCAGAACCTTACGAGGTCATGTATGAAGGGCAAACTGTCGACTTGCTGAAACAGAAGGAGCATCAGGGAAGTTCATACAAAGCTGCTGTTTACTCACATGGCTGTAATTGCTGCAGTATTGCTAATATGATTGGATACAAATATTCAAATTCTGAGTTGTATTATTATACTGTAATGTTGGAGTATGACTTATCAATGATATCATTAGCCAGAAATGAAAATATATTACTGTTGACAATGTGTCCTTTAAATATTTGCATCATATCCAGCTGTGGATTCCAAGGGGTAAAATTCTGTCAATGCCAAATGTCAATTTTAACAGACACGGTGTTCTCAAAGGTAATGCCACGCTTTAAACTAGCTTTGTTGGAAATTTAAAATTCTCTGTTAAGAGGTGCTGGACACCACCAGCGAACAATATATAAAGCCAAAATATTTATTTATTTAAATGTATTCACATACTGTTATTTATAATATTTATATGTATATCTTAAGAGAGGGAAAACATTTTTATGTCTTTTGGATTATTGTTGACAAATAAATAGTATTGCTGATAAGATGTTGCCTCTGTCGTTTTCCTTTGTTTGTTGAATTACTCTTTTAATTTAGTCTGCATGTTAGAAAAGGTTTATGGACATGTAACTTTTAACAAAAGCTGTTACATCAACAATGACATGCAGAAAAGATCTTCCCACAGAGGGTAGCAGCTTCACAATGGCTGCATCAATAATTCACTCCAAGTTTAAATTTGACTAACTTACTTTGAAGTTGGTGTCATTAGGTGCATATTGTATTGTAAGTTTTCGTTTAGCTTTAAACTGGCAAGTGAAAGTTACAATTCCACACGCCTGTGTCCAAAAATAAATACCCTGCTTTCTATTTTTGGAAGAAGCTGTTTTACTAACTGGTTATGGGGTGCAGCTATTTTCATCAAGAGAACAAATAATGGAAGCTATTCAATTCTGTTTTTGATAAAGCATCAACCAGACCCAACCCAATGTTAAAGAAAAATGGATCATTGCTATATAAACAAATTGAAGAAAAACAGCAGCACCTGCTTGGGAATGTTTTGGTAATATCGGGGTCAAGAAGGGAGTGAAAAATGTCACCTATGAACTGTGGCCTGTATGAAGTCATCACAGTGTTAAAGCTCACCTGATAGATAACATTTTTCTTTAGCTTGAACATTGCTCCATCCCCATTAGTTGTTTGGTGTGCATTTATAATGCATAGACAATGACTCATCAATGGCATACATTTACATTTTGCCGAAGTGCTTAGTGTATCCAAAACTCACAAATGTGTATAATATGGGACACAAAAATTGAAAAGAGACAAAATACTGAGCAGCATGGCTTGTAAAGTAGGGTGGGAAAACTCACTGATGGGATGCATCAGTCCGGCCAGAAAACAATCTGGTTTTCCATTGACAGATGCCCGGAACTTGCATGTGCACCTGAATCTATTTTTGGAGCGCCTAGTTTATCTTCAGGGACAATAAAAAGGGTTGATGTTTCTTCCAATAAGGGGAAAACAATATTGCATCACTTCCTCACACGCCAGCAGTATGATCCCTATCAGAATTCCATGACATCATCACCCCGCATCCTCCAGAAACTCACTACAGCTGGATTCAGACGTGTTCCCCCGCTGAAACTGTTAGGGCCTGCAGGCACTCTGGCCCTCTGACGTTTGGCTTGACCTTGGCATTGGAAAACGCAGAGACTCAACCACAAGTGCGGAGGAGGGCTGCCCATGTGCCAGGGGAGAAAGAGAAAAGACATGATGCAGAGAGTGGCATGGGGTATTTAAAGTGGTAGAGAGTTGGGAGGCATCTTAGCTCCATGGGCACAGATTAGAACCAAAATATTTAAGTAGGTTCTGCTCAGAGGTAGAATAGAAATGGTATAAATATGCTGTTATTCTCATAGATTTGCTCATCTTTGTCAGGTTATTTATTCAATGGGCTACCTTTTCAAACAATACCAGCAAAGTGAGTGAGAATCTTTGAAAATCAACAAGAGATCTATTTACCTCGGGTACAGTAGAGTTGAACTTTCCTCTCAAACAAACAGTATAACTGGGGTTAAAAATCCCTACTTGCCCATTTTGGTTCTTCTAAAAATCTGTCCACCTTAAAGCCAGCAGGAGAGGACTGGACTTGTAAGTGAACTTGTATAATGAGTAATTATATCCATTATGCCCCTTGCATGTGCACCTTTACCCGACTTCGGCTGCTGTTGTGAAAATTCATCAGGACAGGTGGGAATATGCTCTTGCATGCAATGGCTATCTGCCGTCCCACAGACTAAATTTATGCGCTCAGTTAATTAATGCCACCGTTCACACTTTTGAACTTGAAAGCTGTGACCGAAGCTGAAACGGTAGTGGGGTGAGGGGAAAAAAAGACTGAACATTGGTGACGTATGGAGCAGATCACACAAGCCAGTTATGGTAGGTGCTAAATGGGCTTTTTCTGGATGAAATACACCTTCATTACTAAATGCCTAACTTCTCATTCACTGCCTTCATAAGGATGATACACATATGCAGAACTCTGCTGCAAAAATGTTCTTAGATCAGTCCTCATAGAAAGAATACATTAGTGGCTGTCTTCAGTCTAGACTGGTAGTGTACAGAAATATGGGAAACGAAAAGAGTGAGTTTAAATAGGTAAAACTGAAGCACTATACAAAGTTAGGCATAGATGGTTTTGATAAAAATGGTCAGTTTCTTTTTCTTTAGACATGCCTAAAGAATTGGATTCTGACCAAAAAGGGATGCTGTAAAGCCAGCTTTGTTCTGGCCCAGCTTTGAAATGATTTAACTATTAATGATCTTGATTGATGACAATAATTATTTGCATGAAGTATTTTAGAGCAGTGTTAGAACATACACCTGTACCCATCCCAGTGGCATAGAAACTCCAGCTTTTACCAACACCAGGTCCGGTGTTCACACTTGCCAAGACCTCTGTGTTCACGTTCCAACACTCTTAAACCATTAAATATACAGCAATAAAGCTGAGCAAAGAGGGCCAAGGATCAATGGTGCTGTAAATACGATGTGGAATTGATGTGGAGCAGAGCTCTGGCCATTTGTACTGCAGGGAACTACTTAACTGTCATGGATTTAAAAAAATAAACATTTATCCCTATTTTTCCCAATATGGTATCACCGATTGTTCCTGTGAAGTTACTGTTACATCCAGAGCACCGGCACGAGGAACCCTGCCATGCTAGAATGAACACATCCCCGTTGCACTGACCAGTGAGGACTCATCACCCCGAAGCAACAATGTCAAGAATGAAATATCCCCATTCTATAATAAATTTAAACGCTCAGGAAACCACAATCCAAAATGCAGTTACATACAGGAGATTAATATTTCACCATAAACCAATGGCTTTTTGGCTGAGCAGGGGGAAATACAGGCTAATGGATCTCACACCAAAGGGTGCACACAATGCATGGATGTTCAAGTAAATATGTGAAGGTGTGAGAGCACAAAAAGTCACCGTGCTACCCATCAATACTGCAAATGCAAAACCCAAAGAGGAATGGTCAATGTACAACCACGAAAGAAAAGAGACAGCCCTGTAACCCTGTCAATGAGTAGAACTGCACCCCTCTACCCACGCTGCTGTTGCTCAGATCTGCCTGCTTTTAGTTTTCTTAATAAAGATGAAAAAGTGACTTATTTCTTGCAAATCAACAACACTGCAGTTTCTCTCCGTGCTCTAACATACCATTTTCGAATGGGATGTACAGTTTCACAGGGTAAATATAGAAGCAGGGAGAACAAATACAGAAGGAAAAAAAAATGAGACAAAAGAACCTGGAGCACAAGAGTGACTCAGTGATGAGCAGACAACCCAGTCTGCTGTAATTCATCTGCAATGGGCAGAGGGGAGCTGAGGTAAAAGCTAATACTCTCACATACAAACAGTGACACAGCACAAACAAAATCTGAAGACAAAACTGGTTTAAAAAAAGTAGGAAAAAAGCAAATTCACCTCATTGCCATGTGGCTGATGATGTCATGTTGAACAAGGCAAGTCATGCAGAATTTAAGGTATTTATTCTGCACCTGAGAAAATGAGAACTGCTCTTGTTTGAGAGATGAACAGAAAGGCTACATCAGAAAGTGCCCATAAAGAACACTTACACCTTCAGGAATGTGTTTTACTTTTGTTGAGTGTCAGAATTTTAACATTTCATTTTACATTTAACATTTTCAACATGATCAGAATGAACACAGCAAGGTTACATTAAATGTGTTTTAAAATGTTGTTTCCCTAGAATAGTGCGAAACAAGCATACTGTAATACATTCAAAGTCACTCTCAAGGAGCCGAAAAACATTGGTACAATTTGATCTAAGAAAATGAATACATTTAATTTCATCACCATGTGCAAGTCATTTTTTTAAACTCATAAATACAAAGTTTTTTTAATCTCAACGGTGAGGTATGTCATTGAGAAAAGAGTCCTTATGGACTTGTAAGATGCCCACTACAGACAGAACATCTTGTACTTCAAGTCATTCATAAATACAGTTATGCTGCAGAATCTTAGTTTATCACACTGAAAATGCAAAAAAAGCTGGCCATTCACAGATGCCTACACAGATACAGCACATCTTCCAGTGTACCAAACTCATGGAAGACATGCAAGTTGTACATTCACATACTGCAGTTATATTTCCTATACTTACCCTCAGTGTATTTAATAAAGAACAGCGCACTGGGGCAGCAACTTAGTAAGAGTGGAATGATTAAATATGTGTGTAATATGTTATGTCGTGCAAAAGTTGTGGTGAAATGAGTAAATGCTGGGTTAATGCTAGCTTCTGATGCATGTGAATGTGACCTCTTGGCTGTCTGTCTGCTGTGCAGCTCCCAATCTGTTAGAGTGGTATAATAGAACACCAACGCCTCCAGAAACCCACTCAACCGGATGAGGACTCGGCCAATCGGGATGGCCCCTTCCCCTTTTAACACAGACTACAGCATTATAAATAACCTTTACCTGTAGGTGCTCACTTCTGGTATGTACGTTTTAGCCTTCTGAAACTGACCAGCAATCCAAAACTCTTTGTGAATTCTCTTTGTTTGACACCCCCTTGATTGCCGAGCGAACCCACTGAGTTTCTTCTGGAAGATTTATTTTCAAATTCACCAGCATGCAAATCACATTGCTGTGTTTACTCATTATCAGGACATTGCTGGTAGTACTGGCAGTGCTCTGAGGGTACTGATTAGAAACGCAGGTCCTTCAGTGGTACTGTTTAAAATGGTTCTTCTAGTAAAAGAGAAAGGGACTTTATGAACTTCATGAAGATGTTTTTTTCTCCAGTAGGAGACTTGCAGCCTGGTTATGCTGAGCTAAAACACAACTCTAAAGTCCTGGAGTACTTCATTTTCTCGATAGTCATTCAGATCCATAGATCTTACCTACTATGAGAAAAGCTGTGGATACAGTGAGCACTGTCCTTACAGCAGGGCAAGGTGATCTTATCTGAGCAGCACACAATGAGTGTGGGTGCTTTTCTTTACCAGCATGGCTCACCGGACTCAAATACTGAAGATCTTCTTTTAAGACCACCACTAGCTGGTTCTTTGAATCATTAACATTGTAGTGTGCTGCACAACAGAAGCCAGCACCCGCCCCACTATTCTCCATGCAGCTCTTTCAGTGATGCTTAGGCTAAAGGGTTTATTACTATCTCACAAAGGTGTCTATTGCACTAAAAGGTAAAGGCAAATACTAAATGCCAATAGCAAATCTCAGGAGGGAAACTTCCTATCTTGGATGGTCACACACCCATACTGCAGTTGTACGTAACGCATATAGATTGTTGACCAAGAAGAGACGTTTTCCTAAATGACAGACAATGCTTAAAATCTGGTACCTGTGAAGGAGCTTTCTGCAGTTTTCATCATGCACTTTGTTAAAATGTTTTTAAATTACATATTTGTTTGAAGTTCCCATCAAGTTCTATTACAGTAAAGTTTTAAATTAAAAATGCCAAATCGCAACAGTTTTGACTGCAATGCGACGTTTTGCACTATGGTCCTCCCAACTGTCTCCCACACCCCTCTCCTACTCTCCCACTTTGATGGCCTTCAAGTGGTCCTTCCTGTTGATGAAGACGCAGTGGATGGCGACGGGCGTGGGCCCTGCGTCAGTGAGCCGCAGTTTGAAGATGAAACGGCATATGCCCGTGTTGGGACAGGCAGAGAACAGGTGGGATGTTTTGAGACTGGGGGGTACGGAGCACTGCAGGTCCTCCACCAGGTAGTGCACCATCACGCGCATGTAGGCCCCATGGCTGACCACCAGGGCATGGGCGGGCACTCCCAGGAGCCCGTCGTCAGGCTGCCCGGCGAGATGCCCATCCATCTCGCTTTCGGGCCCCGAGGCCGCCTCACTCCCCTTGGAGGCCTCCTTGTGTCCGTCCGGACTGCAGTGATCTGCCACCATCCGCAAGAACAGCACTCTCAAGAACTCCTGAATCCGCACCTTCACCTGGGCAGGGTGGACAGAGTCTCTTACCACCCACGCACACGTGCCTGCATGCACGTACACACAAAACACACACCGGATCCCGCTAGTTCCACCCTGACAAAACACCCTGGCCTACCCATCCAAAGCAGAGCTAGGCAGCACCGCCCCACTCTGGCTGTGAGACAGCTGTCTCATGGTCCTCAGCTGACTCAGACACCAGCCCAATAGCAGATCAATGTAAAGCCCTTGTGACTGGGCAGAGTCACATGACACACACCACCTCTGGCAATATGAGACATGATTGGCTAGGCTATCAGAGGGGTCTGAAATACCTGTCAAGAGAACATCTCCAGCTGCACTGCCTTTTCTATGTGTGATAATATTTTAATAAAGAGCAAAACCTAAGAAAGTGTGTCAAGCTGTACAGAAATGCAGTCTGAGCTGTGCTTACTTCAGTAAATTAAGAAGATTTTTGAAATATAAAACTGAAGTTTTTACATCACAGAAGATTGTATGCAGCCTTGGCATTATTGGTGATATGTCGCCACCTAGTGTTTCTTTCAAACACTGGCTATCAAATATAATACAATTTTCCTGTATTCATGTCAAGGTATTTTGCAGCATGAGTCTAAAAATAATCACTTAATTATCTATTTAGTTATCATTTTTAAATAATTAAAATTATTTAACCAAGTAGGTCAACTAAGATTGTATAACAGATATATCAGACATAGGTGAAGATTAAGTGGCCAGATGGAGAGCACTATTCAAACAAAAAATTAAATCAAAGGGATCAGCCGATATTAAGCAGATGTAATGTTACTAATGACATACAGTTATTTTATGAGTCCCACATTACAGGCAGAGTCAAAGCCAGAAATGGTGTCAATCAAGTATGGAATCAGATGATAAATGGTCATCCTTATTTAAACTGGAAAACTTTTATTTTTTACAGAGCATGACCACTATGCTAACAGTACTCCCGTCTGTGCAATGGCCCAGCACAAAGACTCCAGGCTGTATGAGTTTCAGACTAACCTGCTCCGGGGTCTCACCCTGTGGGGGGGTGAAATTTGGGCATGACTGGCCAGCTTCTCTGGCCATGTTCTTCAAGTCATCCACCGGCCTCCCTTCTGCAATCCCGAAACTCTGTACAACGACAAGACAATCCATCACTGACAGACACACATTCACCTACCTCTTACCAGACAAACATTGTAACTATTAGAATAATCCAGATTAAAGTTAGATTAAAATCTATTTTCATTTAACAGCACATACCCTTAAAGAGATCAGGTGCACAGAGTCCCAGCCAGCAGTTTTAACTGGGATTTAAAATGTCTTAAAATTGTAGACTGTGCAAACTTTTTGAGTAAAAAAAAAGACAAAGGCCAGCAGACAAACTGCATTCAGAAACTGTGCAGAGTCTGCACATCATCTGCATTGTCATCGCGCCATGGTAACAGACACAGGGCTCAAAGAATAGGTCCATCTACATGTCAAACGGATGTGTGCAAATGCCACACAATGTCACAACATGAGGACAACTGACTCTACAAAGAGGTACCATCAAGAGATCAGGAATTAGCTGGTTACTGGTACAGACACAGATTCTTTCCTAGGTAGAAAGCATGGTTATTATTATTATTCAAGCAAACACAAGGCAAATTTTTTTTAAATAAATAAAAGGGTTTGGATAGTGCTTTACCTGTTTACAAGCTGCAACTGCCTTTAAGAGCAGTTGATATGATGGAAAGGTGGACAATAACACACAAAAAGTCATACACACACACAGGCACACATGCAAACACAGACAGACAGACAGACAGACAGACAGACACACACACACACACACACACACACACACACACACTCAGAAAGAGAGGCACAGAAGCATTTTTTTCCCCACTCAGTTTACAGAGTCAAACCAAGCACTCCCTTCGGGGCAGTCCACTCAATCTCATGTTGAGAAGATAAGAATGCCAAATGTATTTACACAGTGTGTCTGTGGTCTGGCTGAGATTACTAACCCTCTCCTTGAGCAAGGGCTCTGTGACGATCTCTATACCAGAGCAGTGCAGGTTGTTCCTCACAATGATATCAGCTGTCTGAAAATCAAATAAGAAAAAAAAAAAAACCTTGGCTGACCACAATGAGAGAAGTCAACACACTTTCAGACCACAACGACAGCTCCTTAACCCCCTCACTGACATCAAAATGCATGCTGCTCTTTTACAGAGTGAATTTTATAGCATTAAACACATTAAACAAGAACGATTATGAATGAGGTCAACTTCCACGTACAACATATGGAGTCAAAGAGAAGTATGCAGCTTTTATTTTAATGCAGACAGTGACTTCTAAAAATGTTGTCCTGGCTATACAACTAGGCCTGTTTAAATATTTGCACATTCAATAGGTAACTTTATGGTTGTAGTGTAACATTAGTCAAAGAATTGCTCTTGCACATTGAAAACAATAGGTCACAAACGTATTAATAATGATCTTATGGACAACTGACTGAGCCTCACCTGCTGGGCCCGCTGCAAGTTGCTGACAAACACGTTAGTGAAATTCAGGTCACTGAGGTAGTTTCCCACGGTCTCTGCTTGCAGAAGTCCAGTCTCAGACAGGGGCAAGTCTACACCCTGACCTGGCAGATCAAGACAGCATCCCAGTAAACATCCCCAAAACTAGCCCAGGTTCAGGATTAAATCACAAAGACGAAGTGACAAAAGCCTGACCTAGTCCCAAAACACAGACATGAATGCAAAGCAACATAATCATAATCCTAACAATATATATGGGACTAATGTGTTCTGTCATTCAGCATAAAATAAGTAATTTCCTGAAATGTGACCCCTACAGTTAGCTAAATGTTATGTAGGCACCTGACCCCAAACCTGTGCCAAAATAGCTCTTATTACATAGGAAAATTAAATTCATATTTTAAATATAATTATATGACACTGTTTTATATTTTTTCTAAAGAACGTCAGTTTTTTTCAAATGTAGATGGAATATTTATACCTTGAAGTAGTTTGTCCTTATTGTACTGGGTTTCGCCACTAGAAAAGCAATAAAGGAGAGCGTGTTGTAGGTTAACAAGTGTTAGTTACATAGAACATAACAAGGACATCTGACAGATATAAGCATAGGCAAAACTCATCACGGAATGAGGGAATCCCGGGCAAAGCAGAGAACAGTCCTATACCTTCGCTAAATAGTCAAATTACAGATGCTAAGCCTTTACACTGCAATTGCCCAGCGTGCCTTGGTTCAGCTACGTCTTCGGTTTCTCAAAGCTGCCATTTTTGAATCGGCCGCCACCCGGAAACTGCTTGTAACCAAGGCCAATGACCAACGACGCATAACCCGGTACAGTGAGCAAAAAACAAGGACTTTTGAGAACTGTTGGACAATAATATGGTCACATAAGTCGCCATTCACCATCTTCCCTAAATCTGAACGGTTTTATGTTTAGAGAAACCATTGCGGAATGTTCTTGACCGTAGCGTGTGGAGTAGCATTATCTCTCATACAGTAGGTTTTCCTTATTAATAGATATTATTAGTCACCGTACCTACCATATACTCTGGAATACGTTAATGGGGGATTTTAAAAATAATTTCTTAGGAACCCAACATCGTGATGTGGCCACTGCAAATACTGTTTCTACAAGGAACATAGGGCAGTTGAACAGTTTCCACATTAATGGTTACTGGCTAGATAATACACAACGAGAACGGGACGAATAGTTTTACCGTATGAACTTTAACAGCTTCTTACTTAGCACAAATACACGGTAACATAAAACTTTATGAGTAGCTAATAGTTGTGGCGAGTTAATTCATAGATTCCCCATGCACACAAAGGCGCGCCAGCATGCTGCGTTACATCGCCACACTTGCGCAGTTTTCGTTCTTAGATCACATTAGTTAGCTGCACATAACATTACCCTACGCACAGTAAACTTTACTCACACTCAGTACCGTCTTTAAGCAGTCACGCACATTTGAACAGATAATGACAGCTAGCAAAATAAGCTGAACATGCTCTGACACTTTACTCCCATTTGGCAACGTTACCAGGAGACGCTCCACTCCAGTCAGCTATCACAGTGCCTGTGGACTGGGTGGGCCACATTAGTTGCAAAAAGTAATATGAGAACCCGGCGATGTGAATCACTTACTGTCGGACTACTGTTAGGCCAAACGTAAGCATTTTTGTGCTTTGACACCTGAGGTAGCTGTCAAAATCCTTCCCTTTCATTCAAGTTACTCGTGCTTGTCAGTGGCTTGCTGTCCGCTGTCCCATCCGTATGAGATTGATATGGTGAAAGATGGTGGCGATCTACAAGATTTGGATTTCCTTTGTGATTGTTTCCATTCAAAACAGTGAAGTCTTTATCTATTTGTAAAATATACCGTGAAGTGAACGCAAGTGGCAAAATGCTGGACACATGTAAAAACAGCCTCCAAACTGGCGTCAGAAAAATAGCATATTGGTATTAACCTCTTGATTACGTAAACTATCTTCGAGGTGCCGGGGCGCATTTTGATGACGATTGCACGCTTTCAATTATGATTGGGTTAACAGATAGATACTTCCTTTGCATAGACCAATATTATTCGTGCCAATTGATACTGGGCTAGTTTTAAAGGTACAGACATGAAATTAAAGAGCCCTTGTGCATTGAACACACGTCAGAAATGCGCTAATATCACCTTTATATGCTTGTCAAGAAAAAACAATTATCTGTGGAGGTAGGATCCTTCACAACTGTTTTTTAATGAAAATAGGAAAACAACAACAATATCACAACAGGATTGTGAATTTCATAAACAGCACAGTGTGTATATGCTGTTTTTTGTCTGAAAACCACTTGATGTTTTACCAAAATGAATGACTGAAGATCAACTTATGAACTCCATATTAAACTCTATAAAAATAGTTACATACAATATAAAGGTTTGTTTTAAAAGCAAAATAGTGTGAAAATGGTATCCTTTCTTATTTTGAACTTTCGCTCTGCTCAGCAACTAAGTTGAATGATCTCTGTGCTTTCTAAAATGTTAACATGTCATCATAACGTTTAAGGACATTTGCTCTAGAGACTTATTGTACTGTTTTTAACTTAGATCTGGACTGAAAATGTAGCTGCACTTATAATGTGCAATGTGCTTTGTGTGTGCAGTTCTACATGTTGACATTTTAGGGAGACGAGCTGACTACTAGTAAATAAAACGAGAGTAAAGAATTTCATTCATGGTGAGTTTATTGACCGTACAGCATGCCTATATCCTTCACAACACTTTTAAAAAGGAATCCTCTTCAAACAGATCAATGAAGAGCTGATTAATCATAGACAGACTTGTCAATACTGAATTCAACACTAACTCTGAAACTGACATGTTAACTTACTACACCATCAAGTCCCCAGACTGGTACTGGGGGATGCCTAACTGATCAGCCAAACACAAAATAACCTGGGGGTACAGAGGACTGGCCTGTTACCAAGAGCCACACCCTGAAAACCAGCAGTCTCCTCTGCCTAGAAAACACATTAAATGCTTAGAAAATGTTATAGACATAAAAGAAGATAAACGGTCTTGTTTTTTTTTTTTTCTTTTGCTCTTTTTTCAAAAATGTGATTTGTGAGAGTGAGCATGTGTGTTTTAATAACTTTGTCTGGAGTCAGTGATTGCAAGCTTCGTTAAGGTTTTCAGGCAGAGAGAGAGAGAGAAATTGTGGTTTTCTGTTTTATTTCAACAAAGGACACTTTGGTCCTTGCCAGTCACCAAACAGATAAACAGTTACCTCAACCACCCCAAATATCTCCCTGTCCCCCTCCCCTGACCAGTCTTCCACCTGTTTAATTACAAAGGCATTCTTGAGTCCACTTCCTGGTATTTACACCCCACACACTGCTTCACTTTTTTCATCACTTTAATTTAAAAAATAAAAAAGGAAGACAGATGTGAGAATAACATTTACGGTGTCACACTCTTTAAAGCAGAAGTTTATTGAACAGAGATTGTGCAACAGACATTACTGAGGTACATGATGTGATCCATGGGTGGGGGGGACCAATAGGAGAGAAATCTGAATTGTTCTCAGAACTTCACAAGCGGGTAATGATGTCATAGCTAAGGTGAGGATACACCAATTGGTCTGAATAGTACTGAGGGCTTTATGCCACCATGTAACTATCTGAGCGACAAGACCAGACTGATGAAACCACACACATTGAAAGGGAGCCTGACCTGTTAAATACTATTTCATATATGTTGCATGGACTGCTCATCAAAGTGCAGCTTAAACCAATTCACCGCACCTCAATGTATAGACTTTCATTTCACTGGATAATGTTTTAGCCTTTCTGATTTATTGGCATATTTTGCATTGAATGTAATATTTGAAATTGGCAATAGCCCACAGTCTCACCCTTAGCACTGGGAATAAATGCACAGTATATGGCATGCATTGAGTAGCTGAAAGGTGTCCAGAGCCACACACTTATTAATGAAGTTCTAAGGGTGTATCAGTGTTCTTGTCCCCCTCCACTATGTTTAAGTCCAGACGAGAGCCCCACCTCACCTCTTTTGGTGGAAAAGATTCCCCCAAAATTCCCTTACTGCGCAACAGAATCATGACTTCTGCTTTACCTTCCACACTTTCCTGGCTCCCTGAAAAACTGCAGAGTTGTGAGGTATTGATTGAGGAGAAAGGGTCTTTTGTGTCCAGTAAACCTGAGGTGTACAAATACCGCATTTGCAGAATGTGACAGGGAAAAGAAGATAGAAGGAAGAACAGAACAGAAACATGCTATTTCAGCAAACTGTACAGAGAGCATTTCCAGTCGAATACTCATTACATGTTCTTCTTTTACCATCTACTTCAGTATTCTGTATTTTTAAGCAGTAAAATAATTATATTATAGTAAAAATGTTTATAAAATAGCAGCACACTCAAGTGACACATCACAACTAGGTAATGTTATTGTGTATACGAATGAAACAAAATCATAGCTTTTTAGCAGCGCAAAAAAAAAAAAATCAATACAATACAGACTTGATGATATCACCCTCTTTCTGCCCTCTTCACTTTGGATTACATTATCTATCCACACAATGCTCCAACCCCTCATAAAATAAAGATAAAAAAACTGCGCATTTTTTTCTGTTCATAGCAATTTTCAAACCTCAGAGCCACCTAAATAAAGAATTTCAGAATTATTTTCAGTATCAGCATCATTCACTATCAAGGTATTTCATAATTGATTTTCAGAGCTGAGCTATCATATTATTGAATGACCATCCTCATCATCTCCGTAGATGGGAGTGGTGAAAGGGCTATACTAATAAGACTGGTGTGGACTATTCCAATGGGTGGGCTTAAAGCATTTATTCAGTTTAAGCCAGAGGACAGAAGCTCACACCACTCTGCCTCCTACCCCCAACCCACCAGACCACTCCACTTCTGCCGCACCCACCCAAACCCAAGTGCTTCCAATCATTTGAATGTGAGGGATGAGGTGGTCTTTTTGAGCCAGCCTGGGATTCAACATGCTTGTTTTCTGCCGATGCCCTATACCCTGCTTCTCCTGCGTAACTGGCGCTAGTGCTAAGGTTTGGGGGGGTGACATAATGCAGGGCTCCTAAAGCAAGTTCACTAGCAACAATGTCTCTGTGATGGCCACATTTTTCAGATTATGCCTCCATACTGGAGGTGTGTTGCTGCTTGCGATTTAGGGGCTGGTCTTGGTGTTGGCCTGCAAGACCAGTGACAACATTCCCTACTTGATGTATTTGTAAACACATCACCAGGCAACATGGCCCCGGCTGCATCAATTGATCATGCCCAAGGGAAACAGTTGCAAAACTGAAGGAATGGAATGCAATTTGTACTACTATCGTCAAATATGTAGTAAGAACAATATGTTTTGAAAGAAGAGGGCCTTGAGACTAGTTCAGACTTTAGTCCTGCAGAGTCTGAATCACAACACAGCGCACAGGGTGCGACAGAAAGCCACGCATCTCTAACTAAGGGTTTGTTAAAAGGGTGGCATCTGGCAGAACAGCTTAGTCTTTTTTAAAGAACATCAATTGCTCTTAGAACATGTGCAAAAAACTAACAAATAAGAAAAGTTGATGTAACTTTTTATGTTTTGTATTCTATCCAAGTATTTTTGCTATGGAGCAGACAAAAATAAAATTCAAGTAAAATGAATGTCTTTTATATACTTTGATCAATAAAAAAATAAAACTAAAAAAAAATCAAACCAACAAACAAACAAATAAAAAACCCTAAATCAAAATTGCGAACCTTGTCTGTTGCCATTCATAAATTTGCATTGGCATTTTTATTTAATAATGGATTGTTTTCTAGTTTAAGATAACACATGAAATGGTCTGACCTCTCTCTAGCTGGTTCTATTTTTGGAATGTTTTTCAGTTGGAATGTCCTCTGTCATAGGTGTTAGGCATTACCACAAACACCTACGCGCTATCGCCATGGGAACACCTAATGTGGGGAAACCAGCCCTACAAGACAATTAATAGAAGAAAAAACAAAAGCGCACAAAAACCCCCAGAAAAACATCCCTGCATAGCCCTCTCATGCTGACCATTTCATTTGTCCCTTGGGGAGCGTGTTTTCAAAGTGCTTTTCTATTGAAACAAGTTACAGTGGTAGGAAGATGTACACTGAATGAGAATATAGAGGCACAAAGTGTTCCACCACTCCAAACTGCTCCCCTGTGTTCCACCTTTTTATCGTTTTTGTCTTTTTTTTTTTTTTTTTTTTAGAAAATCTGAAAATCTAGAATTATAGCCTGGCAGTGTCAAGTCTGCGTCTGATATTATGGCCTGCCATTGAAGGGCAGCGGGCACTCTACCTGGCTTTTTACCTGTCACCCTCCACCCACCAGCCACTGCCTCTCCAATGTCTCTCCTTACAAAGCAGCATGCTTCCACCTCTTCCACACTCCTTCTGCCCCCTCCCCCACCCCCAACACACGCACGCCCCCAAAAACACACCCTTCACTACTCCATTATACTCCCAAGCTCTTCCAATCTACACTCCTCCTTTACCTGCCCGGTAACCTGCTATCTCCTCTGTCCCGCTGTGTGCCCAGTATCTCTCTGTGCCCCTTCGCCCCCCTCCCTCACAGAGTCAGTCATTCTCTGTCTACTGGGACAATGCTGCCCTCTGCTGGGCATGGCCTCCTCTTTTATCACAAAAGCACTCTCAGGTGCCTTCAAGAACTAACAGAACCTAACTAACCAAATAATAAAATAAAATACGCTAAAATAAATCAAATGAATCAAAATAAAGATATGGTATCTTGTATACAATAAATGGCAATCTCTGCTTGGTAACTTGGCAATTAAATGCAACGCCTAAACTTCAACTCTCTGACGGCAGATCGAACTCAGGGGACAACAGCCCTGTTACCCTTCTGCACATACATCCCCTCTAACCTATCTGCCACTGTCTCTTTGCTGGCTTCCTGCCCTCCTACCCTCTCTGCTGCCTGTGTGCTGAGCAGGCTCTGCCCTCATTCACATCCAGGCCACTACAGAAGCACATCGATCGTCGGCAGTGATGCGGACGCAATGCAAAAAGCGGCCAGACCAAGCGCCCCCTCCCTAAGCCCCTTTCCTCCCACAGTTCCTCAAAATTCTGCGTGCGGCCGTACCCCACCCCCTCCCCCCACCCAGTTACCACGCACACGCACATGCACACACAGACACACTGAAGCAGCCATTTCCTGACAACAGAAAAAATAAGCTTATTTAAATCTTATTACGTTCGAAGCATTCCCTGTGATGGAATTACACAAAATAATAATAATAATAATAATAATAAAAATAATAATAATAATCATAATAATAATATCTTGAAAGATTTATATTTCCGTACTATTGGCCACTTCTGCATTGTTATATGTTTTTGTACTCGGCCGCTCCCCTGACTGTGGGGCCGTTGCTGTCCTGTTCTCAGAGTATCTGCTTTGCGATTTTTGTCCAGCTGCACACCTGCTTCCTCAGGCCTGCAGGCTGACACACACAAACACACAGCCGGTGCCTGCAGTCCAGCACAGGGGCTGTGGACACAGACCACTCTGACCCAATGGAAACCCAGTGTGTGTGTGAGTGTGCCTGATCCCAGGCATACACGCCAGCACAAAACAAAAGGAAAAAAAAAAACAAAAACAAAAAATAAAAACCAAACAGCCCATATGTCTGATCCCACAAAATGCAAGCCCCACAGTCTCCAAAAGCCTTTATGAGCTGTTTATCATATTTTTCTTATTAAATATAGCTATATTATGCATATACAATCATAAACAGCAAGTATGCAAAATATGATAGGTTTCCCTTCTGTAAATCTGAGGCACCATAGAGCTTTTTTCAATTTAAAACTTTTAAAAATATTTATTTTATTTTTATCTAAAATAGCTTGTATTTTAGGAATATATATGGGAGCAGGTTTCATAAAACAAAATAAAAAAAACAAAAACAAAAAACAAGATCACTTTTCTAGAAAAGACTAGCCAGCACTTTGTTGTTGTGGTTGTTTTTTTTTCTTGTTTTTGCTTTTTGTTGTTTTTTTTTTCAGGTTTTTGATTGGTTAGAGGATTCGTCCTCGTGTGGCGCTCTTGCCGGCTCACAGGTTGATGTCCCGAACGTCTGTGGGGGTACTGGACTGGTCCAGCTCGTCCAGGGCCTTGTTCCTGGGACCAGCTGGCTCCTGGTGCTGCTGCTGCTGCTGCCGCCCCTCACGCAGACTGCTCACCAAAACCCGCTCAATCTGTTCCTGACACGCCTTCAAACAGTCCTGCAGGGGAGGGAGAGAGACACACACAGAGAGAGAGAGAACAGAGAAAATAAGTCACTTCTGAGCATGCATTCAAAAATGGTAACAGGCTTAATGAACCACATAATGAGTGAAGCTGCATCACGCTGTCAATCACACATTAATGCAAACCAGTCAAGCCTTTTCTCACTGTAAATCAACACTATGACTCAATGTCTATGAGTTGTGACTTAAGGGTAAAAAATCGAAATTTTGGCACCAAGTTTGGGCCAGACCCGCCATCAAATTCATGGTTCATTAAAAAAAAGCTCTCAAGTCCACAAGTCATTCAGGGATTTTGCCAATACAATTTCTGATTAATAACTTATCCTCTAGAATTCCATCAGATAGCAGCATGTTAAGCAGTCCTGTCTTGTGACTAGGCACCCTTCCTGTGGTTGGATAGGGGTAGGGGGTGGGGAGTGCAGGTATTGGATGACCATGTTGGTCCCCGCCCCCACACAGTCCGCGCGGGCTCAGCAGAGGTGAGGAGCGGGCCAGCACATGACGTCAGGGTGCTGGAGCTGAGCCCCCATCACACAGCCAGTAGTCTTGACGACCACAAAAACACAGGTATTACCAAAACTATGTTAATTACATCCATGTCTCCTGGGTTACACGAGGGAGGTGTTTTTTTTTTTTTTAACAAGAGCCAGGCGCTGCCTGCAGGGGAGTGGGTGGGGGGTGTTGGGGGGGGGGGGGTTCCACCTGAGACCCACAGAGCTCTGGTTACAGCTTCAAAGAGCAAAGACTAGGGGGGGAACCAACAGGGCCCCTAAAGAACCAACACTCCCACTCAGCCATTATGGTGGGAGTGAGGGAGCGGAGGCGAAACCAAGAGAAAAGAGGCAGACTGTGGGAAGAAGAGGGCTGCCTTGGGGCTTGGGAAGGAGGCTCAGGGTGGGGCTCCCGGTGCGCGGGCAGGAGAGAAGAGGATGGAATGCAGATGCGCTTAGCTCTCCGACAGTTCCCACAGAAGGATCTCTGCCATGGGATTCACCACTACCGCCTCATGCGGGACAGTCTCCACCCAGTGGTCACAGATGGAACTGCGGCCTGTAGCCTCAGAAGAGCTCCCGCTTCTGCACCTCCTCTTTTCCCCGTCTCCTCAGCTCCGAAGCACAAGACGGTTGCGGGAAGACTGTCTGTCACAGCCTTGCAGCTGGGGGTTTTTAAAGAATGCACGCTGCTTGCGGAAAAGCGAACATTCTTTTGGAATTCGCAGCTAATTAAAACACGATGCTCCACAGTCTGAGTCTGTATTATGACTGGCGGGGACACACTATAGCTCCCTGAATGAAATAAGGACAGGAGCCTGTCACAAGTAGATTGTTCTTCTGCGGCAGAGGGATGAGCGTAAGTTACTCACTGAGGCTACTGTGCATATGAGCCTGGACAGGAAAAACTCAATTTTTGAACAATTACTTTTGTCAAACAAAATTAAGCACACATAATTTATTTGCTTAGTGGATACTGTAATCTGGGGCTACACACATTTCATTTTTTACAGATGATAATTCAAAGACCTGTATGTTTATTTTAGTATACTAGGCTAAATAAAAGGCAGGACAATGCCTGGACAGTTTACACATACTTTTTTTTCCCGTCACATACACTGTGTGCTGTATGAAAGTCACTGCACGGTAGTCAGACTTGTAAAGTCCCTCAAAAGTACTCACCATTACTTCATATCAAGTCACTGTCATCAAGTATGTTCTGTGCATGTTGTAGTTTGAGTGGTCATAAGACACCATCCATCAGACAAAGAAGACAAAAAAAAACTGTACCAAACCCCTATTTTGGCCTGTGCCTTTAAATGACACATAAATCTAATTTCTCTGCCTGCTGCGTTTGCTGTGGCCCTGTGCAGAAAGGGTGTGGAGACAGTTGTGCGGTGCGTACGCACTGAGCAGAAGTGCAGCGTTCGCTTGGGGGGGGGGTCAGTCTTGAGAAGGGCAGGACACCTCGAGCAGGGAGTTGACTCTGTCTCCTCTAACGATGTGGTGGAAACCAACCAGAAAAACTGCTATCTCCTCCTGGGCATGCCACATCCCACCAAGATGTGCTCCATTAGTCATAAAGAATAAATTCCTCCTGGAATATTAACTAAAGCATAAAACATATAAAGGAACTGCCTGTGTCTTACCGCAGGAATGTGAGGCCTTACTTCTTTAAAGCCATTCCCTCTCCGCTTCTCTTTATAGCAACAGTGCCGATCCCATGCCAAGACCCAGAGGCTTAATTCAAGAAACTTTAATAGTTTCAATGTGTGACTACTGGAAACAGCAATATTGTTTTCTGGAAGGTTCCTCAGGCTGGAGGGCTGGGAGGGTTCTACTGATGGGGGGTTGGCATTGGAGAAGATGTCCAATGGTTAATCAACGCACACTGTCCCACCCCCACTTTCTCTAACAATCCCTTCATCGAGGTTGATAAAAGATAGATATATATATATATAGACTGGATGGGTCTGACTCCTCTGGACATCCATGGACATTCATAGCATCGCTTTTCGAAAGATGGACGCTGCACAGACTGTCGGGCCCAGTGGTGCTGGAGGAAAGGCGGCAGTGAGGGAAGACAGGCCCCAGACACTGGGGATCCCTGGGCCTCCAGGCCACGAGAAAGTGAGGATGAGAAGATTCTGGATTACAATGTAAGCCAGGGGGATGTGGACAGCCCTTCCCCCACATGCTGTGATCCTCTGACCCTAAGGGCCCTCTTGCCATCCAAGCTTTCACCTCCGCTTCACTATCTTTAGTCTCACTTCATAAAAATGTTCCCCGCTTTGGAGCCCTACCTTGAAACTAATCAGCGTTTCCTGAAAAACTATTTCAAGGTTCAAACACAGAAATGATCGGCATCCATGCTAAATATGCACGTGCAAGCACACAGTCATTTTTTAGGGTTTAGTGTTTTTAGCCTGCGTGTGAGTGTACATGAATACACACGTAAGTACGCACACACACTAAACAAAACATTGTACCCCTTGCAATTTAATGAAGCCACAGTACCCACATAGAATGTTATTATGGAAACTTCCCTCAACTTCTCAGTTCCTTTTGGCAATTCTCAGCAATTTTAGTAAAACGGTAAAAAAAAAAAAACCTTTTCATTCTTTAATGCTACGATTTATAATACCCTGGGATATTATGCTTGTCTCACACCACCTGGTATAACAAATACTGCAATATATGGCATCTTGCTAAACAGCATAAAGGACACTGCCAAAAATTAATTAAAATAAATAACAGCTTTAAAAAACTATTCATTTTTACATGAATGAAGAGAGTCTTCGATGAGTGCCCGACGCCAGCAGGCTTTTTGTTCAGCTCCAGCACAACAGTCACGCTGCGTGCCCTACAGCAAGAAACTACAGTAAGTTACAAGCTCTAATTTGGGAAAAAGAAAAGAACACAAAGTATCACACACAGAACTAGACAACACACACACACACCATCCCCCTCAACACTCACACATGCACACACACCCACATTCACAAAAGCTAGGAGGCCCACTTCTCTTTCATTCAGCTAAAATATGCTGCCTCAACTTCCTGAGTAAGCTGGATGGCTGTCAATGGTGCTGAAGAGTTTCCTCTTATTTCTGAATGGAACTCAAGGCGACCCTTAGAAGCGGCAGAGGCCGCGCTCCTGCCCTGTCCACCCTCTGTCACCAGGCATGCCCTGCGGCCGGCGAGGGCGGGGGCAGGGACAGGGGGGCAGGGGGGGCCAGGGTCACCAGAGGGGGACGTGTGGGGGAGGACGTGGGGGGCGGGAGGGAGGGATAGCTGGGAGAGGGGCAAAGGAGGGAGATGGGGAATTGGGAAAGGAGGAGAAAGGAGGGGGGTCTGTCACTGTGAGTGAAACAGATGAATGAGTGAGGGGCTGTTGCCAAGTCAAGCAGAGACAAACTAGGAATGTGTCTCACCCCCTGCCCCCCACTACCCCCCTCTCTTTCCCCTCTGAGTGCTGTTTTTGTCTGCAGCTTCCTTGCATATTTAAAAGCAGGCAGCCTCCAACAAATAATACCTTGTTTCTGTAGGACACGCTTCGGACAGGCTGACCAGGTATAGGGTGAATAGCCTATGTGGGGTTGTGTTTTGAGTCAGCTCTCACTTGTCTGCTTCACCCCAGGAACGGACATGAATTTCATGAAGTGTTACGGGCTGAAAATGTCATTCATTTTGTCTTTAAAGCTGGGTTGCATCACAGGGAGTGTGTGCTGGCATGTTTTCCCAAGCATGGCTTGTTACCATCAAGGAATTTCGCTGAGCTGATCAGAGGTCCAGGAGAACAGCCCTGTTGACTCAGGCCCCGTACCCTGACACGCACAAACGCAGCGCTGCAGGGACATGCTGTTTTTGTTTCTCCGCCACAGTGCAGGGCTTCACACGCTGAACGTCATCAGGTGGGGTCCCCTCCGACGGTGATGCGCCACGGGGGCATGTGGATGTGGTGGGCCTCCGTGGGTCAGGCCAGACCGCACACACGCTGGGCACCCTTGTTTTGCTTTTGCACATCAGCTGATCTGCCCTTCCGTCTCCCAGAAGCTGTGGTGCCCCAGGCCCCAAGGCCACCCCCCCACACCCCCCCCCCAGGACAGACATGTGGAATGTGTGGGGGATGGAGAGGTGGGGGGTGGGGGGGTGGCGGACAGACAGGAGACAGCCCCACCGCAGCCACCCTGGCAGGGCCTAGCCCTGTGCTATTCCTCGCAGGTCACTTCAGACCCACAAGTGGAGGAATGTGAACCTGGCGCTCAATTTTAAGATGCTGCAGACACACCAAGGGTAGACTTGTCATTGACGTGTTCCCAGTTACAGCAGCCCGTTCCTCTTCCCATCCTCCCTCCCAATACACACAAACCCAAAGCGAGCCACTGGCCACTGCACCCAGCTGTGCCTGTCACTGTGTTTGGACTGAGAACACTGCCACACTGCACCCCATGCCTGCCCAAACGTACCCCCCCCTACATGGGTAGGCATCACAGATTCTGCCTGGATTGGGAGAGGTGCTTTGTGGGAACCCTGAGAGGGAACTGGGGCGGCAGGAAAGAAACCACCCTGAACGAGAGACAGTGCGGTGGGGACTCATTTTTATGGCCTCCCTGCAGCTTTACAGATGTGTCTCCTGGCTGTGAGAAGATCGCCAGCCGCGGCCGTGGACGTTAACTGAACTGAACTGACCCGTGAAGCCCGCTGAGGTATCACGCCGCAAAGGTATTCAGCGGTCAGAGAGGCGGCTGTGGGAACGTCTGGGACAGCCTCCGTTATTTTGGGCTCAGACCATAGTGGGTCTCTCCCTGCATGCTCCCCGGCCTGGGCCCATGCTGCCTGGGAGTCGCTGGGTGAGGGAGGATACTGTGCCGCCCACAGAGCCCGGCCGAGCCTGCCAGCTCTGCCCACATCGCCGCGCCAGGTGTCCGCCAGGCCCGGCCCCGTGCGGCCCCCGCGAGCGACGCGCCAACGCCGAGCTCAGGATTCAAGGTGGCGGTTTGCAGCTGCTACCAAGGTTACCGCGGAATCACAAAAACAGAAGGCTCAGCCAATCTGATTGGGCTGAGCGCATACTGTTCCTCTTACCGTCACACCACACCGCAGGTGTCTGTGGGAGGAGAGAACAATCACAGACTTGTCTCAGTGATGGCCTTTTCAGACTGGCAGCCTTTCAGCGCCGCGTTTTCTCTTTCTCAACGGGAGAAATATTCCAGTTATTTATGCAAGGGAAATCTGCTCCTCTCTGGTGAGCGGCTGGCGGCAATCCGGGCCTGACCATTGCCGACAAACCTGTGTCCGTCACAAGAGCTGGTCAGTCCATTTGAGCCATAATCTTGCATTAGATGTGGGCACCACATTCAGCGCTAACTGAAACCACTGGTGTGAAATAATTACTTGGGACAGTGTGAAGGTTTCACATCAGGTCATTCAGCTTCACTAATATTCATGAGCAGTGCACCTCTTACTCTCTACTCTGACTCCTCCTACTCACAGTAGAACCAATGAGACCCCCCCTCCCACAATCTGTGAAGTCCGTCCTTACGCTAACCGCCATTATCCTTCTAAACCAAGCTTCTACCTGATATGTCAGCATCTCCCAACCAATGGACATGCCCCTCTTAAAGAAAACAAAGCAGTATTGACAACACTCACCACTTCTGTGTTGGTGATTTTGGCTAGCAGGTCTGTCAGGTTGTCCCCCAGGAGTGACTGGTCACCATCGTCGAGCTGAAGTCCACAAATGGCCGCCCCGAAACTGCCGGTGGCAATCATAGAAGGAGGGTACATAGCGAAGTTGAAATCTGAGGAGAGAGAGCGGCCTGTTATTCACACACTAAACTGTGGTGCCGGTGGGCTGCAGGACTGTGAGGGAAGTGTTCACATCAGGGAAAATCTGCATGTTTTCATATTGAGTAAATACACAGATGTGAAAGAGAAAAAAAAACTGGGAAAATACACTCAGTGATGAAGTGTTCCCTGCTTGAACATTATACACACTCGCCGTCTGTTCCACCTTCTGACTCATGCTTTGGGCAACGCATCCACTATTTTCCATAATATGCAAAGTGAGGTGGTTTTCCAGCACTGAAGAGAGGGTCTTTAAAAGTGTATATGCATAATCATTAGTTTCTTTAAGTGACAGTGTAGAAAAAGACACAAAGACCTTCAAAGCCTTTCTCCAAGACTCAATCACTCACCTGTGTGTCCACTGTGCCACTTTTTGCCACTGATTTCTATCTCTCCAGTTTCACATGACTCACGTGCACTTCATTCGCAAAAGGAAATGTCTAGTTAAATGTCCATGATGTAAGGGGCACTCAGCTAAGAAAACTTGATATGTGAGAAATTTCTGAATCATTGGTTTCACTCCGTCCGATGGCTGCACAGAAGGGCATTGCACCGTGCATCCTGGGAGCACGGACACTGTGAGATGCCGTGGAAGATAAATAACCCACTTTTCTATTAGGTTTGTGTTCAGCCCGGGCTAATGACAGAGGCTGAGGATAACGAGAGTTCACTTGGCTCATGAATGGGGCTGAAAAGTCCCCCAAGTCACCCTCCTCGGGCCATCACCACCCCCTCCTCCCCCCGCCCTTTCTTCCCTGTCTGGAGTAAATCGTGTGCTCCCCCAAAAAAAAAAAAAAAGAAAACAGAGAGAAAGCTCGGCAGCCCTTGGAAAGGGTGGAATAAAGAGCCACAGTCCCCATGCCAGCGCTCTCTGCTGTAGGTCCTTTTTCCACGTGTGGTCACAGGCGCGCGTCTCAAAGCCCAATAACCTTGTTAGCTCCCCTCACTGTCATTCATAATGCAAATAAGACAGCTTGCAAACGGGCCAGAGTGCCTGAAAGAGCAACTGGCTAAGAGGGAGAGAGAGAGAGAGAGAGAGAGAGAGAGAGAGAGAGAGAGAGCAAGAGAGAGAGAGGGAGAGAGAGAGAAGAGAGAGAGAGTGAAAGAGAGAAAAGGGTACTCAGGCCTTCCTCCACAGCGTCTGTCAGCTCCCTGTCTCCCCTCCTCTCTCCCTCCACCAACCCCCAAAACAAGCCACACGGGTTGGGGCTGCTGAATGGCGCACATGCCCGGCTTTTGTTGTTACAACCGGCAGCGATTTGTATTAGTGGGGGCTCCTATTTTTTTAGCATATTAATTGAGTGCCGCCACTGGCAGGCCCGAGCGCGGTGAACAGGAGAGTGTGGCTCCATTGTCTGGAGTCATCACCTCATCTCACGCCATTGAGTGTCATGGCACTGACCCCTCTGTGCTGATACCGATTCAACCCGACGGGCCGCACAAAGGCTAGGAGGGGAGGCAGTAGGGTTTTGGGGGGGCTGTAGGGGGGCAGGAGGGGGCCTCTCTTTTGCTGCACATCGTTCTCTAGTCTGTGTCCAGGCCCTGTTGAGTTTTTTTCACAACTGAAGAAAAGGACAACCCCCCCATCCTTCTGCACTCCCACAACCATCCCTCTGTTGCCGGGCCACCTATGGGCCTGCAGACATGATGGAGGCAGCAGAACAGTCTGCGCATTACCATATTGCCATATTCAATTGCAAAGCAAACTGTGTGTGATGTTGCTAAAGGGGATTTTTCTTTCTTTTCTTTTTTTTTTTAAATCAAAGAGGCAGCCCTCCACGGGCCTTTTTAACATTCAGAACTCGGCGCTCTCATCTCGGTGAGTCTGTGTTGACAAATAAATGAACTTATTATACACTCCTGTGTTAAGAGCTGGGTCGGGGCCAGAGGGTTATTTATTAAAGACCGACTCAAGCTGGCTGGGAGAAAAAAGTAAGCAGAGAAAGCAGCTATATATGCTGATACATTAAACACAGTTCTCTCTTCAAGTAATTAAAATATAGTGTTTTTACACAGCAATAACACATACAAACACATATTCGTATATATACAGCACACACATACACACATACACATACACACACACAGACACACACTCACAGACTGTTATCTGAGTGGGGAACCGGGCACCAGGCTGATTTACAGAACTTGAGAAAAGACGAGCCTGTCGGTCGCGGGAGGCCGCGGGCACACGCATGCGGCGCAGTGCGGCACTCCAGGGAAGAAAGAATGGTCGCATTTTCTGCACCTTCATTGATATTCATGCAGAGAATGACCAGTGTATGTATCTGAGAGCGGACGCCTGTGATGAGTCTCTGGTGAACAGTGCTGGCTGCCTGAGCCTTCAATAGCCCATTCTCCCGCTCAATCTCCAAAGGCTCCACACATCCCAGCCAGAGCCAACTCTTGGGTGGGTCAGACGCACTGTATACACATTTAACTTGTAAATTAATTAAGGCTGGAAAGTTGAAAAACAGCCAGGAGAGGTCTAAGACGGCAATAAATCAAGCGCTTGTATTTTATGAGGGGCGCAAAAGCTTATTAATCAGAAAAAAAAACGAAGAAGAAAAAATTAATTTGGAAGAATCCAGAGGTCTCCGCTGATTGACGAAGGCTGTACACAAACATCCAGGGAGATGTAAACAAATTTTTCAGAACTGGTCTTGGAAATATTTTAACCATTACCTACAAAGAATGTAACACATTTGAAAGTGCGTGTGTAACTGTCTGTTTGCGTTCAAGTGTGGGTGTGCATGTCTCTGTGTGTGTCTGTGTGTGTGTGTGTATGTGTGTGTATGGTTTACTATATACATATCTTCTATTTGAATCTTTTGCCATATATTCTGTTTCACTATGGATAGAAATAAAGGATTAATACTTTTAATGTTAATACGAAACCCATTCATGGTCCACATATGTTCTCAGTAGAAACCTTAAAAAATGATGCTAGCTGTTGTTATCATCAAATGGTTTAATGCTGTTCACTGCAGGGTGTTTTTTTTTCCGCTGTACCTTAAAAGAGGCCCAGACTGTGTTGGTCAGAATGGCAGAGGCACAGTGGTGCAACAGAAACTAAACAGGAATCCTCCTCAACTGTTAAAAAGTTCTTGTAAGAACTTGCCTCAGTCTTGCCTCACGGCAGAGAGACTTGAGCAACAGGCGGGCGGGCCAGGCTGGCGTGGGAGGAAACAGCATTCACAGGAACCGGCAGCTTTCATTTCAGCCTGAGTCCAACGCTCTGCCTTTTTTAGGGGGAGGGGGGAGGGGATGGTGGGGTGGGGGGGTTTGGAGAGGATGTGTCTGATAGCACTGGATAAACACTCAGGGAGGAGCTGCTGCATGTCCTTCCAAAGACCCCAGCTGCGCGCAGGAAGAGGTGTGTGTCGTGAGACAGCGCTCAGCACAAACTCAAACCCAACGACCGCTAACATTTGCTTTACTCTAAACCATGAGAGGCTTTCTCTTCTTGTGGTCTATCTCAGGGCTCCAAAATAACTTTTTAAGTTTATGAATGAGAAGAATAAGCAGTGCAGTAAAAGGGACCAAAATTGAACCTGGCATCTCATTCATGCGCATGAGACAACTGACACTGAATGGAATTAAAAGGGCCATAACATTGGGTAGGGATCTCGGTCCGCCCCAGACCAAAGCAATGTGAACTGTCTGGTCTTCGATGCAATAGATTAAGTGTGCGCTGTTTACCAGTGTGATGTGTACGAGCATTTGAGTACAACTTATTATGGTGTACCTTAGCAAAGCATTTTTATCGGAATATGGATGCAGGAATGGAAGGAAAGGGAAAATGACTTCTTGCCAGCTCTGAGTAATCGAACCTGGAAGTTCCTCTGTCAACAAACAACACAACGGGCCTGTGGACCAGCTGCAGTTGAATCATAGTTCCCTTGTGTATAGGGGGGGCAAGGCTTCCGTCTTCTACAGAAACACAGCATAGCCATTGGGGAACTAACTGACATACTGTACACTGGGCAAAAATTCCTGTTCTCCAGGAACAGCTCTCTACTTTCACAACATTCTCATGGCACACACATGCTAGCTTAGCTGCTGTCATGCATAACTGGTCTGACCTCAAAAGGCCCCTGGCCACCCCAATGGGATACCTGCACCACACTGCAGGGATTTACGCATAACTAACTTATGATGTCATATGGGTTTGAGATGGCATGGCAGGAATCACACAGGACTCCACGAAGCTATATTAACTTACACCATCGGGTGTTTAAGATATCTGTTTCATTGACCACTGACCATCTATGAGTCAGGGCATGAATCCATTTGTGCCACAGTGATCCAACAGTCAGTCTCAGACCAGATGTCATCCCTGCCAGGTCATTCAGTCAGTCTGAATTCCTCCGCTTAACACTGAATAAAACTGACCCCAGGTCAGCCCTCATGGGTGGTTCACTTTTTTAATGGAACTTGCCTTTCTAATAGAGCACAAGCCTCTTGAAAACAACTCCAACGGACTCCGAAGCAGCTGGCTGCCCGCTCCTGACTGGACCGGCCCGGTTCTGTTCTTGGCGTGCACAGACTGGCTGCTGGGGGCCCCCAGAGACCCCTGTTTACAGCTTGTGAATGAGGCCTGATGGGTGGGTGGGGGGATGGATCCAGCATAATCTCCCTTAATGAGCTTGTTTCTCCCCGCATTATCCCCCGCCGCTGCCCCGAGAAACGCCGGCGCTTCCTATCAAGTGTACCCCGCTGCGCTGACCCTTACATGCCTCTGCATATGAAATGTAGGGCCGGCCCTTTGTCTCCTTTCTCCCGGACCCTCGCCGAGCCCCACATCCATTTGCATAGTTCTGAATGGCTCCTCCGATGTTATTAATTAATACTGAACCGGCCTGCGCCGCCTGACAAAAATCCCCACCAAGTGCCTCGAACGGAACTTTTTCATCAACAAAAAAAAAAAAAAAAGAAAAAGCGAGGAACCATTAAAAATGAACTGCCTTTTTTCCCCTTCTCCCTTTTCCTTGTTTTTAAACTACAGAAGCTTTGGTTCATAATAGTTTTAAAAGAAGAAAGTGGAGGGGGGCTGGGGGCAGACAGAAATTGAATTTCAAAGCACATGCTGCAGGACGGTACAGCAGACGGTACATGCCACAATTAAAAAACCAGGTGGGAGACCGTTCTACTGCTCCCACCTTTTCAGTGCTTCTCAGAAGCATTTCAGTAAGTGCTTACAAGATTTGCAGACCGAGGGACAAAAAAAAAGAACAGATAAGTGAATTTTTCCCAGATAACCACATCTCTCCACAAAGTATAAAATGCTGAAACAGTTCTTTTGGTCTTTGCATCTGGACGAGAGGATGAAATGGATACACCGTGAAGTGGCCAATAACTAATCCGTGCTATCTTACACATCTCCAGTAACGCTCTCCTACAAGGCATTAATATGGCAATTTCTGAGAGACACATGTGATAAATTTCCACTGATTCATTGTAAGAAATCAAGGAAAAGTTCGCTCTTGCTCTCTTGCACAATAACTTTGGGAGATGGCTTCGATCACTGACATAGGCATTCCTTCCTGACTAATAACTCCAGGGGAGGTTAGACAGAGAAGGAGAAAAAGAGAGAGGGAGAGATGGAGAGGGAGAGAGAGGGATGACCATGTGTGTGTGTGTCTTCAATGGGACCTCGGCCAGTTCCCATGGAATACCTTCAGTGTCCCCTTGTCAGGGAGCTTTCACAACACGCCACGCTGACAATATCCATTGCACAATCAGAAAGGGGATTCCACATCAAAAAAGTGGCATGTTTAAAGACCTGTCACTCCTCCTTGGGCTCACATCTATCTTCCCTATAATGAAGCTCTGTGGAACGCTCTCCGGGAACAGCCCGGGAGAAGACGGGGGAACGCGGCCAGAGGGAACTCACTGAGGGGCTGCTCTGGATCTCATTATCCCCAACGCCGAAGAGGAGCATGCTGGGAGAGCCAGCCCCGTAAAGGCCCAGAACATGGGAAAGTCAAGGCGCCCTGGAGCAGCTGGGAGGCGTGAGAAGAGAGCGAGGGAGAGACAGATACGAAAACACGAAAGGATAGGCCATTTGGTTCTGCGAAGAAACAACGTCCTCCCTCTCTCAATACCCACCTCACTCCCTCTCCCTTAATACCTCTCACTCTCTCCCTTTTCCTCCACATCAGATCATATTTGAGCATGTTGCTGGTCTTCCCACAGCTCTCTATTTGATCTAGAAGCGATCCACCTTGAGAATGTGGGTTACGCCTTTTTCCCACCCCCGGCAGCCCTACCATTGGTTCCTGGCAGACAGGGACACCCAGCGCCCTGAGCAGGTCGCGGCTCTTTGAAGTGACACTGCACTGAGCCGAACCCCTGATATGCCCCCAGAACATGAACATGCCAGTCAGAGAAAAGGGAGAGGCGTTCAGGCATACTCTCCATCATGCATGCTCTTTTCAAGGCACATACCTTTCTGAGGAGGTAATATGTCTCGCCCGCTGTTAGTCAGTCCACAATACTTGACATTTAGTGACCGACTAATAATGAAAAGTGAAATAGGTTACCACAGACATGTTTCCTCAGAAGTCCACTCTTGTTTCCCATATGGGGAGTGGGTGGGCCAGGAGGGGGGGAAGGGGGAGGATGTGCTGAAGTTGGGGGTGTGGGCAGATATTTTATTGCGACACTCAACGAGAGGTTTGTGCAACTCGACTTGCACACTCAACTCATTTGACACTAGAAGTCTTTTTCACTCTGAATAAAAACATTTATTAACAACTTTAAGCACTGTGACGTATGCATAGAAACCATCTCTTTTTGGTTTACATGCAGATTCCTTTTCATAAAGTCACATAATGCCGCACAAAGACCTTCACCCAAGCATGGGAGTTGCGTTGCCACAATACTGTAGGAGATTGTAGTTCACAGACAAAGCAGCATGGTACATGGCACTGCATGGTTGGCACACCAATAAAACTTTGTATCGTATCACCACGGCAGTGTGTCTGGCTTTTTCTTCACATTTGTGTAAATATGTACATTCAGATATTCAACACAGCACCTTACTAATCTTCTGAAAAAGAAAAGACAATGGTACATTAAATAAAACCAACTTAAATAAAAGACCTACTTTAGCATGAAAATCTCCTAATTGGTGGTGATTTTACCTGTGGCACAGAGGGCAATGAAGGTCTGCACATGCTTCCGGATCAGCGTCAGTTTTTCCTTGGGCAGGGGAAGCTTCCTCATGATGTGTTCGATGAAGTCGTTGGGGGTGACCGCCGCCAGGTTCCACTTCAACTTCCCCAGGACCACCAGCTCCCACTCCTGGACAGAGAGGCAGAGTAAAACAAACAGGGTTACAAGAGGCCCGCTGGGTGCCACGTGGAGCGACTGCCATCACCGTCTCAGCTGCCAAGAGACCTCCCTATTGGAGCAGCACTGGAGCTGGCCTTCACCCTACTTCCTGTGCTAAATCCCTTGGCCCTTGGTGACGTCCAGAGATTGTGATTACATTACTCTGCGGGTGGATGGAGGCAGGCCAGTGCTGAGGCAACAGCAGCTCCAACACACGAACATGGATGACCTCAGAGCAGCGTCTGTCAGACATCTGGAGGCCCAATCCTGAGATTAGGTCTAGGGTGGTCACAACTCTGTCTGACATCTCTCTATCAAATGGACATCGACAGAGGTGGGGGGGGGGCCTGCAGGGGCTGAGCTGTGAATGGGCTGCATGTTGGTTTCAGCCAACTATACACACTTTACATATAATGACAAGTGTAATCATCACTGGAATTGCATAGAAATTTGCATCTACAGGTTTGAGTCTTCTTTTGCCCATGGGCTTGAGTGTGTAGGCCATCTAGGTTGTGTCAGAAAATGCACATGCCCCCTTACAGGTATCTGGTAGTACTATCATATTGCTTACGTTACCATTGGAGATGACTGAAGGAACAGAATTTGAGCATAAGGTGCACAGCCGCAGCCAATGTGAGGCTGCTCGCTTCCATCTTTGACATTAATGCACAGCTTTTCCTCATCGATCTCATCACATTATATTTAATACCAAAAAATATCCTTTCACCACATTAGTGCCAAACTCCACCTGTCAGCTGACCTCAGCATCTGCATTTTGCAGCGACATTTTTCTGTGCTTACATTCTGCCCTTCGGTTGGCAGCGGGGCATTGGCAGGCCAGAGCGACCATTGTCGTCTTTTCTTCTTGGAAAAGGCATGAGTAAGAGGGACAGCGAATGAGTCATTGGGAGGCAATTCCGGAGCTTTCTTTCTTGTGACTGGGGGACGGGATGTTGGCCTCCAAACCACATGTCCTTAGTCACGGGAATTGTCCAACATGGTAGCCATTAAGTACGCAGCCTCTTAGGCTGGTATGGCTGTTTGGAGCCATTGTCCATGGCATGTGTAGGGTCTGCCCCAGGTATGCCCTGTCACGGGGAGGCTGGGCCCACGCAACCACTGCCCACCACAGCAGCCGCAAGTCTGGGGTTCGGCATTGGCCCTCACAGAAGTACTGCATTCTGATGAGAAAACCAGCAGTAAACTGCTTGCTTTGATAGTCTTATTTCAACAAAAAAAGGATATTTCCCAACACCACTGCAGAATTGCCAAGATTACAAAGGTGCAATGGTAGAATTAACAATCTGACACCGAGTTGGGTTTAACAATGAGACCCACTCCATCTAAACAACCAATGAAGCTGTGTGGCAATGAGGACCTCCCAGAGGACGACAATACAAAACAGGATGTATGTAACCACCTTGTAAGGAGCAACTCCCAAATAGTTGCTCTGGATGATAGTATACATTCAGATAAACAATGATAACAATGAAAAATAATGTTCAACAACTACCATGTAAATGACAACAATATAGGAACTTCTAACCACTAAGTAAGGGACAATACCAACTGATGAAGAGAAACGGACTAATGGATTAACGCTTTCTAGCTCTGCTCTACAATAATTCTTCAATTAATTTATTCAGTCCCTTCCTTTACTGGGTTTCCTTGCAAAAGCAATAAGCCTGGGACTTAACATTGATCTTGGCTGGAAGGAGCGTTAAATTTAGAAGAATCAGCATTCCGAAAGCTTTATGAAAGTGCAGAAATGCTGTCCCACCGCAACATTGAGTTGTAGATCAGCTAGGCTTCATTCAGCTACGCCTGGACCATTCCAGGCATTCCTCTCTCTTCCCTGGCCCCTCCCCCTTTGCTCTCTGGCCAATCCTGTATCGGTGCTGACCTTGTCCAGCTCTCTCATCTGCTGGGCTGAGGCAGCTGTCATGTGATCACAGTCTGTCCTAAGCGCAGCCCCCTGTTTGGGCCATGGCCCAGTGGTAGCCTTGCAGCACACCCTCTGTGAACACAGGCAGCCCACTTCCTCCCAGTTACCCTCTGCTGCAGAGAAGCCTCCGCTTGCACCTTCTCGATCACTGTGGTGGCTTTTACAAGAAATCATCGCCAGAAAAGGGGAAAAAAAATGATGTGACTAATTCAGCTGATCACCAGTTTCCTTTTTTCGTTTTTTTTTATCGACCAAAGAAAAACCATACAGAGACATAATGAACACCCAGCAATACTCCCCCAGCTCATGGGACAGCCCCCTCTTCCACCTACAACTGACGTTTGAGGGCGGCGGCTGTCCAGACCACTTTCGGCTCTTTTTAACAGGTTTGTTTCGCACACGAGGTTCCCTGTTCAGGTTCCCACACCCTACCCGCACAGCACAGAAACAGTTCAACTAGATCCAAAAGCTGAAAACAACTTTTAAGTGAATAGGCACAGGCAGAGTAAGGTGACCTGACCTTGCAGGCAGAAGGGATAAGGTGGCTTGTCCTTGTTCACTTCCTTAGCAGCTGGCCTGAGAGACAGCCTCAGAAATCTGCCTCGAAAGTCTAGGGTTATACCCAACTCATGAAATAAGCACAGCAGGGGTTTACAAGAGTTGGGCATAGATGATTTGGGGGCAATTGGGTGTGGGGTATTGCCACAACTGTACCCATGGCCTCCACAACACACAGGATGCCCTCCCTGGTCACATACATGCTCACAGCATGGTCTGAACTTCTCAGAGCAGTCCTGTAGCTGGGGATCCAGGACTGGGGTGTGCATTCTGAAAACCCAGCTTCCAGCATCAAGTCAACCGCACTTTAGCCACTCTTACAACATGGGTGGGATACGGTGTTTACTGAAAAATGTTTATGTAACGCTGAAGAGGAAATACTTATCTGATGTGAGAAAATGACTCATTTAATTTGCCTGCATCACAGGACTGATTTAGTGAGCAGCAGGCACTTAGAACTTATAACCTGGCCGATGGCATCTCATGCCAGGGCAGAGAGGAGAACATGAAATTTCACTCTGAACCAGGTCACACAAGTGTGTGGGTTTTGGATCCAGTTATGCCAAACCAGCAGTCTGTTCGGAACCGGGTCACACAAAAACTTTGCTCTAGACCATCTCAGGCCTGACCAGCTGCTGCTGCTTACCACAATATGTGCAGCTATTCTGACGGAAATTTCACAAATCTCTGTGCAAATTCACCCAAAACAAGGAAGTGAATGTGCAATTTTCAAACCCTGGTATTGGGTCCTGAAGACCTCATGGTATGCAGCTTTGCAGCGAGAGTGTTGTCAAGTGATCTTACGGCTTACACTTATTCCAGGATATACCTATCAATGCCAAGCCAAAATAACTACAGTGCAGGTGTATGTAGAGAACATTTGACCAAAACCATATAATTTCATTGAAACTGTAGGGCTGTAAGGATATTGGTGGTTAAATTGTGGTTTAATTTCCACATTGAGGAAAAAAATCACACAGGTCTTGTTCCAAGAGAAACCAACATGAACATTTAAAACTATCTGAAAAATGTTTGGCAGCATGTGCAGTGATCCTTGTGCAAAGGGCCATTGCAAATATGCAACCCTTACATGACTGAGGCTCACATTTGCTTTGTTCAAGGGAAATCTGTAGTTCTGTCAGCTCTTTAGCTACTCTACGCCAGCAAACAGACAGAATCCTGTTCAAATGATTCTGATTGGCCCCAGTGCAAGGTTTGCCACAGTCGTGTCATATACACATAGCACACAGTTAGCCTTGAGTCTGTACGTAATGGTTTTCACGTCCACAGCATGCAATCCACTTATCTGTACTCTTACAATGTTCTTCTATCCTGGAAGACATCAGGCCTAAGCTCTCCTTAGAGACACAAAAGAATGCTGTATGAACAGCAAAAAACTGGCTTTATTACTTTTTTTTATGCATGTCTACACAGATAGACACACACAAATGTGCACACGCACACAAGTAGACACACATAGATCTGCACACATACCCACATACACACACAAATATTGCTTAAGAATTTTCGGGTAGGGAACTGTTATGAATACTATACAGCACGACAAATGCCCCACCCAATAATCAAACTTACAGCATATTCAACCACAACAGCTATCCAGAGCACTCAAGGGGTTATACAATGAAATTCCAATTGCCAAGGTGCTCTTTGGAAAGGGAGTTGCACACTAGATAAAGCAGTTTCAAGGTACTCTTCACAGAGAAGGCACTTATAAAAAAAGTCTTTATTAAGCTGGACTATCAATTTTGGAAAAAACCTATGGCACATCATACCCAGATCACAAGCCTTACAACCCACTACAAGACACATTGCCCCTATCCTGAAAGGAGGGTGTTTTGGAGATAGTTAGACTAGTTGTCATAGGTTTTATATATTGTAAATATCCAGAAATTCAGGAACGATTCCATGCCCTGAGCCTACTGCTATGGGTTAAGGCAAGGTATAACCTGAATAATATTTTAAAGCACCTCCTCTCACTGCTCATTTCTTAAGGATTGGATGTGGAATACAGGCATGGCCCAAGATCATTTCTCCTTCCTCTTTCCAGTCCACCTATGCATGGCGGAGATCCAGTCACTGGCTTCTGCTCAACCCTGAAGTCATTGCTCAGCAGGAAATATTTGCCACTGGGTGGCGGTAGAGACCGCCTTACGGAGTTGCACAACTGTAATGTCTTACATATTACTGTACAGTTTTGGCACGTGATAATTTTAATTTGCTGGAACATTCAACTTCCATGTGATTTTCTTAAAGCATTTCATGTTGTTTCAGAGGCTAGCCTATGAGTCACAGACATTCAATATTATGGATATAAATGCTCTTTAGGCCTTTTACATGAGGCTGTAAGCTATATATGACGACTTGTCATGATACAAAGATTACAATCCAATAAATGAATGGTCGTTGCAACGACATGGAAAATTACTTGGTAAAGCACATTACTCTATAAATGGTTGCTTCATTTATTATTTACAAAACATTAATATCAATTAAATAAGTCCAATGTCATTGGCAAAAGCATTTATGTAATAACTGATATTGATTAAACACAGTCACGTTCCACGGTACATTTAGCAAGCCTAACAACACTGAATTAACAATTTACCCCGGAAACCATCTGTTGCTTACCAGCAGCTCCTGTGGTTTGATGGAATTATCAGTGTAGATGCAGAGTTTTTCTGCTGTTAATGGACGCGTTTCTTTCAACTTAGATGCAAGAAACATGCAAACTGCTCCGAGCAGCTGCAGATTGCACTTTCTGGTGCGTACCACGGCTAAAAATCTGTCCAAGTAGTTCATTGCCAAAGGAAAAACCTCTTCTTCGCACTTCTGTTCCTCACAAACCTGGAGAAAGAAACATACGAATGGCTGCGGTTAGTATTAGCCTACTGTTGCCCATGTGCAGCACGTGGCACTCAGTTTCAAAGTATTAAAATCGTTTTGAAAAACAAGACACTCATTATGCAATTTATTAATTTTGCTTTATACAGATAAAAATTACAAGAACGAAAGCTGTCCACATTTTATACCTCCCTGGAAGCCGTCGCAATGCTATGAAGAGTTTAACTCAACCCTGGATTGATGAAAGGTTGTCTATAAGTTAAAAATATAATTTTCTTTAAGGTTGGACAAAGCCCAGGCTGTCAATACACACGCATTCCTTCAGTTCATTCGCTAAGAAATGAATTCAAGTCACAATCACCCCAGCCAAAAAACACCCATGCCGCACAGTTCGGCAACTCTTTTTTTAATTCGTCATATTTTCATAAAATATTTAAAAATATAAATAAATTACACAGAGCATATATTTTCACCTCCAAATGTTCGTTAGGCCTTTTCACATCATTCCCGACAATTCATAACTTTGAAAAACGAAGTTAAAAACATAAAAAATGCTAAAATTAAAACGAGGTCGCATGTGCTTGATGACGAGTGCGTCACCGGCAAGTCCAAATTATTATTTCAAAAAATTATTTAAAATCCCTACAACAAGTAAAATAAACAATTTACACATGAAAATAAAGCTTGAATGGTCGTCTTTGTTTTCCGACTATTTCCGAGAGTAAATGTCGAAGGGGTTGTCAATTATTGAACTTAATTCTTTGGTAACGGATTTCGAAAAGGGGACTGTGAATAGTGGAGGACTAGGGCCCGCGCCCCTTCCGTGAACAAATACTTTGAAAAAAATATACAAAATTTTCTCTACGTTTCCTGTTTGAAATTTAATAGGAATCATGTAGAGCAAACACTCATCTGTTCGCACATCTGTGTTGTAATAGTTGTTATTGTCATTTATGCAACTAAAAAGTCGTCGGAAAATGCAGCCAAAGAGTTGCTGAAAAACCAACATGGCGTTACAGTTAGGCTATATTATGGAACAATGATACGTACTAAACGGCATACGTGTGCATTGAAATATTTATCAGAAATAACAAACATCTTAACTCTAAACACTTTTTGTAAACCAAGCAAATACAACTCTATAATAACCAATCTCCTTTCAGTTATCATGCATTTCTAACCCTGTGTGCTCTCTGTTTCGGAGCTACTAAATCGACTCGCTCCAAAAATAGCTTCGAAAATATTTTTAAAAATATATAATTTCATTATATCTGGAATGTATAATCGGAAATGAGAAAACAAACATCTTATTCTTTCTCGGCATGAAATAGGGATAGGATGGGAGAGGAGAAAATAATTTTACAAGATTTAAAAGGGAGGTGTGGGCACGGAAATGCAGAGTTAAACGGGGCTTTCGGTACAAACCTCTAGCATCCAAGTAGCAACCATTCTTCGCATGAAAGGTTGAATATCCTTCTGGACACATTTAAAATACGAACATTGTGGTAGAAACCTTTCTTCGATGGTCAACAGGCTCTGTAAAACCCTGTCATCATAGAGAAGATTCGGATCAGGACGGGCTCTTAGGACGGTGTCCATTTCGAGGCAAAGAAGTTCCATGATTGTTTTAGGTAGCTCTTTCCTTTTAAACACTCAGTCTTTTAAAAAATATTTATAATAACAAAAGAAATGCAAAGCGGTTGGAAGCAAAGTCTTTATGGGAAACATATAAGTGAGACTGCAGGGCTGTCCAGTAGAGTCCTGCCTCCCCCTGCGAACTTTCTCTTCTCCGTCTCCGCTTCTTACTTTCCTCTCGCTAGCTTTCAACCCTGCTTAATGCTGACCAAGTGACGCAAACCTCCTCTCACAGCAGATCTCATTATGTAGAACAGTTGGCTAGACGTAGCATGCACACATCAAACATTTTTTTTCCTTCTCCTTCTTGTTCGGTAAGCTAATAAGGAACCAAGAGGCCCTCGAATAGGGAAATAAATGACACCTTTTACGGATATAATATTAATTGTTTAAAGTTAGCGACCACCCTCAGGATACCCCCCCCCAACGCGCACACACACACACACACACACACAACTCCCCGGACACACGCAGACTGTCTTGTGCACACACACACATATATACACACACACACAAAACACAAGCGTGTGAGCAAGGAACAAAAAAGAGGAGCACTGTTGTGGACATTTTACTGCACATAGGCAGAGGGTGGGATGCTGGCATTCGGCGATGGATAATTTTTAAGTATCGAAAAACAAAGAGGTCTTTCTTTCACTATATTGGTGGTATAAGTGTGTTTCGGGTGGGGGTGGGGTACAGTTGATTTGACTTAAGTTACTGCATAGTGACTTCATAAAATACTCAACTGTATAAAAATGAAAAAAAAAATGGATATGAGCCACTCATTGTCAATATTTCTCTCAGTCCCTTTTAACACTACCTAGTTGAATGCACTTTCAAGTGCAGGCATATCACTTATAAATTGATAGGACATTTTTCTGTAATCTTTATTCAAACGTATTGTGCTTACACCCCCACCCCCCAGAACTAGAACTATCTTTTATATAGCTGCAGCGCTTGTGGTCTGCAGCAGATAGCTTTCTAGGAAATGCAACAGAGACAACTATAAACTTGCGTTGCAGAGATAGCGCAGTGAAGAGGTCCATCTTACTAAACTGATCACCTTCATTTGAACTAAAAGGCATCCATTTTATTGACTTTTCATGTGGCATATATAGGATAGTTGTAACTTATTTCAACTTTCTTGCGAGTAAGAACTATGCATTGTTGGACAAAACACTATTACATAGAAATCTTAAGGAAATATAGGGAAGAAATGTGCAATTCCCATTTGAGTGGGTTCCTCGTGTTATGGCATTTGCGAACGGATTAAACATTCAAGAAAACGAAATCGCCTTGCCTTGTAGGAGATAATGTCCACATGTACAGAAAACTGAGTTACCTGGACACAAGAGGAGGTGCCACAATGTAAATGACACAGTTACGTTAGAAGCTATAGAATTTTCATAAACCTTCAAGCCATATAAGAGCATTGCCGTTTATAAACAACGGTATAGTGCCTGGGTGGCTGTTGAAACACTTTTGGGAGAAGTGGAAAATGTCTCTTTAAAGCATTTTTGTTTCTAGATTGTTTCCTCCCCTTTGTCACAATTTGCATAGCCAATAGTTCTTCTGCGCGCGACCAAGGCACGCGGATTGTTACTGGGCAGACTTAGTTACAATCCGCAATAGTTCTTTACAAGCATTCCTCCTCTGCGGCAGGAAGGGCCACCCATCATTGGCACTTTATCAATCACCAGATTCACGTGCATACAGTATATGACTGCGATGCTTTAAGACAACAGAAAAGGAAGGGTAAACAGAGCACGCTTTGAAACGCTTATCAGCGGAGAAAGAAAAGGTAAAAGCAGGAAAACCCCAAATTGCCCGAGAGTAATCATAAAATAGTACAACAATAATAATAATAATAATAATAATAATAATAATAATAATAATAATAATAATATGTAGGCAAAAAGCATCAAACTTTGGAGTAAGCAAACTTCTAGCAGAAATCTGTCTGTTGCAATACCTGTCTGTTAGGATTCTGAAAATACTTATTTCCCAGTATTCGGATGTAGTAGATGGGCTGAGACAACAGGTTTCGACAAGTTTGAGTGACTTTCGAACTGAATGTTATTTTACACTTTATACATGGGCGGACTGCATTAAAATAAAACATAGTTCATTCAAGTTTTAAGAATCAGTGTAATCAAGGCTAGACAATAAAGTGACGACTGAATACGGTCTGTTGAGCTAACCCTCGGACCATTCTTCATTTAAAAACGGTTTAAATCCCAGTTTACGTTGTTTGCCTTCGACCAGGGGCTCGGAAGCGTATGAACACCAATTGCATGTGAATAGTTGCTAATTTAAACAGTTATCATAGTTATTTCCCGTAAACTGTAAAATTAAAATAGGCATTTATTCTAGAATGGATTCAGTCACAAAATGAAACGGGAAAATGTTCTTTATTTTTTAGGCTGTAATTGAATAGAACTACATAACGCAATATTTTAGAAGCGGTAGGGAGCTTTTGTCCATGAAAATTAAAATGATCTTCTCACATTAATCAGCTTGATAATTTGGTGGGGGTATATACGAAAGTCCCCTTAAGTTCACTTTTCCCTGATGCATTTCAGCACCTCTTGTCAAAAAGTTCTCACACCACACTACCATACACAACTCAGCACCACCGACTGCAGTGCGGCTTCAATCGCACCTCTTCCGCGAAATTCTCAATTTAAAAAATGAGGCGCAAAAAAATCTAGTCTAGACCTAGAATGGCTTAGTGCGGTTCGGCTAGTGAGTAGGAAACTGTTGAATGTGAGAATAATGGGCTACAGTGGGCTCACCACTATCATCATTATTATGATTATATTTAGATTTTTTTTGTCCGGAACAAAAGAGGGATGTCTCACGATAACTTCAAATAAAACGTGGTTACATCCCCGTCGGCGCTCAGGAGGCTAAATAAGGGTCAGTCCATGTGGAGAGAATCCTTTTGAAGCTATTCACTCCATACTCATCTTTTCCAAAGTTCCAGGTGCGCATTCAGTTCTTTTCTTAGAAAGTTTTTTAAACAGATGAAACGTTTGTACTTCTTTCTTTTACTTCTCAGCACCTCTGTTTCCCCTATTGTTATAGTCCAAGTCACTGTTCATGCACGTGCCGGGGGCATCGCATTTATGTTTTTTTTCATATTTAATGACATTTCTGAGACAACAGATGTTTAACAGTCTAGGCACAAAGAGAAAAGTGTGCCATATGTTATCCCCCGCCAGGAAAAAAGAAGAAAAAAGTTAAGCGCATCTATTTCAGATATGGGCAACTGGGGTTAAATGACACTGTGTAGTTTCTGAAATGTAAGAACAGCTGCCATCGAAATAAAATTAAATAACAGAAAATTGTTCGTTACCTTTCCCCCTTTCGGTCTAAACTACAGTCTTAAACCTCATCCGCTTATCATTTTGCATTTTGTCAACTCCCGTAAACAGCTCGCCTCATTAATATTGGAATTAAAATAAGCAAGCCATACGGATTTGCATTAGTCAACCAACTGTTGCAGTTTAGAAATGATATTGTGTAATGCTGGAATATCTGATTTATCTTCCGTTTTACAGTGTTCTCAATCCCGGCTTTGTCCCCTAAAGACAACACGCTAAACATGCTGCATTTTCGCGGATTAATGACGTCACCAAACATCTTGCTTGTTAAATTGAAAGGAAGTTAGCTGGGGAAATTTCGAAGGCGTTTTCCCGAAGCAGAGGGTAACAAAACCGTCTCTGCACTGCAAATCTAATGGACAGTTCAAACACTTATTTCTGTTTTGCCTACACCTTTATCCTAACTTATTTTAAGGACTACAGTAGGCTACTTTCAGTCGTCGGCCAACTTGAAATTTCCATACAGGTGTTTCGTTTGAAACGAGCCTCAGCGCATATTTTATTAATAGTGTGCTAATAAAGAAGAAGGGGGAGCCACTTTATGTGGAATGTAATTTAACCGTAAATTTTGCATATCGTTATATCTTCCCGACATTTAAACTGCCTGAAACCTGTTGCATTTCATACGTAAAACACGTGTGACGCCTTGAATACAGGACACCTGACGTGGACCGTTATCAGAATGGAGATCTCACCCATTAGCTGTTAGTGAAGACTGATTACAACCGACGAAAGATTGTCTCGCGAAAGCTTATTTTATTCATCGTTTAATCTCCAGTACTTACAGTTACAGGAAATCCTATTTGGCTTAGTTGTGTTCAGGAAATCGAAATCAACTTTCCACAATATTTAAGCTAAATCCCAAAAAGGCACTAATTAATTAGGTTTGTTAGAAACAACATTTCTATGAAGAAGTACAACTTTCTTGAGATTTCATCATTGTTCATTGGTAATATTTTTTTTTATCATTTCCCCTGAACACTCTTTTATGGAAAAGTACCCTTTTAAAAAGACTTATATGTAAAATAAACAAACTATTTTTAAATACTGTTGTTTGTTCTGTGAATACACATATGCAGATGCTAATGCAATGTCAGTACTCTTGCGCTCTTCTGCTTTGAACTGTGAGCAAATATATACCAAAAAACTATTAGTTACATAAATACAGAAAAGCATTCTAAAAATAGGAAATGTCTTTGAAGGTTAATTAGGTCGTGTAAAAGCTGGTTTTACAAAACAGGTCGCATATGGTAACCGGTAAAAGAAGTAACGTTATGACAGGCAAAACACATTCATGTGGCTACTTTTCCTTAGTTTTGAAACACACCTGCAGATAGAGCTACTGTAAAACAGCTGCAACAGAAAACGGACTCTGGCACAGAAACAAACAAAAAAAACTATACAAACAACAATAATGCAAAATTATTCTATTTTCAATAAATTACCAATCTAGTAGCAGCCCAACGTTTTTTCATTACAACCATAACCGAAAAAATGGAGCTAGAGTGGCAGAATCCTTGCTCGTCCATGTTGGTATTTCAGAAACTTGCATATTCCAATTTTTTTTACTTTTTCCAACTGGTTGTTCTTTAAGTTAGACTAAAAAGCACTGAATTTGGTGATAAAAAGCAAACAAACAAGCAAACAAATAAACTAACAAACAAACTAGACAGACTAGTGCAGAATGCACAACAGCAAAAAATGAAGAAAAATTAAATAGAGGTTTGGAAGAAGATGAAAGTGCAAGATGTTATCTAATATTACAAAACCATTATTTTGTGATACATACAGCATATGTACAATTTGGTGATAGAAATGCACATTTGAATACTGATTATTAAAAAAATAAAAACTGAAATGCTAACAGAAAAAAACAGAAATAAAAGAACATTTCCCCATATTTCTTGGTTGAGCAAATACAGATGTCAGTGGTGAAAACAAGAGATAAAATCCGCCACTCATTACAGTATTTCATGTAATGCTTCACCAGCTTGCTTTATGTGAAACAATTTATAACCTGATAACAGTTTTAGTCAGGTAGGAGACCTGATGCTGTAACACACCTGTTTTACAGGAACTGTTTCATAGTTCAGCCCATGCATAACTGTGCTGAAGCCCACCTTTCCCCTCCTGTTCACTCCACATGGTCATAACACATTTTATTCATTTTCTGGTCAGCTAATGATAACCATTGCACAACCATATCGCATAAGCTCTCTATTATGTACATTGTTGGACTAATATTCTAATTTGAAATGTCTTAAGAGAGACATGTGTTGAGTTGATATCTGTAAATATTTCATTCATTCATTCATTCATTCATTCATTCATTCATTCATTCATTCATTCACTCACTCACTCACTCACTCACTCCTTCATTCATTCATCACACTGGTCTCCTTCATATGTTAAGTGTACTCATTTTATTTAACAGAATAATGTAACGATTAGTGTTTAGATTAGGACTAAATAATCAGCTGTATAGATACAGATATCTGTTAACTGGCAAGAGTAAACTGTGTTAAACATGTAACTGGGGAAGCAACACTTGAGTATTCACCCTGAGTCATGTCACACTTTTGCAGTGTTAGTTCATTTGGCACTCAGAAATAAATACTCACAAGAACATTGTGTCAAAAAACATTAATGGAAGTGAAACTAGGTTTTTATTAATGCTAAAGGACAAAAGGAAGAAGAATTTTAAGCTGGCAACTTTGGGGCATTCAAAACATTAGGGACTAAAAGATGGAACTGTCAATACATGTATGTCAGTGGAAAAGTTTGCATGGCTTAAAGCCCGACAGCTTTAATCTTCACCTCACAAATTCACTGGAGACCAGATTCAAATGGCCAGTGTGGGCCAGCCTATTAGCTGCTCTCTCTAGCCTGATATCCTGCATATCACAGCTCACTCCCACACATCCTTTCAATCACACCACAAAGGCATCACAAACACCAAAACACCATCTAGGACAAGCCATGTGCCACACCATCATCAGCGTTGGGATGCAACGCACAGTAAGACCATATGGTGTACGTTTTCACAACCTGGAGATGCTTTGGCATACTGCTTCGAAACAGACATAAAACTCCAAAAGCTCTTTACAAACATCTTTTTTCTCTGTTCTCCTGGTCTCATAGCCATGGCTGCTGATTGAAATAGACTTCAACAGGTAAGTTCCTGTTCATAGCTCTACCTTCTATAGTACGTGCTCCTCTCATTGCTGATAAACAAGCACAACCTGTATAACCACGGAATGCATGCAGCCTCGGAGCTGCATTTCAGCCATGTGACTTGTTGAAATGTTTAGGTTCATTTGGCCTTTTGTATGTTACATCGGGATGGAACATGGAGCTGCGCCATACCAATAGTTTAAAATGAGTCTTAACCAATTTTAGAATTTTACTTTCAAATCAGACCAACGGAGGAGAGGTTTTCAAATTCTCAAGCCACCCAGGTTTGTGAAAAGGGATGTGTACACTCTTGGAAACTCATATGGAAGCTTAAGAAAACAGTATGTACATTGCAAGGAATTTTATTCACACCGCTGAGACGAGCAAGTGGCTGGCATATCTTGGCAGTTCAGACCAGTGGCGGTTGCAGACACTGTTTTCTTAACCACTAAGATGAGTCATTTTTTGTTGTCCGTTTTGGCATGCTTGACACTATTATAATATTTTAGAGTTTGTTTCTGATGGAAAAAAATGTTGAGGCATCATAACCACCTGCAGTTTGAATAAAAATGTGGACACGGAAAAGAGCAAAATTATCTCTTTTTTTTTACAGTTTACTCAAAACTGTAACTTTGGTTTAAAGGAACACATTTCTGAAATTACAAACCTCCCTCAGACATTGTTCATGTCCAGATATCCTCCCAAATTCTTTAAACCAAACTCTTATCTCATTAACTCAATAAAAAAGAGTCAGGAGAGACAGAACAGAGTTTGATTGTCCTCTGAAGTGAGGAGTTGGCTGTGTGAGGGATGGATGTCTGGGAATAGTAACCCTGTTTTCAAGGCAATCGCTGATGTATAGATGACAGTTACATACCTTTTACTGGAAATGAGGGCAGTTATAATGGGATTGCATTGTTAGTACATTATATTTCTTCATAAGATTTAAGATGTCGATTTAAGATTTAAGACGTTGTGAATCTGAATTATATGCAGTCCAACACGAGCAATTCTTGTCTTGGAAAAAATGTGTCAGTATTAATTCTTTTTTTTTTTTTTTTCAAAAAAAAAAAAAGTTAAAAACTGATTACTTATGATCAGTGTAAATGATTTTCTTTAAAACATTAGCATTGTACAATAAGAGATTCCATGATGCTTGCCATTGATAATGGAAATATATCAAAAGGAGCCGTGTTCATGTGCTGGAAGGACAGAAAGGGAAGCAATGGAAAAGCGCTAATGCAAGCAAGTCGGGCCCTCCATGTGTGCTGTGTGCATCACACAGACAGTACAGATGCCTGGGGAGGACCAGTGGAGCTTGCGGCCGAAAGAGGGGCACTCGGTCTGGTATTCATTTACCTTTTCTTAACCCGCCTCCTTTCGCATGCTTGACCCGGCCTTTTGAACTCGACCAATAACCTTTCACGCGCTCATCAAAATTCAGTCCCAGTTCGCTGTGGAAAGGAGAGCTACCTCAGGGTCTCTCCCCGCTCAGGAGTGTAAATACTTCCTTGCCCCTGCAGAAGATACTTAGTGTAGGTTTTTTTTTTCTTCCTTGGTTACACTTGTGTAACACAACGGCACATGTGTGTGTGTGTGTGTGTGTGTGTGTGTGTGTGCTTGCGCGTGTGTGTGTGTGTGCTGGGCAGCTCAGCTGTTGCCGTGTCCTCACCCCCCCGACTCCCCAGCATATTCCCATGTTCCCGATCAGCAGCCCTTGACTTCATCACTGGCGCAGCAGCTGTTTGCTGATACCACACAACAGCTCGGGTTTTTCTCTCTCCCTCCCTTCCTTTGCAACTCAAGAGAGATTGTGAACAAAGACATTGTTGGAGGGGGCCTTGGTCCAGAATGCAAGGCCTTTTGAAGGAGGCAGCTTATGTACCCCTCAAGAATTCAATCGCACAAAATATGCCCTCCTGACTCTGCCGACAAGTATGACCGCTGCCCTCCAGAGAAAAACACAAAACCCCCTGAAGACTTCCACCTGGGAGAGCGGCATTTGTAGCATTCACCAGCAAAGATACGGACGAGATCCAGTGTGCACCCCTGCATTTCAGAGAAGGAGGACAGATGGAAACACAGGACCAACCTTTGTGTAAACTCTCAACGCACTCTGTTGCTTCTTTCACAACATTATGGATTCAGCAGAAATTAAATTTAAAAAAGCAGAAACGCATTCCCACACTAATAGTTATTGATTAAGCATGCTGTTAAACTGAACTGAATCCTTATTTTATGCTAAAAATAAAAACAATCATCATATTAACCTAAAGTAATGTTAAGATGATGATTATCGCTTTACTTCTCTCTTATTTATATATTTTTCTCTTTCTCATTTAGTTGTCTCTCCTTTCCTCTTGCTGTGTCTCCTGTAGTTCATATGCATTGCCTGTAATGGGTTTGGGATATGAACTGGGATGGAAATCTGAAAGCTGCCCCTGAAAAGTTTAAACTGAATTGCCTTGTAGTGCCCCATTGAAGTGATGGGGATGCAGTGATGTAGGAGACTCCTCATGGTCATTGAGAGTAAGGATGTCAACCCCTCCCATCCTGGTTAAATATAAATTACCAATCAAACTTTTCTGCATCTCTTATTGGTTACCTTCCTCATTTCTTGTTAGGTGCCAGCAACTTCTCACAGTCTGATTGGTTTCATGCACATTAGTTAGATCAAAACGTGTAAAAACAATTATGTCTTAATGGAGCGTTAACCACACCTGTGTAGAGTTTGTTCTGACTTTGGAATTGACTGCAAACTCAGTTCATTCCTTGAATAATCTCACAGAGTGGTCTTCAAAAATAAGAACAATTCTCTACATAAAATGTTGGGAGCAAGAGAGAGAGTGGGTGGGATGACTTCACGTTTTCTCTCAGTTTTTTTTTTTTTGCACAATCAGCACCACAGCCCAGACAGAAATATGGAACGTGCGCCTCACACAGAGGAGACTGCTGAGCTGTTATGAGAACAGAATATGCCTTGAAAAATTGTTTTGGTTTGCAAGAATGTTGTGGTTAGCAGGATCCGTTTGCTTTACAGGGGGATTCACTTTAAGCTGATTAAATACGGAAATCATCCAGCGCACATCTTAACCGAACGGAAGCCTTTATCGCCTGTATTTTATTGTTTCAAAAAAAGTGAAAACATTGCATTGTTTAAGTAGAACTTCCAAATACCTTTTGGAAACACAGAGTTCTGGGTGCACTGACTGGGTGTCATTCCTGCGATTCCAGGGACGAGGCGGCAGCCATTGATGCTTTGCAGAATTAGGCCTCCACAACTGTCAGACATCATCATGCAAAGTATAGAACCCTCTGCCACCGGGGCAAGCAAGGGTTGGAACTTTAATTGAGCTCTCAGTGGCTGCATCGATCTTGGTGATTGGCTGTTGATCAGGAGGCGGTTTGAATGTCAAAAGCTCAGCTCTGTGGACAGACTACAGTGTCAAGCATGCCTCAGGGACACAGTAAAAAGGAGGCCATGAGAAAACTCCTGAGGAAGTCACAACCTTCACATGGTGAACTAAAAGGCGCCAAAGAGAAAAGTGGATTAAGTGGGACAGGAAACACAGAGGGAAGTGAAGACAACCCTACAGGTGTACCCATAGCAGGTGGAGTGAAGGGTTTGTCCCTGAAGCTAGGGCAATTTCCAGATGCTAAGAGATGCTGTTGCCGCCAAAACAGAAGCATGTGAATGAAGATAACCACACAGCGCATACAAACAGCAAAAGCCATCAACAGCAGGCACTCACAACAGGATAAATATTTGCATGATTTGAATGCTCACTTTGTTTGTCTGTCTGGACATGAGAGGATAAAAACAGTTTACAGTGGGCTATTTCGTCCAAACTGTGGCCACCTGCTGCCAATCAACCAGAAGAAGAAACCGTTCAGAATAAGTCGTGCATTCATGTGTGTCTTCCACTTGGTGCACACATCATGCATGCCTTCACAAACATGCCATGGAGCCTATGGTGTGTGTGTGTGTGTGTGTGTTTGTGCATGTGTTTGTGTGTGTGCATATGTGTGTGTGTGTATGTGTGTGAAGGGAGAGTGCACATGTTTTTGCTGCACATGTTTAACTGAGATGTGACTTCAATTAAAAACAAATTCAAAAGTGTGAAAACATGCAAAAAAAATTAACACATCACTGGCTGCTGCTCCCCTGAGAGCATGGTAATAATGACCATGATGCTCCAGTTCCTCAGTGTAACAACAGTTCCCATGAATGTGCTGCAAACAGAAGCCTTTACTTCAGAAATGTGGACAAATTCATCATTTGAAAAGAAAAAAGTCATCACGTTATCAATCCTATAAAAGATTGGTGGATCCAGGGCTGATATTTTTTGAACAAAATATCATATCATTGTGTGCTTTGGGTGGCATCATAGCTTCCATTAAGTCCAATTTATTATTATTTCTTATTTAATATTAGGCAAGTGTTCCAAATACAGATGGCTGATTGTGGTTGCATTGCATAATTTCATTACCATTCAGTTATCCTGTGAAAAAAAAATGTAATACAGAAAAAGAATCAGTAAGCTGAAGTAATACTTCTAAAGTACATTTTCTCATCGTTTGACATGTTTTACGGCTCAAAAAGAATCAGCAGTATTTGGGCGACTTACGGCAGTCCAAAGAAGCAGCCCTCGTAGGCTTTTGCTCTGTGTGGACATTGAGAGCACTCCCATGGATTAAAACAAGTGGCAAGCTAGAGGCAACAAACTCATTTCAAAATACCAGACCTAATACTGTTTCATCTTAACTGCACAACCAGCAACTGTTTCGGTACCCCATACACACATGCTTAGTGCTTAGAATCTGCTACCAATCTGAGCTGATACCAATTGACTTTAATTTGTTTTCACTATATTCAATCTGCTCAACACCATCTTCAGCACATAGACTAATTGGACTCCTCATGTTGTCATCAGCCTAGGTTGAATTGAGTTCAGATGCCATTGCTCACAGTAATCTTCCTCTAATGGAGCTTAACAGTGCACTTACGCCTGTCTCTTCCTCCTTGGTATTTACTGTAATGCCTGAAGCACAACTGAAGTCATTTAATCCTCACAAAGTACAGGACTCAGGAATCGATGATCATTTTGGTTACATGTGCACATAATACGCACAGGTAACACACGTTCATATGATGTGTTTTTAAAATGTGCTTGTACCAAGGCAGAGTGAGGTTTATGTAGCTGGCGAAGGCTCTAGAGGGGGGGTCCGCTTGATCCTGTTCCTCCTGTGCACAGTGGTACGGTGGACAGCCACTTTACACACCTGTGCATGACTTGGAGCTCCATAGTCCCACGCACAGGTAAATATGCCCATTCACTCGGCCGGAGGCTATGAGAGCCGCCCTGCTGACCATCCTGAGCAGAAATAAGCTACTAAGTAATTGGTAGGTAAGAGGGACTGAGAATCACTTTTGTCTTGTTTTCCATACATGTCGCATAATATTTTTCATCTAATTAATGAAAGATTCAATGGAGAAAGGTAAACATGTTTGAGCTGTAGACATTAGTGTTTCGTAGTGAACATGTTTGCTTCATCACTCATCTCGTAAGTATCTTATCTTAGCCTGTGGGCAGCCCCCCTTCACTTGATCACAAATCAAAGTTTGCTCGTAATTATTACAGCGCCCTGCGTGAATTTTGCTGCGCAGTCCTACACTCGGATCAGACTTGTGTCAAAATCCTTTTGGGAAACAGAAGCGTCAAATGGTAATTTTACAACCCCTATCTTTCAAGTTGATTCTTGGACTGGCTGGCTCAGTCGGCCCCTGGGGTGGGGGGAAGGGGGTGGGTATGTTTAACAGCAACATGTGTCGCTCGCTATCTCATTCTCTGAGTGGCACAAAGGTGAGGGGAGGCGTAACGGCCTGGGAAAATGTTGAACAGTGTGAAATTACCTTGATCCAAAGATTCCTGCCACATACCAGCCCAGTGAACCCATAACAGCGCGAGCTCAGAGTTAGCTCAGCCAGCGCGGTGGGGGAACAGCTGAGATAGACAGTACAGGCCACAAGCAGAAAAGAGATAGAATTAAAACGAGCAAAAAACAAGAGAAAGAGAGAGGAAATAGTACGAGTTCCCTGTTTGTGTTAGCCGATGGTAGGTCACAAGTGACTGAGGCTCATCCCGGTATAAAGCGGTTCAGATCCACATGCCAGGTCTTTGAGGAAACCGAGGTACCCGATTGGTGGGTGACGTCAATCCAGATTGGAGAAAACCTCCTGTTGAGTTAGATTTGGGCAGCCCTGGATGATGACAGTGTTTGGGTTAATTTGCTGGGGAGTAGAGGTCGTTATGACTGGAATGTGCTCGTGTGAACACCAGAGGAACCTGCCAGTTCTGTGTGATTAGTGTGGTGTGATCCAGCCACAACGCTCAGGGATAAAGACAGCCAGAGTGTATGGCAGCTGTGCTCAGAGCAAAGGCCATGTCTGCCTCGCAGCCCCCCGCCCATGATTTCATAAAACCATATCAACAACCAATCAATAAACCAATCAATCAGCATTTACTTTGTCCCACAGCATAATGCTGCCAGAGTAATAAATAAAGCATATCACAAAAAACAAACAAGAGAGATGGCTTCTGGATCGTTACAGAGCGGTGCTTCCTCGTAAAATCACACATTTCCCTGGAGCGAAAACATGCCTTTCTGTTTCATTACACAGCAAATCATGGTTCTCTCAGCTACATCATCATCTTGCATGGATTAGATCCAGCCCCTCCATCTCTATAATCCTAGATTATATTAACCACCTTCCTTCAGGCCTTGAGCTTCAGATCGTTTGGCAGCCACAAACTGAGGAGATCCCTGGGAGTATCGGGGCCAGTCAGAATCACACATGTTGACTCCGAGTTAATTTTAAAAAAGTAATGGCCTTCCAGTCAAACGCAGATTTCAAATATTGTTGGTAATTGACGGTTCAGTGTCTTCATGAAGACCAGAACCGTGATTACATCTGAGTTGGTAAACATTGCTATGAATAGGTGGTGGAACTGCGTTACTGCTGATGTCCAGTGACACAGGAGGGGCAGTCACAAGGATACTCAAGGCATACTCAAAGCCAGGAACTGGTTTAAGAGTGAAGCAAAACTCCAGTGATGATGGTTTGAATGTATGGGTTTGCTTTCCTCTGGGTTTGTGCAGACATGTGTTTTTGACCTTACTTATACAGGTAATATGCTGATGATGTTGGGAGAGTAACTTGCTGTGGAGTTGCAATGTAAATTTGGAGACACCATCTGAGTTTTGTTTTTTTTTGGCCGCTCTATAGTTTTGTATATATCTTATTTTTCAGTCGCTGCACCAGCTCTAAGGCTGGGCTCAGCTATACAGAATCAGGGTGCAGGTAAAAAATCAAATTTGAGTGATGTCTCTGGATTAGGGACTGCGTCACCACATGTTCCTGCAGGTTTTTTGTTTTCTTTTGGTTGTGTTTTCTTGCAAACACACATATTCACACACACACCAGGAACACAATACCAGGATGGGACTACTAATCTAGAAAGCTACAGTTAGGGAAGGGTTTAGTAGTGCAGTCATAACAATGTGTAGAATACTTTCTGAATGTAGATTTTTGGTAGATCTTCTCATAAATGCAAGTCCATTTGAGAGACACTGAAAATAATTACTCACAACTTGACTTTTGTTCTGGCTTTGCTTAAGTTTGTTGTGGTGTTTAAAAGTGAACATCACTGTTATTTGTTGCACCTTGATGTCAAAGCCAGAGAAAGAGGAAAGAGGTATCATCTAGCCATCTGCAGGCTGCACTTTCAATTATGAAGATCAAAGAGTGCTAAAAAAAATACAAGCAGACCGACAAAATAAGGTTGTGGATTAATTTATAGACAACAGAATTTTCCGACAATGGTTGCACCTGTGCACTGTGTATGCCACACTGTAACGAGTTTAGGCTCTTATCTCTCATATCAGAAACCTGCCATACTCACTGTGTCACCTCGGCTGATGAGAATAGAAGAAGAAGCTTGAGAAAATGCAGATATGTAAGATGAACATGTTGCAGGCTGCAGCTATCATAATTGCCAAGAGCATGTGGAGGTCATTAGGTAGGTTGAAGTTGAGTTTACCAAAGACTTTTTCTATGACTCCACGAATAGTTAACCAATATGACCAGGTTGGGAATCCTAGAGAGATGTAACATTTTCAGTACATAGTGGCATTACTTACAGAGGTCTCCGGACAATTTGTACGATAAAAAGATGTTTGTCAAGCAGAATTTATCCCATGTAGCTCGCTCCTTGTCTTCGAGAAAACCCAAAGGCAAGTCTGTGAGAAATTACATTCATGTTTTACAGTCAAAGAAAAACTGAAGTCCCCCCACCCCCACCACCAGCAGGTATAAAATTTTAGTAACAAGGTTGACATTTCGTGACCTTGTAAAACATGGTGACATTTAATGTATGACCACTGTGCTTTGATACGTGACTCAGCCCCGCTGTGTGGTCACAATGTCCCATTTCATTTCTCGACAGCAGCACAAATGCAACATGTTGCGCTCTCTGTGTCACCCAACTAAACAGTACAATCTTGTGAGCAGTCTTGTTGTTTGTGGCAATAATGCAAATTTCCATTTCATGTACGATTAATTCTGCTGCTTGTTTTAGAAGTAACTGGCTTTCATGGTCCATTCAATAAGACCCATCAGTCCATCAGTAATGACTCATCAAAGTCAGTTATGCAGCAGTGTAAAAAAATTAGCCTCTGAAAGATGTCAGTGTTTAGGAGAGGGAAAGAGATCCTTGATTCTTAGTTGCATTCTTTAAAGAAGAGGGTGGTAAACATGGATTCTGCAGACATTAAGTTACAAAAAATGACAAATTGAAATCATTCAGATAGCAGACTCAGAGGATCAATAACACACATATGTTTACATTTACTTATATGGGCATTCTCATTAATGCACACATACACACACACACACACACACACACACTCACAATAATGCTTTCAGACATGCTCGCTAACATGCCCAATAGACAAGCTAACTAATACAAACTCTCACACACACTTACACACCTACATGGACACACACACACACACACACAGAGACACATATAATCACAAAATCTTTCATTTCTCATTATCAACCAACAAGTCAAACCAGCGAGATCTTTTGAGGCCCTGAGGCATTTTGTTGTCTTTGGTCCCTTGCCAAGTCCCATGAGATATTTATCAAAGGATACCTAAATTCACCAGGATAATGCTCTGTCTTCTTTTTTTTCCCTGAGAACATTCTCTTAGTATTGCTTCATCAAGATACCATTCAATATGGAGGCAGCGTAGGGGGTGGCTCGTCCTCTCACACCTGCCATTGCTTCCTGCGACAACTGTCTGAGAGCAACAAAAAGGCATTCAGCTCCGTGCTGAGGCGGGTCTCCACCATTGCTGCACAGAATGCATTCTGGAGAGCCAACGCTGGAGAAGACAGCGCACAGCACAGCCATCCGAAGACATTGATCAATCTGCAGCAAAAGTCAACTTAGGAGCAGGGAAGACAGATGAAATTAAAAAGCTGTTTCGTAAAAGAACATATAGGAATGCCCCGTGTCCTGGTAAAGCATTGGCTCAGTACTTTGATGTACCCAACGGTCTAGTGTTGAATCTTGACCGTGCCCAGTGCCCAGCGTCCTGCCTCCCCATGTGATTGGCTGTTTCTTACCCAGGGTGGGAGGGCTCTAATCGGCAGGATTGTCTCTGCAAGTCTTACCATGCAAGTGCAGCTCCTCTGGTTGAATAAAATGTCCTTAGGACTATGTGGCCATTCCACTTCAGCAAAAACACGGGAGTAAATTGGGAAAGCATATAGGTATAAATTTAGAAAAAAAGAGACAAATTTTGTCTTTGTCTTTTTTAGGACGACAGCAAAAAATAGTGAATTTTTCTTTTATTTAACTCAATACATATATATCTCAATGATGTTTTCATTATGTATAAGCCTCCCAGAACAATCAAAATAAATGTTTAAGGACTGGGATTATTTATTTTTTTATCTTAATTTCATTTTGTCCAGGTCATAGGAGCCGATATAGTTGATTCTGTTTGTGAATTTGCAAGATTTTATGTACAGTAGGTACCTATGAAGTGGAAAAAAATAACATTGAGATTGTGGGTTATTTCCAAAATGCTAATCGAGTTCCAATATGAAATGGAAGCTCAACAGGGAGCATCTTCAGAGAGGATCATAAGAATTCCACTGAATGTTGGATTAAGACTGATAACTGAACTTAGAGGCCAGCCCCTGTGGGTCTGAGGTGAAACAAGTTAAACCTCCTGGAACAAGCGCTGGCATCTGGATTTCTAACATTCACCTCGTCACATTCCCTCACCGCAGTCTGTCTCATTTACAAAACAGGATGTGCAATTTGCTTGAATGGTCCACTGACAAGACTCATTTGTGTTTGTTTTTCAGTCTTGGATGGAGCGTGGAGGGGGAGGGGGGAAGGGGGATACTGGTAGACAGGGGGTCAGGGAAGGAGCTGTTCTCCGCAGTCCCAAAAAATGGGGACGAGGTTGGGGGGTGGGGGCCACAAGAAAGATCCTGCGGGCCCGCAAAACAAAAGCCGCACTTCAGTCCCCCCAACCCCATCAGCTTGTCCGTTCTGTGGTTTGAAGAAGCATCCATTCATGATTCATTACCCCTAGAATTCCACCGTGGGACAGGAGCAGGGTGCATCACAGACCTGCATTCACCTTTCAATCACTCCCTTCCCATAATCATGTTAGCTCATTCATAATTGCATTTCAATTACTGACAGGAGTGTGACCTCTGCTTCCCGGCCTAATCTAATACATGTGTTTTCTAAAAAGACAGAGAGGCACGTTGTTTGAAAAACCTTCGTGCTGTGTCATGCAGAGAGCTATAAAAAGGACGTTGGCTTTTCCTGAATCAGCTTGTGAACCAAACAGCTATTTATAGCAGCTGTGAAGGGGTGAGCAAAGTATAAACAGTCGCTGGGGTTCAGAGGAGACCTGTGAATAACAAATAACTCTGTACAGCACTGGAATTCTGCACTCCCATAAGCCTGCGCTGGCTGCTGGATCTAGGGACAGAATTTTGGCCCAGAAGTGAAGATAAACCATCAGAACTGCTGTTCTGTCAACCTATTCCTCTCCCTTTTTTGCTCGATCTCTCTCTCTCTCTCTCTCTCTCTCTCTCTCTCTCTTCCTCTGTCTTGGTCTATCTCTCTTTATCAGTGAGCTCAGAGCTGTCAGAGTTCAGTTCTGCCGCCCTGTTATAGGGGCTAATTTGTGTTTGTGCTAACAACTCATTCATCATGGAGGAAGGCCTTCACTGGGTTCCAGATTTTAAATGCCTCACGGCTCACTTTTTCACCATGGTGCCATTCCCTCTCGGGATTTCCCAGCATGTCAAAGGTCAGACCTCCTGAGTGATCTCTCTCTCTCTTTCTCTTTTTCTCTCTTTCCCCTTCTCTCACACAGACTCAGTCTGGGTATATCTTATTTTCCTAAGGAACCAAGCGAGATACATTCTAGGATGAGCCCCAGGATAGCACAAATGCATATGGCAGGGCCATAGGGTGGGGCCCCAGGGCAGGGTACCTATATGGGGTGTCTGTGCTTCCTCCTAAGCTCTGGCCTTGCTGCGGGTGCTTTTGGAGGGGTGGTGGATGAGATTCCACATTTCCCATGTGTAACTGACAGCGCTGTGGGCCGGGAGCCGGGGCTGATGCCATCCTGTCAGGGTCACTTCCTGCAGCGGGCACCCACATGCCCATTCACGCTCCTGGGCTCAGCAAGGAGTGGCCTGGGCTTCTCTATTCAAAGGAATGACCGTGTGAAAGTAGCATTCCAATGTTTTCACGTCTGCAACACGTTTCCACAGCAACCAGCAAGGCTGAACAGAGGAAGCTAATTTATTTGCGAACAACATCCCTCATGTGTACACAAAAGCTATGAATTAAATATCCAGTACAGAAAAAAAAGCTTTTTTGAGATGGGAGTTGGCCAGGTCGAGCTGTGCGCCAGCACATTTAGATCTACCGGTATTTCACCCCCCTCTTTCAGCAGGGTGGAAATGAATTTTACTGAAGATGATATAGTGAATGGCAGATCAGAGTGGACAGCACAGAGCTGAAGCATCATGCCACCTGAAGCTGATTCCAATAAATATGATCCCATTTGACAAATATGTTTTGCAGTACAAAGGAGGGATTGAGGCTGAAACTCCTCTCACATGTTCAGTCAAAATCATCTGGAGGAAAATTTCATTACACGTATTGGATTACTGGATTTGCAACATGGCCAAAATACAGGAAGCCAAAGGGTTAAAAGACACAGGTAATCCTGAATCGGAAAATTAATAAAGAAAAATTAAACATACATGACTGAATGAGAGTAAAGAAAATGGGAATAACTGTCCTGTTGACGGAACACTCTTTGGGAAGTCACTGTTTCCATGACGTCAAAGAATATTGATTATGCATAACTGTTTGTGATCCTTCCAGATTCACACTAATATCTCTATCACTAGCGCCTTTCAAACTTGGGAGAGAAAAATGTCTACTTTCTCTGAAAAGGGTTGGAGGGTTTCACAGCAAAGGAACAGAGTGTGTGAAGAGCTGAAGGTATTTAGCAAAGGAAGCTTCCCCTGCCTGCCAGCTTCCAATTACTCCCAATTACACCTTTAACACAAGGGGGGCTGCTGTGGAAGTTTTCCAGGTTGTGAGGTCAACTATTTCCCCTGTCTGTGAATGTTACCACCCCTCCTCCACCAAACCTCCATTACTGGCTCATAGTAAAAGAGTAACACAGACACACACACACCCACACCCACTTGCACACACACACACACACACACACGCACACACACCCACATACACACACACCCACACCCACACCCACACACAAACCCACACGCACGCACACAGACGCACGCACACACCCACATGCACACACACACGCGCATGCACGCACACATCCACATGCACACACGCGCACATGCGCACACACCTACGCATACATGCACACATGTCTCCTGTGGGAACTCCTGCCCACAGTCAGCATTGGCATGATTCAGGTTTGATTCTAGATTATGGGGCATATTACTGTATCAAGAGCTATCATTTAGCCAAGCACGCCAACAGGGGACTCTCTGACATACATTTTAATCTTTCATTTATTAATTAAATTTGTACCTAGTCCCCATAAAACTCCTCGGTATTTGATCATATTACAGGAAAAAATTTAGCTCTCCCACACAAACTAGATAACACGCTGAAACACTTTTTGTCTACTTGCGTGGGATGTATATTATTTCCAAACATGCGGATGGTTCCCCCCTTCAACTCCCCAAGATCTGAATGAAATTAACGTTAAATACAGACTTCTCTTTGAGGGGGAGGAGGAGTTCACCACCAATCAAGGTCAATATTTACATGGCACCGGTGTTTTGTGTGTGTAATGCAGCTGACATATTTGTTGAAAGCTGTCGCGTTATTCCGGCTGTATTGTTTCCTTCCTTGTTTGCGCTTGCTTTTTGCTCTTTGGGTTTTTTATTTGAAGAATGACTGAGTCACCCACGGTGGGCTGAATCAGTTTCACAAAGGTACTGTACGGACAGGTTTGCTTCCCACACCCCAGCATGAAAATGAATGCTCCCATAGTCACCGCTTATTAAAACTCACACGGTGGGGGCTGGATCAAAAATGTACATTCCGCGGGAAATCCATCGCGAGCAAGTTTCTTCTTGCTCCCTTTTTTTTTTTTTTTAAAGGTGTACCGAAAGATTAACAGACAATACCGGAAAAGTTGAGAGTCGAGACAGCCGGTTCATTTGAAGAGGTACAGGAGGGTTGACTGCCTGGGGAGTGACTCACCTTGTGTTTTCAAACACACTGCTGAGTGGAGTGTCCTCCTAAAGCTCAGGGTAACGCAGCCTGACTGGCGGTGGGTGGCAGCCCTCCCGGTAGGCTGTATGTGCACCCTCTCCCATAGAAACTCCCAGGGAGGGAGGATCATAGTCAGCAGGGGTGTTTCTGTCTCATCGTTCAACAGTGATCCCTCTGTCTGCTGAGCTATGCTTGCAGTGCACTCCACTGACACAATAGCTTAGTGAAAAATAGCTGCATTCGGCACTGTAAATTGTCTGTACTTTCTTTTACTGGCAGTACATCAAAATCTAACCAAAAATCTATAAAAATAGGTCAGAAAAAAAAATGTTAAAACATAATATACATTTTCTCCATCTTGAACTACATTCTTCCTATGTTGCAATATTGATGGTTTTCCCGGGCACAAACAGGGCAAAGCTGGTCCATGGCAGGGATCTGTATGGGTTGCTAGGCATCAGTGAGCATCACTGCTGTCAGCTGTCCACTTTAAGTCATCTAAAGCCAAGTGCTGAGACCTTCCAGTAATTGCATATGGCAGCCTATTGAATCATACCCAGTAAGAAAAGAAGCGCGCTATGTGGGCTGTGCGAGTGGTTCCCTTCTTCACCCCGCCTCCTCCTGCTTTTTGGCTGTACCTGATGGAGGAGGGGCTGCCACTGTGCCAGTTGGGCAGCATCAAAAGGGCCCGGAATAAAATATAAACTGTTATTTACACGTTCTTTTATAATGAACAATAATGTTTTGTTCTCCCTGAATGCAGTGAGGTCTCCTGAATGAAATCACACACTTTACCAAGGTTTCACCCTGTGGGTGACAATTAGAAGGCAATCAGTCTGTTGACAGAAGTAGGATTTCAAGCTTTGTAACTCTGAAAAACTGTGAACAATAACAGCACCTTTCATCTGTGCCTCTAATCTCATTTAGAATTAGACTGGCCTTGGGGCTTTCAGAAGTTTGAAGGTCAAAATGTTTACCTCTGCTATGAACTACAGGATTGCTGGAGGAGCCAACGATCTCTACAACTACTATGATGTAGGTGCAGAGTGAGTAGCTGTGGGTCACTACTCTGGAGCTACCTTTGCTGATTTTAGCCTATCTTGTTCTATTCCAGCAGAACAAACTAAAATGAATGCTGTGGCACCAGACGACCAGGAATATTCAGATAATGAGAAACTCTTCAAATTGCAACATCAGGGCTGTAGGTCTCAGTATCAGAGTCAAATACTTATTTGGCATACTACAGCCCTTCGAACCCATAGACATTTCTGGACAATAGTAAAAGAAACATCTATGTTCATCAATATTAAGGAAAAAAAAATCATTCAAATGATATAACATTTTGGTTATGTAGATGTTTCACTGACAGTTCTCAAGGACCTGTTGGTGTGCATTTGGATTTTACAAGAATCTAAAGGGTTAAGAGTATTTCTAATACACAGGTCTATTTGACCCAGGCTAATCAGATACAGTCTGTGATCAAGAAAAGTGACCTTACCAAGTGAGCCACACAAGAACTCTCCCATAATTATGTCTGGTAATGCAGCCGTGGACTTTAGCATTAAGTTCCTGAACAGCAGGAGGCGAGAGGTTTTGGTGTAGACTGAGCTTGCACGCCACACTCACACATTAAGCACCTGGTAGACATTCACTGTTTTTCTTTTGTGTGAGTATATTTTAATAGTGTAATTTCACTGCTATTTCTGACTGACCAGTGTTATATAATATGTGATAACTCTGACATTCCCATGGCTGCGGGTTGTTATGGTGAACATGCCAGGGGGGCCACACGCATTTTGGCTGCTCTGCTGTACATCTTTGCCTCTTAACAAAAAAGAAACAAACAAAAACAGATGAATCAAACAGGGTGGGGCAAATAAAAGGAGTGAAGTTTCATCACTTGTGGGTGAACAGAAAAGGTTATTGGTGCCTTTGTATATACTGCACGCCCCCGCTTGTCTCCAGACACCCCTCCCCCCCACCCCTGCCCCCGCCTCTTGTCCCACCCACTCACCCACACAGGGTCTGCTTTGGCCTCCACGGACTGCCCAGGAGGAGATTGTGTTACAGCCCTGAGCTGGCAGTCCGCTGTCAAAGCGACAGGAGGGGAAACAATAAAAAAAGAAGAGAAAAAAAATATGGGGTGTTTTAAATGCTGAGTAGAGGAGTTTGGTTATTATTGGAAAAATTGAAAGAGGTCATTTGTGACAATGAGCCAAGATCTGAGGGAAACAGCCCTCATGTCTAAAACAGTTGGGGGATCCCGCCAAGTCCTGTCTCAGCTGTTGTTCCAGGCTGTACATGTATCATACAGGCATTTCCCCAGGAAGAAAAAAAAAGACATTCAGAGTCATTCAACAGGAGCGGATCTATCAAGCGTCCAGACGACCCTAAAATGCCGGGGGAGTTTGGGTCCCCTTGATGAAAGGGTACCTTGTCCGGGAGCTTGCAGGGTTGGGATCTAAGTGCAGGGAAAATACTGTCCCAGTTCAGGTAGAGCAAGCCTCAAAAAGAGACAAACTACCTGGCAAATATTTGCGTATTGAGTTCGCATGCTGGGCCCGATCAAGGGGAAGAACACCATTTTTGTGGAATATGGCCCTCAGCACAATTCAGCTCACTTCACACAACACCCCTCCTCAAATTTGCTTTCTTTACCTTGAAAAACAGAGCTAAAGAGGGGATAAGAGAAGAGAGAGAGAGGGAGGGAGAGAAAGAGAGAGAGAGAGAGAGTGACTGGGGGCATGTTAGAGTCTAGTGGTTGTAGCAAAGCTTTCCCAGGTTTTTGCCATCTGTCAGTTTTATGAAAAGCAGGGTTAGGAAATTGGGCCTCTTGGTTGTTATCCTGTATATAATGAGGCAGAGAAAATGATTGTTATAGATGACCTCTCAACGCCACCCTCATATGGGTCCAATCCAGCGACACTCTGCGCTGCCTTCAACCAATCAGGGATAAATCAGTTTGGATATTACAGGAGGAGGGTGGGGGGCTGGGAACAAGGTAACGACATCCGCTGCGTCCGAGCAGCAAGTCGCTGGATTTTCATGCTTTTCATGTTGAGCCAGATATATAAAAAACACACAAACCTGGGATGGATATAATAAGCCTATTTTAAAGCACTGGGATTCAAAGTGGAGGCGTGTCACTGGGGGTTTGGGGGGGGGACGGGGGGGCGGGTGGGTGTGGGTGTGGGGTGGGTGTGGGTGGTGGAGGTGGGGCTGAGGGGAGTGGTCGCTCCTCAGACACAACACTAGATAAAGTTGCAGGGGGTGAAGAGGGGGAGTCTTGAATGTTGTGAGGGACATTCCACAATCAAATATACATTTACTGTAAAACCACAGGGACTGCAGTTTGCTTTAAAAAACTCCCTGTTACTGTTATTGCTCTGAGACCCATGCAGTCAGACTTTCACTTTATGGCACATCTATGTTTCACATATGTAATTTCATTCTTCCTCAGCACATTGTAATATTTGAAAATTTCTCAGAAAATAGTCAGGAAATGATGGGCCATTAAAACTACAGCTCTCCAGGCCAGGAGCACTGATCACCATATTAGCGTGATAAACAGCTAGCACAGTCTCTGGGCTTCTTTTTGTTTTAAGCCGCCATCTGTTGTAGCATTTTTTTTTTAAAAATAATTTTATTCCAAGCAGAAACATAAATATTAGCTTTAAGTCCATTTACTCACCATATTTTATTACAAACAGTGTATAAAAATACAGTACAACTGACAAAACAAAGCTGAGTTTGCTTTGTCGGTTGTATTGATTTGACTGATGCAGAACAAGAACACACACACACAGACACACAGACACACACAGACACACAGACACACACACACACACACGTACACACCCCGTCTTGACTTCTCTGTTCTGCACACTTCTGACACGTCGGGTTACGCCTGTTCCTCTCTGATCAGGAAGTGCATAACTGCCCAATGGGAGGGCAGCTTCACAGCATGCTTTAGATTCTGCACCTGGGCACATCCTGTCAAGGGCATTAAGTGCTTGTTCTGTGGCACGGGCATGGGTTCACACGAACGACTCTGGGGTTTCAGTGCAGACTCACACGGATACTGCAGCTACTGAGATATGGTAGCTGTGTGTTTCATCTTTCACAAGCCCTGAAAAATGACATAAAATTAGGACAAATTGCTCTCTCCCATGCTGGTCATATGGAGGGAGGCAGTAGTAGCCTATAGTCTCAAGCTTTTCTACTTCATTTCACATTTTCTTCTTCTTTCTGCTTTATTTATATGTGGTCCCACCTGCCCATTCTGTCCATCTTTCTATATGGTCCAACTAACTTTCTGTGTCCATCTCTGTGTTCCAGGTCACAAAGACCCCTCTGTCCTATCCGCTGTGTGGTTCTCTGCCTATGCTGACAGTTACTGAAAAAGCCCCTTACTGTAGGTCAGGAAGCATAAGCTAGCATCTGTAGTGCCCTCTGAGCAGAGTGAGTTAGGAAATGCCTCCATAAATTGTTGGTTCTCAACAGCTGGCCCTGACAATTGGTGACCAGAGGGGGCAGGACAAATGGGTGGTGAGTGTGCAAGTGCAGTGTGCTGTGCTGACCAGCCCAAGGCACTGCCACCAATGCTGAGAGCTAACAAAAAGAGTGCTGTTTGTCAGGTCTAATACACAGCCAGATAAATAACTGAGAAAAGTTACAGATTATTCCAATGGTTAGACCAATGCTTCCATAATGTTAATGTTCTCTGTCTTTTTCTGCAGCATTCACAAAGAAGCAAATGCTCAGGTTTAAACATTGGGGTTTAAGATGTGACGAGTTTGCATGTGCGCAGGTGGTGCACACTTCCCTTTCTCAAAGTTTGCTGTAAAACGTTTGTAATATTAATTTTGTATACAATGAAAATGTTGCTTGGCACTATAATTTGCAAAAAGAAGAGGTGCAAGTACTTATTTTGGCTTTGCTTTTAGGTCTGTGTGATTTTAAAGTAGAAAAGGACAAGCAAATGATCAGCTGCCAGTGTCTGTGCTGTGATTCATTTGTGACTGAGGAGGAGTTCAGCTGAACCCAGGGCTGGTTGACTTTGACTTTGTCTGTCTTGCTGTAGAGGACTGTGCTGGGTATTTGCTTGCAGGGCATTGCAGAAGAGCCTAACTACTGCAGTGCAGTGTGTAATTGTATAGAGCAGTGTTGTGCAGGGCAGGTCAGTGTAGGGTCTTATACCCAACCCAGATCAGTACAACACACTGCAACACATTACAGCAGACAGGCTCAAAGGAGGGAAACTCTAGCAGGTGATTTCAAGACTGGTGACTTCACTAATTAGCTCATCTACCTAGCCAAAGAGCTGTGCTGATTAGAGTCAGTTGGCTTTAGTGCATGGATGGAACAAATACATTTCAGCACTTTTGCTTTCTGTTTTTTCCAACTCTAGGTCAGCGCAGAACAGTGCTCCTCAGTGCATTGTAGCCAGTGCTGCACAGAATAGTGGACTTCTAAACATTATAAGCAGTGCCTTGTAGTTCAGTGACAAAGTGCTCAGTTTAGGAGGTTGAGTGCAACTGAAAGCAGCGCAGCACAGTTTATTGAGTGGAGTGCAGTTTATGGAGTACAGTACGGTACAGTGCAAAAGGCCTTCCTGTTGTGGAGTGTCCTGCCTCCCTCTGTCCAACTGAGACAGTCCTGTCTGCCTCTCTCTCCCTCTCTGACGTCCTGCAGCCTGTGCCCCAAACTCCCGCCAGGCCTCTGAGAACATTGCTCTCATCTGTTTCGTACAGCCAGGAGTGAGGCAGTGCGAGAGGGAGGGAGGGAGGGAGGGAGGGAGGGAGGAAAGCAAAGGGGAGGAGGGAAGGAAGGGGGGGGGTTCTCAACACAAAGGAGAAGCCTGGATTAAGTCATGAGCAGCAAACTACATAGGTTGGATTTTTAGCGGATGAGATCACATCCTTTTCCCTAAACAGCAGAGGAACTCATCCTCAATCGGCCAGCCGGCCAGCGGAACGGACTCTGCACCAAAAGGGACATCCATTACTGGGACAGTGGCAGCCAGTCCACCCCACAAATGAGTCCCTGAGCCCTGGAGAGGGCTGCCCAATGGGCACAAGGAACAAACAGTGTGTGTATGTGTCTGTGTGTGTGTGTGTGTGTGTACGTGTGTGTGAGTGTCTGTGTGTCTGTACATGTTTTTACATGCATATATGTGAGTGAATGCATGCATGTGTGTGCAAGTAGGAGTGCATTTAAGATTTGTGTGTATGTGTGTGCAAATGTGTTTTTGTATGTTGTGTGCATGTAAAAATGCATGTGTGTGTCTATTTGTGTGTGTGTGTGTGTGTGTGTGTGTGCGTTTGTGCATAAGCACGTACATATGTGTATGTGTGTATGCGCATGTGAAAATGTCTGTGTGTGGGTGTGGGTGTGCGTGTGAACGAGTGTCTTCATGCGTGTGTGGGTGTGTATACGTGTATGTGTGCATGTGTAAAACGTGAGCGGGTTTTGGAGTTATGTAACAGTGCTAAGGGGGGCCCCCTGTTCTGTTCCATCAGAGGACTCCACAGCTCTCCTTTCTTTCACCAAATCCCTCCTTCACAGACGGTCTCATAAGCACTGTGACAGAGCAACGCTCCGTCTCAGACAGGGCATTTTACATAAGACGTTCAGCTTGCCCATCATCCACTCTGGACACTGGGGTGTGATTTGAAAGAGTCCAATGAATGTGTCAGTGACACCCTGCTGCTGGACAGTGCCATCCCACACATGAGTATAAAGCATGAAGGATTTACATCACAATTAATTGTTGTATCATGCTGACAGATAATTAAGAGAGTCTTAAAGTACAGGTGCAACTGATACACCAACTTCCATGTTCATTGATGCAACAAGCTTATTTTCATGTACATTAACCACACCGAAAACATAAAATAAATAGAGCGGAATGTCAGAGGTAAGGAACTCAGAGTTACAAAAACACAAACAGTCAACTACATAAGATATGAAGCGATTATCAACATTATAACTACGCCTTTGTGATTTCAAACTTGGACGCAAAAAAGCTGACTTTTAACCAAAACGCAGCGTGTGCTACATTACCCAACAAAATATTTCGCTACTACACAGCTTTATTGTAGGTTACTTTAGAGGTTCATGGTAAAAATGAGAAAATCTGATGAAAAGCAAGATGCATTGTGTTGACAGAACTACTATCGTAGTAATAGTTTAGTTTTTTACAACAGTAAAAAAAATTCCAGAGTCTTAAAAGCTCCTGATCCCAGTGCATGTGCATCCCTGTGCCTCATGTGATTTATGGAAGCACACTTCACTGGCCTGTCCCTCTAAGCAATGAAATGAATGAACAAATGCACACATCCTTCTATCATCTCCCCCCTACCCAGCACACACACACACACACACACACACACACACACACACACACACACACACTCACACACACACACACACACACACTCACACACTCACACACACACACACACACACACACACACATACACACACACACACACACACACACACACACTCACGCACGCACACACACACACACACACACACACACACACACACACACACACACACACACACACACACACACACACACACACACACACACACACACACACACACACACACACACACACACTCAAGCCCTTTGACCAGACTGAAGCAGGTGGACCTCCTGGATGGAGGCAGGCCCAGGTGGAGACATTCCCTCAACAATATAAGGGCTCAGCACCATTAAGAATTTTAAAAGCAATCATGTTGCCGTGTGTTGTGGGAATTTTCCTCCCTTCCTAAAATATTTCCTGAGTGTCCTCGGCCTAGATGCCTGTTACTCATTCTCTCAGTCCCTAACATTTACAAACCTAGCTTCACTTTGGGGGGCCCTCAGCCCACCTCCCCTAACCGGAGATCTTTCAGGGTACACTGATGGATGCTAATGCTGGACTCTTTCATATCATTTTACAGGGCTGGCCTTTGATCTGCCAGCAGTGCTCTCTCTCTCTCTCTCTCTCTCTCTCTCTCTCTCTCTCTCTCTCTCTCTCTCTCTCTCTCTCTTTTGCAAGCTGAAAAATGAGAGCTCACACAAAATGTTAAAACCCTCCTTATGGACACAGATGGAAAAATGTGAGAAAAGAAACAATTCTGAGAGAAAGACCACAAAACTTAAAACAAGGAAAGGGGCTCAGAGAGGAAGAAATACAAACAGACAGAAAAAGAAAGCACGAGAGATGGACCAGAAACAGTGAGAGAGAGCTAGTGGAAGAGTGGAGGAAGACAGAAAGAGAGAGAGAAAGAGGAGCACAGTTGGGGGGTGGGGTGGGGGTGGGGGGGAGGCGGTCAGGCAGTCACAGTCAGAAGCGGATGTGTCTGTGCAGTTGAGAATTTAGGAAGGAAGAACTGAAATGAAAGTCCGCTGAAGGAACTCCAGTCAGCAGCAGCACAAACATTCTGAATGGGAAGGGTGCGGGGCAGCTGGAGGCAGCTGATTGGCTGAGGGGCTGTGGAACGCGGACTTCCTGTGGCCAGCTGCTGTGCTCAGGCCCAAATGACAAGGGTTATAATTGATTAAGAGCTGGCAGTCCGATATAAAGGCAGAAACACAGGAAAGATGAGGTACTGTACAGCTGGCTTCACTCTATCCTTGTTTTTTTCTGAAGAAAAAAGAAAAAGGCCCTCTTCATTACTCCTACCTAGCTCTCTCTGCATAGAGGGCATTTTCTTACACACTGGTCCAACAATTAAAACAAAATGTTTTTTTTTTCCACAAACTCTTTCCAGGGAATTGTTTTAAACTACTCTTTAACTTTGAAACATTTAATCCCAAAACACATTTAATGTTTACCTCCAGAGAATAAGGAGGAAATGGTTGTCTTGCATTGATGGTGAAAAGAGCTATACTTCAAAGTGGCGTGTAACATCTCAGCTTGCTTGCAGGTACTTTGTACGCTGATAAAGGTGTGCTGCATTGCAACGCTGTGTTTTACCTCTCTGTGTGCATGCAGGCAAACCCAGAGCCCCATATCTCAGCAAGATATAGAGGGCTCTTGTAAGGAAAATGCAGCGTGAGGCTTAATTCACTTTATTAGTTTCATTGGTTTATTAGATTCAGAAAGAAGGAATATAATGTAAGTTTCCAAAAAAAAAGAGAGGATTTCTCTGGCTTATTGAAAGCGTAGTGTCAGTCCTGATCAAAGCCTCCCAGTCACCCAATGACAGAGCAGCCTCTGACCCTCTGAACTGTGCGCCGGTCACACAGCTGTCCCCCCTCTCTCTGTGTGCTGCATTACATCACCACCAGGCTCCTGGAGGAGAAACTGAGGCCCTTGGTGCGGAGGGCGGACTGTTGAGAGCCCGTGCTGTTTTTGTGCGGTGCGCTGGAAGCCCTCCTCCCCAGGACACATCCGTGCCCTTGCCCCGCCGTATCCCGGGGAAGGAAGTGCCTGCAATCGGCGGGAAGGAACCGTGAAAGGAAGGTCCTGTTCGGAGCTGATGCACGCCAGTGCGTCCAGTCAACGTGGACACTCCGTTTGGAGGGGTGTGTTTGAAGATTGAATGGTGGGACGATGACATAAGACAGGCAGGAACAGAGGGAAAGAAAAATAAAGGCAACAATTGTGATTCATGGCAGGACGTTTCAGAGTTTGAGCTTTGGCTAAGAAATGCAGTTTCATCATCAAGCACAAAAAAATTTAGGACAAAAAATAGACTTCTGTAAATGTCTGGATTGCAGCTATGATAGAATCCAGGGGCCGCATAAACTTGGCGGTGCTGTTGTTAAAATCAAGGTTTCTTTTTATGGTGAAATCAGCTGAATGCAGAAAATGGCCTGTTATTTTGACTGCTGCCCCGGACAGGCAGCTCACCTCAGTGGAAATTTCTTTGAGTCATTTGGGTCCGAGTCATTTCTTTGTGTACATGTGCTGAAGAACGACGGTTACCGCCACACTCCTGTGCTTTCCGCCATCATTGCAAAGTGCACACAAAGGCCAGCCCACTCCTACACATTTTGAGGAGTGCATGGCGCTCAGCCTCGAGAAACCCCATAGCTGACGCGGACGGTGCACTGGGGCTTGTGAACCCGGGTCTCAGAGACGTGAGAAAGTGATCACTGTGTCAGCAAACATGAATGCAATTATTCACAAGGTTATGCACTGGAGTTCACACCTTCCAGGCCACACACTCTGCATGCAGCTTTGTCAAGTCACACAGAAGGAATTATTGTTCTGTCATAAAAATAAAAGAACTCAAAAAGCCAACAAACAGGTAAAAATGTGAAAGTCACAGTCATGAAATTAAGAATGCTACATTGCTGGCATGCATAAAGATTCAGACGGAATGCAGGTCCATAAAAAAGCCATTTCCTATTGCAAAAGAGGAAAACCTCAGCGCACAGTTGTCATACAAAATAAAGGCCCTGTGATGACAGCCAGCCAATAAGACAAATGCTGGGCCTCTGCATGCGGCGCAGGCTCACAGCACTGCCAGAAGCATGTCATCTGCTGACTCCGCAGCTAAAGGTACAGTAATCCCCTGGACGTGATCCAGGCATGGAACATACTGCGCAGTGCGCTCCCTGCCAGCATTCGAATGAGACACACAACTGAGACAGAGCTGAGACAGAACTGAGACAGAGTGGAGACGTGTCTCAAAAAGAGCAGAGACATGACTGTAGCAGAGCGTAGACAGTAGTGCGGTCATGGACTCACTGTTCTCCAACTGACCCAAGCAGAAGAAGGAGGTGGAGGTGGAGGAGGGTAGGAAAATGTGGAGGAAGCAGGTAGTGTAAAACCCATAATATTGGCAGCTCCAACTCATCATTCTTGACTCTTGTGTTAATTTTTTTCCTGTGAGAAAGTGATTGCAAAATTAAAGAGCTAACCGCTGTTGCAACCCCACCCTGATAGTTTCTCATGTATGTCTGTGTGAAGGAATGGCAGGAACACATGTGTGTTTGTCGAGGAGCACACTAGTTTTTCCACACTGCTTGGGGGGACCACAGCATCTCCAGATTGCAGCCGGAAAAGGAGTTGTGAACAATATCAGAATATTTAAGTGTAGTAGCTGGGTCATTACATTGTTTTTCAAATTCTGAAATTAATTTTCATTTTGCAGATAAGAGCAAACACATGCAGAGGCACACCCTAACTTGCTCTTGTATGGTCTGTGTCTAAAAATACCCAGTGAAGTAATGTGAAAAACTCTGCACTATTTACATTTTCTGTGAGTCGGAGCTGCAGGCCTTCTGGCCTCATCTGTTCTGAGATGACTGAGGGGGATTTCACAGCTCTCTCAGGGCTGTGTGAAGTGAGACAGAGAGAAGGGAAGGGGGAAGACGGTGAAGACGGTGCTGTCCCAGAGGTCTGTGATGTCATCCTCTGATGAACTTAGCTTGGCTTCATTCCTCAGTAATGGTTTGAACACCGGAGATGAAGAAGGACGTGAGGGATGAAGGACATTCCAGGAAATGAAATTTCAGGAAGCCTCCTCATCAGTGATTTCCATCAATTCACCAAATCATGTGCATCCTCGACGCACCGTACACACTGGAGCAGCGAACATTCGTGTAGCGAACACAGAAGCAACAGCGTCGGCTCACTCACCTGCAGCAGTGTCTTAGGTTTCTGTCACATGCAAGACTGGGCAATAAGATTCAGCCTGAAGGTGTGGATGAGTATTTTGAGAACCAAATGTACATATTTTATTGGTAAGCGGTACCGATGAAATGTAACATACGGCCGGATAAAATACAGAGTTGATGCTGATACAAACGTCATTACGAAAATAACTGATTGAAAGCAATTGTCAATCCTATTGAAAGATTACTCTCATAAATCGTTGACATTAGCTACGCTTTGTTTTTCGATTAAACAGAATGAAATCTCATGAAACCATTCAAATGAAAAAGAAAACAAATAATTCAGCATGGAATTATACTATTAAAAAAACTACTTTTATAACACAGATTCATAAAAGTTCACTGACTGTCCACCTTCCCCAGATTTCTATGAGGTATGTGAAGCAAACGTATGTGCCTCTTTATCCACTGCAATCAGATTCTTGGTCCTATTTTAAGTAATTCCTTAACTGATCTCCCTCTGAGCTGGAAGCAATTTGCAAAGTCTTGGGTGAGTAAAGTAATGGTGCAACATAAGGTCAATTAAGCCATAGTTTCAGAACCCAGAGGGGCAAAGCGACAGGAAGGGCCAAGTGTCCAGCACAACTTTGCCAGCTTGGCCAAAACAATTGATCTCTCCTCATTGTACCTACATACAAATAGGATGAACGCCTTTCTCTGGCACTGACCAAAACAATGACAAGCCAACTGACAAACAAATAAGAAAAGTGACAGTGTGTGCCATTTTGTCTACCCATGATGATGTGGACGCAAGAATTTCCCCTTGAGTTGGAAATTGCATCTTTTATTTCCCCACAGCCCTATCACCCTACCCTCCTTATGTGCTTATCAGCAGGAAATAGCATGAGATGAAACTGCATTCTTGGTCTCGAGCATGAAAGCGATGACGACATGAACCGTGCAATCATTACCACCCCCCACACCCACCCTCCCCAGAGGCACAGCCCAGTCTTGCTCTCCCCGTGGCCCAGAGGGATTCAAAAGGTGGCAGGGAGAGGCCGCTGAGCTGGGTGGGCTCCGTGCATGCTGGTTGCTTTGGGACCAACCATAGTCAGCCCGGAATGTCGGTATGCTTTAGGGCGTTCCTTTGCCATCTTGAGGGACTTCGCCCCTTGCCAGCCCAGTCTGCCCAACTCCCGCCCAACAATTCACCTTTCACAAGGAGGTAAAAATCAACTGAAATATGCTGAAAGCACTTAGCCTCAGTCTGTCCATAGTTCTCCCAAGAATATGTTCCATCCACCCATGCTTTTCCTCTTGATTGTGTAGTATTGAGCAGTGAAACACTGGCTCCTCATCCCAAAATGTCCTGCTTGTCTTCAAGGGATGGCGATCATAATTTTTCCATGCCACTGTTTTCTCTTTTGCTATTTCTTTCCCATGGTGCTTTTCCCATGGAACATATTTGGTAAGCTTTTTTTAAAATATGAGAGCCTAGTGTTATTTCTTGTTTTAGCTTCAGATTCTCCAAAAAAACTTGACTCCTGTGAGCAGCTTTTATTGGGGAGCTATATAATACATTTCCACCTTCACAGCCAATTTGAAAGCACTGGATTAAACCAGAAACAAGACGCAATTTATACTAGACACTGGGCAATTTATTCCAGACACTTCTATCAATTTGACCATTTTATCAATCAAAACGTATTTCTTACAAGTGCAATGGGTTTGATAGACTACATTTTCCAGAGTGAGGAATAAAACCTATTGGCCAATATCAGAGGGGAGGACTCCAAGCCACAGGCATAACTAGAGCCCTTTCATTTCACATGTGCGCAGCTCCAAAGTGAAGCAGAATAGATTCCCGGCCCCGGGAACAGGATCGGGCATGGGGTCATTTGGCTGAGAGAGAGATGTAGCTCCCTTGCTTTCAGCCTCTCTCAAAGAACAGAATGATACATGATGTGACATCACAGAGCTAAAAGACACATGCTGCGGCTGTAAAAGGCGTTGTATCACGTTACTCGCCGTCATAAGGTGTTGTACAAGTTCCATGATATATGGCACAGGACCCCATTATAGGAAAAAAGGAAGGGGGCTGGGAAAGTCATTTTTGATGCAGTGTGTGTTTGTTCCTTCAAGTGGTTCTCACAACCAAGGAACACTGGCGCTCCTGGTGACCTATCAGGCAGACTATTAATATTCGATACCCTCGGGAGAAATGTTTCTGTCCACATCCCCGGGGAGCACCAGAGGAAGTCATCGATTCTTCCCACCACAAGTTCTGGGAAGGACAGACAAGAGTTTTTGAGTTTTTTCCTCTCTTCTCTCTTTTGGAAACATGGTTATTATTTTAATGTCTGTGAAAGACAGCCCACGCCATGCTATTTCTTCATCCGGGTGAGTGTCGAGTTAGAGGGGAATGAGAGAGGGAAAGAAAGAGGGAGACACACACACACACACACACAGAGTTTGCTTTTTCCGACAGACCTCGCCGGAACATGCTCCCTCTCGTTCCACGGCAACCGCTTCCCAGGACCACGGTCTCTTCCCTTGGGATGTTTCTCAGAGTGCTTAGCATCCAGATCCTCTGCACCCCCCATACAGAAACATCGCAGCACATTGACCCAAATACTGAAGCCCTCACAGATTTCACATGTCACATCTAAGGCAATTGTGCAAATTACTTCTGTAATTAAGAGATGAAAATTCATCCTTATTCAACGCATAGAGAGTCATTTTTTTCATGTGTGTGATGAAATATGTCAAAGCAAATGTTCTGATGATAGGATATGCACATACAATATGTAGGCAGAATATCTGCGCTCCACACATGAACTTGCAACATTGTAATTTTTTCAGAGCCCGTGTGTAGGGGTGTTGGGGTCTAATCATTATAACTGTTGGCTCCTTCATCGTGACTGGGTAGCAATTTCCAGTATACCATTTCCTGCAAGGAAACACTGAAAACAAAACGGTATCACCCCATGAAACCAGAATTCTCTGTTGCTTAAGAGTCACACCTGTTACTTGATGGTGCCACAGGTGCTGTTCAACACTGAGAATTCTGTTTCTGACACCGATTGAGCTGAAACTTTTCTGAGTTGCAGCCACAGCCATTCATGAGAGGGTGAGGTCAGTGACAGAAATGTCCCACAGGGACACAGGTGCAGCAATGTTAGGGACAGCACTACAACCCTCTGACTGGAACCTGCCGGATAGACACGTAGTGAGGACAGAGAGAAAGCAGAGCCGGATATTTGTTTAGAGTATTGAAAAATGTTTAACCTTGCTTCATGTTTGGTGGTGCCTGTCGTCAATATCTCGACTCATATCGCCTTATGCTCACTCCCTTTCAGACCGGCTGAGAGGGGATTTCCAGGGTGAGACACAGAGTGAGGCAGGAGCATGCTGAGCAGAGGTATGTCTGCACTCTGGGGAGCGGAGAGGAGGTGGCGGGGAGGGGGGGTATATGCAGCTCTTCTCTATGGGCTACACTGCCTCTGCATTGATCCAAAGGCAGCTGTCACCAGGGCCGGTCGCAGTTGCTCCGGCTCTGTGGATGTTCGCAGCAAGCTCTCCCGCCTCCCTCTCCATCTCCTGTCATAGTCTGGCACAGCACTGCGGAGAGGCAGATGTTTCCTTTATTTAGCTACCGCTCACAAACACACCGGGGGGCTCGCTCGGAGAAGGATCCCTGATGATGACGTGTCCCCCGAACACGGGGCCTTGCTCCATGGAAGGCGCTGGCTGTCTGCACTCTGGATTGTTAGAGGGCCTCCAAAAACAGGAAGTTGCTGGACATGTGTTTAGCATCTATTGCTGGAGCTCCCCTTCCTTGTCAAGCTTCCCATTGTCATTTTTTTTGGGGGGAATGCAATCATCAAACATGGGTCCGCCTTTATTCTGTGCATCTGTGCAGTTAACTCCTTGAAAACTTAAGCAAAATTGTGGCAGAGAGGCTATTCAAATGTAGAAGGGGATTAAATGTCTGATGGTTCAGAGACAATTGTTTTGGTGAATGGAAACATTTATTAAAAGTAAAATAAAAAACGATAGATTAAACATGAATTCAGAGCTCCTATTGTACAACGATGGTACAGATTTTATTTTGTTTTATAAACAGAAAGTGTGGAGCCAAGCTAGGCCTTATACCAAAGAGCAGAAATGTCTCAGTTAATGCTACACGTTGGGCTGGAACGCTGTGCCATGCCACAGAGCTTGGGAGCAGAAGGAATTTTGAGGTTGGCCCTCAGCACCCATGTTTTTTTTTAACTGGCTGGCTGTGGAGAGGCAGCTGCACCAGCTAATTCCAAAGAGAAACGGTTAATAACACGAGTGTGTGACCACATGTCAAAAGTGATGCCTCAGTCCTCAGTGTCAGGGGCCCCTCCTCCCTTCGCTGTGCTGAAGACATGGGGATATCCAAACCCTCCAACTCTCAAGACAAACAGGCAATGTTTCCATGAAGATATGCAAATTCAGCAAGCGTTCGAGAATTGAGACAGAGTACTGGAAAACGTTTGATTACGGAATTAGTGTGTCATTTCACACTGAGATATTGTGGTGCAAGTTGTACTTTTACAATGAATGCACGTGTTGAGAACTTTGTTGCCTCAGTTGATGGCTGGTACGTGTGTAGCCTAGCATGTTTTGTGACATGTGTGAGTTCATGCATATAGGTATGTGTGATATAGAGATCGTTGCCGACTCTCCACAGGGTTGTTGGGGTGAACAAAGCAACATATGACGGTTTTGGGGTTCTCAACCTGTTATTTATCACCCACAGGAATCCAAGTGCATACAGTTGAGCAAAAACAGCAACAGCCTTACACGTACAGAACAGTTAAATGAGCAGACATGGCGCTAGCTAGACATAGCAAAACTGATTTAAATATAGGTAGGACAGTACTGCTCCTTTGGCACTTACCAGCAGCAGATTTTGACCAACCACAGACCAGTGTGCCACAACATTTCTCAAAAGAAGGAATTAAACACACCCTCCTCACATAAACATCCATGCAAACCTATGTCACCATTAGTGCAATGACCTAGAATGTATGCTAATTACAGTATTCGGGTGACTCAAAATTTCAAGAAATGACATGAAAAGACATTTTCTGTAATTCCTTGACACCCATGCTGGTACAATGTTTTTTTTTTGGATTTCTTGCAGAAAATGGCTCGGTTTGATGTCATAGAGAAGCCCTGTGTTCCTTTGTATGAATAGCCACGCAAGCACCTGGGTACCTTAAGTGCTCCAAACCTACTCATGTACTGTGATGTTGGGAACCCTGCTCATTTTTCTGTTATATCTGATTCATGACATCCTGTGGAGGTGTGTCTGCAGTGCCATAGATCATACTGGAAATATTCACACAAACATTACTAGCATTCTGCTCAAATGTCTGTGTGCTTTTGTGATTTTTCAAACAGATATGCATTCAGTAAGTACATTCAATAACTAATATTAGGTGCGAGTGACACCTTATAAGTAATCCATTATGGGAATTCCACATCGCACATTTCCCGTGGAACAGAGGGTATCATTGTCAGTATCACAAGTGTCTCAGAACAGTCGTGATACTGAAACAATGTGTTTCATTTTCTGAGAAGTTACTCAATCACGTCTATTTCTGTGTAATGTTGGGCCAGTTTTTTTCAGTTTCATGCTTGAAAAAAATACCATACAAGTACTGGATGGAATTTGTGGCTAATGCATGGTTCCCCCTGTCCCCAACATGTATATTTTTTGCATTTTCCTCCTTTTTACCAAATTGAGCTACTGTTCTATCAGCCCCACTGTGAACTCTCAAAAGTTTTGCAGGAGGAAGCAAAACATATTTGAATCCTTCAATTCACATGACAACTTTTCCTCACTTTTTTCACTCTTTTAATTCGAGAGCAGCCATACATTGTCTATGCTGTTTGAGGAACAGAAAGTCTACATATGATCAAATCACAGCTGTCTGACTGCGAATGAGAGACTACCTGAGAGTGATGAGACTAAGGATGCTCTATGCTTTATCAGCATCCTGTTCAGAAAGATGGATAGTGTTGAGTAGCGTCAAAAAGCTCCCTTCCCAAATTTGGATTGCAGCTATCTGTGTTTTGTAGTCTTTGAAAACCAACATTCCAAAGTTTACATCCACTTTCCACAGGGATTGCCCCGGTGTGCTTTAAAATGGTTTAAAGGGTTTAAAGTGTTCACACAACTACTTCCCCCTGCTATAATGAGAGCTCACCATGAATAGGTACAAAGAAAAACGTTCTGATAGGGTTTGCCTGTGTCCACGCCTGTTTGAGTCTTTGCCTCAGGATTCCAAACATCTCTAAATTTATGTAGGGAGATCACAAAGGCTGTGGGGTTCCTTCCCAGACCCTGACAAAAATATTGCTATGTGCTATCAAATGGTCTACAAATTTCATCTGAAGTTAGAACTAAGCTCGGACTATATAACAGTTTCTAATGGGTAAAAGACCACAACATCAGAATTAATTTGATTCAAATCGGTCTTTTGATCCCTCATGTAATTAGACTGTTTAGAATGGAGAATGAAACAAAAGAGAAAATGAAAAAATGAAAATAAGATTTGTTACTCATGAATGAAATTCATCCCCATGAGCTATGACGGAAAAGTCCTTGCTCCACCCTTAAGCTAGTTCGGAAATGAACTGTACGGCATAGTCGTCTAAAAGCAATGATTGTACGAACTAGTTTATTTGGGGTGTGTGGAAGCCTTAAGGTGGGGGTATACTTAAGGCCAAGTAAAACTTGGCCGAAGTTGAACCACAGCTGAACACATCACGGCAAACAAACGTGCGTATGCTTTGTGCCACCTCACATTGTTTGTTTACATACAGGTGCCAGTATGGTAACCGTAACTAGGAAATAACAGTGATGACATCAACGCAAATACAGTATCTCTGTCACCATTGGCTTCGCTAAAAGAACAGTACATGATGATGGTGGAAGGCAGAAACATGGAAGCTATTGCATGAGAAAGTGCATATGTCCAACATAATACTAAACAATCATGATTTTTTTTGAACAATCACAAGTGGAAGGTGGAAGTTATGTGGAGACTGTGACTGGTGTGACCAGCCTGTGTACACTGTGATGTTTGAACTCAATGTGGCAGTTGTCTCCATAAACAAGACTTTTTTCTTGTATGAACCTGCTGAAATTTGTTTCGCCACTAAATATACTGTCTCCTTTAAGAACAGGTGCTTCTGCTGGACACACCAATTGCAATCACTAAATTTCAAGAATTTCAAACTATTGTCTATAGTTTACACTTTAACGCTTTAGAAGTTCCAATGGTGTGTCCAATCCATACTTTCACCGTGCAGTCTGGTGGGTCCTACACACTTTCTATGAGCGAATATTTCATTTATGCAATGGTTAAAAATAATTTCAGAGAGGACCTATCTCAAACAAGGAACTTTACCAGTTACGGGTTGTCTGGAGTGCATTAATTAGCTCTGATTAAACACCAGTCTGCCAAGAAAACAAACTTGTTTTCAGACATGCAGAAAACCCCACACCCATTCCTTTTGAGTCAGAGTCAAACAATTCCATGTGTTACAGAATCTGGGCATCAAAACTGGTATTTAATAATACATAAGGTTGTTTGTAGTCAATGGAGATCACCCTACAAATGTAACATAAGAAGAATCCAAGATGATTATTAGACTAACATTTGACTCAGTGACATGGAAGCTGTTTTCCACTGTAACTTGGGGTTTAATGAACTTTCCAAATGATCTATTATCAAGAGTCAGTAGGGCCACTGGTGTTCCTGTTCCCCTGTTTCTTGGCCAGGGAAGCAAACCAAAGGGTGTTTTCAATCAAAACTGTTGCTCCATTTCCCCCATTTATTAAATCTAGAGATGAGAGTATGCAGAGTTAATAAGGGCTGAAGTGTTTTGGGGTACTGTCACAGACCCCATGAAAAATGGACTAGTATGCATAAAGGATCTCCTCTTGAAGTGGCGCATGAGTGCTGATCCAGAACCAGTTTGGTCTTTTAGCTCATAATGGATATGGTTAAGGTGTGGATAAGGGAGACCTGACTCTAGATCAGCACTTCAACTTGGACACTTTTTGCATTATTTGTGATTTATTCTTATAGTCATTCTATAGTCCTAAAAAAAGAAGCACTGATGGTGTCTGCTTTTTTGTTTGTTTGTTTGTTTGTTTGTTTGTTTTTTGAGCCTATCGATTGTTAATATCAACAACATATGAATTGATCAAGCAAAAGATATAGGTAGAAACAAATCAAAGTTAGGTAAGGCTTGCTACATGAAATTCATTTGAATGAATCAAACATTTCAGAAATAAAGCTTAAAAGTAACAGACAGAACAGAAAGGAGCCAATCAGAGACACTGTATGCACACCAGTCACCAGTATCCATGTATTAATGTATTTATTGGCAGCAGTACTACCAATTAAGATGGAATTACATGACTTGCTGGATAACACAGTTTTCCATTATCTTTGAAATGCGCAGTCATTTTTTTTCAGCTGAGGGTTTCTCCAAAAATAGTTGCATGATATTCATAGTTGGAAAAGTCACTGCAATATCCATATTTACTGGCAAGTTGGCACACCCCTGATAGTTGTATGACTCAAGTATCTAGAATTTGTTCTAAAAAGCTGCCCCTCTGACCTTTTGAAAACTGTGTGTGGTGAGGAAAGACAAAGTATGCAATGGGGAGGTTTTCTGGCTTCTTTCATCCCAGTAAAAGAAAAATTTAAGAGCACACCAATTATCTATCATCTCAGTCCCTAATGCGTGGTGTCCCACTCCACGCTCCACCTGTGCTTCATGCACATCTGGCTTTGGAAAGCTCACCCTGTTCAAGACACAATTCAATCAGCTGTGTTAACTATAACCAAGCAGATAATCAGAAATGACAGACCAGAGGGAGAAACCTGACCTGGAAATTCCTGAATGCAATGGCCCCTGGAAGATCATTTGGAAAAGGTACATTTTTTAAAAAAATATAATAATAAAACATAAATAAAAACTCCTACCTGAAGACATTCAAACCCTTCTTCGGGGCCTCAGGTTCTGAACAGAACACAAAAAACAGCGATGGAACATGTTGAAAAAATGTTCACAGAGGTCCCAAAACAATACTCAATTCAAAAGCTTCAGCTGCTCAGCAGCTGAGCCTCACTGTAGTTTGGACCATGGTGTGCTGCTATATTACACAGACTCCAAATGGGCAGTCCTACCAACCACGAAGAATAATTTCACAGAAAATTACCTACTTATTCTTTCTGTTTCACTTTTCTCTTGGAATTCCCCTGCCATTCTATGGGAATAAGAACCATCGGCTGAACTACTGTGTATTCCAGCTCAACCTGCCCTTGCAATGACCCCATTAATTTGCAATATACAAAAACTTCAAGAACAAAAGGAAATGTGAGATGGTTAAAAAATCGATTGATAAACTCAAGAATCGGTTAATTTCAATATATTGTAACATACTGTGAAGGACTGAAATTTACATGCATTCATTCTCAGATCTGAAATATGTACCTGATCTGTTATCCCAAATATTATTATGCTGACACTCAACTGATCAGTGCACTTTTAAAACTGAATATCAGCAAATATGATACTGTAATTTCAAAAATACAATATGGAACTAAATTTACTTCTGTAATTTTCTTGCATGTAAGCACATGAAAACAAAGAAAAAACATATGTAAGTAGAAGTGTGTATTTGCTTTGTGATAGAGAAAACCTTTGCATACCTGAAATCACTGTAGCAGAATTTGAAGCTCTCGGAAAAGTCACATGATTGCAAAACAACCAACCATCCTCAAAAATCTTTTATTTTTTTTACTTCATTCACAATCATTTTTGATCATTCCCATGAGCACAAATTTCACTTTGGCAAATGCAATTTTTTTTCAACAGGGGTAGCATTTAATTCAACACACCCACAGAGATCATTTAACTGGGCCGGCAAACCCTTAGGCCTCCTTAAAAAAAAAAAAAAAACAGGTCAGAGAGCTACCTTGACTTCCGAAAGTTAATGCCCCAAATCCATCTAAGGAGGGGCAGCTTAATTTAACAGTGAGATAAGGCTCAATTCACCTGGAAGGAATGCAGAAAGTGGGAGAGGATTTCTGGAGGGGAGGGAGGGAAGAGGGGGTGCATTATGAAAGCCAATGAGATGTGAAGTTGTCAAAACAGATTTCTTTTCAAACAGAATGAATGAGAAGAGCAAGTGTAAAGACTCTGAAAGAAAAAAAAAGACACACTAGATCCCACCACAACAGAAGTCAGGAAACAGTAATGAAATATTGTGCTGCAGATCTCTGTGACTTACATTCTGTTTTTGCACTTTTCTTTAGTACTTTTAAAGTGCTTTGAAGAGTTACCTCTTTGAATAGACCACGTGCTTCTATCTGCAGTGAGCTCAGATTGTCGTCATTCAACTTCCTCATTGATTTACTTCATTTCTGTACACCAAATGATTTACAAAATGAACAAAACAACTCTTTATGAACTGCTGAAATGTGTTTATTGTCAGAACATTGCTGGTTGAAATGAAACATGTATAAATTATCATTGTGATAATGATAGCTGAAGTTTGTGTCCATAAGAGAACTGCACAAGGCAAGCGGATCTGGTGACAGTTCATATTATCGGTGATAAATAACGGATTGTGATTTAATTTTTTTTCCGAGTATAAATAAACCCAGTAACAGTAAACTGGCCCCATCGATGCAGAAGCGCCCCTCAGTGTGGACTCTGAGCGCCTCTTTTCTCCGATCCGTCCCACGCCTCCGGCCCTTCCGCATCAGGTGTCATGGAGGAGCCGAAGGAGGTTCCCACAGACGGGCCAGCGTGGGTCTGCACAGGCTCCCGCTGCAGAGACAGGCTTTAATAATGCAGCGCATTCTCTCGCCAAGGGCCGCTATCGGCTTTCAGAGCCCCGCCGCGTCACCAAGCATGGTCCGCTGTAGGGACCAGTCACACACCAGAGATGGGGGGGTTGGGGGTGGAAGGGGGCGAGGGGGTACTCAGCTCAGAAGACAGGGGAAAGAGAATCTACCATCTCGAACAAAGCCATAGTCATTTAGGCACTGCCTTTTTTTAGGGCCCCCATATCAAAGCGTGTCTTTAAAAGAGAAGAAAGAGGATAAAGACAGCTCTATTTTAGCAGGTTGGCTGGTATGTAACTCTTTTGTGCACGTTTCGAGGAATGCCAGGGCAGCATCCAGGTGGATGTTGATAAAGAACAGCGGCTTCAGGTGTAATTCTCTTCTCCACCGTTTAATCCTCCCATTTATGCGTCCGCTTTTGATTGTGATTCTTTCAAAGACCAGAGCAAACAGAAGTTTAGTGCCACCTTTAACAAGGTGCAGTAAGTCAGCCCTGGTCCGGCACTTTGGTCTCTTGTTTTGTTTTTTGTTCAGGGAAAGTTTGCTTTCTCATTCAGCATCCAAATCTGCTTGTATGGAAGGATTACCCAAAACATTTGTGTCTGAGTCTGCACCTTTTGTCCGGGCCTTTGTTTGCGCACGGTAAGAATCTCACCCTGCTGTTTATCCCTCTGCCAGTGTTGTCAAGCAGATGTTCCAGAATGGCAGTCAAGAAACAAACACAGAGATGGCAGTGATAAAATAGGTCTCGCTTCATGAAGGAGAGTTCAGAAGAACAAAAAAAAAGAACACAAAAAAGGTAAGGAGGTTGAACTCACTGTTAAAGAGGAGGCCACATTCCTTTGCTTGCTATTAGTGTCTCCTGTATCCTTTGCTTGGGGGAAGTGAACGCTGACATGGGGTGAGAGAAGACACATGTTCCCAGATGGATGGAGGGGTTGAGAAATGAAGGGGTGGGGCTCACTAATGAACTCTTGGGTCATTCAGCTGCCCGGTCACCCAAATCCGTTAAAATGCCTTCATTCCTCATGGCTACCTCTGACACCTACACTATAGACAATGTGTGCCGCATGGAGCAGCTAACAAAATGACGAAAGATTGATGGGTTCACAGAAAGAGGAGCATATTACTGTTTGCATGTTGACAGATGATGTGACGCGTAACACCACTGAACTACTGTCGCTGAGCTATGTGGTTCCATGCCTCTACTCCACATGGTTAACGATGCACATTACTTTCCAAATGCATGGGAACAACAGTTTGCTTCTTGTTCAGCTTTTTCAGTATTTCCTGCCTGTGGGTTTGCTCATAAAACCACAGATATGAAGTCCACAAAGCTGGACAATCCTACCATTTTGCAAAATGCCAACTGATGCTGTTTGCCTCGTCATTCTCTGAGAACCTAACAGGAACCTCAGTGTGCACCATGTCACCTGACACGACGGGTTTTTTAATCACAACATGTTCATGTGCTGTCAGACAGTGGCGAAAGACCCAGCTATGTCATTGTGACCACATTCCTGAAGCCTGCTCGCTCACTGCTTGCACAAACACATGGCTCCACACTGCCCTGCCGCCCATCCTCTGTTGTTCTTCAAGGACTCATACAATGAGCTCTGTTGCAAAGCATTGATCCTGTGCAAAGACAGCCTGACAGCCATTGGGATACAGAGGGAGAATCGGAGCTATTTCTGGGTCATGTTCAAGCGAGTCGCAGCAGGATCCTCCAGAGAGGCCGCAGAGAAAGCCCCCTCCCCGGCGGACTGGGAGAGATGACATGCTGTTAAAGGATGGAGCAGTTCAGAGGGTCAAATGCTCACCCGGCAAAGGCCGGGGTGAGAAGGTCAAAATGGCCACTTATCATGCTGGATTGCTTCTCCGCCTGATGTGGCGGACTTTAGTCGAGCACGTGAGGCCGCCGTGTGATATGACGCCATCCCCAAAATGTCTGGACAGGTGGACGGTTGGTTCACATTGCTAGGGATTCGGGTCTTCTACTGGCATGTCTCTTTGCAGAAAGCTAGGCTGTGTTGTTCAGAAGGCAGGGATTCAGTCCCCATTCAGAAACCACCAGCTATATTGGTGCTCTGAGAAAGAACTGCAGACCAATGGCTATCAGTCATCTTTGGGAGTGCAGATGGGGAGAGATGAGTGGAGAGTGAGGTTCCATGGAATCTGTGATGTGTGCAGCTACTGTGTGCTGTCAGTTACTGTCTTCTGTGAGCCAATAAACACACTCAGGAATTATTAAAAAGTTACTAATTCTCAACATAGTGTGGATCGGTCTATTCTGGGATTCTTTGAGCCTAATCTCTTCTGGGACTATAGTGTAGCACAGAAATGGTCACTCTTGAAGACAATGGCCCCCTGACCCAAAGATCAGGGTCTTCAGCTTGACACGCTGAGCATGCTTGTCGTTAGGAAGCGGTGACGCATAGATGTAAAGCTTCTGTTTTGATTCACTTTACATGGGCCCTGTGCACATAGTGGTACTATGTGCTCTGCTGCAGCCCTCCCACCCCATCCCCTTGCTCCTTAATTCCCCACCCGCGGCAGCCTGCAGGCGCTGTAACTCAGCAGCGCTGGAGCCGCACACACAGTGTCCCACTCTAAAGCGTCCGTCAGCCCACAACAGCTGCCTGGATCCAGCCCAGCCACCTCTCTGCCACAAAGGGCTGCTTGTGCCCCGGCTCGGCAGAACATGAAACGAAGAGATAAGCTGTGCGACAGCATCTGCCAGAGCCAACGGACCTCCCAAAGCCGGGGTCCGAGCGCGAGAGCGCAGGGACAGGCCAGGGTCTGGGCCCAGGCCTCCAGCCATCGCCGCAGCGGAGAGGATTCTCCCACCTCTCTGACTGTGGTGCTATTAGAGACCCAAGAGACGGAGGGAAAAGATACACATGGGGGGAGGTTCTCTCCACGGTGCCGGATGACTGCAAAGAGATTCTTCCATGCTGTTAATATCCCATCATGGCTGCCTCCCGTCCTCCTCCATGAAGCAGAAACATGATTCAGGAGGGAACTAATGCTGGTAATGATGGGAGCGCAGAACCGAAACTTTAAGAACAAGACAGTAATCAGACCAGTGACTGAGGATCAGCACACAGTGTGGGATGCCACAGTGTTACTTTTTTTCTTCTCTTTTCTCATTTTTTTTTCATTTTGGTGACCAGTCTTTGACTGTTGGTGTGGTCACACCATTGTGAAAAGTTAAAGGGAACTTGCTGTCATAAATGTAAAAAGACAGTAGGGTGTCACTGAGAGAATGAATGAATAAGCACAGTGCTTGAAATGAGGAAGCAAAGTTCTCACAGTTATGATGACCCTTCTGGGTTTGAGATAAGGCAATACAATCCCCTTCCTCCTCCTCCTCCTCCTCCTCCTCCCCAAGTCACCACCACTGTCTCTCCCACACTTGTGTTCTGTATTGAGAAGTCTACATCCTTGCGACAGTAGGCTATCTTTACAGGCGCTCTGGCCTGCCAGCCACATAGATGCCTCTACTGACCCCTCTCAAGCTGTAACTCTCTGTCCTCTTAATGTCCATCTCTTCCTCTCAGCCTCTCTTCAGATACCTCCCCAATGCGCTGCACTCTACATTTCTAAAATTCAATTGCACTTTTTCTTTCCCCTTGGACAGATTGCATTGATTGAACTCCACAACCTTTTGCAGTTTTAAATATTTACATCCATTACGTCAACAGGGCGTGCGTCTCCCGGGTCCAGATGTGTGAGACGCAACTGGGATCTTGCTAAATGAATTGTGCATCACACAAAGTTTATTTTAATAATTTCCTCCTCATCCATCCGAGTCTGTACTGACCACTCGGCCAGGCAGCTGTGGGCCATTTATAACCACCCCTCCCCCACCCCCTGCTCTCTCCTGGGCCCGCCCTGACCCGTGTGAACCGGAACCACTCTCTACAGGATATCAGAGAGCAGCTTGCACACACACACACACACACACACACATGCATTGACATGCACAGACAAACACACCCAGAAGGTCACTCATGCATACATACACCCACTCACATGCACACACATACATAAAGATACAAAAATTCACACACACACACACACACACACACACATACACATGCATACACAGACATACACACGCACACACACTATCTTTAGTCTGAAAGCTCTGGGAAAAGCGGGTAGGGTGCGGGGGGAGCTTTCGGGAGGGGAAGTGGGGTGCGGTCGTCGAGTGCACTGCGGATGTTTTAAACGGCCAGAGATGGAAAGAGCAGCAGGGATCATCCGAGTTTCCTCCTGAGCCCAGAGGAGAGTTAGTATTCTCTGTCAGACATGAAAAATGGACACAAACACATTCCCATACTAACATCATAATACATTTGCAGTCACAAATGTACCGTAGAGTTATTAGCAAGGATAACAGGTTTAACCTTTCATAAATATACAGAAAGGTATGTCGTGTAGCACATGTACCATTGAGTAAAATCTTGGTGTTTTGGTTTTGCTGGTCTGAAACTATGTTTTTAAAGTGCATTTGTTTTTCTTCCACAGATGAGACTGAGCCCAAACTCAATCTATACCAATGGCCACTGATGTCTGTTTTCCATTTTGCTAATGCTAACACAAATGTAAAAACTAAACAAGCTGTTCAAAGACAGACAGGCAGTGAATGATAAGATATAGCAAGCACCTACACATCTTGACACATCTACTGTAAGAGTCTGCATTTAGGAGACCCAGAGGTAGCATCTACCCTGATGAGGATGTGCAAGGATCTGAGGTCAGTTTTGAGTTTTATCGCTAGGATAAGGGTAACTTCCGCGCTGAGCCATCCTCCGACACCTTTACTGCATTCATGTTCAATTCTGAGACCCTGATACAGGAAGACCCCATTACTTTCTGAAATACCTACTGTGAGAGTGAGGAGTGAGGCGAGCTAGGAGGAGGAAGCATCACAACCCCACACATCAACTGCAAAAGTCTGGGATCAGGAGACCCAGACCTGGATTAAAGGGATTTCTCTGGAATTCTTACAGTTCACTTTGAGCCATTCGTCCTGTTTGAGCTCTCGGGTCTCTCAGCGAGAAAGCACATGAGCTGGTGGCCTCGCTCGCCAAAGTTCCAACGGGCGCTGATGCTTATTTTTAGTGTGGTAATTGGTATTTAATTTCAGTCACCAGATCAGAGATTTTTGAAATTTCCCTCGAATCGCCTTGAAAATCTGAACCATGAAGAGAAGAATGCAGAAGGCTCAGAGATCACCACCGTCCGCCTGAAAACTAAATGGATAGAATAAGTGAAATGAATTATGAAGTTTAAACCTAGGACTATATCGGAATGCAAGAAAAGGAGTGATTGGAAATCAGCCCAAATATTTGTCAGCTGAGCCTTCCCTAATGGAAAAATGATTAAAAATAATGGATTTGTGGAAGAATTTCTAAGGTTACCAGGAATAAAAGTGTGACAGCTCCCTTATCAGGTGATGTGTTAGATCTGCTCCAGATAGGACACTTCTCAGCAGCAGATTAATCATAATTATTTGATCCCCATTGGTCTAGTCAACCTGCCATTGTGAAGAGGAAACCATATTGATTTAGTACTATACCATACTAAACTTGTAAGCATTAGTTAGCTAAAGAAAAGCATTCCACAGGAAAAAAAAAAAAAAAACAATAAACATAGTCGACTTCATTACTGAGCATGCTCAGACATTACACCGACTCTCATTGGCTGCTGACGCCTCCCTGCAAACCAATACCAGCCCGGTTTATGATTTAAGTACAGGACTGTTGTCACTGTCTTTAGACTTTCCATCTGAACACCCCGCTCTTTACTGTTTTTCAATCCCATTTACAGCTCCAAAACTCTTACAGAATTTAAACAGTAAATCAATCTAGTTTGGTTTTGCAGTTACTGGAGGAAATAGGCAGCTACCTGTGATGTTCAAGTTCTGTGCTACTGCAATTTTTTTTGAAGTCTTTTGTTACTCGTAAGGCTAACTGTAAAATGATTTCACATGTTGCTTGTGTCTGTGTAGAGCTGCAAGGGAAAAGACAGTCTATTCTTCAGTGACTCATTGCTGCAAAAAAAAATACATTCTCCAAATTACTCTCTTGATTAAAGTTAATTCCGACATCACCTCTCTGTGTTCGTCATTACTTTGGTCTGGTTTCTATTTTTATGTAGGTATTTGCTTAAATTCCTCTGCTTTTAGGCTTTAAATTTCTTGAGAAATGTCTGGAACGCACTAGCCAGTTCAGCTGTGTTTTAGAAATGTTCCTCACAGATCTAAACTCTCATTTTTAACCATCACCAAACCAAAACATGTCCACAAGCCTCAACCACAGTTCTTTTCTGCTCACTATAATAATTTGGTATGGATTGTTAGAAATGATGAGAAAATCTTCTTCCATGTGAAATCCATTTTAAACCAAAGATAATTTAAATAAGAAAGGATGAAAGTATTTTTTTGAAAAATGAAGTCACCAGTTCATGGTAATGAGCATCTCACAAAAGGTTCACACCCAGACAAATTTAGGGAGGTTCCTCACAAGCCAAATGTCGTTGATGAGGTCTAACTGTTTCTGCACCAGTTCACATCCCCCTGCAAATGCAGTATATTTCCCAAAGCACAGTTCCAGTGAAAGCCTTTTATCACACCTGAGGCCTGAGGGTGAGCAGCCAACAGGGAGCTGAGGAGCAGAAAGCTAACATACACATGAGCTCAGGTAACCTTTCAGTCTGGACAGTTAGATTTCAGATGAGCAGGACAGCACATCACTGAACAACCTGAATTAGAATACGAGCATAAAAGCTTGCACATACCAAGACACAATACTAAACAACATTTTTTAAAAATATCTTGGAAAGAATAAGTCAAAAGAAATTGGCAAAGAACATCAACAGACCAAACAGATCACTTTAACTGGACCTTAAATTTACTTTAGCGATAACCAGCAGCTAGCAACAATACAAGTAATTGTTCACATTGTCAAAACAGAGAAAAAGTCAACTTAAAAAAATAGCATTTTCATGTACAAATGAATGTCTGCATCTCTGTCACTCCACCATGAGCAGAAAACCACTGTGAGAGGCTGTGCTGCAGGCACATCAGATGCAGAGGAAATGCAAAGACTGGACCTTCACATGCTGTGAAACATGCGCAGCACCACTCTGCCTGCGTGCAGATCTGCGCAGCTGACTGCGACCACACACTGACTCAGCAATCAGGAGTTCCGCACTCCCTGGCTCTTTCTTTCAATTTCTGTCTCTCTCTCTCTCTCTCTCTCTCTCGCTCTCTCTCTCAGCAGTCAGCACAGCAGACTGAGAGCTGGCAGGAAGGAGGACAGGAGACAGGCAGAGTTGTGATGTTTGTAGCTCTGCAGTGCGCCCTCTATGGGAGCTCAGAGGGAAGGCGGAGCTCCTTGCCCTTACTGTACCTGCTGGCCTGCTCTGGGGGATATTTACCACCATCCTATTTCTTTTTTTTTCTCTGTCTGTTCATTTTTAAGTAGGTTTAGTGTGGCTCACGGCATCTTTTAATCAAAACTGCATAATAATTTATTTAAAAGAAGACTAATATACATATATATATTAAAAAATAAAACAATGAAGATGTTCTTTCAGGATTTTTTTATTGAAGAGAAAACAAACAATTGACAAAAAAAAAACGCTGGAGCCCAAATGTAAGACTGGACTGTAAAATCATGGCAATGGGCAATTTGTTATTTTGGTCAAACATCAGGAGAACAAATTCTGTGGTGGTCAAATAAGCCATTCTCTGCCATACAATTTTTTCAAAAGACACTGAATCACAACCTGTAGTAAGACCCCCTCAAATGCATTCTCCATCAGGTCCTCATGCCTCCGTTTAAATGACAAGACACAAGACAGAACACTTAGTTTGGGGGGGGGCATTATTACACAATACAGTTCTTTTCAATTTGATTCAACAATACTTTGTGTATCCTGACCCTTTAAAAACATTGTATTTTATGGGCTTACCATTAATGAATACCTTATATACACTAGAGGGACATGAAGTGATATCTTATGCTTTTGGTTAATGGTCATGCCAAGACATGGACAGGATTGCTCCAACACTGCATTTTATTTGAATGTGTTCTCAAACCCAAGAGTTTATTCTGATTACATGGCAGTTTGTTGTTTATTGAGAACACTGAATGTGTTGAAGCTACTAAGACTGTTGATATGGATTTGAAAATCATAAATAAATTAATTTAACTAAGTACATACCTGTAAACCCTTTTTCTCCATTTTGAGATGCTAAAATAATGGTATGTGGTACATCACCCATGATGCAGCATAAAGACTGAATGTGCTCTGTCAGCAGTCTCCAGCACAGGTTTATGCTCGCAAGACAACAAGCCGAAGACAACAACTCTCTCTTCCGCCTGTCTTCCCTCGCTTTGTTGTAGACACTCAGCTCAAGTGCACAGCCACTGAGGTTCACCCGAGCTGAACCCCGGCATTCAGCTGTGCAGGCGCGCGTGTGTGTGCGTGCGTGCGTGTGTGTGTTCGTGTGAGTGTATGTGTGCGTGTGTGAGCCACTTCTGAAGCACACTTTACCACAGCGCCACAGATAAACAACCCTTTCAGGGTAAACAACCATTTGAGCTGGAGGGTGGAGGGTGGAGGGGGTGGAGGGGGTGAAGGGGGTGGGGTTCCGGGTGCGTGGGGGGGTGAGGTTGGGGGTGCAGTGGGAGCTCAGTAAATGAGGAGAGTGAGGGAGTGAATGTGGGAGTTGAGGGGTGAGAGAGAGAACAGAAACTCAACAGAGCATCTAAAACCATACAGGTTACATGCAGTACTTTCCAACATGCTATTAGACATTCAGGCACTGTCAGACATGACCACTGCAGTTTACAGTAGCCTACAGTAGACACATTACAGTCAGCTCATGCTGAAAAAATCAATACGTGACAATAGATTTTGTATAAATGAACACCTATATATATATAGTATATATTATTAATTTTGTGCATTGTAGCTGATGTATAATTTGTTTTCACTGCAATATTTTTTTATATGTGTGATTTATGGTACATAGTTTCTTAAATCTTAAAGTTTTCACTCTGAACATATGAGGAGGAAATACTATGACTTCTCTGTCCAGTTTCGCTTCCAGAAAAATAGTTTACAGACAGTTTATCAGTAAACTGTATTTAAAAACACTAAATAATTCAATTCAAAACTGTTTAACAGAAAGTTTTCATCTGGAAAACTTGTTGAGTTATTTTAATTCATGACTATTTTAAGTTATGAAATTTTAATAAGAAGAAAATTAATCAAGAGCAACAAGACAAACAAAGACATCAATATCTTCATTATTTCCACAGCTTGTTTATTATTTCAGCCATGGAAAAGCTGAATGGTTAGTAAGGTATATGAAATAATCATGTAGTAGGAGGGGATTTTTACTGGTAAATTTAGAAATTCTGTCTATTCCATTATTAAATCTGAAAGTCTCAGTTTGCTGGGTTTCTTTGTACACTAAAGATGTGAACGAAAGATTCTCTTGATCTGCATTTTGATTAGTGTAGATTAAGAAGTTACAATAAAAAACAAGAAAACATTTAAATGTTAGGGCAACCAATTATAACTTCACCAATCAAATGCGCTCTCTGCCAGTGTTGTAAATACTTCATAACTGTGAGATAAAGGAGTGGAGCAGTAATGGCCAACCTTACATTCATCTCAGCCACTTTCTCATTCAACCTTTAAGGAACACATACTTTTTCCTGCAAAAGCCACTTTTATATTAAATTTTAAAAGTATTTTTAATTATCTACTATTTTACATAATATATAACAGTTTTGTATGCTCACATTCACACAATGTTGTAAAATGTTGATACATAATTAGCTTTTTCTGAGCCCAAAACATGTTGAAAAAAATGTATATATATATTACAAAAATTCACAGCAACATCACAAAATGGTCAAAATCTAATGAACTAATACAGCTGTTTCTTGACAACAATGCAACATGTTAACACTTCAAAACAACATTAAAATCAATCATTTTATTATTTCATGTGAGCTCCAGTTCTATTCCATATGTAATAGATTAAAAATTGAAAAAATAAATATATCACAAAAAACACAAATATTTACAACTGAATAATACAATTATTCTGGCCAGGAATTCCACTGGACATTACTTTGTCGAGTTAATACCTGAAATTAAATCCTATTACATTACACAATTTTGATAAAATAAATCTAAATAATGGCATAATATTTCCCATGTATTTTCACACACCTGTGAGCTAAATGACATGTTTAACCCTTTCATCACTCCTAGAAATGAATGTTATTCAGTCTCATTACAAACTGCATGAAGGTTCTTCTGCCGTGTAATAACCAAGTGCCAAAGCACATCTGATTCTGATGGGTGCTTTTATACACTGAATGTATAAATGAACAAAGAACAGACATCAACAAATCTGTATGACATTCACCTGCCAAAACCCAGGGCTAACAGCGCTAGCTCTACCTGATATAAAAGGCAAAAGTCAGCACATAGGTTACAGAACCCTAGAGCACACACTATAACATCACCAATGATCTTCATATTTTAATTGCTCTTGAAAATTGGTGAAATTTGACATGTTTTAATTGTAATCAACACTTTGGGTTAACATCTATGTTTGAGCAGGGGTGTGGGGTTCAGTGTGTGATGGGAATTGCTTTTGAGTGCATATCAAACAGTGGTGAGAATCACTGCTGAGCACATGGGTTTTGTGAGCATTGGTTGACACCCATATCAAATGAAGAAGAAACATTCAATAACTTAACATTCCAATAAAATAGCTGTTTTGAAGATGTCAGTGTGTACCTTACAACAATATCAAAGAGCAATGTGGAAGAAGAACATTCATAAGTGTTACATCCTTTACATTTAAAATACATGAATTTGCTAAATGATATAAAGTCAGACTTAACCTTTACAGGTTTTCCTAAATTAATTGAACATATTTTTATTAATTTTGCTGTGCTTTAAAAGGATAATTAACAGCTATGCTTAACATATAAACTGTTCCACAAAAACTCTGCATTAGGTACAATATATCAATGCTTTCTGAATGGTCAGTCTTTCATCTAAATCTAACACCAATCATTTATTTTAACATCACATTATGGTGTGTGATGATGCATGATGATTCTCAAATTTAAGTATATAAACATTTTGAGTATGATAGGAACTCAGAATTAATTCATTTTATTATCAAATGGTTCATAGGAATTAGTAGTATTTTAATTACTCAACATAATTTCTTAGGTTCAAGCAACAGTGTTATTTCTTAGCCACATACTTAGAGTAATCATGACTTATTTTTAAACAATTATAAATTTACATATTTTAACAAATCAAGAAGATACTGTGCAAATTCCTGGAGCAGAAGGAATTCACTGCACTGTAAATGCAAATTTATCAGATGAATCTGCAAGTGATGGAAACAGGACCGGAGTCCAGAGAAATAGCTGGACAGCTTAACAGAAATGTTTGGCGGCTTTTTGGCATGTTCCGGAAACGTAAACAGCAGCAGCAGTGACCTATGGGCTGATATGGGAAGCTGTACATCTCTGAAATTGTTACATAATCCTGTGGTCATAACCCAGGAACAGGATTTCAAAAACCTCCCAAGACACCTGCAGACTCCTTAGACTGAACTGAACCTGAATTGCCTCTTTATCAGCTGTGGCCAGAAGTGTCAAACAACGGACTATAGCCCCACCCAGGGAGGGAGGGTGTCATCACTCATGTGTGACTCTTCTGGTCAATTAGCTAGATGCAATCTGCATGTCAGCTACCATACTGCCACAGTCCTCTGGCATAGGAGCAGTTCATCAGGTAGCGGGTCACGGAGTGGAAAAGTGACTGACTGGCAGTATGAAGGACCCACATGTGAGTCTGTGACCCCCTGAACTGACAAGGTTCAACTCTCTGTCCAGTGTAAAACAGCCAGCTAACCAGGATGTAGATAACATCCCCTCCCCCATCACATATAAAACAGGCAGCAGCTTAGGCAGAGTACTCACCCTCTCTTGTATCTTACATTTTTTTCAATTTCAAGGTGCTTTTGCCTGACATACTATGCTGCCAAAGCAAAGGTCACAACTGACAACAAAACCAGCTGCGCCAGACCAAACAATCGCTTAACTAGCCCTTTCTCTTATTCTCTCACTCATTCTCTCTCCTTTCTCTCTTTTTCTCATTATCTCTATGCCTCTCTCTCCCTCTCTCTCTCTTGCCCCACTTCTAAAAATAGTGCTCACATGAGAGATGACTCCCATTAGAGACTCTTCCCTCTGGTCTGATGGGAGCTGGAGGTCTCACAGTGGCTGTTGCCATGCTGTGCCCTCTGCAGCCGCAGCTGAACGCTGACACAGGGCAGATGAAGGTGCGGGCCTGTAATCTTATCAGCGGGAGTGCCGCTGCTGTTTCCGCTGGCACCCGGCGCACTGGCCACTGTTTTCTCAGGAATGGACACTTTGGAGCTGACGCTGGGGGAACTCAGAGGAGGGCGGTTATCGGTGTGAATAAAGTGCTCAGGGCTGGAACGTGACTCCCTCAGAGAGACAGCTGCAAACAAAATCCCCTGTGACCCAACGAGGTGCCAACCAGCCATAAATACCCCCTGCATTTACTGTAAGACAACAAGGAAGAGCCCTCTCACCCACACACACACCCACATACATATACGCACACAGACACACACATATATATGCATGTACACACTAACACTCACACACCAACGCCCACACATACTTTGCATATTATATACAGAAGATATGATCAAATATTTACACAAATACATATTAACACTCACATGCACACACACACAGATATCAACACATGCACATAATGCAAACTCACACTAATGACACATACCTCAACATACAAATATATGTAGATGTCTCACAGACATACTCACAAGCAAATAAAAATAGAGGGAGAGAGAGAGAGAAAGCTGCAAACATATACTATTGTTAGAGCATTTCTTGGTTTGTTCTTAATCTAATGCACAAACTTACGAACATGCACACACAAACACACATACACACGTACACTGTGCCTATGCAGGAATCTAAGGCTCACAGTAATAAGTCTGATTTGATTGATCCTTAAAAACACACATCCATCTTAAGGTACACAGCTTTACTTCGATCATCCTTTTTTCCTTCATTCATTTTTAGTATGTCAAAAATTCCCCATGAACTGGAGTGACTCTTCCAGAGCTCATGGAAACTGGCATCATATGATAACAAGATGTTGTACACAAACATTTCAGCTTTCCAACCCCTTGAATGCTTCAGCCCCACATGAGAAAGCTCAGCAGTCAAGGAGGCCATTAAACATTGTTTTCATACCTTACCTAATTGTGCATGTACTGGGCTAGATATAAACGGTACCTACAGGAAGCAAGTAGAGAAATATTTCTTTTGTCTACTGATACCATATCAACAATTTTCCAGAGCAGTAAATGCCAGATATCAGATTAACAATGTCTGCCTTAAGAAACCCTTCCTCTGACTGTCTAAATTTAATACATGATAAAAAAAAAGTAGATGGCAAATTTGCTGACTGCAGACTGTATTTTGCCAACTGCAGACCGCCTAAAACTCTTATAGTCACATATATTTTTGAAGTGTTAGTGGGAAAGCAGTGTAGACAGGTAGAGGAGGGACAGTCGATAGGGGTGCTGTAGAGGATGTCCTTAGTGTCCCCCAAATTCCACTTTGGCTGTGGTGTGCTTTGCCATCGCTCCTCACACACACGCTCTGTGGTGCTGAAATGGAAGCACACTCGTCCCTCTGAAGACCTCCCAACTCCAGAGCTCCCAGAGGCTGGGCCGGACAATGCTGGGATTCTTTTCATCATTCCCCATCGCCCCCAAAAACAGGACGAAAGAGCTTTTTCAGACCATCTCTGTTAAAAAATAAAATAACAATAACACAGGACCCACGTCTCAAACTGTATCACTGGCTGTGCCGGATATCAGTGATACCCAGGCTCAGGCCCTCCTCTCTGTGGAAGAGTACCATCCTTTATGAGGGGATAAATGGCTCCCTCTGAGCCATGCCTAGGCCTGCTCTCCACACCTCTTCTGTTTGCTTCCTCCCGCTACCGGCCAAGTTCAAATCAAACAAAGGACAACAAGCTGGCCTTGTGTCTGGAACAGGTACCATCTGCGACTAGTTACTCAGCACTGTGCACTGTGCTCAACATGGAAGGGGTGGGTGGAGGGATGTGGGGGGGCGTGGAGCAGCCAAAAGAGCCGTACAGAGCAAGGGAAGCCCCTCCACTCTGTACCCCTTCACACTATACAGCGCACTCAGAGGCGCATTCCTCTCTTTTTCCGTCTGCGCCTTGGGGCTTTGCTTCAGCCCTGAAAGAGAAGAGTGGGATTGTCTGAGCCAGAGAAGCATGTTGTGTTGAATTTATATTACCAGCTATTATTTCTGTGGTCTGATCTGAGTGGTGGGAATGGCAGAGCTCCCTGCAGCGTGTTCACCTCTGTGAGAGTCTGACAGGCAGCTTTCCTGGCGGCCGGCTTGCGTTCGGGCCCCGATGCGCTCTCTCTCTCTTTCTCTCCCTCCGCAGTTAGGGCACCGGCACGACAGTGCACTTCCAAGTTGGCAGCGTCAGTGTTTTGCTCATTGGTTGTGCAATGGCTGGAGTTTCAGCGATGCGCTGAAAATAATTTGACGAGTTAAGGGCTTAATTAACTTGGGGGAAATCACTGCCTTGTGAGCCAGCTCCTTGAACTTTTCGACTTTGAAAGATGGTAAGAGAGAGCGGTAATCCTTCTGTGAGGTCATGTTGCCAGCCTGCGTGTGAAGTACCGCTCTGCACATACCTGCATTGTCAATGTTCTGCATTGTCTGCCATCTCATGATGTAATCTCATTGGCTCCAGAGTGTAATTTTCATGCTGACAGTCTTGGCCGCCTCAGTCGCGAGAGGCTGGTGCCGAGCTTGTATATCACTACAAGCCCTTCTAGAACCATAGGCGTCTGTCACGCTGAAGAATTATGACAAATAAATAACAATGATCTACAAGGCAAGCTGAACGCTCAGCCATCGCTCACGGCTACGTTTCGCAATCCTGACCACACTTGGCATCCGTGAGATGCGCGAATCTTGGATCCTCCAGTTTCTCCCGTTCCTTGCACAAGAGCCCCCCGCTTCAGACGCCCGCTGTTGTGTCACGTGTCCTCCCCCAACCCCCACCCCCACCACCTCCGGGGCTCCCAGCCATGAACGTAGCTCAGTCAGATGACATGCGAACGTCCTGTCTGAGGTGACCACACCTGCGTGAGAGAAACAGATCTCAGGTCAACTGATATTGATGGTGTGACTGAATGACTGAATGTTCCAAGGGAGCATGGTGCACACAGCACAGCGCTAACCTTGCAGTGGTGTACAGTTGATTTTCATAAATTTATTGTACCCCTCACTTGGGCAAAGGACAACCTGAAGGCACCATCTGATATGTCAAATCAGCAGAGTGCCCTCTTTTCAAAATATTGGTTAAACTGCAGCACAACATGGTGGACATATTTTAGGGACAGTAGTTTCATTGCACAAAAGCAGCTAACGTGCATGTTTAATTTCATGGAAGGCAAAATAAAGAACAAAGTTATGCACGTAAACAGACATGCAGACATACAAACACAGATGGAAGATCTCACTCAAAGTAGCTGCGCTTCAGCATGCAAAACGCACTGGAACGTCACATGACTGAGGTTTCCATTGCCTGCCGATCTTTGCTGTCCTATCACCACAAATTCTCAGCTTTCAGCTGATCTTTGCTCCTCCTGTTAAACCAACCAGAACCCCAGGCTGCCACAGAATTATCTGATATGATCTCTACTAAACCAACCAAAATGCATATTGCTACATCATGGCTTGATATGACTGCCACTGAACCAAACAAAACATGCGCCCTTGCAGCCTGGAGTGATACTGTTCCCAACAAACCAAAGAAAATGTGCATGGCGCAGCATTCATATTTAGGTGCAGCAGGAGAAACGGAGACCTTACAATGTCCATTCAGGATTTTGAGCATCTGCCTGCATATTACAGTTTACACCTGTGACTGTCATTATGCCAGGAAACTTTAGCAGGTTAGTCTGCATGTGGATTAATACTGGAGTAATTTGAGGTGGAAAAGGGAGAATGTTTTGTGAATGAGATGGACATCGGTCTGTTTGTTGAACTGATAGGAACCCGGGGCTGCTATTCCGCCTGGTCTTCTAGTCATTTCCTGGGCTGACATACTGTTTGAGGGATTGAAAGGAAAAAACATGATAATGCATTCCTTAGTGCTGAGGTCATTTCCTCTCTTCTCTTTTCCTATCTGTCTGCTTGCCCACCAGCAGGAAATATGCCTCTACAATGACCATCATAAAAAAAGAACAATTCTGAAAGCGCACAAAAAAATTGTCATATCATTATTTTCCTTATCTGTTCTTAAATCTTTCCACCTGTCTTGTCACTGCCATACTGTCTCCAAATTCAACACGGTCACATGCGCGTGCACAGCACTTCCTGTCTACGGAGAAATGCCACAGGAAGTCAGACAGCTGACTGATCATCAGTATGATCATAATATTTCCTTGATACAAAAAGCCTTACAAATGACTTCAGACTCTCTTACAGCAATGCAAAGTGTTTGAGTAAATGGCCCGAGGAGGTAGATCTAATCTCCTACAGTAAAGATCCATTATCAAGAGACTTCTGTCTTTCTAATGTGACTTTACACAGACATTTAGTTTTGGAATTTTTGAAATTATTTTTTTGAAGGAAACATTTTTGTGTGTTTGATAGTTTGGTCTGGCAGAGGGAAAGCATTGTGGTCGTTAAGTCTGGCACTGGAAAATCAGCAGGAGGTGAAAAAAGGCAGTTTTTCCATTTAAATTCTCTGTAGAAAACTCCATCACTGAACCTAGATGTCTAGAGAATGTGGCACTGAGAGGAGGATCACACACCACTGAGTCAAAATATTGCATGCCCTTTCACACCTCCTCCAGGAGTTCAACAAGGGGAAAGCCATGAAAATAAAACCATGGGCTTTTATATTGGGAGCACCCTTAGAAATCTACAGTATCATGTGAGTATTGACCTACCCAGGTACCATAACTAAGGCTGACGGAGGCATTTTTATGACTGTTTTATAGTAGTGCAAGTGTATAGTATTGGAAAAGTGCTAACTTTATTATTTTTTAATTCTGTATTGTTAACTAAAATGCATATATATGCATTTGTACTCTTGCTGTGATTTGGCTCGTGAGAAGTAAGCGACACAATCCATTCCCAAGTCAAGTTCTCCTTTCAAAATTATCCTGTTGAGCAATCTTGCTCTGTAAATATATGATTATGCCATTTATCAAATAAGATGACCTGGAGTTCATTCCTTTATTGTGCGACATTGTTTTCTTGTACCTCCAGTTTTTAAGATCTGACTATATCATACTATGATGTCATAAAACAACAGGAGCTATGGTACAGTCAGTACACCTGCATTATGCAGTGAGACCCATTTATGAAGCAGACTCTGTTAAAACTCCAGCAGCAACTCTTAAACCACACCCCCCAACTACTGTCAAAAAGTAAAATAGCACTTCAATGACCGTGTTCTGATCATTTACTGTCATTATTCTGTTATGAGAAATGAACACAGTAGAGCTAACATTTAGGTATGATGTCTTCACTCTGACAGAAGCCAAATCCATCAGTGTGAGTGGTATTTTCAGGGTGAAAAATCATGGGTGACTTTTGTCATTATTCAGCAATACCATAGAAAAAAACACATGCACACACATACAATCACACACACAAACATCAGCATACATACAGACACATGCACACATGCTCAAAAACACCAGCACATGTACACGCACACACACACACACACACACACACACACATACACAAAGGCATATTCAAAACATACACAAATAATTCTACACTCACACACATGCACAAGTACACCTGTTCTGATGCTCTCACATGAGCAGGTGGCCTGAGACATTAACAGGTATTGATTCTCAGGTACGGCGATTGGTGGTGAATGAAGAACCTCATGAGCTACTCCAAAATGTCAGTCTGCCCATGTCTGTAATCCCCTAGCGTGACAGACCTGTACTTACGGAAGGAAAATGTCAGTATTTTCATCTTTCTTAACACTGGATTCTGCCCTTTTTGCCCTTTGCCCGCAGCTGCTGACTTGCAGTTTTCCCTCTGGCAGGAGCTACAAACAGATTCTCATTTCCCAACGTTATTCTGACCTCCTTTTACCATCAGGGTGGGTTCAACATGTGGGTCAATGTTTTCAAAGACAGAGGGGGATGCTACTCTAGCAGCAGGCAGGCACAAATCCAGAGTTTGTCAGCCATGTGGCATAATGTGGCATGCATCTTATGCAAACACACACACACACACACGCACGCATACATAGACACACAAACACACACACGCACACGCACACACACACACACACACACACACACACACACACACACACACACACACACACACATCCCAAGTCCATATTATCACTTACATATACACACATGCAAGTGCAAATACAAGCACCCGCAAGTACAAACCAATTAGATAAATACAAGCCTTGGTTTTTGGTTACCTGTTGATGAAAAGCAGTGAAAGGTTATCATATCAGCGCTCTTTTCAGTTCTAAAACAACAAGCACAAGGATGAAGGCTGGCCAGAAGTGTGGTGGCTGTTTTGAATTAGTATTTGTTAGGGACACAGTGCATGCATTCACGGAGGATGGCTAATGTGTATGCTAACTTGGGGACCATAAACAGACCACAATGCCACATCAAATGTTATTCTAAGGCTAATGGAATTGATTGCTGATGTATTTTGTTGTCGCCTAAACAATAGCATATTAAGACTAAAAGGACAATTTTGGTCTCCCCAAAAGACTAATATTTCAGTTTTACAGAGATGTTTATCTTTTTTTTTTTTTTTTAGAGGACAAAATGTCAGCTGTGGGCAAAACATACTGGAACAGAGGCCTTCCCCAAAGACAAGAGCTGCCACCACCACCACAGACATCAGGGGCAGGAATGTTTACTCTTCCATGGTATGGACTCTGTCCCTCAGCGAGCACACACACATTCACACACACATTCCTCCTGCAGGTGAAGATCTGAGGGTAAAGGCCTCTCCATGCTCTAGCCTAAGGAGACCTACTGTCACCCATTCCATGTCAATGCTAACCTGCTGGGCGACATTGTCTTATTCCGTTGTCTCATTGAACTGCTGTTTTTGCTGTACAGTTTGTTTAGTATCATGAGGTCGGCCCTTGACTCATTTATTTGCTTTCTTCTGAGATTGATAACCTGGTTGTGTTGTCAATGTGACGCCTTCAAGAAATAGAGATGGAGATGGGAAAAATGGCACGTGCCACTCAATATAGAAAAGGAAAACAGACGGGGAGTTCATGATGCTCGACAGACTGATGTGCACAACAGAGGAGGGGTAGTTAAACTTCCTGTTTTGTGCAAAAACCTTCCCACTGCCTTGGTACAATAAATATCTTGGTCCTACCCCACTACCACTAGTTGACCAATCAATAAGCAGAAATATCAGTCTGTGCACAACCTGCTGAAAAAAATCACCAAGGAAACGCCTTAGCTGAACAAAAACATCATAAAATGGCATCACGATATATGCGCAAAACTACTTAAAGAAGCACACTCGAACACTGCATTAATCCATGAGAGATTTCCCCTGGGAATGAAATAAAACATCAGGAAAAACAAAGACGGCACATTATTTTACTTCTATTGCTGCCACTAGAAAGCAAGTTTTGGCGTGACTTAAAAAAAACACCAGTGGCTGCTCTGTCTGCTTTTCTTAATTTCCTCCAACACCACAGGGTTAGCGGCACATCTTTGTCATAAAACCCCAAGAGCCACCCTGCATCAGGAGAGGAGGGGGAGCGTAGCACAGGAAGCGGGCAGCAGAGGAGGCGGCAATGGAGAAGAGATGACAAAGAATAAGGGACAGCGCAAACACTCCAGCCAGACATTTTTCCCATCATGCATCACCACAACAACAGTGTTCCATAGACTTCACTTTTCACTTTCCAGTCCCCCACACAACAAGGGAGGCATCCTGACGAAAGGAGAAGAGGGGGAGAGAGAGAGAGAGAGAGAGAGAGAGAGAGACAGAGAGAGAGACAGAGAGAGAGAGAGAGAAAAAAAAGTCCTCCCTCTGTCTGAAGGGACTGCTGGGCTCAGCAAGTTAGCGATTACTGATTAGCTAGTCCCGACCTGCAGGGGGGTCTGTCTGTCCTTGGCTGGGAAAGTGACATGAAAGTGAGCCGGCCGCTTTGTGAGGGGGACTTAAAAGGGCGGTAGCTATCTGAGACATTAGCCTTATCAATGGCTGGTGCTCTAGAGCTCAGCTATATGAAGCAACAAGGGCACGGCCGTTTCCAGCGGGGAGATAACCGCCACATACCTCGGATCCCATTTGCATGCACCGTGACAACCCGAGGGGAGAGGGAACTATGTATTTGAAATGAAATTAATTTAAAAACTACAAGTCTGGGGGATGTGAGGTGGTGGTGGTGGTGGGGGGGGGGGGGTATCTGTGCCAGCCGAGTCCCAAATGCCAGTTAGCAGTAGCGTACCCAGAGAGACTGGCACAAGGTGTCTGCCAGCCCCAGATTCTTCGCATCTGCCAGGCCGAGCTGTCCTCGGATGGTTCAGATCACATCCTCTACAGGAGGACGGGGGGAAAAAAAGAACCGAACCCCAAAGAAGCCTAAACTAACCCAACTGGATATGCAAATGAAAAGCAGGTGGTATAAAACAGGCCTCCTCCGAGCCTGCCCTGAGTGGGAAGGTGAAGTATTTAGTATTTTTTTAATTCCTGTGGGTGGAGGGGGGATGCTCATTAGTGACAGATTGTGTGTGGGACTGTTGCTGCAAGTGAATGTCCCCTTCTGGAACATTCTCCTCTCTCTTTCAAGCTCAATGAGAGAGCACAGGCCTTATTTTTCCACTCTACACCCATTGCCCCTGTAATCTGTTTGACATGGAAAAGGCCAGTGGAAAATAAGTCCTAAAAAAGAAAGAATGATAATACATCAGAACTAAAAAACAACGTGAATGCACCCCCCCCCTCCTACCCGTACAACATCCACGTCCCCTATCCAGCCCCACCACCAACCCAATGAACATTGATTTGTGAAGCTTTAAGGTCAATCAGCTGAGGATTTGTTGGAAATTCACTGTGAAGTTCAAACTATCCAGAATCATGGTGTTGTGAAAGATAGAAATATTTGCCTGTTTTTTTTTTTTTTTAGCATGTTAATGCTAACCCGATTCAGTAGTCGGGCTGAGATGAATGGGGCAGGGGTGAATGAGGGTTTGCAATGTAGGCATATTTAAAAATAGTAAACTGAGCAGTATTGTCTGAATGACACAACAACATGGTTCACCCCACTGCTGTGCCTTAAATCTAATCTTACGCTAACCACATGGAAAACAGCAAGGGAAACTATGGCTGTCATTCTGAAAAGATGACAGCATAAAGGCTATGGTTTAAATCCCATTAAAATACAAGGTCACATCATTGAATGTCACATATATACCACAGTGACATAGTAATAGCATTATAGTATCTCTGCTCTAGCTCTCAGTAAAAGTGAAGCCATTGCCAAGTGCAACTTACAGTTACAAACCCCCTGTAGACACACGCTTTGTAGTGTTCCCTAGTCATGTGATGTAGGTGTTGTGCATGCTTTACCCTATTGGCTGAGTCACCTGTACATCTCAAAGCAGGGACTGAAGTGGTGTCCATAGTTAATGCCTGTGCTACCATAATAAAAAATTTCCACAACACCTGGACCTCTGGAAAAAAAGTAATGGAAGAAAACAATATGATTTAATGAGTCATCTTTTATACTTTTCCCTGCACAAGAATAACTTTATGATTGGTGAATCCCAAAGGATTTGGGCCTGTTTCCAACTGTTAAACATGGTGTTAGGTCTGTTATGGGTAGCCACCTCAGGGCAGTATTTGGGTCATGGAATTTTGGCCAGGATGTGCAAAGCCATTTTAGGCAGCCGGTACACAATGCGCAGCAGATTGATGCTCATTTATAGGAGGATCTGAAATGTGCAAAGTAGTTTACCATCTCTCAGATAACTAGAGGTTTTACAATTCGGTCCAATATTGGAATAAAAATGTTCAACTGTGACAACATTCCAAGAAGGGCCGAAGCAGTTTTGTAAATAAACTCATAGTTGGTTAATAAATATTCATAATCAATTTGTGTGGTGTTTCCATTATTTTGTCCTACACTGTATTTATATGCCTGAGTACACAACTGAGTGTCGTGCTGGCTAAACTCCAAACAAATTTGTTTAATTTTAAAATTAGTTCATGTCATCAGGAAGGGGTGACACTCTAAGCTTGTCATGCATGCGCATCTGGCATTTCTGATCTCTGCAACAACGCCTCAGCCATTTCAGCCCTCTCAGCTGACAGTCAGCACACCTCAGAGAGGACGAAGTTCTCTGAGGAAAGAAAAAACACCTAGCGAAGGAAAAACATCCTGTCTTACACGACCCACCTTTGCTTGAACGTAAATAAGCCTGCCTGTTTGAGAGAAGCATGCAGGCTTTATTGTCCTGTAGGCCTGGTTACATAATGTAAAATGTAACTCCGGCTGACTACTGAGGTCAAAGGAGGATAGAGGCAGATAGCTGACCTAGGGGGTGGGTTTTTTTGGGGGATGAAGGTGGATAACTGCACCCCATCTGAGACACATGTCAAACCCTGAACCTGGCCCACCCCCTCTCATCCTCTCTCCTTCTCCTTCTTTCACACTGACCTGAGGCTGCAACCGACCATGTGATGGTATTACAAAAACAGGCTAGCTCTCAAATTCTCACTGATGAGAAGACAGAAGAGTCGATTCAATGAAACGCGCTCAGTCCGTTTAAGGGCATATGATATTCTATTTTAACATGAAAGAACACTGTTTAAAGGACATGTCTGTCTGTCTCCAATAAATATAACAAAAATAATGTTGTAATGTAAATTCTGTTTACATTGGATTGCATCTGCCATTGAGAAGATGAAGTGCCTTTGACTGAATCTGGCCCTAAGACTGATTTGGCAGGAAGCCAGTCAGGGTGGCATTAGTGTGTCATGGTTAGGGAACCAGAATGGATAATGATGATGATGACGAACATGAGTGTCCTCACAGCACTGTCCAGATGGACACCTTAGTTATCACTGAGACACTGTTCCCTGTCAGCCCTCATAAATATTCACAAGAAGCAGCACAAAGTTGTCCATCATGAAGATTCACACGTGTTGGAGCTCAGAGCACCTTCAAGGTGAAGCTGCTCATGATAGAAAACCAAAAAAAAAAACATAAGCCAATATTTCCTGGCTAATTTAGACAAGTGAGTGAAAAGGTGGGGGCTGAATGTCTATAAAGGTGTTATTTGTGCAAAATGTTCAACATAGCTTCACACAGCAAGCCATGGACATCCCCTTGGTTCCCTGCACCAGATGGAGACTGGCCTTCAACTGCCTTCAGTCTAAAAAGCATTCCTCCACTGCGCTGTCATGCAATACATATTCCACTTCAATGCTCCCGACTTTACGTCACCTTATTATGTAAAATTACGGCATGCTGGGTTTCCCCCATGCACACATTTCCACACACTGCAGGTACTGTGATCCATTCCAGAAACAGGTTGGGTTGTACAGGGGAATGCATCATAACAAGAAGGATTAGTAAAGTCAGGAAAAAAGGGGTTTCCTGATTGAAGAAGAAACCCCAGAGCTGTGTTTTGTCCACATCCCCGACACAAGCATCTGCACTTATACAATAAGATTAGGACCTGTTTTCATAAAGTGTCTCAGTATGGAAGTTACGATCCAGGATCAGGTTTCCCTGTGCATAACTATAACCTAACTACATGAGTTAAAAGGCTACACTGATCCCAAATCAGCAATGCTACTCAGTTTCTTAACGAATGTGGCCCCCTTCTGTCCGGCAGCACCTTATCCTTTGCTGCCAGCACACCCCTCGTATATCTCTTCCACCATGACCGTACACAAACTGGAGGCAAATGGATCCCACATCTAGGGCACTCAATCACCATGGTTACACATGACTGCCATACATTCCCATCCACCTCCTTTCTGAGGCCCAGTCAATTAGTAACCCAGAGGGAAAATAAATACAGCCTTCTGAAGCCCTCACAGCAGGGTGCCTTCAACAGATTGGCTAAGAAAAGGAATCTGTATTTACAAAAAAGACCAATCCAAACTCACCGATAGTAATCTGACTTTAATTTAACAGGTAAAAAAGTGGGGCGACTGAGACAGAGGGATTTAATTGAGACCAATCACGGTCTGTGGCAAACATCAGTGTTGGTTGTTGCGTTACATGTGTTCCAATGGTTTTGAGTCGCTGCTCCCTTTGGAGGTAACTGTAAGATTACGAGAGGAAAAAGAGAGTGGAAACAGCTCCGAAAGCCACCATTGTGTACCCCGTGAATGTAAAAATTCTTGCTTTGACTTCTACTCCCCCTGGCCATTGATGCAGCGTGGGTGGGATAATCTACTGATCTACTGCATTGGGAAAAAGTATTTATACCCTGACTGAATTTCTGCATTTTTACATGTTTTTGACATTAAATGTCATCACATCTTCAGTCAAACCTTGATGTTACATAACCCAGAAGTGTGCTACTTATTGCTTTTCTTCATTAATGAAAGATATGATGCTCCCAGGCTCGGTAACCGGTTAAGCTACCTTTGGCACCAATGCCTGCAACCAAACACTTCCTGTAGCTATTGATCGGTGACTCACAGCACTGTGGAGGGTTTTTGGCCCATTCTTCTATGCAAAGCTGCTTTAGCTCGGTGACATTTGTGGGTTTTCGAGAGCAGACCACTTGTTTCAAGTCCTGCCAAAAAATCCCAATGAGGTTGTGTCCTGACTTGCTGCCTATGCTCGGCTGTTCCAAATCTTAAAATTTCTTGTTCTTCAACCATTCTGATGTAGAGTAGCTTATGTGTTTTAAGTCCTCGCCTTGCTGCAGGACCCAGCTGTGCTTCAGCCTCCAGCTCATGGACACATGGCCTGATGTTCCCTTTATAACTCTCTGATATAGTGCAGAGCTCATTGTCCCATCAATAGTTGCAGCAGCAAACTCACCTTCTTTCAACGGAGCAGTGAAGCATCACATTACACTTACATTACAATTACATCAGTAGTACCGTGATAAAATGGTGGACATGCAAACTAATAATTTTCTTCTTTTCAGTTCCCTCATGAGTTACGGGTGTTCCTAGGTTCCCCTGTACTCATTTTGAGACCTGTTTAAAAGATCACTTTTACAATGTCACCATGAAGGAATTTTGCAATCACCGTAATCATGAGAAATCACCAGCTTCTGATAATTTTATTCATAAACTGGATGACACAAGGAGAACAATCTAGATAATTTCCAGCCACCAGATCACTGTTCACTCCACATCGTCAGTTCTGACACACTTCATCCATCAGTAGATACATATTCTAAGTTGGTAAGGCTGCTTTCTTGATAGGGCTACTAGAATACATTAACATGCTGTTTTTGTATTTCAACCATTTTATTAAAAGTAACCAAATTGTCTATATGTGCCAGGTTTGATTACACAGTTAGTTAGAAATTGAGGGAAAAGTTATAAACCTCAGTATGACCAAAATTTGATTAAAAAAATAGCATGATTAAAAAGGCTAGATGCACATTCAAAATCCTGAGGTAAAGTCCCAATGAGATTTCCTTTTGTCAGGCAATCTGAACCAATCTGTCTTTAATATGAATCATTGTTGGAGCTGGATGCTGAATTGCCTTGCTGAATGATCTTTACGATAAACATGTTGATGAGTGGTAATAAGTTTGTTATGCTCCATATATTCCCAAATATGATTTGCTACCATCATGGAGCGAGAGTCTCGAGGAAATTCTCAGGAATCTTGCTCAATGATGGTAGCCAATGTAATGGACGGCTTTTAGATGCAACAAACAGTTCTTTGTTGTCTTTTGGAACCGGACAACGTTTTGCGTGTTTCCATTCATTTGGGAATTTTCCTTGGCTCGGTGATAAATTAAACAAATATGCAATTGGAGCTAAAACATAAGGGGCAGCATTTCAAAGAGGTTTGTTATTGATTAGATCAACTCCAGGTGGACTGCCCTCAGGTAAAGGCATCCCAATTTTCATTTACTCTTCTGTTGCAACCTGAGGTAAGGTTAAAAAACAATCTTCTCAAGTTATGACATATTTGTCTGTGACAAGTAAAAATGACGTTTCATGTCTAAAGGACAACAAAAACAACTCCATTGAATTTCTTGACCAAATAATCACCATAAAAAGTCATCTCTTGGTTGAAAAGTCAGCCTTTTAAGTGAATAAACATGCCATCACTGCTTATTCCGATGATTCATGACCAGTGTGAAGCCACTAATTTTTATCTTCCTGTCAGTGATAGATTGATCTCGATGGGTCTCTTTAATTACTCAAATATGGACATTGTCTCTATTCATCAGACCATAGACTTGATGGGCCCTTTTGAGCAGGCTATACACATGCACAAGGGCTATATTCAACCCTTCTCCAGGAAACTGGAAAACAGTTCAATGGAAATGTTTTCCTGTGTTATTTGATGTCATCTTTTTAATCTGTAAATGTGGAACAGCATAAATTAGTAAACATAAATTTAATTCATAACAAAGAAAATGCAAATAAACAAAAAAATGATCATATAGTATTTATCATATACAGTTTATATCATTCTGAAAATATAATAATACATTATGTAATTAATGCATATGCCCATTAATTACTGTGTAAAACAAGGTGTAAGACATATCGAATCATGTGAGGCACACAAGCCACTCCCTATAGATACATCTCCCTATGTATTAATGCTCAAGCTAGGCAGGTAATACTACGGTGACTCTGCAGCCAACACACTGCAAGTTAGCCCTTCCTGAGACACTTGAGTTCTGTGATTGATTTTGAGTTTTAAAAAGCCCAAGTTTAGGGAAATTCAGATAGTGAATAATGGACAACTGCTGAAATCAAAAGGAAGAAGACTCTCAAAGGTGGTCTGGCTCAATACTACTTTTGAGTCCTTCATTGATAGAAGCTGCTAATTGCACTTGGCAAAGCCTGACTGCTAATAACTTGCAGGGAGTTTATTTCTATGATTATTTTTTTCCTTGATGTAAAATGGCGCTTATACTTTTTTGAACCTCCTTCATGTTGACGAGTGTTTACGTTTCCACCCACGTTGTTGCCAAATCACATGACTGCAATCTATGTTGTTGTTCACAACAAAGCTCCCCACTTCCTCCTGTTATCCTTAGTCACTTATGTAATACAGGAGTGCAGGTAGACCTTCCCTACCATTTGACACATATTATGGAAAATACATTATTCCATCACTAATATTCCATTCCACATGGTTTATCTAATATAATTTTCCACTACAGATTTTTGGCTAATTCTATGTGTAGAAGAATTGTACACATACGGTATATCAAAGGACAACTATGTAGGTCTTTTTTAATACTGTATTTGGTTTTAAATGTCCCCACATGTTTCTACATCTGTGGGAGTAATGTGCATGCCTTTTCTCTCATCTTGATTCTAACAGACTTGTAATTTTGAACAGTTTAAAAATGATCCTCCAACTAAAACATAAGGGATTGTGGGCGAATAGAGACCGCGGCTGTCTCACAGGATTCCCCGCTGGATCCAGTAAAAAGGAGACACCAAGTGCTGTAGGTTCTGGACTAAATTACTTCAATTGGTCCGCAGGAGTTATGTGTGTCAGTAGCACCAGAATAGAAGGGAGTAAAAGGTCAAACATTTTTGAGTATTCCTTGCTCTTATCACATCCAAAATGCCCTGCCCCACCAACCATAAGAGACAAACTGGAGCTCTTTAAGAGAACATGCAGGGTAGCACCATACTCTTGAGGTGCCAAGCATGGGCATTTGTGGTAATAGTCAAATTACAAGGGCCTGAAAACTTCAAAAAAGCCTTTGAAAAGCTGAAAGCTTACATTTACTTTTCAAAGTTAAACTCAGATGCACCATCTTTGGTAGCCTCGTAAGCCATATTATCACTTCCACAGCAAAATGTGTCAGGCCTTTCACTCCGGAATCTTGCAGAGCCCCTGTCTTGCACAGTCCCTCCGTTTGCAAAATCCAAGGGAGAATTCGATTGGAACGAAAAGTCTGTTTCCACGAACTGCCATTTCCGCACCTGGCTGAGAACGCATCAGCCCGGGTGAGTCAATGCTATTATGATGTCAGGACACATGTCAGAGCCAAATTTCCACTCTTTCCCTGGAAACTGTATCCAACACTGCAGCAATATCTGAAATGGACAAGTGCATTAATCGGTGACTTTGTCAGTTTAGATGCACGCTGTGCTGTGGCACCATACTTTGGTGAAGATGTTGCTATGTGATGCTAGCGATCTGTGGGATCACAAGTGTGGACAGATTTACATGCTGAAGACACAGAATATATAAAGGCTGGATAGTACAGGCATGTAACCTGATTAAAGCCGTGATTAAAGCTGATTAAAAACATTTAAAGCCGTGATTAAAGCTGATTAAAAACATTCGGCACGTGTATTTCCAGTAAATTGATTGCTCCTGTCACTCTTGTACTAGCCACATATTTTCAGTCTCATTTTGTAATTCCCGATAATAATTGCAGGGCGATCACATTGTTGCAACATCCTTCACCAGTTCAGGTGGCACACTCTGACAAGCTATGCATATGAAGTCACAGTCTTGAATTTCTGAGTTAAGCAGACGCTATAGCGACGGGCTGCACTCCTGCAGGTGGTGCAGGCAGATGATGAGTGATGGGGTATGCATTGGGTGATGCTGTGACCAATGACATGTCTCCCAGTGGGACTTCCAGGCGCAGTCATTTAGGGCGTTCCATCAAAATTACTGGGCACACCCACTGTATGAGAACAAGTGCCTCCACTCGCCAGGCCCCCTTAAACAAGCATATTATAGTTTAGAAAATGCTCACAGGCTCTGAAGGGGAATACCAGTGTGAAGAGTAAAAGCAATGTTTTATCAGCTTCCTCTGTGAACCTACAAACACTAGGGTTTACTAAAGCTGTTGCTTCCATTTCGAACACAGAGACAATGCAGGAGAATGTGGAGTCATACCTGTATTTTGTGTGTAAATGGAGCTAAATAGGCCCTGCTATTTTCATCCACTTACTCTGACAATTAGTAAAAATTCAGGCTTTTCTTTGATTATGATACATTGCATTCTAACCTCTAAAATGGCAAATTGCTCATGTCTGTTGTAAACTGACACAAACTTTGTCATTGCTAATCCACCAGCTAGTGGCCATTCTGACTTTATGAAGCTTAAATAAAAGCAACATAACTGCTTGAAGCCTTTCACCTAGTTCTTGCCAATTGAAAAAACTACTTAATCCACTTAGCAAATCCCAATTGTTTACAAAATATGACAACAAGAAGAGCAAGGATACATTTCAAGTTGATGTGGACCCAACAGCACTTCCTGTCGGTGACTAAATCCTCTCCAGATTTCAAGGTCATGAGTGCATGCCTGAGAATAAACATGGATATAGAAGTATGTGGCTCTTCATGGAAAAAAGCGTATGCCCTATAGTGGCCACTTCTGTATGGGTGAACATGTTTTTTTTTTTTTAAAGATCGGTTCAATGAGATAATCTGATTTTAAAGGAAGTCCTCATCATGAGATCATTTTCATTATGGAGATATGGTCTATGAGTTCGTTAATGAAGAGGCTGGCCTTGGTTCAACATATGTCCTTAGATTTTTCTTGTAAATGCAAGTGTGAGTAAAATTTAAAAGCCAATGTTGATTGAATTCTTGCCAATGCCTGATTCCCCTCGTTATATTTTGTTATATTGAGTACCCCATGCAGTCCTATATAAGACATCATCTCTTTTTAACTGAACAGTATAAATATATTACTGATTTAGAAACAATTAATTACAATATTATAGGCCTTTGACATCATTTTATGCAGAAAGACCTTTTTGTTTTGTTTTGTAATACACTTTTATTAGCCCAAACAGTATGCTTTTCATATTCAACATACTGAAAGAGGATAAAAGCTTCAAACCATGCTATTTTTTTACGTTTTCAGTATATAATGTTTTATTCAATTTTCTCAATAAACGGTCCACAAATGATTCACACATTTGGCTGCAGCCATTCAAATGTGACAGATGGATTATCAAACCTCTATTTTGATATTTGCAGTTTTTACATTATCCTGCTGAATTTACACATTGCTGGGGATTTGTGGATAAAGCTCTCCTGTCCTTTCTGAATTTGTTCCCCTTTCTCCCACATTACAAATTTGGCAATTAGGTGACCATGGGATGTATCGTATATACACTTTGTGATTACGCTCAACCTGTTTTCATTTACTTTCCTTGATTTATAATCACTTTTTCATTAGCTAAATATTCACTGAATACCATTTACAACTTTTTCGTTTTCTTTATGTTTCAAATTTGTAGCATATTTGGTCACATTATCTGAACTTGTAGGTAATTATAGCCATCTCTTTGTAAATATTAGATGAATTCATATTCATCTAATATTTACTGTGTAAAGGTCCCTTTGATTTGTGCAGATCAAGCCATTGAATGCTCTTAGAAAACAGCCACAATTTTCACCAAACTAAATATTGTTTTCTAGGCTTTACTGAGCACTATTTAGTTAAAGTTTTGAAAGTTAGTGACCTATGGAGTTTATAGAGGAGTTTCGTAAACTGATGAAAACTGTTCATTTGATTTTGACTAAGTTACACGCTTTAGTGCCATTTTCATTCTCTGTGATGTGTGCAGAAAGAGAGCGTTAAAATGCGAAACACATTTATTTCATTACTGACACACAAGCGCAGGCCATGTGCATGTATGACCGCATTCTGATTGGAGCCTGTCAGGATTCCTGATTACGGTTCTCATAGGTTCCCGAATACAGTCTTCCATCACGTAAGATGGCTGGTGCAGATGATTCATGACGCACAGTGTGTGGTACATTCATCCCTGCAGTCCTGCTGGGCCCCACTCCGAATACCAGTCAGAAACGCACATGTCACACATGACACAGATTTATCACATGCCACAGTGGCCCAGTGCTGGGTGCCCTGCGCTCACTGGGAAATGGTGTCATATTCAAAGGCTTCCCTTGTGATCCTGGGGCTTCTCTCACATCCCACAATCTTATTCACTTTGTTCCTGTCATTAGTCCAAAAATGCAGCAGTTCATCTTCACGCTTTGAGAATTTCAAAATCTACAGTATATTTGAGCTTGCGAAGAACCGTGAAATACTTCATTGGAACTGCACTGCCGCTTCTACGTAAGCTGCAGGTGAAACAGGATCTACAGGATTAGTTTTAGTGATGAGTCTGGTTCTGCTACCCTAACAAACACGTAAACACCTACAGTTATGGAGCTGCACACAAGTGACAGGATCAAGTGCTATCTCTAGTCTGAATCCTTGTGTGCGGCTCCATAACTAGGTGCCCATGTCTCACTGCTCTCCAGCAACCCTCACTAGAAAATCAGTTGCATACAATTTCCATTCACAAGTTAAACATGAAGTGTCTCCCCTGGCTCAAGTCTTTTTAGGCTCAGCTCATGGACTGCAGTGGGAAAAGAAAGTGATGGCTTAACATCAGATGTTTTAGAGTACAGGGTCTCCCAAAAGGACAGAGTTGCGGCAATGAGCAGGCCCCCAGAATATGATTCCAAACTGGGAGAAAACAGGGGAGAGCATAAAAATGTAACTGTGTCCAGGATACAGAACAATACTTCAGGATATGGGTTTTTTTTTTCTTGGACGGGCTCATGACATGGACATGCAAGCCAACGCCAAGATGTGCCTTTAACATCTGCAAGATGCAGTCAAACCATGCTGAATCTCCCACCCATCGTTAAAATATAATCGGAAACATGAAAATGCTTTTCACCTTTTGTGACATCAGATAATGAAAAAAATATTTTTTAAGTTCCACAGCATTTAAGATATGTGGTGTTTTTTTCCCTGTTCTTCATAGAAGTTAACTGCAGTATGGAAGTAGGCTCAGATCAAAAGCAGTGGCCCGGGGGGTGGACTATATCAGATTGCACATTGTTACGAAGCCCGGCATTCATGTCTGACATTTACAGTTGGCTCGACCTGCCAGAAGGCCTCTGGGGCACTCGCACAAACCTACCGTCCGCTTGTGTCCCGCGAAAAAAAAAACCACTCCGCATCTGAATCCTATTGAGGAGCCCTGCCTGTGTGTTCCGCTCAGTAACCCCCCACCCCGCCCCGCTATTGGAGGAAGCCCACGGCGCTGTTACCAGAGCCGGCTCCCAAAATCTCATGATGTCATTGAGGTTCCATCATTATAGGCTGCAGTAGAGCGGGGTTTGGAGGGGCCGGGTCAGTTCCCACGCTCGTTCGGCAGCTCAGAGAAGAAGCTGCTGAAACCAGATTAAACACTCAAGAGAGTAGAAAACCAAGAAAATCTGCTGAGGCCTTCCTGTTTTCTTATTTCTGTTTAATTATCTTCCCTTAAAACTGTCCGCGTCACATACAGTGTGAGGCTGAATGGAGGTATTAGCCCGAAAAGGCTTCGCCGCACTTGGCCCTCTCTTTCAGGGCAACAGCTGATACTGCCGTGAAAGCAAGCAGCAGCAGCAAAGAGAGGAAGAAAAAAAAATATGCAACGAAATAGTTCCTGGAGCCCCTGCCAAAAAGTGTCTCAACATCCTAAGTGTTCTCTTACTTAATCGTTGACTCCCATTATTCAAGTTGCAGGCATTTATATGGAAATGTTCCTGTTGACTTCAGAGTAAAAAAGAGGAGTTTGATTTACTGCAGAGAGAGTGAGGGCTCCTTTCATCACTGTTTCCACATAATTAATCTGAAATATATGTATACACTTATGTAATTTATATGCATATACATGGGTCATTCCATCAGAAATCAACCAACATACTTGCATGCCCCCATCAATTTTCACAATTTAGTGCAGTTATTATTATGTGCACATTGAAAAAAAATCCTAAATTTAAGTTCTTAGCCTAAACATGTTTTGTGTTATGTCCGTCTTAACCCATGGGGGGTTCCCACAATTTTGGCCCTTTTTAATGCAGTGAAATTTCAGCAGGAAGGCAAGGTTATATATATATATTTGTGAAATGCAAGACCTTCCATTGCCCAAAATTTTAATATGTGGCTCCACATCGAGCCAAAATCAGCTCTACCTTAATGAGCCCTAACAAGCCTCAATGAGCCAGAAACAGGGTGAACGGAGAATTTTTACCTTGATGAAGGGAAATTCTTCCCTCACATAAGATGCACAGGTGACCCGAGAACTCAGGGCCACGCATTATCCCGCCATTGCAGTAGCCTGTGACAGTAAGCAGTGACAGTACACCTGCACGATATCGCAGTTTTCACGCCACGGATCCAGCCCTGGCTGTGGCATGCTACGGTTTGGACAGCTACATTGAACAGGATTCATTTAGCCGTGGAGAGGCAGTGGTGCACTGCAGCCTGCCCTGACCGGGACCCAGAGGCCTAGGCTAGAAGATGCACCCCCCAATAACCCCCCTCCTCCCGCCCTCCTCCCCCTCTCCTCCCCTACCCGGCATGTCTGACTGCGGGCATTAAGGTCAGGGAGCTGGCACTTCACCCCTGGCACAAGTCTTCCCCCTCCGGGCGAGACGCTGACACTGGGTACATGGGGAGCAGCAGACAGACAGGGGCCTACCAAACAGCTTGTGACCATAACCAACAGTGGCAGAACAATGAGTGCAATTATTTACAAGAACACAGTCCAAGTCTCATAGTCGTCCCATTGAGCCTGTTTACTCTGAGCCTTCACGGGGGCGTATGGCGGGTCACTAACCTCCCCAAAAGCGGGCAGCTCTTTTAAACTAGCAAAGCCGTCATAGCCTGACAAGTGTACAGCTGGGCATTCTTATTGGGCCATGGTGTACCAAAGTGCATATTTATCTCCTATAAGAGATCAAATAAAACAACAGAACAGCAACCTGCACGAACATGAACCCAGGACGTAACGGACAGGTGACCTGAATCTCAGAGCTGAGGTAATATGGAAAGATTTGCCAAGGTTCAAACAATAATAAGTGGTGAATCACGGCTTTCATGCGCTATTAGGAAGGAATTTATTTTTTACTGCTCCTTGCTGTGGAGAACCTGGGGCAAGCTAATAAGAAGCTGTCAGCAACACCTTTGACTGTGGGGGTGGGGCTATCGGCACCGATGTGTGAGAAGGTGGAGAAAAGGAACTGTAGGTGCCAGACCAGGGCGTCGATCTCCAGCTGAGTTCACAACCTGCGCAACACGGAGGAAGTTTTGGATCAAATGTATTCACCTGGTATCACCAGTGCTCGATACCACTCCTGCTCTGCTCAGCCTGTACCACACAGCAGGGGAGCAGAACAGCACTGGCCCCCAGTTGTTTCCGGAGTTTTAAAACCCCTTGAATGAGCTCTTTGATTACCATGAGGAGACTCTGGAGTGTAGTGAAGAGCTCTGCCACAAACAATAAATAGGAACGGTCTTGTGCGCGACCGTCTGTGTCGGGCACAGCACAAAGCCAAGCTGACGGTCTGAGGAGCGTCTGCTACACTCTCCGCCTCTGGTGTCCTTTCTTAGAATCACCCGTCTGTGTGTCCCTCTGTGCAAATGTCTGTGTGTGAGGGTGTGTGAATGCGCGTATGAGTGTGTGTGTGCACAGCGGTACATATTGTGTATTGTGTTCTGAAGCTGGCTGGAAGTAAAAGGCAGAATAAGGGAGGGATGGGATGGGGTTGGGGGGGCGGGTAGTGGGTGGGTGGAAGGGGGCTGCCAGCACACTGCAGAGCTGCAGGGAGCTCCCCCAGATCCCAGCTGCCCAGCCTGGCCGAGAGTTCCAGGCAAGTGCCAGGCTTCCTCGGCCCTGCTGGAGAAGGGCCAGCCAGCGTGGGAGGAGGAGAACAAGGAGGCAAACTGCTGAAAAATGCCAAAAATAATGTCTGGGCCTATATAAAGCAAAACCTCACAACCACTGACAATGCTGAGTCATACAAAAAGAAAACATTCATATTCATCCATTTCATACAGGAAACAAAACTTTTTTTTACCCGATATATATTTATTTATTTGTTTAGTTAGTTATGTATCTATTTATTTATTTATTTTCTTAATGACACACACTGCTTGCTGCCTTCTCCAGCTGCCCAGTGAAATGGTCTACAGCCATGCTGGCTCTTACTACAGGGGCGACCTGCATTACACAGTATAAAGTTTATCTGGAACGGTTTAATGCATTATTTGTGTAACAATCAAGGGGAGAGTTTATTTTGCAGATAATTATAGCTTTTGTTGAGCTGATGGCCAAGATAAGCCAGAGTTCCAAACCATTAACTAGTGCGCTTATTCTGGCAGGGACCGGCCCTGTGTTTTTCTGGCCAGGAAACCGTTCTGATGTGTGGCGTGGCGCGCCGAGAACCTGGAGCCCCGTTGGAAACTTCCTGACACCAGGGGGTGAGGCATGGTATGGGTCCACCCCGCGTGCCACATGCCAGGCCGGGCCCATGGGTTTGGGGTGAGGTCGAGTGGAAGGGTGTGGGTGGGGGGAGGGGTGGGGGTGGGGGGGGGGGGCGGACAGAGAGAGCGAAAACAAACACTTCAAACCCAAAGAAAAGGCGGTAAGGGGACCACTGGGAGATATTTAACCCCCAACCCCCCTCCCCTCCACCCTTTTAAAATGGCAGGGCCATTGCTCACACATGGCCTCTTCCCATCCCATGTGGAGTCTGACCCCCATCACACCGTCCCCATAAGCTCGGTGCATGTATGCACCCCCATGCACGCACCCCCACCATCACATCTGCTAGCAATCCTGAGCAGCATTACTATTGCTCTACCTGCTCCCCTGGAACCGGTATCGGTTGATAATGGCGGGCATAAATGAATGCATACATAAATAAATATGAGCGTACATAAATAAACGGTTGAGTGGTTCTGGCGTGCCACTCCTGCTCTCGGTCCTGGGGCAGGAACGGGCCGGGCCTTTTAATGGCTGCCGCTGGCAGAGCGCACTGCTTTTCCACACGTCTGCAGAGCAGGCCCTTCCTCTGGAGCGCGGTAATCACAACACCGCACATCCCGCTCGCTGCGGTCATTGTCCTCACAAGAGCCAACTATTTTGGGTGTCCCATTTTGGACAGCAAAAAAAAATTAAGTGACCCCTGTGTCACCTTCAGAGCACCAATCTGTGCCCCTGTTTGTCCTTTTCCTGCCCTTATCCCGACACAGGACGGGAGGACAGAGGGACGGGGTTGTTGTTTTAGGACTGTGGACGGTATGTTCATTTCCAGGTACAGACGCCTTTCCGTCTTCAGAGAAGGGAAATGCTGAGCGGGTTCATTATGGGGCATTATGGCCAGGTTTGATGACTGCTGCATTGTATGACTGTACTGTGCTAATGATTACCACAACTTCGCATTTAGCAGTGCACTTTCCTATTTGTTTATTCTTTTATTTACGCATTACATCTTTTCATTACGCATTACAACCCTTCCGAGATAGACTTTTTTTTTCATTAATGCAAAATCCTTCATAATTAAGGCATCAGCATGGCTATACTGACTGCTCAGTATGTGAGTAAGAGCTCACCTGGAAACAAACACCTGCTCTAAATCTCACTGCTGATGACCACCTAGTTGTTCAATTACCAGTAAGTGGAGACCCTGTAGATTTTGAGACCCTGTGGATTTTCGCTACTGTATAGTGGAAGAGGTACTACAGCAGGGGCCCGGACCTTTCCCCATAGCTCCAAGTGGAGCTGCCCCATGCATTGTGTCCTGCCACCTCCCCCACCCCCAACCCTTTACGCTCTGACCCACTCTGGCCTCCCAGGTGCCTGGGTGTGCAGGGCTTTTTCCACAGGTTGACTCACTCATTTCCTGAGTCACATTCACATTCGTTTGATGAGTGGGTATCCAGACCAACTTCCTGTGTCATTCCACCACTTACCCCCCGCCCCACTCCCAAAATGACCCGCCTGGAAGTGTGACGTTTTTCGGTCCCTCTCTTTTCCGCGATTGAATCCTTCCTTTCACCACCTGCACTCCATTTGTCATGCGGTATGGGCCTGTGGAGAGCCATTTGGAACACGTACAGTACAACTGCCGACATGATGTTGCTCACACCTCATTATACACAGCAATACCAAAGGTGCTGAAAGTGGGACGCCTCTATGCTGGCAGGTAACCCGCTACACGTACCACACAACAGCGGCCTGACTTCACAGCCGACACACCCAGGGCGTTTTCCCTCAACCAGACACCATTACTTGATATCTGCTGCTGTTATATGTAGTTATAACATGTCCGGATGAGCTAAAGCCTGTTGTTATATCACAAACACAGAACTTGTCTTCAAGTGCCAAGAAGACTGGAAAATGCCAGATTTCCAACATATGTTATTGTATTTTGCAATGTGCTATTTGCACTCTGTGCTGAAATTTCAAATACACTGTACTTCAGCTTTCATAATGCTATCTTCTATATACATATTTACAATGTACATAGAGATAGATAGATAGATAGATAGATAGATAGATAGATGATAGATAGATAGATAGACAGACAGACAGATAGGAGCCATAGAAGCCATATAAGCCAGATATAAGCTACAAGCCATACCCTATGCCAGGGTCAGGCCATACATGAAAAACAGACGGACTCTGAAAAACTGTGCTCAGGGTCATTAATGAGACTGCTTTGGGTGGTCCTGGTTTTTAGGTACTTTTTTAAACCTGGATTTCATGTCCAACAAACGTCCAGACTGAGCCCTGCGGTGGGGTAACCAGAGCCAGTCAGGGTCTCCAGGCCCAGGCATCCCTGCGCCTGCGTGATTTTGATTTACGGTATAATTTTCATTTATACTCTGCCGCTTCCTCTGCAGATCAAAGACAAACACGCGCACACATATGCACATGTACGTTCACACACACACACACACACACACACACACACACACACACACACACACACACACACACACACACACACACACACACACACACACACACACACACACACACACACACACACACACACACACTCAACCCTTATCTTATCCTTTTAATTCATCAATGTGAGAGCTGGGGGGGACTCATTAAGAACACATCACAGGCGATTATCCTAAATGAGGGGTGGGGGGGTGTGGCAGTTAAACTGAAGCATGCTGGTTCCCACAGTTCTAACAGAAGGTCCCAATTTCAGTGGCTGCAGCATAGTTTAGTGACATATATGTTGAAGCCCTTAGTGATAGATCCCAAGCCAAGCCTCTTTCTTCTTCTCTGCAGCTTCCTAGTGATCGTCATGATAAACGTCCAAATGTGCAGGAGCATGGAAAAAGTCATTTCCTCCAGGGCTGAAACAGCGGCAAAGCGCGGGAGTGACTTGGGCGGCCACATGCACACACCCACACACATATGCACACACACACACACACACAGGTTCACATATGCACACACACATACACACACAAACATGCCCAACATGCACGCACTGAAACACTCACACAGACTAGCAAGAGCGCTAGACAGGAAGAGATAACCGCTCTGATTCACCTGCCATCAAGGCACGGAACCAACCACACTATCAGCATTGCTTGTTATGGTGCCATTCTAAATATCATCCCAAACCCATTTATCAAACCATTCTGGTAAGGTAAGGTAAGGTAAGGTGAGGTGAGGTGAGGTGAGGTAAGGTAAGGTAAAGGAAGGTAAGGTAAGGTAAGGTAAGGTAAAGTAAGGTAAGGTAAGGTAAGGTAAGGTAAGGTAAGGTAAAAAGGTAAGGTAAGGTAAGGTAAGGTAAGGTAAAGTAAGGTAAGGTAAGGTAAGGTAAGGTAAAGTAAGGTAAGGTAAGGTAAGGCTAGTTGTGCCATGTTCTTGAAATCTGTGTTAAGTATGCCTTAAATGCCATCTTTATTCCTGCAATCTTTTATTCCAAGGTCTAAAGTAGCATGTTGGGGCATTGAGTCTGTGGCTTGTGTTCAGTGCTTCCCTGTCAAGCAGATAAAGCCAGTATTTCATTTTCAAGAGATACTGTGTAATTTATCCACTCAATACATGGATTCATAACATTACTCTTTCATGACACAATATTGGCAGAAATGAAAAGATTTGGATTTAAATAATTTAAATAAATCATTTTCTATTCATCATCTACAAAAACTGCTTTGAGGGGTAAAGCCACCATGCATGACTGGAAGTACGTGCCCACAATCACACCAACACGCTCCTAATGAAACATGATACGCTTGACCATTATGCAGTGTGTTTTTCTGTTTTACTTTGCAGTCTGGCTTCCCCCCTCTGCTCAGGAAATCTGCCGCCCACATATTTGGGGTTCTGGACCCAGACTTGCCAGGCCCAGTCCCGCCTCCACACCCACCCCAAATCCTGGCATCCATGCAGGAAAGCTGACAATCGTTATTTACAACGGTGCCCGCACAGCCAGGCAGCGAGCAGTTGGTGCTCCCGCTCCCCAGAAAGGGCTGTGACTGAGGCCTAGCCTTATGGGGTCAGATGGGCTTGACCAGGAGTCCTGTCCAGTGTGTTTGTCTAAACACATCGTGAAGAGAGACAGTTATTTTCTAAGCTGACACAGGTCCGTTTTGAAATTTCACAGAATTTCCATGTTATGAATTGTCTCTTTACGCTTGCTATGAACTCATGACATCAAAAAAGGTATCCTCCACATCTTCTATTTATGATTTGAGATTTTTTTAAAAGAAACCGATTCAGATAAATAAAGAAAAAAAACATTCCTAGCAAGTAGTTCAAAAGAGACGCAAACAGATGACAACGTTCACATTCTGGTGGAAAAACCCCAAGCTGACAGCCGCCATGACTCACGACAGGATCCTTTCATGATGCGGTCTCGACTATGTCCATTTAAATCCACATTTCAGACTGTTATTCACTCGCCAGCGCTGTCAGTCAGTGCAGTTTAGTGTTCCGTTCCTTTATGAATCATATCAAATTGATACTGTGGATGGTGCAGAGGGAGACCCATCAGGGTGCTGTAAACCGTTCCTGAATGCAACAAGCTGAAGATAATGATACAGATTGCAAAAACGTCTGTACAGCAGATGGACAATTAAAATGTTTTGGATTGCCACCGTAACTCAGATCCTTAATTTAATTGGTTTTTTTTCCCTTCCACATGAATTTAATCCACATTTATCCAACACAATTTACACACTAAGATCCACCTTGTTTATGCAAAGCTTCTTAAAGACTCATACGATGATTCCAATTATCAGTTTATTTTTCTGCTGAGAATTGGGTGGCTCCTCCTTGACCTCTGGTGACCTGTTGTTCAAGTATCTGATTGGTTGATTTTAATTCCAATAGAAAGATTTTTACAAGAAGGGGGTTATGATATCCCACACAGACAAAGGGTCAGGATGAGTGCAAGGGAACAGTGGAGCCATCTGAGCTCCGGAACTCCCAGCAGTCAGCAGTCAGAATCAGAGTGCATTGTGGGAGGAAGATGGTGGGAAAAAGTAGATGGGAAAGAGCATGAGAAAGACAAGGGGGGGCGGGGTTGGGGGGTGTCTAGGGGTGGGAGCAGGACTGGTGCACTGTGCTCTGCGTAGGATGAGGAGGGAACAAGTGCTCCTTCTTCAGTCCTCATCCAAAAATAATCAACACACTGACCATGTGTAGGCTTGGGGTAAGGCCAACCCTGACAGGGAGGGGCTTCTCAAAAAGAACTTCCCTGATTGTGTCCTGGGATTCATTTCAACAGCCCTCACTCAAAACACTGCTTAAACCAAACCTGCACAGTGACTGGAGCGGTACAGAATTGGGAGGGTGGGGAACCATGAACCCCAAAATGGGTGGAGCAGTCAGTGACTCAGTGATGACAGAGAGTTATTGTTAATACCCTGGTGGGAACATTCTTTTGATGGGTCCAGATCAGTCACTGATCATTCATTCATGATAGCTCAACCAATTATGGATTAAAGAGAGCCTTACACTCCCAGCAGTATGGCATGATCTGCAGTCAGAAATCACATTATGCAATGGTTTCCACTGAGGTTCAGAGTTCAACAAGCAGCACAACAGTTTGATAATCCTCTCAACTACCATAGCATCTAAACATAAAACGTGGAGCTCAAAACAGATTTATGCTGACAGAGGCTGTGTGACTTTATTTCGATGAAATGCTCACACTTGCAAATATCAAACTCATGAGATAATCCTCTCCTATTGTGTTAAAAATCCAAGGACTCAATCACATAGAATCACAAGTACTCCATCAGCAAAGGAAGGTGAGAAAATGATCCACTTAGCGCAGTTTGAGCAGAGACCTGTGGAAACACATTACAGACCAACCTGATCTGCAGCAAGACTGACTGTTTTTTGGGTTTCCTGATTATATCATAGTACAGAAAATGCTGCATGCTTTTGATGCTGCATCTGTCAGATAATCTATGGCACAGAGCTTGTGTTCCTCCCATTAAAACCCAATCCACCCAGCAATGTAACTTAAAACAGAACTTGCCATTCCCTCTCAAGTGATAGCACTGTATTGTGCAAGGAGGACAAACATATTCTTCATAATACCTGCCGCCCCAACTCCAAGCTACATTTACAGCTTCAAAAACATGATGCGCACTGTGATTTGGATATCATTTGAAAGAGACACTTGCAGCATAGCGAAAAACAGCCAGAACCAATCAAAGCGAGACCATACTCTGAAATATGATTATGCAGATAAAAAAATTAACTTGTTTCAAAACAGTGGTTTATTTACAGTGATTTTTTTCAGTCAGTTGTTGATAACGAAACTTAAGGGGTTTTTTCCACCATGAGTCATCGAGACCAGTAATAACCAAGTAATATTTGGAACGGACTGCCTTAAGAACTCAAATATTATCAAATATATCTAGGTTTATAAAAAAAAAAACATATATATATAACTTGCTGAAAGTCACTCCAGGCAGCTCCCCTTTTAAAAGCATTTTTGTCATGGTTATGGCTGAAAGTATATGAATCTAATTATGTCTCATAAGCTGCTACCAGCAGGATTACAATGGCTTGGAGGCAGCCATTACCTGCCAGTGTCCTGCCCGCCAGACATAAACAAATCAGAGTCCTAGCTTTGATTAAGCAGGATTGTGGAGAAATCTCAGGGGACAAATTTAATTTTCCAATGTAAAAGTCCAACGCAATGACAAACGTGTGTAGTAGCACAGGACATTGTTGTCAAAAGAGGCCATTTAAAAATTAAATTTAATTTATTACAAAGTTTTTCATTCTAACAGTATTGCAGCCAATAAGAAAAGAGGGTTCTATTTGTGAACTTCATTGCTGCTTTGACGTTTAGGGTTATTTTTTAGTCTGCGCACCAATAAGTCAAACGACAGATGGCCGACCTTGGAAGATCTGAACACGAATTTAAGGAAGCTGAATGAGACCTGAAATGATGTTCTATCTTGGATGTTAAGGATATCTTAGTTACAGTGACAAAAGAGAATTTCCTTATGCTGTGTAGAGTATACACTTTGGCCTGTAAGGAAGGCCGCTTGCCTAATGTACCTTCAGGACCAGAACTGTGTTACAAATGGAATATTACTGCTTATGGCATACAGCTTGATTGACTATGGAATATCTGTGTCAATGAAACAGTATGGACTCTGGAATATCTTATTTTGGCTTTTTTAGTTTTTGACCTTTTTTATTTTCCAACGGTGGACATTTTCAGACATTTTTGTCTTGAGCAAAAACAGGAGAAGACGATGACCTTTCCCTCTTTTGAGCTGGGTGGGTAAGGCCACGTCTGCCTTTCTTTTGATTAATTTTGACTGTTGAAAATAACCAGAAGTCTTTCTAGAAGTCATTGTGAAACTTACATTGTTAGCTTTTGAAATGTGTAGGGCCTGACAGTCAGGGTGAGGGGTGGCAAAGGAAAATAAAATATAAAAACAAAGGAGGTTCGGTCTGGATGTGGCAATGGACATTAGTGCGGTTTAGCCATCCACTGGACCAGGAAACAGATTTTTAAAAAGTACAAAAAAAATTGAACACCAAAAAAACCTGACTGACTGTCAAAAGGAACAGCTTTCCTCCGTAACCAGCCATGGAAGAAAATCAGCTTTTTTTAATTTAAATGAAAAAAGATGCTTGAAACTCGACCCCCCTCCCATCCTCTGTCACACATAGTCTGCGTTGGCTCAGCACTACCTGATCCTGGTGGCGAACCCCTGTCATGTCAACAGATGGAAATGGGACATCTCTGCTTTTTTGGTCTTTCAAATTTAATTTCCTTTTTTTTTTTTGGACTGGGGTCCGAACCCACAGTATGCACAGGGGTGGGGGGCAACTGCAGCAGGAGGCCAGCAGCAAGGGGCTGTCTGTGTCCCTCCTTTAACCCCTCCATCCATGCCCCCCACCCCACACACACACACCCCCAGGCACGACTCACACCTCTACAGGCATCCGGTGGAGCGGCACCAGCCGCGGTTCGGGCCTGTACGGCCACTCCAGCCCCAGAGAGCATGTCTAATCCAATCCCAGTGCACTGGAAGCTATCTGCCTACCTCCCATACAGCACATTAAAACGGGCCTTTCTCCCTCTGCCCCGTGCTCTCTGCTGCTGCCCCTAAATCCTGGACAACTGCTCCTTCCCCTTGGGGCATACCACACTAATCCTATTTACTCTCCCTTTCATTCTCCCTCCACACTCTGTCCCTCTGTCACTCTTTCTCTCCTTCTCTCTCTCTCTCTCACTCACGCTCCCCTTGGCCCACCGATCCATCTTAAATATTCATAACTTTTTTGACGAGCATGCTAAATGGGTGTCATGATGACTTGGAGACAGGACAAGACTGCTTTAATAAGCAAATAATGAAAAAATGACAGGGAGACAGAAAGGAGAGAGGAGAGGGCAAAGACGGACAGAGAGAAGCAAAACAATAACAATGCCCCCAAACACACACATACACACACACACACACACACACACACTCACAAACACACACCTCCTTGGGTCAGCTGGTCAGCTATGGCCAATCAGATGAAAGGAAGAAGGAAAAGTTAACTCCATACACACAAGAGCAGTGTGCGGTCAGGCTGGGGGAGGGCAGCATGTCCCAGGCCAGGGTGGGGTGGGGTGGGGTGGGGGGGGCGGGGAGAGGGTCATTGTCACTGTTTGGAATGAGTTCAAATTCCTACGCTGACCAAACCTGTGAATGAGTGGAAAATGATTCTATTTGTAATTCAAATAGGGGTGCAGAGGAGACTAAACATGCTAAACATGTTCTCTGGTCAAAAAATGCTGGACCGAGCCGTGAACCCCTACTAGTGCAACGTGCATATACTGCACTTATATTTCTATTCAAACCAGAGCATGTGTCTTGAATAAACTATCCGTGCTATCTTCTTCTCATTTTTAAAATATCTAAACAAAATGTAAAAATCACTCCGTTGGATGTTGTGTACAGTGCGCCTCATGCTGCATCATTTGTGCGCAGTCGAAGTTGATTAAATGAAGGAGCAGGAAGCACAGAGATTTAGTGCCTGTCTCCTCTCCATAGAGTCTTTCTCAAGTAAAGAATATGCAAGGCAAGCGTATTCCAGACACTGTGAATAAGGGTTTGTTCTAAATTATAAACAGCAATAGGTCATTTGCCAGGGAGCAGTGTTGTTTTCTGTAATCACATAATGTGGGAATCCACTCTCTCAAATTTGGGATAATTTTCATTTGTTTATTTATTTATTTTTCTGCTCATATACTTGGCAAAGTCAGGACAAACTGCCTCATTGCTCCCCACACGAAACATTGAATAATAGGAAACAATGTCTTCTTTATATGATAGACCCCTTCAGTATTTTGTCCAAAGAGACAAATGAGAAATACAGCCCCATTGACTATTAATTATTCTATTTATTTATTAGAATAGATGTCCAGGTTTATACATGACCAGTTTTCACTATGTGATAACATTTTCACATCATATAAACAAACTAAGATTTAATTGTCTTCCTGCCATTTTCTGAAGATTTTAAAAGTATGCACTTGGAACACAGACGTTATTTTCATTGTTAAATATAAAAGAAGTTACTGTATTCTGACATACAGTGCATGTAGTTACTTTTTTAAAGAACGAAACCATGACGCTGAAGTGACAACTTGATATGGCTCAGATGACAGATAGCCTCGTCGAGGGCGGTGAGACAGACCCCAGCTGGATTGATGGGCGTGACGTGATGTGGCAGCCAGGTGCTGCAGGCTGTGATGTCACAGGGCGTCGGCTGCAGGGCGGTGTGGACAGGGCAGTGGCGTACCTGCGTGGGTGGGGAGGGGGATGGGACGAGCTGAACATATCTCTGCTCAGAGTGTAGGGAGGGGGAAAAACATGCATACGCCACGCTGGCACTGCGTTTTAAAAGCCTGAGGGACTGAGAGCCCATGCTGAGGCTGGGTGGAGTGTGCCACCAGATATTAGGCGCATGACACACCCCCACCCCACCATGCCCACTGCCCCCCCCCACCACACCACACCCATTCGTAGCTCTGACCGACGTGTCACTGACTGTCACCACAGCCGTGTTATGTATCCCTCGAGAGATTTAAGCGTATTCTAGGAAAAGTGTCAGCACCACATCCACACTCTGACAGGCATGCCCCCACCCCCAACCTCACCCCCCAGCACCAAACCCTCAGGACCCAGACACTGTAAGGAATGCAGCAATGGCATGGCTGCCGTCGTTTACCCCGTCAGCCTACGCTACTCATGAGATGCTACTCATTTTATCCTGCTGCACCAAGGGCCTCAGACCAAAAAAAAAAAACACCCATCCCAAGATCCCTTTTTCCCTCCCCAGGTGTGGTGGACAGGCGGGGAAACTGTGCACCTTGCCCCTGGTACATCCCACCAGCCCCCTACCACCTCACTGCTGAGGAGGCAGGAAAAGAGGGACTCCTTCAATAATCTGTATTCAATACGCCTTGCCTACTTTATCTGTCTTTTGTTATCAGCGCAGTGGCTAGTGAATGGTGAGGGGTCACAAGGGTAGGATTTCTATTCCTGCCCCGTCTTGAGGGGAAGAATGTGGGGGAGTAGGCCCCCTTCTCTGATATTTTTTTTGGGGGGGAAGATTTTTTCCCCTCTCCTTTGCTTTTTCCTTTCCTCTAAAACCCAAATAAAGTATGTGATGGATGAGTGCACAGAGGAACACCTCCCCCCATCAGTCTCAGGGAACAGAAGTTTGTTTCGGGGAGGCCGAACCCCTTCACAGGCCTCAAGAGAACCCTCTAAACCCCCCACATCTCCACACCACATGCATGCAGCTCCCCCACATTCCCCCACAACCCTGCCGTCCCCAGTCCTCAAACCCAATCGCCCCCCCCGCCTGCTCCACACACACACACACACACACACACACACACCCACCCTCACCCTTTCCACTAAACCAGGGTAACAACACTGAAGCAAAATGAGCACAACTGCAATAATCCAGACAGGAAGTGAAAAAGAATAAGAAATTGAAAAGGAAAAAAAAGAATGAAAGAAAGAAAAGGGAAGAAGAGGGTGAGAAAGAGCGAGCAGAGCGGAGCAGAGAAATGGGACACCAGACGGCCTGTTTAGTTGCGCTACAACAGAGGATTTTTCCTCAGAGTCCCCGGCTGTGGTAGGTTCTTGCCTTGCTTTTTTTTTGTGCACCAGTACAAGCAGGCGAATTCCAAGAGGGTGCCGTCATCAGGAGCCATGCAAAGACAGGGAAACTGTTCAGTTACGGCTGGCTTTTCACATGGGACCAAGACACACACACACACACACACACACACACGTGCGCGCACACGCACACACACACACACACACACACACACACACACACACACACACACACACACACACACACACACACAGGGGGAGGAAGATCCCGACAAGCCAGCCTGATGGCAGGACTTCCTCCCTTCTTGGACCAATCTGAGAAAACAACACCTTATTCCATCGTCACAGAATTACATCATACCATTGTCCATAACTGGACACAGACAAAACCGAGAACATGTGACGGGACCAAATAGAGCTCTGGCAGCTTAAGCATGCCAGCAGAAACCACTACAACAGTGATGCTGTCGACAAAAATGACAACAACAACAGCAACAACTGACCACTGTAAATAAATGGAACAGAATGTTGCTGGTGATTCATCTCATTTTCAGAAACAATCCAAGAAAAGACCAAAACGGCGTTGACAAAATTTCTGAGATCTATTTACTCATCCATCTCTCACCCCACCCTAACCCCCACCACTACCACCACCATCACTCCCCCCTCCCCAAAAAAAAAAAAAAGGATGAACACGTGAGATGAACAAAACCCTACTGGCAGTGCTAGCTCAGAACCCCCACACAGCTCTGTGTCTGTGGACAATTGGAGCCTGCATTTAATCAGCAGGAAGGGGCCTCCTGGGCTGAGCCCAACCAGCAGATCCTCTCGCTCCACTCTGCAGGCTCCCCACCTTCCTGAGGCTGGAGCTCAGAGGAGAATCTCCCCCCAGTGAACAATGATCCCGAAGTGAAGCTGCCATCGAGGAAACAAAAAAAAACACAAGCTGGGATTAAGTCAAAAACTCTGCATGCACCCGCTATTCGCTAGTTACCATAGGCAAGCCATGCACTGACTAAGGCTTCTCTCCTCTGGTGCAGCGGCTCTTGTTTCCAACCCCAAAGGAACCTGCCTTCAGAACAGGGTCTGTGATCAGCTCTTTGCGGTCAGGCCAGGGTTTTGATTCAACCTGGCCCATGGATAACTCGCTCTGACAGATGGAGCTGAAGGCCTTGGTGGTACACAGCCACTACTGTACAACCCACAACCTCAGTGAAATCATTACATAGACTAATGATTTCCAACCACTGTTGCTGAACACAGTATAACTTCATCTTAGGCTGGGCCCAGCCAGCACAGGCTCCAACTCCAGACGAGATGTGTGGACGCATCAAATTCAGCTTGTTTTGTGGAGCTGAGGAAGGGAGGGTTCTTGTCTGGCTTGTGTGCACAATCCATAATAGTTCTGGCTGGTCTGTGCATACTGTAGTGCTGGAGCAGGCAGCACATGAGAGGAAAGACCACGAGGCAGGATAAACATGGCTGCTTTCTGGGTAGCAGTCCAACTTAAAGATGCATGGGCACACACATACTCTACACATCAACACACACTTAACCACACAGACACAAGCATATGCACACATGCACACAGGAATGCACACACCCATATACCCACATACGCCACAACCACATACAGACACACACACAAACATGCGCCCATGTGCACACACACATGCATGTATGAACGTACACACTCACACACACACACACACACACACACACACACAAAAGCCAAACAGCTGCAAACATTTTCCATTTGAAGTGAAACATTCCTCCAAACGGCCCTCTCAGCTGCAGCAGGCTTCCTCTCGTTTCCGTGTGGTATTTGTCCCCAGCAGAGATCCAGATACTGCCAGGGAGCTGCAAACTTTCCCAAGGATACCATCCAACCGCTCGGCCCCATCCACGAGCAGGCCCGCCCCACACCTCCTGGAACTCTCCCTTTCGTCCACAACACTTCGTGTTTGTTTCCAAATGTCAGTATCTATTTATATGTATTTCTTCTGTAGTACTCAGCTATTTTTCATAACTCTGCCTAACACTCCACAGGTTAGAACCTGAGTTAGCAGGAATAAACAAAGATCCTTCTCTCGTTATAATAAGTATGGTCACATGATTCAAAAGTTTTTAAAACATAATGATTTATATTTTATAGTTTGGCCATGTTTATTTCATTCTGAGCTGATGTGTTTTCCTGTAATTCAGTCCTCCAGCCACTATAGGGAGATATACTTCCTAATGTTAGGAATTTAGTAAGCAAGTGATGAGCAATATTTGCAATTTTATGTCATTCCAGTGACAAATTCTGTTATCAGAATGCTGAAAATGGGTTACTCATTAATATAACAAATACAGTAAATGTTAGTCTCTAAATTGCCACCAGCTTTAATAGTTTGATAAAAAAATATTTTTATAAGTTTGTTCTGAAGAAAGTTTGTTCCGGACTCTCCTTAACGTGGGTGTTAATCTGGAAAAAGATCTCTCCTTTTTTTGGCAAAGTTGAGTTATAGTTAATGGATCCCACAGGATAAGTCATGTAATGTTTTTTTCGGTGCACACAGTTGGCATGCAGCAAGGCTGGTGAGTGATAGAAACAAGGGGGTGGCAGAGGAAGCGCTTGCAGCATCAGCCGGCTCTATGTCTTGTCTAAAGCAAGCTGTGAACTGAAAGCAACAGGAACATGTGGGCGTGTGTGTGAGCGAGTGTGGGCGTATGGTAGTGCATGAAGCCTGTGGCTCCTATTTAGGAGCAACAAATAAACAGCACCTACAGTAAAGCTTTCTGTTTTTTATGTCTTTTTTTTTTGTACAGCAATATCGTCATGCGCCAGTGAACTAGATGGCACATGATTGCACTACCAGGCTGTATATGTTTGCACCAAGGAAGTACATGACTCATGTTTGAATCCACAGCCCACAGTTGCATTCCGCCATTTTATTTAGCCAAGTTCCCGCTCAGCATGCTTGTTTTCATTGTTTTGTTGTGTAGTTGTGAAATATCAAAACGTGCTGAAAAACATGTGAGAACCTAGAGAACTCAAAAGAAAAGCAAAACCAGAGCACTTATTTCCCGTAACACACAGCCTTTAAAATCCCCTACTTCATGCTTGAAGTGCAGGGGAGGCCGCAGGTTGCTGCACGACCTGACTGAGAAGTGTGAACGAAGCAATCTTTAACACAGCTATTTGTGGCCTAAATACGGAGGCTAACCAAAGACATCCACAAGAGAAAAATGAAAGCGAAAGCAGCAGTGAGTCTGAAAACACATGCATTTTATACCTATGACCAAAATATTACTTGATAGTGTCATAATTGTTGTACCTGAGCTGCACCTATGTCTGGCACCTGCAGATACAACAATGTGAACACTGAGATGCTGTAAGCCCATGATGATCCACCGCTTCCACACCCTCTTCCTGTGAGTCTGTCACAGCCCAAAAAGCACATGCGTTACCCATTTCCCCAGTAGCCCCCCGTAACCCAGATCCCTCCACCTTCTCTGGCTTTCTTCTGAATTTGTCAGCACTTTGGCACGATCACCCACTGATGGTTCCATCAAAAAAAAAAACTAAAAAAACCTGATGTCTAAGCTGGTTTTTCATAGGTTCAGGACCCTGTGTTCTTATCAGCTTGGGGCGCCTCAGAGACACACACACTGCATCTTTAAGAGAGAGGAGAGGAACCACTGCAGGCAGGGAGAGGAATTACATAACAGCTCCTCCTCTGCACATGTCGGACAGTGTGACTGCCATGAGCTAGTCACCCGAAAGAGGGGACAGAGGGACCCTCTGACCGTGTTGTACAGGACGGGGGTAAGGGCACCTCCCTCTCTCCCCTTCCCCATCCCTTCATTATGGACAATGGAACTGTTCACCCAAAATAGTACCTTCCCTCACTGCGGCTTCCTGCCTGTATCCTGGGGTCGCTGTATTTCTTTCCTCGAATCTAAGGGGAGTTCCAGCAGGTCTGTCGCTCCATACGGGGGGACCTACACATCTGCCTTTGGGGCGGCTGCAGGGGACATGCTCAGTTCACGCTCTCTTTCTCTCTCTCGCTCCTGTTCGCTGGTGAACCGCTGCAGGAGACCACTCGGCCCCCAGTTCTGCAGGCTGTGGGGTGACCCTAAGCAGAGTGTCTGCCTGGATGATCCCAGCCCACAGCATCATCCTCCACACCATCAAAACAGGGGAAGTGGGCAGGATGCATGGGGTCAGGGCTGGGGGGAGGGCAGGACAATCCTAATGTGAGTGATCACACTGTCCAGTCCACTGCATTCCCTCCCCGCTCACAGTTTGACAAGTATTGTATTTGGTTTGATGGACTTAGGTGCAGTCAAGGTAACAAGGTAGCAAAAAACATCAATATTTACACATATACACATGCATGCACACGCACACACACACACACATACTCACACACACACACAAACTCACACACACACATACTCACACACACACAAACTCACACACACATACTCACACATACACACACACTCACACATACACACACACACACTCACACACACACACACAAACTCACACACACACATACTCACACACACACACACACACACACACACACACACACACACACACACACACACACACACACACACACACACACACACACACACACACACACACACACACACAAAGGCTGTACACCAGCTGATGATCTTCAAATTGGTTTAGAGATTCAGAATTCCCCTAACTTTCTGGCCAGAGGCAAATAAGCACAAAAAAGGAAGTACACACAACTTAGAAACAGATACAAAAAATAATATTTGCATGAACACTGTAAGTGTATTGAGGTTACTACCATTAGTTGAATTACACAAACCTTGTATAGTTAAAAACCAAAAAAAGCACAGCACACAAAAGGTTTTACAGGAAGCCTGATGTCTAAAAGATGTAGTTTGTGAAATACTTCTGAGGCTTGGCATTCTATGGGCGAGTCATACCTCAAAATCTGTTTCAAACTTTTCAGAGCAACAAAATAACTCAATCTGCTCAGAGGAACACCAAAGACTTAACTTTGTGCTCAGCCAAGAGCAAAATGACGCAAATCTGTAATCGTTTTAAAATGGTAAAAAATTATTAAAATGAGGAAAGAAAAATAAATATATAAATAGTTCAAGAAGTTTGTCAAAATCAGTTTTGCAATGAAAATATCCTTTGTGAGTAATGAAAAAAGATATTCAGTTTAGGTTTGAATTTTTGTTGATATGAGTCAGACGTAATGGTGTTAGAATTCCGACGAATAAAGTAAAACATCATAAAATCATTCATGAATGATGTGCTTCCTGCAAATTACTCATCCCACTAATCTGTGAGTGCTGTGTACAGTATATCCCCTTGTCACACACACACACACACACACACACATGCACACACACACATACACACACACACACACACATACACATTCACTTCTTTAGGTGTTTTCATATATAAGCAACATCTAATGGATCCTGATTAATACATGTCAATAGGCAGCAATGGTCTTGGACTCTGTCCAGACCTCATGTACAAATGACTTATACTGAATAAAAGGCTACCTACATGTTGGCTGGAAAAGAAAACAGTGAAAAACAAGTTATCTACAAGGACATCAGTATTATTTAACTGTTCTTATAATTGCCATGTCTGGAAATTTTATCGTTTAAAGAAACAATGTTTTAAACCCACTAATGATCCTGCATCCTCAGGCTTACGCCATTTTCATGCTCTAAAGCCAAAAACTTAATTGTAATAACAGAACAACATGCATTTCATCTCATTACATCTCCATAGCTTGCTTGATATAAGGACTCAATTGTATTGGGCCGTTCAGAGGTTAGTCTCTGGACAAACTTCAGTTGGTTTCATAGAACAGTAAGGACTGTATCTCGCATTGGAAGTCCGTAATGATCTGTTATTTCATAAATATCTATTTTCTACGAAAGATACATGGCATTTTTGTTTTGATATGAGGGTGGAATTATTTTTATATGCATGGAAGACAAGTGCAGAGGCATCAAAACAAGACTGTATTTCAGAAACTATATTTTACGAACATTATTCTATTCAAAACAGTAATGAAACCAACAATTTGGTCATGGAAAGGCATGGAAATTCATGAATGGGTGTTCAAGAATTCAAGAACAACAGAGCAGTATTGAAACATAACCAGCATTAAATCAGGTTTGCTGTATATCAACTGAACTGATCTCACGTCATTCTTAAGATGCTATTTGTGAACTTAGTGGTAATCTGCAACAGGTAAGAGACAAAAAAACACAAATTTGCAACAATGTAGGAATGGCTCTAACCACATAAAGGAGAGGAAGCACGTTATTGTGCTTATATTTCTGAGAAGGGCCCCTCCTCCTTCAATCAAATCATTCTTTAACAAGAAAGTAGAAACTAAAATAAAAGCAGAATGTATTTTATTTTTTCTGTTTTGAATAGCTGTTTGTATAACTTTCTTTTGGCCACATTTTATATAGCAAAGTAGCAAGAGCGCCGCAGTCACCAGATTGGAAATATTATGTGGTGTGGAAATCTGAGCCAGTACATATGGGGCTGTACATACCCCTGTTGTCTGAAGTACATTGAAACCATGCGCCACAAAGAGCCCAGTTATGAAGCACAGAACACACAGACACTGTGGAATTGTTATGTTTTTTCCCCTTCCTCTCCTCCGTTACTGGGAGTCGGAGGGGAGGGCGGACAGAGCACATCGCACCCCACCAGCGATCCCCTCTTGTGCTTGGGGGTCACACCATCGCATCACAATGGGACTGCTATGCTTCCCTCCATGTTATCAAACAGCAGAGGGTTTCTGCTCATGTCCTTGCAGAGATGAAAGACTGATCCTGAATGAGCACTGAAAGCACTGAGACCCCCATGTGCATAATGTATATAAACTCACTCAATCCCATCTGACGAGATGATGAGGTGCACTGTAGACATACCCAATAGGATTCATGTAAGGTTTAAATATAATGCAAAAGTTGCATAGAAGAGCATACAGTAGGTAAGGTAGTTGGTAAGTAGGTGAATAGCAGGTAAGGTGAGTAGGTGAGGTAGTTGGTGAGTAGGTGAGAGAGTAGGTGAACAGAAGGTGAGGTAGTTGGTGAGCAGGTGAGGGAGTAGGTCAATAGTAGGTAAGGTAGTTGGTGAGTAGGTGAATAGTAGGTGAGGTACTAGGTGAGTAAGTGAGGGAGTAGGTGAATAGTAATTGAGGTACCAGGTGAGTAAGTGTGGGAGTAGGTGAATAGTAGGTGAGGTAGTAGGCGAGTAGGTGAGGGAGTAGGTGAATAGTAATTGAGGTACCAGGTGAGTAAGTGTGGGAGTAGGTGAATAGTAGGTGAGGTAGGAGGCGAGTAGGTGAGGGAGTAGGTGAATAGTAATTGAGGTACCAGGTGAGTAAGTGTGGGAGTAGGCGAGTAGGTGAGGGAGTAGATGGGTAGTGCATGAGTAGGAGGGTAGTTGCGCCACTTCACAGTGCCTGCACTGTTCCTGCTCTCTGTGGACAGTGCATTCCAAAACATTATGCATATTATTAAAGCCACAATTATATGTAACGATGTACCAGTTTCCAGATGTTTGTTTACTTTTCTTTAAAAACCCAAACTCATTATGCTGTGAATCATTTTGCCAGTCACAAATAAGCCACCTTCAAGTCAGAGCTATAAACATTGTGAGGTATCAAAACACATCTTTAAGCATCAAAAAACTACTACATGACAGGTAAGAAGGTATTTAAGCCTACTTTGATTGACAGTGTTTTTATAGTACATGCATGTGTGTGCTTTGCTGTATATATGAGTGTGTGTATGCGTTTATTATGTATGACATATTACATATTTTGTTTCAACTGTGATATATTTTGTGTTGCCTAATGTGATTTTTATCTATTTGATGTAGGAGGCTCCACAGTTATAAACTCACAGGGATGTATCAATCGGTAGTGGAGTGAATTCACCTTTGGGCTGACAGACAATTATGACAAATGTGACACGGTAGGTGATACATCTCAACCCATTAACAGAGGCAGCGGAGCTAATTGAGACGAAAAGGGAAAGAATTCGGAGAATTCCGACTTTCTCAATGTACCTTTTTTTCTCAAATCAATAACGAGTAACACATACCTGTTGTAGTTGGTACAATGCTCGTTATACACATTTAAAAAAAACGGATCACTCCCTAAGGGTCTCAGGAACAAAAGCGCCTCACGTATCTATATTTGTCAGCAGCGCCTCCTTCCCCTGCAGGGGCACAGTATTATATTTTTGGTCTTTGTGAATCAGGGGAATTTCCAGGCTGAAACCATGAGATGGTTGGGAATGGGGCTTGTACCTGTGGGCAGAGTTTCTGTCCTCTGCGGGAATAGGGCCTCATTATTACTTTACTACATGGGAAAAGGGCCCCAACGAAACCAGCCGGGATCCAATTAATACTTGTCCTTCATTTTTTGCAGCAATCATGAAGATTAACTCATCAAGCGTTTCTTGTACAAGAAACAATATTCCACTGTGAGAAAAAGTCAAGTACAAATGATACCTGAATCACAATTACTGCATTATGTGAAAATATAGCCCAATCATCACTGTGACCCCTGCATAAAACCACAGAGTTTTAAACCGTCTAATTCATTATTTGCTGTGACCTTAAAAAGCGTTTTTTTTACAAACACACTTTTTTAGTTATCTGTCTTATGAAATTGAGAATGTGACTCTGCAGTTGTCACTGATACGTCACACGTTCATAGCGCCCAGCTTCCCATACAAGCCAAACATGCTGATTCTGGACAAGCAAGTGGTATTGAGTGCCATTACAATGAGAGGTCTGGGCAACTTAATCATTATTATTTATCATTTTTTCATCATTGTTTATTTTTCATCTTTAAAATCTAATGTCATAAGCAAACAAATCATATGATCCCTCCCAAACAGTAAATGGTTCTCTACTCTTCACCTGCTAAAGACCACGTTGGATGGATTTTAATAGTTATACCATGATGAAGTGTTTTAATGTATCACTGCAATGGCATGCAAATCAGGAATATGGCTGCTCTGGTCAGTGTTTCCATCTTTGACAGCAAATGCTAATGCAATCAAAAAAACTCCCAGTACACAGTTTATCGCTAAGCAATGGTATCTGTATCACTGTCAGTTTTAATATCGCACTGAACTTTTATCTGTATACCCCAGAGTCTCTCAGAGAGGCACACGCAAAGTTTAATATCTTATTTCCCCCCATTTCACTGAAAATATCCTAAGGATGCGATATATTGGAAACACACAGTGCGCTACACTAGCCTTTTTTCCATACTGAAAAACTGATGCGTCTTTAAAGACGACAGACAGTCAGGCACTCTGAGTATGGAAAACATATCGATGCAAACTACACTTGGTTGCTGTCCAGCTGATTTCTCCCCTCAGTTCACAAAGCACTCTTCAGAGGGTGTCGGGGTTGACTCTGATGTGGGAGAATGCTTTATTGGAACTCTTCTCCGAATTTTCATCATCCACATTACAAATGCTTCCCAGAGGAGCCTCGCAAGTACGTGGAACGAGTTTGAGGGCAACAAACAATCTGGTCTGAGATGACATTTTCAACAGTGGAAGATGCATGGCTGCTCAGTAAAAAAAAATTCTCTGGAGTCTTCAGCTTTGCTTTAAAAAATAATAATGGGGGAGGTTGGGAATGACACCAATGCTGGAGGAAGAGTCTCTTCTTTCAACACCAGGAAGAAAAAATAACACATGGCTAATTTATATGCTATGTCAACGTTGCTTTCATAAACACGTATTTGTGGTGACGCCTCACAGAACAATGTGGAAAACCTGGGAGGGGAAAACTGTCTGAAAAATATTATATGAGGTCATCAAAAGCAGCAGAGACTTTGCCTCTAAGGCCTGTGATGCAGCTCATCCATGGGCCTCTGTCAGGAGGTTGCTGTCCCCTGATTCAACTCCGAGCCACAAAGGAAAGAACACAAGGCCCTGGCCTGTTCTGGGTCTGAAATATAATAAAGGTTTGAATCCCCCACACACTGGACACGTCTCTTCAAACTTTCATCTTTAAAAAGATATCTTACATTCTGGTCCATGTGACAGATTGTCGGTAAGATTTCTCAGGAGGCCTTTATGTTTGTGTCTTTATGTCGATGATTTATAGTTAACGTTAACCTCGTTGGCAAATATAATTAACGAATGAGTCCATGACAGCTGCTGTCTGATCTGTCAATGATCTGAATAATCAGTGTGTCACAAGGCCACAAAATCCTATAAGGTACTTATTATGAGCATGAAACTAACAAGCCAATATTTCAAGGAAAAAAATATCCACAAATAAACATAGTTCTAGCTTTCTGTATTACCAGCAGCAAATAGACAGGACCTTTTTCCAGGATTAATATTATTTTAATTATATCTCTGCTCTGCTGACTCAATTTTAATAAACTCTCTAAATGCAATACATTTCAATAAAAATGGTAGCATCATGTTTGTCAGAGGGTTATTTTTACTATAAGACAAAGGTGTATTTTCATGAAAGCATTTTTATTTTGTTGTTATAACTACACGTCATTCTGAAAACGACAGCTATGAGATTCAGTGTGGAATATCTTTGAATCGTATTTGTAAAATTGTTAATTGTATACAGACTTAGTATGGTTACAGACAGCAGAAAACAGGAACTCAGGATGGTTCTTTCTGTGCCTCTGATCCCCTCTTCATTGCCTTGCAGCTGCTGCATGAAACTGAAATTTAAAATGGGTGCATTGTTAGTGTCAGGCAAAGCTGCTACAGCAAGAGACCAAACACAAAAGTGGTTCATTGCAACTGAAAGTACCCAGAGATGAGGGGGGAAAAGTCACTCAGCAGCACAGGGGCAGGTGACTCTGAGGTGCTAAACATGCTTCTGGGTTTTGTCTGAGGTTGATTTTACAGTTTGATCAATTACCAATGGAGAGTCTGATCATGAGTCATGACTCTCTGCATGTGCACGGTGCACGTGTACGCGTCCCGTCCATGATCACCTCTGTTCAGTAAGCTCCATAATTAATCCAATTATTTAGTCATGGGTTCATATGGAGCTAAAAACCTAGCACTCCACTCACTGGCCCTCCAAAATCAGGCTCACCTGTCACTGCTACAGCCCGTTCTTTAGAATCTACCTTAAGCCCACTGTTCCTGTCTGGGCCATTGGCAAAATTCCCAGCACCCATAGATGAAGTACACTTAAGCAATGGGGAAATCAGAGGAGGAAGAATGATTAAAATACTAATGAATGCATTTCTTAAAACAAACTATTTTTCTGTTTTGCTATTGCCCATCTATAAACACAGTGTGGTGTTGCAGATCAGCAATACAATCCATACGTTTCAAAGGATCATGCACTTACACACACCTGAATTAAATTATGGACACTGAACAGCAGATACACTATGCACACGTTACATGTTTTTTTTTCAATTTTCCAAAACCTGTGGACATTAAAAGATGCAGCATATATGTGGTCTGTGCATTCATAATTACAATGCAATGTCTATATATAATATAATGCAGTCATACTGTATGTCTAATACATTTCCATATCAGCAAAACACAAAGCATGATGGATACAGAGTTGGGTATGAGGACCTCATACTCCCTGCCTTCAGCTTGAAAACTGAGCCTTATCAATGTGTGTTTGTGTGTGCGTGTGTGTGTGTATGGCACATTTGTTCCTCCGGGCAGATAGGACATATCTACATTTTTAATGGTCGCATTCCATGACACTGAGCATTCCGAACATTCTTTAATGTCACTGATAAAAATGTAAAAAATCCAACAATGCTTGGTACAATATTTGCACTGCGATAATAACGGTGAAAAAGACGGAGCTATGTAATCACTAAGCAGTGGGTCTGCAAAGTTCCCCTGAATCTCTATTACCTCGCCATTATCTCACCTTAAAGTCCTGCCAGCAATCACATGATCCTGCCCCTGCATCTTGATCAAACGCGTTGTTCAATGAAAATATGTGGCACTTCTCAGTGACGTCAGCCTGACTGTTGACACTTCCACACCCTAAATAAAGGCCTAACATGTTCCTTTATCCACTCTGACTGTACAAATTGGCCACCACTTGGGTCCCTCCCTCTGCTAGAGACATTATGGTAATTGTCTTTAATGCTACTTCAATATTGCTTGTTTAGGGAGGGCGCGTTGTTAAATTCAAAACAGTGTGATGTGATTGTTCCCACATTGAAAGACAAATGGCAGCAAACGAGAGCAGAACTCCAAGTGTTCACGGTTTTAACTTTGTGAACTTCCAAATCAGTAGTCTATATGAACACTCTGACTGCTCAAGAACCGCATAAAATAATAATGACAATTAAGATAGAAACTGTCAAACCAGGTGAATCAAAAGGATTTTGAACCAAAGTGATTAAGTACCTGCCAAATTGACCTCACAAACATCTTGATGCAATTATATATATATATATATTATTAATTAATTAATTAATTAATTAAACAATCTCTGAAACACCCTGAAAAACCATTCATTCCTTTTTCATTGTGCAGAATTTCATTTTAGGCAGCAGCAGGCTTGTGATCTTGCACAACCGACCACATATCATAAAGTCAATCAAATATTGACATATTACTGACCACACACTGCAAAATAGAAGCCTTCCTGAGAACCCCGAGCTTCCTCCTTTATATGTAAGTTATTTATCTGCCATGATCGTACCCCTCCAATCATTACTTTGACTTTTTCATTTTCATGAATGTTAAATGATCACATATTTCCAATCATTTCAGAATTTCCTCACTTTCATTTATGTGTGTGCACTCCAAGTCATTCAGTCCCGCTTTCCATACACGCTCACTGTATGTCACACTGTGCATTCCACTGGCAGCTCTCCCTGCAGCAGCGTGCTTTCTCACAGGACTCAAAACCCTATTTTCATTGAATGAGGCTCCTCCTTTGTTGTGTGAATTGCCCATCCATGCCCTAGCAACTTCCCCAAGTCGGAATGCCGCCGGAATTCCAAGCCCCGCTGCCAGCTTCTGGCTACCTGGTAAAGGGGATTAGAGTGGCTTTTGTCCCCTTGGCCCGGGAATGCAGAATGCCTGAACTCCTGACCGAGTCAGATAAGGCTGACATTTAGCGGGCCTGTTCCAGGGCGACGCTCCGCCTAATAGACCACAGCCTCACGCAGTATGACTGGACATGGTGCAGTCGCTATTAAAATATTGTTAATATGCTGGTCTTTTTTGCATGTCAGGGAGTGTGCGGGTCAAGTGCAGGTGCCATTACGGTCACTTTAATTCTGCAAACAGGTCTGGGCTGCAATGACGTAACGTAGCATATGTCAGACCCTCACTTAGCATTATGTTTGGGCAGGTATCTTTTCTGCTGTAGCAGTTCAAATTAACCTAGCTTTAAGACACAGACACAAAAACAAACACACAGCATCATAAAACCATTTTATCAATGCTGTATTGATATTCATGACATACGACCCCACTGAGGTTAAACATCTGTAACACTTCCTTTTGGCCTTCGGGCTATCACTTGAGATGCGAATGATGCTCTGTGATAACAGTCGTTGCTCCTGCATGCTGTAGCCAAGGTGACAGGACCTCAGTGTCGGTGACTCAGAAATAAAAGAGATCTTTCCCCGCTGTCACCATCTAGATGTGCACAGAGACTCTGGAGGAGGGAAAAAAGACTGTAATACTGTAATAAATAAAAAAGATTATTCTGTTAGCATGTTAGTGGATTATAACATTAAAAAAAGCACGTGGAGGCAGCAGATATGACTCCTCCAAAGAGAAATCTGTGATCTGAGCAGAGCCGCAAAAGAATGCAGCTTTCATTGGCATCGACTTCAGAAAAAAAAAAAAAAAAAATGTAAGAAGGCACCAAAAAAAGGGTCAGCATGAGGGAGTCATGGGAACTGGCACATATTTGTGTGCGTGCCGGCGCAGGAGCGCAGAGGGCTGTGCCGCGGCCTGCTCAGACAGGGCCGGCTATAGCACCGCGGCCCGGGCGTGTCATCCAGCCTGAGACACGGGGGGCGGGCGGGGGTGTGTGTGTGTGGGGGGTTCTATTGTGACCCGAGACGCTCTGGAAATGCGACCGACGCCCCACCAAACTCATCTTGCAGACTGATAAAGGGCTGAAACCTGATGCCAGCTGACAGTGGTAATCCAGGAAGAGAAGCTTTGGAGCATGTATCCTGAATGCTGTAGGCCTATACTTAAAGCTGATGTGTGTGTGTGTGTGTGTGTGTGTGTGTGTGTGTGTGTGTGTGTGTGTGTGTGTGTGTGTGTGTGTGTGTGTGTGTGTGTGTGTGTTTATGAGAGACAGAGTTTCCCTATTCGTGTGTGTATGCATGTGTGTGAGAGACAGCACTATCCAGAACAGCAAGTCTTACACACTATAAAATAGGATTCACACAGGACAAGAGCACAGACTGAAGATCCTTAAACAAAAGCCTGCTGGTCAGAATATTAGGGACCTCCCCTGCTGCAACACCCCCAAAATCAGGGGGTCTGCAGCCTGTGTGCCAGTAAAAAGAAAGCATCTGACATGCAGAGGGAGGGGTACTATCAGGGTGGAGTAAGACAACAGGGAACCACAGGGGTGAGTGGGTTATGTAACACATGCACTCTGTAGGTAACACCCAGTACCCGTTTTCTAGAAATTATTTTTTAAATGTATTTTTTATATTAAACAAACCTTTTATTTTCTTTGTGGTTGCAGCCACGGATGGGTAAAAAAAAAGTACAGTGAGCTGTAAAGGGGTGTGTACCAACGAAGTTCTTTCAACCTGAGAGTGAAGCTGGCAGCGGCGGCTGTGCCACCCTTCCTGCGGGCGCCTGTGCCACAGCTACGCCTCACTCAAACACACACAGGAGAAAGGTCAAAATGAGCGAGAGGGATGACATGACCTGTGTGTCACTAGGTGAAAGGGACAGCAGGGTCCCTGGGGACTGGGGCACCATGCACTAACGCAAAGAAGAAAGGTTACAATGTTTCCTCTTTGGTCCAGACTGCACCCATGCTGCTTGTTAGCTCTGAAGATTTGGTATCACATGTAGTTTTTTTTTTTTCCTTTTTGCTGTTGATATGACTTATGAGCTGGATCAAATCAATCTTGTCAATAAAATGAACAGAGCAGACAGCAAAAAGACAACAGAAAGAAAGCATGACTGGTTTTCACAGAGCAGAGCAAGGCTCACTCAAATCTGCGGTGATGTGATCATCAAGAGGTGTGGCAGCAAAAGGAGAATGGAGTCTTGCTCTGGAGTTCTTGTCCACCTCCAGTGTGTGTGGGGGGGGGGGGGGTGGGTGCAGCACCTGTGTGGGGGTGATGTTCCTGACTGCGTCTGCAGCCGAGCTGATGCATCTAACCAGGCAGCTAACTCAAGGCTGAAAGCAGCAAGGCTGGCCAAAGTGCAAGCCTGTCCCACCCCTCCTCCCTACCAGGCACTCCTCACACAGTTTATCTTCACACTCATATTCACATCATTGGTTTAACAAGTATATGACAGGCACAGGTACAAGATTCACCATTGGCAATTTTAATCTGCCCACCAAAAACCCCACCACAAATTTGTTCAGCCAGGCAAAGGGGTGGGGGATGGCAATGCCAGGCTTTTTTTTTTTTTTTTTAAAAAAACATTGTTAATAATGCAAAACTATTGCATATTTGTAAAAACCATTAATATGCAAAAGTTTGGGTTCAGCTGGATGAATTCCCTTTTCCAGACATTGCACCCCTCTTTTTGCTTTTTGGCCATGCAAACCCCCCCTCCTGCCCCCCAGTCCCACTGGTAGTCACACTAAAACACATATATGAGCATATCCAGGCTTCCATTTTTGTCTCTCTCTCTCTCTCTCTGTCCCTCTACACACACACACACACACACACACACACACACACACACACACACACACATCACCTCCCTTCCGTGTGCAGCCTTATTTCATGCCTACCTCCCCAGCTTGGCTGGAGTCAGGGCTTTCTGCCGTGGCAGCATTGTTCAGTAATGACTGCCCTGTCTGTGTGAAGTTCCGTGTGCTCTGCGCTCATGTATTGAGTTGCCTCCCTAATCCCACCCTCACTTAAAAAGTATGTCACTGAAAAAGCCATGTCTGGACCCCACACAAAGAGAGCAAAAAAAAGGCTCGAACTGGAGATGCTGTGTCAGTGACATCAGACGCACTTAGTATGTACAAAGCCACCTTTCCTGGGACCCCTGAGCCCAACTGTTCCCCCTCTCCTGCATCCGGAGCAAAAGCGCTCCTCCCGTCCCATCTGCCGGACTCGAATCAGGGCGGTCTCGCCGTTAAGGCGGCCCGTTCCTAGAAAACACAGTGGTCGCCAGCAGCGCGGAAGCTGTAACACAGATCAGATGTGCTCGCCCTGGCCGGGAAACCTCTGAGGAATTCCACAGGACTCTCTGAGAGAGAGAGAGAGAGAGAGAGAGAGAGAGAGGAGAGAGACTCTCAGAGAGAGAGAGAGGGAGGGAGAGACTCTGAGATAGAGAGAGCGAGAGACTCAGAGAGAGAGAGACTATCAGAGAGAGAGAGACTCTCAGATGAGAGGGAGAGAGAGAGACTATCAGAGAGAGAGAGAGACTCAGAGAGAGAGAGGGAGAGAGAGAGAGGGACTAACCGGGCAGGGAGGCCTAGTTCCTGGATTCCAGACCCTTCTCCAGCCTCTCCAGGGAGGATGTTTTATTAACTTAACAGAAGAGGCTCCCACCGCCCCTCAGCTAGCGTCCCAGAGAGAGAGAGGGAGTGAGGGAAGAAAAGAGTAAGGGAAGGAGGGTGAAGGGAGAACGAGAGAGAGAGAATGAGAGAGAGAGACCTCCAGGCTGCTGATAGGATTCCCAATACCGTTTCCTCGGTGCTTCCCATGTATCCAGGAGTAGCACCATCTGTGTGCCTCGGTCATTCACCTGTGATACATTATCACACACTCTCGTACCTTTCACATTAATGGATGGGTTTTTTTGACTGAGTCTGAAAAGAAATATAGTCACATTGCTCTAGTGTCTTCCACACTGCCCACAGACAGCTATCATGATGCTTCCCCGACTCCTGTATGCTTGCCCTGCTCAGTGTCCTTTCTGTGATGATATTTATTCATTTTTGCCTCAACTTTGTCGAAGACCAAGCAGCAGGACCAAAAATCATGTGCTCTACACGTTTCTGGTGTACAGACCCATGGTGATAAACTGGCATAAACCCAATGATCATGGGCATCATCATGAAGGAATTATCACCAATGAACTTGTTAACAAGCTGTGCCAAGGAGAAGAAATTAGAGAGGTACGGAACTTAACGAGCGAGTTAATGAAGCTGTTTCCGCGAAACACAGAATTTTCCGCAGGAAACAATTACTGTTACACAGGTGATCATGGTGTAAACACAGATGCCCCAACAGAGAAACGGCAGGATGCAGAGAGGGAGGTACAAGATGATGGAGAGTACGGAAGAGAGAGAGTGAGATGGCTACAGTCAGAGAGAGAACTGGGCGTCCCTGAAGGGAGGGGAGGGATGTCAAGAGATTGTGTTAGAAAGGGGATGTTGGGAGGGGCGGTGGGGGGTTAAAAGTGATGATGCAGACCCCTCCAGATGGACACAGGTTTGGCTGGGACGGAGCAGGGTCAAAGCAGAAACCGGAGTATCAAAGGAGGGAGCACCAGTTCCCGAAACGTGGCACTTTCAAGTAGCACTTACTCAGAGTATCATATAAACTTAACCCTGCTGTCAGAATGGCTGCTCCGGAGGACGCGAGGTGAAGGTCGCGACCTGGGAAGCACAGGTCAAATGTCGCGGGCCGCCACTCAAAGCCAGTCACAAGGTAAGCCATGCTGCCTCCACAATAAGCTACCAGATGGCCGTAAAATCCGAGTCGACGTCTGATGGAAGAGGAGGCTGATCTCAGAAGGCCGTTGTCTAGGCCTTATAAAGGAGATGGATATATAAGTTACTGGGCAACTGTCACGCTGGGACCACACACTGCCGAGGCACAATTTTCTCCTGTTTATTTTTCTACTAAATCCAAAATCTCATAAATGTCAGAAAATAAATAAATAAATAAAAATAGAGGGAAAAAATAACTTGGTTAAGAAAGGCACAGAACCAGATGTTTTCTTACAGCTGAGAAAGACAAACAGCAGCTTTGCCGCATTCTTTTTTTGTTCTTAAATGGAATTTGTTTTAAAAGTATTATTCAGATATCATGATTCCTTTCCCTGGTCAGTCAATGAATTAAACCATTTTCGCAAAAGAAGGCTCAACCTCCTGGCATAAACTCCCATCATGATCGCAAAGTCTGAGTCTTGTCATACAACTTGTGTCTGCCCTTAACAGTTCTTTGCTGTTCAAGAAGTTTCCTTCTAGCTGGACAGACTTACCAGTGGCTTAAATCTATTTAAATAACTGTGTATTTGCAGGGCTTAAGAGAAAACTGGAGGCAAAAGGTTACTATAAAAAGGCAGCAGGGACAGGTGCCTTGTTTAATTCAATAGACACGAGGAAAGTAGCTGTCTGGAAATAGGTGCTTTGCATAGGATCCCTTCAGAACAGCAGTGGCAGTACAATGAGTTTCATACTTTATACCTTTAGCGCAGCGTTACATTATAATAAACATGTAATAGACAGTGCTGTGCTCTGACTGAACATGGATAATCAGAAGGGATGATGTTCATGGCAGGAAATCATTCAAGTAGAATTTGAAATGATTCATTGAAGAGGATAATTGTATAATTACATAGGAGGGATGTTGGAACACTATGGTAAACCATCTTCATCAGGCATATCAGCTAGGTGTCAACTTTAAGAACATAACTTCATTTACATGTGAGGCCAAAACAGACATTTCTTAACAACTTCATGCAACATGATACTTCTTCAAGAACAGCACCCCAATTTTCCTTGATAATCAGGATATACCATACTTTAAGCTTTATGTTTCAGAAGCATTTTTTTAAAAATTAAGCAGCACTTAAATGCAGCCTTTCAGCTAAACCAGAGCCTGCATATGAGGTCGACATACTGAACTGAAAGAATGATGTCGGCATTCAGTAACCATGAGTTACACACAAACACAAAATAGCTGTGGTTAAATTCTAAACAAGCGGCATTCCATGGAACTGTTAAGCAAGTACATTTAATTATGGCCATAAACTACCTTTTTTGTTCCCTCCTTAATTGAACTAACAATACATTTTACCTCCAATAACAAGAGGTATATAAGCATGTAAGTATTCTGTGATGAAAAGAACAAACTCCAGAGGGTATGTTGGCTTCTCTCCAGTAAAATAGAAAATACTCAAAGAAATTTGCAATGCAGAGTCTGTTTTTATTTAACTGCATATGCCCTATGAAGAGGTTAAGTGCATTTGACTGGATCCCAGCCAGTCACAAGAATTTATGTCACTTGTCATGGGCAGCAACAGAATGCAGATTATAGACTTCAGAGCTTCAGAGATACGGATTTCATAGACTAGTCTCCCAAATGCATCCACAAGCAATGTAATTAAGGAATGCTAATTCTGGGAGCATCCAAAATGATACTTTATCGGGCTCCATATTATCACTGATGCCAAATTATGATGATTAAATGTAGTAACATTTCTCAGTGGTAAACAACTACTTGGTGCTACTGCTAAAGAACACAATATGAGAAATGTGTTTGAACAAACTCAATTAGTACATATTAGGAAGCAAGTTTATTGGTTCATTGAAAAGAAGATTTATCAATCAGAGATTGTATGTATAAAAACTATTTATTAGAATAGAATTTAAGCTTTAAACAGGATTTAAGTCTGAATTTAACCCAAATTACCACTGACTTGCTATGAAATAAGAGTAGACTGTTTGAAAAACAAACAAAAATAGGATTCCAAACAATAATGGATTAAAATGATTAAAGTTCACAATGCATGTCAGAATTTTGAACAAAGGCTATCCCCTCTGAATCCATATCTTGGAGACTGTATTGCAGATGCAAACCTCTAGGTTATGAGAAACATTTACTACCAAGGAGATTTAACAGTGCATATGTGTAGCATTAGGGGTCAAAGATGGCACACTCTGCAGAAATGTGCAGTATTGTACAGTGTGGAGTGTATTTTTACTGATCAACCCACATTTAAACAGAATCAAACATGTGCTTTTAGGAGGAGATTAAGTCTGAGGTGAAATGTTGCTGGGCAGATTTGAGTGCCACGGGTTTTGGGTATGACACTGGTAGAATCATTCTCAGTTCTAGTGCTATCCACAACACCAATAAATCACTATTATATATTCCCCTTATGTATTATTTTATAACACAGGCTTTCTTAAATTGTTTTTAATAAAGAAACATTACCATTGCAAAGTCCCTTTAACACATACAACTTATTTGAGCTTAAAATAAGTTAAAAAGCAAACATATATCTAAAAATAAACCCTTGCGAGAGTGATTCACAGGACAGTCAAAGCACAAACTCAGTAGCCCTTAAAACAATGATTTATAAATTCTGGCAACATCAAACCAAGTACACTCTCTGTTATTTTTTTTCATAGAATAACCTTGGGTGCCTTTTAAGCACATCCAAAGAAGGATGGGAGCATTCTCTTTAATGCTATTCTGTCACACTGAAATTATTCTCTTCAAAACAAAGATGAAAGGTGCAGGAAAGATAGTGAGGATTAAATAATTTATCCATTTTTTGAATGAAAAAAGAAAACACACTTTGTGAGGAGGGCAATCTGCTGCACTACAACTGGAGCACTGCCAAATGCCAGTGTAACTGAGTGGGAGATGCCACTAATTACTGTTTTCAGAGGGAAGAGTGAGAAGGTCCAGGTTCCCAATTAAGCGGCGGCAGATGACAGCGTCTGTTTGGGGGTATGCACAATTGGATGTGGATACATCAGGTCTGTTTGAAGATTAGGAGCGGTTACAAAAAAAAAAAAGGAAAGTCCCTTTTCCATTTAATCCCTGCTAAAAACCTCCTGTTCTATTCACATTAAATTCCATGCCTGTTTATCACAACACTTTTGTTCAGGCTTTGTCTCACAAAATAATATTTTTGTCTCCTGTTATTGCCTGAGACATTTTCCAACAGGATGAGTCGCTCCATTTGTGTCCAGTCTTTCTCCTCACTGGTACAGACCGGGTTGGCGTGGGGCAAGGAACACCATGTTCCCCATTCTAAGCCAATTGGTTACCCACAATCCCACATCTGTCACACTCTCTTTTCCCATGTGCTTACATACTCAGTTGGATTCCATCTTGCATTGGCCTACAATTATTTGGGAATTCAAAACAAAAACACTTTTTAATAGTGATTTTATTAAATTAATAGTGATATAAATGCTTTGTGAATCACTGCTTTCATTTATAATCAAGAATATCTGAGAGGGACGATGTTATATTTTTATACCACAGCTAGTTGTGTTCTCTTTTCCAGTTGGATACGTTGTATTCTCTTTTCCGATTGGATACATTGTATTCTCTTTTCCGATTGGATACATTGTATTCTCTTTTCTGATTGGATACGTTGTATTCTCTTTTCAAATATCTGTACACCTAGGAAACCTTTCCAGCCAAGATGTTTAATTATGTTTCATTTATTAGCCACAGTATATACTACCAGAGCCATAGACTGATCAGCAAATCTGGCTGTGATTAAGAGTCACCATTGCAAAAACTTAAAACTCCTCACAGATTGTCTAATATTAAATGTGCAGAAAAAAAGTTTTTATATGGTAAATATCTTATTTGCAACAAGTTACATCTACCAAAGTATTTTTGAGGTTAGAGGTGAAGTATTTATTAAGTTTGGAAATATTGTCCTATCATAACTTAACTAATTAGCATGAACTTACTTTCATGGTTAGGTTTAAGGCTAGGGGTGTGGTTAATATTATATTTATAAGTAGGGGACGGTTGCCTAATCAAATGGTAATGTATTTATGAGGATAACATGATATGAATAATAGCATGATGATATGTACTAATTTATTTCATTTTACCATTCAGTCTTGCCTTGACATCTTTTATATTAATGCAGATATACATTATGTACACATTGCATCTATAAAATGCATTATTTTTTATAAATTGAAAATGTATTATAACAAATACATTACATCAATGTACAAGTGTAGTATAAATTATACAATACAACATAATAGCTAAAAATAATGATTGAATGAATACATAAAAAGTAATAAATTTGAATTAGAGATATCACTGCAAAAACATTGAAAAGATCACTTATGTGCAGGACATGTGTGATACCGAGGATGAGTTTAGATGTTTGGGAAAGCGCTGCTGCAAGGGCGGGGCTGGTTACACAAGCAAATGTAAATGTTAGATGAGTTGCCCAAAGGTTTGTACCTAAAATGACCACAAGGTAACTGATGAGGACATCGCAGAAAGTGTGATGTGTCATAAACAGGAACTATACTAGAAATTTCACTGTTTCAAAACCATTTCCTGAATAACGTCTTCTTTGTCTTCTTGTTTTTGTTCACTGCATAGCATGTTAAAGTATAAAACAATTTTTACTTTCAGATTAGCAGTATCAGTAAATTAATTAAATTAGTAAATTAATTGAATATGACAGAATAAAGTCATCATATCCAACTATGAGATCATTTATATTTAAACAGACTTTTTATCCTAGAAGGTTAAAATCCATTTAATAGAATTTATGCTTTTTCAAGAACAATCTAATTTCAAGAATAAAAAATTAAAAAATACATTTTCATAAGTCATAATTCAACTGATAATATTATTGTATTACATTAGCCAAAAGTCAAATACAAACATGTAGATATTCAAATACACAGGTATTGTGATCACAATGATGTACATTAGAATTGCAGCATCGTGTTCACTGAATATAGAAATGTAACCCATGGAAACATTTCAAGCAAACAACATTTTACTGAAATGACTCACTCTTGTAGCTATTATAGATCCCTCCATTTACAAGGAAAATACTCCATCGATTAGATACTGACATTAAAAAAGTCAGTTTCATAAAAAATGTCTTCTTTTGAAATGAATTATACCCTGATAATACACTTCCAATTTGCTTTCTATCCCAACAGTTTGTCACTGGCACCAATTTAACCCTACAGGAAATACTACACGCCTCACATACCTGGTCTACAACGTGGAAGTCAAACCTGCAATTTTCTTCTGATTAATTTCTTCCGAATTCATTCGCCTACACATTTTGCACGCAATATATATCAAATTACAGGCAGTCTGAAACCTGTACACACACACACACACACACACACACACACACATACAACATCACAAAAATCACATCAAATGCAGTTGAGGAAAGACATCATTGACCTTTAGTATTAGCCAAGGTCATATGGGGACACTCTGTATTCATAAATATGAAATATATTTTCTCTGTCAGGGATGATGAAACAGACAGTCCTGGCAGCATGTTGGTTCACCACCTATACCAAAGAAGAAGGAGCAAAGTCAAGAAAAGCTAGATAAACATCTATTTGCTTCACCTTCTGAGAATCTGCTAAAAGAAAGAAATTTAAATACCAAGAAGAGGAAGTGTGTGTATGTGTGTGTTGCACTGGTTTGGCCTTTAGGAAAACAGGCCTGCTTCTATCTCTATGGTGACACTGAAAGGGAGGGGCTCAAGCACACTGCACTGCCGCAGCTTTTGTAGTTTCACCTGCACCTCCCTGGGCCTCCCACTGCTACTCTCACATGTGCAAGGACGGATGCACGTTCTGTAATCACCTGATACTGAAGGCTGTGGCCCATAGGATTATGGGTAACTGTCAAGGTTGAGAGACCTGAGAGACAACAGGCCCAATTACACAACGACAGCATCTCCACACTGCGCAACTTCTCACACTTCCGAATTGGCCTCTTTCAAATCATCTTGTTAATGATATTGGAAATTTCTTCCTCAATATTCTTCAATTGAAAATATTGTGTAGCCCATAAATTTAGTCTTTTGGTTAAACAGCACCCATCACACAATATTTCCATATGCCTCTCTTAACTCTCTAAAGGGAAAAGAGGTTGAACACTGTGGGGTTTGTCCCCTATAGTGAAAGTTAACCCCAGCCAAATCCAAAAGGTAACACAGCTTTGATTTTTTCAATTATTATATTCAAAAATGGTGAGACTCTCTTCAAATATCATGAGCAATTTTGGTTGTTACATCTGGCATAGGTATAGATGTGAAGTCTTGGTCTACAACCATGCTAAGGGTCAGTCTGAATCACCTGAATGAAAAGGGCCCAGACCACCTGCAGCAAACACAGCAGTACTCATTCACAGAGCTCCAAATAACTCTGCTGAAGTGAACGTCAGTCTGCTGAGCAGTGCACTTCAAATGAGGTTAGCACTTGACCAAGCTCATTCTCATGAACTGCGCGGTTGATGAAAGGAAACTGTTGCGCTCTGTGCTTAGACCTGCCAAAGCGGGTTATGCACAATTCAAAGCAAAGCATCATGACCGTTTTCACAGAAAGCCAGAGCTGCAGCTGCTGTGTGGACACATGCTGTCACGGAATCTCTAGATACCAAGAATGCTCCAGTAAAGGTTATAGAGCTGAGCGCCTCTGACCTCAGAAGACCGACATGGTTCTCCCTCCAGCAGCTTGTGGATTCTTATCTAGACACTATAGAGCAAAGCAATACAAAACTGATGTAAACAAGCCCCAAGGTCCCTGCCAACACTTCCCACCCCATCCTGAAACAGAACACCCAAAATGATGCCTCTCTCACCAGCCCTCACCCCTTTTAATCCCAGGGTAGATTCCAATCCTGGGGAGCCAATCAGCTACACTAGATTCCACCAATCAGCATAGTTGCTGCTACTATGAGGTCACATCCTGCAGAATAACAATTGCTACATAGCACTGCAGAGCCTACATAGATGGTCAGCTTTAATGCCATCCCACGGATATGTTAACAATAGGAGTTTCTAGCTGGTAATTTCAGACAGTATAGAAAATCTAAAATAGATTTTGTACTTAATCAGCCCCTTGCAAAATTTTCATAAAAGTTCCAAAATTGGAAGATCAGGGCTTCAATACTTGGGAGGCATACAATGCTAAGACTATGGCGACTAATATACATTGTATAGAATCTGGTTAGTCTGCATGACCTGTCATGTACAATGGACAGATGAGTAGCCATGTTAACAACATGACAGGCAGCGTGTTGGTGATTAAGGAGATGTCTTTGCCCTGTACCCTTTAGTAAGGTAGCAAAACACGAACTGGCTCTGCTAACATCCAGCTCAGCAAAGTAAAAGTCTTTAGAATCACTGTGCGATTCCAACTGGGAAGAAGTGTCTGCTGAACAAACCGGTATCAGAAAGCAACAATCCGTCTAAAAATAACCAGGGACAGCAAGAGAGACCAAGAGATGCGCAGAGAGAGAGAGAGAGAGGTGTGAAAGGAAGCCACCCACTGCTGGTTGGCTGGCGAAGGGTGAGATCAGATCAAAGCGAGTGATCGGGTTCGCTGATGAGCGTGAGGCAGCTGTCCTACGCACAGTCAGCAGAGGGACGGGGCGTAACACCCAGGGCGCTGCCTCAACGGTTGGGCCCAGATGGCAGGGGCACCTGTGAGTCCCCGGCCCCGACACAACACTCCATCTACTTCCAAATCTCCCTCGCTTGCAAAATTCACACGCTAGTGCGCTGTCTAGCCAGCACAATGCCTCCCAACTGCTGAGGCAGCTTTGCAGTGACTCAATCAAATCCACGCCATTAGAAGCCCTGATAAGTGACTTAATTGGAGAAGCTGGAACACGGCACAGCACAGCAGAATGTTATTGAATTATACTTTTCCTGGCCTGATTATAATAGGGAATTAATTTTAACGCTGCAGTGCAGCAGGTGCTGATGTGAATGCGTCATAAGAGAAGCTTAAAAAAAAATTGAATCGCTTCAATGAAGACAGTTAATTCCACTGGTTCCAATCCCAATTTCAAATGAACTTGTCACACCTTTTTCATGACGCTGTCCATGGAGGGTGACAATATGGAACTCCTGCACCTGGAGCCATTGAGCAACCATGTTTGATAAGTGGTCTCATTGGAGAACCAAAACTAGGAACAAATAGTTTCCACATAGTCTCTAGCTCTCTCTCTTTCTCTCTGTTTCTCCCCTCTCTCTGTCTCTCTCAGTCTTTCTGTTTCTTGTACTCATTCTGTCTTTTTTAATGACAGAGAAACAAGATAACCAAAACTGTAACAGGAATTTACCACCATCAAGTTCTGTTTCTGTTTACAGCCTAACTTCACCATGGTCACCGAAGTGCAGAATTCTTGCTCTTGCTCGCAGAGTGAAAGAAGAACCATTTCCTTTCTGCTGCGAATGACACATGTCATCTGCAGCCCAATGGTGGCGATTACATAACCCCTCCGAAGAGGCATGACAGATATGCCCTTATAGGGTGCCTTGGCCCCCGTTGCCTCGCGAGCACCACCTGCGCGCGGTGCCTGACGGCCGCCGCTCGGGCGCGTGCGAGTCACAGAGAGAAGCTGTGTCTCAGAGGCGTCTCTCACCCTGTCCTCTCTCCTGCAGCTGCCCCTGTGGGGTGGGAGGGGGGGGCAGTCAGCACCCTCTGGCTCTCACACCACATTTGCAGATGTGCAGTCAGACAGACACTGCACCTCTGTTCAGGCCCCCACCCCTCTCCTCCCACTCCACCCCAGCTCTAGGAGAAAGCACTGTGGGGACTCACACACCCAAGACTCTGACACGCATCTCAAACATCTGAGGAGGACCCTGTGCTGGAGAAGGGAGGATAATATCACACTGTCCACACACTCATTACTAACGCACTAAGATAAGAGCAGAAGCGCATTCGAAGAATTACTTAACATGGCCGACGTGACAGATATACTTCTTACACTCTCAAACCTAAATAGATCCAACTGACACCCTCAATAGGTTCCCATCACCAGGCTAGCTCCTTCAAGGCAGTCATTAGTTCTTGAAATACATTTTCCGCTGCTTTGTGTGGAAAAAAGCGGCGGCCGGGCTAATGGCGGAGTACAGACTGTTCCCCAGTGAATGTGACCCCACTCACATCAGCCCCTTCAGACGCCCTCCGTGTGGATGCTCATATTGCGCAAGACTGGCCGACAGCATCCTGTGACAAACTCCGCTGTCACAGTTACGCAGCAAATTGATCATAAAACTTCAAATGATAACTTTTTTCAATGTTGTCACTGTCATGCTGATATCATCAGTCAGATGGAAACGTCTTCCAGAAGTTAAAAATGTGTCACAAGACAATTATTCCAAATCGCGCATAATCATCCGCCCTGTTTTTCCTGATTATTTTTGTGCTTACATTAAGTCAATCCCTGTATTATTTTTAAGTGCCATATTCAACATTTTTATAAGCTCCATATATATAGATATATACAATATACAGCATGCCATAAACACCAATAATTGTGATGTCAAAAAATACAGTGTCACATAATTGTCTTAGGATCAACACATACCATATATGTCTGCCTGGTGTGAACACTTTATGATAACTTTTATCATGTTTTGTAAATTTGGCTTATAAATATATAAATACAGACACATACATTGTTGCCTCAATTTAAGGAACAGACAGCTATAGAGGGCAGAGTTTCTCTGAGACTCTGTGCCTTGCTCACTGTATAGTAAAATGAATACTGCAGCGCCATCTAAGGGTTAGCATGGGGTAGCTCACACCAGTGAACTTCGAACACACTTCAGCACAATGATCACACTTCCAGCAGTGGGACTCTCACTCTCAGTCATACAAAGCCATACTCCTTTGTTTCTTCTCATCTTAGACTGTTGTGAAGGTTATAATGGACATACTGTATCTGCACCAACACAGAGGGGCAATAGCAGAGATGCGAGGAAACCCCCACCCCCCTTCGCTGACTGGCCACCATTGAGACACTGTCCTTGGAGGAATGTGAAAAGACTGCATAATATTACCCAAAGGTTAATTCTGTCCCCTGTATGAATCCATTTCATGTTGTTGTGTTGTGAATGGAATTTTCAAAATGCCTGTCCAAAACAAAGCCTTGACTTTCATTGGTCCAAATGTCACATGCACAGTACCAGTCGGAGCAGACTCGCGAGCTGCTTGGCACCTGATCAAACTGAATTTCCCATGAAGCTCAATAGTGGAAAACAACTGAAGCAGATTGCAGGGGGGATAAGTAAATAGCAGCACACTGTAACAGTGGAATGAGACCCTTTTTTCTTCTTTTACAAAGACTCAAGAGGTCAGCAATACCGTAATCCCTGATAAAAAATTTTGGATTAAAACAAGCTGGCCTTTCCTGAGCTGTGTGCCGCTCAAAAGACACGGGTTGAGGCAGTAGATCCACCTCTGTTTAAGGGCCCAGTGCTAAAGACAGATGATTTTCACTGATTGTAATGCCTCCAAAGGATATTCACAGGTAGACAAACCACCCACAGAGCTCAACAACAACATAAATTGATGTGTACCTTCTCATGTTGCCCATCCTGAAGCAAAAGGTGAGGGTGAGGTGAGGGCCTGTTTGGGTGACTGCTCTATCTATGGACCAGATAAAAGACAGAGGGTACAGTATCATAAAGGAGGGTCCCAGTCAGACTGTACCCCTAATGTCATAGGCTTTGTCTTGCACACACACACACACACACATACACACACACACACTCATACACAGGTTCCAGATGGCACAGGGTACACAGACAGCTTTGAACATTCCTCCATTCAGGGTGTTCCTCATGGTTTCACATTTTTCCTGCAGTTATGGGTTTGTTCCAATTTCATTTTCTGTTCCAAGTAAGAACACGCTCCCCTCCTCCCCCCCACCACCCCATCCTCCCTCCAGTTAAATATAAACAGGCCTTTTTCGATCTGTGATGTTCTGTTTTTAAAGGAGACATATTACTTTCAGTCTGCTTAAATTAAAAAAAGACCTATTTATGCCCGGCACCACACAAGGAATTGGATGCGGAACTTGCAAACATTACCAACATGATTTGTGGAAGGCCAAATGGGAGGTTCTCAGACTGCCTCTACCTAGCTCATACTTCTTTGTGACATCACTGAAAAGGGAATGGTATCTTCTCACCTTGTCACAACCACGCTGGAATCACCATGCGGTTTAGTGTTACGGCTTGTCATTGCAGCAGCTGTATGACATGTCTGCGAAACCGAAGCTTGCCATTGTCAGCCATGATTGTCCTCTTGTGTTTCAATCACTGTAGCATATGGCATGTGCTGATTTGGGGGTGGGTCTGTGGTCTGCAGGGCTACTGCTGGACTCCTGCCCTTGAAGGATGGAAATCGCCAAGTAATACCACGGAGTTTAAGCCGAGCCAGGCCATCACACATAAAAGCATTAGCCAAACACTAACAGTGGGGTCTGAATGTAAGACCAAAATGGAATACGACTCTATTTGTACAATCGCTGAAAAAACATTGATTCCCATTTGCTCCAAGGAAAAGGTGCAGAAGAACAGAAGGGTAACACTTGCAACTTTTGGTCCTCACAAGTGTTTAATATCACAATGGCCTGAAAAATCCTCACAACTGAAAGACCTGCTACCTATATCTGAGGCAGGTAGTAGCCTGCATTTTGCCCTCAGCATATGCAACTTTTTTTGAAACACCTTTAGCGTGATCCCACCTGAAGCATACAGCCTGCTTACAGCCATCATACCCGATTGAATGAGTAAATTAATAAATAAAGACATAGGTTACGTGCAGAGTGACCAGTACGTGTTCCACCTATTTCCTTTCTTTTCACAGAGGCTTGACAGTGAGACCGAACGATAAACCAGGGGTGGTGTTTGGAAGAGGGTCCCATGCATTCATGCACATTTTATTTGTGTAGACCTGAGGGATACAGGGACAGTTTGCTGTGAAATCCACAGGCATTTCTTCCAGTTGAAACTGGCAGTGGCGGAGCGTGGGCTCAGGGAATGGGGGGTGGAGGCAGGCGCAATGCAGTACATCTCCAGGTTCCAGCGACTGACAGGTTTACAGTTCACAATGAGCAGTATGCTAAGCAGCTTTGCGCATAGGTTAATGGTCCGTACCTTGAACCGAGCTTCGAACTGGGTGACCCGGACGCCCACGCACTTCTTCAGGACGCTAACAGGTTTCAAGAGGGACATTCAGCCCTGCACAAAAACGGCTGTATTTTTTCCCCTCCATTGGAAGAGCATTAGAAGCTCAGCTCAACTGCTCTGAGATGTCAGAACTACAAAGATCCTTTGAATGAGGGTCTTCGGAGCCCCTGGAATGAACCCCATGCAGGAACAGCTGTCCTGGAGATGGGGCCCCCTGAACATTGGCTCTGGAGGACTAGTAGGGACAAGACAGCCATGTCTGGGAAGTGGTTCAGGGGCTGGTGCTGGGGCTCAGAATGGGGGGAAGGACATGGGGGAACTAGGCTGGGGAGCAGGGGGAACACGGATGTGGGGAAGCTGGGGGAGGGGGGGGCACTCCCTGCCTTTACTGCACCATCTCCAGCATATGGTTCATAATGATGACTGCACATTACGCAATACCCCACATGGCAATCAAGAAGTGCCTGAGCGTTAAAAAGAAATTAAATGAATAAATAACTAAACGATTCACATGAAATGTACAGTAGTGCTCTTATGAAACAGAGTGCTTTCTTCTACATCTGTTTAAGTTTTGCCATGGGACATGGGGATGATCATAGATCTCAACCTGGCAACCACCAAAATATTGCTGTCCAAGGGGAAATGATTGTAAACAGAGAATGGTTTCAAAAGGTGAAAGAGCTGTATTTCGAATTTTTTAAAGAGGATTGGAGTCACTGGTGAAAATTCTATTAACTGTAGAAAAAATAATTTCAAATTACAGTATGTAAGCCGCTAAAGTTTCCACATCTCTGCTCACATTTTTTTTCCACCTGAGCTGGAGCTATGGAGGCACGTATTTCTCAGTCGTTGTGAAAATGCTGAATAATAAGCAATTGCTTTGATTTTTCAGCTGTCACAGTGCATTATCACAGAAAATGTTTCACCTTAAAATGTGCAAATAGTTCAGACCCAAGAAAGCAGATGAAGTGAGTTAACTAAGGAATCAAATTTTTTTAATCAATTAAGTGCAGTGAAAAAGGATCAGAAAGTACAGAGTCTGTGCAGGAAGTATAGTTCTGCAGCACAATGTCTGTGCAGGAAGTGGAGTTCTGCAGCACAGTGATTGTGCAGGAAGTGGAGTTCTGCAGCACAGTGGCTGTGCAGGAAGTGGAGTTCTGCAGCACAGTGACTGTGCAGGAAGTGGAGTTCTGCAGCACAGTGGCTGTGCAGGAAGTTGAGTTCTGCAGCACAGTGTCTGTGCAGGAAGTTGAGTTCTGCAGCAGAATGGCTGTGCAGAGCAGCAGGCGTGCAGCAAAGTGTGTAGAAGTGGTCAGTCAGCCGACTGTTCACATTTCTGATTGGCGTGCCTGCATATCTGTGTTCTCCCAATTTGAGCAAAAACATTGTTGACATTAAGCATGAACAATTGCTCATATGAATAATTCTGAAGATCAAAATTATTCACCTGCCCCCTCTTGGGTTTGTCAAGAACCAAAGTCTCAGGACATGTCGATAAGATACATCATGTTCCTCCCTAGTCTCAAAAAGTTCTCTGACACCATTAGCACCATATGGTGGAAATTATATTTGTGTTCATACTCAATAAATGGAGGCAGAGACATTATCAAACCTGCTGACACTGAAATGTGTTGTTTCCACACAAGAGATTACATTTAAATACAGTGGTAATCCTGTTTTTATTTGAAGAGCAAAAGCGATGGCTTTCAATTGAGGGTCCGTTACAATGAGTTATGTCACTGGTGAAAATGTCTATCTGTTGTTCATTTGGATATGACACTGTTTTAACTGAAAAAAAATAGTAATTGGTATCATTATTTTTTATTGGTGTTGTTTTTTTCCATACTTTGGGGGTGTTGTCATCAGTATTAATAGGACCCACATTTAACAGAGAGACAGACAGAGAGAGAGAGAGAAATAAAGAGAGAGAGGAGAGGGGAGAGAGAGAGAGCATTCCTATAATGGGTGTGAATGTTTGAGGGTTTCATTTGCAAATACAAATTAAATTCCTAAACAGCCAAGTAAAAGTTCCCATTTCAGAGAGTCTGTTTTTAGGTCATTCCAGACAGTTGGGCGCAGTGATTGAAACAGGGCTCCATGAGGCAGATTTGGCTGTAAAAGTGTGTGCACAACACTAAGCTTGCTCTCCCATCACACATGCAGCTCTGGGGGGTTCCACGTTTTACAGTCTCTGGGCCCACATCTTACACTAGTCCGAGAAAGGAAGGAACCCCGAAAGAACTTAGCTATTCACATTACACACGCTCCTGAATACATGTTGATTTGATAGGCTTAAGTACCATGCGTGCTACATGCCCAAAACATCCCAATGGATTTTCCAACCCATGAAACATGGTGCTGTCAGGGGTGGCATAAGGCTAAAGCACTCATAGTCAGTGCAGTGACACACCCCACAGTTTGAGAAATGCAAGTGCTTCTTGTATTTGTGCACAATTGGACAGTGTGTCACTTGGGGAGGGAGCGTTTCAGTCAGTGAGGTAATTGTTCATTAGGCAGTCCTCCTGCACTAACTATGGATAAGGGGTAGACTTCTGCCACAGCACTGGGCTGCAGGTGAACTCCAGGCCTAAAAGACGGGGTGGCCTGCTACACATGCAGTCTGCAGTTTTTAAAAAGATGAAGCATTTGCCATACTTGGGCAGACTTATGGACAGAGTTGGGTCCCCATATTGTGAGAAAGACTATAACCATAAAATGATGTTTAAAAGGCATGAAAGTGTAAGCATAAGCGTAAAAAGTTTACTATTTAACAGTGCACTCACACAGACAACCACTTGTGGGATTAATTTAAGTACTCCCTTTTTTACTGGTTACAGGCTGTATATTGATGCATGATTTTAAATTTCACATTAAGAGTTGTAATACAGCTATTTAAAAATATTGAGCCCTCAAGGCTATCATTTGCTAAGAAGGAATATATTCAATTTGGAAAGGTCAGAACAGTCCTAGCTCCTGGGTATTACTATTCAAATGCCGTGCAGTCACTGAGGGTCATTAAATCAGACAGCTGTTTTCAGCTAGTGTGCTTTTATCCAATACAGCTTGTGATACACTCAAGAGCCAATCACAGAGAAGTCTGCAGTCATGTGATAATATTAACCAGTCAGAATGGCTATGGACCGAAAATTTACAAACTGGTAAATTCACAGGTATTTTATTCATGAATTTACATGACCACAGGACAGTCCCAAAGAAATCTCTATACAGAGACCGATTAAATGTATCCACCTGGCACCTTTTTCAGCAGGTTTTTTCATACAGCTCCTAGTAGCCTGACCAGATAATACAAACAAGGTGTGTTACTTGGGGTAAAAAAAAAGAACAAAGATATCACTGACCACTCCCTGCCCTGACTTTATCAGTGCAAAACTGCTTTAGTCTGCGAGTGTTGAGAATTGCATTTTCGGCCCAGGTGAAGGTGAGAAATGCTCTGTATGAGGTGTGGATATGTGTCTTCTCCAAGCTCAGCAGCCACAACCTGAAGAATAACACTACGCCTGATGCTTCTCCACGGCTGCCTGGCCCAGAGCAGCACGCACATCTGACTGTTTACCATGAAACCATCCAAATGTTTAGAGTGTCCCCACTCTTCTCCGCCCCTGTCCCCGCGCCGACCTGGGGCTCCGCCAGGCCGCGGTGTGGTCATGTCCGTGTTCCACCTGTGCAAATGGACGCCATGCGCACACAGGCCACCATACCGCTCCAAATGCCATTCATTATGAGGCCATCAGAAAGCACTGATGACAGGGGAAAATGTAGCACTTGGGTGTCTGTGAAACACACAGGCTACAGGTAGCAATGTGGCATTTCAGTTTACTTTATGAGCGGAAAAGTAAAGATTTCTTCTAAGAATAGAGCACCATGGGATAAAAGAGCAAAAAGAGCTCTGGCTAGCTCCAAGGAATAATACAGTATGAGAGGGGAAAACAGTAAATGTCACTGAATTCTTGAATCAGTGTCAGTGAATGAGCTCTTCATACCTCTGCAGCAGTAGGGAAAGCTAAAAGGCAGTCCTTCTTTGCTGCCATCACATGTACTTGTGTTCAGTCCATCCCTTTCTATTTGTACAACATTTATTAGGCAAGTAAAGCCTAAGGGCTTATGTCTGTTTTTCACTACCTTTAGTTTTTTTTTATTTTTGTATATTAATCAGTTTTACACCGCAAACCCCCAAGTGTCGTACATTTTAACAAGTCCCTTAGTTAGAAACGAACAGCACCTCCCCCAAGTTTACAGGTCAGTGTTGTCATTAACTTGATTCTTTCAAACAAATCAAATGAAAAGGAAACAACCCTGTATGCCATGAAAAAATATGAATGTAATATGCTTGAGAATTGTCTTTGATTGAGCTGAAGGGAACAAACTCAATCACCTCTTCAATGAGCACGCTGAAAACGGACAGGATCTCTAAGATCCAAAATCAAAATAATTAGCTTCTGATATTCAATGTTGACATCAAGAGAGCGCCCATTTCCTGGGTTTATTATTGCACATTAAGTTATACAAAGCGATCAATCTTCCCCAGTTTATTTCTCTGGGGGAGGGAGAGGGAGGCGTATGGAGTGAAAAGGACAGATGAAAATTCGTAAGAGCACAAGGGCTGCTAATGGAACCCATCTCTGTAACAGCTCCTGTCACATCGCATTAGCTTAGAACCCACAAGAAACCCGCCCGCCTCTGACTTCCCCCACACATTCGACACACTCTCCTTGGGAGAGACCAATGTAACTTATCCATAACAGTGGAGGTTATGAATGGGAGTCAGATTTTGCCCATTAATTAGTCATGGTTATTTGGGTAAAAAAATATCAGCCAGGGCTTCTGAAAGGCTCAACACCCATTAAACGCACGACAGCCCCTGCAATTTCACTGTCACTCACAGCTTCTTAATTGAAACTGAAAGTGAGGAATACTCTGAAATGGAAGCTAGCACATGTTGGGAGTGCACTCTCACCTAGTGATCAACAAGCTCAACACGCATCACTGATGGAGACATTCTCAGTCTCAACAAGTACTGTCTGGAAGGGTTTATGCCACCTATTCTATGTCAGTCAGGTCAGCCTGTAGTCTATTGGCTAAGGTACGTGACTGGGACCCCTGAGGTACAAGCCTCAGTCTATCCACTGCAAGAACACCACTACTGTCAGGCCCTTGAGCAAGGCCCTTAACCCCACATTGCTCCCAGGGGGGAATGGCCCTTGGTTAGCCTAATCAACTGTGAGTCGCTTTGGATAAAAGCGTCAGTTAAATGACGATAATGTAATGTAATTGAACTGGCAAAGGAGGCATATAATTGGCCCATGGGATGTCACCTCTGGTATTCAGCTACACCAGGTGTAGATGTCCAAAGCAGCGGTAAAATCCGTCAGCAGCCATTCTTACATGGCCCTTCAGGTTCTCGCTGAAACTAACAGGTTCAGTCTTCACCAGAGTTAAAAGTCTAGTCATGACAGATAGGCAGCTCTTTTATTATTTTTGTTTCTTGAATATTTTTTTGTACTCGGTATAAAGAAAACAGATGTTTTAAAAACAAAGAAAAGAACTTGCCCACATTTACACCTGATATTTACAACATTCTAAATCAGGAGCTTTCCCATTGCAAGATCCCTGATATAATGACAGGGTACTGAGTCGCTGAAAAGTAGCTGCACACCATAAAACAAAGTTTAATTTTCTTAAGGGAAATAGGACTCCACGATAGCTAATTTCACTTCTACTCCCAGGACAATAATTTGTCCAGAGAATTGATTTGAGTGAATCAAATCCCGAGGAGAGGCTCACTCAGCAAATATGGAAGCAAGATGGAAATTGCACAACATCTTCAGACTGAAAAGGGAGACCTTTTTAACAGGGAATATCATGTTTCGTCCAAGAATCATATACCTTTGCCTAGTGACTGGTGCAAAACACAAACAAAACCCAAGCAACATTTGGTAACCTCACATCCACTCCAAAGAAAACAGGAGTTCCATTAAACTCCTCGCCTCGCCATGACGCCTGTTTAACATTATCCTCTAAAGGTTTCCACTGATCCAAAGTGATCAAATCAGTCCATCTGAATATCCTCTCCTCAGGAGTGCCAGAGGATCATTATTCTTTGGAAGACAGATGACAGGCTGGTAGACCTAACAAAGGTTGACAATGACACAAGACGTATGAAATATGCATGAAGAGCAAAATTTCCACAGGTGTGCCATACGTCAAAATGTGCCCCTGGGCACACACGTGTGTGTGTGTGTGTGTGTGTGAGTGTGTGTGTGTGTGTGTGTGTGTGTGCTCGTGTACTTTTGACAGGTGGTTGTTTTGAGTATAACTCATGGCAAGTACTAGCCACCTCAGGTCAGGTGAGTCATGTGGGGTGACAGCTGGTTAGTGTTCACAGCATTGTTACAGAGCAGCAGTGACTAATCAGTGTCTATAATGGCAGAGGGGGAATGAGGGGGAAAAGGATAATAACACCATTTTGTGGGGCGGGGCCTTCATTGAGGAGGTGCAGAGACAATGTCATTCCCGGAGGAGACAGCAACTATTCACTGAAAGAGTACTCACAGGAGGGCATACAGGGATTTATACAGTTGGCAAGGGTAAACCCAGCCCACCCGAGTAGTGAGCGTGGCAGGGTGGGGTGGGCTTGCAATATGAATACATGAGGAATGGATATCTCACCGAGACCTCTGATACGGTCATACATTTTAAAGTTACTTAACAACACAGCAAAGTAAAGACATGAACTTGACTTGCATTCATTTATATGAATTACTGATGTCTTATATGTTTTACATGGAGTGCGATAAAACAACCAACCAATACTCAAACCATTGTTAAAGGGATCTCATAATGACATTCTTTTTTTTTCCCCAACATCAGTTTGTTCTGGCTCTTCTTTACACAAAACACTGTTGATTTTCCCACATTGTATTTTTAGGATAACTTTGACCTAGTATTCTGAAAAAAAGTTCTCTGAAAAGAAAAAATTGTCTAGTTTTCTCAGCTTTTCTGTAAATGGAAAATGTGACTCATTCAGTCTCTTAAAGTCTCTTTAACTTAAGTCAATGATATTTTATACAGTGTCTAAAACAGCATCTATAATACCATTAAGTTTGGTTGGACAGGACTTTAAGAGTAAATTTTATCTTTGAGTTTTCAGCAGGGATATTAGCCTCAGCAATAACTCTGTTGTTTTCTTGCTGTTGCTGAGTGCGTCAGTTTTGCTGCTATTCATAGCTGTATGTGGGGAGGGGACACAGGGGGGCTCAGTGCTGCCATCACCCACCTCCAGCCAACCCAATGGCACCAGCCACAGGTAGCTGTGTCCCAGGGAATCAACTGCAGCCAGAGCTCACCACATACACCCACACAAACAAACATCACACACACACACACACACACACATACACACATACACAAACATCACACACATACACACACCCACACAAACAAACATCACACACACACACACACACACACACAAACATCACACACACATACACACATACACAAACATCACACACACACATACACACACCCACACAAACAAACATCACACACAAACATCACATGCACATACACACACCCACACAAACAAACATCACACACATATACACACACCCACACAAACAAACATCACATACACATACACACACACATACACACACCCACACAAACAAACATCACACACACACACACACACACACAAACATCACACACACACATACACACACCCACACAAACAAACATCACACACACAAGCATCACACACACATACACACACCCACACAAACACCACACATGCGCATACACACAAAAAACATCAACACACACACACTCACACACACACACACAACCATCACCACAGATGTATTAACACACCCACACATGCACATATATATACACATAAACAAAAAGCAACACACACACACACACACACACACACACACACACACACAATCTTCAACAGACCCACACAGAAGCACACACATACATGTATGCATCTGTAGAAAGGATCGCTACTGAGTTTGCTGAAAATTTGTTCTCAGTAATTGATTTCATTCAAAAGGCTTTGCTTACCTTTAACAAAACACTGCTGTCTTTTAATTCAGTGAACTTCTGAAAGCTCATAATAGCTCCAGCCATTTGGCGTTTAATGAAGTCTTATTTTTCCAACACTCTTTACTACAGAAAGACTTTATTACAAACATTCAGTTCAGAATGCAGAAATGAATGATCAGAATAACATTCAAGGTGAAGTGAATAAATGATAAACACTGCATTTAATGACCAGCTCAAGTGATACACTGACAGTCAACTGTTTACAACACTTTCTTGTAAGACTGTTTTTGTTACTTTAACTCCCCCACATGCTTTCCGCTCATGGATGAAAATATCTCAGGTCTTTCACATCTGCCCACTCTTAAGGTGTGATCCTCCCCCACTCAGTCCTCTGCTGCTGTAAATACAGACCCCAACAAAAACACCAACAACAAACATACTGATTCCTCAAAGGGGCTGGTTTCCAGGAAGTCCCGCACTGCGCAGAAAAGCGTGTGCGATATGGTGATGTCATCAGGTCCTTGAGCCAATGGTCAGGCAACAGCACACATAGCACTGAACCTACATTACATGAATTACCTCACACACGCCCAAATACATCACAACCCACACCCAAACATGGATGTTTACCAGAGAGGTCCTTATGAAGGTTCCTCTCCTCTTTTACAAAAAAAGATTTCTCCCCATATTTAAGAATGATTTGCTCTTTTTGCAATGAGCTTTGCCTATAAGCAAAAACAGACAACTTATTTTAATTAGTAAGATGTGTATGAAAGAAGCACCTAGTACAGCAGACAAGCTATACTGGTGTAGCTGGTCTGTTGAAATAACCATACAGACTACCCATGTGCCAAAACAACCATTTTTATTAATTAGAAAAACACAACCAAACTGAATCCAAGGTAAACCTTTAACTTGTGCTACAACTTTATGTGTGGCCATAAAAGTCCTACCAGTAATTTACTAGCAGCTTAGCAGGAGTCCTTCCTTCCTAGTTCCCTTCTGCTCTTCCTGCAACCCTCAGAATCATTTAAATCAGAGACTACTGAACAAGGAAAGAATTTTATTTTAAGAGACACCAAAAATCTTGAGCTAAGTCAGGTCACATGGAAGGCCTGACAGGAAAGAATTAAGAAACCTCTTTAAAATCCATTGTTTCTTCACTGTTCAGATTCAATTGTTGAAAAACCTCTCATGCAATGTACATTATGTAATGTACTTGCAATAAAAATATGATTGCAAAGTCAACATTTCCTCAGATGTAACACAGGCAAGGGCCTATTACATTACAAAGTCAGAGCTGGAACTGTGCAGCAGTTTGATTTCTTCATGAGTACATCTGCAGATGAGTGTACAGTATTGATTACATGAGGAAGAGGTTTGGTGACTCAAGCTGGCAGAGGAAGGAGAAAGCTGGGGCTAACGGGTAAAAAAAAAAAAGAAACAAGAAATTTAAAAAAATGTAAAAATGTGAAGTTAGGGAGCAGCCTTATACAGTCAGACTCAGCGTACTCTGCACGTGTCCCGGTACAGTACACCAAGCCCTGCTATTCTGGTATTCTGCAGTTAGCAACTGGAATTACATAACCTCCTTTTCCATTATAGCTTCTTTTCCCAGAGCACAGCGGCAGGCGGGCCTGCGATGGCCTCACAGTCTCTTCTCAAGCACAGCCCCACATAAGGCCCAAGAATCCATTTCCCACTTTCAGTCCTGACATTTTTCTGTTTTGTGTTCTTCCCCACAACACCGCCTCCACCACCCAGCAACCCAAGAAACTTGGTGTTTTTGTTTTGTTTTTCCTTTTGTCGCGTGACGGCTTTCAATTAAAAGCTCATAAGGCCTTTATATCTAAATTGATTCAAATTTTTTCCTCTTTGCCAAAAAGCAATTTATATGCCCAAGATCACAGAGGGCAGCAATGAGCTGCTAAAGTTGAAGGATTGCAAACAGATTGCTGTAAAAAAAAGAATCACTCCATATTATTCGCTCTGGATGTCTGTTCGGGGAACATGCAGAGCCCAAACACAGGTAACATTTTTACCTACTTAAGTGTCACTCAAATCCAGCACAGCTCATACCCTGCAGTTTGCTCACCTATACATGCACAGTGTGGGAAGTCCTTGTTATCAATCACAAATGAACACCGTCATCTCAGCACATATTTGTGGTAATGTTACGGTAATGTCACATTACCGTAATGTTATGGTTTACCGTAACATTACCTCTTTACCCTCAGTTAGCCTCACTGAGGCAACCAAAAACACACAGCAGATAAAAGAGTGCTATGTTTAAGACTGAAAAAAACTATGTGTATGCCGGTTGGTCAGTGACAGCACATTTCTGTCCTGCTTTAATGTATTCATAGAGCTTCAGCACCAGACCACAAAGCAGCAGTGTGCTAAATAAGGCCCCTCTCCCATCAGTGAGTCATACTCTGCCATCTCACAAGGGTAGGAGCCTTTTTGACCTTTGTCAAACACATGCCCTGCTTTTCTGAAATACATAAACTTACACCACATTCTCTGTCATGGAGAAGAACCATTTATCAAGCACATCCCAACTACTCTTTAACTTTTAATTTCAACTAGCATCAACTGTGAAAGCGCCCATCACAGTGTGTTTAAATGCTGTTTAAAAACTGTCACATGTAATAGTTTTGTTGTGTTTATTTTTCTCTCTTCAGATGCTTTGGTCAGGAAAGTTAATATTTTTACTGCTGAAATATTTCCAATGGCATTTTATTTGTATTTTCAAATGCATTAGCAGTAAATACAGCATGGGGTCTCTAGAGTGGGTGTGTGGTCACCTCGGAGGCAGCAGAAGCTGGGTGTCTCTGGGCCCCCTCCTTTGGGATGTAAACAGAAAGGCTGTACCCAGCACAGCTCTGTGTGGTCAGCGGGCTGCAGGAATGCGTGGGTCAGGAGCCTCCAGCACCGCGAGTCTCCCTGCTCCACTCCGGCACTTGGAGCCACTCTCAACCTATCACAAATTCCTTGCTCTTGGCAGTCTCTCAGCTGTCTCTTTCCCCCTCTCGCTCTCTCTCTCTCACTTTCTCTCTCTCTCTCTCTCCCTCTCTCTCCTTCTCTCCTTTCATCAGACCTGGCAGCTGAACTGTAGTCTGCATTCTGCACTAATTAACGACCTTCAGAAGAAGACCACCAAACTGGTGAACTGGCACACTCTGAGCACACTTTGAGCCCCCCCCCCCCACACCCCATCCATAAAAAGGCAGTATCAGAGGAGCGTGAGACACAGCCCCTCCCATTTTGTTTCACTCCTCTTTTTGGGCGTCTCTGTTAACTCTTTAACTCTGATGAAAAGAGGAAAAAAAGGCAGACATCAGAGAAGGAGCCAGGCCTCAATCAAGAGAATGTGTCTGCCTCCAGAGAGCCCACCACTACATGAGGGCTCACATTCTGCTCCGGCAGCATGTCAGCTCTCTGACTGTAAACTCATAAACTGTTTTTTTTTTTTTTTTGCTTTAATTTGTTTTTCCCAGCCACATGTTGCTGGATGGTCATTAAACATCCTGCGACTGAGGGAACTGCTGAGGTACGCCTGAGGAAAGCAGAGGGGAGGGGAAGAGTGTGCACTGGGAAAGGACGATCTGCTGTGCGATGGATGTAAACACACAGGGGGCTGCAAAAACGAAACCAGAGGATGAAACTTCAGGAACTCAGGATCTTATCATATCTTATCACAGGACAGTTTGAAAAATACTTTTTCCTGGACCCCAAGATGTATTTCTCTGCTCCATTTTATGACAGACAGACAGACAGACAGGCAGGCACGCAGCAGCTCTGAGCCAGCAGTCCCTGCTGAAATGAGTCTTTGATCCCCTGAAGAGCGCGTTTGGGTATTAGCCATGGAGGCTAGCGTTCACATCCATCCACTTCTCAGTTCCAGATCTTTCCATCAAATTCATGAGGCATGTTTGTCGTGTCTCACCCATGCAGTCCCCAGCAGGAGCCGTCCGTCCCCGCACGCCATCCATCATCGCCTGATGGACACGCAGACAACAGGAACAGGGGCCCCTGGTGTCCTTGGGATGCGTCTGGGGCCCACAGTTCTATTCTCTCCGATGATTGCCTTACTGATCGCAGTAAGCGGCCGTGAGACGTTCACAAGATGGAATACGTGGGGGAGGAAGAAAAGAGTTTGTGTTTCCCATACCGTACTGTTGTTATGGAAAAAACCGTCACTTCCATACACACACGCTAACATTCACACGCAAATTTCCACACATACACCATCACTAATAGGGATACACACAAAGACACACACACAGACATGGATACACAAGCGTGCTAACAAGTTCATCTTGTCATTCCTGTGCCCCTCTTCTGACCGCTCTTGGTCAGCATGACTCAAAAGTTAAGTAATGCCAGCATTCTTTGAAAGGCAGAAATGTAAAAATTTCAAAAAATTTCGCCCAAGAGGTGCCTTTCCACTTCCATCAAAGTCACAAGAACCTCAGCCCCTATCGAGTGTGTCCAGAGAGACATTCCACTCAGGGAAGTATATAGCCTGCTGTCTGTGCCTTCTTTGTGAGGCTACAGCCTCCCGCTATTCATCAGCCTCCTAGCCTGTACACACACAGTAACTCATGTTGTGTGCTGGCGTTAACTCAGCATCTCAGTCAACTTTAAAAGGGCTTATTAGGAGCACCAAGAGGAGAAAACCAGCACTGTTTCGCCCAGCGCTTTTACACGACCCTGTGACTACACTGCACTCACACACCTCTGAGGTGGGGCCAGGCAGGTCGCCTCGCCTATCGACCAGCACAAAGTCTCATCTGCAGGTCAGTTCCCTGTCTCTGCTGGAACTTTGGCAAAAACATACAGGTACTCTTTCTACCATCTGTATATGTCTTTAAGTTATGCAACTGAACAAATACAGCCCCTAAGCAAATATAGGATATTCATTTTATATTTCATATTTATATATAATAAATATAGCATTATCAAAATAACTGTGAAACACACTATAAATCATTTACATGAATAAACCTGTATTTAAATTAATTACAGGGATTTTCATGAGGGTTCCACATGAGGCAGATTGCATCTTGCCCTAAATATGAGTGACATTTCTTTGATTCTCCTACACACAACTGAAAGAAACCATGAAACAATGATCAGTGCTGTTATCAGTCACTAAACATTCTGCTGTAAGACACATCTTCACGGGGTGGATATGTAAGCTTTATAATGATCCTCAGTTTTAGTGTGCTAAGAAAGTTGAACTCTGCCTGTTTTCACATCTGCCTACACTGAGGCAGCGAAGATGATGGCCCCCACAAAGACAATCTACTCTCAATAAGCAGGATGCTCGTCTTCCTTCCTGTCATAGCATCAAAGTTATTAACAAAGAATGCAGCAATTAGTAATGACTGGAAATAAGTGACAATCATAATGGCTGCATACATTATGGATATTTCTAAGTGCCTGCTTTACCCATAAGCAAAGCAATGAATAAAACACATTCTTACATACTCAATATTTAAAAACTGAATAAAATCTCTTCAGTCTCAAGCATCCAAAGCAGATATCACAACATACATTGCTCAAGTGCTGCCTTTACATTTAATTTGAAAACAAATCAAAGCTCATCTAAGGAATTTCAGTTTTCAGCGAAATGGAAATGGAAGCAGCTGAAGTAAACCCGCCCTGAAAGACAGGATGGACTTTCCACTTCAAAAAGTCCACTCTAAATTGGATCTGATTGAAGAGCCCTCAGTTACCAAATACATCTAGCAAACAGGCTGCACACACACACACACACATACACACACAAAGTGGAGCTGTGTGTTTGGTGAACTGAACAGGCTAGAGGGTAGCGCATTGTTCTGAAGGTCTGACGAAGAGACCAAGCTCAAGAACGGCCAAGCGTCGGCCACGTGTTCTTTCTTTGAGCGCAGAATGAATTATTACATTTCGTTATATTATCAACTGCATGCTTCATTAGGGTGGGACAAACAGTCCGATGCGGGGCTGCACGCTGACAGCCAGCGCGTCCCCCTGATGCAGCCAGAGCAGGTCTTTGGGTTCTCGGGGGTTGGGGGAGAGGGGGATTGGACAAAACCACATTGTGTGTGGATTTAAAAGGGCTTACGGCCGCTATGAAAAAAAACTGCTTTTTTTTTTAGAGAGTGGAGCTGCCTGCTGATGCGTGCTCAATGAGATGAAGATGCACACTGTACACTCACACACACAAAAAAGAACCCCAGAGAGGGAAAAGGGGATGAAATCTGAGGCAAACGACACTTGAGAGGTTTAAATAACTGACAGCAGCACAATGGGATGGCAGGAGAAGCAGTGGATCCATACACAGATAGGCAGATAGCTGAAAGAACAGTTGGTTGAATGGACAGATAGACAGACAAAAAAAGGCTGGCATACAGACATGGACAGCTGAATGGATTAAAAAGTATAAACAGATAGATGTGAAAACACATATTATAAATGGAGATGAACGTAGGAGAATGACCAGACCAAAAATGAGACATACAGATGGTCAGAGTTTCATACACATCAATCATGACTGGGGCTGGAGGTAAGCAAAGTCTTTTCTTACTTATAATCAGAAAATCATTTGGACAACAACATTTGGCACACCCAAACTGAAAAGGTGAGTGTGAAGGAGAGCTAAAAAGGTAAGCATGAAGGAAAGTGTAGAGAGTGGTGATTCGGGTTTTTAACCCAGGTCCCGGAGGTTCCGACAGGGACCCGGGAGTCGGTCCCAGCCCTGATCATGGATGGCTCAGCCTGGCACGTGACGGCACAGTTCCTTTTGTCCCTGCAGACCTCCCTCCACGGCACGCGCTCTGGCCCAATGGCAGGACCGGCCAAGCGACAAGCGCCTCGCCAGCCGTATTCCCCTCGGCCTGTAGGGGGAGCTGTGCCCTGACTGAATGCCCTTGTTGTGCTGTACGCTGGGGAGGGACCCTGGGTATCGGGGCTCCCTGTCCCGCCGCCCCGCAGCAGAGCAGCAGACATTTTCCATTCTGTCAGCGCAAGCACACAGGCTCCTTCCAAACTCAGCGCCACTTCATTAAATGACTTCAGACTCTTGGCAGGGGCAGTGGGAAAAGTCTATATTAACTGTGTGCGAGATTCGCTGGGCGGCCAACAAAGGCCAAGGCTGTTCCTGCATGCCGCCTGTCGGGCAGGGTGGGGTGGGGGTGGCTGGGGGCTTCAGAATCTGTAAGGGTGCGCATAGGCCATGCCTACTCTGTGGGCGACAGTTTTCCCTCCAATTCCACACCCACACATATACACACACACACACACACACACACACACACACACACACACACACACCTCCATCAGGCTGCAGCTCCTGTGGGTAACACATTGCCAGAGTCAGAGTTGCATGACGCGAAACACCAGCGTTAGCCTCCTGTCCGAGGCACTGACATCATCCTCCTGGCTGCCGCTCATTTATTTACATGGCACTTTGCATGCTGAATGCAGGCAATATCCATGCAGGGAACCTGCCAATCAATTCAACCTTTTACTCTGGGTGCTTATTCGCTAAGGCCATCAGTGACCATGGTAAAAAAAAAAACTGCACTTAAGAATCATAACCTTCCTGGAGTCTATTCGAGACCAGCAGGTGTAGCTACGGACTATCTTTTTGTTTTGAATTTTGCTTTGTGATTACATGTTTATCTGTTGTTTTTTTGGGGGGAGGATTTGCAGACAGTAATGTCTCTTTTCTCTCTCAGATATTCTGGTGTTGACTTGACCTGTACGTAGCATACCCTAAATTACAGACATTTACAGGCAATGAGCAAAAAGGAGCGGGTTCTGACAATGAAGGGTTGTGGTGTTTTTGTAGTAGCGTGTGGGGCATTTTCCTGGCATGGTACTCATGGGGCGTACTCATTCCCATGGAAAGCAAGGCTTGCATTATTATCACAACCCTGTCTAAAAGAGCTGGTTATATGGCAGTTTTACTGTTTTACTCTCCTAACCCATTTCTACACATAGAGACACCAATGAGGAAAGCTACCTCTGTCCAGAGCAGGGCAGCGTAGCCAGCAGGTAGGGAGGCAGACAGTGAGAGACAGCAGCGGAGGCTGGCTGGCAGACAGGGTTACCAGCCTAACTAGCAGGTACAGACACAGTGAGAGACAGCGGGGCATGCTGGCAGAGAGGGACAGCAGTGAATGAGAGAGACAGCTCTCCTGGTTAGGGAATTCATCTCTTTCAGGCTGTTTCCCCACTGTCTCATGTGCACACCCACACACAAATTTGCACATGCATACGCTCGTATGTTCGCCCATATATGTACGTACAGGTATTCACACACTCCCATTAAAACTTTAAAACACTTGCACACAAACATCGTCCCACACGCACATGCACACACACTCACACAATCACGTTATTCCCATTAATAAGAGGTACGTTCGCTCTCATGTGCTTCACATACCTCCATACCTACTCGTGGAAGGCAGATTCTTCTTTCAGTCTAGTCAAGATGCATGCGTCGTGGAGGGCTCCGGGTGATGGCTGCCACTGACCATGACCTTTCCCAATCGACTCCATTTATTTATTCTAATTAACCCAAGTTTAAGCTGAAATGCCTTCTCTAATTAAGCGATTCATCTTCCCGTGTCAGGACAAAAAAGGGGGAAGGCCAATTACCCACAGGAAGGTAGCGATTCCCCCGAGCGCGGGAACTCGAGGGGGTCTGTCAGAGAGGGTTAACACAAAGAGCCTGCACACACAGAGGGCCACTGTGCCCAATCACGGGGAGAAACAATCTGAGTTCCCTGCAGTGTTTATCCAGCCTGGCGGAGGAACCCTCTGAATGGACCGGTTCAGCCCAGGGGAGCTCATGCCGGCTCCAGCCTCTGTTTATGTAGACATTGTGGGCTAATTTCAAGCCCTGAGCCACGCAGTATTTTGGGTAGATTTTTTTCCCTCCTCCAGAATGTATACATTTTTCAGCTCCGCTCCTGAGCCATTTGAGGAGGGCCGGGCTCTGGGCTGCCCCCCACCCTTCTCTCTCACTCTCTCTCTCATCCTGCACTACTGACCTACAGACAGTTCACATGAAATCAAGGTCCTTTCGTCCATCCCCTGCATGCATGAAAATTGATGTCACAGCAATCAGTGACTTTAATTTTACATTTGCGAACGTTAAGTGATATCTTACTGCTGGACAGCTTCCTAGCTCTCATATGATGATGATGATGACAGGTTTCCATCTATGTGTTTTTCAGATTCCAAAAATATGAAGAAAATACAGAAAATCAGAGTGTGTGTGCATGTGTGTTTGTGTCAGTCTTTATGTGCCACAAAGGAATGATTACAATGACTGCAGTGATCAGTTAGACGGCGTTAGATTCTCCAGGGACCATCTCAGCACATGACAGAAGCGCCTGCGGGCCCCCAGCGTGTGGTTATGTACAGAGTGGGTCAGACCTACATACAGGCTGCCCAGCTTGTGCATTTGGAAAGGCAGCCAGTCCAACACTCAGATCCTCATACAGAGTCAGGCATCGGCCGTCATGCCTACAACTCCCAGCATCCTCCAATTACAGGGCAACCTGGGTTTGGGTTTGTTCACCCATTCGCCCTGACATATGCTACAGTGCAAACAACCCCACAACATGCAGGGAGCATGTTAGCAAAACCCTCAGCAGGAAGTCATATGGTTTTAAAACTAAAACTAAAGCTCCATACACTGAAGTGAGGGCCTGTGACAATAACAGTTAGAATGAATGTGAGACGGTAAATAATCCAAGCTGAGAGAAGAAGGACCAAACAAGAAGCAACAGGCCAAGAGTACATCAAAATGTCTTATTTCCAAATCCCTCATGAACACAAATGCCACCCCACCAACAGAGCACCCATGCACAGTATGCACCAGCACTACCATGTTAGCTCTTATTATCTTCAGAGTGAAATAAGAGTGAAATAAGACAGTCACCACAAACAAAACAACACTCATGTAATATGTCGAGTGTTTCTGTGTCTGGGTTTATTGTGGGAGATATACAGGCATTCACTAAGTAAGACACCCACACAATCAGATATGCAGATAGTAGTGTAATTACTCCTCCAATTGTGCTAAGGTTTAGCAACTACTTCACGATACATTAAAATATTAAATCATTACACATCTGGTGTATCATTCAAATCAAAAAACATAACAGGCATCAGCATCAACAGCATCAGCAACTCAGTTTCCTCATAGAGAAAGTTGCTGTCACTGTAAAATGAAATTATTCACTGGCATTTTTCTGGGTTTTCCCCACCTCCACAATATCTTTCCCGAAAAAAACCCACTTCTTTGTTCTATGTTGGTCTCATTCAGTTTTTTTTCTCCTTTATTTTGTGTTCGGAACATGTATACTCTCACTTTCTCTGCATTTTTTTCGTATTTGTAGGACTCTTTGGTCGCTGAAGCCAAAGTGCTAGGTGCTAAGGAGCGCATATATGCTGCCACCTAGTGGAGACTAACATACTTGACAATTATTCATTTTGTTAAGTGGTATTTTCTTTTCAGATTTCCTTCATTTAAAAACAGATAAAATATATGAATTGGTACTCTACTAACAACTTTTCAACATAAAATTGTTGGAAGAATTATGAACATGCATTCAGTACAATATTGTATAAAATATGGATCAGACATGTCCATAACTGCAGGAATAATCTAACATTCTTTTCAGTAGAATATTAACTGTAAGATGAATCAAACATTCTTTTTCATCTGAATATATGCACACACCCATAAACATGTACGTGTATATCTAGATGGGACATATTAGAGAGTGAACAAAATGTAAAACTGGGAAAATAGTAAAAAAAAAAAACATCATAAGGAACCTCCTAAGCTTTATTTTAGGCAAAAGCATGACTATTATCTTTAGCTTTATATCAACTTCATTGTTGTTGAAGTTGCAATATTTTGATATCTGACACGTATTCAACAATATCACCAACATTTAAAATTTCTGTTTCTCATTGAAGAGCTCCACACCTTTGTTTTGCCTGATTCATATCTGGGTGCCTGTGGGGTATTTCCTACTCCTGATGTTGAACATAAATACATGGGCTGTGGAAAATACACCAGGGAGAAAAAATGGATCAAATAGACCAATTTGGAGTAAACTGAAGGAAATACTACATGCTGGAGGAAATGGGTCTTTGAAAACTATGCATATATTATAACAGATAATAAACATACATTTTCCCCTCATCTAGACGATATTACAGAATATGAACTACATGCAACACAAAATATGAAATTATTAATAAATTATTAACGAAATAGCAATACAAAAAACATTAAGAAAAATAAAATGCAGTGTGGTGTTCTTCATGTTTAGGATTTTTCTGATGATTGTTATCAGTAATCATATAATAATAATAATAATAATAATGTATTATCATTATTACATGTTGTATTCTTCTAATACTCCTAAATATTCAACTGAGATATTTTCTGTTGCAATCAAAATAAACTATGCCCTAAGAAGTAATTAGCAGTCAAGCATTGTTTACATTTATTTCAGCTACATAATTTAATATTTCCAAAATATAGCCTATATATTTTTTTAATTAATTTCACATTTATACAAAGCAAAATAATGGCATCAGTCAAATACAGTCACTCAACAAATCAAACTGCTTTCCTGTAACATTCCTGTAAGTTTCCACAAATTACATAAGGAATTACTGACTTTGTTTTTACATCATGTAATGGCAAAAGATGAATATTCCAATCATTTTAATGGTAAATGTTGATATCTACTTTCATGTCAGAGGTTGAAAATTTCTTATTACTTAATAGACTGATGTGTTTCAGTTCCAGGCATATGGGAAATGAATTAAACATGGCAAGTAATGTAGTGATGATTTAGAATTATCTATATAAATATTCCACAGAATGACTCAATTTCAAAGAAGAAGCCTTCTGAATTTTTAAATGAGGAGTCACACTTATTTTAAGGTATGTAAAAAAATCATGTATCTGAGAACAAAGCAGAAGGAAAGGTAGCTAGCAAGCCACAGCTGTTTGAATTATATCTTTATATAATACAATTATATTTTTACTGTAATTCAGTGTATATGGACAAGCTAAATTGAAGGTAATTATGCAGATTCTCCATAATTAATGAACTAATTTCATAATTAAGTAAATAACTTTAAAACGAATAATGTTTTAAAATATAATTTATTCCTTAGATCACCCCCCCATCACTTCAAATTGCGAATGTGACCCACTAATTTTTCACACCGCTCAACTAGGTTTTTTCCTGTCATTAACATAACTAGAAATGTTTACGACGAAAGCCCATAGCACAGAATTCCCACCAGGTGGCACTAATACACAAAACATCGGTTATTAAACCGACGCCACAACTGAACTTTGACTAGTTTGACTCCAAGTGTAACGAAAATCAAAAATACAAGACTGTATACTAAGGGACAACAAAGATATTTTTCAGTTTTATCTAGTCCACGAGGGAACATTTAATTTTCAGCATTTAATTTATTATTTAATATGAGTCACTTGGACTATGAAAAGGGGGTTAGGGTTCAATGTTAAACTCTTTATATGCCAGTGAATATTACGTTTGTCTGCAAAAAACCTAGATGAACAAGTCCATGTTGTACTTGTATCAATCATTCACTTCTGTTTATTTCAGACATTGGCCTTTCCATTACCCCTTTTACAACTGTTGTCTTCTCCATGTTGAGAAGGGCTGAGTTTGATCTTCACTTCAAATTACAAGTTCCCATAAAACAATTAACAATTACCATCTACAGACAAAGCAAGGAGATGAGACAGCATTAGCCTCAAGGAGCCTTTATATCTTTGTTTTTGAGTAAAAGCTCAGCAATCATCCCAGTCACAGGAAGCTCTCCAATATGACATTTACACAGCAGCTCCTACATCTACAGATCCCTTACTGTTGGGTTCATTCGTCATACAACAAACAAATAAATTATCTTGTCTTCTACCCGCCGATAAAATTGCGTATGGGCTTAATTCACACTAAGTGGGGAATACTCCGTGAACCTCAAAAGCATCTGCTCAGACCTGAGGCCCTCCTCTCGCCTTGCAGTGGTAACACATGGTAACGCTTGGTGTGACAATTATCTGCCAAAACCAAAACACAAAAGAATCAAAAACCTCTTCCCCGAGTGGAGGTGTGAGAAGTGAGGAGGGTGGAGGGAGGGTGGAGGGAGGGTGGGGGTCCCGGTGGGTTTGACATCAGCCCATTACAGCATCCAGCCCTATTTACCAGCAGACCATAGACAGGCGAAACTGCCAGCTCATTCTGTGTCTCTGAGCATGTTGTTTTTGTTGTGGTACAGCTACACGGGGGGGGTGGTTGAGGCTGACAGCACGCAAAATAAAGGAAACCAACAGACCTTTAAACACAGATCTCTCATAATAACATACACAAACACACACACGCGTACGCACACACAAACACACAAACACACACACACACACACGCACGCACACACACACACACACACACACAGGAGATATAAATGTAAGCTTTGATCACTCCAGGTTGACTGTGAAGAAGACTGTGTTCCATCACAAGACTTCCAAAGGAAATTGTATAATGTGAGGTAATAAAAGCTTAAAAGCAGAACTCCTTTCTGCAGAAACACAGAGATAAAAAAGACATTAATGTCATTGCGCACCACTGCCAGTCTCACCAACAGTTGTTTGTTTTGTTAAGCCCTACTGGTTTGCCTCCCCCTTGTTTGCAAACGAGATGCCACAGGAAGTTCTGACGTCAAGTAGTTTGTGCTGAGGCTTTTGGCTGCGGAACAGCTGCTCACAAAAAACATGTCACTTCCTGTTCGGGAGTACAGCATCCCACGCGGGAAATTTTCTGAGACAAAAAGCGGTTTCAACATTTCCCAGCCGCTCTGCTCAGTTAACGGGCAGCGCAGCAGAGAAATGTTCTATATTTGCATGACAGGCTAATCAGCTTGGGGTTTTGTCCTCAAGTAATTCTGATTTCAAACAGGAAGAGAACAGAGAGTTTCTGAAACACTAATACAATGTAAAGATGATTACATTGGCAAACCCCTTCCTTTTCTATGAATTGCTTCTTGGAAAATCCAAAAGTGGGTCAGCTGGATTTCTAAGGTTCCACGGGCAAACTAGAACAATGATTTCAAATGTTACCAATCGAAACACTACAAAAAAACTGTTCACTTGGGGGGAATTATAACATCAGTATAATCCACAGTGAAGAATGAAGAATGTAAAGCATTTTGTTACTATTCAAGCCACAGGTGACTGGAACATGATGAAAACAAAATAATGAATTGCAACGTCTTACAGAAACATGCTTTCATAGATGCAAAATTGACCTACACAGAATTTAAGAGAGGTGACAAATTCAATCTCTGAGACAGAGTAGGTAAGCAAAAAATCTCATGCTAGTTCAAAGTATCATGCTAGTTCCATGCACCATCATGCGCATAACTTGAAAACAATGCACATTTATTCATCTGTCAATTTATTCATGTACACCTCCCTGCCCCCATCTCATCCCTGAAAGACATCAAATGGAATATTGAGATCAGATCATGTTTCCATGCTGTTAGTGAGAGCAGTGTAGCAGAAGCAGTGTTTTCTGATGTCCCCTGGGCCCTCCCCTTTCCCAGCCCTGCTCCTTCCTGCCGTGGAGCACTGAGAGTTTCTGTTGAGCGCACAGCTGTCTGCTTCATTTCTCAGAAGTACAGCGTGTTCTCCGCCACGGCAGGTGGTGTCAGGCTCGAAAACGGCCTAAATTAATTACAATCACGACTGAATTCCCACCCCGCCGCATAGCGGAGGAGGGAGGTGAAGCAGTGCTGTCCATTTCAAATTCTTTGAGGTGCACAAAAAAACATGAATGACAATCAGCATGTGGGGCAGTTACTTGCACTGTGGCTGAGGGGCTGCTGCGTGGTCTGCAGGTCTGGGGGATATATCAGTCTAATCTGCTTTTGATTGACTTTGTTTCTAATCACTGTGAGCACTAAGGGGCTGCTTCTCCATGGTGCTTAGTTAGCAGATCTAGTGTAGCTGCTGTGAGATTTCCTCCTGCCTTTTCAATGGTCTCTCTCAGCTTGTGTGAAATACGTTGCATCACCCCATAAGAGTGGCAAATGATAGTGAATTTTTATTGTTCACACTGTTTAATCACCCCCCAACAAAGACACTGCGGTCACATGGGAACATGCTGTTCTAAAATCACCTCCCCCCCCACCCCGCCCTCACACACGCACACAGACACACTCAGACACAGGCACACACACACATGCACACACTCAGACACACGCACACACACACACACACACACTCAGACACACACATACACACACGCACACACAGGAAGCTGTCTCATACCCCCTCCCCACAGAAGAGGCAAGCCGGAGCTCTGAGCATGCAGGAGTGACAAACTGTAAGTCAGGCAGGCTGCACCCACATCCTGTGGTGAGGCTCTGTAGCCCCTCCACTGCCTACCTGCCTTTCTCACCATGCCCCTCCCTTGAGGTGACTCGCACTGCCCCTCACCACAACCCTGCCACAAACGGACATCAGCCGAAACACCGAGGGCAGACACAAATGAGCCCCCCTGCCTGACACTGCTGTCCTGGGCCATGTGCGTCAGCTGAGGGGTTTGTTTTCACTACAGCACAGACGTGCCCCACAGACTGAATATGCCATATCAAAATGGACAGTGGCCTGGACATCAAAGATGGGAGAGAGGTACTGATCATCGGTATATTCCGTACCCCTGCAACCAGAATCATGCCCCTGCAACCTCCCTGTGCCAACTGCTGACTGAAAGAAGCAGCGGAAGGGCACACGCATTTCAAAGGGTGAGTATGCCACTGTGCACCCTCCTAAACTGACAGAGGGAGTTCAACTGACGGGAGAGCCCCACATTCAACATCTGATATTCCACACAGGGGAAACAACAGAGAATGGAAAACAAGATGCCTATCTCCTACAAAATGTATTGCAGTACCCAGTGTGTTCACAAAATAGGACCTGGGTAGCAAAGAAATCTGGATTTAAAAAATGGTAAAAAGAAGTCTGTTGGGCAAATAAAGAGTTAAAAAAACAAAGACGCAAATGACAAGAGAGGTCAAATGGTTGCGTTGCTGCAGTTAGAAAAACACATTTAGTCAGTGTTCTCATCCCACTGCCTGTCCTGAGTTTCACCCCTGTACACAATGATGACAGCCCGCTCGCTCATGATAATTCATCCATGTTCCCACTTCTTCATCTTCCCCTGTCTGTGGGCCAATAGGGGAACGCTGTTCTATATGAGGCCTTATATAACATAATACTGAACGTTTCAACTAACTGCATTCAGTTTCTCAGTTGTATTTCTTATGCAGATGGAAGTCAACATCTGAATAGGCACACAATAGCACTTTGAAAATGCATGCAAGCACACCTTTGGTTTTATAAATCCCTCTGGGCCATTTTGAGTTGAGAGGAGTGAGAAGACTGGATAACTTTAACGGGGAGACAAATTACATGACATCACTACTCATAGGTGAAAAGGTCAAGCGGGACACCCAGCAGCAGCAGCAGGGTGGCGCTCTCAGAGAGCGGTTAATGGTAAACTTCAAACACAGCATAGCTAAAGGACCTTTTCTATCATGATATGAACTGACATATTCACACAACTTTGTTGAACACTTCTCAGTGTGGCTATATTTATTACTCCACTACACCTTAAATATCATCGTTATTTTAATACAGACCTAACATCAATTATGTTGATTGTCCCTATCATGTACACCCAGTGTCAATGCATGTAGCATTTCAAATTCCAAGACATCCTTGAAGTTTATATAAATTATTCTCCCACTGTATTATACTGCATACTCATACATGGTAATATATTCAAGGTAATGACTTTGTGCATACAGTTACTATAAATCTGACCGTGAGAAACCACACAATGTTGGCTGGTACACTACAATTAATTCAGATTAACAATCCATCATATACATTTTTACTCACTGTTTTCACATTGCCAAAACCAAGAACATTTAAAAACGCTATACAGCTGTTGTGGCTGTGAGTACACTTGTCAGACCTAGAGGCACTGTGTAAACGCAAAAGATAATAATGAAAGTTATTATTACAAGTAGTAGTATGTGTAAACATGTTTGACAGACTGACTTCTGCAAAACAAATATGCTCCTACAATCTGGTCAGTTAAATTCAGCATGCTGGTATGCTTACTGGCACACATAAACAAACACTTAAGAAGACACTGTTCTGGCTTATGCTGGATACTCTGCCTGCTCAGCTACCCAAAATCACAGAGCTTTATGCCAAGCTATTAGTCAACTGTCCTCAGTGGCTACACCCGCTCTGTTTGTTTAGCACCAGCCATTGTTTCATGGCACGGAGACCTTCTCTGTCAATACTATATGAAAAATATATCCTTAATTAATGTTAAATGTAGTTTTTAAAAAAAGCTGTATGTGTTACTCCTTTTTACATATCAAACCATATATCTCAGCTGTCAATCAAAGCTAGTAACCAAAATCGAAAAGGAAACGGACCAAATGAATGATGCAGCACAAACATCTACATGTGAGATGTGACAAACCTGTGGTTTATCATTACGTCTTTTGGGGACTTCAAAACTATATTAAATAATATCAAATCAATTTTGTGGACAGAACTGGTCATATGCTGGAAAGTAGCAAGAATACATAAGATATAGAATCATTTAGCAAGAAATATGAAGTGTTTTTCTTGATTGCCAGCTGCCTAGGTTCTAACCCAGGTCTAATGACTGACGATAACGTGTCAAGGTTCCTGGGGTAGTCATACCTGAAGTTTAGTTGAAGTGTCATTGAGTTTGGGCCCCTTGCCTGCAGTCAGTCCACCAGTGACTGTCTACCAGTCAACTATACAGTTTGAAAAGGGCACCCAACAGATACCATTGCCAATGTATGAAACCATGGTATGAATACCATTTATTTACATGTGTCTCTGGGGGGGAAACAAATTTTAGCCATCTACTTCCTGCACAAGGCCATGTTTAAAATACACTGATTTATCCACTGAATTATATACATATTCCAAAACGAAACTGCTGAGGATTGCTTGATTCACTGAATGATATCCTTGTCACAATCAGTTTTTTTCCTGTGGTTTGTAACACTGCACTGAAGGCAGAGGGTGCAGCAAGGAGAAATATGCAATTTGCACTAACACTAGCCATGAACCCACCTGGCTAGGCAGCTACTGCTTGAAATTGCTGCTTCTGTGTAACTACTACTTCTTTGACCCTAAAAGAAATGTATGGGGGGGTGACGGGTGGGGGTGATTCTGAAGTCATCTCCCTTCGATAGATGGAGAATGGAGAGGGGACAAGCAAGCTATCAGCATTTGGTCAGACTGACAGAATGTTTCTATTAAGTTTGAAATCTACAAACATTAAATCCATCTAGTACAACAAAAATAATCTAAATGCATAGTCATAAAAATTCCAACATAATGACACCAAGGTGAAAGATATACGAAAAAGATATACATTCAGTATATATTCATAAGAACATTTATTTAAGTTGTATCAAAACGAATATATCAATGCATGCTTTCGAATTTAATTATCATCTTTATTTATTCCTGAATTTATTTTACCATTCCATCATATTCCTATACGCATATCAGACTGACAGATTATATCCTATATTACTTTTTTGTTCGCATGTAATTTACGTGGAACAAAACAAAGATGGAAATTTTGGCAAATTCCCGCACCACACCCACAAAATAAGTGGGTGCGTTACAGATAAAAACAGAAACATTCAATTCCTAATTGAATCAACAATCTATCTCAATTCCCACTTTTTATTTAAACTACTGCAATACAAAGGATGATGACAGGGTCCATATGCAAACCTGTTGTACGGTAAGATTGGGTGTAAGACCTCGAAGCGATTTTCAGATGAAGCTAGCGCAGTGGCTGCTTTCGATACTCAACCGTTAAATGGACTGCCCGAGCGCCTGACAGTTGCGCAAGAGCAACAAATTGAGGCTGAGGTTACTTTACGTTCACCATTGTTCTAAAAGTACAAAGAGTGACAAATTACCATAAACCGTTGCAAATGAAATGAATAAGCCCAGGTAACAGCTACCAAAAAGTGTGTTAAGTCAGAGAAAAAAACATACATCATTTTGTAACCTGCACTGCACTATTTTTCAGCGTGGAACGTCCCGGATGTCTGCCAAAAACTTACTCGCGCTCGAGCTCAGGGTAACGATGGAAAAACAGCAAGATACTGTTATGATTCCTTTACTGCTTATGCAAGATCATAACGTACAGCGAGGATGCAAAATTATTGAAGTATCGTTCTGTCTTACCCCAGTGTGGCTCTGATGTCCAGAAGATCATTCACATTTGATACGGCATCTATTAATGATGTTTTTAGGCAACGTGCAACTGTCTTGTTTACAAAGTTTCTGCCAGAACTCCGATTGGTCGCTGAAATGTAAAGACGACGCCCCAAACCTCAGTCACTTTCGGTGAACTTTTATACACTGTGCTGATAAAAACATGCACTAGGTGGCGATGGCTATCCAGCTCAAGGGGAACAATACGCGTTTTGAAATAGGGTATATCTTAATTGAGTTAAAACTGTACCCAAAATTTCGCTTAGCTACCACTCTTTATAAACATGCATACAATACCGTTGTTTGGGATATTGTAAATAAATGTATTTATTTTATTTAATTATACATAATTAATTATGTATAAATTTTATTTAATTATATTTTTATTCTGGAAGACTTTTTAAATTTGATGGGATTTGATGATTCAGGACAATAATCATGTTTTGGTTTGTGTTTGTTATTGATAGCTGTCTAATTGGTAATGTCAAAGATTCTAAAACATTGTGTGTCACACATTATCTCATATTATAACCTATTTTGACAGTGGAGTCTCTTCTCTTAATATATCTCACAATGGTAATTCTATGAAGATACAAAGACCTAGAAAAATACTTGGGTTGGAAAGCACAAATCCTCTTTACAGCTGTAACTAATCTGCAAGATAACGGTCACTATACACAAAAAAAGGTTAAAACTGTATAAAATAGGGGATGGTGTAATTAAATATAACATATCTATCCACCAGAGGCAACCTCAATAATGGCTTTATTCCTTGAAGATCCCATATCTATAATCTTACAGATGTGATTAATTGGCTTTACCCCAGCAAAGAGCAGGATGTGCAGAACTGTATTCAAATGAACAGAGAACAGACCCGCGATACCTCAGACTGTGACTCCATGGAAATTATAATAGACTACTGCAGCACTTAATGAACAGTGGCAGAAAATGTGTCTGATGAATAGAGTAACAGCAGGTCCTGCTTATTGCAGTAACTGGGATTTGCTGTACATGTCTGAATATATCATCCGCCTGAGGATAAATCGTTGTTTTTTATCATTTGCTTAAGCAGAAGACACTCTTAGCCAGAATGACTTTAAAGGTCATCACAGCTAGATACCCAGAGTGAACATCACAAGGGCAACAGGAACAATTGCATAAAGGCTAGGTATGGTGCTTCACATGGCTTGCTGATAAAGCAATGAGATGAAAAAAAAACAGGTTTTAATGTGTATTTGTGCTTAAACATGAATAATAGACATAACCTGAACTTATACGAAGAAAAGAACTAAGGATTTTTTTTTAAAAACCCATCATATATAGATTAATTGTTCATATATGCATCAGTAGTCTGGTATATTAATGGTTTATGGACAATAGAAAGATGATTCCAACAGATGTAGCGGATACAAAGTTGACTAAATGAAGGTTTCCATGGAAACTGCCACCTGTTCACATTTCATTACATCAGTTACTAAAATCTTCATCCTCCTTTCAAATGCAGAGATTAGCTTTGTCTTGGAAAAAGTATACAGTAAGTCTGATCTGTATGTCAGGTAATGCAAACCATGGTGTCATTTTGGCTTATTATTGTACATAATGTAACCGTGGCTTTGGGTTAAGCCTGGGATGGCATCAGAAGCAGGGCTGACCATCTGAATGTCATATAATATAGTTTGTATTATGGAGGTTGAGCAATATTTTGTGTTCAAAGTGGCGATTTGGAACATTTATTTATGGCACAGTATTTTTCCAATAACACAATACAGTGCACATAGAGACAGTTGAAGGAAGACCATAAATAATTGAAGTGCATTTTATTGTGTTATGAATGTCAGTAAAAGGCTAACACATGTTAATGCGTCTATAGAATATTCTTCTTGGATGTCTTTGGATTTTCTTATTAATAAAAAATGTGGATTTAAAATATGCCATTTTATTGTTTAAATACAAACACTGCTTAGCTACTTTGTTTGTATGTACAGTGAGGTCCAAAAGTCTGAGACTACTAGTGGAAGAGCTTCAATTTTACATTCTTGTACAATTTAATACATTCATTTAATTACAAATTATATTAACAATGTTGAATCTTTGAAAAATGTACAGGAATTTCCAGAATGTCTTAGTTTTCAGTATGTCCCCCTTTTGCTGTAATGACAGGGTGCACTGGAGCTGGCATGGACTCCACAAGTTTGTGCAAAACCTGATGATACATGTTATCACATGGTCTTTAATTGCACAAAACTTTCTTGGCCTTTAAGTGCCCCAATAAATGTTCGATGGGATCTGACCTTTTATACAAAGGGATTGACTGGGTCAGTGTAACACATTTGTTTAAATTTGACCTAGACATTGTGCAGAATTCTCAATATTTCTTCTACGTTTTAAACGTCATACCTTTTCTTTGTTTAAAATGTTTCAAAATCCTAAAACTTTCTGATCCAGGTTTACATTAAAAATGTTTGAAAAAAAAAATGTTCAATGTGGTCGCAGACTTTTGGACCACACTGTATGCATATCAGTGCCTTTTCACATTTTGTACACCAACTATAGACTGTTGTTTTCAAGTGAACAGTACCCATTCAAGTCTTCACCGTGTAGCAATAACACTAAGAAGGATTCAGCAGTCCATCTTATTGAGCCCTTGAACATTTTTAGAAGTTCCAGTCCAAACATTTATGAGACTCCTCCTTAGGAGAGAAAAGTGAAGAATAAGAGAAACTGAGAATAGCTTTTTTTCTCATTGGCTTGACTTCTGAACATGGCAACATTCTACAGTTAGGAGGCATTGATGTAGCCAGCTACAGGTAATGACACGGTGGGCATAGAAAATCCACCAGGTGTGACATACAACTACAGATAAGAGACAGATTTCAGCAGTTTGAGAGCTGTTTTGCAGACCCTCTTCAACATTAAGGCAAAACTCTGGTCAATTCAGACATTTAAAGATGGGGTGGAGCTATTCCACCTGATTAATTAGCAGTTCATCAGACCCTTTAAACACTGGCCCAACCAGACAAGAGGAAGGAACAAGGATAGGTAAAAACCTGCACAGAAGAGGTACTTGCAGAGCATTCACTCTGCAACAATGTTTGGAGAGGTCATGTAGGCCTGTAATAGATTCAATAACAACTCAGGCAAATAGTTAGGCTCACATTTTAAATAATAATGTTCTATCTAACTATAAAAAAAATTTAATTTAAAAAATAAAATGTTCACAGATGAAGGAAAGTTTTCTTTCAAGTAACGTTTTCTTTCTGCTTTCTAGTATAGACAATTAGTTTTGTTAATTTGGAACGTTGACATGAATGACATGTCTGTGAGTCTGAGTCTTTACCTATAGTTGACTATATGTGTTGAGGGTTCAACGTCAGTATGAGTAGTTTTGCATGGAGCACTATGACCACACTGTGTCAATTTGCATTACATCAAATCTATTTGCAGGTCAATGATCATTACTTGCTCTTGTAAATGTGTAAACAACCCTCATTGTAACATGGGTAAAATGCTGAGCTGCTGATAATACAGAGCTGATGCTGAACATTGAATGGGTAACCAAGTAAGCCTCTGTGGATGTTGAAACTAAGCTGAATTCATAATTACATGCATAAAAACATATTACATTTACCATTCATTGGCTTTTTTTTTTATTAAACAAGTGAACATGACTTAATTTTATGCATATTTCAAATTATTAGCAATAAGTGCCTTTGTTTTAACTGCTTGGTTAAATTCACGGCTGTTGTGTCCCTTGAGCCCGGATAGCCTACTTAACCTGCACTGCTTCAGTGGAGTGTACCAGATACTTACTACACTCCACATTATTGAATTTAAAATAAATGTTGAACAAGAAAATATACATGTATAGGCTGCTAACCACATTCGTAGCTACATACGTACTGTATGTTACATGTGTACATTACAAATATCGCCACTTCTGCGTGTACTGCTCTAGAGGACGGATAATGAACATGACAGTTAGTATTAAAAAATATATTTAGGAAGCCCTTGCCCAGTGAAGGAATCGCACTTAAAGATACATTGATTTGACTTCACTGTGGGTGCCTGTCAAAATCTATCTACAGATGTAGAATACATCACGCTTTTATTTGTATTTGCTTAGTTCACGATGTCATCATTCCCCACGTGTTGCAACATATGGTTTATGACGGGTCTATTCTCCCCACTGCCACTTAATGGAATAGAAGAATTTGGTTTGTTTGACGTCAAGTCCCGGCTTGCCCGAAAATGGTCCGTTCCCTGTTTTCGTGCGCAATCGTTTTTCCCTCGGCTCTTTCCGCCTTATGTTAAACGGTATCCCCGCCCCACTTGATTCCTGCGTTGTTTGGGGACAGTAGGAAGATGGCGGCGGCCCCGCTGTACTGTGTCTGCCGGCAGCCCTATGATGTGAGCCGGTTTATGATTGAATGCGACATTTGTAAGGACTGGTTTCATGGCAGGTACGTAGATAACTTACTCCCTTATAACATATCTAAAATTGTCAAAGAAGCATGAATCTATGACACAGTAATATATTTCGGAAAACTCGCGAGGCACAACGATGTCAATTGCGATTCGTGGGCTTCGGGGTCTTCATGTGCCTTTATTGTCATTATTTAGCAAGCTAGCTACTCTTAGCTTCCTAACGTGAAAATGGATATCACAGGCGATATAATTAAACGGCTGACGTTGGTTTTATGCAGTCTTTTATCATTTATTTTTGTTTTTTAACAAGTTACTCACGATTTTCCTTTCCTTTTTATTTAGTCTTGGGTTTAGCTATCGTTTCCAGCTAACTAGCTATCTAGATCAGCTGGGCTAACAGACTAGCTTCCCAACCGAATTCTTGGAGAACGGCTAGCTAGCAAATGTTTGCAAGCTGCCATTCGTTTCCACATTGCTAGGACTTATCATAGCTACTCAATGTTAGCGATCTGTTTTCAGACCAAGAAGTTGTTTGTTGGACTTCGAGGCAGTACAAAGAAGTTATTGATTTAACTAACGCTACAATATTAAGTTGTCTATCGCCAGCTAAATGGCTCATGGTTTGACCCAAGCTTGCTCGCTAACATTCGTTAACAGTAGCGTTTGAAGGAATTAGTGTGCGTGTCGGTCTCGGTGCTGTCAACGATATGCAGAGTCGCAGTTGATATTCAAGAGTTTATGTTCATGAATGCAAAACGTCCCATTAGCCTTATCACAATGTCATAGTTGTTGGCCGACGGCATAGCTTTCCGGCTAACTTCAGAAAATACGCCGTTTAAGTTATGCGACTGTTTACAGTCGGACACCTACCATAACTAGTATCTGAAGTATTTAGACATAGCTATCGCTAGCTCTCTGTCTTCTGTCTGAGAGTACCCCATGTTCTTTTGTTGATTTTGATGAATATCAGAAGTAACTTTTAGACAGTGTAATCGAATCTTAAAGTAGTTGATTAACAAATGGTTTGAGTTCGATACCTATAGAATTTGTCTAACGTTTTATAAAGAATACAGTGCTTCTGAGACCGACCATATGGTGCTCCCCTGCCGAGATTACGCAAGGCAAACGAATGGAGTTAACGTTAGCTGCTCTCTTGGATTGTGCTTTCTAAGTTTCCGAGCTAGCTAGCCGCTCAGTGGTATGAGTACCAAGCTGCTGAATTGTCGATTTGGCTGACTAGCAAGTGAACTATTGATATATAGCTTAGCTACACAACGCGTGGCTACTCCTCTTACTAATTAGCTTTTGGCTAATCTTGTGAGCCAACCATCCCGTAAACTTGGCTAGGTAGCCAAGGAGCATTCGACTAATTGCCATCGAGGACTGAGCGTAACAAAATCCAAACGTGAATACAAGGGTGTCTCTCAGTGGGGATAAGGGGGAACTCGCTAAACAAAGACGTGTGCATTTTGGGGGTGAGAGAGTAGTTGCTTATCGTCTTGGTCTTTTCAGTGGGATTTGATTAATCAATACTTCGTTTTAGCGAGTTGCAGCATTTAAATATAATAAGAAGTGTCTACAGCGAAATCATACGAATGTTGTGATTGTAGGGCATTTTGATTGACGTCCGAGGTTGGACATTTAAATACCCCCCTTTTAACAAAAATAGACACATGTCGAGAGCCGTCTCCGCCTAGCGGCCGAAGAGAGACCGGTCTCTTAAAGGGAAATGCACGCTTCTGACGTGTCCTCGTAATCATCTTGTACTACTGAACTTCTTTTCCTCCACCCGGAGTGGAATTGCTTAACTGTAGCTTTTGTCTTGACTGTTCATCAACGTACAGGCAGTTGTACTATCGTGTGGGTGTATAGCCAGCATACATGCTATGGTCTTCGGTTTTTCCGGCTGCTTAGTGTAAGCCATTGTCTCACCTAGTTTCTGCTTTACCGTAAGAAGCTAAATCCCATAGCCATTTCTAACCCAGCAGAGAGCTGCTAGATCTTTTACCTACCCAATGATGCTTTCTAGGTAAATGGTAGAAAACGTTCAACATAGTCTGTCAGCTCCATTCGTAAATCCAATCACAACTCTTTCGTTTTAAATAGTCTTTGTTTTTGGTGTGAAATTCTTGCAGTAATGTAATCCATTTCAGCACACAGCTGAAAATTAAACTCACAGTAGTTGGTATGTCATCAGACTACAAGTATCTGTTTTATTATAAGTTTTAAAAGACTATTCAGATACACCTGTACATCTGTACATACTCCATACAAATGCGTCTAATTCCATGTAGCAACTGCTCTTATGCATTCCATGTAATGTGCTGCTCTGCAGTCCTGTATGACTTCTGATCTGTCTGAACTGAACACAGTATGGTAGGGTTCCGAAACCCATAGAGAGTAAGCATGAACATTAAAATGAATATGATGCAGGGGCGAATGAAGTGAAAACAAAACCGAGCCACGCGATACGCAAGCACAAGTGACAGAGATGAGAGTGCAGTGGTTGGCTGATTCTGTGGTCTCATGCTTCTGAGGCTCTAAATGATTGCTGAAGTGTTGAGTTACTGTTAGAAAGCTGTTGAAAGAAGGTCACCATTCATTGAAGACCAGATATGTCTGTGCACTCATGGCAATGACTTTGTTTTTGTAACAACACCTCTGAACTTTGTCCTTACATACAAACACTCAGATGGGATTTATCTTAAAAACTATCTTAAGTTACATGATCCAGTGCTCCCTGAGGGCTTGTTTGACTTTCTCAGATATGCATGTAAATTAAAAGCTGCAGTGCCTGCATTCCACCAATGTAGAGAAGTACAACATAACTTTACCATGGTGGAATTAAAGGACTGGAACTTTTCATTTATCGACTAACAAGATTTACACAAGACGACTGGCTTAACAAGACTGAAAGGCCTGTTGTCATCAGCTTTCTAATGTTCATAAGGAATCTGAATGTACATTTTAGTATGTGAAGTCTGTGTACTGAACTGAAAATGTCACAGTAGATACCAGCCAGTTTTGTTGATTCTGTCTACTCAGTCTTAGTTTCTAAAAGAGTATATGTTATTCTCTAGCACCAAGATCTATCTTCATGCTGTAACAAATGACAGGATGTTCATTGGAAGTGGAGTGACTGTAACACAACGCAGTATGTCCATAATCACGTGGTGATAGAAAATGTGTGTGTTTTTTTTTAATTGTGGTATGTGTTACACGATGGCCCTGCATAAGTGGCGCCTAGTTTATATATGGCTCTTATATTAATTTGCACTGGCATTCTGATCGTATAACCAGCCCATTGTTTAATACTGTCAAACAGTTTTTTTAAGGCATCTTTTTTTTTTGGGGGGGGGTGCATCATCCTCTCCACTCTCCTGGAATAATGCCCCCTATGCACGCACACAGTGGAGGCACGGCCTCTTTCCCCTGAGTCACCAGCACGCTGTGTACGCGTTGTATTTTAGGCACATTGGTAACCGTTTGGAGACACCATATTTTGTGTGTGTGGAAGGAGCACAGTCTTACGTAACTCAGCTGGTCTGCCAAGATCACCGAGTTGGGAATGACTGGCTACTGCGCTGCGTCATGCTCTGAGCGAGGAGGGGAAAGAGGAACCGAATCTTCCTGATTGATGACTTTTGAACCAGTCCCCATTCCGTATAAGGCGGGTAGCGGGAAGGTCCATGCCCAGACCGATGCCGTTTCCCATCAGCGCTGGCAGAGAATGGGGAAGTTGCTCAGGATGGAACAGTGGTGGTGCTCATTGGAACATTCAAGTGGTTGTGCTGAGGTTGTCCTGCTGCTCGTCCACATATGTCAGAGTGACAGGAAGCAGTGCTCAGCCAGGGGAAGGAATGCCAGGTCTCATGCAGGACTATGGGCAGCTCCTGGTGAAAAGAGCGCATGTGCGTGTTTGTATGCATACATATGCCTGTATGTGTGTGTGCATGTACACATACGCTTGTTGGTTGTGTTCATAAATGTTTGTCTACGTGTAAGTTCTTGTGCACATGTGTGTGTATGTGGTTCTGGAATTTGAGTAGATATGAGTGACATGTTTCTTGCCAAATGGCTTGACATGCCTTTGCTTTTAAGGTCTTTACGATGATTGTTATTCCTTGTTTTTTGTACTTGTTATTTTGCCATAATGATGTTTCGAAGCTGTATGTTCTTAAGTTGTTTCAAGAAAACTGAAATTGTTTCAAGTTTGCTCCACACAGTACTCCTGCATAAGCTGCGCATCATTTTAACTTAGCTGAGCTAATCACAAGTCGCACTCTTCCCTGCTCCCAGAATTTCCCTTTTTGTGAAAATGTAGAAAAACTGTGTGTGTGTGTATTCATGCATGCGCACGTGTGTGTGTGTGTGTGTGTGTGTGTGTGTGTGTGTGTGTGTATGCACACGTGTGTGTGTGTGTGTGTGTGTGTGTGTGTGTGTGTGTGTGTGTGTGTATATGCGCACATGTGTGTGTGTGTGTGTGTGTGTGTGTGTGTGTGTATGCACACATGTGTGTGTGTGTGTGTGTGTGTGTGTGTGTGTGTGTGTGTGTGTGTATGTATGTGTGTGTGTGGGGAAGCTGTTGCATCAGAGAGCAGGGGGTGAGCATGGCCTGTGCCCCCTGCTTCGCCCCCAGGCCCGGACGTGATCTCTACATCCCTCCTGCTTCCGTATGTTTTGCAGCCTGAGAGTGTTGATTTTTCTCCATTGTCGGGAGCGCTCTCGTCGTCTGCGGCGCTGCCTGCCACCAATGGGATTAAGCTGTCTAGCCAGCCGGTGGGATGCATGATTATCAGACGGTGAGCACAGGCCAGTTAGGGAACTACTGTGGAGTGGGGGGGTTGGGGGAGGGGGACGCACAGGGGATTAGAGGCCTCTTTTCAATTCCTGCCAAGCCTTACAGTTAAGCCTGACTCCATCCCTCCTGCACTGTACACAGACTGTACTCACACCTGCGAAGTGTGGGTCTCGCTGCTTCCCTCTCTCTCGCTCTCTCTCTCTCTCTCTCCACGTCTCCGCGGTCCCCACGGTCCCCAGTAGCAGATAGATCTGGGTACCCGTCCCCTCATGGCACTCTGTCCCACAGCTTGCGCAGCAGCTGTGCAGGATTGCCCCTGTCAGGCAGTGACTGACGCTAGCAGGTTAAGGCACTTCCCTGGCTGCCAAATGGCGGTCTTTGTCTCCGGGTCTGCCACTCATGAGGAGCTCGTGTGAAAGGATTTTGGAGGCGGCAGTGGCTCTGGATGTCTCGACAGAATGCTGTCACATTAGGAAACAGTAACTCTGTTCATGAGAAAAACACAGGCACTGAGGCTCGTTGCTCCCTGGACTCTCAGACTCTGGGGAGGCCTGTTCCTGCTGATTTCTCCTCTCCCTTTCCTTTACAAATGCATCATACAGCCTTGAGCATGATCATTGCCTGTTTCTTGCCTGTCTAAAGTAATTTGGTATGAAATATAGCAGTGCCTCAGTTGGGTCTTGACATGCAATGTAGTTTATTCAGGTCTATGCTTTGTCTCACTTGTGTCTAGAGTTAGTATGTTGATCTTACTGGAACATCCGTGGGGCTCTGTGTGTAATGGGGGGGATGGGACTGTGTTGGTGTCTCAGTCTCCTGGTTGGACAGGGGTTGGTGAGAGAGCCGGGTGCATACGGGACAGAGGCAAGATTGATTACCGCCCCGCCAGCCGTGGACAAGTTCAAAGCCCCATCAATCACTGTCCTAGAAGGATGGAAACAATAAAGAGAGATGGATGGCTTCTGTTGTCGTCCTCAGGTTTTTAGTTGGATTGGTGTCGGTGGCAAAGCAATTCTTACTCTCACGATTCTTTCACCTCCCCGTTGCTGGCTGGGATAAGAGTGATCACGGCTCTCATGAACTTGCTCCCTCTCGGTCACCGTTCCGTCTTTGTACCAATGTGTATAAACAATGTGTATCAACCCATGTGTGTTCTCTTCTGCGTTTGCTTGCAGGCTGCATAGATCACACGCAGTGCAGTGCACCACAATTAAACAGGCAAATGCAGACAGCCCGTTCCCTTGAAACCCTTCCGTTTCCAGAAGGGATCTCTGCGTAATCGAATGATGCGATTCATGGATCTATCAATGGCGATTATAAGGTCAACACTGGCAGGCATTGATTTCTTGTCTGTTGCAGTCCATTAGATCTTTTGAGTGGATAGGGGCAACGAAGAGATGGAGTCGTTAGTCTGAGACTTTATTGTCAATAGTGATTTCTCTAAATGCTGCTGGAAGTATGGGGGCCATTGTGGAAAGGAGATAGTGTATAGCAGAATGCTTGGGTTCACATCACCTCTGGTGTACCCTAGACCAGTGCAGTTACATGCATTGCTTTAGTTTAGTAGACTATCCCCACAGAATCATTTGGTGCTTCAAGAGAAGCTAGAAGAAGCTAGACCTTTATATATTTGCAAATACAGTCTTACATAACCACAGGCATTACATATCTGTGCTCAGGGTCAGATTCATTGGTTACCACTGGTTCATATGAAAGAGTTAGGGAGTGTAGACCAGGGCCTGTTTAATCATCTGAAGAGTATAAGCACTGATGTAGGATCAGCTCTGTTGTAAAGCCACAATTGTTGAAGTCAGGATATGGACTAGGAAAACTTGACCCTAGATCAGCAGTCCTACTTGGATGCCCATTTTATTAATACGGAAACAGAGTTCCAAAAGTTGATGGATAAGAGAGCAACTAGAACTGACCAGAACTGGTACAGAACTGTGCTACCTTTTTTTAAGCATGATTGCAAAGTCTCCTACAAACCATTTGGCATTGTTGTAAAGTCAAAGGTCACACGGCGTAGCATTTTCACATCATTCAGGGCTTGAAGTGCAGAGGACCAGTTGCCATCATGTGAGAAACACTTGACTCCACAGACTGTCTCATAAGCAGTCTGAGTTCCAAAGTCGGCCCTTGAGCTCCCACTGCATTGGCCGAACTGAAGCTGCGGCTCCGCGAGTCTGCCTGCGTACGGGGTGCTTGGCGCATGGTGGGTAAATATGGGTCGTCGGCTGGCAGTCTCTGGGCTCGGATGATGAGTCGGGTGGGTGGAGGCAGGGTCAGGAAGTTCACCCGTGGAGAGTAGGCGGGTGGGGGTGTGGCAGAAGGTACGGGAGCTCAGAGAGGTGCGCCGGGGGGCTGGTTTGGTTTCCTCTGCTGCGGGGGTCATGCTTCCCTGGCCTTCTGGCTCTGGCCGGCTGCTGGGGTCCCTGCGAGGAGGGAGGGAGACCGGGGGAAGGGGGAAGCCTTGGTTCATATTTCCTGTCCTCCTCTTCAGCACGTTTCCTGCTTTCCGATTGTCTGTTGAATGAACTCTTTTGTGAGCTCCCCTTCCCCAGATAGTCTTAATGAATCTTTTTGTACATCAACATGTTTAAAGTCTGTGGGGCATATAGCCATGCTTTTCCAGTCTGTAACAAAGTGACAGACAAGGTCACAGCCAGGGCTTGGGCTTCACCTCAAAATGGAATTACCCAGCCCAAGCCTCAGGCTTTAAGTGGGTTAATAAAAATTAAAAAAAGGAAAAGAGCTATGTTTTTTCTTACCTATGTCCTATTATTTTCTGTGCTTTGGGGTACATTACATAGCTCATTGTATACAATTAGCAATCACTGCATTACTTTTCCAAGATAAACTCCACTTGTACTGTACATCATTTGACTGAATCTGTGTGAGTCTGTGTTGTGGTGTCTGTTGTGTTGACTTCACTCAGTAGCTTAAATCATAACCCTTCTGCCCTGTGATTTGAAATGGGCTTCAAAGTGTTTTGCTGACAGTCAACCAAGATTGACCAAGATTTTCATCCATCCTCTACCATACAGTTCAGCATGCTGTAGACCATCTCACCGCCTCTTGTCTATGGCTGGAGAAATCAGGCCTCTAGTTAATGTTAGGGAGGCATGAGGTTGGTCTTGATCATCAGCATTTTGGTTGTCAAAATTACATTGGGTATTGTAGTGTCCAGAACCAAGGTGGCATTAGACGTTAGAGGTGGCAGTGACTTCCAAAAAGTATGTGGGATCTATGTGCGATTGAGTGTTTTTCCCTCAACTTTTGCTTGACCAATGAGTCTAATGTCGAACCTGAAATTATCTTGAAAGTTTCCTGTTTTTATTTATTTTTTATTGGAATTTTGATTAAAGTTTGGTTAATGTAGGGCACTCTTCCTTAACGTTTTTGGTAGCAGCACTGACTGTTTACCATGCACAAGACACTAATGCACTTTTTTAATGTTTGTGAGGCTCTCAAGTCCTGTCAGAGTGGTTTCTGTTTATGTAACTGACGGTGGTGGGTGTGTGGGTGAAGCAGTGTTTTGTAGAATGGAGTGGGCACACAGGGGTGTGACACATTCTACAGCGTGACTTACCACGAAAGCTGCCAACGTCTCCTGCTGTCGCCATGGAGACACCTTTGTTGTGTAATTCCTCTAGGTGAACTACAATGCAGCCGCTCCGAATCCGATAGGCCCGTCGGCACATATCCCCTGCCTCTGTGAGAAATAGCTTTATACTTTGGACTATGTCCCTGAGGGCGAAGTGTCAGTAGTGCTTTGCAGGGAACAGGGTTTTGGCTGCCGGTGAGGAGGGGGGAAGGGGGTAGGGTGTCGGAGGTAGCTGAATTGCCAGGTGTTCACAATCTCCATTAGATCTGACAACAGCATTCCCCTCTGTTATCTCCAGATCCATCAGAAGGGTCCTGGTTCCTATTTCAGCCCTGTTAGAACCCTGTCCTGAAGGAAGAGGCAGGGGCTGGTGCTTTGTTTTAAACAAATGGCTGTTTCTGCCATTGTCTGTTTCTGCTATTCCACCACCCACCCCCCCACCCCACTTACCCCATTTCCTCAATAACCCCTTCATAGCAATGCTGACTAATGAATAACCCCACTTAAAGAAGATACTGAGCCTTAAAGAAAGGACTCCAGGCAGAAGTCCTAGCGTCAGGGAAATATTTGTGAAGAGGAGGAGGAGGGTTCTAGCCCCAGTGGATCTGGAGGTTACGGAGTGGCACTGGGTAATTTGCCCTGCTGGTCTCTGCTTCTTGGCAGGCTGTCCCTATTGTCCCACACACAGGCTGCAAACCCTGCGCTTTTGAGTTGCAAACACCCTTTGAGGAGAATTGTGGTTACTGCATGAAGCGTGTCGCCCCCAGGGGCTCAGGAGGGGAGGGGCCTGTTTGTGTGTTTTTGTTTTTTCCTCATCGGTCTGACCCAGCACCCAGAAGCTTGCACACGCACACATTATGCTAAAGTGATTAAAAAAAAGAGAAAGCGAAACAATCAGCCATGCAACCCAGGTCCTTATTATCAGGCAAAAACAGACCCGCTCACCAAATGCGATTTTAGTCAGGGGCACATAGTGTGAACATGATGGCTGACATTGCTGTCGCATCAAATTTGTTAGAATTTTTTTTTGCACCCTTCATCTGAAGCTGGAACAGAAGTGCGCTAGTTTCCTTTTCAATGTTGTAGAAAGCAGCAGAATTGCAATGCATATTCCCCCATATTAAAACCCACAAGGACAAAGAGGAGAGGTGCTGCTGGAATAGAAGCGTCATTAATTTCAGTTTAATGCAGCAAGAGTTTTGCCTTAAGCAGCTCTACGACAGGAAGAGAGTCTAAAAATAAACGTGTGAGTGCGGGGGTTGGGGGTGCATACACAGCCCACCCCCCCAGTGAGAGGCATATAAGAGAGACTTCACAGCTGGTTAAAGACATAGTGTAAGAGTTGGGGGGTGTGGGGGAAGGGCAGTGTTTTGGGTCTGTCTCACTGTTGGGTGTGAGTTTGAGCAGTGGCTTCAGAGCTGCTGTCCCTCTTTATCTCACACCCACGGCCTGTCACCAATACACAAAGTCACTGCATGGTGTGTGTCACGTTACCACACGTTTAAAACAAGCACAACTCAAGACTTACATCGATTTCGTTGAAGTGAGCATCTGAGGCCATGTACACTTTCTCTCTTAAATGACAGCTCCTTGACTTCATCCCCCCCTCCACAAACACTCACACATAAACACAGAAAACCACTCCCCCACCATAAATGAGAAAGACTGACAATACGCAGTAGAGCCAAAAAGATGTGGGGAAGAGTGGCTGTTAACACAGACCCTGGAATCAGCACTATTTCCTAATAACCAAGACTAGAGAGGTTGTGAAATGTGGTTTAAACATTAGAGTGCAACCCCTGCCAAGTGCCGGGGGCGGGGGGGCACCCTTTGTCCCATGTGTGCTGCCGCATCGGCGCCTTTCTCAAGCAAGCTCTTCCCCGAGTCTCTGCGACGCGTCTCAAGTCTTCCGGCCGGCCCCCTCCCTCACCGCTCGCATACCAGCGTCTGCGGCGGGGAGCTGGGGATGTCACGCAAACGGCAGCAGATTTCATCATCAGCCCCCGACAGAAACGAGACAAAGCCGGAGCAGCGGCGGCACGTTCAGCGAAAACCACTCCGCCAGCTGAGGGTGATGTAAGAAGCGCTGCCTGGTGCACAGGAAGTGCACTCTCCTCTCTCTGTCTCTCTCTCTCTGCATGCCTTTTGTGCTGCTCAGCAGTTAATCAGTGACGAGTGCACCTCGTTGTACTCCAGTGCATTGGCTCTGTGCAGGGAGGGAGCGACACAGTGCCCCATTTCTCTAAGTGTTACACAATCTGAGCAGTAGGCCCATCGCTCTCATGCTCCTCCCCTCTGTCCCTCTCTGTCACCCTCTTTTCCCTCCTCTCTCTCACTCTCTGTCTCCCTTTCTCCCTCTCACCCCCTCTCACTTGCTTCCTGTCTGTGTTTCTCTGTCCATTCATTCATTCATTCAGTTTTTGCTCTCTCTCACTGTGTCGGGTGCTGCAGTAGGCCGGGCCATGTGCTGCAGGCTGACGTATCTGCTGGCGTGACTCACCGCTGTCCCGAGCACCTCTCACCCTCTTCAGCAACAATGAGAGAGTCGGCTTTCCATTCACTAGCCCACTCACGCAGGAAGAGAGAGGGAGACACTGGAGTGTAAAAATAGGCAGCCATTGTTGTTTCCCAGCACCTCCTTCTCACACACGGAACTGTCACAGCGATGACATAAGTGGATCTGGAGAGTGGGAGTCTGTTCCGGTCTCCACTACAGAGGGGGAGTATACTGATGACCCCATGCTCCCCTTTCGCCCAGTCTCCTTGCTCCATTGTTTTATTGTTTTATAGGGGTGGGGGGGTGGTGTGGTGATGTTGAGGTAGTAACTTTAAGAAACCTTTCCGGTGTACATGTCTGAAAGTCACCAGTGAGGCTGTGCCCATACCGTGCCAAGGGGAATTCCATGATGGAGTCTGCCCTGTGGGTCTGTGGTGGGGATGTTCCCGGGGGTCTCTGCCGGAGCAAAAGGCCGTTCACATGGACATCGGTGCGGCTCTGGCCCAGAAGCGAGCGGAGCACTGGGGCTGTCCCACGCTTCCTGATGAGCTAATGGTTTTGTTGTGTTTTGTTTACCGTTTCCCCCATTTCCTGCAATTACACTCAGATCAAAGCTGAAGCCAAGCTGGAGGAATTCAGTGTCCCTCCTCCAGGCGGTCACTCTCTAGAAAAGAAGCTCTGTTTGCCCTTTTTTTTTGGGGGGGGGGAGTTGATGGAAGAACACCTCCTCCTGTCTTTAAGCTACAGCACCCTTCCCTTGTGCTAACATCCCTCCCACTGGGGAAGGCCCAAGCTTTGATCTGGGTACCCTCTACTGCTAGTCAAGCAGGGCTGTTTCCCACATTCTGAGACAGGCGTGTGCTGTCCCCCCCTCACCCCCAGTCTCACACACACACACACACACACACACACACACACACAGAGACCCAACCCTGAGGCTGCAAATGCAGCCCCCTTGTCTGTGGAGACGGGTTTAAATTTGTCTATTAGGTTACACCGCAGTTAAAAAAGACACTGTCAGATTCACTCACAGGACCCAGTGTGATGAAAGTCTCCCGTGTCCTACACTGACCCCAGCGCAAGATGGCCACTTGTATGACTAGAATAGGAAACTGTGTTTCACAGTCTGCAAAATTATTACTGATGCCCAGAGTTAATTTTGTAAACAGATAAAGTTGTGTGGGATTATCTATGGTTTTAATGGTAGGACAGCCAGCTGGGCGTCATGAAAACCTTAAACAGTCAAATGACTGGTATGAAAAGTTTTAATTAAAATTAATCAATTTAAATGTATGTACAACTGAAGCTCTGTAAACGTTTTTTAGTACAAAGTATGCATAAAGTGGTGTGCCTATACGTTAAACTTCATTCACAATATGAAGAAGCTTTTAAATCATTGCTACATAGAAAAAAATATATACTGAATAGCATGCATTGTAATGCAGTGCCCCAACTACCATCCCAGTTTATGCAAAAAAAAAAACTCACTCCAAAGAGCGCGTTTGCAAAACACATTTAATATTGAGATGAAACAAATTGAGTTGTTTTAGTTTCATTTTGCTGCCTGTAGTTTCCTCTTGCCATAAACGGATGCAGAACTGTCTCCTCCTTTGTTTGTTTCTCTGAATGTTACTTCCATCTTGTCAGCCTGCATAGTTTTCACATGTGAAATAGAGCTCTGTCTGTTGCAATAGCCTCCTCCATCGTAAGAATTATGATGTTGATTTTTCTATAACCATTGGGCGGCTCTACTGAATACATTTTATGTCAATGGCTCATAATTCATTAACAAAAATATAAAATTAGCAGCATTGGAATGTCAACAAATAAGCCTTAATGGACTTCTTGAGGTGAGGTGGTACAAGCAGAGTGAGTGTGCTTTTTGTTAGATTTTTTTTAAATGGGCCATAAGACATTGCAAGCTTGCTGATCCTAGTGACAGTTCAAAGGTACCTAATTTTTATTTATTTATTTATTTATTTATATTTTTTTGCATTTTGAGCTGTCATCTTTTCGAAGTGTCAAAGAAAATCCAAGACAAATGCATTATCAAATCAGAATTCTTCATGCTTACCAGGTCCTGTATTTCTAAGATTAGTTAATTCTGACATATTTAAAGTCATGGATGCCAGTTGCTCTGCTCCATAAATTGACAGTTCACAATGAAATTTAGAGATGAAGCTTTCCAAGGCTGCACGTAGCTGTCTTGGAAGAAGTCCAGCACCAGTTTTGCCATTAAGTCAGCTTGACTTAAAAATCTCAATAGTGGAAAGAGGGCCAACACCATTCACAATGTCAATTAAAATGTTCTAAAAATGTAGCAGCAACAGTTTCTCTAGCTTCAGGAACATGCGGTGTGACTGTGAATGGGAGGAGTTTGTGCATTCTGCATGTTGCAGGCCGCCTCTGCACCTCATTTCAGTGATGCTCTGAATAAAGATGGTTTCGGCATCTGCATTTTACAGCTTCCGGCTGCTGTCAGCCGAAACACAGGGCCTGCGGAGGTTAGGACACGCAGACCCCTCATTGAAACACGGGGGACTAAAAATGCATCCATGCTCAATGTGTTTATGTTTTACAGAGAAATATTTCAATCATCAAGGCACTGCCCACAGCATGCTAGTCACCATTTCTCTTATTCATGCAACCCTTTTAAGACTCTCCAGATTAGTTAATGTTTACGTATTACGAAGACTCTGACGCTTGCTTAAGTATGTAATTTCTCAGCAACCCGTGGTGTGATCAATCACTCTTCAGCAGCATCGGACCCAAGTCATAGAATCCTGAAGGGGAACTGTAGCTCACTGTGAAAAATGCACGCCTGAGCTGTCTGAATGTGAACTGGTGGAGGGTTGGAGAAGTGTTAGCTTCCCAAAGCAACATTCCAGAACCTAACCAGCGGAGTGAGCAGTAATTCATCTTGCACTGCAAACTTTATTGCCATGAGGCAATCGGGTGGTCACATGACTTCTGCCTGTATGTGTAAAATATGGTCTAAATGTTGCATAACTCTCAGTGCTACCTAAGTTTATCACAGGCATTAAAAGGACTCATACACAAGAGGAGGGAAATGTAAAACTTAGGTATAAAAGCTACAGTCCTTCTGTTTGCTGTAACCTTGTTTAATACCTGTTTATCAGCTATACAGCAGGAACCTGCTGAACAAAAAAAATGACTACCTGATGTTTTTTTTCCTCCTTTGCCTATTGTAAGAGCTCAGCTCTCCTCCAGCGCTCTTGCCGGTTAGCTAAAGATTACTTTACAAACTGCAAAACCATGCCGTGCTGCTGGAGAGCTAGTGCCAGTTGGAGTAGAGGTTTGGATGGATCTGTCTAATCGCAACTGTGATAGCCGGTGGGCATGCTGCTGGGAAGAGCTAATACTGGGAGACCAGCCTGCAGTCATGCTAAGCTCCTTTTCAGCCTGATCTCCTCACATGCCTGAACGCAACCCAATAATCGGAAGATGGCAGTTTCTCCTGTCACACCTGCCCCATATATTTAAAAAAGCATTAAACTACAGTCTGCTCTCGGTTTCAGGGCAACTTTTGAATACTGCTACTCTGGCATGTATGTAAGGAGCACAGCTAAATGGTGTCAAATGTAAATTTTTATTTTTTTTGTGGTGGGGGAGGGAGTGTGTGTCTGAGCCCTGCTGACATTTTAACAGCTTAGTGGGAGAAAAACACGCCGCTGTAACTCAACATTCTTTAAATCGGCATTAAAAAGACAGCCCTCTCCGAGCATGCTCTAGCCTGTGTCTTTGGCTGCACTGTTTTAGGGCTTTTTTTCCCTCTCTGACCTTGGGAGAAATGAGAGGGTTAGAGGTCACTTGGGGTCATCAGTCATACACTGTACCCTCTTATAACTCCCCCTCAGGTGCTGGTCTGTGGTTTGCACAGTTTCTGACTGTGCCGGGATGTGGCACGAGAGCTTCAGTTCTCTTTATGGCCCCCAGCGTCTCGCATTACTAAGCTGCTTTGGCGAGTCTGGCTCCCGTCCACCCCCAGGTGTCACCTGTAACTGCTTGGGGAGGGCTGATGTCCTCTTTGATCTGGACGCTATTAGATCAAATCAGCCCTGTGGACCTCCCGAGGAGAGGTCATGCGGGGGCGTCTGTGTTTTGGCTGCCACGGGCTTATCTCCAGTGTTTGTCGGACCACGCAAAGTCTGTCTCTCCCCGACAGGTTTCACTCCAGCCCCACCATGGTGCTGTTGTTAGCCGTGGCACTGATTGGCTTTCGGCTCGGCGCAGTGATATTTTCTCCTCGGGTGATGAGACAGTGCAAAGCCTTGATGTTTCCCCTGGGAGACAGCACACTGCCAGCCCTCATTCCACCCCGGCTCTTAATCGCCCAATTAAAGTCATTAATTGGGAGGGAAGTTAAATAGCCTCTCATTCCAGATGTAGCTGTTTATATCAGCAGAACACAGGGCAATAAAAACTGTGGTTAGAGGGAATTAGCTCTGGAAGGACGTGCAGAGAAAAGGAGATTTTACACCTATTCCCGAGCAATTGCCTCACAGCAGTAATGTACAGGGGCACTGTTATGATCATCCAGCTGGCCGTGCGATTTTTGTGAGACACCCCACAAACTCTGGATACTTGTACCAGATCCTAGGTATTGTTTCCCTTTTACACTGTGGATCAGAAAAGCAGCTTGTTTGGCATTTTCCATCCTCTGATTTTCTCCAGTGAAAATAGGTCTTAAATCTGTTGCTGATTCAGGGCTGGCATGTGTTTCTGGGACTGTGGCCTACCAGGACAGGCTTTGTACAGACCTGCCTTAGAACACTCTGTGCTTGTTTTATTTGGCCTTAATGTAACAAATATTGCTGTAGAATGTACTTTTAACCATTTATAGTAACTATTTGAAGGCAAACCATTCCTCTAATGAATGTTCACATTTCTGCCGATTAATTTCCTTCCTCCCTCAGTCGTCCAAGTATGTGTCACCCAAAGGGGCTACTGGCTACAGATGGTACTGGTACCTTCTTTTAACAGACCATGGGGTCCATTACCCCCACTGGATCAGTACCACCCCACAACTCTTTTTTCATTATTTGGGTCGTTTATGTGGTGGGATGCTGTCCTTATTTTTGGTGACTTAGTTTTCATTTATAAATAGAGTTGACTTACTGCTGCTGTGCTGAGTATTATCACTCATTTTCCTTCTTCTCTGTGTCTTTTAGTTGTGTCCAAGTGGAGGAACACCATGCCGTGGACATCGATGTCTACCACTGTCCCAACTGCGATGTCCTGCACGGACCCTCCTTGAGTAAGTGCTATCTCTCTCTGGTACCACTCTCTCCCGTCTTTCTGTCTCTTTCATTCTCTCCTCCCACCTCTTCTTCTCCCTCTCTCTCCCTCATTCTCTGTTGCTTCATTCTGGCTGATTTATGCTCTTTGGGGAATGGTGGGCTTCCACTTAGGCGGCCCCCTCCATCCCTTTTGATTGAAAGTGGGAGTGACCTCTAGGAGCATATGCAGGCATTATCAGGGTAATTGAGCGGTGGTGTAATCATCAAATTGAGATTGCATTTGGCCCATGTTCTACGTGGAGTAGAGGGGGTTGCCCTTTCAGCGCTCCTTTGAACTGGTTCACATCACCAAAGTCTAATGCAGGACTCCCTTGTCGTTACATTAGCCACAGTGAACGAACTTTTATAACAAATTAAAAAATTACGGTGTAAAAAAAGACAGCATTTTCTGCACATACATCTGAACATGTCTTTTGCAAACCTGCCCTGGCCCTGAGTTCTTGACCCAGAAGATCATAAGTCTGCACTCAACCTGCTTATCCTCTCTGTTCCTTTATCCACAGTGAAAAAGCGTAATAACTGGCACCGGCATGATTACACCGAGCCTGACGACGGCACCAAGCCCGTGCAGGCCGGTACCTCAGTGTTCGTGCAGGAGCTAAGGGCTCGAACCTTCCCCGGGTAAGACCTGAGCACCCCGACCACAGATGTATCTCACACAGACTTTCACACCTGCCAAGTTGCTTTTCCTTGCGGTCTCAACACTGCATGGGGCTGATGTAGATCTCTGCACTGAAACAGAAAGAAGATGTGTGTGGGATTGATTGTTTGGAATTGATAGCATATCAATTTTGCTGTCAATGGAACAGATGAATGTGAAGTCAGACCTGATGTGGATTAACCTCTGGTCTCCTCCCCCTCTGTTGTCCTTCTGCCCCCCTCTCCCTCTCCCTCTCCCTTTGTCCCTTGGTTCTACAGTGGTGATGAGATCCTGGTTCGGATGCATGGGAGTCAGGTGACCCAGAAGTACCTGGAAAAGCAGGGCTTCCACTACCCCATCTCATTGAGCAGAATTGATGGCCTAGGCCTCCAGCTTCCCCCGCCTACCTTCTCTGTCAAGGATGTGGAGCGTTATGTCGGTAAGGAGAGAACAGGCATCTCATTTTCCCGATTAAACTGGTTAGTGGGTCAGAAATTCTGTGCATATGTAGGTCAGCAGCACCCAGGCATCAGCTGGAAAATGACTGGTGTGGTTATGTGTTTCTCATAGTCTTTGATAAAGACCTTTATTAGTTAAATTGAGTGTTTATTGCCTGGCTGGAACAAAAGCCTGAATCCACCCCTAATCCTTCCCTCATAAATTTCAGCGCCAGTAATTTAAGGGAAAATACTCATATTTATCACATTATCAGAAATGCTCATTTATCATTCATGCTTGAAGCTTGATCTGCTTTGCGTGTTTGTCAAATTTATTTTGTTGTATAAAATTGCAATATGCCATTTTAAATGTGAGCTCTGTAACATATTGAAATTGCTGTGCGTACACCTGCAGTTAGTGTAAAGTTCAGCTGCATCAACTCCTGCCTGCAGAATCATCATTTGTTTTGTTAATGATCTAAGCAGTCGTTTAGGTTAGATTTCTCTTGCCATTGGCAGGTGTGCATTATGTTACCTGAATGAGGCTTAGGATTAAGATGGGTGACGAGGCAGCCAGATCCACCTGCTTACCAAACCTTAATCCCTCAATAACTAACTAAGCCCATTGATAAAAAGTGTCTTGGCTTACACAGCCATGCAGTTCACCATCCTCTCCATCTATTGAAAGCCAGGTACTTAGGGGATCGTGTTACAAGCCAAATACATTTGGGGGCATCTCTGGTTCATCTTCAGCAGATGTTTTTTTTGTGCGTGTGTGTGTGAGTGAAGGTTTCATATTGCACAGCTCCGACGCTCTATAGAGTGTTAACGGCTGTGGTTTTAAAAGGAGGCGGAGCCTTAGCAGGGAGGGGGCAGGATAGCGTTGCAGTTTTACAGTAAAGAGACAAAGGGCCCGGCCCAGACCTCCCATCGCCTGCTGTCTCTGTGGCTGACCACAGAGGACTGTGATCGCTCGGTCACGTTACCAGGTCCAGAGGACGCACGCCGCCTTAACCACCCTCACCTTCCAAACCGTGGGAATAGTTTGCACCGCTCAGCGTCTTCTTCAGCTACATTCTCACGCTCATGAAGTAGAAGTGCGCCGACGGCGGTGGTGGTGGCGGTTGGTGGTAGGGGGGAGGGAGGGAGGGTTACCAGCACAGGCCTCCCAGGGGGCCATACCCCAATGCAGTCTGGGAACTCACATCTGTGGCAAGGAAAAGCCCCACTCTACACACCGTTTTGTGTGGCGGAACCACGCCATTTGTCATCTGTGCCTATGTGCGCACACATACGCACAGACTCAGCTTGGTGATTTGTCACACTTTGTTCTTGCAAACCAGAGTTGGAATAGTTTTCATGGCCCCATTGTTCATGTGTGGGGAGGCAGTGTTCGTCACACATGTGTGTGTATAGTCAACCTGAAGGTTTGATTTACACAAATATGTGAGGCAGTAACGTATCATTGACTGCAGTTTTTTTTTTTTTTTTTTAAGATTTGTCTCAATGTCTTTTTGTCCTCATGGGCAGCAGGTGCAGGTACTCATGAGTGCTGGAGTACTCAGTGGCCTTTCCTCAGTCTCTGCATGCCATTAAAACCCCACTTCCACAGCCTCCTATAATTACAGCCCGGACTCTTCACCACTGGCCAGCTGTGGGCTGGCCGCCCGGCTAATTCACTTACCTCAGTCAGCTCTCTGGCTGCGCTGCACTCCAGGGACCCATAAGCTCATTGTGTATTGAACATTGTGTTTTTCAACAGCCTTCTCACTGCGTGCTCTAAAAGCCAGCACGTTCCATATGCTTAAATGTAAAAAAAAGGAAAAAAAAAAAACTCCCCCCTTACTGGCATCACTTTTGAGAGATCATCATTGTTGCCTCCCAGAGTGCAGCGTAAAAGCTACAATTTAATTTTTTTCTGACACACCTTTACTCCTGGCTCATGGTGCTTTGCTATGGAAAGATTGATTAAGGCTCATTATTAGCAGTGTGAGGACGGTAAATATTCAGTGGGCTGTTGGCACCGGTGAAGATTTATTGCCCCTGGCTGCAGGTTGTAGTACTGCGGCCCCCGTGCACGTGGGGCCCCCCATCTCCAGCTGTTCCGCGACATCAGGCCCATGGCCAGCTGGGTGGGGAGAGGGGGGCATGGGTGAGTGTTTATACTCACACAACTGCCAGCTGTCCCATCCCCATGTTAAAACGCCTGGCCTCGCTCACAGCACCTCGGCCGCCTCTGCCATTTTGATTTGCTGCCTGGCAGCTGTCTGCGGTGGTGTTATCTTAACACATAAAAGACATTAGCCTCCCTGCCTCTCTCCCTCCCTCCCTCCCTCCCTCCCTCCCCCCTCCACCTCGACCCACGACTCTGTAAGAAACGTGATCTGATTGCTATGGGCCTTTTAGCTACACCTCCAGTTACTTGCCACTGCGTGGAGATTAGCATTAGGACGGGCAGATTATGAAAATGTCATTGAACTCAGTGGCCCTGCTCGCCCTCCGTCCTCGCTGCACTGTGAACTAGGGCAGCTGAGACGTCCCATGGTGCCAAGCACGCTGACAGAAATAATGGCGCAGCTTGCAGGGAGCTCATTTCTCTTCTAAGAAACGTTTTGGCAACAGGCAAACGTATATCATTAATAGCCCCCACACAGAGACCGAGGGTCTTGAAATGGAGGGAGGTGAATTGCGATTTGAGTTCTGTAAAAGTGTTTTAGGTTTCTAGTCAGTTGTAATGTTTTCCATGTGTTAGGTATTATTTCCATAAGCTTGTTCTCACACCTAGCATCGTTATAAGCTATGCCGGGAATGTGCTGTTTGACCATGGATGAGATTAGCACGATAGGGTTCACAGCCTTTTGAGGGTGCCCCTTTGCTGTACAACTGCGTCCGGCCTGTCCTGAGCTCAACCCCTCGTTCCCCTGCAGGGAGTGACAAAGTGATCGACGTCATCGACGTGGCCCGGCAAGCAGACAGCAAAATGAAACTGGGCGAGTTTGTGAAGTATTACTACAGCCCCAATCGGCCAAAGGTCCTGAATGTCATCAGCCTGGAGTTCTCCGACACCAAGTAAGTGTGGGGTCTGACGGGATGCTGCTGTTCTTTTCAGAAGAATAACACGGTGCTTTTCAAACTCGGTCTGTAGGGACCCTTCTATATTTTGATTTTCGTCTCAGACACAGCTACAACCCCGGAGTTATAGCGCACCCTTAATTGTTGTTAGTTTTTTTTTCTAACTAGTTCTTTTTGATGTGTCATTAGGGATAATGTACCCTCTCACACTACATAATGTAAAAAAAAAAAAAAAAAAAAAAAAAAAAACTGTCCCATGTTTTACATATCATGCCTTTTCATCTGTATGATAAACTAATACTTTAATACTCTGAATGCACTATAAGGCTCACCAGTTTGGTAAAAGAGTGAGCGCCAGGTCACTGAAACTAAACCATTTGTCATAATCTTACAGAATAGGACCTTCCTCCAAATTAGTTTTTTCGTAATATGCACATAGTACAATTGCACTGGTGATTAGTATTTTCCACCTATTATAAAGCAATGGGTTTTATGCATCAGGCATTACATGGCTGAGGGAGCAGCCTGCCCAGCCTCATTCATTTACTGCACCTTTAGCTGTGGATAGACAGTTGAGTAGTAAAGCGATTGCTGATTTTTTTTTCCCCTTGCCACTTTGCCAGTGTGAGGGAGGTTTTGGCTAACACAGAGACTGCAGAGCTTCTGTCTTCATTAAAGCATATTATGCTGCCCGTTACAGGATGGCAGAGCTGGTGGTGGTGCCAGACATCGCTCAGAAGATGTCGTGGGTGGAGAACTACTGGCCCGATGACTCCTTCTTCCCCAAACCGTTTGTGCAGAAGTACTGCCTCATGGGGGTGAAGGACAGCTACACAGACTTCCACATAGACTTTGGGGGGACCTCTGTGTGGTACCATGTGCTCTGGGTAAGCGAGTTAATCTCATCTCCAGCCTAAAATTCTCTGTACAATGGTGCACATCTGCACCCTTACACAAGAACCTTACTGGCCTTTGGCACTGTCCTCATTAATATGAATGTCCATTCAAGGTTGTGCAGTGTTTTTCAGCTGTACAAGCTTATTAGTTGTTCAAGTGGGAGTTGAGCTAGTTGGGTTCACCTCTCCAGTGAATGCCTGTGAATGAATGTGTGCCTCAGGTCATCTTGTCTGGTGATCAGGGTGGTGGAGATTTCTTATTTATGGCCTGCGTCTTACCTCACAGAGGCGTGTGGTTTAATCAGAAAAAATGTGTATGTATGAGACCGCCCAGATGACAAGAGCCTTGATTAACCGACCCCTCTCCTCTCCTCCTCCTCTTCTTTCCTCCTCCTCCTCCTGATCTTCCTCTATTCCCTCTGAAGGGCGAAAAGATTTTTTACTTGATAAAGCCGACGCCGGCGAACCTTGCACTATACGAGGCGTGGAGTTCGTCCCCCAACCAGAGCGAAGTGTTCTTTGGGGAGAAGGTGGACAAGTGCTACAAGTGTGTGGTGCGGCAGGGACACACCCTTCTCATCCCCACAGGTGAGACACACCCTGTCCTTACCCTAAATCCCAGTCCAGCCCTGCCCCCTTCACATGCTAGTACACTGGACAAAGACAAGTTACATATAAAAACAGTGGCTTGCTGGTTTCCTATTTTTACAAGTGCAAGTCAATGCATATGAATGCGTTTCAAAACCAAATGCTACGGTACAGCCACATCGCCACACTAATAGAAGGCAGCTGTAGATGGCCGTGGAGATGGTTTTCCACTTAGCGTGTGGTGACCTGCCTTTGATGAGGTTTTCCTTGCAAAGCCACGATGATTTGTGTCTTCCACCCCCAAAGTCAGACAGGCTGAACCAACTCCCTCTGTCACAGCGGACAAGGAAAGCACGCCACACAAACACCCCCTCCTCTCCCCCTCTAAGCAAATACAGAATCCTGTCCTGCCATATAAGACATCATGTGCTTGTGGCTTTACGTTTTCAGCTCAATTTGGATATTCTAGGACAATCCAGAGAATGTTGTGATCGCATGACTGTTATGAAATCGGTTGCTTACGATGTTGAAGGGAGGGAATGATTGGTTAGATGACGCCTTCTGCAGCTGACGTGTGAAATGTCATGCTGCGATAAAGATCAGACCTCATATAAATGCGTTTTGATGTTTGTAAAAAGGTATAAGCTGTATCAGATAACGGAGAAGCAGGCAGTTGCCTTGCTGCATTCCTCAGTTGACAGTGGCAGTGAAGGGAAGATATTGGGGGATGAAAGCTTTCACAGCTGATGGTACTAACAGACCCATGTGAGCATGTGTGATCCAGTGTGTCTACCCGCTGTGAAGCTCAGTTCCTGACCCGGACACACTGGAGACCCCCCGGCCCGGGTCAGGGGCTTGTGTCCCACACCTGGTGCCCCACCACATTTCTGAGAAAGAAATGTGGTGAAAGAAATCACCTCCTCCTGGGGCTCCCAGCGCAGACCCACACCACCCTGACGCCTCTTCTTCATCATGTCCTGCACCAGGATCTAGACAAAAGTCCCCCGCATCTCATCCCTGCCCCAGTCTGTCTGAGTGGCCTCAAATATTCAGATTCATTAAAGCAGTCAAACTCAACAACCACCTCCTAAAAAAAAATCGATATTGAGAATTTTTCCACATCTGCCTGCCAAGAAAACCAGGAAAATGAGAGTCTTGTATTTTAAGAAAAAAGAAGTTGATGACTGCTTCTGTCACTAAGGGAAAGCAAAACAGGAAATGGAACTGAGCAACACAGGCAGAGCAACGATCTAAGCATTTTTGTTCAGTGCAACAGGGAACACATGAGGAAATAAATGTAATCCAAAGTAAACAGCCCAGCTGCCTGTTCTGCAGGTGTTTTGCTATGAAGATGATAATCAACTGTAAAAGTAATGCAGTGTTGCCAATCAATGTTTATGGACCTTTGCGGATGATGCACACTTAATGTTATATGTCCCTGTTTCATTTTACAAGCACAACGGAATATTGTAGTACATTTTGTCAGCTAGTTTTATTTGAAACTGTGAAGTCCGAGGAAGAAAAGCAGAGTTATCTTGGCAAATGACTGTTTCTGCCTTTCCTTTGATTTATTTTTACCGGCTCGATCTGGCAAACTTCTTCGCTAGAGAATTGGCAGTGTTGTGATCTGGCTTTCTCTGCAATGTCACAATCCTTTCAACACAAGCGGTCCCCTTTTTTTTTTGCTCATTCATCGTTATCTGTGTTTTTCGCACTGCGTTTGTCATCCTGGCGTCTGAAATATGGGGACGTGAGGGCATGAAGGCTCAGACGGTGGGAAAGTCATGCAGCCTGCCTGCTCAGCAGCTACTGAAGTGGAGGCCTGGGCTCGGGGGGGTCGAGGGGGTGGGACGGGTGGAGACTGGTCGTCAACCAGCCATGTAATCACCCCAGCCTTTCCTTGCCAGAGCCATATCATCATGTGCAGCTTCCATGACAGAAGCATTCATCATGTTTAAAGCCCCCAGCGTTACGCCTGTTTGGATGCGCTGCCATGGAAAGCTACATCTTCCCTTTGTTGTGGCAACCGATGTACACTGTGCTTCTGAGTTGTGGAGACATCCCTCCTGGGCATAGGGATCATGCAACCACATTAATGCAGCTGCAATGCATGATGGTATGCCCCCTCTCCTCCAATCCCCATCCACTGGGTCCTGAAGGCTCATCTCTTGCCCTAGAGGTAAATGCCTTCCAAGGACCTTGGTTGGGTGCACCCTCCACCCCTTGTCGATGCCTGCCCTATGATTGGCCACCGGCACACTCTTTACAGCACACAGAGCAGTGTTTTTATCTGGAGATGCCAAGGCTGTTCTGTCCCAGCAGTGCTGACAGGGGTAATGTAGGAGCCTGCTGCCTGGCGGTTGTGCTCTCGGCTTCCCCGGGGAGCGGCTTCTGAGCCTCACTCCTGTGCTCTTTCTTCTGCAGGATGGATCCATGCTGTTCTCACCTCTCAGGATTGCATGGCGTTTGGAGGCAACTTCCTTCACAACCTTAACATTGGCATGCAGCTCAGGTAAGGACTCGTTCCGATACTCATTCTGATATGCCGCAGCTGCAGTGGTGTTTTACCTCCTGCATACAACAGTGTTGGGAAACTGGAAACAGGCAGCTGCAGCAGTGTTAGAATCAAACAATCACAAATAAACAAATAGTGAACACAATGAAGAGTAAATGAAGAATAAACCACTGTACAAGCATGCTCATACATCATGCAGTCATGCAAGTCTTGCAAATAGGGATTAGTAGGTGAGGCAAAGTCAGCTTGGGTAAGTGAAATATGTGAAATAGTGACTGTAAAACACAGAGTGCCGATGCAGTGGTGGAATATCTCTGTGAAACACTACCCTGCTTGGCTACTGCTTTCCAAATTTTGGACAGGGCTGTCCCATGCCCCCCCCCCCCCACCCTCTCCACAGAGGATATGAATCTGGATGAAGCATGAAGCCTGACTTCTCTGTCTGCATTTGACCTTCTTATGACCTGCCCCCCCCATCCCACTCCCTGCAGGTGTTATGAGATGGAGCGACGGCTGAAGACGCCTGACCTCTTCAAATTCCCCTACTTTGAGGCCATCTGCTGGTATGTGGCCAAGAATCTGCTGGAGACCCTGAAAGGTGAGCGAAGCAGGGAATGCTGTAAAGCCCCACCCCAAGGGTCAGGGGGTTATGGAGATATTTGGGGCGGAGGAATATAAACTCCCTGTGAATCACCTGCAGTGAGCTGACTCCTCTCCCCTATTTGGGGTGTTTTCTTGGCCAGAATTACGAGAGGATAACTGCCAGCCACCGGCCTACCTGATTGAGGGAGTGAAAGCTTTAACTACTGCACTGAAGAACTGGCTTAAGAGAGAGGTAAGGCAGTCCTTAGGGGGAAGCAATGAATGTGTGTGTGTGTGTGTGTGTGTGTGTGTGTGTGTGTGTGTGTGTGTGTGTGTGTGTGTGTGTGTGTGTGTGTGTGTGTGTGTGTGTGTGTGTGTGTGTGATTGACACATGACTCTTTGGCTTAAAAGTAGATATTTATGCAGCTCAGAGTGCTGGTCTTCCAGGTGAACTGTGAGGCGAAGGGGCAGTGCTCTGCAGTAGCATTGTGTGCATGTATGGCGCAGTGCCGCCCAGCAGGAAACCGAAGCTGCCCCCTGCCACACAAACCCCTCATTGTCCCTCTCCTCCGTTCCCACTTCTCCAGGTTACGGAACCGGCCAGCGAGGTCCCAGATCATATCAGGCCCAACCATCTGATTAAAGAACTCACAAAGGAAATCCGCCACCAGGAGGTAAGCCCAGACTGGAGTCTGTGGGGAAGAGAGGGGCCTCGTTCTACCTGCGGAACTCTCCGGCAAGGTGGGCTTGGCGTATTCTCGAGGGGGGCTTTGGAGGGACTGCATGCCACCTTGCCAAGAAAAGGAACACGCTGGCCCTTACTGTAAACCACTGGGCTTTTCCATGGTCACTGTCATCTTCGTTTAACTCGGGAGTTAAGTGTGTCATTTTCGGGGAAGGAAATCCTCAGGATTGGCCCTGTTGCTTGACTGTTTGACTCTGTCTTACCGCCGCTTGCAGGAGGAGCAGAACGGCGGAGGAGGTGGTAAGCCGATGAAATCTCAGGGAAGTGGGATGTGCCCCATGACGCGATCGACGCACGAGAGAGGGTCCCATGCGCGCCGGACGGCCAGGCGGCTGCGGGAGCAACACCACGCCCCCAAGACCCCCTCGAACCTCGATATCCTGGAGCTCCACACACGGGAGGTGCTGCGGAGGCTGGAGGTGGCGCCCTTTGAGGAGGTGAGCCCTGCCCCACACAGGCACTGGGTTCAGTACTGGACCATGAGTGGACTGTTCATATTGTAATTTCGAGCACAAAATATCAGTGGGTGACAGTCAGCCGGTGTAAAACCTGTAGATTCTGATTAATGTGTGGTCCCATCAAGCTGCCAATGGCTGTATGGAGTTACTCAATGATCTGATGGAAACATTTACTTACAAACTTTGTTTCCATTCCAGTGTTTACAGACTGTCACACTATTTTCCACAGGGCTCTTTTTAAATAATAACCTGCAGCAGTTATTTCAGATTTTCCCTAACTGGCTCTGCAAAAAGTAATATTTTTTTTCTTAACCCCAGTGGAAAATGTAATCTATCAAGCATTTCGTGACAGTGCTGTTGTAAAAATATGCTGTGATAAATGCACTATGACTGAATGATTGACAGTGTCTTGTTCATGTTAGTGTATGCCTCATGGTCTGTGCCGTCTTGCAGGATACGGCCTTCAGCTCCCGGGTGAACGGGAAGTTCAACAAGGCCTCCACGGCATCAGCGGCCGCGGTGGAGAGGAGCCTAGACAACAACCTGCGTCTGGTGCTGTGCAACGGCAAAATAATCAGGTGAGCTGGCGAGCCCTGTGCGACGGGGGCGCAGCTTGGGGGGCCGTTTCAGTACCTGCAGAGCTGCTCTCAGGAGCGATGACTCAGACATCACCACACGACAGGCATGGTGCCAGCTCATCATTCCTCATCACACTGTCCCCCTCCTCAGTCTTTATGAGGCTCTTCAAAACTAGCCTAACGCTGCTTATTTGGTTTCCGTGGCGACGGAACGTGTTAGGACACATTGCTTATCTCGACACAGCTCCAGAGGTGTGACAGTGTTTTGGGCAAGATCGGAGAACTGCAAGTGTACAGTGTGTCTGAACAGGATGCCTCTTCGCTCTGACCCCCCGACCTCTGACCTTTGATGTGTGTACACAGAGACCATAGGCAGCGCTCAATGGAGAAGAGAGAGAGGACGGCGGACAGAGAGAGTTCAGGCGGCACACAAGAAGAAGCGGTGAAAATCAAGACTGAGAGCAGTGAGTCGAGGTCAGGACAGCACAGCGCAACAGAGAGGGACGAGAAACCCAGACGCCTCAACGGTGAGTCAAATCCCCGGCACACCCCCTCACCATACATCCTATTTCAGCCCGCGGTCTGCAGCCTTCATGATGACATCTCAGAACTGTGTTGCGGCCGCATCGCGCCGTACGTCATATCATCGTGACACGGACTGGTCAAAAAGAGTCAAAAAATTTCAAACCAGTAATTACAGGGCGTCTGCTTAGAGAGGCCTGTGGCTTTGAGTAATTGTTCAACACGCTGCGCAAGTGGCCTTTCAGCCGCAAACGCACTTAATGCTGCCGTTGTTTTGTCTTCACAGTGTTTTTGGAAAGCGTGAAATCGGAACTCAGGAAAGGAGGATCATCAGGGCACTCTGAGGCGTCAGACTCGGGGTCTGAAGACAGTTGCACTACACAGGTGTGTCCGATCAAGCTTCACTGCTGCCCACTTTTACCCACCTCTCCCTTAGCTTCACGCAGGGCACTCGCTCCTGCATACGCTGACCTGGCATGCCTGCCTCTGTCTCCAGCAGAAAGACTCTTCAGAGGAAGATTCAGGGAGCTCGGAGGAAGAGGACGACGAGGAGGAGGAAGAGAAGAAGACTGTGTCCTCACAGAGTGAGGCCCGGAGAGGCTCAGGGCGCATGATGGATCTGTACCAGGCCAATCAGAGACACCGGCACCACGGAAAACCACTCAAAAGGTGGATTTTGAGGGGTCTCAAGGCCTTGCGTCTGGTTTTTACTGTTTCATTGCTTCAGAAAAACTCACTGAAAAATTTAGCTTCACTTTCGTAAATATGAGAAATTGTAAATCATGAATCACTGGGCTTTATGAGTCCACCTCCAATATTGACATTTATTGTAGGTGGCTTATTTTACGTTCAGCATGAATTAGCATTAATTTTAAGTGGTTGCTGGTGTTTTTACAGAGAACGTCCTACCTCGCCAAGCACAGAAGAAGCTATTCAGGGCATGCTGTCCATGGCAGGGTTGCTGTGTCCACAGCAGCCAGAGGAGGGCGCCACGTCTCAGGATTCTTGGTGGTCCAGCCCAGCCCGCTGCTCACCGAATTGTGGTACATGCTCTCTCTCTCTCTTTTCTCTGTTTTTATTTTTTTCTTTTATGTGTAAATTTCTTCCCCTCTTTGAGTGACCTTATGTGAGTTATGGGGTGTTTGTTTTGTGTAACAGTGTTTGCTATGTTTCTTCTTTGTGGTCTTTAAAAGAAGGGGTATCAAAGTCTCTCTCCCCCATTCTGTCTCTGAGGTCTACTTGGAACTGTGTGTTCACATGAGAGAAGGATGGGTGTACATGAGAATTCCAGGTGTGGGTTTTTGTGAGAGAGACGTGTATGTGTGTTTGTACATGTGTGCTGGGGGTGTCTGTCTGTGTTTGATGGAAACAGACAGGTCTGTGTGTGGTGGTATCATGTGTTTAAGATATCCAGTGTGACACTGTATTGCTGTTTTTGGCCTACAGATGGGGAAGAGGAGAGCCAAGGGGAATCCACACTCAACCATCAGGTAACCCTCAAGCAGATCCATCACTGCACAGCACTGCTGTCAGATGATCAGAGACTGTCTCCATCCCACCGATTCTCTTACAGAGCTTTACATCTCAGCATCATGCCTTCTTTTGCGTTAGCCTCTGAAATAATTGATAATTAAAAGATTTTTTTAAAAGAGTCTTGTGGGAATGAGGTCGTGCTGGCTCTAAATCTCTTATTATCACATTAAAGCTATTGCAGTTTTTTTTTAAGTGTAACAGACAAAAGCCCTGGCACAAATTTTAAATGGGTAATTCTGCTGGGTCATCACTTTTCACCTGAGAGTCAAACATACCTGACATTGAATCTAATCCCTATCCTCAGTACACACAGACACACTCATATACATGCATGCACATGCCCCTCAGCTGGTGTTAAATACAGTAGGCCTAAATATTACTCTGTCTTATAGAATTACCCTAGCGCAAGCAATGAAAACCCTCAATTGGGTAAAAAACTGGCCATTCAGAGCCACTGGGTTTGTACTTTTGCTTATGGTCTCGGGGAGCTCTCTCACTGTGTTAATCCTGATCTCAAGGTCTGTTTTTCCACTGAATCTTTGCAAGCTATTCCATGTTTTAATAACTGAATGTGAAAGAAGTTGGCCTGAAATAGCTTCAGTAATCCGCTGTGTCAATCCCTTTTAGAAATGGTGAAACCTCAATTGAATCCCCATTCTCCTCTTTTGCTTAGACTTAAGAGATGAAGTATCTGAAATCTCTTCTCAGAAGTTTAAATGCTGATACCGAGAAGCAGTTTTAGTGCCATTTCATGTATTTTTTTTAGAGCTTTTATGTTCTCTTCATAATATTCATGGAGCTGGATATGGTATTGTAAATGTATTGTGAGGAAGTCCTCGTATAATGTTAATGTGACTTACGCTCAGAATTCTACCTGTTCTACAGCAAGAGCAAAATGTCTAGACCTAGATGGACTCATCTAAAACGCTCAAATATTTCTCCGTATTAAGCACATTCTGAGGTAGAACATCAAATAAAGTAGTACTTCCTTAATTTGATACTGCCCACATGCTGACCTGTTAATACGTCTTGTTTTGTTTGGTGTGCAGTAATGTAACTGTGCTCTAGCCTTAACTGCATAATCACAGACTTCCTTAAGGCCTTGCAGTCTTGACAATAAGGACACAGACTTGGTTTTTTGTTGTCTGTAAAGAATTCAATGAATATTGATTTGTTAAAGTTTTAGCAGCCTAGGGCTGCTGGCTGAAGGGCAGAGTGACAGACCCTGCTCACTGTGCTGCTTCTCCCTCTGTGTTTCTCAGGGTGACCTAAGGCCGCAGAATCATCCTCGGACGGAGCTCCATCAGAGGATCCATGAAAACAAGAGTTTGATAGACAGCCAGAGCAGCGGCAGCAGCAGCAGCAGCAGCAGTGAGGCATGGGCCAATCACAGGCTCTCGCCAGAACCCTCAAGCCCCCTGCGCCGGGACACAAGCCCTGGAATAGACTACCAGTACAGCGAGACTTCCCTGTCACCCCCTCTGCACCCCTCCAAAAGGCCCGCCTCCAATCCGCCACCCATCAGCAATCAAGCCACAAAAGGTTAGTTTTTCAGTCCCCCTTCCATAGTTTAACTAGCATTGCTCCAAAAATTTAAGTTTGTCTTTTTTTTTCCCTTGTTTCCTAAACCTGATGTCAACCAAATTTGCTGATCACATTTAACCTCTCCTGAATTTGTGGGTCTAAATTGGTCGCTGATTTTAGCATTTTTAAATCAAAACCCAGCATACCTGGTAGTCCAACAGGACTAGGGTTGCAAACCTCTGGTAACTAATCTTGTGCTTGTGTTTTTACAAGCTGTTATTTTTTTTGTGTTTTTCAGGCAAGCGTCCCAAGAAAGGTATGGCCACCGCCAAGCAGAGACTGGGGAAGATCCTCAAACTCAGCCGGCACAGTCGCTTCTTTGTGTAGTGCCCTGAAAAGAGACAGGAAGTGAAGACACTGGTGTTTCCAGTCAGAGCTGGGAAGAGAAACCCCTCCGAACCCCCACCCCCTACCCCCTGACCCCGTGTTGATTGAGTTTTGTTGTTGAGAGACACACATGTGCTGTAGGAATTACTAGAAAGACCTTGAACACTAACTCACGCTCACTGTGTAAGTTTAGGTGACAGGGTATTGGATTCACGCTAGCAGGCACACGTCTTCACCACACAAACACATGCACACACAAATGAACTCACACAAGTGAACTCACACAGACACACACAAACACTGTAACTCACACAGATGGAGACGCCACAGAGGCAGAAGGTGGAAATGTGCGGGGATCACAAACTGTTTTTGCTCACCAGAATGGAAAATTAGATTTGATCTTGGGAGATCCAGCTCTGAATGTGGGAGAATTCTGAATTCCGCAAAAAAAAAAAAAAAAAAAAAAAAAACCATATTGGAATTATGTGAGCTTGGATCGGGTGGCAATTATCACCCAGTCCTGGCATCTCCAACCAGGAAGAACAACTGCAGTAACACCTCCTGGAACAAAAGCAAGCCAACCCTTCATATTGATGCCACAACATTTGCATCTTCGCCACAAATCTTGTTTTGATTGAAGCTTTCTTCCTGCCAGTTTTTTTTTTTTTTTTTTTGGATGGCCTAGAAATGCTCCTCCAACATGAATCGACTGTACCACCAAGCTGAACGTACCGCGCTAAAGCCAAGAATAGAATGTGGGGTTTGCTTGCTGCTTCCTGCTTCCTGAGTAGGATGTAACCATCCATCTCTGGTCTCTGTGTGTGGGAATTTGCATTAGGACATCTCTGTGTCCAGAAGAAGAAGGGTGCTAAGGTGATGAACTGATATTTAAAAAATGGTGCTCTAGTTTGTAATACCCCATCCCCTCCCTTCCCCCACCCATCACATTCACACCAGCAATAATGCAGAATGGAGAGATGAGATCCAGGCAGCACTCCTGTGCAGTTCCAGTCTTCCCTCTTCCCACAGCATTTCTTTATAGGACACACATGAATGAGAGCAGATATCAGGAATGTGATCTGTGTTCAGCTTAACTTGATTACCTTTTCGGGGCATTGCAACAGTACCTCATGTTATACTCTGTCCAGTAGCCTCATGCATTTGTCCACATGTCCAAGTCTTTGCTGGGCATCTCCTGGTTTAATGCCTCAATCCATTGTTTGTCACAAGAAAAAGCCATACGCAGCTATGTTGCCAAGCCATATCCTTGTGGCACTGCTTTAAAAATTGTGTGCTGTTTCTGTACTATTTCTCTATGAAACGGATCGCAGATTGTCCTTTTGCATTAATCAGAGTCTACATTACATTCACGTAATGACCCTCAAAAAAAAAGTGATGGAAGTGGTGTGGAAGGGAGGTTTGCTTTGTAACAAGGCAAAATTACCATATAAAATGAAACTGGCTCCTTTGGTGCCACCTAGCTGTCAAACAGAGGAAGACTGGAGCTATCAGGAGTGCTGTTGTCAAAATAGATGTTTCTAAAACAGCAAAAAAAAAAAAAAGGTTTACTTTGTCTAAAGCATTAAATGATGTTAAAGCATTAAATAGTGTATAGAGAGAAATGACAGAAAGAAATCATTTTCTGCTTAATTTATTTTCCTCTTTCCTTTTGGTGTTTGTTTCAATGTTTATTTTTGATGGCTTTTGAATGGATGTATTTATTATTAAAATAAGGTGAATTGTATTCTGTTTCAATGTGAAGCCTCCATATTTAGGGATAGCAGTAGAAAAGGGGTCATTTTATCCTCAGTTCTCATATAAACGCCCTGTTGAAAGCATGGCCTAACTTCACGTGATTATGATCAGTTGAACAGCGATACCTGTTGAGTGGCATTGCAGATAACAGCGTGCTTTTTCTAGTTTCAGCTACTAAAACTTACTGTTGGGTGTATTATGTGCATTAACACAATTCTGATTGTGAATTACCAACAATCTTGCTTTCCTTATGGGCCTGTCATCAGCTTTTTAAACATATTTGTCATGTCTGTTTTGTATAGTTTGAACACCTGTCATCTGGCTGTGTCGTAATTACTTTCTTGGCAGTATGGGTTGTGTACCGCAAATATGTTGACCATAATTCTACACTTCTTGCAGGTAGGAAAAAAAAAACAAAATATAGTTTGAGGTTTTTATGTTCCAGAGAGAGAGAGAGAGCGTTGCATAGAGGAACTAACATTGAGTGCTCTTACAAGTATAATTGTGGCTACTGATTTAGGTATTTCAAAAGATGGAACTCCGCTGTTAACAATATTGTGTATCAGTTTCCTTCCAATCAATGAACTACAACCTAAAAAGTATCTATTTCTGACCCACAATGCCAATTTTGTCATGCAATGGGAGTCCAATACTGTCTCCTCAGATGTTTACCCCTCCCTCTCCTAGTTTTATACAAGCTTTTGAGCCCTCAGGTATCCATTTTTCAGAATTGGAATTTCTATGTCAGAATATTTGATTTGGTCCCCATTTTATTTGCCATAATTGGCTTTTCCAAGATCCAGTGCTTTGGTCAGTGAGAGTTAGTATGGAAGGGTAGTCTTTCTCAGGGACAGATTCCACTGTCAAGAGACCTCTGAATTCATCACCAGCAGCAAGCAATGAGCCATTAAATACTTTCAGATATCTGTGTACAAACCCCAGTAACCTTTAACTCGTAACATTCTCTGTGCTTGCATCACATGTGGGTTTTTACTGTTCATTTTCGTTTCATGTCTCGGTCCACATAATATACCAGAAACTCTGCTTAACCTGAGGTAGTCTTCCTCCACTGCAACAGCGTTCTGTGTGCATGAACTCCAAGGAAATCCAAAATCTTCCCAGACATACTACTTACAATGAAATGGCACACATTGCTGTTGATCATGTTTTGCAGCACTGTGTAGGATTCTACCCATTTCAATTTCAGTTCCAACATGAATGTGTTAGGAGGATAAAGTGCTTGGTGCTGACTGTTCCAAATCCATCCTTTTGGCGACTGTTGAGATTGACATTTTTGTGCCACTGCATATGTGTAATTGTACTGAACGCAAACCTGTTATTTTTCCAGTTATACGTGTTTGTTGTATAAATTTGAGTTTCTGCACAATGAACATGGGGCAAGCTTAAGAAAAGGGCCTCCAATGATGTCAGGAGAACTACTTAATGCTAACATGGATTCATGAATCTGCTGCCTGCCAAGACATATTGCACTAACTTCATTCAGGCTTAAGCTTGTCAGGTAGCGTTTAACCATTGAACAATACCAGACTAAAAAAAAAAAAAAAAAAAAAAAAAGCCCAGTTCAAAGCCTGACTTACAGCCTGTTCGCATGACCTGTATAAAGCTCTCATTAGTACAAGGTGCTATTTGTTTGGCCTATTAACCAGCCCTCACAGAGAACTTGGTTCTAGCGCTAAGGGCAGTTTTGCTTCACTAATACAACCCTAGCTGATTCAAAGACGCTTAACCTGAGTATTATTTTATCTTACAAAAAGCAGCTACATTGGAAAGTGAAACATACATTGTCTGATTGTTGTCTTCTATTAAACCGGATTGTCTCATGACACTAAGTTTCATTTTTCACGCGTTTGCTGGTCATACACCTTTTGGTAATCATGATAACTGGCCTGCAGGCGGGATGTGTTATATGCAGTACTGTTAATTGTACAGTATTTATTTGGCTTTGGCATTTGTTTTTGATCATTGTGAATGGAAGTATTGATGGTCATGGTGTGTACTTTTCCCTTACTTTGATTCCTTCAGTCATTTGGATGTTTAAAATGTTATTTTTCACACTTGATTTTAAGAAAACAAAAGGCATAGAACTTTGTTAACCATTGCAATGCATCTTTGAATATTCATTTCTGCATTTCAGAATGGGCTTGTAAATATTAAAATAAGATTTCTTAGTCAATTCGTTTCTGGTTGTGTTGTTTCACTGGCCTTTGCCGAGGAATCAAAAATCATTTGAAATTGACTTTGTTTAAATAAATTTTAAAAATAAATTTCCAAAATAAAATAATGCAAAGCAATCAAACTGTTGTGCTCTTTAAATTCCTGCTGTTAGCAAATTTCATCACACTTGAAGGCAAGGTACAGGAGAGAAGTTATATTTATTTTTCTTTGTACAACACTAAAGAATTTCAGCAAATCCAAGTCGACATGGTCCAGTACCCTTCAGCACAGAGAAAATCTGAAGACAAAGGAAAAGAGTTTTTTATACTTATTAATACCCACAATGTTGCATGCAATTAATTCAATGATTCATGCATGCATTCAATGTCTGCATTTTGTTTTTACACAGGGCCCAACTGTCCCTTTTTGTATGACGCGACAGGAAAATGTCAACATTGAGTGACACCACAGTGAGAATTTTTAATTGAGATCTGCCTGACCTATGGTCAATCAAACGGTTTCATAAAACAGGACTCTGAGCAATAGAGGTAAAGCTCATCCAATCACTTAAAGGCCCATTTTCAGAACTAGCAAATAGAGAATCCAGTTCTTGGGGCTGTTATACTGCCCCTGAGTACCTGCCCTGCCCTGCCCTGCCATGCCTGCCCCGAACCTTACGTTCTGAGATGAAGTTGTACTGTAACTGAAGCTGTTTTAGTCAGATTTGCCAGTTTCACCAGCTAGTGGCACCGGCTGTTGGATGGACCAAGTATATGTTACCTTTGTCATCCCACAGCAACACAAGCAGTATGTAACTGGAGGTGCTTTGACAGTTTGGGTGGGGGGAATCGAAAGGGCTCATGTGTCACAGCTGCCCCCTCCTGAGTTGGCAGGAGATAGTTTTTGTGGGAGGTTACACAGTTCAGCTGCATTCAGATGGAAAAATGGGGCATGAAAAATACTCAGGTTCATGTGGAGTGTGTTTACCTGGAGGACATGCACATGAAGCGTGGTCCAGCCCTTCATTCTTCATCATCTGGTGGGATTCCCAGTTCCTCATCTGTCCAACTAGAGGCATCAGGCCAGGGGAAGTGACCCTGAACCACACGAAAATAAGAGTCACCAGTCATTCTGTGGCTATAGATCTGTCTAGCCAGTTCACAGCTCACATGGTATTAAAGTCTGGCACATTATGGTGGTAGCACTTACTGCGGCTGGGTTTTCACTGTTAAAACTTAAACCTGTGCTGCTTTATAGCCACCAAAATTTTCAATTCTAATTTATCCTTGTCTGTTCGAGTGGTATTAGAATTACTGCCGCAACAGTTCGCAAATTCCTACTGTAATGACATAATTCAAAGGACAGAGGCATGCTACAGAGAACTTGACATACTTTGTTCTTTTACAGATAGAAAATAAAAATGATCTTATATTCTTTTAAGGAAACTGCACATGCCCTCACAAGGAAATACTTTTTTTTTTTTTTTTTTAAGATATTTTTTTGGGATTTTTCCACTTTATTTGACAGTCACAGTAGAGAGGCAGACAGGAAATGCAGGAGAGAGAGGGGAGAGGACATGCAGCAAAGGGCCCAGGCAGGACTCGAACCTGGGCTGCTGCGGCAAGGCCGAGGCCTTGCGAGGCGTGCGCTCTACCAGCTGACCCACCGGGGCGCGCCACAAGGAAATACTTCTCATGAAAAACTGGTGTGTGTGTGTGTGTGTGTGTGTGTGTGTGTGTGTGTGTGTGTGTGTGTGTGTGTGTGTGTGTGTGTGTGTAATCCAGGCCCAAGTACAGCACAGATAAGGGACGAATTTTCACAATTTCTAAACTGAACTCACAAAGACTGCATCAGGGTCATGCCAGCAGTGCCACAGGATCCAGAACCACATGGCACCACTGATAAGCTCTGCATGGAACTTCTGGTTCTTGGTGAGCTGTGGATACTGTCTGTACTGGGCCTCGATGTGAGGTCCACCACCGGCTCTGCAAAAACAACCAATGAATGGCTGAACTTAACAAAAACCAGCACTTACACCTTCCACTGACGGACATAACTACTTTTTTTGTCAAATTAATTGACCAAAGAAATGTTGATGGATTATCATACCCAATGTTCATAATATTCATTCTATGGCACAGTGCGTAATAATAACATAATAAATGCGAGGCAACAAATAATACAGTGATAACAACAGAATGTAATAAAGTGCCCTATACCTATAGTTAAGTAGCGCCACAAAATTGTACAATAATAGGACTGCAAGCTAGCAATTAACATCAAGGCAAGAGGTTTTGCTTCAACATTTGAAGCAGACAAAATACACATCTTCATACACAACTTCACATACTCATCAAAAAAAGGCAAAAGTTTTGCTTAGTGAATGTACATTCTCCTCATCACTATCTCTTCAACTCGATTTAACATTCCATATATGCATGTAGTGTATAAAGAGCAGGGGCGAACACGAACAGCCCTGGAGAGCCCCTGAGTTGGTCATAATAAAGGTACCTTCTTGATTAAAAAATATGGAGCAAAACATGCGTTTCCGCATCATTAGGTCACAAGAAAGCAAACATAAACGTTTCCAAGTGTTTCCATTTTCAAAATGTGAAAACATATGAACCAACACGAATCTAATAACGTTTAAATATAAGCTTAGTTAATAAAATTCCCCCGCTGCGTTGACTATAGCTAGTAGCCAATATGCCAACTCTAGTTCGCTGACAGAGGTAGCAAGCTAGCTGTTACAATTTTCCTTGCTTACGTGTGTCCTCCTGACGGCAAATTAGCAATAGGAAAGCCTGAATGACAAGTTAGCAATAATAATTTATCTACCTAAAGGCATACTTGTTACGTAGCTAATGTGGTTAGCCATTTAGCTATGTACCGAGTAGCAAACATTCACATTAGCCTAAAGCTACTTACTTTCTCACGACCATTTTCTGTGTGCCCCGTCTTAAAATCTGAGAACCGACTCGGAGCACACCCACTGCTCTTCCGAGAGAAGACATGTTGCTCGATTCAGCTTCCCTTCCCTGAAAGAAATGTTTTTTTTTATAAACACGGTAAAACTGAAGCTGGTGACACAAATGTCACCTTCTCCATTCCAAAATGAACTGGGCCTAGCTAACTAGTAACAAACGCCGTGATTGGACGATTAAAGATTCGCCCTCTATGGTCAATACGGTCGTGTTCACCACATCCAATCAAAACTACCGTGACTGAAATGCGCTCAAATTATTTTTATGTTCTCATTGGGAAGCCTGGTCAAAAGCACAGCTAATAATTGACAACGTATGACCTAAGTTAAAATGGTATTGACTAAATATAATAAGGTGTTTTTGTGTTGCCGTAACCAGTTAAGAAGTTTTTTCACAGTACATGACAGAAAGGTTTTAAACATATTTGTCATAGTTGTTTAGTTCACCAGAAGAGGGAGACAAAGACATTCCCTGATATTGTTAGTCTCCACAATGTATGTAGATTTAAGTATTCATATTCTGTTCTGACCTTGGCACAAGTGCGCCCAACTTGCCTCATCAAAAGCTATATTCGAGGCATATTGTGTCTAGTACTACTTTTCATATATCATCAGTTGTTAGGAGATTAAATTACTCACAGTAGAAGCAGGCAACAGTGCAAACTGAAATGATTAGTTTGATATATTTTGGCCAGCATACTATTTACTTGTACATGTATCACATATAGCACATGTATATGTACATTACTTGTGATAACTTTGTCTTATTGGTATTCAAAGAAAGGAAAGTATCTCAAAACAAATAAAAACAACAGAAGCATCATATTGGACATGAATTCTGGTTAAAGGCAGATTGTTTCAAACACTTTAATACAAAGAAAATACTTAATGATAAATATATTTATTCAATATAAAATACTCCCTAGAGAAGTAAATAACCTCAGTGGTTTGTGGGAACAAATGAAGTACTAACTTCACTATTTTCAATATCATTTATGTTTCATTATTAATACTTCTGTGCTGAATGTAACCCATCAACTGTCAAACAGAATATAATTATTTTTATCATTGACAGGTTCAGTCAGTCAGTCAATCAGCTGGATTAGGTCCAGGACCCTTCTACTCTATCAAAACATACTTTCATTATTTTCAATTTTTAAGAAGAATGACAGTCTACAAAATTTCATGAATTACTGACCCTAAAAATAGTGATGTCGTCAGTATGACTGTATTAAGAGTCTGAACATATTCAAACATGACTTTATAGATAATCCATAATTTACATTTCATATAAGATAAAGAATACAATTAAAAAAGAGCCACTGGCCACGTACATACAAACCAGAATCCAATTCATGTCTCTGATCAGACTGCTGCTCATGTCCATAGTGGATGCTAGATGGTCATCACTTGTTGATCCAGCATTCACAAATAGCAGTACATCTAGGTATGCTTTTGATGATACCCACCTAATTGCTAAAGGTAATAAACAAAACCTGCTAGAAGGTTCCCTTCAGCATTTTGGGACACTAGTATGTATGCGCAAGTATGCGCAAATTTACCTGCTTTACCATGGATTTCCTAATCCTTCTGAATTTATATGGGCATGGCAGGTTATGGCTGCACATTACTTACCCACTTTGGAAAATTAATGAATTCTGAAGAAAACTTGACACTTACTAGGTATCATGAAGATCCTTTGCGAGAGTGTTAACAATGTTCTTTATAACTTAAAACAGTTAATGTATATTTGATTTGACAGTCATATTTGGCTTTATTTTATTCAGGGCTTAAGGATTCAAAATATTTATACAGTCTCCCAACTATAAACATCTTTTCTCTCGATTGTTCAACGCATTTTTACCAGATTTTATTGAAAACAGTATTTCCCATATTGTGTGGCTTGAATTTTTAAGGTAACCATCGAGCCAATCAAAACAATAACATGAAAACCACATCGGACAACAGATAAAAACAATGTTATGGCGTTGCATCGATGTAACTATTCCCCGCCCTCAGGACGTCCCTTAAATGTCATGTGGACCTGTAATGTAATCTGAGGCTGCTGTTTCATTTAGTTGGCACCAGAGGGCAGTTTAATGAATGTTGTTCCAACCAAATACTGACGACATTTCTGTGTTGTGTAGGAGGAAGGTGGTTCTTTTGAGTGTTTGTGTCTGAAATGTTAATGTAGGCGTTGTTCACAAGGGTAACATCCTCTTTAATTCCCAAATTATTATAACTTCATCAGCAGCGATTCGTGCCTAGCCTAAACGCAGTTATAGAGATGAACCCTTCTACCCAAGTAAGTTGCACGGATATGAAGCATAGCATTCTAGTGTTCTGTAACATGATTACCAGTCGTGTTCTGGCAGGTATTTGTATTTCAAACGTAGCCAATGAACAGGCATGGCGATCCGGAATCATTTTTGTATGCAATCACGAGGATGTTTTGGAAAATAAAGAAACATTGCCTATTTTATTCAAATGCCATATGGTTATAGTGGTACACCAACTACGAAGTCAGTTTATTAGGGAGTGTTCAAAGAGGCAAAATGCAGGTGATGTTGTCTTGCATAATAAGAATAGCATATAGCAGCGGTTCAGCTTTCTTGCCTGAAGTTGTTGGAAAGGGTTTTACTTGAAAAAAAAAATGATAATCACCTTTTCGGCATTCGGAGTCGTTTTCTTGTTTTAGTGTGATCTCAGTAAGTGTATGCCGAATCCATAATTTAAATTATGTGAAGTCGTTACAGTTAGCGGGACATTTCCAAAGAGGTTTTTTCTTTTTAATCCATTTACACATCTGTTGCGTTTGACTGTAGCACTTTGATGGGCACTTAACGTGTCATTCAGTTTAGCCCTCGTCAACAACTTTTAGGCAGGTTTTGTACAATACCAAATATGACCAGCTTTATCGTAATAATACTGCAGGCATATGAAAACTGATTTAGAGTCGATTATGTGATGCGATGTGTTCGTTGAGCACAGCCAGAGGTACCTGCTGGCCACATTGCCATTTAAGGCAATGCTGTGAAAAGTAATCTTCCGTTTACAACCGTTCATCATTAAAGCCCCACAACACCACCTCGTGTGAGTTCATTTAACAAAAGTACACGTCGACATGGAGAGTAGAAACATCTAATCATGCAATAACACACCTCCCTCTCATGCATTTTCCGTAGTCTGGTATCAGTGTTTTCCCGGTGAGCTGCGTCAATCTCAGTGTGCTCCATTCTCCTGGGAGGAACGTGCCCAGGCACACAGAACTGCTACACACACAGGATTCATTTAGAACTATGGAATGACATGAGAATAGCTGTTTGACACCCAGAAATAAGCATGTCTTCGCTCAGCTCCAGCAGAGGTGGCAGTGGAGTGCATAGCAGGTGTTCAGGGCCAAGAAATTGTATGTTTAAAGGAAACTTCCATTATGGGAGTGTGTTGTCTTTCACTTGGTGGAGGGCATGATACATCACTGTAGCACAGGAATATCAACTAGCACAACACTTAAAAATTAAACTCTCCCTCTATTGGAGATACATGTATGTAAAGGACTGCAAATATTTGCATACTTTCTACTTGATACACATCTGTTAAAATTGTGAAAGGGCTCCCTCTGTACTGATGCTCAATCATGGTGTAGTGTGACGTATCTTGTTAGTGGTTGGCACTGGGGAGGCCTGTACTCCACACTTTTCATACTTTCCTTAATTTTAATCATGCCAAAACTGTAGGCACTGACAGAACACGGTCCCAGCCTGTACAGTGTTCTGTGCCTATGTTTAAACATTGAAAGTCACAACTTGTCCTTATACAATGTGAAAAAGGAACATAAATGTATATTTTTCTTTACAGCATAATATTTAAATTTCCAACTGAATGCAGTTACAGCTGTCCCTCAACCTAACATCCCCCACCATCTTGTCCTCTGCCTCAGAGAGAACTCTTAAGGTCATACGACTACCAGTGAGCCAGAGAAACTGAAAGGTTATCATTCAAGTCTGGGTGCTGCATATATAACCCAATTTACTTCAAAGCAAAATTAATCAAAATATATTCTTCTTTATAAGTCTCCAATCAAAACAGATGTGACAAAGCCTCACTGGAAACTTAAGACAATAACCATAACAGCTACAAATCCCACTCCTACCTACAATACCATCTCACAGAATGTATACCAAGGTTACAATAACTACAAGTAATGTTACCGTGGTCAAAATTCTTCTGAAAACGTGCACCATTTAGCAAATTATTTGCAGCATAGACCCTTGCACCTGACTTGAGAATTGTAAAAAAAAAAAAAAAAAAAAAAAAAATGAAACCAATACATGGATACACTGGGTTAATTACGCGCCAATATATTCTACACCATGCAGACCTTCACGTTTAACAAAATGACACTTTCGCCAGATAATATTTTTTCCTAGCAGTTCCCAATGCAAACAGCATGAAGAGAATTCGCCATTTACTAATAAAGTAAAGATCAGAAATCCTGGAACAACAACATGGCGGACAGTAATGACAGCTAGTCAGATTGCCCACAAAATCATACCTACCAAACAAGCTGTTTGCTTAACGTTACCACATGCCATTCATTGTACATTTAATGCATTCTTGCGAATAACAAATATAGTAATGGGATTTCTCGATAATGACAAAATACTGGCGTTAACCACTGGCTTGTAGGCTAGCCATTTCAGTCGGTTACATTTACGGCACCGTAGGCCAATCACAAATACAAAGTATGATTGCTAAGTACCATTACTCTCCACCGACTCCAGACAGACCAGTCAGGACCCTTTATAAATGCGCATGAAGACACGTAAGACCCGAACCTAGCTTAAAGATAAGATCATGTCCAGCTGGTAAAACCCACACGTATATACTGAAAGAAAGGCACTTAAGACTGCACGAAAATTAAACTAATGCAGTATCCCAAATGGGGAGCACGCACTCTTTGGGGATTGCCAAGCTTTAAATTGCTTTTTGTCTTCACCACACAAATGTCAAAACAGGAAGTGCCCCCCTTCTTCTGGGTTTCGGCTGTGCTACACTCGGGACCGCGCAGTCCCGCCCCTAACTGCGCGTTCCTGACACCAGCTAAAGGTTGACTCCGGCGCCATCTTCTATATGGCCACTGTATCAAAGTTATACCAAATTGTGACAAGATCATATGTTCCTTCAATGAGCGATGCTCCGTCTGCATAGAAGAAAAAACGCGAACGAAATCTATACATGCACAAAATCCATGAATCAGAATGTGAAGGTTGTGCCTTTGCCGAGCTGAAGTTCCCTGCCCTCTAATGGCGCCGTCAACTGGCTCGGAGCAAGATGGTTCTCCGCTTGCGCCGCTCTCCCCTCACAGCTCAGAAACTACCCTCCTCTCATGGTCAAGTGATGTCATTAAGAGCCAACCATCTCTTCCAAAACATGACAAAGCATGCATCATTGGTCGGTCACATCGTCAGTCTTTGCAATGAAGAGCAGGGGGAGGGGTGATTGCAAAGGAAGGTGCGCCATTTTACGAAAACATAAAATGCTAACGTCAATTCCTACAGCTTGTCCGCTTCAGCGATTATATTTCAATCAAATAAAATATACAAATACCGAGTATGTATAGTTTTATATATCGTAAAGCAACAGTCTAAAATAGAAGTAAATAATATATAGAACATGTCATAACCAGAAGGATATCGGTAGTTAGCCAATTAGTAAGTTAGCTAATAAAATCCCACAGTAGACGTAGCTAAGCGTTCACTTAGTTCTCTTAAAACAAAAAAGACATTATTGGGCCGATAGGTAACTAGTGTCGCCCAGCAGACCGTCAGTGGCCCTTTTCCATTTTCCAAAAAGACTTCTTTCACCACAGACGATAAGTGTAGACGCTACCGATACGCTTTGTACCATTCGCAGAGCGCCTGCGCAGGGGTCTGCGGTTTGGCCAGAACGATATGCGTGTGTGGGGGGAGGGGAAGCTCATCCGGAATGTGAATAGGAGGATTTGGAATGCACTCTAGGGCTGTGCACGGTACTCCGATCAGCATTAGGTCTGTCATAATACGGAGATAGATTCCGAATCTGTAGCTTGAAAGACACAATTAACATTCAACCCACTGGCTGCAATGTTTCTTGGTGGGATCTGTTAACTCTAAGACAGTTGGGAAAATCGATATTGTATTTCGCAATGGACCCAGAAATAGACATCTTTTAAAAATGATGCACTACTATATTATTCGTCGGTATTTTTTGTTGGTCATGGCGTTTTTTTTTTCACAAGTGCACCAAGGCGGTGCTTCAATCCACAATCGTTGTATGGATTCAACGATTCAGACCAGCACTTTGAATGATGTTTTCTGCCTGCATGGAACTCAGCAGAGCACATTTATGGCTGTAACAATAGCACAGGATGTTCATGTGTTCCTGGATTCGTACTTGATTCAGGTTCAAGGGGTGTAGGGTGCAGCAGCCAGATGCTCGTACAAATGCTGGTCAGTTGGTATGCTGCACCCCCACCCTCCCTCTCGTTCAGTAAGAAATCACTGTGCTTGTGTAAGGGAATTATGTAACAAAGATTTTCTGGTTCCAGCTGTGCAGAGAAGACAGTGCTGCTCATATTCAGTTCTTTGTAACCACTTCAGGATGTACATTTCTCATCCCACATTAATGCCTCCATTATACCCATGCATTGTACAACTACTGTGATATTTCATGTAAACATACTGTAGCTGCTTATTTTTTTTGTTTTGTTTTAAGCCACTGCCATCATTTTTGATAGATTACAGTGTGAGCTGATACAAAAACATTACGAATAAAAAGTGGTCGCAAGGGTCTACACACATTACTCATTACTTCATATAAAAACAACATATCATTCCAAATTTGAATTAAATTCACTATATATTGGTCACAGGGTTATGCTGGCAATTCTAGCATAGCTGAGAAATTGCAAGGGAATTTATTATTCTGTGAAATGTTTAAGTAATCAGCAGTGCAGTCACAGATTTGTCTATTTTTTCCACAAAATATTTAAATGGCAGAAGCAAAAAATAAATTTACCTGCTTAAGCTTACACAACCACAAGTCATTAATCTGCTTTTTCTATGAGTTTAAATGCATCACTTCACCAAGTATGTGTTTGCCATTGTTGACAATAATTTTCAGTCACCCAGTGATAACCAGCAAAAAGGATCACATTTACTAAAATATTTAGAAAATGAGATAATGTATGAAAGTCAATGCAGTGTGCAAAACATTTTCTATTACATTATTTTTCACTTTTATTTAATACTTATACTTGGATGTCTGAAGACTTCAAGGTCTGACTCATGTTGTGTTTTGTTAAATCCCAACCCCTACACTCTCAACAAAACACTTCTGAAATAAAACCTAGGACACTGGTCATACAAAACAATGGAGTCTCAACTTTTAACACCAGTGTGATTTTGTTTCATATAGTTTTTGCTGTTGAAAGCACAGATACTGTTACCAGCCACTGGAGCACCACAACAGATATTGACACCGACAGTGCCCTCCATAATGTTTGGGACAAAGACACATTTTTTCTTGGCTTGGCTCTGTACGCAATGGTGCCCTGAAATGGGGGGGCCGGGGGCACTATAGCATATCTACCTATGGAGAGCATTGTATATACAGTTATTCTGGGGAGTGCTTTTGTACATGTGATCCACAGCTCTTCAGCTGTATGTTCAGATTGGTAATAAAGTTGCTGCCTTCTCTGTTTCACCAGTATATCTCTGACTGAAAGTACGTACATGTCTTGTGTGTACTTTGTCTACCAGCCTGTTGGGTTCAATGGAATTTAATTTATATACAGTCAGTCCAATTGCAGGAGTTAAAAGACAAGAGAGGTGCATAAGCATCTATTGCAAAGACTAAAATCAAACCAGAGACTGCACAGAATGTGGGCTGATGGTCCTCCTGCTGCATAAAACTACAAACCACAGGATGCACAGCGTGCACACAGACACTGTGTTTCCATCATTAGCAGTCTGTCTTACCATGGAGGAATGCTGTGAGACATATAGCTTGTTAACTTTATGTCCAATAATCCAGTTTCATTTAGCTGTAGAATAACCTGGTGATGAAAGAATATTGCATCAATGTCAGGATAATTACTCAATCATTGAAATGGAACATGTTTGATCGCTATTGCCCTCTGTATCTGGTATAGTCTCATGATACCACAATTTCCTGTCACAAGCCTAAGTATATTCTAAGCTATATGCACTGCAGTCTGTTCGATTATAGCAGTTACTTTCAGAGCTCAAATAATATTTTTTTCCATCTAGTTCCTGTTTTCCATCTTTGTAATATTAAGCTACGTAACTCTATCTTGAGAAACATATCTGTTCGTGAAATCCTACATAACTACCTCTACCATTTTACACAAATATTTCATGTTCTCAATTAAAGCTAAATAATAAACTAATGAGTTGAGATCAAGGAAACAATACACTGATCAGCCATAACATTATGACCACCTGCCTAATATTGCGTAGGTCCCCCTTTTGCCACCAAAACAGCCCTGACCCGTTGAGTCATAGACTCCAATAGACCTCTGAAGGTGTGCTGTGGTATCTGGCACCAAGACATTAGCTGCAGATCCTTTAAGTGCTGTAAGTTGCAAGGTGGGGCCACCATGGATCGGACTTCTTTTTCCAGCACATCCCACAGATGCTCAATTGGATTGAGATCTGGGGAATTAGGAGGCCAAGTCAACACCTTGAACTCATTGTTGTGTTCCTCAAACCATTCCTGAACCATTTTTGCTTTGTGGCAGGGCGCATTATCCTGCTGAAATAGGCCACTGCCATCAGGGAACACCGATTTCATGAAAGGGTGTACATGGTCTGCAACAATGCTTAGGTAGGTGGTACATGTCAAAGTAACATCCACATGAATGGCAGGACCCAAGGTTTCCCAGGAGAACATTGCCCAAAGCATCACACTGCCTCCGCCGCCTTGCCTTTACCCATTTTGCATCCTGGTGCCATGTTTTCCCCAGGTAAGCGACGCACACACACCCGGCCATTCACGTGATGTAAAAGAAAACGTGATTCATCAGTCCAGGCCACCTTCTTCCATTGCTCCGTGGTCCAGTTCTGATGCTCACGTGCCCATTGTTGGCGCTTTTGGCAGTGGACAGGGGTCAGCATGGCAACCCTGACTGGTCCGCGACTACGCAGCCCCATACAAAACAAACTGCGATGCACTGTGTGTTCTGACACCTTTCTATCAGAACCAGCATTAACTTTTTCAGCAATTTGAGCTACAGTAGCTCCTCTGTTGGATCGGACCACACGGGCCAGCCTTCGCTCCCCACGTGCATCAATGAGCCTTGGCCGCCCATGACCCTGTCGCCAGTTCATTACTTCACCTTCCTTGGACCACTTTTGATAGGTACTGACCACTGCAGACCGGGAACACCCCACAAGAGCTGCAGTTTCGGAGATGCCCTGACCCAGTCGTCTAGCCATAACAATTTGGCCCTTGTCAAAGTCGCTCAAATCCTTACGCTTGCCCATTTTTCCTGCTTCTAATACATCAACTTTGAGGACAAAGGCGGCGCCCGAAATCGTATACCAACAGTGCCTACCAAATTCGAACAAAAGTGTACTGCTCTTACATTAATGCAGTGCCTACTACCCAGTGTAATACGCGAGTTTTCGGACATACTACCACAGATATAACAGTCTCTATTTTCTTCAATCTAATAGCCCGAACTTTACTACAGACGCACATCCGTCATCAAACTTCACAGAACTCTGCCGTCTTCTTCTTTGGTATCTATGAACCCAACGGCCTTGTGGGATAGCGCAGTGTGCAATCCTTGCACACTGCAGAATTTTACCGGAAGCAGTACGCGACATAATCAGTGTTATTCACTTCACCTGTCAGTGGTCATAATGTTATGGCTGATCGGTGTACATACGAGGCCTTCCGTATCTGCAAGTTCTGTTTGTCCCATAAATGCATGGCAGTGGCGGGTGTGCACAGTGAGCTTCAGTTTCTTCCTGCAAATTAAGGACTTGAACTACTGATCAGCACTCCTGGCTCTCGTGGACGCGCTTTTCATTGGTGAACTCTCCTTTCGCTGCGCCCCTGTGATCGTGGGCGGGTGAACCCCGCAGGGTGTAGGGGCGGGGTTCGGGTTGATGGGAAGGGGGGTCTTTGGGGGAGGCGGAGCCACGGCAGTCCTGCCTGAGCCGCCATTTTTGCAAAGGGGAAAGAGACAGGAGTGAGCGAATCTAGTTTCCAACAGTCACAGTAGATAGGACAGGGAATTAAATGGTTCTGAACAAGAAAAAACTAAAATACAAGAACCAGAGTGACACCTGGAAACAACAGAACAAGCTGTAGATCTTTTATAAGGGGTGGTGTTAGGCTCAACATTTTTCCCCGTTGTTGTAAACCTGCAGTGGAGACAGTAGTATTGTTTTGGTTGTGTGGAGACACGGGCGGCGGGGGTCTCACCCGGGTCCCCTGTTCCTTTTTTCCACAGTATCTACAGTGGACATTAACGGTAAGAGAGGGACTTAATTACTTAAATAAGTTTCTTGAACGTTTTGCTGATGTGCCACTTAGTTTTCATTTGAAGAGCTCATCAAATTACAGGCTATCAAACGTTAGCTGACATAGCTAGGCTGTCTTTCTGAAGTGGCTTTCCTGTCAGTGGATCTACTTGAGAAGCTGTTGGTTTAACTGTAACTTAGCTTGCTAACCATGTAACTGTCTTGGTTGGACTTACTGTGTTCTTTGTCTGCATTATTGTCTGTAAATACGATGACCCTATGTAGCGCTCAGGCGGTGGAAGGACAGCGCACTTGGAATTTAGATGCTGGTCCTCTGTACGATGATGGCAGGTTGGGGAAGCAGACCCGATACAAAGAGTAAAAGGGATGCTAAAAAGTATTTTCGTCAAGAGAGGGATAGTAGTATATTGAAACGTGGTTAACATTAAATATGTTGGCTAATGGAAACCCAGATTTTCCTGAACATTTGTGCTCGACATAGCTTGCCATCCAGTCCAAAAAAACTTGGCACAGTGGATAGCTTGCTAAATTGCTAGTCCGTTAACGTTAGTAATCATGTTATATTTTAGCTGTTTTATAGTATACAAGCTGCAGTACTAGGCAACCGCTATCTTTGCAGTTATGCTAGTTTGACAGATATTGTAATAACGATGGTTGAGCTACCTATAAAATATTAGGAAAACTGCACGGCTTAAATATTTTGGAGGAGTGTAATGTTAGTTCTGAGTACAACAAGGCTTTTGTTTACATAGCTAGCTAGCAAGTTAGCTAGCTAGAAGTTCAACCCACGTTTCGATGCACATTTCCCGTTTAAGAATCAGAATTTGGTGTGGTCCATGAAATCCAAATAACATTGGATAAAAGCTACGGTTGCTATTAGCTACAAACCAGCTAATCGTTCTAATAACAGTGAAAACTAAGCCTCTAACGAGCACTGGCTGGTTACTTGAAACGCAAGGCGTTTGCCCGAGTGCGCCTTGGAGAATACGACAAGGGAGTCCCCTCTGGGTTTTATTACAAAATACATTTAGCTTGCTTGGTGCTTAATTTAGATTCAGAATGTATGTGGCTGTGCTGCAAAAGTGGGGGGAGGGGATATGGGGTGAAAAGAGACAGTATGAGGAATACTGTATACGGTGCTACCATGTATTAGCTGCTGTGAACTTGAACACTTTGCCAACTAGTTATAATGCCTTTAAACCGATAGAAATATTTTAGAGCTTCACATTGTATACCTGCTCACAAAGCATATATTGCGAGCTAACATGCTTACGTTTCACCTGCAAGTATGCTACCTGCACAGTATACATCCGTTTCTTGAACAATATGCTACTACGAACATGCGCATGTAACATCGATATAACGACTGCGTCCTATAACGTTATATCAACTGAACAATCCGCTATTGATTTCCATTTGTAACAACAGTTTTCGTTAGCTTGCCAGTCATCCGTGGGACATCAGTGGAAAAAAAGTGTCTGTGTGGTGCACATCTCAAAACTCAGTCTTTTGAAGGGTTTCAATCTCCCCAGTTCCGTAGCTAACGTTAGCCAGTTATCTGGCTAGCTTGTTGCAGTTGCTAGTGAAGTTCGCCTTTTTCCATGTCTTGTCAGGCAGAATGGATACACAAAAGCTACACACAAACGTAATGGACAGAAGAACAGTTAATATATAGTCTCTCAACAAAGCGGTCGATAGGCTTCTGTGTTCTTTCCTTCATACGCCGAGGTCTTGTTGGCCACTCCATTTTTCGCTGTCCTCATGAAAGCGGTGTAAAAATGGCGGCCTGGGTTGATGTTGTGGTAATTTAATCTGTTCAGTCTTCCACACCCCTATCGGCCGAGCTCACTGCAGCGCTGACACAGGGACACGCAACTACACAACGCGAACGACCCGAAAATACCATGAGAAATGTTTCATTTGGAGGAAGGAATTGAAGAATTTCGCAACATTCGCCGCTCATGTGATAGCGCAGCATTGCCTTAACGTGACATTTCTCCAAACCTCTCGTTGAACCTATGTATTACTGTAAGAAAAGGAATCAACTGTAGCGGTCTACCTCGATATAGAACCAAATATGAAAAACATTCAGCTGGTGTGTTATTCAACCGGGGTACGCCCCCTCAGAAATAACCCGCATCATCTGCCTTTGTTGAATAACATTAAATTAGAAATGACCTAAAACAGTGACTCTCATTTGGTATTGTTTTGATACTATAACGGCTTGAGGTTTTACAATGTCAATTGCCATCTTTGAAATACTGTTGTGTGTTTATTGAGGGGGGGGGTATGCAGCTTCTCAGATCCTTGTTTGTAAATCTGTATGGGTTATCCATGTACTGTGCTGTACATCTTACTTGAAAAGGTATTGATTGAAAAGGTTCCACTCAGTCCTGTCATGATTGTATGTTATTCGTGCAGGCTCATTTGTGTGTGGCAGATTTGACCAGTGTATTGGCAGTTTGTTACATAGTGAAGTTACATAAAAGGATAAAAATGCAGCACTTTGTAAAATAACAGTGTGATGGGGGTGTATTTCAATCCCTTGGTTTCTCCCCTTTTCACAGTTTTGCATGTATATCTTTATGAGACACCCCAACCCCTCTTCAGAAGCCTCAACATGACTAGAGCCAGGTTTCTTCTTTAGCATTCCTCCTCCCTCCCTATCTGTGTACAGGAAGGTGAGAGCTGGGGGCCAAGGATACAGCGGTTTCGGTGATTCAGGATGTGTAGATGGATATAACGTGATTAAATTGATGTACTCAAAGGAATGATCTTGTACTCCGATAACACTAACAAACAAAACATTTGCTCGCTCAATAATTGAGTCCTGCTGTTTTTCCATTTAGAGTTGGGGGGTGGGATCCGTTCAGCTGTAATGGATTGAAATACCATTACCATGAATATCAATGTTTTGACTCTTAACTCTGAACACCACATTCTTTCTCAGATACGGTATCCTTTGATGTGGTGTGTCTTCTTGTCTTTACGTTGTTAAAGGGTGGGGTCCAAAAGTATGGTCAGATTAAATGCACATGTTTCAGATCAGATGTAAGGGATTATGGATTACCTGCAAATAACATACAAAGGGGTTTATCTGTTCTTCACATTGTATAACTTTAAAATGCAATTGCCTCTTAAAATAGCTGAAAATAAGCAGGGAATGGCAACGCTTGACTTTCTGGGGAACAATGTTTGACCTCCTCCCCCCCATAAAAAAGGGGATCTGAATGACCAAAATGATGGTCTCTTGTGGTTTGTTGAGGAGGTGAAGGATGTTTTGGTGGAGGATCTATTCTGTGGAATAACAGCTGTTACTCGGTGGTCTCCTTTGACATTGACAAAGACCCGACCCCCTGCCCACATAGCCCACATACCCCCTCCCATTTTGGTGTAACACAGCCCTTTCTTTAAGCATCAGGATGGGAAGCTAGCAGCAAAATGAAAGTGCTGTAGCTAATCTTAATCACATGTTTACTGTAATGGTGCAGTAATGAAGGTGAGTGGCACTGTTGCTCTGTAGCCACACAGATGGCTAATGGGAAGCAGCATTGCCCTTCAAGAGACAATGAGGACCGTCTGTCTCCTGTCCCATTCAAATGTCTAAGGAAGGTAGCATGCATTTCCATTTAAAAAAATACCCTGTCCCACACCCATGAATGACTGTATCTCACAGTCCGTATACCAGGGCTTTTCATTTATTTCCCTTCATGTTCTTTGTGATGTTGTCTAGTATTGCACAGATGCACAGATACCAGGCCCTGTCCCCACAGCAGCCCTGTTTCCAGGGTTCACACCAGCTCACTGGGCTCAGCTCCCAGCAGAGCTGCCAGATCCGCCAAAGCCGGGGACGGCTGTGTAGCCAAAACTTTGGCAGGCATCACTAAAAAATAAGCCAGTTTTTGAAAATGTTATCAATATAGCCTAATTTTTTTGCTCAGTTCTTCTTCATCCTTCTAAGTTGTTGCAATTGCCATGAGTGACTGCCCCAAAAAACAGAAAAAAGTCATGGAAATATGGCCCTAACGGAGCCTGAGGAGGGAGTGTGGAGTTGTGTTTTTGGCGGGGTTGGTCTTACTGCCACCTTCACCTTTGCCACTTTCAGTGAGCACACAAATAATGGACATAGCAGTAGCATGGCACATAGCAAAATCAAACATCTTCCTTCATAGTGACCTTAGCCTCTGCACTGAAGCCTTCCTTTGCCAGCAAACATGGTTGCGTCATTGCTTATGTCAGATTTGGCTCTAAACTGTTCAGTGCACTGGAGCCCTGTAATATCTACCAATCATAGAGAAATCAGTGGAGCTGAATGTGTTTGCTTCCCCGGTCAAATGATCCAGGTGTTCCTTCTGTGACTTTGGATTGGGGTGAAAGTGTCCGTTGGGTCAGGGAAAGGAATGCTCTCAGATGTGCATGGCTGCTGTTTCTGTTATGTCTACAGTGTACACAAACATACACAAACACACACACCAGGTGCACTTAGGCCTTGTGACAAACGCACCTGTAACCCCTGGAGCCATAGAAACATGGGCTGCACCTCAGATGCATCCTTAGATGCCAGAGAAGACATTGTTTCTGTGTATCATACCATGAAATAGCCTCTTCTCATGTGCATAGGTTAAATATATTCTTGATTTAGGCTGTGTGCGTTTGCTTTTAAACCCACGCACGGGTTAAATATATTCTTGGATATAGGTTTCTGCATTCGCTGGCAGCCTGTGTGGACAGGGCCCCTGTGAATGCAGGGCAGCTCTCCAGGAGGCTATGAGGTTTCGTATTGTGTTGTGACAGCGTCGGGTCACAAGGCTCCGTAGTTCCGATAGCTGTAAAAGGAAGGCTACATCTCGAGTGCCGAGACGCAGCCTGCATAGTAATAGCATGTTTTATTTGAGGTTGGTCTTATTCTGTACTGTGAAAGGTCTCCATTTTGTGTCGATGGAGATCAATAGTGCTGTGGGAGAGGATGTGCTGTATCCAGTCAGAAGCCTTGTAAAACTCCCGTCTCTACCCTTTTCGCTTTTCCTTAAAGAGACAGTGGGTGTTTAGCTTGTTCTCTGCTTCACCTGGTATATTTGTGGTCTCATTTGCCACTTGTGATACTGTAGGTGTGTGTTGTGTGTGTGTATAGTGATTTTGTGTAAGTGCGTTTACTAGTTACATACATATGTGAGTGTGTGCACTAAAATGTGTTTGTGTGTCAATAAGGTGATGTGAGAGGAAACTCTGGGGTACCCATTTTCAGCTTGATATTACTGGGCATGCCATGTAGTAGCTCTGGTTGAGAATCAGGGTGGGATTTTCTTAAAGGGAAACCACTGTACAGTGTGTAGCACACTGTGGATGGGCAGTGGAGGTGGTCCACAGCAAGTCCAGGGGTGAATTAATTTACTGCAGCAGAGCATCCTGCTGGGCCCATAACCTCATTACCGTACCACAGCCCCTCTGTTCACACCTTCCACGGGACCCACTCTGCAGAAGCCTGGCGTCGGCACCTTCCCTCTCCCCACTCTCCTGGCACCTTGCCCCTGGCCAAGGCAGTCTGCTCAACCTCAGCGTTCACTCTCTTTCTCTCTGTTTCATACACTCGCACACAATCACGGTCACTCACAGAGAGGGAGAGAAAGGGGGAGCAAGAGACTGAGAGAGGGAGGGTGAGAGATGATGGAGGAACAGAGAAGGGGAGGGAGGTGGGTAGTCAGAATGTTACTATGCAGGAAGGATTTGGTTAAATATAATGGTGTGCTCATTCACGCATATGTGCGCGCGCAGACACTCAACATACAGGCATGCTTACATAAACATGCACATGTGGAAGTACAGACTCACAGTCCATCACACGGTCCCATACACACATGCCCACACCATACCTACGCCAGAATCACATGCATGAGAAGGGTCGGTGCGGGGCTCCCCCTTCCCTCTGGTAATGGCCTCTCCCTCTCTCTACACACTGTAAATACCTGACAGAGATGCTTTTTTCCCCTGTGCAGCTGGGATGCAGTGACACACAGCACGGGGGTGGCGTCTGTTTGTTTGCTGTGTTGACAGAGACAGAGAGGTGACCCGTCTCTCTTGGGGACGCATGGCAAGCAGGGATGGGAGGGGCGGACCGTCTCAAGTGGCACACCTCTCTTTTCACCTCACCCCACCTAACACACATGCGCACACACACGGGCACACAAACACACAGGCATACACAGGCATACACATGTAGTCAGTGCTGTGTAAGTGGGGAAAAACCATGCACCCATGGGACTTGGGCCAGCTTGGAGATTCCCACCAGAAATGCAGCTTACAAGAATCAAGGTCCCCCATGGTCATATTTCTGTTTTGTATGTTCATGTGATTCATAGTGGCAGTCTGAGTGATTATGTGAGCGTTCCATCCATTCGTGTGTGTGTGTGTGTGTGTGCGCGCAAATGTGTGCAAGTGTGTGTACACACGCCTGTGTCCGTGTGTGTTCACGTTGTGTCTGCAGGATTGAAAAGGGCAGATGAAGGCCAGTGCTTGTCAGAGCTGGTGACAGTCTATTGACTTCCCATGCCTCCACCTGTCACCTCCTCTACAGTCCCCTGCAGGCAGTGAGGAAGAGATGTCTGATACGACCTGGCTTCTCCTCTCTGCTGCTCCTCCACTCTAGAGCAGGCAAGAGAAACTCCAGTCTCTGTGCTCTGTGCCACCCCCTCCCCTTCTCTCTTTCTTTTGTGACCCCGATCCTGTTGAAGGAAGCTGTGGTATTTTGAGACAGGCTAGCTGAACACAATAGTTTCAGCTGGCCCGTGGAAGCGAGATGTCTGGAGCGTTCTTGTCATAGCCTGACAATGAAGGCCTGCCTGGTCACGTGGGCAAAGCATAAGGGGAAGTTGGGTTTCAGGTATCATTGTTTTTGTCATGCTCCGTGGAACAGATCCGTTTTAACACCAGTCCCAAAGATGGGCCACAGCTGCCGGCCTCCCATCGGCTTCGCCTCAGGTCCCTAGCACCCAGCTTCCTGGCAGCCTGCGGCTTTTACGGTATGCGAACGCAGGAACCCTCCGGATGGGGGAAGCTCATTGCGGCGTGGCGACGTAACGTGGGCACTGAAGCGTCTGATCAGTGATGGAACAGTACAGTTGGGTTAGGGGGCACTGGCCCCTGACTGCTCTTTTTGCCTGTGGTTGTTAATGACTAACTGCCCTGCCTCTGGTCACTCATTAGAGCTTGAGCATGGCTGCATTTCTCCTCAGTGGAGCATTGATGATTTCCAAATGAAGCACAGTTGCTATGAGCTTACAAGTTGCATAGGTTGATGTAAGAGTGTCCATCATAGAAACTCATCAGAATATGTTGTCCACGTTTGAGAAAAAATGGTCTGGCTTTGGTTGCCATGTTCATCCCATGTGTGGTCTCTCTGATAGTGGAGGAGCAGTGAACAGTGGGGAGCTGAGCTTGACCTGGACACCACTGCCTGTGCTTCCCATGTCCGATTGCAGGGTTTTGTCTTGTAGATGGAGGAGAAGAGACCCTCCCGGTTTTGGTTTTGGTTTAGGCCCTGGCTCTGCACTTTGCACTGCTCTGCTAGGCCTGAGACAGAGGGTATGTGGTGCTCACTCAGAAGGAAGTGAAGAACATCTGTCTTGGAGGTTCCTGTCCCTTGAATTATGTCTGTGTGTGTGTGTCTGTGCGTGTGCCTTGTCTAGCCCAGGGGTTACATTTATGAGCAGTCCCTCCCTCCTCCCCCCTCTCTCTCTCTCTCTCCTTCCCTCCCTTTCCGCTTTCCGGTCTCTGTCTCTGACTCTCTCTGTGTCTCAGCTGAAAGTGCTGGCTGGGATCCATTACTGTGTGGTGCTGCTGCTTGGTGAGCTCATAGTGATGGAAGTGGGATCACCAACGCTGTCAACCCTGTGCTCCTCGTACCTCTGTACGTGTGTGCTGCCCAGGAGAACTTCTGGTCTGTGCTGGTTCTTTCTGGGGTCCAGGAAAAGGTTATAATAAAGGTCTGAAGGTGCAGGCTTCCTCCTCCCTCTCCCTTTCACCTGCATTCAGAAAAGGGCTGATACGATGGACACCCTGGTGGAGCAGTCTATCTGTAGTGCATGCTCTGACGCTGAGCGGTTGCTGCGCTGATTGGTACAGCACAGATCACCTTGTCTCATCTCTGACAGAAGTAGAGGACTGTGGGATTTCCCGGCTTGCAGTATGGGGCCTGTGATTTATGAGGAGATGACTGAGCACCGACAGCTTGTCTGTCTCTATGGTGTGTGTGTGTGTGTGTGTGTGTGTGTGTGTGAGAGAGTGCGTCTGCGTGCGCGTGTGTATAGAAAATGTGTATTGTATTGAATTGTATACTCTCCTGAACATATTTGTTTGTTTGTATGCATGTATTGTTTGATTGTTTCACAAATGTAAGCATATACAAATATGTAAATGTTTTGTGTTTGTGAGAGATATGTATTCTAAGGGTGTGTGTGTGTGTGTGTGTGTCTCTGTGTGTGTGTGTGTGTGTGTGTGTGTGTGTGTGTGTGTGTGTGTGTGTGTGTGTTTGTGTGTGTGTGTGTGTGTGTGTGTGTGTGTGTATTCTCAGCTGTGAGCTTGGAGACCCAGCTTTTGCTATCCGGGATGACTCAGTCTGTGATGATAGTGTGAAGTCACGTCAGCAGCGCTAGAAGCAACTCCACTTTATTGGAATATCCTTATGTTTCCATCTCCCAGCTGAAAGTGATATCAAACATTCATATGAGGCTTAAAGAGGAACTTCTAACACATTAAATGTGCTAAGTGTGCAGTGAATCCCCACAGAGTTCAGAAGGGGACAGTCACTGAGTGTGCCTGCACACCGGTGAATCAACCTCACAGAAAAACAGAGAGAGGGAGGGAAGGGGGATGAACATGGGGATGTTTGAGAACACCCAGCTCTTGACCTCCACGCATGCTCGTTTCCCACCCGGCCCTTTAAAGTCAGGGCGAATTCCAGACTCTGCTCTCCATTTAGAAGATTGTGATTTGGGGTGGGTGCGGAACAAACAGTCTGACTCTAGCTGTGCCCACACGTGGAGGGATCAGGCAAAACCCACTTTCAAAACCACAGGAGAAATTGATTGTGTGCAAGGCTCCATGCTTCTGTGTGAAATCTTAATGGAGAAAGCGAGAGGCGGGGGAGAGGGGCAGAGAGAGAACATGCACAAGTCTAGTCTGCCAGCTTCCCTCCTGTGATTATCATTATCTCTTTATCTCCATTTTGCTTCTCTCTCTCTCTCTTTCTTTCTTTCATTCTTTCTCACTCTTTCTGTTTCTCCCACATGATACAGGAGTGGCTGTATAGGAGGTAACTTCAAATTGCATTTTCCAAAGTCCCTTTAATTAGGAGTTGCGACACTCCCCGTCCTTCCTGCTCCTTGTTGAGAGATATTTTTTAAGGAAGTGGAGGAGGGGAGTGATAGTTTGTGCATGCAGTGTTTGGGAGTGTGTCACACGTGACAGACAGCTCTGCTGGAGGAAGTGGGAGGAGCAGACCCAGACGTGCTGCTCAGACATAGTCCACAACATTTTACTCTACTTTTTTTCCCTCACCACTTTTGTGAGTCTGGCTGGATTACTCTGTGTGTGTGTGTGTGTGTGTGTGTGTGTGTGTGTGTGTGTGTGTGTGTGTGTGTGTGTGTGTGTGTGTGTGTGAGAGAGAGAGAAAGAATTTGGGTGCGGTTGTGTATTTCTGTCTTAAGAGTGTGTGTGTGTGTGTGTGTGCCCACATTCCAGAGCAGTGACCGCAGGATTCCCTTGCTGGGGTAAAGACAGACACAGTGAATGAGAACATGTTTGAAACAGCCTGGCCATCTCTAAGGGAAGTCTTTTTTTTTATTGCAGTAGGACTTACAGTTTGAGGCCGTGGAGAGCTGTTTTATTGTTATTTGTGTCTTATTGTTAACTGTTCCTTTTTACGCGGGGAAAAATTTTTGCAACAGTTGCCTCCTGTCGTCAGTGGAGTCTGTCAGTTCTCCTGCTGTTTAAATGTGGTGGTAAAACTGTTTAAATAGTGTTAAAGAAAGGCTGGCAGTAATAAAAGCAGACTCCCATCTGAACAAGAGAGGCCTGATGCTTCAGTGACACAAAACGTTTTGGCCTCTATACCTCAGCTGTGAACGTACAGTAATCACACACGTGCCCATAATATACAGACTTTGGACATTTTTCTGAAACTGAATTTCCAAAGCACCAAAGAATGTGTAGTACTTCAATGCAGCTCTGTTTTCATGTTTCTGTCGTCCTCTGTGATAATGAGATGCACTGTACAAGCTCCAGTGCACCATTATTACATGAATAAAGCTCTTTTATTACAGAGCATACTGTCAACATGGCTGTGATCAGGGACCTCTCACAAGGATATTATTACTCCAATGAATTTCTTTGGCTTCTTGGCTGCCAGTGGCTAGGTAAAACACAACCAAAGTTGTGTGCTAACCGAAGACCACATTTACCAGCACAAGAAATTTTAGGGTACATATTGATACAAATCACGCACACAAGTTTATTATTGTTTTATTATGTTATTTACATATAGTAATGAGTGAAATTCACATGCACTAATTTGTCAAATATTTCTTAATAGCTTATAACTGTATTACAGTTTGTCAGCCTTATTGAAGAGGAGAGGCATGAAAATGTCCTATTTCTCATTCAGTCATGGTTGTAGCATGTATCATAGTTTCAGAGAAACCATGAGTATTGTCACTTCTCGCATTGAAGTTTTGCAATTTTTAGGAAATTTAGTTACAACTCATTCATGCCGCAGTTGACAACCCTAAGACTTCACACACATGATTATGTAGACTTGCACACATACAAACACATGCATTCAGATGCATATACACATTGATTAACACATGTGCCTCACACAAAGACATGTCTCTGTCTCTCTCCCTCCCACTCTCATTCTCCCTCTCTCCGTCTCACTGTCTGATCTTCACACTCCTATTAATTATCCCTCGAGCGGACAGGTGCTGTCCCTGTGAGTCTCTGGCCAGCTCAATCGCTGCCCCATTGTGCCCCTTTGCTTTCGCCAGACTGCGCCCTCCCCCTCCCCCTCCCCCATCTCCCAATGGACCAATCACAGCACTGACCATCTCCTTCCTTCCTTCCTTCCTTCCTTCCTTCCTTCCTTCCTCCTGTGTGCTGAGACTGTCTGTGATCGGTGTGTCCGATGGAGGAATCGTCTGTCTCAGTCTCCCAGTGACTCGGGTCCTGTGGAGAAGATGGGCAGTCCCTGTAAAGGCCAGAGCAGATAGAGGCGTACACTTGGCTGCCAGCTTTCCTGGTGTTTTTCAAGGGTGACCCTCTTTTGTTACCCCTGTGTACTGTTTTTTGTATTCCTCAGGTGATGATCGTTGTTGAGCGGACATCTTGGCTGGCCACGCAACTCCTTTTTCACCTCTTTATGAGTCCTGAATTCGGTTGAATGGTGCAGTGTGTGTGTGCGCGTTTGTGTGTGTCTGTGTCTGTTTTTGCTGTTGTCCTTCTAACATGCTTCTGTGCAGAGAGACTCCAGATGATGATCTGTGTGAAGGGCATCTCCACATTTCCACTCACTCCTGACTTGGCATGTGTCCCCGTATTGTAATGCCCTCAATCAAAGGCAGACTCAGAACCTAGGACAGACACACACTTGAGTGTGAGCAGCCTGTCAGAGAGATGCGCTGATTCCCCCTTCAGCTTTCCCCTTCCCCCAGCCCGCTCCTGTCAGTGTGATATATTCACTAGGGCTTGACTGGCCTGTCATTTCTCTGATGAATAGATCTAAAAAGATCGATCCATTCATTTTATTTATACTTTACAGTGTTATGATTAGAGCTAAGCGTTCTGCATTTAGGGAGATATGGCTGTATGATATAAGTGAAATTCAACCCAGCTGTTTCCATATTGAAACATTTTACATGTTTACCTTCTTTATTTTTTTGTGGTTTATTTTGATAGGTTTATGAATGATCAGTGAGAATATGGTTTGTGGTTCATTTTTACTCTTTGGCCTTGTTCTTTTCTTGTGCATATGTTTGTGTCGCTCCATGTAAGAGAAAGAGAGCAAACACATCACAGCCCAGCGGGATGGATCTGTGATGTCTTGGCTGTTGATAAAGGCTTTGTGTTTTTGAGTTGCATGAAAGAGCAGTTGTTTTAATCAAAGTGAAATGGCAACAGTCATGTTTCTTTTCCTCCTTTTGTTAATGGCAATCCTCTCATGATGCTGCAGAGCTCCCTCTAGTGGACCTGTAGAGTTGCTGCATCACACTGCAGTCCTTCAGGTTTATTGAGATAGCCTTTGTGCAGATGTAGTGGGAATCATCAGTGTCAGTCAGAGTTAACGATCTGAAAACCTGAAAGTGTTCCGAAATGAATCATTATTATATCCCCTGTTTATAATACATATTTTAGACATACACGGATGAAAATGGATCTAAACTATGGTAGATTACATTACTTCTTAATTAATCCTTAGTTCAGCTGTTTCTCTCATGTTACTGACATGCATTTTTAACCCTGTGCTGTGTACCTCTCCTTGTGTGTCCGCAGGCTTCGTGGATGCACTTAGATGTGTGCAATGAGTGCTGTGGCTGGCATGCCTCAGTGTTTTGGATCCTCCTGCTCTGGACTCAGTAGGACAAGAATTTCTCAGAAGAGAACGTCATGAGCATAGCTGTCCCAGTAGGGGTGGACACCACAGACGCCTCATATCTGGACATGGCTGCAGGCTCAGAGTGAGTGCGCCCTCTCCGTTCCCTGTCCGTCAGTCCGTCTCTGTCTTCTCTCGCCTCTCTCTCATGCTGTCCATGTCCTTTTCTGATGGTCTGCTTCTCATTCTTCTTTGCTCATTCTGTCTTACAGAGTATTCAGACTGGCCTTATTGGAGTGATGTCTCCCCCCCTTTCCTGTCTCTGTCTCTTACGCCCCTGACTCACTGACTCCATGTCTTTCTCTCTTCCACGTTCTGCCTTTAAAGGATTCAAACCGGCCTTGTTAGAATGACAGGAGTTATCCCTGTCACTGTCTGTCTCTCTCACTCACTCTCTCACTCACTCTCCCTCTCTCTCACTTTCTGCCGCTCCTGCTCTCTCTTTCCCTCACTCACTGTCTCTCTTCACCATTCATGCTCTGTCTCTCTCACTAATGCAGTTTCTCTCTCTGTGCCCATATTGTGGTCTCAACTTCATTCATGTGGATGATCAACCCACGTCATTATATACCCCTAAATGGTAATGCTCTGCCGAATATCATTTCTGTATTTCTTCTATACATTCTGTAAATAGTATGATAAGTATACCCCTTGCACCATTTAGGAGGCTCTCACCATCATACAAGATTTTATCATTTTAGACAGGGTGCTATTATGTTTAGGTGGACATGTTTTTCAGTTATCCATTATTTCTTTTATTTTGCTGCCTTTTCCTTTCTGTTCCTCTTTCCAACATTTTTGCTCTCTCATCTTCTCTCTCTCACTCTCCCCCTCCATTTAATTTGTTCTTTCGGTTTCACTGGAGCAGCCCTGTTCCCTGTTGGTTCCCCATCTCTTCATTGTGTGTCCAAGTCCCAACCATGCACACATGTGTCCATATCTGACCTGTACTGTGCATGGTATTGATCTTGGGGTGTCCTGAACTTGAACCTGAATCCCTTAGGGCGTCCTAGATGGAGCAGCATAGCTCAGTGGTTGCGCATCCTCTCTCTGGCATCAGTGTATCTTAATGGCATGGCACAGCACATGTGACCTGCCTCCTTCAGTGTCTCCCCAGCACCTATTAATTGAGTGACAGCTGCAGTAGTCATGGAGACCTTCCGAACTCCAAATCCCCCTCCCTCTTAGGCCAGCAGGCCTGGTTGCCTTGACAAGAGACTTGCGGTCACCATCAAGTGACAGGTGGCCCTCTCTGGGTTTAGGCGACTTAATTTGTCCCAGCGCACATCACCCCCCACCCCCTTCCCCCGCCCCATGCGCACCCCCAGGCGATCCCTTTAAGCCCTCCGTTTTAGCCTGCTGCTCTGAGGGCCACTTCTCCCTATGCAGACAAACACATATATTGACATACAATCACACATACACACTCACCCACACACATATACATGCACACACACTTATGCACAGACATGCACGCAAGTCTTAAGGCTTGTCCGTCTTCACAGCTGTCCCCTCAGTTAATGCCTGATCACTGGGAAGCCCTGCCCTTGTCCTCTGAGCCCGGTCGTGGGTGGGTGTCTTCCATCGCCCCTCAGACCCTCTTACCGGCCTTGTGTGCACTCTAACCACTCTCAGCCAGCCTTACACACCTCTGCCACACTCTAAACTGACATGGTCGTACACAGACCACGCCAGTTTCAGAGGAGGAACTCTGCTTGTTGGGCACTAGTCCCTTATGTCACAAGGGAAGCTTTAGTGTGCTGAGCAGGTAAAAAGGCAACTGTGCATACATAATCTCAGTTTAGAGCAAGGTTGTCACCAGCTGCAGTGTCTGGTCTGACATGAGGCTGCTAAGGGAAGGCAGGCGGCTCTCAGCGAGACCAAGTCAGAATAAATGACATCATGGCAAGTTAATAGCAGCACAGGGAGGGCCTAGTCAGAGAGGCTGTGTATTTAAGCGTCGCTCTCAGCAGCTGGTGATGGTTTGCTGTTGAGCTGAAGGTCGGTAACTATACCTGGATCTATTCCAGGAGCAGCCAACGTCAGCATCACCTTACACCACCCCCACTCACCAGCTCATAACAAAGCAGCGGCGAGTGATTCTTGTGGCGTTAATGTTGATGATGATTTGAATACTTTATAACTAAAACAAAATTATACACTAACTCAAAAACCTTTTTTTGCCCCTTCTACCCCTACCTAACTCCTGCTGGTAATGTCTTTCATCTACCGCTCAAGTGTTAACAAGAGCAGCAGTTACCAAACAAGAACTTTGACCGTGTAATGCTTCAGAGTCATAACAAAGTAATCCAGTATGCAAAGACCGCTCTAGTCCTGGCGATGTAGGAGTGGAAGGCTTGTGCCAGTGAAAACATCCTGATTCGTCATGCCTTAACATAGCAGCAAACACACCCAGTTCCTTTTTGCAGCACGTTCAGTGCCATGTGGGACTGTGAGCTGTGAAAGGCCGGTCACCTCCTGTTTGGAGGGACATTGTTAGTGTATGTAAGCCAAATGTGGTTGAAGAGGTCCACCAACACACCTCAGCTACAAAATGGAGGAGACTGGTGCTCACAGATAAGGGAAGTAGAATAAATAAAAGCCCTTATCCGGGGAAACTTCCAATGGCTAAACAAAGGAAGCAATTCTGGATGTCCCAGGGAAAGCTCACCACAGTGTAATAAACCACGTGGGAATGGACCAAAGTTTCGACAGTACTGTATTTTCATCAGCCAAGGAACCCTTATTAAGAACACAGCTGAGTTTTTAGGAGTCAAACTTACACACGTGACTGGTTTTGATTAAGGCTTCCAAAAGAATGCTGCAGGTTCTTACAGTGTATAGTTGTGTTGTCTTTGTAGTAAATGATGTAAATTGTTATTTGTGTCCAGTAGGATTTGATTGTCATTCTGTGCACAGTTCAGTTAAGAGCCCAGCAATCATTTTTCAAACACTGATTCAAAGAATTCAGCAGCATGATACTGAGCTAATAGGAAGAATACCCTGTTCAGTCAAAATAGTGCCTGGCTAATGGCCTCGGCTTGCAGGCCTCTCAGCACTCACCCCCCAGACCCCACGGCCCCAGGCTGAGAGGCCATCCCCTGCCTGCCTCTCTGGGCCACAGGGAGGCCGAGTTCACTGGCGTTTGTAGCAGCTGCAGCCCTGCCCTCCGGCGCAGTGAGGAGCCCTGGGAGCTGACCGTGCTCGCAGTGACATACTGTGTGCGTGCGTGCGCTTGTGTGACTTTATTTATTTATTATCTTATTGCGCAGTGCCATGCAGAGTACAGTGTGTGTATGTGTGAATGTGTGTGTGCTGATGGCGACAGAGGGTTGCTATGGCAGCAAGTGGGAGTACTCCAGAGTCGAGGCGTTGCCTCTGGCTCCGGTGCTGCTACTTCCCTCCTTCTCTCTCTCTCTCTCTCCCCCTCCCTCCCTCCCCCTCCCTCTCTGCTGTTGGCTTTTCTTAGCACCCTCTCATCCCTCTCAGTACTGCCACCCTGTCAACAGGTGTGAGTGGGTGAGTTAGTGTGTATGTGTGTATATATATGTGTATATGTGTGTGTGTGTGTGTGTGTGTGTGTTGGGGGGTGGGCAGGGGTGGGGTGGAGTAGTAGATGCCTATGGTAATGAGTCTTATTGCTATCTTTAACCCCCTCTGTCCGCATTGAGTTAGGGGTGCTGTCACTCTGCTATTCTGGACTGAAAGGATTAACATGCACCTTTATTGTCAGTCCTAACAGAGCCCTCACATCCACCACCCACCACCTTACTGTCCTCTATGCCCCCTGTCTGCCATTAGTGTGACATGAGGTGTGACTGTGTGCGTGTGCTTCTGCTTGTCAACCTTATGGAATTGCATATTGTTCCTTATTTCTGTTTGTTAATCATTCATCGGCTTGATCTGTCTGTTGTGCTTTCTTCGCATGTTACATTTTTAAACCTCTGTGTGAACACTGGCCTTTCACACAGATTCCCTCTTTCTACACCCTCCCCCATCTCTCCCTCTCTCTCTCTCTCTCTCTCTCTCCCCCATCTCTCCCTCTCTCTTCCTCTCTCTGTGTCCTTGTTCTGGCACTCTTCCCAGCCTCATTGTCGGCAGAGTGATGCAATCCCTCCCTGCGCAGTCGCACTGATCCTCAACCACGAGCGGGGTGTGTGTGCGTGCATGTGTTTCTAGGTGACTGTGTGTATCTACTGTCAATCTTCATGTTCTTGAAATGTTGTTTATATAAACAGACATTATCATATTTCATACATCACTGATCATATTAAATAGAGGAAAGAAACTCCATAATGTGTTTCTACAGTAGTATTAATATGAATAAGTCATAAACCATTTCTTTCTCTCTCAGTGTTAGTTATAGTTATTAATAAATGCTAAATTCAGCACAACGTGTATCTTTGGCCAACTTGAGAAGGGCAATCATTAATGGAAGATCAGGAAACAAGAACTTTAGTTAAACAGAAGTATGAATTGTTTACTTAATAGTTTAAAGGGTGACTCATTCAAATGTATGTGTATGTAAGAGTATGCGTGAGCGCACGCTCAAGCATGTGTTTGACTGCGTGTGGGCGCGCATATATGTGCATGTGTACGAGCATGTGTATGTGCTCCGCCCCCAGGCCCCCTCTTACTTTCACTTTGTCACGGTGCTGTACAGCGCCAACACGTAGCAGGAGTATAGCGCGCGGGACTGAGAGGAAGCACGAGGGACAGGCAGTGAGAGAAGCGTTCCTCACAGGTACTGTGCACATTTATGCCGGGGGGAAAGGGGCGAGAGAGAGAGGGGAGAGAGGAAGACGAGAGAGAGTGTCTGTTTGCCCCGTACTGGTGAGCTGTCCCATCCTTTACTCACTTGACCTCCCGTTCAGATCCTAGTACAGTAGAGCTCCTGTTTCTCTTCCTTCTATGTGTCTGTCTTTCACTCTCTCTTTCTGTTTCTTCCTACTTGCCGCTATGTATTTAAAGGTTTTAAGTTAAAATATATACTCCAGTAAAAATGACCAAAGCACTCAGATTTTCAGGAGAATATAATAAATTCGAAACTTTATGTTTAATAGTTGCCTAGAAACATGAGGATCACCAAAGTAGTCATGGTTCCTCCAGCTTGAGACGGCGAATTGTTTAGGCCTATTTTACTGCCAGGCCTGCATGATGGTAGTTTTTCACTGTTTGTCAAAATGTGAAATTTCAGATGAATGGAGCTATTTTGGGGGGGATACTGGTTTGTCTGTCTGCCAGTGTTGGCCCATCTCAATGGACAGGCTGTATTCAACGAGTCTACTTTCTCTTTCTCTCTTGCTTTTAGAAACAGACATTAGAGGTTGCTAATTACAACATATTTTGTGAAAATGTGGGTTTCATCTGGTTCTTGTGCAAGTGTGTTATTTAGTAGAAGTGATTGTGAATTAAAACCAAAGTAACAATTAAATATGGCTAGTCATCAGAGATTGTCAGTGAGCCAGTCAGGATCGAGGACTATGAGGTCGACAATGTCTCTTTTAACAAAGTATGGGAACTCAGGATGGGCCTGTGTTAACAGGGCTTGCTTTGAAAGCAGTAAAAAAAAAAAAAGTAAAAGTTCAGACCAGATCAGTCATTGTATGGTTGCTTTGACTACTCCTGATTTTCCTACAGGTGCTAATAGCCAGCCGTAATCATCTTCCCTCACCTTTGCAAATAAACGTAGTCATTAATTGTGGGTTGCCTCTCCATGACTCAAACTCAAAACTGACAATTTGGTCACAACCTGCGCACTTGTAGTATGAGTATGTCTTCGGTTTCTGTGCCCATTTTTGCTGATTGTAGGGGCAGTGGCAGGGCATGGGTCCAGCCCGGTGTTCCCATCATGCTCAGGAAGCCATCCTAAATTTTGATGGGTGAACTGGTGGCAGTGATGTCATTTGTGTCCTGCACCCTCCTACTGCAGATGCACACTGGACCTTCAGCCTCAAGTGCCATCGTTCGTTTTCCTAACGGACCCCCGGGTGCATCTGCTTGCACCCTTGTATTCCATTGAGTGAAACCATAGTATTGCCAGGTTTTCTGTTGTGTAACTAGTTCTTTGCATAATTTCAAACTGAGAGATTTGGTTAAGAAGTATCCTGGCAGTTTGCATTCATTCTCTGTTACCCGAGTTGTCTCTCCTCTTTGGCAACATTCTCACAGGGCAATCACACAGTTTACTTTTGCCTGATGCAAAGTTTAGGTCTAATTTTCCTGTGAAGTCACATAGCATACCTAGCTCTCTCACATGCCTCTAGTTTCTCTGGATAGGTCTCAGTAGTTTATTTTTTTGCACTTTCCACTCCCATATTTTGCAGTCTCTCAATCAGATTTGCTTAAACATGAAGTTTTAGTTTTAGAGCAAAATCATCTCTCTTACCATTGAACATGTTCTCTTTCTCACTTATTCAGTGGTGCTTTATGGGCAGGACACATTTTCTCTGTTGCTCTACATACAGAGCAAATCAGTCTGTCAGTGCTCCTACACTGGGGGTGTAAGCCAGCACGTTGTTGCTATCTGCTCCTTAGTCGCACTCCAGAAGTTTGGAGAAGCAGGGTCCCTGAGATACCAGCCCCGCGATGTGGTGTAAAGGTCACCCTGGGGTGGAGTACAGTCTGAGTTTCAGTTTGATTCAGCTCCTGAAGCGCTGCTGTGAAATAGTTTCTAATTCGAGCTCCACTCTGGGTGCTTTACGGGTGTCCAAATTGACCTTGAACCAGCTGTTATGACTGACGGAGTGAAAGCCATTTAGCAGACAGATACGCATGGTTGACTGAAATCAGGCTTTGTGTGTACACAAGAGCGTGTGTAAGGGTAACCGTTGAGTTTGTGGGTGTGTGTGCTATTTATGTTTAACTGACTCTTCTTTATGCAGTAGAGTCGTATCCATCCACTTACCCCTCACCCCATACATTTTCTCTGTCTCTTCCCATCTTTCCCTTTTTTTCTGCTTTTCCTTATCCCTCCCTCCCTTTTCCCTCCCTCTCTCTGTTCTTCCCCTCCCTCTCTTGCTCTTCTCTCTGGGGTGTTTGTGCTGGCTGTCCGGTGTATCTGGGTAATGAGAAGTGTGTGACAGAAGGCCACGTGTGCTATGACAGCTCTGCTCACTGCTCTTTGTGTCTGTCACTCTCTCTCTCTCTGCACCATGATCCTTTGTGTCCCCCCTCTTTCTGTTTCCCTCTCTCTCTTTCTCTCCTTATCTTTCCTCTCCTCTCTATTCTTTCTGGCTGCTGTCCTCTTTCTTTCTCTTCCCTCTCTGCACATCTGCTAATCCTCCTCTTTCTATCTGTTGGCCTCTCCCTCGCTCTGAATGTTAGAGAATGCTGATAGGAACCCAGGGTGGTCTGTGCAGTTACCTTTTAACCATCATGTGATGTAGTGTTTTTGTGAGAGCCCAGTTGCCCTGTTCTTCCATGAGAGCAGCTGTTTGTTCTTCACTGCCATTGCATTTTGCTTTAGTAGTTGATCACAGTGAAGCCAAGGACTTCAGATTCAGTCTCCGCAGTGCTGTATCATCGGATGTGCTGTATGGTTAATGAAAGGGGATTTTTCCTGTTTGATGTGAATAGCATCATGACTGTGTGTGAGTGTGTGTGTGTGTGTGTGTGTGTGTGTCTGTGTGTGCACCTTGATAACAGTTTCTTATCAAGAGAATGGGAGTGTGAAGATACTCCAGGGCTGTGTGTGTGTGTGTGTGTGTGTGTGTGTGTGTGTGTGTGTGTGTGTGTGTGTGTGTGTGTGTGTGTGTGAGAAAGTGAGTGAGACCTCCAGATAGAAGGCTCTGGTTTAAACTGCCTCTATTGTGAGGAGATTAGGACTCTGCTGTTATTCCAATTCCTATCAGCTCCCTGCAGTCAGCTGGGGTGACTAACAGGGCAGTGGCACACCTTGGGCAGAATATGTGTGTGTGCATATATAAGGGGGGGTGAGTGTGTGTGTTTGTGTACGTGCCTGACGTTTCCTAGCCAGCTGGATTCTGTTAAATCCATGTCTGTCTCACCTAAGCCTTTTCAAATAAGCTGAAAGGACATCAGTGGAGAGCAATGAAAACTCTCATGACTCGCGCTTTTTAAGAGTCTCCTCCCAGTCCCGTTCCCCTTCACACTGGTTCTCCCACACCCTCACTGCAGTGTGTGAAATGTGGACCCCCCCCAGCCCCTATTGAAGCCGAGTCATAATGCCATCGAGGTGGGGTTCCCTTATCTGACCTCTGCAGTGGTGCAGTGTGATTTGAGCTGGCTGCATCGCCTGCACAGACACACGTATAATGCATTTGCTGACATTAGATGGTTTTGCAAAAATATTTCAGGTCTTGATTAGGTGGAAATACTTTCCATTTTTGTGGTTGAAAGCATCCTCAGCAATCGCAGCGCAGATAAGCTCCCTAAATGCAATTTAACGTTCTCTGAACCCGGCTTCATTAAGCCTCCCACTCCTCCATATCCATATGACAAGCAGTGTCTGCAGTTCCTGCAGAGAAAATCTCTCTGTTTCTTTCTTACTGTCTCTCTCTCTCTCTCTCTTTCTCTCTCTCTTTGTACTGCACGTGTCTCTTGGGGTCTCCCGCCCTCTCTCTGACTCATCCTCCTCCTCTTGTGTTCAGCAGACCTGAATCGGTAGAGGCCAGCCCTGTGGTTGTGGAGAAGTCCAGCTACCCACACCCGATCTACAGCAGTAGCTCCCACCACTCACACAGCTACATCGGGCTGCCCTACGCCGTGAGTACTGCGCGCTCCTATTCCCCCCTCACAAGACCCACATGAGCCACGTGTGTCACCTGCACACAGCCTGTGGCACCTGTTCCTCTGGATATCATGCCAACTTCTCCTCTTATTTATATAACAAGACCAATCACTAAATGTTTTGGTAAGCTCATGAATGAAGTCTGAATGGGACCTTGTGTCCCGATGTGAATGGTTTTAATATTGAAGTGAGCTTGAATTGGCATATGCAGCTTATTGGCTAATTGAGCCTGCTTGGCTGCTGTATACTTAAACCTGCATACAAACCAGCATTTGAGCAGTGGTGTTGGTCTCCCCGAGCTTATTAACTTTTGATCTTGTAGTTGGTAACCATCTTGTCCCAACATGCTCACTGTAACCTCTGCTTTCTCAACCTTCCATTCCCTCCCGATTCACCAGGACCACAACTATGGTGCCCGGCCCCCACCCACACCGCCCGCGTCGCCCCCGCCGGCGGTGTTGATCCGGCCCGGGGAGGGGCTGTTTGTGCCAGCCGCCCAGGACGAAGCGTCCCGCGGCACCACTCTCAGCACCTCGGAGGACGGCAGCTACGGGGCCGACATCACCCGCTGCATCTGTGGCTTCACCCACGACGACGGGTACATGATCTGCTGCGACAAGTGCAGGTGAGGCCCAGCAAGTGCTCCCCCTGAAAGCCACAAAATCTTGCAATGAGCAGTCCCAAAGAACAAGTGATTTAATAAATTAATGCATGACAACAGAAGAAGGCCATAAGCATCAGCAGCTTACACAGATGATATGGCCATAGCTGGTTTCTGCATCTTTCTGACCACTTTTTAAACCCTGGTCTTCAAGTATGAAAAACACCCTTGTAAATAATGAACACTTTTTACAATTGTTTATCACATGAGAAACTTGGAAGCATTTTAGAGAGAATGGGTTCCGACCCCAGCAATAACTACTGTTCATCAGTACTATGTCCACTTCTTAACCCTGCACTTCTCCCTCCGCCCAGCGTGTGGCAGCACATAGACTGCATGGGGATTGACAGGCAGCACATTCCTGAGACGTACCTGTGTGAGCGCTGCCAGCCCCGGAGCTTGGACCGAGACAGGGCCATCATGCTGCAGACCAGGAAGAGGGACAATATGTCGGGTGAGGACTGAGCGCCTTCTTGGGACCTCACCCATGGTCTGTGGAGGGGAGGGCAAGCAGAAACACACACTCGTATACCTTCAACTCCCATGCTGCCACCTTCAAGCCATACAGCTTGTAGTCTGAGCACATGGATCAGCCATGGAAAAACCATACCACACTGCCCCCTTCTGGTCCCATGGCAGCACACACCCATCATCAGCTTCTGCACCTCATATGGTGCCTGTGTCTTGGTTGAAATAAGGTCAGAGATGTGGTAAAATAGTGTGTGAGCTGTGTGCTGGTTTCTGTGTGTGCTAGCTGTGTGTGCATGTGTTACCCTGACAGCAGAAGCAGTTTACCGCTGTGGTGCAACCTCAGCAGTAAGGATGAATGTTGGTGTTGCAGATGGGGACACCAGTGCCACGGAGAGCGGAGACGAGGTGCCACTGGAGCTGTACACAGCCTTCCAGCACACGCCCACAAGCATCACGCTAACCCCCGCCCGCATGGGCAACAAGCAGGCTGACAAGAAGCGCAAGAAGAGCGGCGACAAAGAGCCCGGGTCTGGCCCCGCCCGAGCCAAGAAGGTCAGCCTGCTCCTCCCACTTTGGTCCCCATCCGAAACCACACGGGAAACAAATATATACAAACCCATGTAGCCATTTTTGTGAGCCATAAATTTTATGAGGGTCTCACTTTTCTCCGTTTCTTTCTTGGTTTCTCAGGCGTTCCGTGAGGGGTCCAGGAAGTCATCCAGAGTGAAGGTAAGTCCTGCCAGTCCACAGCTTTGGTCAGACAGGGCTGTAGGAGTGAGTGCGTGTGTGACCCCGCCACCTGTGTGCTTATGACAGGGCTCGGCCCCGGAGCTGGACCCTGCAGATCCCCCCTCTCTCTGGGAGAATAAGATCAAGACCTGGATGGAGCGCTATGAGGAGGCCAGCAGCAACCAGTACAGTGAGGACATGCAGCTCCTGCTGAGGGTCAAGGAGGCCGCCGACAGCAAGAGCCTGGCCTACAACACTCACACTGCCAGCTTCAAACCTCCGGTGGAGGTGAGAGCCTCTTTATATCTCTCTGTGCTCATACACATGCAGATGTGCGCGCACACACACACACACACTCTGCCACCTTCAAATCTCCTGTGGAGGTTAGTGGCTCTCTATATATCTGTAACACCCATAAACTTTTACGAACAAACCTACACACGCATATGCATGCGCATACACAAACACACTGCCACCTTCAAAGCTGTGGCTGGGGTGCGGGACTCTGAGTCACACATATTCACCTTCAAACCTTCTCCTTGGGTGAGTGTTTCTCTTTGACACACACACACACACACACACCACCAACACACACATTGCCACCTTCAGACCTCCCACTGAGGTGAGTGTTGTCTCTCACACACATACACACATGCTCACTGATGTGTGTCCTTGCCTCCTCTCCCACAGAGTCAGGTGCAGAAGAATAAGAAGATTCTAAAGGCTGTGCGTGACTTGGCCCCAGACTCCCTCATCATTGAGTATCGGGGCAAGTTCATGCTACGCCAGCAATTTGAGGCCAACGGTTACTTCTTTAAGAGGTGAGGGCGTCGCTTACTTTCTGCATTTGATAATGGCAGTGCAGATATTGGGGTATTGTAATTTGTGTATGGGAGCTGTAATGGTTTGGAATGAGTGTAGTATGAAGCCTAGTAAGCACCATGTGCTTCCTCTTTCCTCTGCTGTGCCTGTCGGGTTGTATAGTCTTGGATCTCTGCCCTTCATGGGCTTCTCCAATCTGTTCCTCAGTCTGGACGTTCTTTACTGCCGCCGAATTAACCCCTTCCCCCTCCCTCAGGCCGTACCCCTTCGTACTGTTCTACTCGAAATTCCACGGGCTAGAGGTGTGTGTGGATGCCCGCAGCTTCGGGAACGAGGCCCGCTTCATTCGCCGCTCCTGCACCCCCAACGCAGAGGTGAGCATCCAATGGCACACATCGCACACAGCTCTGAGGGACAGGACGTAATCGATACGCCTCCGATGGTAATGGGTCTAGTGGTGAATGGTCTTCCCCTGGCCGTGGGCTGTGTGACACAGACCTGAGTGCAGCCTCAGGGTGTGGCATTGACCCTCAGCACCAGGGGCTTCTGCCTGTAATCCTCCCACACCATGTACTGGTTTCAGATAATTGTCCTGATACATGTCTCTGTGATTTAAGCGTTGTAACATTTTTTGCTGTCTCTCTTTCACCTCTTCCTCTTTTTCTCTCTCCCTCCCTCCCTCTCTCTCTCTCTCTGACACCTCAGGTGCGTCATGTGATTGAGGATGGAACGCTACACCTGTATATCTACTCTCTGAGGCCCATCGTCAAGGGCAGCGAGATCACCATTGGCTTTGACTATGACTATGGCAGCTGGTGAGCATGAGGGGGCTAAACGTATGCAAGCTGAGACACACACACACACACACACACACACACACACACACACACACACACACACACACACACAATCTCTTACTCACACAAGACCGCAGCTCCTCTGTTACAAGCAGACACCACAGTGAAAGCAGAGAGTGTGTGACTGGATGTCACCTCCCTCACATTGGGTTTTGTCTATCTTGCATATGCACCCATAGACAATACTGAAAAGAAGTTTTTAAAAATAGTGCATCGCATTTTAACCTCACTCCATGGCCTGATTGAATTGGTATTGTTAAAAAGAGGAGAAATTCTATTTTTTGTAACCATCTGCATTCAAATAGGTGAGCATTAACCTCTGCTAATTTGAACGTTCCTATTTGCTTGTCTCTCCCTCTGTAGTAAATACAAAGTGGACTGCGCATGTCTGAAGACAAACCCAGAGTGTCCAGTGCTGAAGCACAACGCGGAGCCCACGGAGAACGATACACGACGGCGGCGGGGGCGCAAGGACAAGGACCCGCCCCGCGAGCGGGATCGGGAGCGGGAAAGTGAGGCAGCGCAGAACCAGAACATCACGCTGGACTGCGACGGTGCTAGCGCAAAGGCCAAGGCCCTCGCCGACTCCAAGCAGAGGAAGCTGTCCCCGCTCCGTCTCTCCATCTCAAACAACCAGGTATCCCACCCTGCCCTTCCAACAAGTTTTACTCCACCCTCCCTGCTGTCTGTCACTGCCTCATCACCATTTAACCCCTCCCCGCCCCCATTACCCCTTCCATCCGTACAGCGAGGCGTGGGCTGCTTCCCTCTAATGTAAAACATGGATTGTTGAAAATAAGTGAAGTGGGAGGGAGATTCCATTGAACTAAAAATGGGAGGAGCTACCATAAGATGTCAGTGACTCCCAAGATTTTTCCAGTGGCTGCATTGGTTGTGGAGAGAATAACATTTTTGATTTGTTCAGACAATTCAACAATTGGCTGCTGAGCATAGCTCCACTCTGAGGATCCATGAATCCTGGTTTCACCTGACACTAGTTGAAAGCCATATGGCAGAAACCTCAGCTTGTCAGGTGATAATTACTGTAGAACGCTGAAATGACAATGCTAAGGAAGCAGGGAGGACAATACAAAAGAGCATTCAGAGTGGAGTTTCTCTGAGACTCTGTGATGATCTGTCTGAATTGTTATTTCCCATACTGCTTCACCCTCAGCAGCCCCTCATTTTTACTGAATGCAGTAGTCTGCCCCATTCCCAAGGCCCTGTTCACTCCCCCTCCCCTGTCATTCTGTTTTCATTTTCCTGTGTGGATGTGTTTGAACCCCCCCTCCACCCCACCCTACCCCATCACATCCGCCCCCTTCATCTGTTTCCCCATACTGCTCACCATCATCACCATCATCATTATCCTCACCGTCTTCATCACCATAACCTCCATGCTCACCGTCATCCGATCGTGTGGCGTGCACCTGCAGGGCGTGGTTGTCCCGTGTGTCATCAGGGCAGAGTGTTCGAGTGTGTCTGAGGCTGGCGTGTGCGGCGGCGTCCCGCTGTGTGTGGTGTGAAGGTGTGGGTTGAGAAGCTTGATCATGGCCCCTTTCCTCTTTGTCAGACCCTCCCCCAGGCAGAGGGCCAGAGGAGAGGCTCTCAGGCCAGGTCCTGCTTGCCTGAGTCTGGCTTTGCATCGATGGAAATAGCATATACAGCAACATATTGTTCATGGAAAAATGTTTTTAAAAATCTTAATGATAAATATTCCTCTCAGATTTTTTTTAAACATTCATTAAATCAAAAATTGCAGTGATTAGTGTGCCAAGTAATGTATTAAGCCTATATGTTAAGTGTAGTGGTATGCATTCCCTTGATGTAATGTTTTAAGCATTATGTCTGTGAGGCTGTGCCCTCCATTAAAGCTCTTCCTGGGTAGTGGTCTTGTCACGCCATCAATCCACTTCTCCAATGGCAGCATCATTTTCCATGTTAAGACAATCGAGGGTTTCCGTAGTGTCAGTGTGAATCATGGGTGGAGTTAACGGCGCCGGGGCAGAACGGGCCGTGATCGATGAGTCGTGGGGACGGCGGCTGCCTGTGCTCATAGGGGCGGTAAATATCGCGGTCGAATCAGGTCGTTGGTGAGCGCAGCTCCTCTTTCTTCTTCAGTGTGAAGCCTGTTTGGGAAAGGGGCTCAAACAGTTAACAGGTAAAGTGTTGCCCCCTGATGGAGCCTCCAGCTGGCTATCTGCTCTACCCGAGGGGCCCTCGCAAAGAATTTCCTGCAGTGATCTGGAATCTCTCTCTCTCTGTGTTATGTGGTCTACATCCAGTCTCTACTAGATCCCTCTCTCTGTCTCTCTGTCTCTCTCTCTCTGTCTTTTGGTGTCTCAGTGCCAGTCTTTCAAATTCAGATTCAAATTCAGTTCAAATTCTAATGTGCTTGATTAGCATGACAAGATAATCTTGTGTTGCTAAAGCGTAAATACAAAATACAAAGAACACTGAACAAAGACAATAACAGCATTCCCTTTCCTGACATAAACACATTTACCCATATTAAACACATGTATTGATAGATTGATAAGAAGAAAAAAAAACAGTCTTTCTCTCTTGCTCAACATCATTCTTTCTCACTCAGATTAATGGTGGATGATTTATTTATTTTTTTTTTAAGCAAAATCAACAATATGTAACATAACAATGACAGGTTGTAACAGTCACAATGAATCTCCCCCTTTCTTTACTCTGACTCTTTCCCCTTTCTTTTCTCATACACATCCTCTCCTCTCTGAGCCTCTCAGATTGGAATCGGCTCAGAGGAATGTGGGCCTGAAATCCAGTTTTCGACCCCCTGCAGTGTTCCAGCGTTCCTTACTGTCACGTGTTGTTTTGCAGATGGAGGCGCAGGCTGCAGTTGTGTAGCAGGTTTTGGTGTGATGCTCACGTGCGTTTGTGTGTGAAGGTTGCAGACAGACTGTCACTGTAGGCCCACGTGTCTCTCCTGGGGTCAGAGGTCAGGCTTTGTCTGTCCTGAGGTTCAGACGTCGGGCTGCATATCTTTCCTAGGGTTCAGAGGTTGGGCTGCGTGTCTGTCCTGAGGTTCAGAGGTAGGCCTGTTTGTCTGTCCTAGGGTTCAGAGGTCAGGCTGCATGTCTGTGAGGGGTCATTTGAGATGTGCCAAGGGGAAGGAAAGGGTGATTATCGCTGCGTGAGTAGCAGAGATGAACTGAAGGGTGCTGAGGCGTACACACATACCCTCGTGCACATACACACACTCCATGACATTGGGCAGGGCTCCAAACAGAGGCATACGGTTTGTGAAAGTGAAATGGGGAAGAGACTCGCTGTGTGGACTGGTGGTACACCTGCAGACAAGTATGCTTAGTGCAGAGGACTGACACATCCTTCATTAATATGGACATCATCTAACCAGGACCAGGACTGGACTGCTGCTCCAGCCAGTGTCATGCAGAATCTCACACCATGACTGTGACCGACCAATAAGGCACACAATCTCACACATTCCTCAGCCTGCACCACAAACAGTGACAATATCACCACAGTCAACCAATACCAGACACAGTCTCACCATATATATCCAGCACTGCATACAATCTAGATCACCATGATCCAACCAGAACCACACAAACTGAATGACCGTGTTGCCTGATCCGGTCACCTTCCCCCCCCTCCTCTCCCTCCTTTCTCTCCCCGACACTCCCAACCTCCACTTTAGTCTGTAGCCAGACTGACACAAGTGTGGTTATAAAGCAGCCCCACCCTCCTCTCTCCACTTGCAGGAGCCTGATTTAATTGAGGATATTGAAGAGAAAACCTCCGTTAGCAATGAAGTAGAGATGGAGTCAGAGGAGCAGATTGCAGAGAGAAGGAGAAAGATGGTAAGTCTGTGGGCGCCTCAGTGAGCCGCTGCGCTCGCTGGGGGGAGCTGTGGTGCCGGTGTGGGCTTCCCTTTGTTGGGGGGTGGGGCACTCAATGTGCCCCCGCATCCCCCCATAACCCGCTACTACCGCTGCTGCTGTTTCTGTGCGCCTGTCACTGTCCGGCTCGTGTCCCAGCTGTCTCTAGCGCTCGCTCTCTCTGCCTTTCATTGTCTTTTTCTTTATGCTAAAAACCGCTTGTCTCTCTGTCAGGACCTACAGAGTGGCAGAGTTAATGTTCTTTTTTTTTTTTTTCTTACCTTGTTCTAATTTGTATTTATTATCTTCAATTTCGTTGAATGAGACTTTCTTCCTGTTTGGCCCCAGAGACAGGAAGTGCCATTTAGAGCCTGGAGAGCCGCGGGCTCTTTTATTACCTTGTTTATTTGCTCAGATTAAGCCCTAATCCAGGGCCACTTCCAAATCTTCCTCTTTAAAGCTGAGTACCTTTGATGCAGGGCAGAGACCCACTATGGAGTTTGAACCTGCTGCATTTTCAGACTGTAAGTCTGCTCCTTAGTGCTACCCTGCCAGTCATGTGATGATGATGATGATGATGAAGATGATGATAAGAATAATAATCACATCACTATAAATACCTGCAGAGGGCAAAGGCCTGCTAGCAGTGACAATTTTTACCTTTAGGAACGTCCTAGATATAATCGTGCCTTATCAGGGATCTGGTAACTTCTGTCGGGCCTAAGTCATTGCCACATTAGTGTCAAGGAGAGATGACACACAGACACAAACACACACACATTTTGGAATTTGTCGCGCAGTCAGCTAACTCTCCCATAGCAGGCACTAAGATGTGAGATGTGCAGACTGCTGAGGCATTCTTTTTGACAGAAGACCGGCCCAGTAATGGCAGTCAGGATGGAAGCTGCCACAGAGCGCCAGGGCCTTATCGATTTCTGCAGCTCATTAGCCCTCCCTCGGAGGACTCCCAGGTAGGAAGGGCGCTCTTGTATGAACGGGCCCTCCTTGCTCTCTGATTCGGACGCCAGTCCACTTCAGGGATCTGTCTGCAGGCCCTTAATTTCACCGGGCAGCTACAAAGCCCGGATATCAATATGAACACACCCCAGTGATGGACACGCTGCCGAAGGGGGCAGCATTGCCACTAAGACACCTGTCCATCAACCTATCCCAGCATGCACTGCATCTCCCTATTCTAAACCTTTGTTGGAGTAGTTTTTACAGTTTCACTGCATAAGAATAATTATGCAAAAAAAGTATGAGAACATGCCGTTCGGCCCAACTAGCCTCACTATTTACCTCCGAGTATCCAAGTTTAAGAAATGCAGTTTTATTGGAATGCAGCGTAAGAGTTAATTTTCTTTTTTAAAATTTTCATAGGAAGTAATAGGTAGCTCTTGGAAATGTGTGTGCATGTGTAGAAATAGCCTTCCTGTATCTCATGGGAATGAAACCTGACTTGACAGATCAGCCTGTTGTTGTGGAGAGCATTTGCTGGCAATTGGTCTGTGCATGTATATTGTGTCAGGTGCAGAGAGTGGGGTCTTGCCTTGGTTGGGGGGTTCTGGCCTGGCTGGTGTGCAGTTTGCTATCGATGTGGGGCTGTGTGGTTTGCAGAGGTATGGTGCTGGTGATGGAGGGGGGATCACGGGTGGACATGAGTGGCTGAACAGGGTAGGAAGAAGCCTGGCTCAGTCACAGAAAGGTTTTGTGGTTGGTGGATGTGAACCAGGGCTCTATTGACAGCTCAAGTCTTTAACTGAGAAGCCAGTGCTTCTGATTGCTAAGTCCTTTTGTTTTCACAGTATCTCAGTTTGGAGGACACAGCTGCCACCATGTGTGTTGCTGCCAGAAGTGACATGTGACTCGTAGGCTCTCATCTAGTAGAGAGCTTATGCTCAGTTAGTCTGTTTTGTCTGATGAGGGTGTAGCCTGTTTTAGCCAGGAGGAGGGGTGTGTGAGTGTGTGAGTGAGTGTGTGTGCATGCTTGGTGTGTGTGTGTGTGTGTGTGTGTGTGTGTGTGTGTGTGTGTGTGTGTGTGTGTGTGTGTGTGTGTGTGTGTGTTTGCATGCATGTCTTCCTGTGTATCCACTTCCCAGAAGTGGGAGGGAGTGAACAGAATCCTGCCCCCTGCTGTGAACCCAATCTTCACTGAAGTGGCCTGGCCTTCCCACCGTCCTCTCCCACTCTCCCAGGGCACGGCCAGCATTCCCAGTACACTGTCCTCGTTCAATGGGGGGGACTGTGTGTATGTACGTTTTTTTGTGGGGGGCACTTGTCTTCTAAACCAGCTGTCTCTCATTCAGGCCAGCCCAGTGGAGGAGTCCCATCTGCCCAGCGGGGGGGGCTCCAGCTGGATGGGACTGAGAAACAAGGAGGTAACCTCACCCCCCCCCTTCCACAAATCCAAACCCCCTCCCTGCCTGCCCACCATCTCCCAGGCTCACACACATACTAACAAACCCTATCCCAACCCAATGTCCCAGTGTCTGACCCTAGCCTGAGGTCAGTTACTGGCCTTCCCTGTTTGTGGATAACATTGGGCCCAATGGGGCAAAGGAAAGTGCCCCGAGTTCCTATGTGCACAGACACACATGCACACACAGAAACCAGAGCGCTATATGGGGTTTGGAAACACAACTTTTATCGTCTTTTTTATATTTATTTTAATTTTTAACTTCTAACCTTGAGCTTTTCTTTTTTTCCACGGACAGGAGTTTAAAAAGTGGCCCCCCATTTTCTCTCTGACTCTGCTGCTGTGTGTGCTCTTGTTTCCTGCGCGCTAGAATGAGTGTGGCGTGTGCAGCGTGTGTCCCCTGCCAGGGCGGGGCCGGGGTGGGGGGGAAGGGGGAGCTCGGGCTGCTGGGGGCTGACAAACCGAACCGTCTCTCCACAGACGCGGGAGGAGCGGAAGATGGAGGCAATCCTGCAGGCCTTTGCACGGATGGAGAAGAGGGAGAAGCGCAGGGAGCAGGCCCTGGAGAGGATCGGCACCAAGACTGAGGTGGGCCGCAGTGACATCAAAGAGGAGCCACCCGCCACACCTGAAGCCGAGGCCCCCGCTGTGCTGCAGGTACACTTACGCACGGCTCCCCTGCATTACATGTACAGAAACACATATGCACTCGCACACTCAGTGACAACTTGCATATGGACATTGAATTATTCACTCACATAAAACAGTGCATACACAGGCACACAAAACCAAGCCTTCACCACATGCCCTATATTGGCTTAACTGTGTTTATAGCCTAAATCAGTATTTTGAGCTTGGGAAGGACCCTCTTTTTCTTTTCTTTCTCTCACTCCTTTCCTCCCTCCCTCAGCCCCTGTTGGATGTGGTGAAAGAGGAGCCAGGGGTGAAGCCGGCGGCTGTGACGGTGGCGAAGGTGAGCCGTTCCAAGCAGCGGAAGAGCTTCTCCCGGAGCCGCACGCACATCGGGCAGCAGCGGCGCCGCGCACGCACCATCAGCACCTGCTCCGACTTGCCGCCCGGCTCACCTGGGGAGTGCCTGGAGCCCCCAGCCCCCGAGCCCAGCGAGAGCCAATCCCCCGCCGCCCCTGAGCCTGAGCCCCTCCCAACCCAGCCCCCAGACGCCAGCCCTCCCCAAAGCAGCTCCCCTGCGCCCCCCTGCCGCAGCACTAACAAATACCCCAAGACTAAAAAGGTACCACTTCCCCATGCTCATCACGTACATTTGCATCAACTATGTGTGTACATTTAGCTGTTTAGCGCACAGTCTTACCTCAAGCAATTTCAAAAGTGAATGATGAAGGGTTTAGCCAAAGAGCAGAGACAATATCCAATCAGTCTCACAGGTGGTAGTAACAGTCATTTAGATGGAAATTTGGATTCTCACACCTGACACTGTATACAGCTGACATTCCTCCATCTGGCTCCTGTTTTACTGTGTATTGCTCCCTTGGGAATGGGGAAAATACTCCCAACACTTTTGATTGGGACTTGGATGGACAGCAGTCCTGGGAAGCTGGAGATGTTTCTGGTTTTGCTCTGTTTGAGCTCTTGAGTGTTATAGTTTGAGCAGTTATTAATTTCCTGACTCTCAATATTCATAATGGTGAAATCCACTTGACCACTTGCATTCATCAAGCCAAATAATTTTATTGCACACTTTTGCGGTACTAAAGGACCAAGATGTCTTACCCCTGCCGTAGCAGATCATGTAGTTCCCAGGCTGACTAGGTCAGAGGACTGCACTGACTGCTCTCAGCTCAGGAAGTTATAGTGAAAACATGAGCAGCTCACACTGTTGTTTGTTTGGAGTCCTATTTCCATCTCCAACAAAAGGTAGTGGCAGCAGCAGAGAAATAACTGAAATGGTGGAGTTCAGTTCAGAGCAAAGCTGGATCAACCAGTGTGTCCCTCCCTCTCCCTGTCCCTGTACACAGCACTTGGTGAGTGAGTGGATGGGCGAGAAGCCAGAGCGTGTGGTGCGGACCCCCGAGCCGCCCCCAGAACGCCCCTTGCGGATAAGCAGTGACCCTGAAGTGCTGGCTACTCAGCTCAACTCCCTGCCCGGCCTGTCCTGCAGCCCGCATGTCTACAGCACACCCAAACACTACATCCGCTTCTCCTCGCCCTTCCTGGCCAACCGCAGTCCCTCCACCATGCCGGGCGTGCCCATCAGTCGCCGCCGCTCCCGCGAGCTGCCTGAGACCCCGCCCACATCCGGGTCCTGCAAGAAGGTGGGACTGAGAGGACATCTTTGTCTCTATGCTTTTTCACACACTTTTTCTCCTATTCTCACTCACACAAACTTCTACTTACTCTCTTTCTCTCTCACACACATACACACATTGTATGCCATCCTCTCTCATACACACTTTCTCCTTCACTAATTCTCTCTCACACAAACTCTTTCCTGCACTGTCTCTCTCTTTCACGCTCACACACTTCCAGGCTTGGTCTCTTAGATGGTCTTACCCTCACGGTGCACTTACCCTTTGCGCACATTCGTACACACTCTCATGCTGCTCCGTGTCTCTCTCTCTCTATGCAGCGCTGGCTGAGGCAGGCCTTGGAGGAGGAGGGGTCTCCGAGCCGCCCAGCCTTCATCCTGCCCAGTGAGGGGCCCCTCAGTCCCCCCATAAATGGGGATTCAGACTGTGCCCTCCCCTTCAACGGCGGCTGTACTTTGCCAGGTTTGTGTCTGTTCTACATGCACTCTCATTATGTTGTGGAAGACATTTTGTCTGAGAGAGTGGGCAATAGGTTGAAATGTATGTATGTATGCATGTATGTATGTATGCGTGTATGTGTGTGTGTGTGTGTGTGTGTGTGTGTGTGTGTGTGTGTGTGTGTGTGTGCGTGTGTGCGTGTGCGTGCATTTGTATGGGTCTGTCCGTGTGTTTGTAAAGGTGTGCCAGGGTTTCCTTCCTGTAACACCTGTGGTCTTTGTGTGTACGGCAGAGCTGCCTGCTCCTCTTAAGAAAAGGAGGCTGTACCCACTGGACGCCTGCATGTCCGAGGGCTCCACCCCCTACGGCTCGCCTTGCGCCACGCCCACCCGCACCGACCTCCCAGAGACGCCCGGAACACCCCACCACCTCTCCACTCCGCCCCGCGTCCGCTCGGAAGAGCATAGCGCAGACCCTTCACCCCCAACCCCAACTCACATCCCTCAGCCAATAGCTGCGCCAATGGAGGTGAGACCACAGTCATTCACACATACACACACACATTCCCACAAGTAGGCATAATACAGTTGAGTGTTGACGTTACCTTTCAGACACTGACTTTTTTCAATGAATAAAAATTAAGATCAGTGAGATACTGGTAACATAGAGTTGCTCCACCCAGTTTGGGGTCACAATCCCTTATTCATGCACACATGCAGTTGGCGATTTGAGGGGGGATGCCATTCCCCTTGTTAGCAAAATAACCAAAATGCAATCCCCATTTTACACATGTGTTTGTGCTGATTGGTGGTGTGGGGGCAGGGGTTGCTCCCATTGGTCCATCCCCCCCGTTATAAATTAACAAATCACCTACTGCACACATGTAAGCGCTGTCACACTTGTGTATATGCACTCACAATGTCTGTGTGTCCCCTCAGAGTGAATCTTCCCCGGACAGTTCCCCAGGGAGCAGCCGCAGACCCAGTGTGCAGGAGGTGAGAGAGTGAGAGACAAGCTGTGCTGAAAATAATGAGAGAATGTGTGTGTGTCCGACAGATAAGGAGAGAGAGAGAGAAAGAGACAGGCTGTGGCTTCTAACATCCCCTTTATTTAGATGTTGTTATCGGTTTGTTTCTCAGCTAAATCCGTTGCCCTTGCAGCAGTCATCTTCCACTTAACTGAGTAAAGCAGGTTTGAAAAAGAAATGAGAAGAAATAAGTAAATTAAATAGTATTATGGGGTTCTATTCATATCCCACACTGTACATGTCAAGGGAATGGAGTGTAAAAGCCATTGTTGTCCAGAATACAGATTGCTTTAATAACAACAAGCCTTGGCTTTTTAAGTGGAATGCCAAACCTACTTTTCTCAGCAGTTAAACACAGTCAACACAGAGAAAAAGACAGAGCCAGTTCCAGTGACATTGCTTGTGTCTAATACTGTTCCACTGAGTAGAAGAACATACGAATGTTTTATCCTATTTGAGGCTTATATTTTACCTACAGTGTAGGTATTATCCTTGGAGTTAAATAAACCTTCATTTCCAAAGTAATTTCTACCTGTGTACAAAATTAGAAATTATCAGAAGGACCTGACTGTATGTGAGAGAGAGAGAGTATTGTGTGCACATACACACCCCGGTAGCGCTGTCTAATGTGTCCCCCTCCCCTCAGGTGGAGCGCCCGCCCTCGTTACTCTCCTCCCCCTGTGTTCGAGGCCCCAGCCTGGATGCGCCACCTCAGGAGATCCGGACAGTGGGTGCCCTGAGCCCGAGGCCCACCAGGCCCGACCTCCAGGACTGTGGGGGTGGGGACGAGGTGGGAGAGACTGGTGGAGAGGGCAGCGGCAGCAACATGGCTGACCCACCCCTCACGGACATCCCCGCATCCTCCTCCTCTTCCTCATCCTCTTCCTACCCGTCCTGGATGAAGAGTCCTGAGCGGGGAGGCCTGTCCTTCTCCCAGGTCAACTCCAACCTACGGGACCTTACCCCCTCTCATACCCTGGATCCAGGGGCTTTCCGGCCCGATGCGCCGGCCGCCAGCACCTCCTTCAGTGACGGTGCGCTCTACTATCCTTGCTCGGAGGAAGGGGGAGCTCTGGGGTTCCCCCGCTCACTTGGGGGGGACGGGACGGGAGAAGGAGGAAGTGGAACTGCACAGAACCCCCCACAGAAGAAAAAGGTGAGTGGATTGTGGCAAGCGCAAGGTGAACTCTCTGAGAAACTGTTTTAATACATCTCATTTAAGTCAGAGTGTTTTGAATAGACTTTATGTCACAGAGCCAATGATACAAATGTGATTTATGTATCAAATTGGTGACATAAAAAGTGTGGAAGACACTTACAATATGTAAGCATACAGTTCTCCTGAATTGAGCAAAGTGACTTTGTAAAATGACCTTTTCTAGGCAGACCTAATTAATCTTGGGTAGATCTGATGCCCATATCTGTGAAAATACATGTACTCACATACTGTTTGGACCTGTAGAGATGTCTCAGTTAAGACAGTGACCTAAAAGAGGTTTACCGTCAGGTAATCCCAGTTAGACTGGTGCCTGAGAGTGTGTGGCAGCTATTGTGTATCGAGTAAACATGCAGCGGGTGTTGATCCTGTGTGCGCGTGCATGCGTGTCTCCAGGTATCTCTGCTGGAGTATAGGAAGCGCCAGCGTGAGGCCCGCCGCAGTGGCTCCAAGGCTGAATGCGGCTCCCCAGTCTCCACGGCGCCACCTCTGGTGGGACTGTGCAGTGCGCCGTTCGAGGTTGCCATGGAAACCGCGCCTGAGCCCCCGGTTCAGTCGGCTACCCCCGCCCCTGAAGTACCCCAGTCAAGTGAAGACACAGAGACTCCACCTCAAGGGGAGAGAGAAGGGGGAGAGGGACAGTGGTAGGTACCCCAGCAGACTGGCTGTTGTCTGTGTACTAGAATGTAGCTTCAGCATTGTGGTTTATCTGTGCTGTCTCCATGTCTCAGGACGTCATCCACGTCTGTGGAGCAGGCGAGGGAGCGAGGCTACCACAGAGCACTGCTACTAAGTGACCACCGCAAGGACCGAGACGCAGGTCAGACCGCAGGCAGAGCCGTCTACATACACACGTACTGACAGAGATAATACACATTCACACACGGTCACAGAGATAAATACACCGAGATAAATGCTTGAGTAAAAACTGTGACACTGTGCTTCAGATGGCACAGAGACGGATGGCAGTGACGCGGGTGCAGTGAAGGACTGTGCTTCTCCCATCCCTCAGAAGACCTGCAGGAGCCCCTCTACGCACAGGGTGAGACTCCGCCTCCAACACTCCAAACTGCAGCTTTTTCCCCTGCTGCCAGCAAACACGGGAGACAGTGAGTCGTGTGGTCTCTCACTGCTGAAGTCTAAATCTCCTCCTCCCACAAAACTACACTGCAGCATATTGCCAGATCTGACAATTTGTTTAAATAAAACATTTTGAAATTAAATTTTGCAGATATTTAGCAGATGCTGTCATCCAGAGTAACCATGAATGAATAGAAACATTATTTAATAATGGTGACACAAAGATGATTGATAAAACAATAGTAAATATTGCGTTTTCCACAATCTGTCTTTCTCTCTCAGCCGTGCTCCCCCGGCCCCAGCTCAGCCTCCCAGCCCACGAGCCGCACGGTGAAGGAGGAGGACATCGACGGCCAGGCTCGCGCTCCCTGCCTCTCCCCATCCGTCCAGCAGACCTGCAAGGCCCCCGGGCCCAAAGCAACAATCTTGACTCCCAGTAAACTGCAGTGTGGCCCCTCAGGGGCCCCACAGAGCCTGTACCCTAACCCCTCCCTGCTGCATTCCCCAAAGCCGCAGTCGCAGCCACAGGGCTCCCCCTACCGAGGCCAGCGATCCTTCCACTCGGGACAGCCTCAGCCCCAACCACAGCCCCAGGCTCCACAAGCCTCTGCCAGCTTTGGCCAGTATGGTGCCCAGGCAGCGCCCCCACCCCCGCCCCCTCCTCCACCAGCTCCTCCTGCATCGGCCACCTACTTCCCCGGCCAGACGCAAGCCCCTGCCGGGCCCTTCCAAGGGTACAAGCCAGCAGTGGTGTCCCCCTTCCCCCCTGGATCCCAGCCCCTAATGCAGACTCACCATGCCCTGCACTACCAGAGCTCTGCGGCCCCGCCTCCCCCTCCTCCCCCACCCCCACACCCCCAGCAGGGCCCCCCATTGCTGCATGTCAACATGGCCCCGCCCCTGCAGCAACACCAGCTCCTTCTGAGCTCCGCACCTCCACCTCCTCATGTCATTGGGTCTGCCCCTCCACCCCCTCCTCCACCACTGGGTCAAGTTCCCCAGCAGCAGCCTGCTGTTGGCAGCAACCTTCTATCCCTCCAGCAGGCCCCTCCCCCTCCTCCGCCCCCACCTCCACCGCCTTCCAGCTCCACTAACCCCCCTCTGCAGGCAACGCACCACTACCAGAGCTTGGGCGGGTTCCAGACGCCCATAGGGATACACCCGGGACCTACCAGTGCCCCCAATGCAGCGCCCTCCACCTATCAGCCCCACCAGCAGACTGTGCTACCACCCCCTCCCCCTCCTCCACCTCAACAGGCTCCGCCCAACCAGTCACAGGCCACGCCCTCACAGCTACCCAGCGGGGCCCGTGGAGCCCCGCCCTCCTCGGCCCCCTTTCACACAGCAGGGTACCTTGGCACTGGGTGGCACTGACAAGCACCGCTCTGCCTTCCCTTCCAAATTAAAGCCCCACAAACTCACTTCAAGAGGTGCGAGGATACCATGTAATTTCACATGTAAATATTTTCTATGTACTTGTACACAAAGCCAACGGAAAAACAGGACGAAGAAAAAGGGTACTTTTTTTAAAGCGAAGAAGAAGAAAAAAGACTGCAAAGCAATCTTGTAAAGAGACTTTGTATAAAAATGTCCGATGAATCCGGTGCTCATCACCCCCTCTCCATGACACCTCTCCTCAAAGGCGTCTTTTCTATTTTATTCTTCTATTTCATAACCCCCTTCCTATTGGCTAAGAGCCTTGTCTGTTTGTCCGTCTGGAGTCCTGCTGTCAGACCCAGAGTTATCTGTATCAATGGACATTCCATCCTCCTTCCCCACCCTTCCCGTTTGTATGTCTGTCTGTTGAACGTTTCACGTTATTCTCTTCACATTTGTCTGTTCTTTTCCTCATTTATTTGTGTATTTAGTGGCTCAATTTAGCGAGAAAAGAAAGCTTTTTGTACAAAGAAAATACAGAATTATTATTTTTTTTATTCCTATGTGTAACAAAAACAATCTGTGCACCGCTGCAGATTTGGAGAGAAAACCTCTTCTGGGAGTCTACTTCACTGCACCAGGAGACAGCGCTCTGCGTGTGTGTGTGTGTGTGTGTGTGTGTGTGTGTGAGACTGCGAGCAAGTGTGCGAGTGTTAGTGTGTATGTATGTGTGTACGCGAGTATGTTTCTGTGAATGTGTGTGAAAGAAAGGGAGATGTGAATGGGAGTAAGTGAATGTCCTGGCTTTTAAGATGGCCTGAGTGACAAATTACCTGTAGGTAGTATGTTAGCAGTTTATTTTTGGATTCTAATGGTTATTTGTAGAAAATGTAATTTAATGTATAGATGGTTACTCCAGCTTTCTGCAGAAGCGCTTGTAAATAGTTTGCTTTTTTTCTTTTCTATGCTTGTACAATTCGCTCCCATCCCATTTTGGAATATCGTTTGTAAATATGAGCGCTCTCTTTGCAAAGCTGAATGTTTCTGTGACAGTAGCACTATTTTTTTCCTCCTTCTCTGAATTATTCTATATTGTATGTCTTTTTTTATTATTTGTGCGTGTGCGCGTGGGATTGAGTGAGTGAGTGACTGTGTGTGTGTGTGTGTGTGTGCGCGGGAGAGAGACTCAGACACAGCACTGGTTAGCTATTTTCATTGCTCATGATAATAAATCACAGTTATGTCAGTTTTATACCACCATGTGTGTTGTGTGATTCGATACGTGCCTCCCGGCGGATGCACTTTACTGTCGGTCTCATGATTTACGTCGTCTGAGAGGATCAGCACCCCTAGAGCTTTTCATTCACACGATTCTATTGTTGGCATGTTAGTGAATGCACGACACTGTAGCGTAGTGCCATCGCTGGGGTTCACCCACGCATGTCACATCCCATACTATATCACAGACGTTTACAGAAGTGACTTTGTTTAATGTATTTTGATTAATGTTTTATGACACTTGAAATTGCAGCTAATTTGCAAAGAGCAGGCAGGTGACCGTAGATATTTATATGTCACCACTAACGAGGTGAGCCATACGGCACTATGTAGTTACACAGTGGTGCAGTTCTGCGTACTTCGTTTAAATCTAGTTTAAAACATTGAGACCCAGAAGAAAATATCAAAGTGTTCAGGTTTACTTTCACCAAGTGAGAGGTTACACGTATAGACACACGTCTTCTTGGGATGTAGACAAATACTTAAATGGTCTTGGGTCCTTTGGGGCTGGTCCAGGTTCAGGGTTTATAAAAGAGCGCCTAGACAGAACCATGCATCGGTACCAATCTATAAAACTGACCATTTAAACTGAGATGCTTCTCAAATACTCGCACCGCTCTGGCACCGGTGAAGACAGTGGAAGTGCTCGTAATGACATAGAAACGAGGTCCACGAATCAGAGGAAGTTGGTAAGAAAAATGCAGCAACGCTATTAATGATTGGTGAACGACCGTCATTCTCGTTTACTTAAAACTGGAGGCACCAATGCATGCGCGTTAGGGAGATAAACAAATATTAACGTCTTACACTATGTGGTTATGACCAGTTATTCTGTCTACATACCTGTACAGAAAAAACAAGTATAATACACTTTTGTACACCGCTTTAACGGCTGTCAGTTCCGCCGGATGAAATGACTAGCAAACAACAGCATTCACATGAACACGGTCCTTCAGGAATTCAGGGTGACACTGCCTACTGTCACTAATGCATAATAAGCTCTGGGTACTGTATGAAGTGGAATAAACATAACATTTCAAACAATACGCCAACTGGAATTTTTTTTATTGTTATTTTTGCGTGATTATAGACGAGTGGACATTTCAGCGAAGACGAACTATCTAAAGCTGGTTCCTGGTGCCCTTACAGTTTATCTTGAGTAATGCATTGGACTAAAGAACATTCCGCACACAATAAAACCCATTTGAACGTGGAACTCCCCCATGCAATCCCAGAATAATATGGTACGTTACCCCAGTGTCAGTGCTCAAGGAAGATGGTTAAAAGTGACGTACAATCAAGCGTGCAGTCACTTCCTGCCTTTTAGAGCAAAAAAAAAAAAACACTAGGTGTCTACGCCATCTACTGGCGCTTGGAAAACATTAGTCTTAACAATTACATTTGCAAATTACTGCAGATTTGCAAATGCTGTGCAGCTTTCTTTATTCGATAAGGACATCTGAGCAATAATCCGACAGTTTTGTTTTATAACGAAGGTCACAGAAGAAACACCATGACCTAGTCTGTTATCAGAGGTTTCATTTAAAGACCAAAAAAACAAAAAAAAAAAAAAAAAACGTACAGCAGCCACATTTTCTCTACACAGTGAAAACTTTATTTAGTCTGAGGATGTGTACTCTTTTTATTATTGTTTTTACATTTTGTTAATTTTAGAAATTTTGTTTAGTTTATAATGATAAGTTTGCACCACATTTACAGGAGAAAGTTTGGGACAGACACCTGGAACCTACTGTCACTCCTCTCATCTTCCTGATTCCTCCTTTATGTTTAACTGCAGTTCCTAGCCCACGGACATAACACCGTCCATGATATACCCTGTATAGCCCCTGCAGAATGTCACAGTGGTCTGAGCTCTTCATTGAAAGGAGGAAGGAGTTGCTGAGTTGTTGGTGCCTGTCTGGTCTGAATTTGATTGGTTGAGTATTATGGTGATGAATAATATGGTGTGAATGTGATATCCTGGGTGTAGATTCTGGAATGATCACTGCAGTATTTCTTCTGTATTGTCAGTGTTCTGTATGTACATCAGGCCAGGCACCAGGAATTAAGTGACTGAGGGGGCGGTTAAAAATGGCGAGGGGGCAAATCCTTTTATATAGAAAAACAGTAGGGTACATAAACCTTAAACTGGGCAGGCAGAAAATACAACCAAAGGGGCAAAGCCCACTCTTGGCGCTGGGCCTGACGTACATGGCAACACACAGCCTCCCCTGTCACCCACACTAGCACCACACTCATCAGACAGGGCCCAACTTTGAAACAGCATTTCCATCATTGCCAGAAGAAAACAAGAATTTCCTCAAGGGAGCAGAGAACAACAGAGATGACATTTTGGTTTGAATTGATGTAAATGGCAAAATAGAACAACCCCTGCTACCTCTGTCAAAACAGCTTTATTCTCACTAGCAAAAAAAAAAAAAAAAAGAAAGAAAATGCAGTTGGTGGGAATTGCTAAGTCACTGGTGGTAATCGCTCCACCCACATTTATAGGGTGGGAGAACTCTCGCTCCTCCGCAGGGTCTGCGTTTCTGACTCACCTCAGGGTGAAGCGGTGGTGCGTCTCTCTGCTGGACTGAGGTGGTGCAGGCTCAGTGCTGGGAGGGATGTTCTATCAAACAACGCACTGAAGACCCCTGACTGTGCCGTCACGCAGCGGTGAGCTTAGCCTGATCCCTGCACTGCGGCTCCCTTCTCACTCTGAACTGACTGCAGCTTCAAAAAATACACCTCTATCTCCCACATTCAGCTGTGCTATTTATAGTACATAACTCTGTTCGTACACTCATCAGCACCATGCAGTACCTTTGAACTGCTCTTACCCTGTCTGTATGTTTGGTGGTAAGGGGCAAATTTAGTGAGTTGTTGTGTTTCAAATTTTTGTGAGGTCCCCACCCACCTGCCAAAAGAAAAGGCTTGTTTTAAATTTCTTATATTGACTGGTGAATATTTAAACATTAAAGTACTGAGCACTGCCCTACTCTGAAATTGAATTCAAATATATATTCTCTTTGTCATTTAATGAATACTTTATTGTTGCTGAATACATCCTTTTATAATGACATTGACAAATATTCCTGCCCAGGATGGAAAGACCTTTTAGGGTGACAGGAAAAGGCTCGGTCTGGGCCCTCTGGCCACTGAGGATGTGTTAAATCTGAGGCAGATAAAATGTGCTTTAGTCCACCCCTGCTGCTGGCCAGCTGATTGATGTTTGTGTCCCCCATGGAGAGATGTGATGGTCACACTGAGGACCAGACCCAGATAACGAGCGCAGACACGAGGGGACCTGAGCCCCAGCCATGCCGCGGCTCCGCCGCTTTTCACTGTGCCCTCCCAGAGCAGCCCTCAAGGACACACAGTCTGCTCCCTCCCTCGCCATTATGCTGGACTGACCGCCATCACTCGCGTGTTACATAACGGCTTATGCACGTGTAAAAATAGAGCCTCCCCATGCGCTTCCAGGGGTTTATTTTGGGTGACTTTTGTAAAGGGCCAGGGAGGAATCTTTCTCCTTTCATTATTATTTCTGATTCTCATTGGAAAGAGTTCCAGAGCAGCCAATTGATTTACTGAACTTAAAGAGAGACAGTGGGGGGACAGAGCACTCACCTTCAAGGGTATTTCTGTCCTGGGTTTTCCTTTTGAAGGTTTTTTTTAATATATATAAACTAACACATTTTGCCGAATTCAGTAAGGATCATTCAACAATAAGCAGCAGCTAGTTTTACACTTAATTTAGTTTCAAATTTCAGCTGACCCAAGTTCTGGACAAAAAAATAAGAAATGTAAGTGTTTCCCTTACGGTAGCGTCCTGGCTGACAGCTTGTGGATTAACTTCTCTTTCCTCCTCTCCAGCAGGGGGAAAAGCCTCTATGTCCACTGTAGTCAGTGACAACTGCATACTTTCCACACTCAGAGACGAGAATGATGGAAACAGAATTAGAGACCTGCAGTACACTCTGTGTGTGTGGGGAATTACACAGCTGACACTGATAGATACAGGCACACAAAAAGGGCAAGACCCACAGTGCAACCCTCAATCTAAGCTCTGGAAGAGAGGTCAGAGTTCACCAGACATTGAGCCAGCCAACGCTTGAGTAGTGTACCCTCCTATGCTGTTTGCACACTGCCCCAGCTTTCACTAACCAACACCATCAAACACATGATGGGTGGGGTGTGTGCTGGTGTGGTTTGTGCAGGTAAGGTGTGTGCAGCCTGCTGGCATTTGCTTGCATTGTTTTTATCAGTTGGACATGTTTAGTTGCATGCTTTTTTCATTGATGGTGATTGATGTAGTCAGACATCTGATTAATATGCCCCGGTTTTCAAACAGTTCCATCAAAATTTAAAAGAAGGGAAGCCTCCATCTCATTCTAGCCAACATCTCAAAACAATGTTTCCTTGACAACTCCTAGAGATAGTAATTTGTCTCACTCATTGACTTGCCTTCTGGCGACCTCCTAACACACTTTCACTCTCTCTTTCTGTCTGTTTCAGACTCTCCCTTCATGGTGGGCAAAGAGTCTTTATGCAAATCCATATTTTGGCTGAATCGAGCCTATCATAGATCCTGTCACATAAACACGAGGCTGGTGGTGTGTGTAAGAGCTTTGGGGAACTGTGTGTGTACCTGTACCACTGTCAATGGTGTGGGCGCTTCCCATGTTGCCATGTACATAGCTGCAGCCTCTGCTACCATCAGGAAAATGTTTGGTTTATTTCTTCATTTCTTGAGACTGATGGAGACACATCATTATCACAACCATCATTCCCTGCTTCCTGGAGGAGCTGACGATTGTGAGCAGCACAGATACACTATCTCTCTCTCACACACACATACATGCACACGCACACACACACACTCAGACTCATGTACACACACGCACACACACACACACACACACACACACACACAGTCAGACTCATGTACACACACGCACGCACACACACACACACACACACACACAGGTGTGATGTGTCAAGCAGACAGCCCCTATACTCCTCTCTGTGAATGATACTTTGTTAACAAAACTCAGACATTGATACACTTGTCAATCACATGATTTCTGTGCAAAATATGCTTATGTTTCACCACTGTAATCATTCACAAAATTCTAAATGAAACTAAACATGAAATGAACACTGTTTTAGAAGGATAAGTGTAACTTTCATACCCATCATCTGTCCCACCATTTACACATTTCTGGCTTGTTTTTTTCACATACAGAAACTCAGTCTACTACTGTGAGAGGAGACAAGACAGACAATTAGGTACTGCCATCCCTTCATGGGGTGGTTTGTTTAAACAGTCAGCTGAGTGAAGAGGAGGAAGGGCTTGCCTGTTCAAATTGTCAGAAGTAAGAAACAAAGCAGTACCTTCATGATGAACCTGTATTGGGACCAAACTGTACTACCATACATGGAGAAACATTTTCCCTTGCCTCTGTATCCAATCCCTACCATACAGAGGAACCAATTAAATATCACTATAAGTGCTACAGTAATGGCTGTTATTTACAGCATGGCACATGTATATACACTGATCTTTATAATACAATGTATTATGGAAATAATCAAAGTTCATTAAGACAAAAATTTGGATATGGACATATGTGTAACATATTTTAATGAACAGATTTAAAACAAGTCAAATACTGTATGCCTTTGCTATCACACACACATGGTTCCTGTGTATGGCCTTTCAAGCACTAGTGACAGCTGAATTTACATTAAATAAGTATGTACATCAGGTTTCTTTCTGTCAGACACACTTGGGGCTTTTCACCTGTTATCCACTATAACACAAACCCTCAGTGCATTATTCAGTACCCTCACCATCACCATCCTTCACAGTAATGCCTACCTGTCTCTGGCAGGGAGGGGGCAGTCAGCTCATTCCTTTCTGCCAAGGGGAAACAGTTTAGCAAAAGCCCCCATAACCCCACCCCCACAAAACCCCAACTTAATACGCACACACTCTGTTCACTGAAATTCAGCGTGTGCATTCAGCGCAGTCTATGCTGATGTGGTCTGCGCAGTCTGGAACATACGGCAGTCTTCTAGCTGCGCAGACCTCGAGCTGATGTCCCAGCTGTGACGTCCCAACTCCCATGTCAGGTCCAGTGTTGATCGGAACCAGTCCGACCCCCACGTAGGGGGTTCTGCTCCGAAAAACACGGGAAGGGAGTCCAGTGTGGTGCTGCAGCAGTGGGCTCAAGTCCCCGGGTTCTGACCCAGGGTGGTCAGAACCGGCTCCCGTGCCAAGGGACAGAGTCAAAGACAAGAACAAATAAACTGACACCCACTTTACAAGAGGACATATTCTGTTTACTAACTAAAACGTGACTCTGATCCAAGAAACACAGTATTAATATGCTTACTGTTGCTGAATGTAATATAGTACGTTTTCTTATTTTACATAGGGGGTCAAAGGTCTTCAGTTCTCAGGTCCTCGGTCTTATAGGTGTCACTGTAAGGATAAGAAAATGTGTGTGTAAGTGTGTCACAGTCTCCCTGGTGTCACTTGTGTGGTGTCTGTGTTTGTGTGAGTGTGTGAGGCCATATGTAACCTTGTCAGTTTGTATCTATGGGTAATAAAACTGTTTCTAATGTCATATGTCAGTCAGTCATGAATCACTGGTGTTGCTGATACTAATCTATTTGTAGAAAAGTCTTCTGAAGAGAATGGGGTCCATGTGGGACCAGCGATGAGTGGGGGTTGAGGGGAGGGGGGCTTTACAATTTTGGGGGGAGGTGCTGCGGGGCAGCTCCTTGCTCCTTTCATTCAACTCCTCGCACAGCCGCAGCCTTGCCCCTCACCCTCAGGGTGATTGGTTAAAAGCTGGAACGTGACGTAACGTTGAGACTGTCCCCTACAGGGCAGCAACGAAATCTGCAACACAGAAGAGCAAGAGAGCACCTAAGGGTTCACTTCAAACATGTCACACAGGTACGATAGAGGCTTACTTTGACTTCAGATTTCAGTAAATTCAATATTAATTGAGTCATTCTTGAATCAAATCAGCATGATTTCTGGCTTCTGTACTGCATTTTGAGAGGTGATCAGTTTACTGCTGTTACACTTACCAGTATGTGAATTAGGCATTGCCACTCTCTGTGGATGGAGAGAGAGAGAGAGAGAGAGAGAGAGAGAAGAGAGAGATTAATAGTTGTGTAGCTGTGACAGTGAGAGATGTGGTGAACAAACTATTGTGAAACATTTAACAGCAGGGGGCAGACAAGATAAGGAGAAAAAAAACTGCAGTGCAGTGGCAGTACTGGTAATAACCAGCAGAGGGCACCAAGAGGACCCATCGCTGAGGGAACAGTTGGTTTAATCTAGGGCAAAATATGGCACAGGAAACATTAGAAAATGAAGCAATTCAAATGACAGCAGATTGCCACACATGTGACGGACCATCACCCATAGCTCACAACCTTCCTGCTTCCCTTCCTCTCTTCTGTATAATTATAGAAATACTTAACTGAACAAGCTATACATTTTATGCTTTCCTCTACTGCACGTCATGGAAAGCCAATAAGCCTTCACCAAATGCACAAGGTTTGTAGAAATAAAATAAGTTCCATCTGTGCATTTAGTCTGAGTCTTAGTAGAGATCTACAAGTTAAAAAAGTACAATATGTGAAATTTCCATCAGGGTTGGGGTTAGAAGAGGGAGAGACTTTCTAAGAAGACAGTAAGGCGGATGGAGGCTTGTGTATTTAGCTGTTGTCTGTTTTATTCTACTGAATGTCTGTAGAGTAGATTTAATAGAACAGTTGTAGTAGAGTTTGAATGTGCTCACTGCAGACCTATATCCCGTGCCATCAAAATGTCTGAGATGATGAAGCCATGATCCAAATGAATGGGCCTCATAATCAATGTGTGCTATAAAATGTATGCTCTCTGTGACCATTAGCAGGTCCTACATGACTCTCTTTGTCCAAGAGTAGACTCTATATATTTCTCTGTCCAATTGCACATCCTGCCTGACTCTGTTTCTCCAATAGCAGATACAGTCAGACTCTTTCTGTCCAATAGCAGACTGTGTCTGACTCTGTCGGTCCAATAGCAGACCATGTCTGACTCTGTCTGTCCAATAGCAGACCGTGTCTGACTCTGTTTGTCCAATAGCAGACCGTGTCTGACTCTCTCTGGTCTGTCCCACTCCCTCAGCTCTAACAGGCAGGCCACACTGATGTTACGTCTGTGATTAATTCAGACAGGCCGAACGCAAGCTGTGTAAACATCCATTAGTAATTCACTGCTCGGTCCAAAAGCCCCGGGCTGCAATTAGCACATGTCCACAGCAAATCCTCTCTCTCCTGTACTCCATTCTCAGTTTTCTTCCCTACTTTATCGCTCACTTTCCATCTCACACGCTGAGTGTCCTACAGTGACCAGGCAGCGTGTGTCAGTGTGTTTCCATGCAACATTGCAGAACAGGAGCAAGTCCTGTACTGGTATCTCTTTAAAGGGTGAGGTGTTAACATCACCATGTGTATATATGTGTGTGTATAAACAGTCTTTCTGAGCTGTTTAAAATGAGCTCATCAAAGCCTTTGGGTGGCACACACGTTAAGCCACTCATTTGGGAAACAGCCATGAGCCCTACGACAGGCTGTTTGAGTATAGAAGCAACTCCTGGATAGCCATGCGTCTGCAGATAATCCAACTCAGCACATACTGACTTTGTCATCCTCCGATGACATAAGTAATATATAATTGGTGCTGAGTCTGCCATGTGGGAGGAGGCCAGGGCTTGTTGTCATGTGAACCGGAAGGCTGCCGCCTTCTACGTTGGAGGAATAGGGGTGCAGTGGGAGACGAAACAGTTCAGCTGAGTTCAAATCGGAAAAGAAGAACTCACAAAGTGACAAGAGCTGAAGAGAGATGAACAACTTTTAGAAGATAGCTAGCTAGCCCATTATAAACCCTAGACTGTAGTCACTTGAACAAGCAGAAATTGTTGTGATGTTTTCTTCTTTTCATAAACCACTCACAGTTAAGTGTTCAGCAACAATGAGGGGAATATAAAAGACAGTGAATGGAATGAACTTCAAAGGAACGTAAAAAAAAAAAACCCTTGATGTCGCTCCTCTGTCTCCTCCCACACTATCATTACTAGCTGTTCATGCATTAGTGATGGACAGAAAATATGAAAAGCTCTGAGCTGTCTGAGCATTCACACAGACTTTCTGTTCAATGCAGCGCTTCCTCTTTCTTTTGTTGCCCCACATAAGCATAGAGAGACACACACCTGCTGCATTCGTAGCATCCTTGGGCTGGATCCTCTCTGTGCTTTTGTGGCCAACGCACAGGCGTCATACACAAACAAAAGGAACTTAGGAGATCACTTTGGTCCTGTCTGTAGAGTGGGTATTTGGGGGTACAACTAACCCCAACCCCTTGATGAGATTTGATCACTTGAGTTCACATATGAAATCAAATGTCGACATGTAACTCTAAATAGTTGGGTCTAGGATGTGGGTTTAGAAATTGGTTCTGAACCCAGCACAGTTATTTTACCTGGCTGTGTCTCATCAAAACATGCCCTACCTGCTACACTTGTACAGAATTTTGTGTTCCACATTCTGATTCAGTGAGCACATTTAAATTTCCCTTTACTGATAGCAGCAGGCAAACTCTCTGTCATAAGTGTTCTGAAGAGACAATTTAATGGATTCAATTACAGAGTAGTTATGCAAATTGGCCACCTATGTGTCAAATTATTTTCAGTTTATGCATCAAATAGTCCTCTTATGAAATGATGGGACATTATATTTTCACAACACACATAGAATCCTGGCAAAATAACAGATGTACAATATTGAATCACTGTTCATTATTAGACCAGCAAATACTTCACAGACAATATTCCACTCAAGGACATCTGTGACACAAGAAAACTGCCAAGTCTATAAAATAGCTTAGTTTAAGATTAGCTCAATTGATTATTTAATTAATTTTCCAGAACCAAAGATTTTGATACACATTGTACATTCAGAGCACACAGCTGACTGAATTTCAGCGAATTTGATAATCTCAAATGCATAAAAGAATGATCAAAGGTTTAGGTTGGAACCACTGAGGTGAACTTGAAGGCTGGTCAAAACTAGAGACTCTCTCAACATTAACCTTAAATCACCTAGCGAGGATCTGTCTTTTTTTGTGATTGATAGTGATCATATCTAAATATTGTTAGAGAAGCTTCAGTAGTTAGGCACTTTTAATTATTGATAACAGACTCTTGTTTGACTGTGTGTGAATACTGGGGTGGAGAGAAGGGTGGGTGATTTAAATTATTCAGGCACAACAGGAGACTTTCTCTGGATATAAAACAAAAACTATGCTTTAATTATTAATATTTTCATTTCTGCCCTTTGCTGTCAACAAAAATCTCTGCCAGGGGAAATTGTAAATGATATGTGTTGTTGATTCTTTTAAAACTAGTGTTGCAGTGTCTGTTTGACTGTAATGTGCTGTGTCTGACACATTTTATTCAGCGGAAAGAGAAGTGTTTTGGATATAATTGTGGGGCCCATATTCAGACAGGCAGATGGGGGGCTGTGGTGCAGAGTTACGTTTATAAGCATGGACAGTTTGGGATGAGTTTGCAGCAGGGACACCACAGTGGACAGCTTCTGGTGAACATGCTGGAGGGATGTTATTTTTTAAGGAGCAACAATCTGTGATGGGTGTGCTACAGAAGTATTATGGCAGGCAACTTTGGGTGTGTTCTACAGGAACATTACGGTAAGCAGTTTTGGGTGTGTGCTACAGGAACATAATGGTAGACAGTTTTGGGTGTGTTCTACAGGAACATTATGGTAAGCAGTTTTGGGTGTGTGCTACAGGAACATAACAGTAGACAGTTTTGGGTGTGTTCTACAGGAACATTATGGGTTCAGGAGGGGAAGCAGGGATGGGGCAGTGCAGTTACATTAGTCAGGGTGGGCAGAGCAGAAGTGGGGAGCATTACCCTTGCTGTCGCCCAGCAGCTCCTCGGCCATCAGTCCGTCCTGCCGGTTCCCCAGGACGAAGGCCAGGAAGGAGAGGATGAGGGCGTCTAGGATGCCCATGATGGCCAGGATGTAGGCCCAGCGCACGGAGCAGGCGCCCAGCGTGTACTTGTCCGTCTGCTCCCCGCACATCCGCTTCACCTCGTCCGAATCCCAGCCGTCTGGGAAGATCATGCAGCCCAGCACCAGGCATGTTCCTGAGGGGCCGGATGGAGTGGAAGAGGGGGAGGAGAAGGAAGGTGGGAGGAGGTTAATGGGGGGGCAGGAGGGAGAGAGGAGGAGAGAACATGTAAATGGGGGAGGTTGAAGAATTTGGAGGATTGATGGGTGAAAGGTATGTGAAACAGAATAAGAGAGGTTTGGGAGGAGGAGAAGGAGAGAGACAGGATGAGAGGGAGGGTTGAGAAGAGGAGAAGGAGAGAGACAGGATGAGAGGGAGGGTTGAGAAGAGGAGAAGGAGAGAGACAGGATGAGAGGGAGGGTTGAGAAGAGGAGAAGGAGAGAGACAGGATGAGAGGGAGGGTTGAGAAGAGGAGAAGGAGAGAGACAGGATGAGTGCACACAGTCCATGCAGCCCACTGAAGGCAGCTCCCTCCCTTCCCCATCACATTCCCCTGCAGCCTTCACCCAGCTCCTTTTAATTTACTTAGTGATTGATCGCCCCCCCCATGCTCCTGTCTGTCTCCCTCTCCTTCTCTCTCAGGGTCACCACTCTAACATTCTTGAACGAAACAATGTCACCAACACACAAAACCAACAATAAATACTCCTTAAAAAAAAAAAAAAACAACAAAAGCTCAATCACAGGTATGAGTTTAAGCAATGCTAGTGGCTAGCTGGATAACTGTGACTGGGGGCGTGGCACCAGCAGCAGTGTGATTGGACAGGGAGGTCTGAATTGGTTCCCTCTTAATTCCACTTCATTCCATACACCCACAGGCATCAGTCATCATCAGGAAGAGACAAGGCTCTGCTCCAATCAGCAGCAGCTCTCTGCTAAGAACTGGAAAGGTGCAGAG